>CM075656.1:12505000-13755000 GCA_037953625.1 Crotalaria pallida | reverse complement strand
GAATTTCAACGACTTCCCCATTTATCATATGTCTAGGAATATATGGACCATCCTCTATTACATCCCAAATATCGGTGTCTATTGCTTCAATAAAAACTCTCATCCGAACCTTCCAATAAGCATACCCTTCACCATTAAAGAATGGAGGGCGGTTTATTGAAGAGGATCCTTCTTGATAATTGCTAGAGCCCATAGTTTTCAAAGGATCTTTTCGAAAAAGCTTTTATGCTCGATCTTTCGACCGAGCTCTGATACCACTTGTTGGAAACCAACAAGCGGGCTTAGCAATTACTAGAGGGGGGGGTGAATAGTAATATGAAAGCAACAGTGACTAATTTTCGGTGCAATTAAAAGATAATTGATCAAAAGCTTGATTTTCTTAAACTGGGCAATTTACTCGAGTGATTTTAAGAACACTCGAGTGAAAACCTACTAAATACTCGAGTGATTTGGAAAACACTCGAGTGTTTTATGCAGAACAGAAAAATTCAGTTTCAGAGAAATTTAGCCAAATGATTCAATATCTTAAAGACTAGGCAAGAGCTGATATTAATCAAAGTAGAGGGCAATTAAATGAAGGTATAACAAGTTGAAAACAATTTAATTGCTACCAATTTCTACTTGAATTGTAAAAGCCCCTTTCTAGAGAACTTAGGGTTTGGTTTTTCTTGAAATCTAAGAAAGCTATAAAGAGAGAGACAACACCAATTTATCCCTGTTCACACTCAATCTAGAGTGCTAATCCAGTCCCCCTAATCAACTTAGGAGTTTCTACTAGTAATCAAATTGTTAGAAATTACAAGGCTAAATTGAGATTCCTCACTCAATCCTAACCCTTTTCAAGAGTGTACCAAACTCTTGAAATTTCTACCCCAACTTGATTTGGTGATGAAGAGTCCCTTCTTCTTTTGCTCCTTGGAACCTCCAAGAGCTCCACCAAAGCTAAGAACCTCTTAACCCTTGCTTGAGAACCTCTCAAGTCTTGAATGAACCTAAGACCCACTTAAGTACACTTGGTTACCAACCAAGATTTTTAGAACAAGAAGTGTATGAGTGTTTGAGAATTGTACAACAAATAATTCTCTACAATTAAAGCACACTCTCTTAACTCACTAAGACAATAATAAAGATGAATGCTTGGTTGAGTTTAGAGAGAGAAAAGATTTTAACACTTGAGAGAGATGGAAATCAATGAAAGAGTATTGGCTTGTTGTAGTAAATGAGGTCAACACTTCAGAATATAAGTGAGGGGACAAAAGGGAAGGAAAAATCAAGTTATTCTCCCTTTTTGTCCTCTTCTAACGTTTAGAAAAATTGCTGTCAGACCCAAAACACTCGAGTCTTTTTGAAAACACTCGAGTGTTTTGGTCAACTCTGATAGGGTTGCCTTTTTACTTTATCCAACGGCTATATTACTGAAAATTCATAAATCACTCGAGTGTTTTTAGAATCACTCGAGTGAATTGCTTAATGTTGGAAAAATTAAGTTTTTCTAACATTGTTTTCAATTCTCTCTTCAAGCCTAATTGGTTTTAATCTCAACCTTTCATGCATAATTATCATGTGACCTTATGTGAGAATAAAAACCTAAACTACCCACTCTCATAAATAAAATAAAATACATTAAAATTAAATGAGAATGAATAAATAACTAAGCACTTGATCTTCTTTAATATTGGGCTTGCATTCTTCACTTTAAGTCCATAATTTAATTACATTGTCATCATCAAAATTAATCCGCCTTAATCGGAGACTTGATTTTACATCTTCCAGCTGGGAAGCAAGCGAAGCTAAGGCAGGATGTTCATTCTTTCATGCAAGAGGACAACGAGACGTTGCATGAAGCTTGGCAGCATTACAACCATCTACTGAGGAGGTGCCCAATATATATGCAAGATTGGCAACAAATTCAATTGTTCTACAATGGGCTCAACCGATTCAATCAGAGTATGGTTGATGTAGCAGCTGGTGGATCGCTAATGAAGAAGACTGTTGAAGAGGCCAAGGAAGTTATTGCAAATATGGCATTCAGCAGTAGTCAAGGATTGAGGACCCAGGTGGAGCAGAGCGTCCTGAAGAGCAATGATCTGGATTCAAGTCAAGTCAAGATCTTAATCGAGCTGAACAAGCAAATGCAGCAGCAGATGACTACGTTGACGAAGCAGATAAGCCAGATCACTATGTCAGCTGCAACGAGCACTCTGAAGTGCGACTTTTGTGGAGGAAGTCACCGGAATGGTGATTGTGTATTTGAAGTCAGCAAGGGTCCAGCAACCATTGAGGAACAGGCCAAGTTTGTGGGTGATGGAGTACCTAAAAAAAATACGTACCCTAACATCTGCAATCCAAGGCCAACAAATCAGTCTCACACCTCATGGTCCAGCTCAACACCCAATTCATCACAGCCACAGAAGCAAGACTGGGAGAAAACACTTGAAGCAATGGCTACCACAACCAATACCTTCATGGCAGAAGCAAGGGCGAATTTCGCCAATCAGGAAGTCAGCATTCGCAACTTGGAAGTGCAATTGACTCAAATAAACAATCAGATATCAGAGATTGCAACAAACTACAAGGAGCGATGCATGGCGGTCACCCTTCGAAGTGGCAAGTCGTATGAGGAGCCACAGAAGAAGGGTGATGCAACAGAGCATGAGAAGAAGGATGAGGGGCCAGAGCAACCAAGTGGAAGAGGCTCAACTGCAAGGCAACAGATGCAGGATCCACCTGCGGATCAAGAGAAAGAGCAAGGCACACCCAAACCAGAACTACTACCTCCGAGGATTCCTTATCCTCAGAGGTTGAAGAAAGAGGACGACCAGAAACAATTCTCCAAGTTCTTGGAGATGCTACGGAAGGTGGAGATCAACATCCCGTTTGTGTATCTTCAAGAAACAAATGGAACAAAATAATGACAAAGATTAGCAACAATAACCCAACTATAGTCTTCTTCATTATATACACGCATGCAAGGTCTTATTACAGTAACTCGTTGCAAATTTTAGAAGAAGAATAGGTAAGTTTGAGTCCGTGTTCACTTTCAATTGGATTATTCAGACTTTGGATTCAGCATAAAAGTCAAAAGCTATAATAAGAGTTATGAACATCAACATATTAGTGTCCTATGATCCCAACAATAGGAACCACAGAAGAAAGGATGCATGCAAAAAACATTAGTCTATCTATAGAAATTTGCAAAATACTTGAAAAAGCTAAGAAAGTGAAAATAAAAATCAAAGAAGTAAATTTGGTCTGTTTATAGAAATTTGCATTTAACGTTGGTCTATATATAAAAATTAGCCACAAAAAAAATCACACATACAATACAGTGAAATTTGATGAAATTAAATATAATACCTTTGTTCATGAAGCATCCTAAACCTGCCTATGTGGTGTATGCTGCATAGGTGGAATCCTGCCTATGCGGTGTATGCTGCATAGCCGGTCCTAAGCCCGGATAAAAGGTGAAGGTTGTGTTAGGCCTCGACAACCAACGTAAAATTTTGTCGAATCTACGATATGGATCAACGATGTTATAAGGTTAATGCTAGGTCGTTGCCCGGAAGCAACGCGATGTATGGCTCGAGTACATTGTCAAATGAGCAAGGGCCGCTGCATCGCCGCCTGGATGCAGTGAAAAATAAGCAAGGGTTCCCGCATTTTGGTGAACGGGTACGGGTAAAGAAGTTAGTTCACGACACTAGGATTCGGTTTGGAACATGGAATATAGGCACACTTACCGGTAAATCAATGGAAGTAGTGGACACCATGATTAGGAGAAGGATCAATTTTATGTGCCTACAAGAAACCAAGTGGATTGGGGAAAAAGCAAAGGAATTAGACTCTTCGGGTTTCAAGCTTTGGTACACCGGTAAGATTAGAGCGAGAAATGGGGTGGGCATCATAGTGGATAAGGTGTGGAAGAAGGATGTGGTGGAGGTGAAGCGAGTTGGGGATAGGATCATAGCTCTTAAGTTGGTAGCTGGAAGAGATACTTTCAACGTGATTAGTGCTTATGCACCTCAGACAAGGTTGGAAGATCATCTTAAGGTGCAATTTTGGGAGGAGCTGGAAGAGGTAATCCAAGGAATACCTATGGGAGAAAAGATCTTCTTAGGGGGAGATCTCAATGGCCATGTGGGAAGTGACCCTTGTGGATTTGAAGGACTCCATGGAGGCCATGGCATAGGGATAGCAAATGGGGAAGGTAAAACCATTCTCGATTTCTCCTCAGCTTTCGATCTAACAATAGCCAATACTTGTTTTAAAAAGCGGGAGGAACACCTTATCACATATAGGAGTGGGTCAACGCGCTCTCAAATTGATTTCTTCCTTATGAGGAAACCAGACAGAAAGCTTTGCATGGATTGCAAAGTTATACCTGGAGAGAGCTTGACTACCCAACACCGAGTCTTGGTTATGGATGTAAGGGTTAAGAGAAGGATGGAAAGAAAAATACAAGAAAAGGTTCCAAGAATCAGGTGCTGGAAATTGAAGGGGGAAAGACGATTCCAACAAAGGGTCTTAGAGGAAGGACGTTGGAATGGAGAAGGAAGCGCAAATGAAATGTGGGAGGTTATGGCCAAAGGGATTATGAAGATTGCAAAGGAGACACTCGGTGAATCAAGAGGTTATGGACCAAAGGGCAAGGAATCATGGTGGTGGGATGCAAGGGTGCAAGATAAGGTAAAGGAGAAAAAGGAATGCTTCAAAACTTGGTCCTTGAATAGAAATGCAGAGAGTTGGGATAAATATAAAGCAGCTAGGCAAGAGACCAAGAAAGCGGTGAGCGAAGCAAGAGGTAGAGCGTTTGATGGGCTATACCAATCTCTAGGCACTAAGGAAGGGGAAAGAAGTATTTATAGGTTTGCTAAACTTAGGGAAAGGAGGACGAGAGACCTAGATCAAGTGAGGTGCATTAAGGATGGAGATGGCAAAGTCTTGGTCGCAGATTTGGATGTAAAAGAAAGATGGAAGAGTTACTTTCACAACCTTTTCAATGAAGGTCATGAAAGTTCACATCATGATCAGATAGTCACTAGAGAAGGGGACCAAAATCATACCTTTTACCGTAGAATTAGGGAGACTGAGGTAAAAGAGGCATTGAGAATGATGGATAATGGTAAAGCGGTTGGTCCGGATAGTATCCCCATTGAGGTATGGAAAACCTTGGGAGAGAGGGGCATCAGTTGGCTCACCCAGTTGTTTAATGAGATCTTAAGATCCAAGAAGATGTCGGACGAGTGGAGGAGGAGCACTTTAATCCCTATCTACAAGAACAAAGGTGACATACAGGATTGTGCGAATTATAGAGGGATTAAGCTTATGAGTCATACCATGAAACTTTGGGAAAGGGTGATAGAGCGAAGATTGAGACAGGAGACTCATGTTAATGAGAATCAATTTGGCTTCATGCCAGGGAGATCAACTATGGAGGCAATATACTTACTGCGCCGGTTGATGGAGGAATACCGGAGGCAACAAAAGGATCTGCATATGGTTTTTATTGATATGGAGAAAGCTTATGATAGAGTGCCTAGAGAGGTACTATGGAGGGCTCTCGAGAAGAAAGGGGTGCGTGTTGCCTATATTAGAGCCATTAAGGATATGTATGACAGGGTCAAGACGAGCGTGAGGACACAAAGTGGGATTTTAGAGGATTTTCCCATCTTGATAGGTCTACACCAAGGGTCAAGTTTGAGCCCTTACCTCTTTACATTGGTCTTGGATGTGCTTACGGAACATGTCCAAGAACCAGTGCCCAAATGCATGCTCTTTGCGGATGATATTGTGCTTATTGGGGATACTAGAGAGGAAATAAATGGGAAGATTGAAATGTGGAGACAAGCTTTAGAAGGATCTGGATTCCGGATAAGTCGAAGCAAGACAGAGTATATGGAGTGTAATTTTAGCAAGAGGCACGTGGGCCTTACTCGGGAGGTGAAGGTTTGAGAGCATGTCTTAGCACAAGTCTCGAAGTTTAAGTATCTTGGTTCTATCTTACAGTAGGATGCAGAAATAGAAGGGGATGTAAATCATAGGATTCAAGCAGGGTGGATGAAATGGAGGAGTGCCTCAGGCGTGTTATGTGATAAGAAGGTACCACTTAAACTTAAAGGAAGGTTCTACCGCACTGCTGTAAGACCGGCGATGTTATATGGGACAGAGTGTTGGGCGGAAAAGGGCACACAAGAGAATAAACTTCATGTTGCAGAGATGAGGATGTTGCGGTGGATGAGTGGGCATACCGGACAAGATCGGATTAGAAATGAGTATATTCGAGAAAAAGTTGGGGTTGCTCATATGTTGAAAAAATGGTTGAATCTCGTCTTAGGTGGTTTGGGCATGTGTGGAGGAGACCGGTGGAAGCCCCGGTTAGGAGGGTAGACCAAATGGAGGGTACTACAAGGGCTAGAGGAAGAGGAAGACCTAGAAAAACTATAGGCGAAACAATTGAGAAGGATATGGCAATCAATGCCTTATCAAAAGACATGATTTATGATAGGCCTTTATGGCGTCGTTTGATCCATGTAGCCGACCCCACCTAGTGGGACAAAGGCTTAGTTGTTGTTGTTGTTCATGAAGCATCCTAGCCCTTTCATCACACATGCTTGCAAGTTTCTTTCCTTTTCTCAGTAGCTTGCAAGCTCATCCAGCAAAAGAACCACAAAGACACCAAGGTCCAAGCAACCACCCAAGCCCAAAAATGTGTGCTAAACCTGAAAGAGCATAGGTACTCATTTTGTCTCCACATTGGTATCTGGAAGAGGTGGTAGAGGAGTGTGCTGATAGAAGAGAAAAGAGAGAGTAACATAAATACTTTTGTTCTAGTAGTATTGTTCAGACTTTATAGAGGTTTCCTTGTGAAAAGTTGGAAAGAAAAAGAAACAAATAAAAAAAAGAAAAAAGAGATAAAGAGAGCATCGCTTGTATTTTTAGTCCTGCTAAGTATACAAATTACCTGAGCAATGATGGTTATATCAAGTGCAAATAAAAATCCAAAATGTCAAAGCACTTGTATTGATGACTTTTAGATGGAGTTTCTCAATCTCACTGATTGTTTTTCTTTCAGTTTTTTTTACAACCACAACTTTCTTTCACTTTCTTTTACAACAATTTCATAAGATCAACTCTATCTCAAACAGTAAGAACATTTAATAAGATCATCTCTTGCAAATTGTGTGGGCTTGATGCATATATCAATTTTAATGTCAGCGATTATGATGATGATAAATTAAAACAGATTAGCAACCATATAATCCTACTATAACTGTATGCAGTTTATAGTTATATTACAGAATGTTTGATTAAAAAAACCATAATCTGCATAGAACACCTGAAATTGTTATATATCTCATCTTCTTGAAAAATCGAACTTGCTAAAATCACTTTTTTAAGTCTGGACAAATAGGTAATGTTTGTTAAAATCACCTGAAATTTTAATGTTTACTTTTGTTTTAGTCTGCTGCACCTCACTATCACCATTTCCACTTCCAGATTCCATCCAATCAGATCCAATACTGTCAATTTCGTCCATGAAGATAATTGATGGAGCATGCTCTCTGTGAAAAAGCTTAATGTTCAATAATAATATATATGATAATGGCTAAGCTAGTCCTTCAGGCATTAATTCAAGTGTTTTAGATCATCAAGTTTAATTACTTAATTGACAGTGATTACTTAATTTCAAGTCTTTTACAGTGATTACTTAATTGATAGCAATTCAACGCTTTCAAGGCTTAAGATGCACAAAATCCAATTACTTACAGTGATAACTCAACCCAAAGATATAGCAACAAATCAAGCAGTAAAAGGAAAAGAAACAACATATAAATATGCTACAATAATACATTACAAATTTTAATGGCCTTGCTCTTAGCATTTCTAACTTCAATGGCCCCTTGATGCCCCCTCATCTTTCTCCAATCCTTATATTCAGACTTGTCGTAAGATTCTGTTCCCCTAGGGATTTTATTTAAATACACACATTAACCATGGAGTCAAAATTACATTCTATTCAACTGAACACCCTTGAGTCCAGTTTGCAAAACAATTTACATAATCAAGGGCTTATATCATGAATTAAACTCTTACAAAGATATTTTTAGTTATGATTAGCTTGAGCATCTGAAGCGTGAATCAAATTGCTAACATCCTCGGAGCACAGTGTTTGGGCATTCAAAAATTGACATCAATTTGCTGTCATTACCTGCCTTACAGAAAATTGCTACTTCAACATAAGTATTACACCAAACAAAAAAAGCTTAGACCTTTTTCATAATTAATAGAACACATTACCAAAACACCACCAGATAAGGGAGTCTGCAATGATCTCCAAGGTTCGGTCATTCGAATTAGGTCTACACGTCTAGGTCTCCTATAATGAACCTCCGGTTGAGAACCTGACCCTACACCAAAAAAGATATACATAAATACAGCAAGTTTACACTTAACTGATCCCATATATACAAATATACAACTAAGTGAGACCCAAATTGACAGATTGGCCACATTACCTGAGCCATTATATTCGAAATTTGAATCTACTTGAATATTACGCTGATCTTTAACCTCACATTCCCTCACTACGCTTCTTTTTCTTTTCGAGCTTCCAGAAGAAACTCCACCCACTTCACCTCTCATCTCAAATCTCTGGAGAAGCTCAAAATCGTTAGTCAAACCACACATTCAAAAACACACAATATACAAAAACTCTAAGAACACATGAAATAAATAAATAAAATTAAGAGTGTTCACAAAGATGGGTTCAAACAGTACAATAAACATTACATAAATTGGAGATAAAAAAATAAATCATAACAATTACACTTCAATGACGGAAACATCCGATTAAAGATCGAAAATAAAAATGAATTTACCATGAATTTTGAATCGATTCGTCATCTTCTGTTGTACTACCGGTAAGTGTACCGGATCGACAAGTAATATAGTCAATAAGACCAGATATCGTCCACAGGAATTGCAAATTGTTCAATTAGTTTTCACCAAAGAGTAGTTAGAAGTGAAATCCATTGGTTTCTAATTAATTAATTAAGATTGAATTGAGAGAAAATAAAAACAAAACAGAAAATAAATTAAAATCAGAAATTAAATAAAAGTGTGAGCAATTTAAGAAAATGAGTTAGGAACATGGTTTCATTATAGGCGTTGTTTATTTATCATGAACCTATGTTTTTCCCCAAATCAAGAACAAATTCCTAAGGTAGTAATTACTAGATCCCTCTTGTGCAATTACAATTTATTATTCAATTTGATAACCCTTAATCCCTTAAGTGATTAAACCATTGAATAACCATTAATCAAGAACAGTGGAATTTATAACAAGTTATATAATTACCCAAAAGTATTCCTACGAGTTGAATAATTATATTGTTTGATTGAAGGCCTATTCTAATTCCTAATCTCTCAATTGAAGAATTAGAGATTCAAAATATAGATTAGCTACTTCCATGCATAACAGTGAAAATACAATCAAACACTTGATTTAAAAACGGAAAAACATCAATTCATGAAATCAATAAACTAATCCATACAAATCCACCAATTCCTAACACGAGGGTTTTAGTTACACATTGAGAAAATAAGAACAAAAACAATAGAAGAGTAATCAATAATCATAGACAATTAGGATTACCACGAAGAGATCTTCAATCTTCCAATCTTCGATCTTCTTCTTCTCTAAAGCTCTCCAAAATCATGTAATCTCCTTCTCTAAAAGTTGCTAACCTAATTCTAAAACTAATATAAATATATATTTACAAAACCTAAACAAATCCCTTAAAAACACATCAGAAATTGGCCCAACTGGGCCTGATCAAAGTCCGTGCACCTGGGCGTGTGGACTCTGTTCCGACTCCGTTTTGCTCCGTTCTTGCGCCATTTTCAAGGTCTTTTCGTCCTCTTTCCATCTCCATAATTATTTTCTTCAATTAAGCTCCAAAAGTACCTAAAACATATCCAAAACGGATCAAAACGTTTAAGGGATTCTAAACTAAAAACAAAATCCTAAAACTAACAAAAAGTCCTAAATTTACAAGAGAAACAAGCCAAATCCATAGTAAAAGGGAGTCTAAATCATGCTCAAAACATCATATAATAGACCCAAATCACTCCCCCAAACTTAGCATTTTGCATGTCCCAGGCGAAAGTAAAATAAAAACTATAGAACACAAGACTACCCTCATAAATCAAAATGTACACACCTAATCTAGGACCTCGACTCACAGACTCAGACACTTATTTTCACAAGCAATTCATACAATTGAAACCTGGTTAGATTAACAAACTCCACAAGAACTCAGGACTAGTGAACACTCTCAACCTCACAGTGTGTATCTCTCATGTCTATCAAGGGTTATATGTATGTAATTCACTCAAGTTCATACAATGACAAAGCGTTACCATAAGCTTGACCATAGACCCAAATCTCCACTGAAATTATTGAATGCACACAAAAATCAAAAGGTCTTATATTTGGTTGTAATGAGGCCATGACTAAAATGTTAGGTGGGATAAAAGAAAAAAAGGATAAAACTAAGGGCTAAAATGCAAAAACAAATTTCCCTCAAAAATCATGAATGAACAATGAATACTAAAGAGGACTCATACTCAACTCACAATCAAATTCATACTTCTTTTCTTTTCACTTTTTTCCTCTACTCTCTTCCAAATTTCTCTTTTTTTTCATTTATTTCTTTTTCATTTTTTTCATGGAAGAGAAGTAGACTTATAACACTTTGTACCATTCATTCACTTTTTTAATCGTTCCTCTCAATTGCTCATTCAATGTAGGGTACCAAAGAAAATCAAATTTTTATTTTAGGCTCAAAATGGGAAACTAAGGAAACATTATCAATGCAAATCAGTTAAAAGCCATAAAAAACATCCTAAGTGCCTTAATCATCTTAATGCATGCAAACAATTATCAATCTCAAAATGGTCACAGGTCAAGTTCTAGAACACAAAGCCAAAGAGAACACACTCATGAAAGAAATAGGGGTTTCAAATCAAAAATAATCAATAATCACATACCCCTTCAGTGTTTAGGCTCAAAATCTCACTAGGCTAAAGTCAGTTCACTAATCACAAATTCTCAAAAAGTTTGTCAAAATAACCAAATCTCAAAAATATTTATAGCTTAATCAATTAATGTCATAAATCAGTGAGTCTAATCCTAAACTAAGTATTTACACCTATCATCAGAAAAACAATCCTAAGTCTAGAATAATTACCTACTCCTACCAAGGACACGAACCAACACCAAATATGGGAGAAAAATTCAAGTCTGAAAAATTTTTATTTTGTCCACTCCCCCAAACTTAGAGGTTGGCTTGTCCTCAAGCAAACTAATCTAACCTAAAACTACAAAATAAAAATTAAAAACTACGAAAACAGGACAATATTTTTGCGAAGTACCAGGTCTGGGGTGACATATTGGGAACTAATGGGAGCAAATGGGTTTACACCCCCAAACTTAGATTCTACACCCTCTCCACGCCTGAGTGTGGCTTGGCCTGCGACTTCATTTTTTTTATATAAATCTACCTAAAACTAAACTAACCTTAAAAAAAATAAAATCTAAGGGAGTTACTTAACATTGGGTTGCCTCCCAACAAGTGCTTGTTTAACGTCAAGAGCCTGACAGGTCACCTCTTTTCAGAGGTTAGGGTGGTTGCCAAGATCCTTTCAAGGGTGGCACCTTGTTTTTCCACTTCTTTCCAACACTTTCCATTCGAGTGCTGAATGCACATGAGAGGAGCGAAGTTCTCCGTGGTGATTGGTGGCTTTTCAAAAATTTTAATTGTAGTTTGCTCACCATTCACTCGAAGAATTACTCCTCCCCTAGGCACAACAATCACTGCCCCTGCTGTGGCCAAGAATGGTCTTCCAAAAATTAGAGGAATATTTTCATCCTCTTCTACATCTAAGATCATGAAATCCAAGGACAGGATAAAATCTTTCAACTTACCCAGAATATCTTCCACCACTTCATATGGGCGGAGGGTGGTTCTATCAGCTAACTGAAGTAATGTCGGGGTAAGCTTAACCTCTCCTAAGTTTAATGCTTCACACACAGACAATGGCATAATGTTTACGCTAGCTCCTAAGTCACAGAGAGATTCTTACCTGAGTACTCCTTGCCTATGCTAACTGAAATGGTGAAGCTACCTGGATCCTTCAGCTTTGGTGGAAGGTTGGATTTGATGATGCTGCTGCACTTCTATGCTATCATGAATGTCTCCTCGGTGAGCATCCTCTTCTTCTTCGTCAGCAACTCCTTCATGAATCTCGCATACAGAAGCATTTGTGTGAGAGCCTCTGCAAATGGTATGTTGATCTGCACCTTCCGTAGCATCTCCAAGAATTTGGAGAATTGCTTCTGGTCATCCTCTTTCTTCAACCTCTGAGGATAAGGAATCTGTAACACCTTAGCTAATTTACCCATAATTACACATATATTAAAATAGTAGATTTAAAATTTCCTTTTTAAATTTATGACAATCTACCGTCAAATGGACAGAGTTTCCCCTATTTATAAGGCTTCCCAAAAATTAATTCAAACCTGCACCTGATATAACAACATTCATAATTCATTTCCAAAAGCCAGCAGGGCTTAACATCAACAGTACATCATAATGCAACTAGTACCATACATTTATCAGAGTATTTAAGCAGCAATATTTACAAATTTTCCATACTAAGTATTTCCCAAAATACCCTTTCTACTAAAAGGGTTGTCCTAGGCCCACCAAAAACAACTATTTACATATTTACAAACAAAAAGGTATCACATCCTCATAATAATTCCTGGGCCTAGGACACTTCCATGTCCTAACACACTAAAATCTACTCTCCCTGTGAGGGAGAGTGCACCTGCTCGGCCGGGGGCTGTGCTAGCTCGATCTCAAAACCTGAAAAATGTTAAGGGAGTGAGCATTGCACATCAAATAGAAATGCAGTTTCCAGATAGACATAATAAATCCACTAGGCCAATCACAATTATCAAGTATATCATATAACATATATTTTAAGCCACAATCATCAGATCCAGTTACATTCATTCCATATACCATTATTACTTCATGTTCCTCATAGCAAATAATTACATAATATTCCCAAATTCTTATTCTCATATCCTTTCTCATTTACCATTTATTTCTTTTCTCTTTCATTCCTCATTTCTCATTTTTCTTTCTCTTTTTGCACCACTAGGAATTTGTGCACCTGCTAGGCAATTCACCACCTACTAGGGACTTTACACCTGGCAGGACTGAGACACCCATTAGGCATCACCCGTTAGGACTATGCGTTACTTACATTTTCCATTAATATTCATTTCTCTCGATTCCAGTCCACATTTTATTATCTTTCTCAGGTGGTTATGCAGTGTATTGATCCATTGGCGCACCGACGTCTTTTTTTTTATTAACGGGAATTTAGGACCTAATGGGCAATTAGTCTGACAGGCAATTGGCCCTAGCAGGCAATTCACCACCTAGCAGGGCACCTAGTGTGCCGGTGCTTCCAAAGATCAACCACACTGCACTTCTTTTATTCCACTTAGTCTCGTATCCATATTTTCCAATAATTATACATATACCAAATCTTTACAAAGTAATAAATTAATTTCCATCATCAAGTAACACACAAATTCATAAAACATTCTATCATCAAATATATTCATTTACACATATCAGATACTCACAAACATAATAGCATATCCAACACTAAGCCCCATAGTTATATATTAAGCATTATCTTCTACCTTACATTATTTATTTACCATTTCTAATTATATAATATCATAGCTCACTACCCTAGGGTTCCTTATTGATTATCCTAAACAAATAACTCCTAGCAAAATACTATAACTATATGGACACCCATTCCTATGTCAAGCCAATACCCACCCCCTTACCTCAAATGTAGTGAGATAAGAGTGCCTTTTCCTTTGCCCTAGCCTAGAACCTTGGAACTTTGAACCTCCTTAGCCTAGCTTTCCACCTCAAGAGAGCTATAATCCAATGGTGGTAGACAACCCTATTGTGTGTGTTGTACTTGGGTAGAGAGTTATCCTTGTCTAGCTCTTGATTATTGGACATAGAGGTAGTGGTTTTCCATGACTATGTGTTGAAGAAAACCTAAGAGAGAGAAGAGAGAGGGTGGTTAAATGGATGAAGGAGTAATGGGTGGTTTTTATAGTTCTTTTCCTTGCCCTAGGTTGATGATGATGGTGCTTAGTAAAGAGTAGTTCAAGGTTGAGAGCTAATATGATGAAGAAAAACAAACCCTAATGGAGAGAGAGAGAGATGTGAGCTTGAGAGAGAGAGGGACGAAGAAGAAGAATATGTTGGTGTGGGTGTTGGTGGCTTTGTGTTGTTTCTTTATGTTTTTGTTATGTTGATCTGGTGCATGGCAACTTGATATGTGGCTAGAAATTGTGGCTTCCAAAGGAAGCCACTGAAACGTGTGGTCCACATCACTTTATTTTTTTAAATTTTTTCTAGAAAGTAATCGATTACTCAGCTGGAGTAATCGATTACTCCTTTGATGCAACTTTCCTAGTACTTCAACCTGAGGCTCCGTAATCGATCACTGATACCCATAGTAATCGATTACCCTTTGATGCAACATTTATAAGGCTTTTACACTGAGGCCTTGTAATTGATTACTCCATCAACAGTAATCGATTACCCTTTGCATTTTCTCATTTTTGCTAGTTTCTAATTCTAAGACTTTTCCTTGGCTCTTTTACTAACCTAGGCTACCTTTCTCTAGACTGGGTAATTCCCTTAATTACTTCCATAATTTCCATATAATTCTTAGAATTAAATTTGAGGATGTTACAGAATCCTCGGAGGTGGTGGTGCTGGTTTGGGTGTGCCTTTCTCTTTCTCGTGATCCGCAGGTGGATCCTGCGTCTGTTGCATTGTAGTTGAGCCTCCTTCACTTGGTTGCTTTTGCTCCACTTCCTTCTTCTCAACTTCAGTTGCATCATCCTTCTTCAGTGGCTTCTCATACGATTTGCCACTTCGAAGGGTGACTGCCATGCATTGCTCATTGGAGTTGGTTATGATCTCTGACATCTGCTTTGCAAGCTGGCCCACTTGTATCTCCAAGTTGCGGATACTAGCTCCTTGATTGGTGAAGCTCGCCCTTGTCCCTTCCATGAATATGGCAGTGTTTGCGGTTAACTTTTCCAAGGTTGTTTCCCATGTTGGCTTTTGTGTATGTTGTGGCTGTTGTGGTAGGTTGAGGGCTGGGCTGCACCATGGGTTATTGGACTGATTTGTTGGTCCCGGATTGTAGGTGTTGGGGTACATATTGTTTTTAAGTACTCTGCTACCCACAAAATTGGCTTGCTCCTCAATGGTTGCCTGACCCTTTTTGACTTCGAAAGCACAATCACCATTCCGGTGACTTCCCCCACAAAAGTCGCACCTCAGAGTGATAGATGCAACTGACATACTAATCTGGCTCATCTGCTTCATTAATGCAGCAATCTGCTGCTGCATCTGCTTATTCTGCTGAATCAAGATCTGGGCTTAAGTAGAGTCCATATCATAACTCTAGATCTTCAGGACGCTTTGCTCCACCTAGGTCCTTAGTCCCTGGCTGCTGCTGAATGCCATATTCATAATAACTTCCTTGGCCTCTTCAACAGTCTTCTTCATCAGCGATCTACCAGCTACTGCATCAATCATGCTTTGATTGAATCAGTTGAACCCATTATAGAACGATTGAATCTGTTGTCAGTCTTGCATTTATGTTGGACATTTCCTTAGTAGCTGGTTGTAGTGCTGCCAAGCTTCATGCAACGGCTCGTCGTCCTCTTGCATGAATGAGTGAACATCCTACCTCAGCTTCGCTTGTTTCCCAGCTGGAAGGAACTTATCCATGAATTTGGAGACAAGTATTTTCCAGCTAGAAAGACTCCCTGGTGCTCGGTTGTTCACCCACGTTAGCACCTCACCCCTTAGCGAGATAAGGAACATCCTCATTCTGATGGCCTCCTCCGTAGCACCATCGACCTTGAAGAATTCGAGCATACCCAGAAAGTTGGCAATATGATCTCTGGGGTCTTCATGCGGTGCACCACTGAACTGATCCTGCATGATGAGGTGGATGTAACGCGGATCGATCGCGAATGCAGTTGTAGTGATGGCTGGCCGGACTATGCTGGAAGCACAGAAGTCCGGGTCCACGGTTGCATACTCTGCCAAAGTTTTTCGGGAAGGAGGAGGCGGAGAGGATCTGTGAGGTCCTCCTCCTTCAGCCATCTTCTAACTTTGTTCCTCCCCTCTTGTGCTAGATTCTTCTTCCTCTTTGCACTCAAATAGATAGTGTTACCTGCAGAGCACAAAAATAACAAAAAGATTACGCAGCACCTGACGAGACAAGAACTCTAACAAAAATAAATTTCACCTAAAAATACTAAGTACCGAAAACTAATTGAAACGAATTTCAATCCCCGGCAACGGCGCCAAAAACTTGTTGTACTACCGGCAAGTGTACCAGATCGAAAAGTAATATATTCAATAAGACCATATATTGTCCCACAGGGATTGCAAATTGTTCAATTAGTTTCCACCAAAGAGTAGTTAGAAGTGAAATCTATTGGTTTCTAATTAATTAATTAAGATTTAATTGAGAGAAAATAAAAACAAAACAGAAAATAAATTAAAAATAGAAATTAAATAAAAGTGTGAGAAATTTAAGAAAACGAGTTAGGAACATGGTTTCATTGTAGGCGTTGTTTATTTATCATGAATCTCTGTTTTTCCCTAAATCAAGAACAAATTCCTAAGGTAGTAATTACTAGATCCCTCTTGTGCAATTACTGTTTATTTTTCAATTTGATAACCCTTAATCCCTTAAGTGATTAAACCATTGAATAACCATTAATTAAGAACAGTTGAATTTATAACAAGTTATATAATTACCCAAAAGTATTCCTACGAGTTGAATAATTATATTGTTTGATTGAAGGCCTATTCTAATTCCTAATCTCTCAATTGAAGAATTAGAGATCCAATGTAACATCCCAAATTTAATTCCTAGTATAATCTATATTGTGATAGACTTAGAGTAGAAGAAATGATGGTATTAAGTTAGAAACTTGGTCAAATAGGTGTGTAAATTTAAGTTTAAAACATAGAACTTAGAAAATTTAAAACATAAGATTCGTAGCTCAAAACATAAATTCCACCATTGGATATGAAGTAGGGTGTTTGGGGAAGCTTGCTTTAAAGTTTGAGCAAGATCCAACGGGTAACGAGGAAGTTATGGCGTTTTAAAGTGCTAAGTAATGAAGGACTATGCAGGTTAATCGATTAACCTAGTGGTTAATCGAGTAGGACCTGAATCGTGGAAAAACTGAAATGCACGAGTTAATTGATTAACCTAGTGGTTAATCGAGTAGGACCTGAATGCTGATTTTTGCAAGATTGCACTGGTTAATCGATTAACCAGGCTGTTAATCGATTAACCCTGGCAGCTGATGAAAAAAATAAAAGTGAATCAACACTCTTTCTTCTCTAATGTTCGACCCCCCTTTTCCTTTCTTCTCTAGGGCTCCATTCTTTTCCTTCAATCAAGCAATACACAAGTGTGTTACTTCATTTTCCATCATCAAAATCCTCCTTTGCTTGCTCCAAGTAAGAGATTTAATTCAAAAACTCTTTCTCTTTCTCTCCTCACTTGCTCGAATCTCTCTCTCTTATCCCTATGGAGGATTCCAAGTCTAAACCTATGGAAAATCTACTTGTTTCATGAACTTTGCCAAGGTTAGAGGCAAAAATAACCACTTGTCTTCTTGTTCCTATTGTATTAGGTTCCTCCATCTTCCCTTGGATTGTAGCTTTTATGGTGCAAGTCTCAAGCTTAGAGCAAGTGCAATCTCCCTATCTCTAAGTGTTTGAGGTAAGGGGGTGTGTGTTACCATAATCTAGGGGGTAGTTTGTGTTATGTGTATAGTGGGTACTAAGAGTTTTATGTTAGATTAAGTTTTGAAACCTTAGGATAGATAATATAGTAAAAAGTATAGAAATGTATAACTTTGTGTATAATTATGATGAATGATACTTGATTATGTGGTTTGATATTTTGCCATAATTTTGTTAGATTCTAGAATTGTAAGATATTAATGAATATGATGTTTGATATTGGAATGTATGTCTCTTGGATTTTGCCCTGTATATATTGGATTTTGAGAATAATGAGATAATAAAATTGATGCATTCATGAAAGTGGTTATAAAATGAAATTGAAATAAAGTCTTAGAAGATTAAAGGCAAAATAGTGTGTGATTCCAGATCTTGTAAGACGTTGTCCTTAGGAGACTGTACGCATAGATCGCATAAGACGCACATGATGCGTAGCTGTAAGACGTTGTCCTTAGGAGACTGTACGCAATTATGGACACACACACACACCATATACTAATAAAGGTAAAATTGGAATGTGCGATTCCAGACCTTGTAAGACGTTGTCCTTAGGAGACTGTACGCATAGGTCGCATAAGACACACATTGTGTGTAGCTGTAAGACGTTGTCCTTAGGAGACTGTACGCAATGATGGACACACATTCTGATTGTGGAAATCCAGGTTTTGTAAGACGTTGTCCTTAGGAGACTGTACGCCTAGACCGCGTAAGACACACATTGTGTGCAGCTGTAAGACGTTGTCCTTAGGAGACTGTACGCAACGATGGATCCACGTAATGAATTCTAAAAGTCTATGTAAAACTCCAAAAAGTATGAGAATAGAATTGTGAAAATCAAATAAGTGATGAGAAAAGTATAAGTATGAATAAGTTGAAAATATATGAAATTAAGAGTGTGGAATTATAAAAAGAACCCTTTGATAATGTTAGGAGCATGGTGGTTTGAATGAGAATGCTTTATTGAGTTTTGTACAATACATGGCTAAATGTGTATGGCTTAGTGGTTCATTATAGCATAGTAGAAACTACTTTCTCTATTTTATTGTGTAATGCTCACCTCCTTACCATTTCTCAGGTACTGAGCTGGAGCATACACCAAAATTGGCCGAGCAGGATTACTCTCCCTCACAGGGAGAGTAGGGTTGTTATGGGATTAGTGCTTATTACTGGACCTAAGTCTCCTACATTCTTTTGATGTATATGTGTTGGATATACTTTTTGAGTGAGACTTAGGATGTTTTTCTTTGGCTAAAGTTTATATTTTGATTCTTGATACTCAAACTTAGTATTTCAACTGGTACTCTAGAAACTTATGCATGTTGCTATATTTTGAGCCCATTGGGCACTTATATGATGCATATATATATATATATATATATATGAGATGAGCCCTGCTGGCTACTGATTATATTATTGAGAATGTGTTCAACAAGTTGAATTTTGTAAAAGTCCGAAAAACAAACAAAACTCCGTCCGTTTGACGGTTGATTTTTAATAAATTAAAAAGGAATTTTTAATTTCACATTTATAATAATGGGAAATTAAGGCTAAAAATCATAGGGTGTTACATCCAAACATAGATTAGCTACTTCCATGCATAACAGTGAAAATAGAATCAAACACTTGATTTAGAAACGGAAAAACATCAATTCATGAAATCAATAAACTAATCCATACAAATCCACCAATTCCTAACACGAGAATTTTAGTTACACATTGAGAAAATAAGAACAAAAACAATAGAAGAGTAATCCATAATCATAGACAATTAGGATTACCGCGAAGAGATCTTCAATCTTCCAATCTTCGATCTTCTTCTCCTCTAAAGCTCTCCAAAATCATGTAATCTCCCTCTCTAAAAGCTGCTAACCTAATTCTAAAACTAATATAAATATATTCTTACAAAACCTAAACAAATCCCTCAAAAACGCATCAGAAATTGGCCCGAATCGAAGTCTGTAACGTCCTACTTTTAATTACGTTATTAATTATTAAATCATAAAAATTTTAGGAAAATTTGACGGAGTTTACTTTAAAATATTGACTTTTCCCCTTTTAAAATATCTAAATATAACCTGTCAGAACCAGATAAAGTAAAAATATAACAGTTTCGGGACATCACTTGACCAGAGAAGGATATTTAGATATCCTTTATAGGTGACGCCCACATAGTTGTTTTTTAAAAAAAATTAAACATTTACAAATTTAAATAGATTTATACATTTCAAAAAGTAAAACGATAATAGGCCTAATGGTTGCATCGTCTATGATTTCCTAATCATAGCGTAAAGATACACTCCACTAGTAGGAGTGTACTTGTCCTCAGCAGTCGGGAACTTACGGCTTCTCCGATAAAGGTACCTAAAATATCAACTTAAGAGGGTGAAATATTCATTCAAAATCAAGGGAAACAATTAAAAACGATAATAAGATATAAGGAAAATGCATGTTTTAGGCAATTAGTAAATATAACAATATATATTTTCATATAATTCATTTATTCTTTTCTTTCTCATTTTTCACATTTGATACTTTTTGTTTACCTTTATTCATTTCATAACTTGGCATATACATAATCATTATCATAATTATCAACGTAATGTTGATAATACGTACACATTCATAATGCAATGCAACTTCTCCATGTATCATTGGTTTTCTTTTCTTTACTTTTACATCATAGTCATTGTTACGTTTCTTTTTCATTTAACATCGTAGCTTTTGCTACGCTTTCTTTTACTTTTATCTTAAATTGCCATCCACACTTTAGGAAAGACCAAATTGGATTAAAAGTTCCTCTACCATCACATACACTGTACTTTGTACACTTGCAATTTCTAGCATTTTAATAAATTAATTTTCGGGAATTTTTTATTGGTCAGTTATTTTTAAATTCGTATAAATTTGTTACTTATTTTAAATTACGAGTGGAAATAATTATTTGGAATTTGTTTTTTAATGATGAATTATTTTATTTTGATTTGAGTTTTGAAGGAATTATTATTTATTGATTTATTTGATTAAGTAACTTTGAAAATTCATAACTTTTGATCTATAAATCCGAATTTGATAAATTTATAGTCAAAACGATCGTATTATATTATATAATTTTTTTGGTACTGTTTGGGATTTATTTTGCTGCATACGAAATTTTTATTATTTTGAGGTATATTATAATGTTTTGATTTAGTATATTTAATTATGATTTTCAAAGTGGATTTACTGTATTGGAAAAATAATATTTTCTGCTAAGATAGTGTACTGTACTATCTTGAGAGTATATTCTGTGCATTTGAATTTTAAATATTTAAGACATACAATTATGAGTGCACAAGACCCTAGGGTAACCTAACACACCCTATCCTAATTAATGCATAAGCCACCCTACTTGTCCCCTAGAAGAGACATACAATTAATTACCCTATCCTAGTTAGATTTTGGGCCAATGCACGTAAGAGCTCTTTATCCCTTTGTCTAATTAACTAATACCCTACATAAACGTAAACATAAACCTACCTAAATTCATTTAATTGTTACTCATGCTCATGAAATAAGAATACAAAGTACAACCCTACCCTAAAATGAGGAAGAAGCCGTGAGGGAGTATATGGCATTGGGAGACCCCTAATTTCTTTGAACCCCATTTTTATTCCTTGCACCCCACCCACACATTTTTCTATAAAAGCCCTAATACCCCCACCCTCTCCATTTGTTGTTCTTGCCATCTTACATAAAAAAAAGAGAAAGATAAAGAGAAGAAGAGAGGAGGCCGAGGCAACCCCAAGAGGAGGAGGAAGAGGGTTTTTGCTTTTTCAACCTTGTATTCATCCTTCCAACTAGGTATCCATCTTCATTTCTATTCTTATTCTTCTTTGTGTTATTTCATTTTCGGTTCCATGGACTTCTAAAGAGGATTTTTGTTGTTTCTTGATTTTAAGCTCTTGCACGTATGTTCTTAAGCCTTTTTATGGTTTTCTACACTTGATTATGTATATATTTGAGTTTGGAATAAAAAAAATAAACATGCACCATGTCTAATGGGGCTCACGGTTTGGTCCCTCTTTATGTTCATATAGTTTTCATTTTTATTTTTGATTTGGAATAAGGAAATAAGAAAGGATTCTTGTTGATCTATGAGTATATTGATTTGTATTATGAAAATTTTTTATTTTTCCTTGAGGTACCATTCGGCCAAGAGGAGAAAGTAAAAGAAATAATTTTTGTTTCTCATGCATGTGAGTTTTTAATCAAAATCATTACTTTTTAAGTGCTAAGAAGCAAAGATTTAAGGTTGCAAAGGAAAAAGGGACATGCATCAAGTCCCATGATGCTCACGGTTTTGACCCCATTGTGTTTTAAATAATTTTTTATTTTTGATTTGTATTTTTATGTTTGAAAATGAGTTGATATATTATGTTAATGAACTATGTGTTGTTGGTTTTCACAAATTTTTCCTATTTCTTTGTTGCATGCCACGACTAGGGTTTTGGAATTGGGGAAAATGAAATTGTTTCCTCATGCATGTAATTGATTCTTGATTCTTGCTATTAATGTGTTGTATTTTTTGTTTCTAAGTTAAAAATACAAGAGAAATGATTTTTTGTGTTGATGTGTTATTTTTAGGGCCATACGGTTTTGGTCCCTTTTATGATCAAATGATTTTTGTTTTTGCTTTTGATTTTAGATGATGAAACTAAAATAATTTTTGGTATTATTATTGCAATGATTTATTTTGTTGAAATTTTTCTATTTTCTTCATATATAATTCGGCCGAGCTAGAGATATAAAGGAAATGAATTTTCGTTTTAATGAATGTTATATTTTTGTGTTCCTATGTGATTTTTAAGTCTTAAAGTACAAAGATTTAAGCTCAAGGATTTGAAATAAACATACATGAATTTTTAAAGGTCTACACGGTTTTCTCTTTGTTTTTGCTCAAATGGTGATATTTCATAATGATGCTTTGGTTTATGTTTATAAGAAGAAATAAAAAGTGGATTTTTGGTGTATGTTTGTATGTTGATTAACTTGTATAAAGATTTCTAATTTATACTATGAGTAATTCGGCCTAAGCATGATAGTTAGGGAAATGAATTGATTTAAGCATGTACGTTGTATTCGAATAGGAATGAAACTGTTTTCATGATTATCAATTTGGTTTTGAAAGAAAAGTAATTGATGAAGTTGATTTTTGTATGTGCAATTCGGTTTTGTGTATGAAAGTGCTTAAGTGTATAAATTGATTTGTGCTCTTTGATTATTTGATTAAGTGCATTTGGTTTAGGCTTGGATGAAAAAGGTAAATTGAATTGAAATAAGTTTGAGTATTGATAAGCAATCGAATTAGGTTAAAGCATGGAAATGGATTCATTTGACTTGAAAATTTCATGTTTGTGCAAGCTAAATGTGTGGCTATGAATTTGTAATTTTGGTGCATGATAATATGTGTTTGAAGTAGGAAACCAAGTCATTTCGGGGCTGCATGTTTGCAACTAATCTATAAAATCAAATTATGCACCGATGCTGAAATTCTAAGTTTATTGCTTAAACTTGTAGGCATATGTGCTAAATGATAGTTATGTTAGTCCGATTGCTTTGAAAATTTGATATGTTGTCCTTTATTATATTTTGATGAATTCTGGAAAGTTTGGTTCAACTTTGGAATTTTTTTGGTATTTTAAAAAAAATTTATTTATCATTAAGCATTTGAGAAAATTCATGTTTTCTATTGCAAAGAGCTTGAAATGGAAAATGTTTTCTCAAGTTCAATGACCCTGAAACTTGGTCACTATTTTGGAAATACTAAATGAAGTGTCTCTGAATTTTTATGTGATTTATGGAGTGGATTTGCTAATTGTATTTGAGTCATGATCGATCCCTAGCAAGTATACTAGATCGGATAGTAATATAGTCGGTTAAGACCAGATATCGTTCCCACAGGGACCAAGAATTATTTAATCTACTTCTACCTAAGAGTAATTATAAGTAAAATCTACTAAATTCAGATTTAAATAATTAAATTAAGAGGATAGTTTGATGCTGAAAATTAAATAAAAACTATTAAACAATGGTGGAAAGGTGGTTAGGAACTTGTTTCATTAATTATTTCATTTATTTATTATGAATCAATGTTTTCCATTTAAATCAAGAACTAATTCAGAAAATTAGTAATTCCTAGATTCCTCTATGAAATTACTGTTTATTATTCAATTTGTTAAATCCTAATTCCTTAGAAATCTAATCTATTGAATAACCATGATTAAGAACAGTGAATTATCAAAAGTTATATAAAAATCCAAAAGTATTCCTACAAGTTGAATCCTTATATTGTTTAATTGCATGACCTATTTTAAATCCTAATTTTCCAATTCAGATCTAAAAATCCATAACATGAGTTGATCAAGTTCATGCATAACAATAAAAACACAATTAAACACTTGATTTAAAAACTGAAAAACATTAATTCAAATAAATAAACTACATAATCAAATCCACATGTTCCTAACACAAGAGGGTTTAGTTACGCATAATGGAGAAGAAGAACAAATAAGAGTAATTCATTTCTAAATTACCACTAATCCTTGCTTTGAATCTTCAGCCTTCCATGGATTCCTCCTCCAAATGCTCTCCAGAGAATGCAATCTCACTCAATAATTTCTGATTATTACTCTCTAATCTCTTCCTAAACTAATCCTAAAAACATAAAAATAGTAGATAAAATCCTAATCTCATTAAAATCCTTCAAAACTGATCAGAAATTGGCCCAATTGGGCTTTCTCGGACTTCGCGCGCCTGGGCGTGCAGACCAGCACGCATGGGCGCGCTGTATCTGATGCCCTCTGATTACCGAAGCACGCGCGCCTGGGCGCGCCGATCCCGCGCCTGGGCGTGCTAGGGAACTTTCGACTCCGTTTCTCTCCGTTCTTGTGCCATTTTCAAGGTCTTCTTATGCTCTTTTCAGCTCCAATAATATTTTCTCCAATTAAGGCTCCGAAATACCTGAAACATACTCAAAATGGATCAAAACGTTCAAAGGATTCTAATAAACAAAAAATTCCTAAAACTAATACAAAATACCTATATTTACAAGAGAAACAAACTAAAACCCAAGCAAAAGGAAGTAAAATTAAGCCTTAAAACATCATATATTAGACCTTCATCAAGTCACTTTGACAAAAACGATTTCGGAAAAATAAGCTTTTTGGATTTAAGATGAACAAAATTTTTGAACTTAACCGATTTCAAATGGTTCAAAATTTTTATGATAGCTTCTTTAACATGTCTTGAAATTCTATGTAAATTTTGAAGAGGTTTGGAGTTGATTTGATAATTTTTCCAAAGATAAAACAGTGAACCAATTGGTTCAGAATTTTCAGACTTAGTGGCATAATTAATTGAAAAAGTACTACCTAAACAACTCCAAATATTTTGAAATTTTAATGAGGTGTTCTAGACTGTATGAGGAAGGTTTGTGCAAATTTTCATGTAACTCGGAGTTGATTTACTATTTTTAATATTGGCATCTTGCCCTCAGGTCAGCAACAGTACCGTTTGGATTTTTATGCAAAATTTGATTTGAAACTTAAGTTAAGATTGCCCAAATGACTTGAAAATTTTATGTGGTGAACTTTTATATATGTGTATGTGTTCTGCAATTTTTGGGATTTAAATGAATTGATTTGATATGGTTTTTAGTTGTGTCTTTCTTATTTTTCCCGTAATTGAACTAATAGTCAAATTGATACTTTTTGGATGTGTGTGAACTTTTTGTGCATTTTGGTGACTTGGCTGAATAGTATATGAAGACATGCTGGTGTGCTTAAATAGATATGATATGGATTTTTATTTAGGTTATGTGAGAATATATTGTAAGCTAATTGGTTTAAGTGTTGTGTTTGGTTTTGTACTATTCTTTGAAATGGAACGATTTTTGAAAAGGTTTATTTCATTGAAAAATAATGAGTGTTTGGTTGCTTCCCTATTTTGTTGAATGGTTTTGTGTTTGAAAAAGCAAATTGTTTTAAGTATTATTTTTAAGCAAAGAACTAAAGGGATTTAAAGTATGATTTTTCGGTGTTTTCGGACTTTGCGAAAAAGTGATTTTGAGTTTATCTCTTCGCTGTCCAGCGTTGATTTGATATACATATTACTTTTAAAAATGTTTGAAATTGATTTAAAGTTTGAGCTTTCAAAGGTATTCGATTTAAAGAAAATTCGGATTGAAAAAGTGATGTTTCTCAACGTTTTCGGATTCGATTAGTTGGCTGTCCAAAATAGAACAGCAACTAAAGTATTGCTTTAAAATATTTTATTAATTGTTTTTAAATGATTTTGAGGTATTTAAAATGTATTCGGAAGTTGGATTTAATTTGAGAAAGTAAAAGGTTCTTTTATGATTACCCGATAAAGATTTAAAACGAGTTTTCAAAAGCGATTTGATAATTAAGTATGAATGTTGATTAGATAGCATTATATTAATTGTGTGTCTTGTTTTAAGCAAGGATTTGGAAGTTAGGAAATTGGATCAGCTAACAGTCGGAAGAACCTGCGACAGTTTCTGACAAGTATTGCTGGAATTAAGGTGAGAGAGGGGCTTTCCCCAGACACTGTGGTATTTAGGTAAATATTAAGACGTTCCGTATCACCTCAAAGATCGGAACTTAGTGGTCTCTGGGTTAGTAATATCATGGCAAATTGTTTGTGTGTGTGGCCACGTATACGAAGGGGACTAGGATCACGCACCTTATGATGCATGATATTAATAATTTGAGTATGTCTAATAATATGAATTGTTTTTATTCTTAGGCATGAGAAATATTTTATATATGATGATGTTAATGTTTGAAACCATGTGAGATGTAAGAATGATTAATCCCTGATGGAAAAATAAGTGAGGCAATGGAAAAAATGAAAAAGTAATAATGAGGCTGATGAGAATAATGCGATGATACTTAATTACGTGATGAGAGGAAAGGATTCTGAATGATGATGCGATGTGTTGACAAGTTTCGGAAATTGTGGAAACAAAAGTGCAAGGAAAGAAATGATAAGACCCGTATGTTCGGAATTCGAGATGTGTACAGGACGAGCAGCGAAAGAATTAGCGTATTGTGTACCTGCTCGAGGAACTCTTCAAGGTGTATTGTTGACGTGACACGTTTGCCGGGTTGAGGAGCTCCCCGACGTGATTAATGATCGTGACAACTTCGGAACATCGGGAAAGCGTTAATGTGAAAGATATGATTAGAGGTCGAGGTTCACCGAAGGGATGAACAAGGGTGACTCGTCCAAAATTAGGATAAATAAAATAATAATAAAACATTAAAAGACATTGAATAACACGACGAGTGAGTGTGAAGTAGTGGAGAGGAAGATACCCTGTTTATCTGCGGATAATCAAGTGAGTGATTGTGATAGGGGAGGATGATGACGGTGAAACGTCAAGTAACCTAGAGTGCTTTTCTAGGCAGAACGAATCTATAAGTGATCGGGGATTAATACCCAAGGGATCGTAGCGTGTTCTGCACCTGGAACTAGAAAAGTACTGTCGCCCCCTTGATCAAATTTTGAACACTGAGAGGGAACCTGAACGAGGCGGGCAGTCGATTGGTGTTGGCGACCCTTGCGATGTTGCGTAAAATGTTAATTGTCATGGTGGCCGGCCTGTGCGGTTGTTGTAACATCTGCCTTTTGACTCACTTCTTCTACAAGTCCTTAATTAAGAAATTATTTTAACCTAATTGATTTAAGAATTAATTAAAAAGAGTTTTGATTTCATAATGAGTTTTATGCTTGGAATTTAATTTACTTGTGTTGTGATTTTGTGTGTGTGATTGCTTAGGGTTTTAATTAAGATTTTGTTTTCCTAAATTCATGTATATGATTTTAAGATGGAAAATTGTTTTATTTCAAGTTTCAAAGAATCAAAGTCCAATCATCTCTAGAAACCCTAATTAACATCTTTGATCTTTGGTTAAACCCTAATCGAACTCTTGATCCTTGATTAAGAACTTAATCACTCTCTTAAACCCTAAACCCTCAAGGTTAGTGAGCTAACCTAGAATTAGCTTTCCATAAACCTAGGTTAGAAAAGATTAAGTTTTTGATTAGCACCATAATCCTTGATTAAACCCTAATCTCTAAGGATTAGTGGACTAAACCTAAATTATTTTTCCTAATCCTACCCTAATCATGACTAGAACCCTAATTAGTGCCTTAAACCTAATTAGCTAACCTAATCTACCTAAATGCCCTAATGGCCGAATGCTTGGTGAATAACTTGGCCACCAAGTTCATTTACTTGGTCACCAAGTTGCATGGCCCAAAAGTCAAAAACATGACTTCATCTACATGACCTAAGCATGACTTAAGGAGGAAAAAGTGAAGACAATAGGAAGGAAAAAGGAAGGGATCCGTGGGGAAGGAAACAAGGCCAAGTAATTGCAACCAAGCCCCCCATGCAAGCCCTTGATGGCAAATAAGAAAAAGTAGAGAAGAATAAAAGAAGGGGCCAAAACCGTGAGAGAGAGAGAGAGAGTTCATTTCCATTCTTTCATTCCTCATTCTTCTTTCTTCATCCTTTCTTTCTTCTCTCAACAACACCAACACACACCAACCAACACCATTGAGACCTTGATGAGTGGAACCGAGAGGGAATGATCAACACACACTTCATTAGTTTCCATTCCTTCTCATTCTAAACCAAACACACACATGGTGTTGAACGCCATCAAGTTCAACACATAGAGAGGTGAGAAAGAGAGAGTGGCCTAATAGAGAGAGAGAGGAGAAGAACTAACTCTACACACTTCACATCCTAAGTAAGATCAAGCCAAGCTAGTGAAGAGGAAAAGAAGAAACCATGGACTTAGAGAGAGGAGTGAGTGATCCGTGAGGAGAGGAAGGGAAAACCAAAGAGAAAACCAAAGATTTGGACTTGATTCTTTAAAGCTTTTGATTAAGTAAGGATTTTGTTTCATGATCTTAAAAGTTTTAAACTTCTTTCTTTGATTCATTTTGGTTTTCATACTTTCCTTCTAAGACTTTGATTTTTGTTTGAAAAAGTGTTGATGCATGTTTGTTTTTATGTTAGATCTAGTGATTTCCTTTACATGCATGTTGATCTTTGAGCTTGATCTTGAAGCTTTGCTAAAGAAAGTAGTTTCTCTCATGATCTTAAGTTTTCCTTTTAATTTCTTAAATGGTTTTTGAAAAGAATTTAATTCTTGAGTTTTCATAACAGATTTTTCAAGGATCTAGTGTTTTGACTTCATGCATGCCAAGATCTATGATGTACTTGATGTTTGAGTTTATAATGTAAAGATCTTTGAAATGATCGGACTTTTCTTGATGATTTTCCTTTATGTTGGTCACGGTTTGATGTTGTTGTGAATGAAAGCTTGATTTTCTTTTGCTTGATCTTTTGCATGTCATAATATTGAAGTTTAATGATGAATATTGTAACACCCCTCAAAATCCTCGTATCGGTTTGATTTCTAAAAAGAATTATTTTTGAGAAAAGTATTTTTGAAAAGAGCATTTTCTTAAATAAATGTCATAATTCACGTTTTCAAAGTGGAAATTGATTTTTGATGAAATGGTGATGTGTTTGATATCTTGGTGTCATTATAATTTCGATGCATGAATAATTTATTTTTCTATGTATGTGCGGTTTTGGTGTATGTATGCTTAATATTTAATTAGTGGGAAAACATGATCATATAGGCATGTATGTGTGTGTAACGTGTAAGTGTGTATGCATGAGTATGTGTATATATGTGTGAGTGCCGTATGTATGTATGTGTGGAAGCCTAGAAAATTCCTAAGCAAGTAACTAAGTGGCAACCAAAACCCAACTAAGCCCTAACTAGATGGAAGGAAACCCTAAAGATAAACCACAAGTCAAAAGCCTAAGTAAACCCTAAGTGCCTAATGTCCCCTATATTGTTCCCTTGGCTTTGCTAACCTCCACCCATGCAATTTTAAGAAAGAACCGAATTTACCCCTCCTCCAAAGCTCATGACCGAATTACCCCAATGGCAAAATAGGAAGCCATGAATTTTTATATAAGCCTTGGCCTTAGCTTCATTTCACTCATTCTTCACTTCATTTCTTCACTTCCTTCGTCCAAACACCCACACCAAAACACAAGTCTAAGAGCTCCTCAAACTCTTAGACTAAGAAAAAGAAAATAGAGAGAAAGGAGGAAGAGGAACCGTGAGGTTTAGAGAGGAAGAAGAAGAGGAGATCAACCATAAACCTAGGAGTCCTTTTGAAGATCAAATGCTTAGAAGTGTTGAAGACCTTTTCTTCTTGGTATAAACTGAAGACCTAGAAGCCTTAGAATTAGTTCTTGATTTGTGATCTTGTAATTTTACTTTCTTTTCTTCTCTTGCATGTTTATTTTTATGCACATATGTGTTGATCTTTTCTTAATGATGGACTTTAAAAGACTCAAATTAACTTGTAATATGTGTAGCTTATGTTTGATGATTCGGTTGGTGCTTTTCTGGGTAGATCTTGATGCTTTCATGATTAGATCTTGATGTTTTCCTCTAGATCTAAAGTTTTGTTCATGACCTTTGTGAGTTTGAAGTAGATCTCTTTGCATGCCTAATTTTTATGCTTGAAACCGTGAATCATGAAGTGTTTATGTGTTTATTTGGAGAATCTATGTTTGATCTAAACTTGTTTTAATTTTTAGTCTTGCATGTTGTTTAAAAATGATCTTGAACTCTTGCATGTTTTGATTTTTGGTTTGGTCTTAAGAAAAGCTTTAATTTATGTTTTGATCCTTGCTTTTATTTTTGTAAAGCTTTTATTTGTGTCTTGATTCTTGATTTTGGTTTTGATCCTTGTTTTGAGTTTTGTAAATGATTTTTTTTTAACAAAGCTTTCTTATTCCCTCAAAAACATGTCACAGTTTTTGGTCATTTCTCATTTAAAATAATTTTGTCTTCTATTTGTGATCTTATGTGTAATTTCATGACTTGATCTACATGATTTAAGTGCATGCATGTTGATCTTGAACTTTGAAAATTATTTTTATGTTTCTTTGAGAAACAAATTGAAAGTGTTGTGTTGATCCATGATTTTTACATGTTTTGTTAGAAAAGTTTAAGATTTCTTCTTGCATGATTTGTTCTTGTATGTTAGTTTTAAATGAAATGATTATATATGTTTTCTTGAATTGCATGCCTCGGTTTTTGAAAGGAAATTAGGGAAATAAGCTTTAAAATGATTTTCTTTGCATGAACATGTGTTGATCATATGCATGATGCATTCGGCCATGTTTAAATTCATATCCATGCTTTTTATTTTGTGAAAATTTGATATGTGATCTATGTCCTTGCATGCTTTCTTGATTTAATTTAAGTAAAGGAAATAAATTAAAGTTTGAATTATTTTCCATGATTGAGCTTACGGTTTTGTTAAAGAAAGGAATAGATAATTGCATGAATTTGTATGTTAGATGATGCATGAATCTTGCTTTGATTTGTGTGAAGTGTTTCAGTCTATGCATGTAGATTAGGTTAGTGTTCTTTTCTATGAAATAAAATAGAAACGATGAATGTATTTTGTTAAATAATTGATTAGGAATGAGTTTTGTATTTACTTGAACTTATATGTATGTATTCGGTTTGTGGGGTGCCTAAGTGTTTTTGTTTTATAAAAATAAAATGTTTTTGAAGTCAATTATGTGTTACATGATTGAGTTAAGTGTTTGATTGTGAAAATGTTTACTTGAGAATGAATGTTTGTTTGTGATTAACTTGAATAATTGATTAATTGTTTATGTGCCTTGATTTATTAAAGTGTGTTATTGACCGTGTGTGTGTATGCTTGATTTTGAAATTTATTTGGTTTGATTCATTTGAGTTGTGAAATTATGTTTGTGATTTGTTGAGTTTTCAAAGTGTTAATATTGATCTAAAGAGTTTTTGAAACAAAAGGAGTTTTTACGATGTTTTCGGGTTTTATAAAATTGATTTTGTAAAGTCTTTCTTTGCTGTCCACGTTTATTTAAAATTGTTTTCTTGATTTCTAAATTGAGTTCATGAGACTCAAAGTTTGGTTTTTAAATGATAATTGATTTTAGAGAAACCCGGATTGAAAACTGGTGAATTTTTCGGTGTTTTTGAATGAGGTTAAGATGCTGTCCAGGATGGACCAGCCACCTAACCAATTGATTTAAATTATTTAATTGATGTTTTCAAATGATTTTGAAGTATTCCAACGAGGAATGAAAAACGTTCTAAGTTAAGAAAAGTTTTTAATGAAAATGAGTTTTAATTAATTCGAGGGAATGTTACAGACGAGGGATTAAGGCAGTGGCAGCAACCAAGATCAGAGGAGACTGTGTGCATCTAATAGCTGGACCTCAGGTGAGAGAGTAGCTTTCCTAAGACACCGTGGTAGTAGGTGTTGTATTAAGACGTTCCGTATCAGCTCAAAGATCGGAACTAAGTGGTTCGGCGTCAGTAGTGTAGTGGCAATTGTGTGCTTTGTGTGGCCACTTACACGAATAGGACAAAGACCACATTGTTGTGTGTGATGTGTGATGATGTGCTGTTTATATTTGTTTGCTTATGAATGTTGATATTGAATGTCAATGTGAAACAATTGATAATGATAAAAGAGATTGAAAGTAAAAGACACCAAGAAAGAGATAACCCTTGTTTGGCTTAAGTCCTTGTGGAGCAAGGCAGCCTTAGCATGATAAGGCATTGAGAGTAGAGATAATGACAAGAGATTTGGGAATGATTGGAAGAGATAAAGAGATGAGACTGGGAAAGATTTAATGATGCGATGCGAGTGAGCCAGAGCTGGGAAGGAATGTTGATGATGTAGTGAAAGTGGAAAGGTGATGAGAGTGGAGCTTGATTTTGGATCTTGGCTTTTGTTTCTTGGACTGAGACTAGCGTCGAGTTGAGCTTGCTCCTCCACTAGTTCTCAAGAAGAGAAAGTTTTTGAGAAAAACTTTTGAAAAGAAATTTTTGAAAAAGGGTTTCATGAAAATGAGATTTTTGAAAATAAGTTTTCGAAATGTAATTTTGAAAAGGGTTCCCAAAATGAGATTTTGAAAAGAGTTTTGTATTTTGAAAGGGTTCCCAAAATGAGAAAAATTTTCCAAAGAAAGATTTTCTGAAAGTGATTGTGAAAAGAGGTTTTGAAAAAGGATTTCGAAAGGAAAATTTTTGAAATGAGCTTTCTAAAGGAGATTTTGGAAAAAGATTTATGAAATGAAATATTTTTAGAAAAGGTAGTGAACTGAAGTTTTGGAAAGGGTTTTATGGAATGAAATTTTGAAGAGAAGTTGTGAAGTTGTGATGTGAAATTTTGCTATGAGAAGAGAGATGTGTATAAAAGGCTGTTTTGAGGAAAGTTTGTGATGAGATTCAAGTTGTGAATGTGATCCCGCTCTGTGCCAAGTTTGAGTTATGAAAAGTGATGCAAAGTTAGCGGTCAGGACTCATTGAAGGGATGTATGAAGGGTGAGCTGACCATTAGGTTAATTAAAAAGATAAAAGACTTTAAAAGACATTAACAGCGAACGCGGTGAGGTATGAGAGTTAACCCGAAGTAGTGGAGAGGAAGATACTATGGGTATCTGCGGATACTCAGGTGGAGATTGCAGTAGGGGAGGACGATGACGGTGAAACGTCAAGAAGTCTAGAGTGCTATTCTAGGCGGAACAATTCCACAGGTGGCGCACTAACGTGGTGGGGACTGGGTCTAATGTCGTGGCAAGTTCTGCATGATCAGCTAGAATTAGTACTGTCGCCCCCTAGATGCAAATCTAGAACAGTGAGAGGAACTGGAGTGGGGCATTTTGTTTGCCGCTGAGAGCGTGCCTTGTGATTTTCTTGTGATAGCCACGGTTTGTAGGTGTGAATGGAAAGGGTTAAGATTTTCCTAAGTTTACTTGATGAATAAGTGATTTCCATGAACTATTGAGTTGATTCTATGTGTTAAATGTGAAATCAAAATTGTTTAGAGAGACAATGATGCTCACGGTTTCATGTAGAAGAATGTATGCTAGGATTATGTTTTTACTTGATTGATGAATTATATGAAATTGTTGTTGGATTTGGAGTTGTTTTAAGTCTTGAATCTTTGAAAACGTTTTTGAGAAAACTTAGTTAAGGTCACGGTTTGGACCTTAACTTTGGAGTTAAATTTCCTTGAGTGTGTATATGTGTTCATGCCATGAAATTATGTGTTGATTTTTGAAGTTATTCCTTGAGAAAATAATTTTTGAAAATCTAAGGGTGCATACGGTTTTGACATGTTAAAGTGTGATAAGATGAAGTTTTGCTAAGATGGAATTGATTAAGTGAAAGTTAAAAAGAAAAATGTGTCTAAGTATCTATGTGATGCATGATCGGTTTGAATATGCTTAAGAGTTTGATTTCTTTATTTAATTGAGTTATATGTATGAATTAGTATGTGAACATGTTTGTATTTAACTTGATAACTTGTGATTATATGATGTTTGAAATAAATGAATGTTTGTTTGATTTGATTTATGTAAGTATCATGCTGAAATTCTAAGTGTTTGAACTTGATAGATTGTTGACCAAGGTGTTTATTTGATTGATTTCGAGATGCTTGGTTTATCTATGTGTTTAAATTGGTTTTAAACAATGGAAAATGAATTTAAAACTTAGGACATGATGCTGTCCAGAATTTTCTAAGTTGTGTTTCTTGTTTTAAAAGTGTTTTCAAAGTGTTTTAAAGTTTAGTTCTCATGGGTATTTGAGCTAAGACAAAGTTGGTTTGAAAAGTGCGATTTTTCGGTGTTTTTGGAATTGAACTCAATGCTGTCCAAGAGGGACCAGCAAAGAAACTTTTTAATTAAATTGATTTATTTGATTGTTTTCTCGTGATTTTAAAGTATAAAAGTTAGTGTTTGATTTTGGACAAGTTTGAGTGAAAGAATTGATGTTTTGATTTTAAGTAAAGACAAAAGTTTGGATTTTTCTTAAGTTACTTTGAGAATAATTTTAAGAGTAAAATTAAATAAAGTATTAATACTCACGTGTCTATCTTATGGGACTTGAAAGAAGTTGGAGTCGGGCAGACTAGGAAGGGAGCAGATCGCTCGGAACTTGTGAATTTGGTAACTGCGAACCCAGGTGAGAGAGAAGTTATCCTAAGACGCTTTGGTGTCTAGTGAGTATGCTAGGACACTCCGTACTCTCTCAAAGTCGGAGTAAAGGTCTATTGTAGCTAGTAGTATACCCGATAAATTGTGTGCTTGTTTGTATCGCGGTATACGAAGACTCAGACCTATATCATCACATGGTATTGATTGATTGATATATTTGCTTATGTTGAGATATATTGTTGCTTATATTATCATTGCATGTGCATAATGCATCATCCCACGATATAAGATAAGAATAGAAGAGACATAGAAAACTATAAGAAATCCCCCAAAGAATAGAGCGAAACTCTAAGGGATGGAACGCGCTACGGAACCGGATGATGCTGATGCGCCGAGTACGTGGATCGAGTTGACGACACGACGACGACGGCGATGCCTTTGGACGCGGACGCAATGATTGCCGAATTCCACAAAGATAGTTTCCATATGGTCGTAGCCATATGTTGAGATAGTTTCCATATGGTTGTAGCCATATGTTGAGAATGAGTTAAGATAGGTCGGAGCCTATCTATCAAGATTGATGGATATCCCGCATATAGTCGTAGCTATATGCTAGAGGTGATTCTGAGTAGGTCGGAGCCCGTCAGAATGATGATTGATATCCCGCATATAGTCGGAGCTATATGCCGAGGTTGGTTCTGAATGGGTCGTAGCCCGTCAGAAAGATTTGTGGATATCCTGCATATGGTCGGAGCCGTATGTCGAGAATGATTCAGGATGGGTCGGAGCCCATCAGATATAGTGGTCGAGTCCCACAGAAGTATTCCGCATATGGTCGGAGCTGTATGACGGAGATGACTTAGGATGGGTCGACGTTAGGACAACGAGTATAACCTCACGACTTAAAAACCCTAACCCGAAGTAGTGGAGAGGAAGATACACCTGAACTACCCTTGTGGTGTTCAGCTGGATGATCAAGATAGGGGGCGGCAATGACGGTGATTCGTCAAGAAGCCTTGAGAAGTCTGTCTAGGTGGGAAAAACCATAGGGGCCCTGGCTGAACCGATCGAAGCTGGTCACCCAAGGGTGTGTACGAAGTACCACACGATCACTAGACGGATGACTGACACCCCCCTTGACTAATTCTTGACTAGTGAGAGGGATGCTCGAACACGGTTGGATGTGCCCTTTTTCTCGAGACATTATTTATTTTACCATCCGTAAAAGGCCGGTGTGGTTAGAGATCTTGTACTCCTGATTGCTTCCGACTAGGTGGATGGATCCCGAGGAGATGTAGACCGAAAACCCAAAACCATAAAGCCTGAATTTCCGATGTTATGGACTCGAGATATGTGGACGAGGAGACGTCGACTTTGCGAGACGTCTGATTACGAGATTCCCTTAAGATAAGGACAAAGAATTAGATAATGCGACGATTGCATTGCATTTTCATGCATCATACATAATTATCTGTTCGTATTATTTGTGTTGTTTGTTATGTTCTGGTATACGTCGCTAGTGTAAATCCAAGAAGTCGATGGGAGTAATTCCATTCGGGTAACTTACTCTCTCAACTTCTTGTGTACATGTGTCGATGAACCTTTGGTTCTAAAAGATAGCGGAGCTGGTGATGCTTCTCCCGGAAGAAGGACTTGCTGATCGTTATGTGCTGACGAGAGGGCTACTGCTGGACGACGGAGATTGCTTTTGGGAACTCACGTTCCGGATCGAGAAGGGGACGCTGCTTAGTAGTTATAGTTAGGTTCTAATGGACCCTTGCATGATATGTGAATCAAGTGTACCCCTTATCTTTTGAAATGTTTTGCTAAGGTAAATGTTTATGTAAGAATGGCACCGCTGAACTATGGTGGCCGCTTTTGAAAAGACCTCTATGTTCTATTTCCAAACTGTTTTCTAAGGACTGTCTAAATCAGACAGATAAACTATTTTAAGCAAATCAAATACGTTTTCTACACGCACAATATTTATTTAATGAAGTCCCAATATCAAACTGTTTTTAGAAAATTTGGTAAACGTTTTGAGAGAAAGAATTTAAAAGTAATACCTTGTTTTGGAAAGCTTGACCGATGAGTTTTCTACTTGTTTTTAAAAAAAAAATTCACCCTATTTTTCATAAAAAGAATTAATTAGTATTTTAAAGTGTTGTTTCGAGTTTTCCAAATCAGGGTGTTACAGTTGTGGCTTTGACAAATACAGATGTTGTTGGATTTCTCGGCTATTCAACCGGCGTGGGTTAAGGTTCCTGTACTCTTGTTTGCTTCCGACTAGGCTTGGGAGGGTTGGAGGAGATGTATGTGTGCTAACTAACTCCTCGATGACATTTCTTTAATTTCCCCCGTCATCGTAGGACACGCTTGATAAAACTTAATAAAGTAAGATGAAATTATAAAAAGGATCGTTGGAATACGAGATTAAAATACAGCGCGAATTGTTGAGAAAGGAAAATGGAAAAGTGCAAGTAGTGAGAAAGTATGGATGAGACCGAGGACGTGACATGTTATGATTACGAGATGTGATGTGGCATAGTGAAGTAAGTAATGAAAGAAATGAATGTGAAGAGAGAGAATGACAAGAATGAAAGTATCCATGTGCAATGATAATGATATTGATAATGATGATGAGGTGAATTATGTTGTATATTTTGTTATTTGATATATGTATTATTGTGTGCTTGTCTTAATATTGTACCCTGTAATTCCACCCATTGACGAGAAATCGTTCGGGATCGCTCACTCTCTCCTCTACCCTATTTCTTCTGCTCGTTCGGGAGCGCAGATGGCGTATAGCATCAAGATCCTTGTGAGTCCGTTGGACGGTGGAAGCTAGGAGTTGACTCCGGCCGGTTGGAGATGGAGAGGACCCATTAGTATGGAGGTCACTGATCCACTGTTCACGCTTGAAGGATTGGAAATGCAAGACATGATGAATAGGCTCGTGTTGACAGATCAAGAGTTCACGATGAACCCAACATTCCTCGATGATGACGAAGAAATATTTGAAGACGCAAAGGAGCCGTACGAGTTGGCAGGAGTGCCCGGTGAAGGTGGTGTCCCATAGTATAGGTTTTTATTTATGTTTTAAGTATGTAATGCACTATCTTGAGATGTACTTAAAAGGAATGGCTCTATCCTGATGTAACCGTTTTGTGGGACAGAATGTTTTGAAAACTTATTACTCTGATAAATGTGACCGGATTTGAAAGTACTATTTGTAAAACAAAATATTTTATGAAAATGGAAGAAAGAGTTTCAAAGCGCAATGTTGGTAACATCTCGATTTGGAACTTGATGTGTGATGTGGGACATGAATGATTTATTTTTATAAAAGAATGTTTTAAAGAGAAAATGTTTTTAAGAGAATAGACACATGTCCACGTCACCAATGCAAAAAAAAAATCCTAGATTTTTCACTAAATAATAATAAAATCAAGTTACTAAATCGGGGTGTTACATACTTCACGAGAACGTCCATCATACAATGTAGGAACCCTTGTACTTCACGAATATGTCCATCATACAGGGTAGGAACCATCCTCCGTAGTCACGAAGTATGTAAGTAACCGCTAGAACTATTATAGTATGCACAGGACTAATCACCAATTCAACTAGTACTTCACGATACGTCCATCATACTGGTCTCTTCTGGGGTAGATCAAAGTCCCCTATAATAGTTCCCGTGATTGTTTCATAAGCACAATCAAATCACTATAATACTCTCGTCCATTATTTCTATGAATCTTCACGATAACGTCCATCAATTCATAGAACTTGGCCATCACATCATCTTTCCTCATCCTTAACGTCCACCTTACTCCTTAAATGCACGTGTTTCTAGTTCATTTTAGGGTGTTCTTGATATTCAAGCCTTTTTACACTTATACCAATATGGAGGGGTACTCTAACTTAGGATAAGTGGCCATAATCATATATTATATTTATGTAAACATAACAACATCAACAATACTAATAATAACATTCATTCATTCGATTTAGTAACATTTAAATTTAAATTTTACATTCTAACATCAATACCAACATTCATTAGTGTGAACCCTAGGTTTAAGAGGCTATTCAATTTCATCTCTAACACATAATAGTAGTCTCAATGGTAATGATAATCATATTTTTTTCTTCATATTATTAAAATTTCCAAACATAAACATTATATTCATCAAGCATCCACTAACATAATACTAAATTCATACATAATTAAATTCACATATAACATAAAAATCAAACATACACATCAATATATACATATTATCATAATTAATCCCTTCCCCTAATTAAGAAAAATATCTCCCCTCTTACCTTTGTAGAGAGAGAAAGAGAATGAAGGGTTTATGGAAATCCACTCTTTAAGCTTCAAACTACAAGCTTTTGCTCCTAATTTCCTTAATCTCAAGCTCCTTCCACTCTTCTAATTTGATTATTGAAGCAAGACCTCTTGATTTGGGGGTTTAGGGTTCATGGGTATTGATGGGGTTATGAGGAGAGAGAGATTTATGGGGTTTTTAGTGAGGGAAAGTCATGGATTTGAGATGAGGAGATGATATTAAGTGATGATTTGGGGTGATTTTAGGTTGATTTATGAGATTGGAGATTTAGGGTTTTAGAGAGGGAAAATCGCATGAGAGAAAGAGAGAAGAAGAATGGTGCGTATGTGTGGGTGAAACAGCAGCACCAGTTTTAAAACTGGTGCACGTGCCTGGGCGCAGCGCTCGCGCCTGGGTGCGCGGTTTGCTATGCACGTTGGTGCACCGGTGCTGCTGGCTGGTGCGTCTGATGCATGGCAGGATGGGTTTCTGGTGCGCGTTTTTGGCCCCGGTGCATGATTCTGATGTTGCATACGCGGTGCAGGCCGATGCACCAACTGGTGCTGGCCCTCTACGCACTGGCGCATGCGTCTGGCTAGCCGGTGCGTCTCGTACGCACCGGTGCTATTTTTTTAACACAATATATTACCTTCCAAACCACCCTATAAATAAAATACAAACTAAAATATTAAAATTTCTATTTATTATAATTATTTAACTTAAAACTTTTAATTACTTAAATCAAATCAAACTATTTGCACTAACTTAACTTTAACTATGAATGAATTCTAACTAACTAATGCACATAAATATTTAATAAATTTGGGGATGTTACATAGGCCACGCGCCTGGGCATGGGGAGCTCCACGCCTGGGCGTATGGACCCTGCTCCGACTCCATTTCGCTCCGTTCTTGCACCATTTTCAAGGTCCTTTCGTCCTCTTTCCAGTTCCATAATTATTTTCTTCAATTGGGCTCCAAAAGTACTTGAAACATACCCAAAACGGATCAAAACGTTCAAGGGATTCTAAACTAATAACAAAATCCTAAAACTAACAAAAAGTCCTAAATTTACAAGAGAAACAAATCAAATCCATAGTAAAAGGGAGTCTAAATCATGCTCAAAACATCATATATTGGACCCAAATCACTCCCCCAAACTTAGCATTTTGCATGTCCTAGGCAAAAGTAAAATAAAAACTCTAGAACACAAGACTACCCTCCTAAATCAAAATGTACACACCTAATCTAGGACCTCGACTCACACACTCAGACACTTATTTTCACAAGCAATTCATACAATTGAAACCTGGTTAGAATAACAAACTCCACAAGAACTCAAGACTAGTGAACACTCTCAACCTCACAGTGTGTATCTCTCATGTGTATCAAGGGTTATATGTATGTAATTCACTCAAGTTCATGCAATGACAAAGCGTTACCATAAGATTGACCATAGACCCAAATCTCCACTGAAATTATTGAATGCACACAAAAATCAAAAGCTCTTATATTTGGTTGTAATGAGACCATGACTAAAATGTCAGGTGAGATAAAAGAAAGAAATGATAAAACTAAGGGCTAAAATGTAAAAACAAATTTTCCTCAAAAATCATGAATGAGCATTGAATACTAAAGAGGACTCACACTCAACTCACAATCAATTTCATACTTCTTTTCTTTTCACTTTTTTCCTCTGCTCTCTTCCAAATTTCTCTTTTTTTTAATTTATTTCTTTTTCATTTTTTTTCATGGAAGAGAAGTAGACTTACAACACTTTGTACCATTCATTCACTTTTTTAATCGTTCCTCTCAATTGCTCATTCAAAATTCCTAATGTACTAACAAAGAATTTTCTCAAATCAATGTAGGGTACCAAAGAAAACCAAATTTTTATTTTAGACTCAAAATGGGCAACTAAGGGAACATTATCAATGCAAATCAGTTGAAAGCCAAAAAAACACATTATAAGTGCCTTAATCATCTTAATGCATGCAAATAATTATCAATCTCAAAATGGTCATAGGTCAAGTTCTAGAACACAAAGCCAAAGAGAACACACTCATGAAAGAAATAGGGGTTTCAAATCAAAAATAATCAATAATCACATACCTCTTCAGTGTTTAGGCTCAAAATCTCACTAGGCTAAAGTCAGTTCACTAATCACAAATTCTCAAAAATTTTGTCAAAATAACCAAATCTCAAAAATATTTATAGCTCAATCAATTAATGTCATAAATCAGTGAGTCTAATCCTAAACTAAGTATTTACACCTATCATCAGAAAAACAGTCCTAAGTCTAGAATAATTATCTACTCCTACCAAGGACATAAACCAACACCAAATATGTGAGAAAAAATCATGTCTGAAAAATTTTTATTTTGTCCACTCCCCCAAACTTAGAGGTTGGCTTGTCCTTAACCAAACTAATCTAACCTAAAACTAAAAAATAAAAATTAAAAACTACGAAAACAGGACAATATTTTTGCGAAGTACCAGGTTTGGGGTGACATATTGGGAACTAATGGGAGCAAATGGGTTCACACCCCCAAACTTAGATTCTACACCCTCTCCACGCCTGAGTGTGGCTTGACCTGTGACTTCATTTTTTTATATAAATCTACCTAAAACTAAACTAACCTAAAAAAAATAAAATCTAAGGGAGTTACTTAACATTGGGTTGCCTCCCAACAAGCACTTGTTTAACGTCACGAGCCTGACGGGTCACCTCTTTTCAGAGGTTAGGGTGGTTGCCAAGATCCTTTCAAGGGCGGCACCTTGTTTTTCCACTTCTTTCCTACACTCTCTTCATTCGAGTGCTGAATGCACATGAGAGGAGCGAAGTTCTCCGTGGTGATTGGTGGCTTTTCAAAAATTTTAATTGTAGTTTGCTCACCATTCACTCGAAGAATTACTTCTCCCCTAGGCACAACAATCACTGCCCCTGCTGTGGCCAAGAATGGTCTTCCAAAAATTAGATGAATATTTTCATCCTCTTCTACATCTAAGATCATGAAATCCAAGGGCAGGATAAAATCTTTCAACTTAACCAGAATATCTTCCACCACTCCATATGGGCGGAGGGTGGTTCTATCAGCTAACTGAAGTAATGTCGGGGTAGGATTTACCTCTCCTAAGTATAATGCTTCACACACAGACAATGGCATAATGTTTACGCTAGCTCCTAAGTCATAGAGAGCCTTACCTGAGTACTCCTTGCCTATGCTAACTGAAATGGTGAAGTAACCTGAATCCTTCAGCTTTGGTGAAAGGTTGGATTTGATGATGTTGCTGCACTTCTCTGTTATCGGGAATGTCTCCTCAGTGAGCATCCGCTTCTTCTTCGTCAGCAACTCCTTCATGAATCTCGCATACAGAGGCATTTGTGAGAGAGCCTCTGCAAACGGGATGTTGATCTGCACCTTCCGTAGCATCTCCAAGAATTTGGAAAATTGCTTCTGGTCGTCCTCTTTCTTCAACCTCTGAGGATAAGGAATTCTCGGAGGTAGTGGTGCTGGTTTGGGTGTGCCTTTCTCTTTCTCTAGATCCGCAGGTAGATCCTGCATCTATTGCATTGCAGTAGAGCCTCCTCCACTTGGTTGCTTTTGCTCCTCTTCCTTCTTCTCAACCTCAGTTGCATCATCCTTCTTTAGTGGCTCCTCATACGACTTGCCACTTCGAAGGGTGACTGCCATGCATTGCTCCTTGGAGTTGGTTATGATCTCTGACATCTACTTTGCAAGCTGGCCCACTTGTATCTCCAAGTTGCGGATGCTAGCTCCATGATTGGTGACGCAAGCCCTTGTCCCTTCCATGAATATGGCAGTGTTTGCGGTTAACTTTTCCAAGGCTATTTCCCATGTTGGCTTTTGTGTATGTTGTGGCTGTTGTGGTAGGTTGAGGGCTGGGCTGCACCATAGGTTATTGGACTGATTTGTTGGCCCCGAATTGTAGGTATTGGGGTACATATTGTTTTTAAGTACTCCGCTACCCACAAAATTGGCTTGCTCCTTGATGGTTGCCTGACCCTTTCTGACTTCGAAAGCGCAATCACTATTCCGGTGACTTCCCCCACAAAATTCGCACCTTAGAGTGGTAGATGCAGCTGACATACTAATATGGCTCATCTGCTTCATTAATGCAGCAATCTGCTGCTGCATCTGCTTGTTCTGCTGAATCAAGATCTAGGCTTGAGTAGAGTCCAGATCATAACTCTTTAGGACACTTTGCTCCACCTAGGTCCTTAGTTCCTGGCTGTATGCCATATTTGCAATAACTTCCTTGGCCTCTTCAACAGTCTTTTTCATCAGCGATCCACCAGTTGTTGCATCAATCATGCTTTGATTGAATCGGTTGATCCCATTATAGAACGATTGAATCTGCTGCCAGTCTTGCATATATGTTGGGCACTTCCTTAGTAGCTGGTTGTAGTTCTGCCAAGCTTCATGCAACGGCTCGTCGTCCTCTTGCATGAATGAGTGAACATCCTGCCCCAGCTTCGCTTGTTTCCCAGCTGGAAGGAACTTATCCATGAATTTGGAGACAAGTATTTTCTAGCTAGAAAGACTCCCTCGTGCTTGGTTGTTCAGCCACGTTAGCGCGTCGTCCCTCAGCGAGAGAGGGAACATCCTCATTCTGATGGCCTCCTCTGTAGCACCCTCGACCTTGAAGAATTCGAGCATACCCAGAAAGTTGGCAATATGATCTATGGGGTCTTGATGCGGCGCTCCACTGAACTGATCCTGCATGATGAGGTGGATGTTCTGCGGATCGATCACGAATGCAGTTGTAGTGATGGCTGGCCGAACTATCCTGGAAGCACAGAAGTCCGGGTCCATGGTTGCATACTCCGCCAAAGTTTTCCGGGAAGGAGGAGGCGAAGAGGATCCGTGAGGTCCTCCTCCTTCAGCCATCTTCTAACTTTGTTCCTCCCCTCTTGTGCTAGTTTCTTCTTCCTCTTTTCACTCAAATAGATAGTGTTACCTACAGAGCACAAAAACAACAAAAAGATTACGCAGCACATGTCGAGACAAGAACACTAACAAAAATAAATTTCACCTAAAACTACTACTAAGTACTGAAAACTAATTGAAACGAATTTCAATCCCCGGCAACGACGCCAAAAACTTGTTGTACTGCCGACAAGTGTACCGGATCGACAAGTAGTATAGTCAATAAGACCAGATATCGTCCCACAGGGATTGCAAATTGTTCAATTAGTTTCCACCAAGGAGCAGTTAGAAGTGAAATCTATTGGTTTCTAATTAATTAATTAAGATTGAATTGAGAGAAAATAAAAACAAAACAAAAAATAAATTAAAAACAGAAATTAAATAAAAGTGTGAGCAATTTAAGAAAACGAGTTAGGAACATGGTTTCATTGTAGGCGTTTTTTATTTATCATGAATCTCTGTTTTTCCCTAAATCAAGAACAAATTCCTAAGGTAGTAATTACTAGATCCCTCTTGTGCAATTACTATTTATTATTCAATTTGATAGCCTTTAATCCCTTAAGTGATTAAACCATTGAATAACCATTAATTAAGAACAGTGGAATTTATAACAAGTTATATAATTACCCTAAAGTATTCCTACGAGTTGAATAATTATATTGTTGGATTGAAGGCCTATTCTAATTCCCAATCTCTCAGTTAAAGAATTAGATATCCAAAACAAAGATTAGCTACTTCCATGCATAACAGTGAAAATACAATCAAACACTTGATTTAGAAACGGAAAAACATCAATTCATGAAATCAATAAACTAATCCATACAAATCCACCAATTCCTAACACGAGGGTTTTAGTTACACATTGAGAAAATAAGAACAAAAACAATATAAGAGTAATCCTAATAGCCTTTCTTATTGCCAAAACCAAAATGTTTGAAAAATTAAGGAATAGTCCTGGTCAAAATAACTTCTAGGGACTAAAATCAAAACACGTTAAACTTTTAGGGACCAAAACCATAAATAAGCCAAAAGTAATTATAAACTTTAATTAAAAAAAAAAACTTGTCATTGTTTGGTTGAAAAACAGGAGAAAGTTCAGGAGGTACATTATTCTCGGTTAAATCTTGGAAAGAATGTGAGAGACAAATCCATTATATGTTCATCATCTGAGTTCTGACATTATGTGATAATATATTTTTAAAAATTCATTAATTATTTTACTTAATTAGGAAAATGCTAAAGAGTGTCTTTAGGACATTTGTTAAGAAATTAAATATGGTTAAAAGTTATGAAAAATGTATTTTTTTGAATTCTTGAGAAAATAAATAACTTAGACTTATGCATTTTTTGGGTTCTGAAATTTTTAGGGTACTTGTTAGCAAAATTCAATTAATAATGAAAAACATTAGCAATAATTTATATATTTTTTTAGATGTTTTATATAAGACCATCTTGAAATTTTTTTTTCATATTTATAAGATCATATTACAATTTTAATGGTATTTAATTATTTTTTTTCATACTCCTTTAGTTAATTAACACTTTTCAAAGTGTCAATAATAATTGTATAAATAGTTTTGAAAAAAATATATCAAATATTTAATACTTCTAATAAAATTAACCTATTTTTTATGAATATTAATTTTTTTAAAAAAAAGATCTTATATTAAGAATATATTCATTTAGAAAAGCCATTGTTACGATACATTGTAGACCTAAAAACTTATTAGAACAGTGGCAATAGATTTACCATAGCATTGGAAATCCTTAGTATTTTTAAAGGCATATATAACTAGGATCTTATATTAAGAATATATTCATTTAGAAAAGCCATTGTTACGGATATATTGTAGACCTAAACAATTATTAGAACAGTGGCAGTAGATTTAATTACCATAGCGTTGGAAATCCTTAGCATTTTTAAAGGAATATATAACCATTTGATATGTATTAAAAAATAGGTTAATTTTATTAGTAGTATAAGAAATGTAAATATTTCATATGTTTTTTTTTCTTAAATATGTCACAAATCCCTAAAGTTTGGGGTACTTTTGCTAGATACCCTTATTCTTATTTTTTCAATGTCTGACTCCCCGAAGTTACTTCTAGGTTTGTCATATACCCCTACTAACAATTCTGGGCAATTTTGGTGACATGTAACATTAGAATCCTAGTCAGACGCAGGAGGTTGGTCATGTGGTGACCCGTGAGCGAAGATCTTTTTTAAAAAAAATTTAAAAAATTAAAAAACTAGGTTTTTTTATTTATATTTTTAGTTAAATAAAAAAAAGAAAAAAAAAAGATTGAAGAGAAAGACCATCTTCCCCCGTGTGACATCACATGACGCCACATGACCAACCTCATGCGTCTGATTAGTAAATGTTACGTGTCAGCAAAATTGTCCAGAATTGTAGTAGGGGTATATGACAAACCCAGAAATAACTTCGGGGAGTCAGACATTGAAAAAATAAGAATAATGGTATCTGACAAAAGTACCCCAGGGACTTGTGACATAATTAAGCTTTTTTTTTTAAATATTTGATATGTTTTAATGAATATTTTTTTAGAAAAACATATCATATATGTTTTTTTTTTTAAATTATTCATACAATTATTATTGGAACTTTAAAAGGTGTTAATTAACTAAGAGAGTGTGAAAAGAAATAAATGTTATTAAAATTGTAATATGATCTTATAAATATGAGAAAAAAATAAAATTCTCAAAATGATCTTATATAAAAGACCGAAAAAATACTTTAATTAGTGTTAATGTTTCTCATTATTAATTGGATTTTGCTAACAAGTATCATGAACATGTCAAAACGCATAAGTCTAAGTTATTTATTTTCTCAAAAATCTAAAAAAGTGCATTTTTCATAACTTTTAAAAGACACTCTTTAGCATTTTTCTAATTAAAATAATGGCTTATTTATGGTTTTAGTCCCTGAAAGTTTGGTGTGTTTTGATTGTAGTCTCTGGAAGTTTTTTTGACCTTGACTCATCCTTGATTGTTTTCAAAATTTGATTTTAGTCCCTACCGTTAGAAAAAATCCGTTAATTGATGATGTAGTTAACGAAATGCCACATCAGTATACACGTGTGCAAGTATTGCATGTGGTAGGATGACGTGAATGATCCAGATCCGCAAGAGCAAAAGCGCCAAGGCCAACCAAAATGTGCTTGCGGATTGGGCTATGGCCCTTTTTCTACTGCGGGTTTGGATCATTCGCATCATCATATCATAACATTACATGCTTGCACACTTAGGAGTCCCACATTGAGTAGCCTAGGAAGCTCAATGTGGTACTTAAGCCATGAGACTCTCCCACCTAATAGAATAGTCTTTTGGGTTGGGCTCTCTTCATGTGCTTAAGTCCTAACAATTGGTGCTTTCATTGAGAGGTTGAACCACGGAAAAGGCTACCTATAGGCTGTATTAAGGTGTAACCGAATACTGATAGGAGAGTGGAGCCGCCAAAAGAGAAAGGGCTACCATCGGGTCAATGTCGATAGAGTGAAAGCCGCCGTGGACGTCAGCCCTTAAAGGGAGTCCCACATTGAGTTGGGTTGGGCTCTCCTCATGTGCTTAAGTCCTAATAATTGTGTATGTTGATGTGAGGTTCCGTTAGCCACGTTAGTAGTTAACACGGTTTTTTTTATTAACAACAAGGACTAAAACCAAATTTTCAAAACAATTAAGGATGAGTCAGGGACTAAATACATAAATAAGCCTAAAATAATTAATGAATTGTTAAAAGAATATTACTGATAATGTCAGAACTTCGTAGATGATAAATATATAATGTATTTGTCTCTCATATTCTTCCCTGAATTTAATTTGTTGGTATTTTTTTTTTTAATCTAAATAAACCATCCAATTATGAAATTGAATAACATCCCTTAGATATTCGGTAGGCATGAGTCTAATTTGCGGAGCTAGATGAATTGCACCGATGGTTCATGGAACAATAATTCCACTTAAGATCACATAGCACACCGCAGCATTGTGTCAAACAGCATCCACACAAGTAGATAACATAATCCCTCCCTCTTACCATTATTTATCATGTTTCATATGGCAGTAGATATTTTCTCAATGTGTCAATCAGAAATATCATATCTGCAAGCCACAGTTCTTATGTTTGTGGCCAAAGTAAGAAAATAATAAGCAACTTCCCATGCCATCACTATTTTATGGCCATAATAACTAGAATATGCTCATCCCCATCACTATGTCTTTAACTTCACTTCCAACCTTTCCAACTCTTAAGACTCACCATTCTCTTCAAACCACTTTGCCATCTACTTCCTCAAAGTATGCCACAACTTTGGTTCCTAGTGATGCACTAGTCATTGCAGCAGCAACAGAAGCAGTTGCACTGGCTAATGCTGCAGTGGAGGCAGCTAGAGATGCTGTTGCTGTGTCTGTGTCTGCTGGAATTGCAAAAGAATGGCCTTTTGGAGAGAGTGAAGATTTGATGGTTAGAGATAATAAGAGTATAGGATTGGACCTGAGGAGGAAGAGGAGAAGGAAAAGGAGAAAGAGTTTTGGATGTATTGATGATGAAGAGAATCACAGCATCTCCTCATCGGATAGGCTTTTGGTTCGGTCTATAAAATCTGGGTTTTTGAGTTCAAGACAAGAGGCAGAGCTTTGTTTATGTCTCAAGGTATATTGCAAGAGTTTTTAATCATATCTTGTATATAAAATCCACAAACACCACTTTATAACTAACCATTTTTATGCATAACATGCTTTATCTATGCATGCATGTTTGTCGTTTGTTCATACTTCATAATAACATTCTTTATTAACAATCCAATCTCTTAGTAGACCAAGTCCATTTAATCTAAAGCTCCGGATTATAGTATAATATCCAGGCTGAATTTTATTTTAAGCTGTCAAGTGTTTGGTCAATGAGCTACACAATTGTGTGAATAACTTAATTAACTGGAACTATTTCAGTAAGTTTTTTGAACCAAGCTAAAAAGAGCTTTTTTGTTTTGCGATAAGCTTTTCTAATAAAATTATTGAAATAAGCTAAAAGAAGCTTATATTCAGGCCATAAACTATTTTTATAAGTTGCTCTCACCAGCCCAACTAAGCTCTCTACAAGGTTCTTGCTGGATATGAGTTGACATACATCACAAAAAAGATAATGTTAATTCTTCATGTTAATAGGAGGGAGCAAGGATTGAAGTTGCCAAGTTAAGAACCACCGAATCTGAAGAGCATCCTGCAATCCCAAGGAGGAGGTTTGCTCTTGGCAATACAATTGTGGATAAGGTTTTGTATAACACAAGAGAATCAAGAGAAAGAATAGCCCGAGAATACCGAGGATTAGTTGCCTCCATTGCATCTGGCTATCAAGGAAAAGGATTAAGCTTTCAAGACCTTATTCAGGTGCTTATATTGTACATTTTAGTATTTCAAGCTTTATGACAGTTCCTTCTTAAGATTTTCAATTCAATATACCAGGAAGGAACCATTGGACTTCTTCAAGGAGCAGAGAAATTCGATCCAGATAGAGGAACTAAGCTGTCCACATATGTTTACTGGTGGATTAGACAAGCCATCATTAAGGCTGTGGCCAGGAAGTCTAGATTAGTCAGATTACCGGTGAGACAATGCTTCAATCAACATTATATTTCTAGTTTGCTGTTTTTTGTTAACTTCCTTTGAAACATACAGATTGAGTTTGAGATCAATTTGACTTCTATTTGCCATTTGCCAAATGCATAAGTATTAACTTTTAAGTACTTCTTATGTTCTTTAGTATTAATGTTTTCAGAAAGTACTACCACTTTTTTATGTTTACTTTTAGAAGTTTGTTAGGCCTTGGTGTTTCCGGAGGTTACTAGCTATAGTGATTATTGTTTTGAAATAGACCAACACAAAGCGAAACAATTTTACAAATTATAATGAAATACAACATGAATATTCATTTATCACTAATTCTACTGTTTACATTTTCTTTTTGTTATTTATTACTGGAAATTCTTTTATTAGATATGAATCAAACTTTCTCCTGATTATAAACAACTTTACTGAGAATTACTTCTAAGGTAGTTTCTGAACCTTCTAAAGCAGCTCTTGGCAACTGCTTTTAAAAGTTACAACAATAGAAAATCCAGTCTAATACAAGACTTCAGAAGTAGGCTAGTAATTGTGAATGCTTGGTTAGTTTGTGTTTTATAGGGAGGCAAGTGTGAGATGGTTGCGAAAATTGCAGAGGCTAACAGTGTCTTGAGCAGAAGACTGAGGCGGGTTCCATCGTATAATGAAATGGCTGAGTTGCTCAATGCAAATGTTTCCACTGTAAAGCTTGTTTGTGAAAGGAGCAGACCACCAATTTCATTGAACAAAGTTGTAACGGATTGTGGCCATATGACACTTCAGGTTCTTTCACAATTTCATTCTTATGTTATAAGAGAATAACTACTCAATTTCATTCATCACAGGAAAATCATCTTCAATGCTTTTTTCCCACTGACATCTGTGATCATATTCATTGAATTTTCAAGAAGCTATAAATGTCACTTTAAGCTTTTGCATTGTCCAATTAGTATATATACTTTTAAACGTGTCATTTATTTACTTGTGAGTGGTGAGAATTAGGTAAGGGGGAAGTTTCTTGCTTCCCAAATTTATTTATCCAACCAAATGTTCATAACAAGGTCAAAACTGTCATTCTAAGTTACTCAACTAGTAACTCACATTGGAGAAACATAGATTTCTATTCAAGAGGAAAAGTATGGAAAAGCTGGATCCTGAACTTTTATGGACTCAATTGTTGCAACTTTAAATTTCTAGTAACATACATTATGTGTTTCTTCATCTCTTTATGAAATTACAAAACTATATAATATGATGACTTAAGCATGATTGAGTTGGACACATTGTTATAAGGTTTCATACAAATTCTGAATTATTGGTCATAAATATAATGTGTCTAATATAATGCAGGATATTATACCAGGGCCAGATGAAATGACTCCAGAGAAGATATTTGAGAAGCAGCTAATGAAGCAAGAGGTGGTGAAGCTTCTTAGCACTCTTACTAAAAGGGAAGCAGAGATTGCAACATTATACTTTGGACTCAATGGAGAGACCCCTAGGTCTTTTGAGGAGATAGGAAGAGTGTTGAAGCTGTCAAGGGAGAGAGTTAGACAGATAAATGGCATTGCACTGTCAAAAATGCAGCAAATCAGTAATGTAAATAGTCTAAAGTTCTATCTTGCATAGAATGACATTTTATTGATTAAGGCTAATGAAGAAAAGAAAGAAAATAATGTCAAAAACATAATTATGATGTCCTAATTAAAAGTGTTGACAATATCAAAGAATGTTTTTTTTTTTTCCCTTTCGGAACCAAAAAAAATGCAGCATCATTGTTTGAGGAGCTATGCGAAAAGATCTTATTTTCAAGAAGAAGAGAAATAGCAGATCAAATAAAACACTTCAAAAAAATCTGAGGATGCATGATTGAGAGAGTGAGTATCTAGAGATCTTATGCCTTCTCTTCTTCATAATATGTACAAAAAAGTGTGCATATTTTGTACGGACAAGTACTTTTAGCACATTTAAATGCTTTTTGTACAAAAGGAGTACATATTTTGAAGTGTGCTTTTTTTACACGTAAGAGCATCTCGCATACTCTTCTTATGCAATGTTAGCTTATAATAAGCGTATATGGTTATGAAATAATAGCCATCGGAAACAAATAAAAAAGTTAGCTTAGTCAAGCATGTATGCTCATGTTAGCATTTTTGGGTTTTGCTTGAAATATTCTATTTTACCAAGTCCCATATCACTTGGGATTGGAATAAAGGAAGGAAGTCAAAGCTATATATTGGGCTTAAGTTCCTTGTTTTAACTTGTCCCAGTTGGAAAACACTTTAAACTTGTATCCTCTTTTATATTCTAGGTTAGAATATTGTGAGGAGTAGTGAGGGTATTTGCTTTGGAGAATGTGGATGTATTGGGATCAAGTGGAGAGTAGTCTATGCGTTGTAAAAAGTATTATTTTTTTATTGTCTTTAGGCAACGACCATGGTTGTTTTCTGCGGTTTTGGAGTTTTTTCCACGTTAAATCCTTGTGTGATGATTATTCTATTTTCTTATTTTATTTCTCTGTTTCTGACAAGGTTTTAGGAAAAGGTATTTTTTCCCAACAACCGGTATCAAGAGCTTAGGTTCGATGTCAAGTTTTCCGAGTGTCGTGAAGTTTGACATAGAGAAATTTGATGGAATGATAAATTTTGGCTTGTGGCAAATTCAAGTCAAGGATGTGTTGATACAATCAGGATTACACATGGTGGTTTTGTCCTCATGGCATTACCGCAATGTCATGGAGAAAGGATGAGTTTATGCTAGCGGTTCCATAATTGCACACGGGCATTGGTTGACATGAATGTAAGGTGTGTGGCACGGGCATTGGTTGTTGATGCAAGGTGTGACATGAGCATTGGTTGACATTGACGCAAGGTGTGTGGTGGGTGATGTCGGTCGCTGAGGAACTTCCGGAGATGACGATCATGGAGGTTGCACCATAAACTTTTCAGCATGGTTTCGACGTGTGCAACATAATGGCGGGTATACTCTTTATGATGGAGTGTGATAGTTCTTTTGAGCTATGATTGTCAGTTTAAGCAATGAAGGCAGAATTGCGTATATTTCAATCACGGTGGAGTTTGTTGGGTTTTGCTTGAAATATTCTATTTTAACAAGTCTCACATCGCCTAGGATTGGAATGAAGGAAGGAAGCCAGGGCTATATATTGGGCTTAAGTTCCTTGTTTTAACTGGTCCCAGTTGGAAAACACTTTAAGCTTGTATCCAACTCATGTTTTTCCTCTTTTATATTCTATGTTAGAATATTGTAAGGAGTAGTGAGGGTATTTACTTTGGAGAATGTGGATGTATTGGGATCAAGGGGAGATTAGTCTATGTGTTGTAAAAATTTTCACATAGTATTATTTTCTAGTTATCTTTAGGCAACGACCGTGGTTGTTTTCTCCGGTTTTGGAGTTTTTTCCTCGTTAAATCCTTGTGTGGTGATTGTCCTATTTTCTTATTTTATTTCTCTGTTCCTGACAAAGTTTTAGGAAAAGGTATTTTTTTCCTGGTTCTGACAGTGGTATCAGAGGCGACGGTTCAGCTAGGACATGGTGGATCAAGGGGGAGTGACCGATGATGTTTTGAGCATGAATTAGACTCCCTTTTACTAAGGATTTGGCTTGTTTCTTTAGCAAATTTAGGACTTTTGGTATAGTTTTAGGAATAGAATCTTTTGAACGTTTTGATCCGTTTGTTCATGATTTCAGGTACTTTCGGAGCTTAATTGAAGAAAATAATTATGGAACTGGAAAGAGGACAAAAAGACCTTGAAAATGGCACAAGAACGGAGGGAAATGGATTCGGAGAAGGTGGTTCACGCCCAAGCGCGTGGGGCAGCACGTTGAAGCACCCATAACTAGAGCTGGGCGGCCAGGCGTGGAGCCTGGGGTGCCCAGGCGCGCAGATCTGATGCAGGCCCGAATTGGGCCGGTTTTTGTTGGTTTTTGAAGGATTCTCTTCTGTTTTGTAATTTTCTATTCATTCTAGTTTTAGAATTAGGTTAGGAAGCTTTTTAGAGAGGGAGATTACATGATTTTGGAGAATTTTAGAGGAGAAGAAGATCGGAGATTGGAAGATTGAAGATCTCTTCGTGGAAATCCTAAATGTCTATGATTATGGATTACTCTTCTATGGTTTTTGTTCTTATTTCTCAATGTGTAACTAAAACCCTCGTGTTAGGAATTGGTGTATTTGTATGGATTAGTTTATTGATTTAATGATTGATGTTTTTCCGTTTCTAAATCAAGTGTTTGATTGTATTTTCACTGTTATGCATGGAAGTAGCTAATCTATGTTTTGAATCTCTAATTCTTCAATTGGGAGATTAAGGATTAGACTAGGCCTTCAATCAAACAATATAGTTAATCAACTCATAGGAATACTTTTGGGTAATTATATAACAAGTTTATTCAATGGTTTAATCTCTTAAGGAATTAAGGATTATCAATTGAATAAGAAACGGTAATTATACAAGAGGGATCTAATAGTTACCAATTCTGAAATTAGTTCTTGATTTAGGGAAAAACAGAGATTCATGATTAATAAACAACGCCTACAATGAAACCACTTTCCAAACTCGTTTTCTTAAATTGCTCACAACTTTTATTTAATTTATGTTTCTATTTTATTTAACTAAATCTTAATTAATTAATTACAAACCTATAGATTTCGCTTCTAACTACTTTTTGGTGAAAACTAATTCAACAATTTGCAATCCCTATGAGACGATAACTGGTCTTATTGACTATATTACTTGTGACCCGGTATACTTGCCAGTAGTCCAACAAGTTTTTGGCGCCGTTGCCGGGGATTGAAATTCTTTTCAATTAGTTTTCGGTACTTAGTAGTAGTGGTAGGTGAAATTTATTTTTTTTAGTGTTCTTGTCTCGACAGGTGCTGCGTAATCTTTTTGTTGTTTTTGTACTCTGCAGTTAACATTGTCTATTTGAGTGGAAAGGGGAATAAGAAACTAGCACAAGAGGGGAAGAAACAAATTTAGAAGATGGCTGAAGGAGGAGGATCTCACGGATCCTCTCCGCCTCCTCCTTCCCGGAAAATTTGGCGGAATATGCAACCGTGAACCCGGACTTTTGTGCTTCCAACATAATCCGGCCAACCATCACTACGACTGCATTCATGATCGATCTGCAGTACTTCCACCTGATCAAGCAGGATTAGTTCAGTGGTGCGCCGCATCAAGAACCCAGGGAGCATATCGCCAACTTCCTGGGCATGCTCGATTTCTTCAAGATCGAGGGTGCGTACGGGATTGGCTCGTGCTCTGGTGCATGGCTGGTTGGACTGGTGCATTCAGCAGATGCACCAGGATTGGAGTATGGTGCTGCGCTTGAGTGCCATTCTGGCGCGCCTGAGCGCAGCCCATCAGACTTGGTGCCATCTTTTTTTTTAACACACTCTAACCCATTCCAAAACCTCTCTAAAAATAAAATACATACTAAAACATTAAATCTTCATTTTCTTATAATTATATACTACTAAAATTTATAACTACTTAAAATAATTTTGCTAGTAAACACATATAACTATTTAATAAATTTGGGGATGTTACAGAATGAAGAAGAAGAATATGAGTGTGTGTTTGTGTTATATGAATGGAAATGATTTTTGTTATGTTTTTGTGTGGTGATGGCACCAAGCTTCTTCAAGAAGCTTGCCCTAAAAAGGGCAATTCGTGGCCCCCAAGACTTTATTTTTTTCGCGTCAGACCCACTGGTAATCAATTACTTCCAAAAGTGATCGATTACCCATTGGATTTCTTATTTTTATTTTTCCTCATAAGGACCAGGTAATCGATTACTTTCCCAAAAGAAATCAATTAGTTCCTGAAATTCCATTTTAGGGTTCCCCACAGTCAGCAAGTAGTTGATTACTTCCCCAAAGTAATCGATTATCTTGCCTGTTTTTCAACCCTTGCATTTTGAAATGACATAGCTCCTTCGTTACCCGTCGGATCTTGCTCAAATTTGAGAGCAAACCTTCTAAGACTCTAAACTTCACATCTAACAGAGGAATTTGTGTTTTAAGCTATAAATATTTTATTCTGAATTTTCTCTTATTAAATGTTTCCACTCTAAAACATTCTTTTTAATCCTTATTTATAACTTGTTATTATTATCCCCATTAACTCCAAGCTTAGTTTTATTCTAATTATACTTGGAATTAAAAATCGAGAAATCCATGTTAACTAAAAATATGACTTGGTAGGTTGTTGTTAAAAGGATACTAGTTTGATGATTATATATTGTTGTTGGAAAATGTTATTTTGTCAAGTATGTGATATTAGCTTAATTATTATGTGATTATATCTTTCTTGGATGATGTATATGCAAATAAATATGTAATTTTATGATTTGCATAATTATTCTGGACTTGTTATGATAATTGTTTGGGAGATATGACTTGTATAAATATCCAAGATTTATTAGAACAAAAGGAATGAGCATGGGAATTATATTGAAATGGGACCTAGATGAAATGGTCTAAAATGATATTTTTGGCATGAGATGTATGCGTACCAATTTGAGGATACATATTGGAAATTTTATTATTGTCCGATGTTCAAAAAAAAAAAAGCATACACAACATTGCACGACCAAACCTGTATAATGTTTGTAAGAGATAGTCCGTTAAAAACAGATGGTAACAGACATATAAATAGTCCGTGAGAAGCGGATGGAAAATAGTATAGCATGTTGCACCGGTGAGAGGTTGGGCGGGTGCTATACCATTTGTGAAAAGCTGGGCGATGCACATACATAAATCACAGTATGCGTAATCAACATAGTGTAGCACGTCGCACTAGTGAGAGGTCGAGCGGGTGTTACACTACCACCATTGAGAGTCGGGTAGTGCACATACGTAAACCATAATGTGTGTATCAGTGCAATAATACAAACAAGGTGCTTGTAAGCTATAAACTAAAAGAATTATACATCCATGCAGTATAACAACGTAATAATGCATGAATAGGATGTTTGTTCATCGTACATTGTTTGTAACATTATGTGATCGTTTACTTTCAATTATTTCATTTACTCTATATTATATAGTTTGTTGGGAAAAATACATTTTCCTAAAACCCTGCAAGGAACAAAGAAATAAAATAATAAAATAGAACAATCACCACACAAGGATTTAACGTGGAAAAAACTCCGAAACCGGAAAAAACAACCACGGTTGTTGCCTAAAGACAACCAAAAAATAATACTATGTGAAAACTTTTACAACATATAGACTACTCTTCCCTTGATCCCAATAGACCCACACTCTCCAAAGCAAATACCCTCACTACTCCTCACAATATTCTAACCTAGAATATAAAAGAGGAACAAACAAAAGTTGGATACAAGCTTAAAGTGTTTTCAAACTGGGACCAGTTAAAACAAGGAACTTAAGCCTAATATATAGCCTTGGCTTCCTTCCTTCATTCAAATCCCAGACAATGTGGGACTTGCTAAAATAGAATATTTCAAGAAAAACCCAACAAACTCTACCTTGATTGAAATATATGCATTTCTGCCTTCATTGCCTAAACCGACAATCATATCTCAAAAGAACTATCATACTCCACCATAAAGAGTACTCCTCCATAAAGAGTATACCCGCCATCATGCTGCACATGTCGAAACCATGCTAAAAAAGTTTATGATGCAACCTCCACAATCGTCATCTCTGAAAACTCCTCGGCGATCGATATCACCAACAACACACCTTGCATCAATGTCAACCAATGCTCATGTCACACCTTGCATCAGCAACCAATGCATGTGCCACACACCTTGTATTCATGTCAACCAATGCTTGTGTGCAATTATGGAACCGCTAGCATGAACTCATCCTTCTCCATGACATCGCGGTAATGCCATGAGGATAAATCACCTTTTTATTTTAGAAAGGATCATCCTCTCCATCAGTGATAGAGAGACTGTTTGCATCTGACCCAGAGCCCTTTTCTGATCTTGATCCACCTGGACAATTTTTCTTCACATGCCCAAAGCTTCCACATTTCCAGCACATCGTACCCTTTCCCTGGTTCTTCTTCCAATGAGATCCACTTCTAGTGGCTAGCACTGAATCTGATGAAGAAGTGCCATCCTGACTCATCATTCTTCATTCTTCAGAAATAATCTTACCAGCAACTTCTTCAAAATTCAGAGTTTCCTTCCCATACATCAAAACAGGTTTGATATGCCCATAGGAAGATGGAAGCTAAGAGACCATATTAGCCTTAGCGCCTTGTCCTCATCTTCAATCTTCACTCCAATACCCTCTAACTCAGAGACGATACCATTAAGAGCACTAAGATGATCAGAAATCTTCATGCTATCATCCATGTGCAAATTGTGGAACTGCTCCTTCAGCAACAACCGATTTGAGATGCCCTTTGCCTGATATAACCCTTCGAGTTTCTCCCAAAGCTCCTTGGCCGTTTTCATATTATGCACATTTGCAAGAACATTCTTGGCCAAACACAGACGAATAGCCCTTGTTGCTCTCAAATCCATTTCCTCCCATTTGTCATCTTCCATACTGGAAATCTTCCATGTTAACGCCTTGTGTAATCCTGATTGTATCAACACATCCTTGACTTGAATTTGCCACAAACCAAAATTTATTCTTCCATCAAATTTCTCTATGTCAAACTTCACGGCACTCGGAAAACTTAACATCGAACCTAAGCTCTTGATACCAGTTGTTGGAAAAAAAATACCTTTTCCTAAAACCTTGCCCGGAACAGTGAAATAAAATAAGAAAATAGAACAATCACCACACAAGGATATATTTAATGTGGAAAAAACTTCAAAACCAAGAAAACAACCACGTTCGTTGCCTAAAGACAACCAGAAAATAAAACTACGTGAAAGTTTTTACAACACATAGACTACTCTCCCCTTGATCCCAATACACCCACACTCTCCAAAGAAAATACCCTCACTACTCCTCACGATATTCTAACCTAGAATATAAAAGAGGAAAAACAAAAGTTGGATACAAGCTTAAAGTGTTTTCCAACTGGGACCAGTTAAAACAAGGAACTTAAACCCAATATATAGCATTGGCTTCCTTCCTTCATTCCAATTCCAGGCAATGTGGAACTTGCTAAAATAGAATATTTCAAGCAAAATCCAACATAGTTATATGGCAATGACTTACTCTCCATTCGCTATATGTTTGGTACGTACCAGAAATGTATTCTCTCCTGCTGTTGCAGATAAGGATATAACACACCACCAGGAGAAGGAGTAGTGTGAACTTAGATTCTTGGTCAATGCTTAGACTAAGAAATCATTATGATATTTTAGGATTAGAAGCCAAAACTCTAGGTGTAACTGATTAGATTGTTATTTTATACACTTTATGTATTTTATCTTTTAGTCTAGGAATGTTATGTACAATTAATAATGACTATATTATGAGATAAATAAATTATGTCTAATATTTTGAACTAAACTTTGATAACAACGATGTATTTTATTTTGGAAAGAATGTTCATAAGTTATATTGCGAAAGTTCAAATTATTTGGACAAATCTAATATTTTCAATACAAAAGTAATATGACATTTGGGCAGAAAATCGAGGTGTAACAGTGACTTACTCTCCACTCTAAATAGTTTGTTCTCTATTCCAAGTAATTTGTCTTGTCTTCCTAGCAACCGAGCTTGCATTTTAAGTAATTAACTTGTTCTCTATTTCAATTAATTGAGCTTACTTAATAACTTGAACTTTTATCTCTTTTCATCAAAAGAAAGTAAAACTTAACAATTTAGAACCCAAAAATTCTTGAATTTGAAAAGAAAAACCAATATGCTGCCAAGTTAATGGTTCAATTTGAGGCATTTTGGCTTGTCTTTCAATAGCAAATATCCTTATGCAATGCCTAAGTTCAGATTTTGGTTTGTCTTTCAATAGCAAATATCCATATCCAAATTGAATTTTTTGAAAAAAAAAACATGAAGAATAAAAAAAAGGTAAAAAAAATATATTAAGGAACAAACTAAATCTTGAAAATAAGATAAAGGGCCAAAAATATAATGAAGCTTTTTCTTTTTTAAAAAAAAAAAAAAAAAACAAGCTCAAGCTATGCTCCAAGGTCTTAACTAAGCCATAGAAAGAGGTTGGAATAACAATATTATATAATCAAATTCTAAGGTTCTTATTTATGCTATTACTTCAGAAGCTCTGGATTATTCTGAATTTGGAAGTATTACTGTTGTATTAGGGAGTCAAAGTTAGATGTAAAAGAAACGGTGTCCCTTCCTCCATGTGCCAAAGAACTTGGAAATTCTTTGGCCAAGCACATTTGTTATCTCAAAATCCTGACACAACTAAGAACTTGGAAATTAATTAATGATGAGATCCATTTTTTTAGATGGTGGTATAGTTGAACAAATGATTTCAACAGTAGTTTTCTCGATCATGAGATGAATTGAGTATATTACAATGTCTACTTTATCTATTCTGACTTATGCAGATTATGGAGGATATACAAAGATGCAGATGATAAGAAAATACAGACCGAATAACTTAGTAAATCCATTCCTGTAGCTATGGGTACCATTTTGCTCCTCTCAAACATTTTTACTAAAAGAATCATCACAATAACATGTCCCACTTTTGTCTTCAATTCATCAAGGGAGCTGATTTTCATCCATTTAGGCCTCTCCTGAAAAGGAAAATTAAAAGGACATCACTTTCTTTTTCAATATTAAAAAATGTGGCAATGTCAAGGGTCAATAAATAAAAGGCAATATCCATATTTTAGTCTTTCAAGTTATTTTTGTTTTCTAATTTCATCTTTTAACTTTTTTTTTTTAATTTCGTCCATCTTAAAAGTAGTTTTTTTTTTCATTTTTTCATGGTAAAATTTTAAAAAAGTGATACATGCATTTTTTAGATCTTTTCATTCCGAACTTAATGATATCAAGATATGAATTTTGATTGAAGATTGAAAGAGTTATGGAGGAAAAAGAATTATAAGACTATTGAAAAAAAAAGTTAAAGGATCAAATCGAAAAATGAAAATAATTTAGAGGAACAAAATATGAATTTTGTCTGAATAAAATGGAAACTGACCAAGAGTTTACATTGAATGATACAGTGAGACAAATTTGCCAGAGAAAATATATGAAGGGAAATATGGTTGATTCAGAAAACTTATCAGAGACAATGTCGTCAGGTGACTAAGAGTTCGCCTATGAACAAAGTTAGAAAATATTGAAAACCAATTTCTACATGTCTACTTCCATGCATGTTTAATAGATACATGCACTTACTGATTTATGGCTAAACTTGTTAATACATGCAAGCCAGATTTCCAACAAGAGACAACTTGCTAAGGCGTGGAATTATAAAACAGAACGAAGACATCAGTTGTGGGCTCTGTGGTCTATGTGAAGAAGATGCAAATCATTTGTTTTTATCATGCTCTGTGTCCTATAGAGTATGGCAGGAATGCTACTCATGGTTTAATCTAACATTGCCTTGCTTTTCAGATAAGTTCTGCTGTGTTCTATCATGCCGGTCTGCTAAATGTCAAAGGAAATAAGAAAAAGGATTGGATAAATTTTTGGTTGATAGTAATATGGGAAATCTGGTTGACAAGAAATAAGACCATTTTCAAGAATGAAAGAATCTGTCATAATAGCTTGTTGGAGAGAATCAGATTGCATTTCTGGTCTATTTTTAAAATTAATCATGCAGGTTCAACAGAGTTATCTTATGTGAACTGGGTGACTAGCCCGTGGGAATGTTTCATAAACATGTAACGGTTTTAAGGTATTGAGGTTGTGCAGGGAGGGTACTCTTTATCAGTGCTGTATCTCTCTAAGAAATATTTGTATGCTAAACTATGTGTGAACTCTTTGTTCACGGTTAATAATATTTTCTTGTCTTTGCCTTTAAAAAAAAAAACATGCAAGCTAGATTAGTGACTATTTCATTATTATGACTTAAACGTACTCTTAAATGAATCTTATGTTTGTTAAATAATCTTACTGCTACATCACATAATAAATGACAGCTATAAAAAAGTTACAGATGTTTTAAATAGATTCTTCCGGCTCTAAACCTTAGCATATTGGCACATAATTAGCAATAAGAAGGCAAACTAAAACATGAAAAACTACAATTTGTCTGCATGTTCCAGAGTTCAGGCAGTAAAATAAGATCTTAGGGAGGATGATAGGAACTTGTATCAATGAATGATAATAATAATAGTTATAATGAGCTATGAGTAGTTATGTACTCCCTCCGGTCCTATATATAACCACCTTTTGAAGACTTTCTTTTGGTCCTTAATATAAATCTCATTTCCAATAATTTCCAATAACATTAACTATTTCTTTTCCACAAACATCCCTATTTACTCAACACTTTTTAGATTTCCAATAATAATTATAGGGGTACTTTTGAAAAAGTATACCAAATATTTACATTTTCAATACCACTAAAAATATTAACTAACTTTCTTAAAGGAAGTGAAATTAATCAAATGTTGCTTATATTAGGAACCAAAGGAGTATGTATTTAGGACAAAGCCATGTATTAGGATTGAAGCTGTATACATTTATTCTTCCTAGATCCCACGAGGTGGAAGCCTCGAGCACCGAAACACCCTTTTTTATCAGCCAAATACTATGTAGTGCAGTTTGAAAGATAATTTGTTTGTGGTGCAATAACTGTCATGTGACATTTATGGGAAATTATGTAATAGCCTATTAGAAATATTGGTTGCTTGTGGGCGTATATATGTTGTTATTTTGTGAATTTGGGACATTACACTCTTTGTGGGAGACTTAGTCAGCAAGTCATTATTGTATTGTGTGAGCTAATAAGAGATGTATTTTGGTCTCTGGAGCAACAAGTTTATTGTTGTTAAAGTGTGTAATTCATGTTCTTATCAATATAAGAAGTATTCAGTTTCAAATCTATTTCCTATCAACTGGTTTGAGATGCTAGATTCAAAGAGGAGATTTGTCAGAGGAAAAAATCGAAGAAATGAGAATATCATGGATAAGATATTGGCTTACATAGAGAAGAGATGAATCGTTTGGAGATTAATTTGAAGAAGGACATTCTACCCGATATTAGGAAAATCATGGAAAGAACAACAAAGAAGAAGGGAGGTCCAACAAAAGGAAGAAAAACATCGCTGAGAATGAAACAAATGCTTACGATAATGGATTAGATTAATATCGTATGGAAGTTAAGAAAAGGAAATTGCCATCCGTATTCTTGTTTTGGATTAGAGGGTCGAGTTTTCGATTATTTTTTCTTCTATATATATGTGTGTAATCATTATTTTTTTTTATTACTTACATAAATCAAAATTCTATGTCTCTATTGAATAGAGGTAAATATAAAAAATAACAAAAAAAAAATGTGTTCAAATGGAATAAATAAATAATAACGGAGGGAATACCTTCAAAGCAAACATTCCAAACAAAGAGGATCCTTTAAGGGCACGGTCTACAGAAGGTGCCTCATCCGGAGCTATATGGCTTATGAACAATCCATATAAGCCCATACCAAATATCAACATAACTGTACCCGCAAGATAAACATCTGCAGCAGCAAAATTCATGCATTTATTTGCAAAAATAAATAAATAAAAAATCAATGATTGAATGGAAGTAGCAAGCATAATCTTATCAGAAATTGGGTCAAAAATATAGGCAATAAAAGGAATATAATGCTTCCAAATGAAAACAATAAAATAGCAATATGCTACTTGCAATAGGTAAAGTGGTAAACCATCATTTATGTATTTGGAAACACTCAAGTCAGAGATGAGCTATTTATTTTCTTATTATTTATGTTTTTCTCCCCATAAATGACCATTATGAAATCGGTCGTTATCCTTTATATTTTTAGCTATTAGTCCCTAATTTCTTATTTTGTTTTGCTTTGATTTTAGTCATTAACATCGAAGTTAGATAAAAAATTGTTGATGTAGCTTAATAGAGATCACATAAGTATCGAAAAATCAATGACACATGACATTAACAACTAAAATCAAAAACATCAAAATTTATAAGCCTAAAAGCAAAATTCTCTTCAACTTGAAGGTATCGCATTGATGATGCAAGTGGTTAATGTGATGAGGTCATATGCTAAACACGATGGAAATAACAGAGGGAAAAGAAAGATATAGAATGGTAGTGGAGTCATTCAAATGAGGGTTTTGGTAGCGTTTGTCGCTAACCGGTTTCTTTTGGCTTTGATTTAAATGTTGGTAAATATGACTTATCATACTCTTGAGTTTTGATTCTGAAGTGAGAAGGGAATTCAGTCAATAAAGAGAGAAATGTAGAAAAAGGTAGGGAAGAAGAATGGATTTTGATTTCTTTTATTTAAAAAAAAAAAAAGAAATTTTGTTTTTAGCCCAATGCTGGTAAAGATGATCTATCATATATACTCTTGAGTCTTGATTCTATAGTGTGAAGGGACTGAGTCACAAAAGAGAGAAATATTAAAAAAAAAAAAGTAGGAAAGAAAGAAGGGAGTTACTAACATGCAACCTAAAATTGGATGGTTGCTATGTAACCTTTTAGTAAACTAATAAAAAGTTGACACCTAAGACATGTGTGTCATGTCATTAAGTAGTGATTTATAATTTTTACAATTTAGTCTAACATAAAAAGTAAATTAATTTAATTTAGTTCTTTGTACCTATTAGCAAATTATAACATAGATTAAAACAACATGTGATTATAACAACAAGTGTTAAATTAATTTGCTAATAGGTACAAAAGACTAAATTAAATTAATTTTCTTTATATGACTAAATTGTAAAAATTATAAATTACTACTTCAAGGAATGACATGACACACATGTCTTAGGTGTCAACTTCTTATTAGTTTACTAAAAGGTTGCATAGCAACCATCCAATTTTAGGTTGCATGTTAGAAATTTTCAAAAAAGAATGGATTTTGGTTTCTTTTTAAAAAAAAAGAAAGAAATTTTGTTTTTAGTCCAGTAAGATTTTTTTTTGTCCCTGTACCCTTTTGTAAATCCACCCATCATTATTGTGGTAGTGCTGACAAAGTTTTTGTCCGTCCATGTTAGAGATTTTTATCCAACATTGACCTCAAGAACTAAAAGCAAAAGGAAATAAAGAAATAAAAACAAATGCTAAAAAAAAAATAAGGACCAATTTAAAAACGACTCATGTTTATAAAGGCTAAAAATATAGAATAATCATTTTTTTTATTATTATAAAGTATATCGGTCTTTCATGATTAGGAATTTTTTCAAATTTTTTTAGTAAATTGTCACTTTGATCCCTGAATTTACACAGCACTTTTATAGTCCCTGAAATTAACAAAAATGCTCTTAGATCTCTAACTTTGTAAAAAGTCATTCACGTTAGTCCCAGTCAACAGACGTTAACGGAATGATGACGTGACTGACTGAGGGTCTTAAACGACGTCGTTTTTGCGTCCTCGTGACACTTATAACGGAGTAAATTGTCCTGTTAGTCCTATCGACTGCATTAGTGTCATGTTCAACTGCATCAGTCCTATGTTTTGAAGCTGAACACTTCAAAATATGCACACTTCAAAACATGACACTATTGCAGCTAAACATGGGACTGATGCAATTGAACACGGCACTGGTGCAACTGATGAGACTATTTATATCACTCATCTCCTGTAGGATATTCGCGATAACGCGTGTAAGTGAAACTTACACAACATGACAGTTTACTCCGTTATAAGTGCACGGAGACGCAAAAACGACGTTGTTTAAGGCTCCCAGTCAACTACGTTATCACGTCGTTAACGTCTATTGACGGAGGTTAGGGGCAGTGACTAATATGAATGACTTTTTACAAAGTCAGGGACCTAAAAGTATTTTTGCTAATTTCAGGGATTAAAATGAAGGTGCCGTATAAATTCAGGGACCAAAGTAATAGTTTTTTTTTTTTTTCATTTCCCCATCCAATAATGATCGTTTTAAAAACATTTAATTTAATGTTTAACTTATAACTAAAAATGGAGAAGATATTGAATCTTAAGATAAATTAAAATGGATTACTTAACCGAAGAGCTAATAGAAAAAAAGCTAAATTACATATTTGGTTTCTTATTTTATTTTTCAATTTTAAACCGGTCTCCTACATTTTTTTGGTATCATATTGATTACTCACGTTTCTTTTCACTATCAATTTGATTCCTGAATCACTCTTCATGCTACGTGAACCAATAAGATATGTACACGTGTCATTTCTCTCTCCAACATTGCAAATATGGACCATGTTGACATATAGGATGAACAATGACTTAAAGACTAATTTGATAGTAAAAAGAAACATGAGGGACCAATATGATACCAAAAAAACGTGAAGGACCAATTTAAAATTGAAAAATAAGATAAATGACCAAATACGTAATTTAGAAAAAAAATCATTTATGATAGTTAACTTTTCCCATTGTCCTTTGATATTTTTCTGGTCTGAGCAGAGAAAATATAAAAGAGAAAGTATTGACAAAAACAGAATAATGTAATCAGAGTATGTCTGATAAGAGATAAAATACCAATTGCTTCAACTAGTCGTAGAACCATCTGTCCACTGTGAACTCCTTTGGCACAACATCTCCAATAGACTTTGTATGCATCAAAAATATAATTACAACCCTAAAATTAATGATTCAGGATAGTCAGATATATGCAGGGCTGAACTGAATCACTATTACCACGACACCAACTTCTGTTTCATCAAAATTTATCTGAATTCCATGTGAGTCATTCAGTCAATAACAAAAGAAAATAGAAATAATTTCAAATTTTTTCCACCAATAGTCATAAGATAGGAGGACTTAATCAGCAAAATAATTTATATATCACATTAAAGGTGTTAAGAGATTATACATTTAGAAAGCATATCAGTGAACCAGCCAATGAACCTGCAACAGCAAAGAGTGCTAAGAATCGAAAGTCGAAAATGACCTGCTCAACAAAGGGAGAATGACAAATTTTTTAATCAAAGAGAATACAATACATACAATACAAGCACATAAGGTTTAAATTTGTGACTGAATTCCTTTAACTTCAAAGAGAATACAATACAATCAAATTTAAAGGTGCTTATCGTCAATCTTAAGGGATGAGGTTAAGAAAATCCTTAATTAAATAAAATACATTCTCAAAATTCATGCGTAAGAGGGCTAGATGATGAATCGAATATATTAATATAGGTATTATAGGCAAAGAGCCAAAGACAGAAAAGCTCAATGAATGTTGCTTAAAGATTTTCACAGAGTAGGCAATCTCTTATATAGTGTCCAATTCTCTTAAATCTTCTAGCTGCTTAAGTTTACTCCTCTCTGAATTATTATTTTTTTTAATATTTCATATTTCGAACGCCTAGGAGAATGCTTTGTTTCTTTTCTACTTCTACATTACTACATGCATGCCAAGAGAGTATAAATTGCCATAAAAGTATTGGTTAAAGAATATATTAGAAAAATTTGTAATAAAAAATCAAATTCCCTAGTTTTTGAAATCAGAATTTTATTATTTTTCAAGATAAAAGCATTACTTTTACTCCTTTAAACAATATTTTAATAACCGTTGCAATCATTTTCCAAATTATTATGTCAATTTTACCACATCATCCACGATATATGTTGGATATTGGGTACTCTTTATTTGTACATTTAGTACACATGCAATTAAGATCGATAAGTAACTCCAAAAAGAAAGTTTTCTCTGCAAAAGATGTGACTAAAAAAATAACAATAATAAGGCAAAAAATGTGAATTAAAAAAAAAGAAGCAAAAGATTGTGTTCCAAGCAATTGTGTAAGGCAAAATAATCATTCCACTTCCTTCATTCTTATCAATTCATCATAATTGTATTAGTCCCTAATTTTAAAAAATTGTCGTGTAAGTCCCTAAAATTGTAACATCAATCATATTAATAGCAGCATGTAGGGACGTTTATTTTTACTAATAAATCATACTTTTAGGAACTACTCACATGCTTCTAATAAATATTTTGTTTTTGGGCAGACAACATGCTTATAATTTTAAGGATTAAATAATAATCATTTTGTCTAATCAAAGGCTAAAATGACTTATATTGAAAATTTAGAAACTGAAAAATACTTTTGTAAATTAATAAACGAAGGAAACATTAACTTATGTCATCAACAAGAAGTTAATCTATTAATGTAAAGATGATTCTGAAGTATCATAATAGAAAAAAGTAATTCTTTTTTTTTTAACACCAACAAGTATCATGATTTGGTTTATCCAGAATCCGACCATCTGGTCTCGCACTAAGCGGTAGGGGTCTCCCAACAGGGTTGCTCCATACTCAAAGCTCGAACTCGAGAACAGTTAGTTAAGGGATCAAGTAAACTACCACTTGATCAACTCCATGTTGGTTAATTCTAATTCTTTTAGTTCCCATAAAAGTCTGATTCTTAACAACGACGCTTGCCGATTAAAATATAATTCTTAAAAGTATATAGTATATTATATAAACTAGCCAATAAAAAAGAGTGAAGTATTAATAATTTAATCCCCAATGTTTTTTCCATTGTATCAATAAAGTCCCCGAAAATTTATAAAGATCAATTTGGTTCTTGATGTTTTTCTATTGTAGCAATTCGATCTCTCAAAATTTTCGAACGTACCAATTTAGTTCCTTAGCATTTTCATGTTTCTAGAATCAAATTGATATATGTGAATATCTTGAGAGTCTAAATTAATACTATGCAAAAATATCATATAACAAGTTGATATTTATAAATTTTCAAGACTAAAATAATACAATAAAAAAAATATCAGGTACGAAATTGATAGTTAACTTAAAAAAAATAAAATGTTGAGTGAAAATACCCTTTCAATAGACGACTCAGTAGAACGAAGGAACTTATAAAGCGGGTGGCCATTGGGGTTGGCAAAAGCATAGTTGAAAGCAGGCTCAGGTGGGGTAGACTCGACAAAAGGGGTGGATGAAGATGAAGTACTAGTGGCAGATGGAACACCTTGTGATGGTGTTGGTGGTGGTGAGGAAGAAGAAGAGCTTAAGGAAGCATTTGTATAATAGGAAACTCTACGAGGAAGATGTGAGGAACGGTTTATGGGAAGTGAAAGAGATGGTGGAGAGATGAAAGCATAACAGTATAGAGCCATCGAATAAGAGGAGCAATTTTACACACACGTTAGGGAGGAGTGGAGGACACTCATTTTAGTCTCGTGGGGGATAAAAATATCTAAACTATTTTTTTTTTATTGAAAACTATTTCTTATCTTTACTTATTTTTTTATATTTTTTTTTAATTTTTTCAAATCTAACAAAAGATCCGGTCGGAAAAAAGACAAATACATCTTAATATCTAGGGACCGGCTATGATGTGGAACAATGCTTGTGGCAGAGCCATGTTCCCATGTGTATTTGTCTAGTAACTACTAACTAGTACAGCACATGTGTTATGCATGGGATAAATTCGTACACTCCTTTCGGTTTACCAAATAAGAAAAATATTAAAATTATGTTTATTAAGAAGGTAAAATGATTGTATTTCATTTTTTCAAAATTATAAAAATAGAGGTATTTTAAGAAAGTAACGTTAGAAATGAAACAAAATTTAAGAAAATTAATAACTTTTTGTTATATTTTAAATAATAAAAATAATTTTTTTATATCTCAAACCGGAGGAAATATTAACCATGTTAAATACAATTAATTGATAACACATGGGAATGAATAATGATAGAATAATAATGCAATTTGGATAATAAACATATAAAATGTAGGCAAAATTACTAAATTCATCTATCATTGACTTAAAACCAAGTTTACGGCAGGTGAAAACCAAATTTACAAAGCTAATCATTAATAAATTCCAAGATGCTGAACATAACGGTGGAAATGATTCGAGGCATTGTATAAAATAAATACTTCAAACTTAATCAATCAATCAAAAAGACATCATAAACATTACCCGTATTCATTCCTAATTAAATCTGTTGGAAACATATGGAAAATATATAAAGTAAAAAATATGATTTGAGGGGTGTCAAAAACATTGTCCTTAAAAATATTCGCGCACCACGACGATTCTTCAGGATTCAGCAGACCCTTCCGATAAATATCAAGTAACAGAATTCGGAGTTTATTGTATAATGATATATAACCTAGATAGAAGAAGTAAAAGAATAAAACATAAGAAGAAAACTTGGAGTTTATTTCTTCAACTTTGTGTTTCTACTTTCTCGCAACAGCATTGAATATATATACTTGCAACACTTGACAACTTTTGCATCTGTTCATGATGTTCAAACGGCACAAGCACGGTTTCATGAAACGGTGCAATAACTAAACTTTTCAAACATTTTAAAGGAACAATAGTCAAATAATATGCATAGCACGACTATAATAATAATCAAGATAAAATACGTACTTAACATTATAAACACATTTTTTTTAAACAAAATATTTTTGAAATAATATTATTAATAATTTTACAACAATCCTCCACTATTTCAAAAATATTTGAAAAATAATTTGAGAAAATCCCTGGGTTAATATCACGAGTGTAGTGCATCGTACTTGATGCCTTATGGGCTATGAACCCAACCTAGACCAATAGAATTTGACATACGGTGCATTGGTGGGGCTGGGCTCTATGAACCGATGACACACTGATGTAAGCAAGGATTATACTAGTCACACTACAACCCACAATTCATGTTGTTCTCGCCGATTTGCGTTATTACAGTCATGCGCTTGTTGGAAACCAACAAGCGGGCTAAGCAATTACTAGAGGGGGGTGAATAGTAATTTGAAGCAGTAATACCAAATATTTCGAATGATATTAAAAGAATAGAGCCGAAACTGATTTTTCTGGAACAGACTCGAAATACTCGATTCTTTCTTGAAATACTCGAGTATTTTCAGGAAGAACAACTCGAGTTTTTCAAGATATACTCGAGTCTCTGAGCAAGAACTACTCGAGTATTCTGAGAAATACTCGAGTCTTTCGTATCAGATATGAGTTAAACCAGAAACGAAAAATCGGCAATTCACTTCAAATCAATCCAATACAAAACAGAAACTTATCTAACAGAATAGCAAGCAAATGAAATGACTTTTAACAATATAATAACACTTAGATTTCTTGAACTTGATACCCAATTAGACAAATCCTATTTCTTTGAAAGGCTTTAAGTTGTTTGAGAAAGAAAGTAAATTGAAAGCTATAAACCAATACTCAAGCAATTTTATCCTGGTTCACTCCAACAATGAGCTACATCCAGTCCTCCTAAACACCTTAGGAGATTTTTCTATAAATCAAATTGTTAGAAATTACAAGGATTACTTGAGATAGCCTCACTCAACCTAACCCTCCAAGAGTGTACCAAACTCTTGATTTCTACCCCAATTTGATTCCGGTGACGAAGAACTCTTCTAAAGCTTCCTTGAACTCCCTTCAAGAAGCTCCACCGGGCTAGGAACCTCCTAGTCTTGTGCTTGAGAACCTCTCAAGACTTCCAACACCCTAAGCCACTTAAGGTTTTGCTTGGGAACAATCCAAGACTTGAATCAACAAGCTTTTGTATGTGTATTACGAATCTCACAATGGATTCGCACAAATAAGCATACCTCAATATACAAACTGATACCTAAACTCAACTTGAGAAGAGAATAACAATATGAGTGCAAAGTTGAGTTTTGTAAATCAACACTTGAGAAGAAGAATTAATGAAAGCTTGTAATGATTTTGAGCTTAATGTCTTGTTTGTTCTTGTGCAAAATCAAAGAGAAATTTTTACAATGAAGTTCTGAAATTGTTCTCTTGGGTTGGATAGAGTTGGGAAAGACTCAAGTGCCCTAGGATGGGTTTTGAGTCTTTCCAACGTCATTATTTTTGCTGACTGGACCTAAAGACTCGAGTCTTTTGGCCAATACTCGAGTGTTTCGGCCATGCTGAAAAGATCCGTTGCACGAACAAGACTAACGGCTATATTTGCTGATATGGCAATCAATACTCGAGTCTTTTTCAGAATACTCGAGTAGATACTCGAGTCTTCTTCAAAATACTCGAGTATTTTGATCAGACATAGTAAAAATTAATTTTCCTTTTTGTTTTTCTTCTCAAGTATTAATTTTGGTTAATTTCAACTTAATATTCATATTACTTATTTTATTCTTAGAAGAGATTAACTATTTCTACCCACTCTCAACATAAATGAAAAATTACAATTACAATCCAATTGAGAATGAGTGAACACTTGTCTTCTTTCTTGAATTCTTGTGGTTGTTGTTGATGTTGCTTTTACTTCAAGACTTGATTGTTAATTACTTTGTCATCATCAAAATCATATCCACATAATTAGGAGCATTGAATTTACAATCTCCCCCTTTTTGGTGATGACAAAATAATTAACACTTGTTGAGCTTGATACCACTTGAAGATGCTTACACATGAATATACTTGTGAGGCAACTCCCCCTCACTACAAGATCCTCTTAACCTGTCTAAAATTTAGCTTGTGCTAGCAAGGTGTTATAAAATTTTAATTACAGCAACAAGCTTATTACAAGATATATCATGGTATCAGAGCAACCATCAGAGTGAATACCATATCATGAAGTGCACATTGAATTGCAACAACAACTAACCAAGATTAAAATTTTAAAAATAACAAGTGTTGTCTCTCCTCCTTTTTGTCATGAGCCAAAAAGATGTAACACTTTTGAGAAAAAATATAAGGGGAGGAGAACAACATATTTAATGTAAAAACGAAGAGCTCCCCCTGAAGCTTAGCAATACAAAACAGAATAGATTTAAACAAAAAGCATAAAATGTCAAAGACTAACTTCCAACAATACATAAAGTGCAACAAGAACATAAAAACTAAAAACCATAAAAATCCAAAAACAACATCATCAAAATCAGGATGGGGGTGCATCATCTGAAGGAGGATAAAAACGAGTGAAGACTGCCATCATCTCATCAAGCCGACGGTTCATCTGATCCGAGTGCTGGTCCAAGCGGGAGTAGAGCATAGCGGACTGTGCACTCATCCTAGCATCCAGACTGGCAATGTCGTCTCGCTGGGCATCAATAGCAGTCACCATAGAATCCATCCTCCCATCAAGGGTATCCAGCCGCGAGATGACATTGTCCCTCCATTCTGAACTGTCAAACCCAAATTGAGAACCAGTAAAGTCATCAAAGTTGATCTCATCCTCAACTGGACTCCCACCTTCAGCTTCCTCAAATGCTGCAGCTTCTTCCTGCAATTGCTCAACCTCAACTCCTTGTTGAGCTGCAACATTTTCAGCCCTATTCAAGTTTTCCAGATCCGATTTGTACACGTACTCGCCAGAAGGTGCATGGAATTCCATGCCTTGAAGTTTGAGAGTACCATTGTTCAAGTAGTGCTGGTTGACATGAAGGGTCATGGACTCTTCATTGGGTGGAATAGGCACACGGAAATGGGTCAATAGTTTAGACACATGCACAGGATATGGCAAAGACTTAGGGTGTCTAGATTTGGCAGCAGCTAGCATCCTATCCATAATGATGCGACACCAATTCAACCTTTCATTATTAAGTATGGCACTAACAATCCGAAGCTCATTGTTGGTTGGTTTCGCATAGTTCGGTGAGGTTTGGGGAACTAGCTGGTGACAGACAATATAATGCAGGACCCTAGACTGTGCGGTCATCATGGAGGAGTGTTTAGGCCCTTCGAGCCAGACACGACCGGGGCGCAAGAGACTTTGAAAATTTGATCAGCATTTGCCCTTAAAGAGTTTTTCCCGTGTCGGGACGGCTCGAAGACATGGTACAGATCCTTAACTCTAATAGCAAATATGACACCTTCAACCATGGATTCCATAACATTATTGTTCAGCCTAAGGTTAGCATAAAAAGTTCTAACTAATCTAGGATAGACAGGGCCATTAAATTCCAGAAATTTTATAAGCTTTTGTTCCCTAAGGTTAGGAATAAAAGAAAAGCCCTTACTTTGAAGAAAGCCACAGTTTACCCAGCTGATGACACCAAACCCTCTTGAAGAAAAACCATTAAATATGTCCATGCACTCAGCTTCTTGATAATATTCAGGGATTTCTTCGTCGGACGATGATTCAGTGATCCTTGCTCGTTTTCCATGCTGAGATGATGAAGCCATTGAAGAAATTTTGAGAAGATTTATGGTTTTGAGAAGTTAGGGTTTGAAAAGGGGGTAACGAATTTGAAGATGAAAAAGCTTGAAATTTGTTGAAATAAATGAGTAAAAGTGTTTAGGGGATGTTAATCTAATGAGTTTTGGCAAAAATTTGGAAGAAAATCGAGTTTGGATGATAAACTTGATGGAAAACCGAGAGAGAAGAGAAAACAGTTCGAAGAAACTCGAGTGAAATGAAGAGAATGGTGTTGGAGTTATATAAAAAGGTTGCGAAATACTCGAGTATTTTTGTCAATACTCGAGTAGTTCATACGAACAACTCGAGTCTTGGAGGAAATACTCGAGTCTTTTTAAGACTCAGCACCAGGGTCAGCCCAAATACTCGAGTAAAACTAAAGGACTCGAGTTTGGTCAGAAAACCAATTTTTCAGAAAAAAAAACAAAAGGACTCGAGTCTTTTTGGAATACTCGAGTTTTGCCTGAACGATTGATTTTTGACATTTTGGAAAGACTCGAGTGTTTTTAGAAATACTCGAGTCTTTTTGTCAGACCCTCACTAAAAACTTTTTCCATTTAAAACCGAATTAATTTGAATTAAAACACTCGAGTCTTTTGAAAAGAAATCGAGTCTTTTTGACAGATAGGGATTTTTAACATAGTTTTAAATGAGTAAACACAAATCAAACACAATGAAATTCAATGCCAACTTGGAATTCATAGAGAATCATACACAATTAATACTCAATATTCAAAACATCATCAAGGACAATTTTGACTAAGAATCAAGAACAAATTGGAATAAGACTAATATGGTGATTTTTCAAAAATGACACAAAAAGCAATTAGCCTATATTAGATTCATCTAAAATACCAAGTTCTCTTCTTATATGGTAGAAAGTATCCCTTGGTAGAGGTTTTGTAAAAATGTCGGCTAATTGATTTGTGGTACTAACAAATTCAATTGTACAATCACCCTTTTGTACATGATCTCTCAAAAAATGATGTCTTATTTCAATGTGTTTGGTTCTTGAATGATACACCGAATTTTTAGTCAAGTTGATTGCACTCGTATTATCGCATCTAATAGGAATATTTTCAAGTTGCAAACCAAAGTCCGATAATTGTTGTTTCATCCATAATAGTTGAGCACAACAACTACCGGCTGCGATGTATTCCGCTTCCGCGGTTGAAAGAGCAACACAAGCTTGCTTTTTAGAAAACCATGACACCAATGAACTTCCCAAGAGATGGCAAGTACCACTGGTGCTTTTGCGATCAAGCTTGCATCCCGCGAAATCGGAATCCGAGTAGCCACTAAGATTGGTATCAGCAGGATACCATAAACCAATGTTAATTGTTCCTTTTAGATACTTAAATATGTGTTTAACTGCGGATAGGTGACATTCTTTAGGATTAGCTTGAAATCGAGCACAAATGCATACACTAAACATAATATCCGGTCTAGATGCCGTAAGATATAGGAGACTACCTATCATTTCCCTATATTTACTAACATCAACCGGGTTACCTTGTTCATCCTTGTCTAGGTAGCAAGATGTGCTCATTGGAGTGTAGGCTTCTTTGCATTTGTCCAATCCGAACTTTTCAAGGAGCTCTTTGCAATATTTCCCTTGATGCACAAATGTCCCCTCCTTGACTTGCTTTATTTGTAAGCCTAGGAAGAACTTGAGCTCTCCCATCATTGACATTTCAAATTCCTTTTTCATCAAATTGGAAAACTTTCTACAAAGAGACACGTTAGTAGCACCGAATATGATATCATCGACATAGATTTGTACCAACAATATATCATCTTTGGTTTTATAAATGAATAGTGTATTATCAACCTTCCCTCTTTGAAACTTGTTTTCTAATAGAAAGGAACTCAATCGATCGTACCAAGCTCTAGGAGCTTGTTTCAATCCATAGAATGCCTTTTTCAATTTATAAACGTGGTTTGGAAATTCACTACTTTCAAAACCGGGGGGTTGTTTGACATACACTTCTTCATTTATAAACCCATTCAAGAAAGCACTTTTAACATCCATTTGATATAAAGTGAATTTCATGATTGACGCAAAAGCAAGTAAAATTCGAATAGCTTCAAGACGTGCAACTGGAGCAAAGGTTTCATCATAGTCGATACCTTCCTCTTGGTTGTACCCTTGAGCTACTAGTCTAGCTTTGTTTCTTATAATCAACCCAAATTCATCAAGTTTGTTTCTATAAATCCATTTAGTGCCAATTATGGTATGATCATTGGGTTTAGGGACTAGATCCCAAACTTCATTTCTTGCAAATTGGTTCAATTCTTCTTGCATAGCAAGAACCCAATCTTCATCCTCAATGGCCTTTTTAATTGAATCGGGTTCAATTTGAGAAACAAAGGAGACATAGTTGCAAATGTTTTGAATAGACCTACGAGTTGAGGAAACCGCAATTGGTGGTTGGAGAGACAAAGGAACCCTAGAAATACACCTAGAAGGGGGGAGGGGTTGAATAGGTGTACAAGATACCTTGAAAGATTTTCGAACGAAACAAATCGAAACAATTAAAACAAAATATTTTTCCAAAAACTCTCAGGTTTACTCGAGTAGATTTCAGAGTACTCGAGTAGTACTCGATTAAAGACTCGTTTACTCGAGTATATCTGACAGAAACCAGAAAAATCAAGTTTTCATTCGCATACGAAAATCAATCAATTCACATGAAAGATCAGAGATTCAACGGAGATGATTAACACCTATATTCTTATTGATTAACCTAGTTATGAAAATGATTTTCCCTTTATCAATTTGAACAATTAAAGATTCAATTCAATCAATTATGAAAATCAATCTTTCTAGGTTTTCAACCAAGAACGCAATCAAATGACTTGAATATAAAGAGTAAGGGTTTAGAGATACGACACAACGATTTATCCTGGTTCACTTTCACGCGCTTGAAAGCTACATCCAGTCCCCTCTTCAACCAAGAGAGATTCTTCACTATGAGGAATTAGAGTTATCAAATTACAAGTGATTGCCTCACAAGACTTCCTTCTTGCTAGCCTACAAGAGATAACCGACACCCTTGCCTTGTAATCCTTTTGATCTTCTCTCTAATCTAACCTCTACCCCTTGTTGATAATCGACACAACAAGTCTTCAATTGCTTGATGATAATCTACACATCAAGGCTTCTCCTTGCTTGATTCACAACCAAGACTTCTTCTTCTTCAATGAACGTTGCTTGATGATAATCGACACACCAAGGCTTCTTGTTTGTTGTAGTGGCTTGCCTTATTGCAAAGATTACAACTCAATGAATACACATAACAATCCTAATGAATCTCAATCAATAGCTATGACAAATCACACAAGAGATTCAAAGGTTCTTGATCAAAGAATATGAAAATAGAAAAGCTTTGATCTTTTAAAATTGAGAGAGAATAGAGTGGCTTGATTCTTTGTAAAATGAATATCAAAATGATGGATTATGATCACAAAGGTTAGGAAAAGATTTATATAGAATACCCAAAAGTTATGGCACTTGAAAACTGATTTTGAGAAGTGAAAATCGTATTTTTAAAAATCAGTTCAGCAGTGTTTACTCGAGTAAATTGCAGCATACTCGAGTACTACTCGATTAAATCTTGATTTACTCGAGTAGATTGATACTGCACTTGTTTAAAACTTGTTTTCTCAAAAACCAACCTTTCCTTTAAAACCTTTAAGCCACCTATTGATTCTAGGTTAAGTGAAAACTCAAATTATGATTAAATCATGACTTATGAATGAGATTCACTACCCTCTAAACAAACTACCCAAATGAAAACCTATGAAGCTTGAGAGGCAAAAGATAAAACAAAAACAATTACACTCAAACTTAAGTCTTCATGAGCTTGTTCTCTCTTCTTCACTTGATGTTTGTTGTTGCTTGTTGAACTTGAACTTGATCATCACATGATAGCTTGTTCAAAACACTTTGTCATTATCAAAACATTCATCATGGAACTTACAATCTCCCCCTTTTTGAAAATGACAAACCATGTTTTGAAGTTCTCCAAAAGTTCTTTGAAGTTGTTGATGCTTTAACAATTTGATCACTTGGTGAGACTCTTGCTCCCCCTCAATAAATGCTTTTGACATTTGATTCCAATTGATAGAAGCTTGATTCTCCCCCTATCTTCAACAAATTATCTCAACCTACATAAAAACACCAAAAACAACCTTTCTCCAAACAAACATCTAAAAATCATAATATTTATTATCCAACAATCATTTCTCCCCTTTGAGAAACATTCCATTCAATTCAAAACATCATATTTCTCCCCCTTTGGCATTATCAAAAAGTAATATATACCAATTGAAATATAACATCTAAGCCAAGGTAAGAAATCAATGATCATTTCTTTACAACATTGATACCAATTAAACAAATACAATAGAACTATACTTTGCAATGTGATACCAATTGGCAAGAGAATATAACAATGTAATATGATACCAATTGAGAACTAAAATATCATAATATCACTTAACAAAGAAGATATCAATTGTAAAGAAGTACATATATCAACAAATATTTGATACCAATTGTGATATTTCTTTAATAACAACCAAAGCATGTCACTATATCATGATAACCATCTATGAATCTACTCAATGATACCAAATGATTTAATTAAACATTTAGAAAAGTAATACCAATTAAGAAGATACCATATGAAGTTCACAATCTAACCATAACATTTGTACCATATTGTAGGACTTCTTTTGATACCAATTGAAGGTGCAAATATGAATAACACTTGTAAGCTCTCTTTGCTCTTCAATCATACCTACAAAACAATCATGCTTTGCTTTTTGGTATCCAAATAGTTTTGGATCCATTCTTATTAGTGTAGGGACTTTCACCCTTTTTCATCCAAACAAAATTTCCTTTAGGTATACCATGCACTTTAATATAACACACATTTGAAGTATGTCCATGAGTACCACAATAGAAACATGTTGGTGCATTTGAAAAATCAACTTTAGAAAAATCAACAATATTTCTATGAGATTTACTCTTAGCATTAGTATAACCCAAACCAAACTTGTTTGAATTTTCTCTTTGAAAATTTAACAATGTGCACAATCTAATATCACCACTTGTGAAACTTGCAAGATTATTTTTCAAAATAGCATTTTCATTTTTAAGCAACTTGCAATTCTCACAACCAACCACAATATTCACTCTACTAGCACAATCACAAGAAGAACTAGCATATATAAGATCAAGAGTTTCATTTTCAAGATTAAGCTCATCAACTTGTTTTTGAAGATCTAAAATTTCTTTTTGATGTTTCAAAATGAGCTTTTTTCTTTCAATGTTTTTCAAAGCTAGTTTTTCAAGTTGTTCATGAATTTCTTCATAAGCATTATATAACAATTCATATTTAGAAGAAATTTCGGATTTAGTATGACTTACATTGCTGTCCTCGCTTTGATAACTTGATTCATCATTTGAACTTTGTTCTTCATCATCTACTAGAGTTATCAAGTTGAGACAAGCGGCTTCTTCATTATCCGATGAACTACTCGATGTGCTTTTCTTGTTATCTTCATCACTATCCCAAACTATGTATGCTCTTTTATGCTTGGAATTCTTCTTGTCTTTCTCCTTCTTCTTGAGATATCTAGAGCATGAATACTTGAGATGACCGGGCTTTCCACATTCATGGCAAACTACACCTTCTCTTGAAGTTTTGGTCTTGTAGTGTGGGGAATCCTTCTCTTTACCATTGTATTTGTTCAACCTTCCTTTTCTCCTTAGAAATTTGTCAAACTTCCTTAGCAAAAGTTTCATGTCTTTTTCATCAACATCCGAATCGGAATCTTCACTATCATCATCATCGGAACTCTCTTTCTTTTTGTAAGATCTACTCTTGACTTTAAGAGCAAGTCCCTTTCTTTCTTTGTTTTTATCCAACTCTTCATTGATATTCAAGCGTCTAAGCTCCATTTCATGTTCTTGAAGCTTTCCGAAAAGTGTTGCTAGATCCATAGCATCCAAATCTTTAGATTCAACAATAGCCGTTACTTTTGGTTGCCAATTCCTGTCTAAACATCTCAACACTTTGTTAGAAAGTTCACCTTTAAGAAAAGTTTTACCAAGAGCAAGTAAATGATTTATAATGTGAGTAAAACGCTTTTGCATATCATTTATAGATTCATTTGGAAGCATTTGAAACAATTCATAATCACGCATTAAAGCATTCAATCTAGCTCTCCTAACCTCACTAGTTCCTTCATGAGTCACTTGTAAAGTGTCCCACATTTCCTTAGCACTAGAACATTGAGAAACTCTAAAGAACTCGTCATAGGATAAAGCGGAGGTAATGATATTCTTTGCTTTATAATCATATTGAACTTTCTTTCTATCATCATCCTTCCACTTATCCTCGGGGATCAATTGTTCTACACCTACAACTAAACTAGAGGGGATATGAGGACCTTTTTCAACTACTTTCCAAATTTCACTATTTATGGTTTGGATAAAGATTTTCATTCTAACTTTCCAATATGCATAGCCTTCTCCGGTAAACAATGGAGGACGATTTATTGAAGCACCTTCACCACCAAAGGGTACGAATCCCATTGCGATTTTCTTAACTAGGATCTTTATGAAAAAGCTCTTATGCTCGTGTCTTTCGACCGAGCTCTGATACCAATTGAGGAAACCGCAATTGGTGGTTGGAGAGACAAAGGAACCATAGGAATACACCTAGAAGGGGGGGTTGAATAGGTGTACAAGATACCTTGAAAGATTTTTGAACGAAACAAATCGAAACAATTAAAACAAAATATTTTTCCAAAAACTCTCAGGTTTACTCGAGTAGATTTCAGAGTACTCGAGTAGTACTCGATTAAAGACTCGTTTACTCGAGTATATCTAACAGAAACCAGAAAAATCAAGTTTTCATTCGCATACGAAAATCAATCAATTCACATGAAAGATCAGAGATTCAACGGAGATGATTAACACCTATATTCTTATTGATTAACCTAGTTATGAAAATGATTTTCCCTTTATCAATTTGAACAATTAAAGATTCAATTCAATCAATTATGAAAATCAATCTTTCTAGGTTTTCAACCAAGAACGCAATCAAATGACTTGAATATAAAGAGTAAGGGTTTAGAGATACGACACAGCGATTTATCCTGGTTCACTTTCACCCGCTTGAAAGCTACATCCAGTCCCCTCTTCAACCAAGAGAGATTCTTCACTATGAGGAATTAGAGTTCTCAAATTACAATTGATTGCCTCACAAGACTTCCTTCTTGCTAGCCTACAAGAGATAACCGACACCCTTGCCTTGTAATCCTATTGATCTTCTCTCTAGTCTAACCTCTACCCCTTGTTGATAATCGACACAACAAGTCTTCAATTGCTTGATGATAATCTACACATCAAGGCTTCTCCTTGCTTGATTCACAACCAAGACTTCTTCTTCTTCAATGAACGTTGCTTGATGATAATCGACACACCAAGGCTTCTTGTTTGTTGTAGTGGCTTGCCTTATTGCAAAGATTACAACTCAATGAATACACATAACAATCCTAATGAATCTCAATCAATAGCTATGACAAATCACACAAGAGATTCAAAGGTTCTTGATCAAAGAATATGAAAATAGAAAAGCTTTGATCTTTTAAAATTGAGAGAGAATAGAGTGGCTTGATTCTTTGTAAAATGAATATCAAAATGATGGGTTATGATCACAAAGGTTAGGAAAAGGTTTATATAGAATACCCAAAAGTTATGGCACTTGAAAACTGATTTTGAGAAGTGAAAATCGTATTTTTAAAAATCAGTTCAGCAGTGTTTACTCGAGTAAATTGCAGCATACTCGAGTACTACTCGATTAAATCTTGATTTACTCGAGTAGATTGATACTGCACTTGTTTAAAACTTGTTTTCTCAAAAACCAACCTTTCCTTTAAAACCTTTAAGCCACCTATTGATTCTAGGTTAAGTGAAAACTCAAATTATGATTAAATCATGACTTATGAATGAGATTCACTACCCTCTAAACAAACTACCCAAATGAAAACCTATGAAGCTTGAGAGGCAAAAGATAAAACAAAAACAATTACACTCAAACTTAAGTCTTCATGAGCTTGTTCTCTCTTCTTCACTTGATGTTTGTTGTTGCTTGTTGAACTTGAACTTGATCATCACATGATAGCTTGTTCAAAACACTTTATCATTATCAAAACATTCATCATGGAACTTACACGAGTTAGTACTCCCTTTGACATATCTCCTGTGACATTTACTATAGGATGAACCTTGACCGATTTCCACGTTGGAGGAGTTCTTGTTTAACTTCACCTTCATCACTCTTTGATTTCTCTCTCTCTCTCTCTTTTTCTTCATTTGAAAAATCAATGCCATCTTCACTAGCATCACATAAAACACTATCTTCTTTCGAAGACTCATTAAAAACAACATGAATTGATCTTCAATTGTTAAAGTTCTTTTGTTGAAAAATCTATAAGCTTTACTATGAGAAGAATAGCCTAAAAATATGCCTTCATCGGATTTGGAATCAAACTTGCCAAGGTTTTCTTTTCCATTGTTTAATACAAAAACTTTGCATCCGAAGACATGAAAATGAGATATATTTGGCTTTCTTCCCTTGTAAAGTTCATAGGGGGTTTTATCTAAAGAGGGCCTTATCAAAATTCGATTTAAAACATAACAAGCCGTATTGACGGCATCGGCCCAAAAATATTGAGGTACTTGAGAATCATTTAATATGGTTCTAGCAAGTTCCTTTAGCACCCTATTTTTCCGCTCTACCACTCCATTTTGTTCCGGAGTTCTTGGTGCGGAGAATTGGTGCTCAATACCATTTTTAGCACAAAACCTATCAAATTTGTGGTTTTCAAATTCTCCACCATGATCGGTACGAATAATAATTACTTTTTGATTCACTTGGTTTTGCAAAAGTTTGACATGATGTTTAAAAGATTTGTAGGTCTCGCTCTTTGTATTTAGAAATAGAGTCCAAGTAAACCTAGAGAAGTCATCAACAATTACCAATGCATAATATTTGCCACCAAAGCTTTTTACTTGTGATGGTCCAAACAAGTCCGTATGAAGCATTTCTAATGGCCTTGATGTGGACATCACCATTTTTGATCCAAAGGTGTTTTTAGTTTGTTTACACTTCTTGCAAGGAGAACAAACACCTTCAATGGAAAAATATAGCTTTGATAAACCAACTACTAGATATTTAGATTGTAATTTCTTCAATTGGTTTACATTTATGTGAGTGGTCCTACGATGCCATAACCAAGGGTCACTTTCTTTGCTCACTAAACAAGTAGAGACCAAAGAAGTAACTTTGTTCAAATCAACTAAGTAAGTATTATTTGACCTTTTACCAACAAATTTGATGGATTCATCTTTGTCACTTTTAATGAGGCAATGAGTAGAGGTAAATAATACATGATTACCAATATCACATAATTGTCTTATGCTCAAGAGATTGTGTTCTAATCCTTGAACATAAAGCACATTATCAATAATCAAGTTTGAAGAGTTTCCGATTTTACCAATACCAAGGATTTTACCTTTGTTGTTGTCCCCATAAGTGACATAATCCTTTTCCTTCGGTGTAAGCTCAATGAAATGTCGCTTATCTCATCCACTATCTAGATACCGCAATTCCTTTCCCATTCGAAGGCACACCTACAAGAATAAAATCACTTGTTCATTTTGGGTTCCCAAACTATGTTGGGTCCCTTAGGGTTAGTGTTGGGACTTTCTCCCTTCTTAATCCACATATAAGTGCCCTTTTTCATTTCAAATTTCTTAATATGGCACTCAATGTTGATATGTCCAACTTTTCCACAATAAGTACAAGTTGGCTTCTTTGATGAATTTTTCTTAGAAAATGATCCAACCACCTTGTAATTTTTGTTCTTTTTATGAACATATCCTAAACCGGTTTTGTTATGATTATGTCTTTGAGAGTTCAATAATCGGTTGAGGTTTCTATCACTATGTGAGATAGTGAGTTTGTTTTTCAATTCTTTCACTTCCTTTTCAAGTTCACCACATTTCTCACATGGAGTGATAATTTCCTCATGATTTGCACAATCACCTTGATGACTAGAATTAATAAGTTCTAAGGATTCATTATGAAGTTTCAACTCATTTATAGATTTTTGCAATTCATCAATTTCTTGTTGAAACTCCAAGATTTTCTTTCCTTTTTCCTTATTAATTTTAGCAAGCCTTCTAAATTGAATTAACATTTCATTGTAGGCTTCTTGCAAATCATCATATGAAATGGACTTTGAAGAAGAACAAGAAGAATTAGACGTTACCTCATCATCACTTTCACTCATGTCATGTCTAGCTCTTGATGAGGACTCATTGTTGTTCTTGGCCATGAGACAAAGGTTTGCATTCTCATCACTGGAGCTACTTGAGGATGATTCATTACTCTTCTCCGGTGCATCCCAAACAATATATGCTCTCTTCCCTTTGGTCTCTTGGGTTTTCTTGTCATTCCTTTTCAAGAATGTGGCACATTCCATTTTAATGTTACCAATCCCACCACATTCATGACACTTCACTCCATCATTGGAACTCTCTTCTCTTTGTTTGGAGTCTTTGGTTCTCTTCATCTTTGATGGGAAACTACTTTTCCTTCCCTTGAAGAATTTGTTGAATCTTTTGACAAACATCCCAAATTCTTCTTGATTTGGTTCACCATCGGAATCCTCACTTATAGATCATTCTTCAACTTCTTTTGTGACTTTGGTTGAAGCTTTGAGAGATATGCCCTTTTTCTTCTTGCCGGACTCCTCATTGGTGTTGAGTCTTGATAGTTCCATTTCATGTTCTTGAAGTTTTCCAAACAAGGTGGCTAACTCCATTTTGTCCAAGTCCTTGGATTCCACGATGGCCGTTACTTTGGGTTGCCATCTCCTATCAAGACATCTCAAAACTTTGTTAGTAGTTTCACCATCATGAAATGTTTTTCCTAAAGCAATCAAATGATTAATTATGTGAGTGAATCTCTTTTGCAAGTCATTGATGGACTCATTTGGAAGCATGCGAAATAATTCATATTCATGAGTTAAAGTATTTAATCTTGCACGTCTTACTTCGCTTTTTCCCTCATGAGTAACTTGCAAAATATCCCACATTTCCTTAGAAGATTTACATTGAGAAACCCGAAAAAATTCATCATGAGACAAAGCGGAAGTGATGATGTTTTTGCCTTTTAAATCATATGATACTCTTTTCTTGTCATCATCACTCCAACTAGCTCTTGGAATGATTACGGTTTCATCATTTATCAATCTCTTGGGAATGTAAGGTCCATTCTCAATAGCATCCCAAATATCCATATCAATTGCTTCAATAAAAATTTTCATTTTGACTTTCCAATAAGCATACCCTTCACCATTGAATAGTGGAGGGCGGTTTATTGAAGAGCCTTCTCCTCCAAAGGGATTGCTTGAGCCCATAGTTTCCAAATAGGATCTTTTTCGAAAAAGTTGTTACACTCGATCATTCGACCGAGCTCTGATACCACTTGTTGGAAACCAACAAGCGGGTAAGCAATTACTAGAGGGGGGTGAATAATAATTTGAAGCAGTAATACCAAATATTTCGAATGATATTAAAAGAATAGAGCCGAAACTGATTTTTCTGGAATAAACTCGAAATACTCGAGTCTTTCTTGAAATACTCGAGTATTTTCAGGAAGAACAAATCGAGTTTTTCAAGATATACTCGAGTGTCTGAGCAAGAACTACTCGAGTATTCTGAGAAATACTCGAGTCTTTCGTATCAGATATGAGTTAAACCAGAAACGAAAAATCGGCAATTCACTTCAAATCAATCCAATACAAAACAGAAACTTATCTAACAGAATAGCAAGCAAATGAAATGACTTTTAACAATATAATAACACTTATATTTCTTGAACTTGCTACCCAATTAGACAAATCCTATTTCTTTGAAAGGCTTTAAGTTGTTTGAGCAAGAAAGTAAATTGAAAGCTATAAACCAACACTCAAGCAATTTTATCCTGGTTCACTCCAACAATGAGCTACATCTCGTCCTCCTAAACACCTTAGGAGATTTTTCTATAAATCAAATTGTTAGAAATTACAAGGATTACTTGAGATAGCCTCACTCAACCTAACCCTCCAAGAGTGTACCAAACTCTTGATTTCTACCCCAATTTGATTCCGGTGACGAAGAACTCTTCTAAAGCTTCCTTGAACTCCCTTCAAGAAGCTCCACCGAGCTAGGAACCTCCTAGTCTTGTGCTTGAGAACCTCTCAAGACTTCCAACACCCTAAGCCACTTAAGGTTTTGCTTGGGAACAATCCAAGACTTGAATCAACAAGCTTTTGTATGTGTATTACGAATCTCACAATGGATTCGCACAAATAAGCACAGCTCAATATACAAATTGAGACCTAAACTCAACTTGAGAAGAGAATAATAATATGAGTGCAAAGTTGAGTTTTGTAAATCAACACTTGAGAAGAAGAATTAATGAAAGCTTGTAATGATTTTGAGCTTAATGTCTTGTTTGTTCTTGTGCAAAATCAAAGAGAAATTTTTACAATGAAGTTCTGAAATTGTTCTCTTGGGTTGGATAGAGTTGGGAAAGACTCAAGTGCCCTAGGATGGGTTTTGAGTCTTTCCAACGTCATTATTTTTGCTGACTGGACCTAAAGACTCGAGTCTTTTGGCCAATACTCGAGTGTTTCGGCCAGGCTGAAAAGATCCGTTGCACGAACAAGACTAACGGCTATATTTGTTGATCTGGCAATCAATACTCGAGTCTTTTTCAGAATACTCGAGTAGATACTCGAGTCTTCTTCAAAATACTCGAGTATTTTGATCAGACATAGTAAAAATTAATTTTCCTTTTTGTTTTTCTTCTCAAGTATTAATTTTGGTTAATCTCAACTTAATATTCATATTACTTATTTTATTCTTAGAAGAGATTAACTATTTCTACCCACTCTCAACATAAATGAAAAATTACAATTACAATCCAATTGAGAATGAGTGAACACTTGTCTTCTTTCTTGAATTCTTGTGGTTGTTGCTTTTACTTCAAGACTTGATTGTTAATTACTTTTTCATCATCAAAATCATATCCACATAATTAGGAGCATTGAATTTACAGCGCTTGCCTGGGTTTTCTTGAGTGCTCTAGAAATTGTGCCACCAATTTCATAGGAGCGGCTTCACTTCACACTCATATAGATGATTCATCAAGCGTGTAACACCCCACATTTCCAGTGCATGAAGAAACGAATCCGATAGAGATGAACGCAAAGGTTTTGTTTTCTAAAAAGGATTTTCTAAAGAAAGGTTTTTCTTATAAAATTGATTTGCAATTTTTGTATAGATGATTTTCGAATTTCCTGAAATTATTTACAAAATTGTTTTGGGAAAATCTTGGGAGAACGAATTTTGAGAAAACATAATTTTGAGAGCTAATGAAGCTAAATGTGATTTGTTTTGATGATTTCTCATCTACATGAAAATTGATTTTTAGGAATCTTATTATATGTGCATTATATGTGGACGATTATGTTATTTAGGAAAACTTGAATTTCTTAGGCTTAAAGTACGTCCTTATAAGAAACTAAATAAATTTCCATGACATGAAATTAAATATAATCATTATGATATAAGTTTGATTTGATGATAGTGTGCCTTGTTTGAGAAATAAATGCATATGTATTTGTATGTGTATGGCACTACGGTCCTATATGTGTGCATGTGTGTATGATTTTTAAATTCATTTTAATGCATGCTATAATCAAAAGAATAGGAAATGAAAATAAAATGCATGAAGTGTGTATGTGTGTGGAAGTGCTACGGTGGTATGTGAGTGTGGGTACAAGACTTAGGAGTGGAATTAAGGGTGAGGGAGGTATTAGGAAAAGCTTAGGTGTCCACCAAATAGAATGGATGAGTGGAAGGAAGAGTGTTGAAGTGACTATGCATCATGAAACCTAGCCCTAACCTATTCCCCTTGCTTTCCTTGATTGAACCCTTCCCATGCAAACTTTCAAAAATCCAAAACTACCCTTCAAAGTGATGCCTTGACCGAACCTCCACCCAAGGGCAAAAGGGACCCAACTTCGTGTTCTTAAATCCACCCAAGTCTTGATTCATTTCCTTTACTCTCTTCACTTTATTTCACAAGCAAACCAAACACTTTTCTAAGGGACTATCCAACCCTTAGAAGAAATAGGGAGAGAAAGAGAGAGTGTGGCCGTAAGGAACACCAAGGAAGAAGGAGGAGAGTTAGCCCAACACTTTGCACTTTTCCTTGAAGATCAACAACCCTTAGAAGCTAGAAGACCTCTTTTCTTGGTAGGTTATACGAAGAGCAAGAAGGAAACTATGAGGATTAGGATTTTCTTGTGGTTTTGTAAAATTTCTTTCTTCTCTTTTCATTTTATGTTCATTTACATAGCTTAGGTTTCATGGATTTTTGAAATTTGGATGTAACTAAGTGGACTCAAGGACTCTATGTGTTTCGGCTATGCTCTCTTTAAGTAGATCTTGATGGTTTTTGAAACAAATCCTTAATGAATCTAAATAACTACTTGAGGTTTTGTGAAAACTAAAATTTAAAACCCCATGCATGTTGGATTTTTCTTCTTAACCGTGATCAACAAAAATTTTGAGGGTGGACCGAATATAAATTACATGATCTAGGTGTGGTATGCTAGAAAGTCAAAGATTTGTGTATTGCATGTTGAATTTCTATACCCAATCCGTGATCTATGTGCATGTGTGTAAGTGTTTGGTAAACTTCTTCATGATCTAAGTGTGCTTTGTGTTGGATTGGGAATTTTAAGTATTGCATGTGGGATTTTTGTGCTAAATCCGTGACCTAGGAAGTTTTTATGGAAGAAATTAGATGAGAAAATCATGATCTAGGATCAATTGAAAACGAAGTGAAAATTTATATCTTGCATGTTAGGTTTTGGTGCTAAATCCGTGACCCATGAGTGCATGCATGAGTGTTTAATTAATCATCTCATGATCTAAGCTTAATTTGAAGAGAAACTAAGGATTCTTAATCTTGCATGTTGAATGGTAACGATTTTGGGGTGAGTTTTGTGTATGCATGTTTTCATCTATGTTTTATAAGTAGAACCTTGGAGCTTGCATGTTCACTTACAAGTAAAAGAAATTAAATTTTTTCTCTATAAGAGTCTCGGCCTAGAAAGAATGTGTGATTTAATGGCCTTTAAACATAATATTTTTATGTACATAAGTTGATTTAAGAAATTGTTTAACTCTAGTTGTTGGTGTGAAGGCCATTCGGCCATGTGTGCTAAAAATATTTTGGTGCTTGATTCATGGGTGCATGTATGAATTAGGGGTAGATTTAATGATTTTAAGTCCATGCATGTAATTCTTTTTAGAAGATTAAGCTATACTTCAAATTATTATTTAAAAAAAAACCTTCTAAGTTGTGTTTTGATAAAAAGTCTCATGATGATTCATGCATGATAAAATGTGGCATGCTTAATTTCCTTAATGCCTTGAAAAGGGAATTAGTATTCTTGCCTTATGCATGTAAGTATTCGAGAGAGTGTTTAATCATCATCCAGATTGCATTGGAATTAGGATTGACTCTAATTAGGAGCATGAAACTACATGCCTACATGACATGATTTATGGTTTCAACTTTAATTGCTTAAATGAAACTCAAGTTGCACAATTCTCCTATGAGACTCACGGTTCAAGTCTTAAGAATAAATAGAATAATTTCATGGTTTATATCTTTGGTAGTGTGCTATGCATTTTGTAGGATTTCACTTGAACTATTCGGTTGGTCTTAAAATAAATAAGATGATTGCATTATGTTCTTGGTGATTTGATGTATTTTGATGACTCGGTTTATACTTGTTTAAGTGCTTGGAATGATTTTTAGAACTCATACAAGTGATTATGCTCATGTTATGCTATGATGTGCCAATTACTATGATTCCTTTTTGATTTGAGGACTAGGAATGAGTGAGGTTAATTGAATTAGTTCGCATAAATAATAGGATCTCAAGATTTAGAAATAGTTAGCAATTGTGAAATTTTGATTATCTACAATTCGGTTCTTGATGTAATTAAGAAATTAAGTTTGAAATTTACCTTCCCTGTGTTTGATTAAATTTATGTGTGTTGGTGTTAATTCAAGTAGTTAATCTCCTTAGCTTAGGAATGTGTTGCCGTGAGTGAATATTTTGAATGTGATGAATTAATTTAGGTAATCCTAAACTTTTATCTTTTATCTTTTGTGTTTTGAAAAACATTTTAAGGCATATGCTTTTACTATGTTTTAAGAATGAAAGAAAATTACTTTTTATTTCTCCCAAATACTTTTCCTAAAGAACTGTTTTAAGCATGAAACTTAAATTAAAGACTTTAGACCGTGACAGTATGTTTTCAAAAAGAGAAATTGTTTCCAAAACAAATTAAAAGAACACATCGAAATTGTTTCTAATGCACGAAGGAAATGTCTTAGTTGAGCGAAGGACGCGAGGGCAAGAGGCAAGGAGAGATGGTCAAGAGAGCGAGGAGAGCATTAGGACGTTCGTCATCAAGGTGAGAGAGGGGCATATCCTTAAGACGTCGTGGTAATTAGGTAACATATTGAGACGTCCAATGACCTCAAAGATTGGACATCCAATCTCATTTAGCGTAGTGGTGTACGTGATAGCGCTTATGTGTTTGCCTTAGCTATCCACCCGAACGACTGAGATTGGTTTGATATGATGATGTGTTTACTAATTAATTATGTTGAGTTATTTGCTTATCTAATGCTTTGATTAATTGCAACCTGGCTATGATATTGCTAAGTGTTATCCGAATGTATGTTAAAATTATCAAGAATAAAGAAAAAAGATAATCGATTCAAAAGACGAGATTAGATTGTGCAAGAAGGAAACAATTGCTGTGGGAAATTGAAAGAATGAGAGGAATGGTGGTGCTGCTGAATTTAATTAATACAAGGAGAACGTCAAGGATGCTGTCGAGTCCGAAGTGACGATGAGAGCAATGAGGATGCTGTGTTATGATATCTGTTCGTGAGAATGATGATTGCAATATTGAGCCAAGATTGATGAGTACAACGTTGCAGTGATATGTAACGATGATGCAATGATGATGTGATGATATAAGTGATGACACGTGATCTTTAGGGGGATTAGATGCGAACGAATAGCGATCGGGTTTCATTGAAGGGATGTACTAAGGATGAACCGATCAGTAGGACTAAGCCGTAATTAAAACTTTTAAAAGACTTTAAAAGACTTTTATAAATGCGGTGAGGAATGAGTGTCGTATCGAAGTAGTGGAGAGGAAGGAACGATAGGTATCTGCGGATACCTGGGACGAGATTGCATTAGGGGAGGACGATGACGGTGGCTCGTCAAGAAGTCTAGAGTACTTTTCTAGGCGGAACAACTCCACAAGTGGCGCACTAACGTGGTGGGGACTGGGTCCAATGCCGTGGCACGTTCTGCTTTCGAAACTAGAATAAGTATTGTCGCCCCCTTGATTGCAAATCGAGAACAGTGAGAGGGACTGGAACGGGGCAATGTGTTTTGCCACTGTGAGACAGTGAGCCTGTTTGTGATATCACATTTGTTTGAGGCTGAGACCTCCTGGCTTGGAGCCATTGTTTGGACAGCTGTCATGCCCGCGTGGTAAAGGTCCTGTACTCCTGTTTGCTTCCGATTAGGTTGGCTGGTGTACCGAGGAGATGTAGACGAGTGTGAGCACAATGATGTCTCCCCCTCATCATTGATGCTAAGCGAATTGATAAAACTTAAAGAACCAAATAATTCAAGGATGATGGTGATAATGATGATATTCTCCTGATAATGATAATGATAGAATGAATAAGACGAATGAGTTTGGTGATGTGTATATTCTGATAGTATGGTCAAACAAGAATGTGAAATGTGAAGAAAATAATATGATGTATGATACATGCACAGATGATGAAGGGAATGAATAAGTGGATAAGCGTGTGCTTGTTTGGTTAGATGTCTGGAATATCTTGATTTACCTTATGTACTTGTTGTTGTGTTTATATTTTATTGTCTTGATATGTACCTAATGTAATCCGACATAGTCGACATTGCCGTTTTGGATTGCTCACTCTCTACCCTATTGGTTGTGTCTTGCGTAAATTGTTTGGTCTTTAGATGGCCAACATGGTTAAGTATCAGCAGCTTCGGGAGATTCGTGTGACTCTCCGGAGATAGAAGAGTGTCATGACTACCTATCAGTTGATCTACGAAGAAATTCCTCGTCTAAGAGCCCAGATGGAAGAAGAAGAGGCGGCAGAAGAAGAAGAAGAGTACGAGCCTGAAGAGGAAGAGGAAGAGGAAGAGGACCTTGATTTATGGTCGGACAGAGATGATCCCGAGGACTACTACAGTGATGGGAGTTGGGAAATCACTCCAGAGTACCTTTTGGCCGATGATGAAGAATGGAACCGTAAGCTAGAGCAGCTTAGGAAAAAGTATGACTAGACTTGTAGGTAATCCCTTTTGAGTATGTATTCACATGTTAAGATTCTTAGCAACCTAATGGTATCCTGATGTAACCCCAAAGAATTAGTATCCATTTTGGCACTCTGATGTGAAATCTAATGGGCTACTTAAAATATCGTACATTTTGAAAATCGAGTTTCGAAGCGAAGTGTCACGTGACATTCCAGTTTGGGACTTGAAAAGGGTTGATGCAATTTGAGAACATGAGGGTTTTTCTAAAATTACATTTACTATGGAAATCAGTGTTCTCAGCTTGTGCCATCCTTGTTCTTAAAAAAAAATGGCCCTAATTTCCAGTAAAAATGATTATGGTTTTCAAGTTGCCAGATCGGGGTGTTACAAAGCGTATGCTGCACTTCATAAACCTCCATAAAGGATATGAATTTCATTAAAAGCTTTTTAACTCACCCTCCCTTGAATGCAGGATAGCACAACACTACACCATAGGAAGGGAAAAATTAATAGCGTTAACATTATTAACAAGTGACTTATTATTACCCATTATGAACCTTCTTCATGGGATCTCCAATCACAAAGGTTGGGTTCCCATCACCGCTAATATCAGGTTGGCTTAAACATATCTCATTCCCCTCGATGTTTCTTGTATCTCAACCTTTTTAAAAGTCTAGTCAGGGGATTGGCCAAAATCCCTTCTAACCTCACATAAGTAATGTACACCTTCGGTACGAATATAATATTTGTTAGCATGCATAACCAAATTATACCCTAATAGGATATCTGCGACGACCCAAATTTATTTCCCTTTTTCTTTGATTCCTCTATAAAAATGCTGGTTAATTTTTCGCTTTTTAGGAAAATAAACTTAAGCCATCACTAATTCAACACATCATTCATCATCCACATAGAGATGAAAACTAATGTACATCATATACATTATTATCAAAAAGGTTTTTAAATATATATAACATCAGTAGCAACAAGAGTTTAGCTTTCATCATACCAAAAGACAGACTCCGGATTAACATATATACACTATATTACAGACAAAAGACATAACCCAGAGCCTTGGTTCCAAACTCCATAAACTATAGTAAAGAGAGAGTAAAAGTCCTGATATTTAATATTATACAAGTCACCACCGTTACGTCCCCCACTCAGTCACCAGTAACCCACTGGCTTCCGTGGAGTTCTCAACCCGATTATCCTCACCCTCAGGATTTTCTTCTTTCTGAGGATCTTCTTCCTCTGGGTCCTCCTCCTCTTCGGGATCCTCTTCCTCCTCCTCGCCTTCCGATTGCTGTGTTGATCCACTCGGAATATATTCCGGAGTCAACACTCTCGATCGGGTGGAAGGACCAGGACGAGTCGGATCCTCCCTAATAATCCTCTCACGGGGAGGAGAAGGGCTCACAGGAAGTGATCGTCTAAAATGATGATTCGGAGGTGAATGTGCATAATATAAATTATAGTAAGCTTTACCCTCTTGGGACACATGCGGGTGTTAGAATTGGCAGCCGTCACCCAAGAGGGGGGTGAATTGGGTGTTTATGAAAACATTGGAAAATATTCGATTTAAATCGTTTTTAATAAAATAGATAAACTTTGCAGCGGAAAACTCTTAAAAACGATGAAAACGATTATGCAAGCGGAAGCAAACAATAATAACAACGATTAATATTACGCGCAAAGATAAACAACAATATAACAATGAAAAGTCTAACGCGCGTTGATTAATTTAAAATAATTAAATTAATATATATTATATTTACGTTGCGAAGGAGATAATTAACACAGTAAAAATATGCGCAACAATAAATAAAAGAGATAAGGGATAGAAGAGATTGCACCGGAGATTTTATCCTGGTTCGGCAAAGCAGCCTACTCCAGTCCCCAAGCGACCCGCTTGAGCTTTTCACTAAAAATCCAAAGACGCCCCCGCGTCCCCGATTACAATCAGAGCGCCCCGCAAGCTACTAGGAACCTCCTTTCGCTAGGGACCTCAACAACAACCAGATAGCCTAACTACTAGGTGCCCCAACGTTCGTCTAGCACTACCCAATATACAAGGGTTCCTCACTCTACAAACACGAACGTCGCACGTTCGCACTAGGAGATTCACTCCCTAGTCACTAAGGGTTACACATCCCTTACACAAAAGGTTACAATATGAATGATTGGGTACAAGACCTATATTGCACTCTTAATAGTGCGGATACAACAATTTAAGGCTTCTAACAAATGTGTGTTCTATATAACACGATTACAACAATAAAGCTCTAATGGCTATGGTAATGGTTTCACTATAGCATAGGCCAATAATTCAGAGAATATGGAGAAGAAGAAGAATGAAGCGTGAAAACGTTTTTCCCAAAAATTGTTATCAGAAGTGTTAACTTTGAAAGAGATAAAAACATCCTTATAAAAAGCTTTTTGAAGATTTGAATTTGAATTTCAAAAATTAAAAACAGAATCAAATCAAAAAACAATTTTGGAAATAATTCAAATTCAAAATCAAAAACAAATCAAAAAACGATTTTAGAAATAAAATAAAATAAGTTTTAAAATCAAAACCAAATCAAATAGATTTAAAGAATAAAATAAAAGATTTGAATCTTAAACCAAAAAGGAATATTTTCAAAAATAAAATCAAATTCGAATTTGGAAAATAAATCAGAATCAATTATGTAAAAACAAATCTGGAAATAAATCAAAATGATTCTGACACGTTTTTCAATAAAACTTGAGGTAATCGATTACTTCAGGGAGGTAATCGATTATCCCTTTAAAAATAGAAACTTTTAAATTCTTTTGAAAAACTAGTAATCGATTACAACATAGAATTTAATCGATTACTTCACTTCTGTTTAATATATGATGCAACTGATATAATCGATTATCACTGGTCAAATAATCGATTACACAGCCTCTGGAAAATATATGATGCAACTCCAGTAATCGATTATCTGTGCCAAGTAATCGATTACTTTCATACAAAAAGTAATGGATTAGCCAGGTTCAAATACTCGATTACACACTCTCTGGATTTTCTATGATGCAACATAAATAATCGATTATCTTGAAAGAGTAATCGATTATCTCTGTCAAAACTTGTCTTAACAGATTTTCACAACTTAGAGAAATCCAGCTAGAGGTTGTCAAGATATATTTTCACAGTGAATCAGTTAAGACATTAAAACTACGTTTTTAGAAAAACTCTTTTTGCAATTAAAACATTCTTAGATTTAAAACGCTTCTTCTCCAAGAACTCTAAATAAGGCCTAAACATAAGTGACACAATTATTCTAGCCTTACATTGATTCCTAATGAGAGCAGAGAGATAGCAACTTGAAGCTCTTTGCTTGAAACTTGACATGCATTTTACTTTGATTGGTCCTTGTTTGGCATAATCAAAACTCTTCAACGTTCTTCCACGTTGAATTCTAACAGCTGGATAGTGGATTCGGATGACGAAAGATCACTTCAACGTCACCCTCGAACACTACCCGATCGTCCTCATAATGCCACTGGCCACTACGGAGCGGCCGCATCTCTATTCAGAAAAGATTCCTCGCCATGACCTATCAAACAAAAAGGGCATGGGAGTAAGTCATAGCCGAAGTACATCATCAAATAATAATCTATCAGCACTAGTAAATAACAATCACAAATAATCAGGTAATCAATGAATAATGCATCAGCAAATGCACACCCAATTTATCACACCATTATCTTGTAATTAAGTGGCATGATGCATGTACTCTCGTCTCAATAATAACCCGGTCACTAGTATGTGAGATGCCTTCGCTCAACATTTAGGATACGAGCTTCCTTCGCTCAACGTAACTAGTATGCGAGCTACCTTCGCTCAACTTGACTAGTATGTGAGCTGCCTTCGCTCAATATCCTTAATGCAAATGCATATACTTCATCATTTCTCTTGTCATCATTATTATTTCATCATCAAGATAATTACATTATCTCAATATTAGCACTCCTTTGGTGAATGTAATTCATTTATCATTATTCATTCCTTTTATAATAATAAATTTCACATTCATAATCAAGCGTCATCAAACTCATCATACACATATTCATACCTTCATAAGATTTACTTTCATGATCCATTGGTGTGTTAGATTAAGGCCAGGTGTATTAAAAATTAGCATATTTCAATTCAGGGGCAGTGATAATCGATTACCACAAGGTAATTATCGATTACCACAGAAAATTCAAATTCTGGTGCCAAAATTCAACTGGATAATCGATTACCAAACCCTGGTAATTGATTATCCTGCAGTAGAATGCACACTGAATTGAGTTTTGTTATACCAACTTTTGATACACTTCACTTTAATCCAATACAACCTAAAACAGATCAAATTCACATATAATCAAACATGTCCATGCATATTTGAAGCAATTAAGTCATCATATTCACATAGAATTCAATCCAAGTTCATAAAACATGAAAAATGACAACTTCACATGTGATTTTCAATTCCTTCGTAAAATAGTCCAATTCCATAATTAGTTTTGCTCATATTCATCATTTATAAGTTGCTCAAATAAAGAAATGGGACAGGAATGACCTCCAAGTCACCTTCCCACTTCAAGTTCTCATTTTTCCTTATTTTACCCATGAGTTCATGTGAACTCCTACATTTCCAGCCTTTAGATTATTATTTTAGCACCCGACTAACTTCTCCCTTACCTATATCAAGTGTTTAGAACTGATTTGGATTGAAAGAAACGGATTTGTTGGGAAAATTCCAAGTTTTTGGTTCAGCTGCAAGATGTTCTGTTTTCAGTTTAACAAGACAACAAAATCAGGGTTGATCACTAAGAATAAAGCACAACGAATCATGATCAAGGATTAGAATCAAAACTAGGATATGTAATCTTGAAAATAAAACAAGTTTGAAGCCCAAACGATGCTCGAGCTTACCACACGAATTAAGGAAAGTTGGGTTCTTGAATCTGAAATACAGATTTCAGATTTGAACACCAATCTTTGCAGGCTTATATCTCCTTCCACAGTCCACCAAATTGAACAAACTTGGTATCAATTTGAAGAGGGTTAAACGAACTTTAATTTGGTGTATAGTTTGCTAGGATTTGAAACTCATATCATAGAGACCAAATCAAGAGAAGTTCATGACAGGAAAACGTTTTCTGCAGAATTTTGGCTATGTGTTCATGTGTTTAACTCACATACTCCCTCCCTATATTTAAATTAATCAACCCCTATGTGTCTCTTTCAGTCCTAAACAGTCCTCAGATGATTTTTGTGGCAATATGTGGCTGAAATCGTGGAGATTCCTCAGCCATTCGTTTCAAATCGCCTTATTGTTGGCCATTCAGACTCCTGATAATCGATTATCCTGGGCAAAATTTTCCAAATAATTAGTTTTTCATTTTATATTTATTTTTCCAATAATAATAATCCTCAAACCTGCATAATTCATCCCAAACTATTTAATATCAATTTTTACACATCAAAATTAAAATTCTCGCAATCATTTATATAATGTTTTTTATATTGCATTATATATATATATATATATATATATATATATATAATTTCAAGGGTAAAATTCCAGTGGGCGTTACAATATCTCCACATTTAGTCATTGAAAGACTCATTCTTTACAATGACTATTATTATCTCAAATAATTTCAATACCACTAAGGGTAAACACATGACCAATTATGGTCTCATATGAAAAATTCATGTATCATTCTATTGAAGATCATAATTCATCCCCTATCTAATTTAGGAGGCAAAAACACTTTATTTATTCAAAAATATCAGATAGCCTAAAGACTATCACCAATTTTCATATTGACCATAATAAAAATCTGGAAAATAACCACACATATTTGGTCTCATCTGAATATAAAATATCGTAGTTCATCTCCCAAAAATTGTAGGAGGAAAACCTCAAAATTTTCATCTTATTGTTTCATGTTGCATATAACACGAGTATGACAAATGACCACAACAATAATATCATCTCCTTAGACCAACTTATTCTTTAGTCTAGGAGGATTGTCATTCATCTTCCACACATATGCATCACATGAATTTTACTAACATAGATTATATTTGCAACCCCCACAATTCAATTATATTTTCATACAAATTATCATAAATTCATATAGGAGAAGACATGAATAATACTTAAATTCTCACAATTTAAATATATGTCAAAACAATTTTAAATGATATAATCATGAATCAAATATATAACCAAATGCCACCAAGAAGGTACAAAGGGAAAACGTACTGCTCTTGTGGACTTGAATGAAAAAGAAATCTTACTTGAAATTATAGAACACCATAAAATCTGAGTTTGTTCGTCATGCTTGCATCCTCCATCAAAATATCATTGTCACAAATATTGGTCTATCCCTCTTTGGCCTCACAACCACATGAACAATTATCACAAATGTCTTTTGTATGTTCTGTAACACTCTCACTTATATTAGTTAATTTTAGGTTTTATACAAAATCAGAGTTTGAAATTTTTTTTTTTAAACTTATTTCTTATAAAAGGTTTTACGAAAATCCGGCAGAGTTTCTTCTGTTTTCCGGACTTCCCAAAATTCTATTTCTTTAAACCTGTCAATTCAGAAATATTTAAAAACATAAAACCTAACAGTATAATAAACAGATCAGATCTTATCGCCCGGTCAGTACATGTTCAGGGCAGACGACTATTTCCTATTATAAATTACAAAAAGCAATTGTCCACTCATAACACTCAATATACATTCCACGTAGTGGAATGAAAATCCTGCTCGGCCATATTCCATGTAAGCTCCACTTCAATACCTGCAAAATATAGCAAGAAGGGTAGCATTACACAGAACTTAAAAAGATAAATTCTAAAAGAGACATAACAATAAACTAAGTCTACCTTATTATTGACATCAATTACTTATAACTTTCCATACATTTGATTTTCCAATAATTCTCCTCTATTCCTCACGTTCTTTAAATTCTCAATTCGCTATTCCATTTACCTCCTTCACCCATTTATTTCCGTTCTTAATTCTGTAATTATTTCTATATTCTCTTTTCTTTCCTCGTTCTTCTTCTCTTCCTTTTCTTTTTCTTTTTCTCTTTCTTTTTCCATTCTTTATCTTTTTCCTTTTTCGCTTTCCTTATCTTTTCCATTTTATTTCCTTTTCCTTTAATCTTTTCCTTTTATTTACGGTGTATGTATGTCTCCAACAAATCGAAGGCCTACATACATACACCATCTACGATGTATGTCTCCACCAAATCGAAGGCCTACATACATCGCTCTTACCTTACCATTTATATTATCTTATCCATTTTTATTTCCTTTTCCTTTTATTTACGGTGTATGTATGTCTCCACCAAATCAAAGGCCTACATACATACACCATCTACGATGTATGTCTCCACCAAATCGAAGGCCTACATACATCGCTCTTTCCTTACCATTCCACCAAATCGAAGGCCTACATACATACACCATCTACGATGTATGTCTCCACCAAATCGAAGGCCTACATACATCGCCCCAATTACGTTGTATTGTCTCCCCCAAATCGAAGGCCTACAATACAACCCCTATTTACGATATATTGTCTCCACCAAATCGAAGGCCTACAATACATCACCAACTACGATGTATATCTCCCCCAAATCGAGGGCCTATATACATCACCATATTTATCCAGTATTAGTTATCCATATTATATGTTATTAATTTGCCGACCAATTCCGTTTATTTTCACCTAGTCATTTCAAGCACAATCATCTTCACATACATAACCAAATAGCCATAAGTTCACATTCATAATTATCCCCTGGTTTCCCTTATCTCATATTTTTATTTACTTATTATTCATTTTTCTTTACTCTATTTTAATTAACTACCCTCTTTATACTTAACTTAGTTTCCATATCTCGTCACAACATTTTATTTAACTTCCCTAACAACGTACTCTCTCTTGGCTTTAGTGTCTTTGTATTAATTTCCTTTACCGGTCCTCTATTTCCTTTTACATCTAATTCACAAATTTGTTTATATTCCCATAATCAACTCCGTACATATTTCTGATTCCACACTCTAATCCCTCTGTTATCCTATTTAAATCTTCACTTTACTATTTTATTTACTATCTTTCAGCTTATTAGTTCTATTCTTTTTACCAATTACGTTTCACCCTTTTATTCTTTTACTTCTAAATTTAGTTTGTTTATCCTTAAGTTCTCCCTTATGTTTCAGTGTATACTCTTCTACGTTTTCATTCGATATAGCCAATTAATATCCTAAATATACTTATTTGTTCCGAGCCTTGTCCTACACGTACATATTCTATTTTCTAAGGTGTGGTTCCCATTTATAATCCTAAATACTTCATTTATGTCTGCAGGGACTACCCTAAGGTCTATTAACATATTACCCTATTCTTAGTCACCACTATAGCATCCTAGAATTTACTTCTCAAGTAGAGGTAATACGACCCTTCTTACCTCGGGCTTTCTTTTTTTAAAAAGAACCTGGGTTGTGGCTCGGCGACGATGACGGCGTCAGTGTTGCTCCTCGTTAGCGAGAACGATTGCGGCTGGATCAAAGCAAAAGCTTCGAGTCTCGGAGTATCCAACACGAGCCCGGTGCGATCACGGTCGATAACGACGCCGGTGAGATCCGGAAGAGAGGGAGAGACCAAATAGGGGAAAGAGGGAGAGAGAAAGGGAACTCAAAATCAATAGGGAAAGAGAGAGGAAGGGGTGCTCATAGTGGTGGTGGTGGTTGGTGGTTCGTGGTGTCCGGAGGAGAGAGGAGGAAGAGATGGGGAAAGAGAGAGAAAGAAATCAAGAGGGAGGAAAGGGAGTGGATCTATGGGTAGGAGGAAGAGCAAGGAGGGAGGCGGCCTTGGTGGCTCCGGTGGTGGCGGTTGGTGGTGCTGGGGCGGAGAGAGGGAGAGAGAGAGAAAGAGGGGGTTGGAAAGTGGGGATTTGGGGTGGTTGGCGCACCAATTTAAGGTGCTGGTGCTGATGGATCATTCGCCGCGCGCCTGGGGCGTGGCCTTCCCACCTGTCTGGTGCACCTGATGCGCACCCGCGCCCCTGGGGCGCGAGCCTGTTGACTCTGGTTTGACCGTGCCATAACTCCTTCGTTAACCGTCGGATCGGGCCCAAATTTTTAGACAAGCTTCTTAATCCCTTAAAATTCATATCCAACAGTGGAATTTAATTTCTTAGCATCCTATAATAAATTCCAAATTTTCTCGTACCAGCTGAATTTTAATGCTTAAAACACCGATTTAACCCCCGATTCCGCTTAGATAATTTTGCCCCTTGCTACCAACATCTCCTACATAATCCCTAATACTCATAATTACTACTCACCTTGCTCCCAAAATTCTTTAAACAATTAATCTACCTATTCCCTACACTTTAAACCTATTAATTCATTAATTATTGCTTGGAATTAAATTAGGGATGTTACAATTCTCCCCCACTTATTAGAATTTCGTCCCCGAAATTTCGTTCAATTCCTTCAAATGGGGAACCATTCCATTAGTATGCTCCTAACCACGGTTTTCACTTCCCTTCAGTTTTTACTTTCCGCTCCATAGGTGATTAGGGCCAAGCCCATTTCAACGTCTGTCTTCTAGCACTGCGTCCTATCTCTATCTACGGAGGATCGTCAGTTTCCTTATTATTAAAGTTCCATCTCCCATTCCTTGGATTGAAATTCTCCCCCACTTGGCATCGACATACTTTATTATATCCATGCTAGGGGGTATACTCATTCGTCGCTCAGAATAGAGTACACAAGTTCCCGACCGGTATCCAAGGCTGAAAAGAGAGTACGTGGGTGACTATCTATCGGTAGGCATAGAACTATGCCGGGTTTCTACGACTTGGTGAATTCTCACATATGCATCCGAGATGCTTGAAACTTGAAGAGAGTGAAGATGAAAAGAAGAAACATGAAGCACTCAATAGTGAGTCTCATGGTTTTTATAAGACGACCCAGGATGTACTGGATACATGTCAAGCAAGAAGACAATGGAGGTTATTCCCCAAAGCGAGCATTGTCAGCAGAGAGTCGTTGAAGGACGTGTTTCCTATGGATCTGCGACTGATTGAGGGATCTTGGTCAAGGTCTAGTGGTTATTTCTCAATTCAGTGTTATTTTGGAGAAGGTTTTGTTTTATCTCTAGTTTAACTCTCATTCGATCCTTCGCGAAGCGTTTGGGATTATCTGTTTAGTAGTCTTATGGCTTATGGTATGATTGCTAGTTATTGTCGCTCGGGTAGGATCCGAATTGAGTCGCCAAGTCCCCCCCACTTATTATCAACATACCTGAGTAAGTCGAAGGCAGGGAGGAAGCTGAGTTGATTCCAGGAATTGGTTAGCTGGGTTCTTAATTGGTTGTCGAGGTGGTACATGGAATTAAGTTGACCGCTAATCGGTCTCATCGGTGTGGTTTCAAATTTTCTATGATATGATGTCTCTTCATACCTACGCATACGGCCAAGTTCTCATACAAGCTAGAGGGGTGGTTCGATCATTTAGTTGAATGTTCTCGGTGGAACATAGAATAGGAGTGTCTTAAATAAGGTTGGTTTGCGAATCCCTGTTTATGAGTCTTAGTAAGGATCCTATAGGATTAAAGTTCAATCGGGCATTTGACAGAGATAGAATTCCTAGATGGTTTATTCGGATTTCAACTAGATGATTGCAATAATATAGCATGTTAATAAACGCGAAGACCGAGGTGGTCAGTCCCAATCCCACATTTATCAACTGTACCTCATTGCTTTATTGAATGACAGCATTATCTTTTAACAGATGCAAGAGAAAGGATGACCAATCCTGACCTTACACTCTATTAGAGGACAACACTATCACAAGGTTTTTGGTTAGGTCTCTTGTTACGGTCTTATAACTAAGTAAGGTTTTTCCTACGTGTTCCATTAAATGGTACTCAAGATTGGATTGAAGATGAGTCTTCCTTAGGTTTCACCACGTCTAGAAATACAGGATTAGGAATTTAATATTCCAAGAGAATTGATTTAGGATGTTCTACACTGAAACTTAGTAGAGCTACTGATTGAAAGTACCTAAAATGTTTATCTAAATTTTAAATCGTCTCGTACCTTTTTTTTTTTGTTTAGCCCTGATCTCCTCAAGTAGCTGTATCGCAAACCTCAAGGGTGTGGACCAGGAAACTGATGTTGTCGGAATGTAAGGTTGAGACGTCCAGGACGAAGTCCTGTGTCATTGAGTAATCCTTCTGGAGATGTGTCTGGTATGATTGCCGACACACCATGAAAGATGTGACGAGACTCGCCACCGAATATTAATACATCACCCGACTCCAAGATAATTCCGTCGGCTCTCCTTGGATCTCTCTGGTCTCCATAGAGAAACTCAGCCGAGTCACCAATGCAGAATGATACTACTGGTATCCCTCCTTTCAGGCTTCCAACACTTTCGTCACGGTCCTGATGAAGACCAAGCTTTCCCTTTTCTTCATAGAAATTGACAATGCAAACATCAGGGGACATGGAAGGGAGTATGTTCTCCACTTCACTTACACCGTATTCCTTATCAATCAAAGATTGTGCTTCTTGCATCGCTCCCATAACCAGTTGAATGAAATACTCAGAAATATTGGGTGGTTCGCTTCCATCAATTACCCTTTTGTGTCCATATACTCGGGTTTGAGGATTCCAGCCTAAGCCGAGGCTCATCATTTTCAGTCGGAGTCTGGCTCCACTTGTAAAGCCTGGTTGATAGAAACCTCCAGGACCCAAGCCCATCTCACGACAGTTCTTTACTACGTCCACCTGTTCTTCATGAGCCAAGTGTTGCTTCAGGAGAACCATTCCCGGTCTCAAAATTATACTCTTCTTCTCACCAACTTGTACTCCCAAGGGTTGCCCCTTGTCTTCAATATCTGATCTAAGCTTACCCATTGCAGGAGTTTGCCCTTCTTGAAAACAGATGTCATACAGCTTGGATTTCAAAGAATCAGCTGGGGAGTTGATCCTACGATCAGTAGCCGAACTGCTAGCAGGAGAATGGAAGAGCTGATTCTCCATGTTGCTACAATGTGGAAACAAAGGATTCTGCTGATGCAAACATGTACATAATTTAGTTCATAACTACATAAGGTTTTAGAACTATAAACCTAAGTAACTACTATAGAACTTGACACTATCTATTGGTTACTCGCTTGTTGAGTAAACCACAGGAGTTATGAGTTCAAACTCCAAAGGCCGAGGAAAACTGCTCTGAAACCAAAATGTAACACTCTCACTTACATTAGTTAATTTTAGGTTTTATACAAAATCAGAGTTTGAAATTTTTTTTTAAAACTTATTTCTTATAAAAGGTTTTACGAAAATCCGGCAGAGTTTCCTCTGTTTTCCGGACTTCCCAAAATTCTATTTCTTTAAACTTGTCAATTCAGAAATATTTAAAAACATAAAACCTAACAGTATAATAAACAGATCAGATCTTATCGCCCGGTCAGTACATGTTCAGGGCAGACGACTATTTCCTATTATAAATTACAAAAAGCAATTGTCCACTCATAACACTCAATATACATTCCACGTAGTGGAATGAAAATCCTGCTCGACCATATTCCATGTAAGCTCCACTTCAATACCTGCAAAATATAGCAAGAAGGGTAGCATTACACAGAACTTAAAAAGATAAATTCTAAAAGAGACATAACAATAAACTAAGCCTACCCTATTATTGACATCAATTACTTATAACTTTCCATACATTTGATTTTCCAATAATTCTCCTCTATTCCTCACGTTCTTTAAATTCTCAATTCGCTATTCCATTTACCTCCTTCACCCATTTATTTCCGTTCTTAATTCTGTAATTATTCCTATATTCTCTTTTCTTTCCTCGTTCTTCTTCTCTTCCTTTTCTTTTTCTTTTTCTCTTTCTTTTTCCATTCTTTATCTTTTTCCTTTTTCGCTTTCCTTATCTTTTCCATTTTATTTCCTTTTCCTTTAATCTTTTCCTTTTATTTACGGTGTATGTATGTCTCCACCAAATCGAAGGCCTACATACATACACCATCTACGATGTATGTCTCCACCAAATCGAAGGCCTACATACATCGCTCTTACCTTACCATTTATATTATCTTATCCATTTTTATTTCCTTTTCCTTTTATTTACGGTGTATGTATGTCTCCACCAAATCGAAGGCTTACATACATACACCATCTACGATGTATGTCTCCATCAAATCGAAGGCCTACATACATCGCTCTTTCCTTACCATTCCACCAAATCGAAGGCCTACATACATACACCTTCTACGATGTATGTCTCCACCAAATCGAAGGCCTACAATACAACCCCTATTTACGATATATTGTCTCCACCAAATCGAAGGCCTACAATACATCACCAACTACGATGTATATCTCCCCCAAATCGAGGGCCTATATACATCACCATATTTATCCAGTATTAGTTATCCATATTATATGTTATTAATTTGCCGACCAATTCCGTTTATTTTCACCTAGTCATTTCAAGCACAATCATCTTCACATACATAACCAAATAGCCATAAGTTCACATTCATAATTATCCCCTGGTTTCCCTTATCTCATATTTTTATTTACTTATTATTCCTTTTTCTTTACTTTATTTTAATTAACTACCCTCTTTTTACTTAACTTAGTTTCCATATCTCGTCACAACATTTTATTTAACTTCCCTAACAACGTACTCTCTCTTTGCTTTAGTGTCTTTGTATTAATTTCCTTTACCGGTCCTCTATTTCCTTTTACATCTAATTCACAAATTTGTTTATATTCCCATAATCAACTCCGTACATATTTCTGATTCCACACTCTAATCCCTCTGTTATCCTATTTAAATCTTCACTTTACTATTTTATTTACTATCTTTCAGCTTATTAGTTCTATTCTTTTTACCAATTACGTTTCACCCTTTTATTCTTTTACTTCTAAATTTAGTTTGTTTATCCTTAAGTTCTCCCTTATGTTTCAGTGTATACTCTTCTACGTTTTCATTCGATATAACCAATTAATATCCTAAATATACTTATTCGTTCCGAGCCTTGTCCTACACGTACATATTCTATTCTCTAAGGTGTGGTTCCAATTTATAATCCTAAATACTTCATTTATGTCTGCAGGGACTACCCTAAGGTCTATTAACATATTACCCTATTCTTAGTCACCACTATAGCATCCTAGAATTTACTTCTCAAGTAGAGGTAATACTAGGGATGGTACGGGGCGGGGAACGCTCGGGGAGACCTTTCCCATTCCCCATCCTCGGGTTTCATTTACCCCCCATCCTCATTCCGTCTGAGGGTTGATTAACCCCCATCCCCATTCCCCATCACCCCACGGGTCCCCACAGAGAACCTAACTTCTACTTGACCTGTTATAAAATTCACAACGTCGAATAGCATTTTTAAACTTGTACACTACAAAAAAAATAATCGTTAAAATTCAAGAGATTCAATTTTAAAAAATCGTTAAAATAATCGTTAATAATAATAAGAGTGAAGGGACACTTTGGTTCCTCAAGTTTTTCGATAGGGACACTTTAGTCCCTCAAGAAATTTAATTCATTTTTAGTCCCCAAAGTTTTCCAAAAGTACCAATTTAGTCCCTGTCCTATTTCCGCTAGCCACTCTAATAAATTGGTATTTTTGGAAAACATGAGGGACTAAATTGGTACTTTTGGAAAACATAGGGACTAAAAATGAATTAAATTTCTTGAGGGATTAAAGTGTCCCTGTCGAAAAACTTGAGGGATCAAATTGTCCCTTCACTCTAATAATAATTATAATTATAATTATAATAATATATGTGAAGTTACTAAAAAACCTATTTTTTTTAACTATATAAAGCCTAAATATTTAAGGGCATATAACTAAAATTGTCGGGGACGGGGAACCCACAGGAACGGGGGAACCAATCCCATTCCCCGCCCCAAAATCTGTTCGGGGGAAAAATCCCCCCATCCCCGCCCCTGCTGGGGAAAAATCCCCTAACTTGGGTCCCCAAACAGGGCGTTCCCCGCGGGGATCCCCATCTGCAGTCTCCCATTGCCATCCCTAGGTAATACGACCCTTCTTACCTCGGGCTTTCTTTTTTTAAAAAGAACTTGGGTTGTGGCTCGGCGACGATGACGGCGTCGGTGTTGCTCCTCGTTAGCAAGAACGATTGCGGCTGGATCAAGGCAAAAGCTTCGAGTCTCGGAGTATCCAACACGAGCCCGGTGCGATCACGGTCGATAACGACGCCGGTGAGATCCGGAAGAGAGGGAGAGACCAAATAGGGGAAAGAGGGAGAGAGAAAGGGAACTCAAAATCAATAGGGAAAGAGAGAGGAAGGGGTGCTCATAGTGGTGGTGGTGGTTCGTGGTTCGTGGTGGCCGGAGGAGAGAGGAGGAAGAGATGGGGAAAGAGAGAGAAAGAAATCAAGAGGGAGGAGAGGGAGTGGATCTATGGGGAGGAGGAAGAGCAAGGAGGGAGGCAGCCTTGGTGGCTCCGGTGGTGGCGGTTGGTGGTGCTGGGGCGGAGAGAGGGAGAGAGAGAGAGAGAAAGAGGGGGTTGGAAAGTGGGGATTTGGGGTGGTTGGTGCACCAATTTAAGGTGCTGGTGCTGTTGGATCACTCGCCGCGTGCCTGGGGCGCGATACCACCTGTCTGGTGCACCTGATGCACACCCGTGCGCCTGGGGCGCGAGCCTGTTGACTCTAGGTTGACCGTGCCATAACTCCTTCGTTAACCGTCGGATCGGGCCCAAATTTTTAGACAAGCTTCTTAATCTCTTAAACTTTATATCCAACGGTGGAATTTAATTTCTTAGCATCCAATAATAAATTCCAAATTTTCTCGTACCAGCTGAATTTTAATGCTTAAAACACCGATTTAACCCCCAATTCCGCTTAGATAATTTTGCCCCTTGCTACCAACATCTCCTACATAATCCCTAATACTCATAATTACTACTCACCTTGCTCCCAAAATTCTTTAAACAATTAATCTACCCATTCCCTACACTTTAAACCTATTAATTCATTAATTATTGCTTGGAATTAAATTAGGGATATTACATGTTCTCCATTGAAAATAGTTATAACAAACACACTGTGTATATTCTTCATATAGTAGATTCTTAAAGATTGTTGGAAAAATATGGAGAAAATACACTAGAAAATATATAAAGTAAAGAATATGATCTGAGGCGTGTCCATTGAAAATAGTTATAACAAACACACTGTGTTTATTCTTCATATAGTAGATTGTTAAGATTGTTGGAAAAATATGGAGAAAATACACTAGAAAATATATAAAGTAAAGAATATGATCTGAGGCGTGTCAAAGACACTGTCCTTAAGAATTTATTCGCGCACCACGACGATTCCCCAGGATTCAGCAGACCCTTTTGATAAATATCAGATAACAGAACTCGCAGTTTATTGTATAATGATATAACCCAGATAGAAGAAGTAAAAGAATAAAATATAAGAAGAAAACTTGGAGTTTATTTCTTAAACTCAATGTTTCTAGTTTCTCGCAACAACATTGAATATATACTTGCAACACTTGCAACTTTTGCATCTGTTCATAATGTTCAAATGGCACAAGCACGGTTTCATGAAATGGTGTAATAACTAAACTTTTCAAACATTTTAAAGGAACAATAGTCAAGTAGTATGTACAACACGACTATAATAATAATCAAGATAAAATACGTACTTAACATTATAAACACATTTTTTTTTATTAAACAAAATATTTTTGAAATAATATTATTAATAATTTTACAACAAAATCTAACAAAATACACTCACACTAATTACCTAATATTATTAAGAGAAAAAGGAGAATGCATCGACAATGTAAAGGTTTTTTACACTATCAGTGCATCATCCACCCTTCATCCAAATATGGTCGTTGACTTTTAGATTAAAGTAATACAAATGAATGGTGAATGATGGACTCATGGTGTAAAAAACTTTACACCATGAGTGCTTACTCGCCATTAATCTCATTATTAATATTATTTATGAAAAAAAATAATATCATTCGGATTCTATCCTTAGATACTAAAATAAATGTATTTAATTTAAAAATAATCATGTATCATACGACAATTGTATCAAATTGAAAATTGATGATATTCTTTTATTTCAATTCAGGAACCAATAATATACCAATAATCACGTGTATCATCCAAAGAGGAGTGATGTTGGCATCAAACCTCTCCACATATATCTTTTATTTGTTTATCAAAGAGTAGTAACTTAAATGGATAATCAGCTTGAGGTTGGTCAAGTGGTAGGCCGAGCAACCCCCACTAGGCCGGATGAGTCGAATTCCGGGTATCGGTTGGTGTAAAAAAAAAACTTAAATGGATAAATCAAAGATAATTGTGTGTGACGGGAAAAAATTATTTTATAAAACTTTTTCTTCTCTATTTTAGATGCTACGGATGCTCCCACACCAAAAGATGTTATGGATGCTTCCGAGTTCTACTACTTCTCTATTTTATTTTATTTTTTGAAGTGTACTTCTCTAATATAATTATATTTGTTTTTTTTAGAGTACACCAGGGTATCCCCAGCCGACAGCCGAAGACTAATCCCCTTCGAAGCATAAAGATCACCGAAGTGGAATCTTTGCTATGACTTTAAAAGACAATTATTTAATGAAGGTTCAATAAAAATAAAACTTAAAACAATAAAATAAAACTTAAAATAGAATAGAATTCTTTTTAAAGGACTAATGAAAAAGTTGTGTTCAACAGAGTGTTTTGTTAAGATTTCTCATCATAAACTAAACGAAATAACTAAAATTCATCAATAAAAATAAAACATAAAACATAAAAGAGAATGGTAATGGTAAAATAATTTCATTCTATTTCATCCCATTCCACTTTGTTCTATTCCATTCAACATTGTATATCCAAACATAGTCTAAAGGATTAATAAAAAAAGTTATGTTCAAAACGGTTTTTTGCTAAAAAACTACTCATCATAAACTAAACAAGATGACTGTAACATCCCGATTTCTAATCCTGAGCTTAATCAGAATGAGCCTAAGTTAGGATTAATAAAGGAATCAATAGTAAATCAGGTATCGGAGTTAAAAGGAGTGTCTTAGAGTTAGAAACCATCAATATATGAAAATTAGGTGATGTAATCGATTACCTTGGGGAGATAATCGATTACAATCATTCTGTGAAAAACCCTAAATTTGAATTAAAGGAAGTAATCGATTACCTTGGGGAAGATAATCGATTACTTATATTTTGTAAGGAATCACTAAGTTGCAAAATCAAGAGGGTAATCGATTACTGGTTGAGGTAATCGATTACCAGCTCGTAAAACCTTAAAAAAATAATGACTTGAAAATCACTCATCTTTGGCTTCCTAAACAAGCCACTAATTCTTAAACACTAATCCATTTCCTATCATGCGAGAAACAAAAACAAAACAAAACACAACAAACACAACACAACACAAACACTTCCTCTCCTTTATCTTCCTCATTTTCTCTCCTCATGGTTCTAAGAATAAACACCATCATCATCAACCAATAAACCCTAGAAACTAAGATAACCCATCATCATCTCCTTCATCAAGAAAGCCAAGATCACCCATCATCAAGATCATCATCTCATCATCACTCACACCACATGAGTTCCACCCTCCGCCCCAAGGCAAAGTTTTACTCTTCCTCTTCTCCTTCAAGATTCTAAGAGAGCCCCATTTCTATTCATCATCAAGAACCACCATCAACCTCAAGGACTAGTGGAATCAAGCTTTCTCCCTTTCCCTGCACAACATACTTGGAGTTTCATTGTTGAGGCTAAAAAGGGTTCATAAATCTAAGGAAAATCTAGGGTTTTAGTTGCTCTCTCTCCTCATAGAGGTAAGGAGGGGGGTATTACCCTTATTTAGAGAATAGGTTCTAGGATGTTTATAGTGGTGGCTAAGATTATAGGAGAATAAGTATTTAGATATATGTTAAGGAACCTTAAGGTAGTGGATAATGATAATAAGTTAAGTATAAAATAAAAGAAATGAACTTAAAAATGTATTTATGAAATTATGATTATATGATATATGCATTGGAAATATTTGAATGACTATGTTGATTTTGGTATATGTAAGAGGTTAGGGTTTGAAATGAATATAAGATAATACGAGGTAGTTAATTATTATAATCTTAAATGATGACTTGAGGATGTTTTTGGCATGTTATGAGTGAAGGGTTGTGATGAATGAATGCTGGAAATAATTTAAAGTAAATTGTGTAATCTTGGATGGTAAAATGAATGGTGATAAACTAAGAAGAAAATGATAGTGTTTGTGTATGTGATTGAATATATGATTAGCTGATGATGAGAATAGGACATAAGAACTTGGAAAGATAATATGAGTTTAGTGACAGAGTATAGCTCTAAATAATGATCCGGTTGGGTGACACGCCCCATTAGGTGCAAACGTCCTATTAGGTGACAAAGGTCCCAGTAGGTGCAAAGGTCCTGTTAGGTGCAAACATCCCATAAGGTGCAAACGTCCCATTAGGTGAAAAAGGTCCCGTTAGGTGTAGAATGTGCAGTGTCACCACGGATCATTATGCAATTAAAAGAGAATAGGTAAAAAGATATGAAAGAGGATATGAACGGTAGGAGATAATGAAAGGTCCTAACGGGTGTAAAACGTTCTAATGGGTGTGGAAAGGTCCTGATGGATGATAAACGTCCTAACAGGTGAAAATGTCCTAACAGGTGTAAACGTCCTAATGGGGGGGACTGAGGAAAGTGTATATGTGTGAATGTGTGTGAAATAGTGTGAACATGCATGTAATTTCTTTGTGTTGTAGCCTTATGTCGGGAGTTTAATAGGCTTAGTTTATTACTATAGCTTTTTAGAAACTATTTTCTAAGTATTGTGTAATGCTCACCTCTTTGGTGTTTTTACACAGGTACTGAGGCTGAGCATACACCTTTGCAGGCCGAGCAGGAGTACTCTCCCTGGATTCCAGGGAGAGTACGTTATAGTTTGTAAGACATGATGTATGTCCTGGGCCATATATTTTGAGCAGGATGTAGTACTTTTTTTACAAAATGTAAATATTGTTTTGGGTGCTAAAATGTAGCACTCGATGGGCCCGGGACTACTTCATCTTTTGGGAAACAAACTAATCCAAACTTGTAAATATTTTCTGAACCGATGGGACTGTACACAAGCACTAGTGCACTATGCCTCGCTGGCTTTCTGGATTATATAAATGTTGATTATAACAGGTGTTCAGGAAAACACAGATTTAAGAGAATGTCCCTAAAACAAAGGAGACTCCGTCCGATTTGACGGAAGAATTTTATTAAAAATTTAGGAGTTTTGAAAAGAAATTTAAGCTCACTAAATTTATAAGGGTAAGTCAGGGTAATTATGAGTAAGGTGTTACAATAACTACAGTTAATTGGAACACATTTCATACACCTTAAAAAAACAGTATGAGAGTGTTGGCTGGGTTTTTATTTCGACAAAGATGGTCCTTTAACAACATAGGTGACGACAAAGGAGATGGACTTACATCTATTTGGGTGTGAAAGTGATCTCAGCAGATGTGAACGTGTGTTGAAGAAAGCAGTTTCGACGAAAGGATGCAGTTTATAGTGTCGAAAGTCCCTTGTCAAAGAAAAAGCACAAATTACCGAGGATAGTCAAATCTGCTGTAAATGTCAGTAACGTTTCATTGGGAACGTAAAATGGAAACCGTCAAATCAGCAACGGTTGAAGGATTAGTGACAAGTCTATAAATAGCATCATTTCTGAGCAACAAAAGACATCAAGCAAAGAGATTACTAGTGGATGGCTTTATCATAGTTTGAGTTTATCCCTACTTTATGTTTATCTTTAGTTGAAACAAATTCATGATAGGGTTTCATCTTTTCCTATAAAATAGGACTCATATGTATTGTAAACTTTACCATAAGAAGTGAAATACAATTTCTCCCTACTTCTATTTTCTTCGTCAATCTTTTATGTCTTCTTATTTTCATTAATTCATAACAGTTTGATGATAGGTGAAAAGATTTTTGAACGTCTAATAGATATATTACGTGTTTGAGATAGGTTATAAAAGAATATGTATTTTGATTTAATGTTGTCCCAAAAATCTTTTTATATGTCTAAGTGTTTGTAATTAAGTATCTACATGTGCTAATGTTGAATTTTGTGTAGGAGGAATCTATGTAAAGTTTGGGTTGAAATTGTTGAGTATAAAAATATTTTTGTAATAATTATATGTTGTCCAATATTCATTTGAAGTTGATATTAGTTTTCAAATTGATTCATTGTGCTTAGAACTTATGAATTTTAGTGAGGATGTGTAGGGTGGACTTTGAGTAATTTTTGATGAAGTTAAAAGTTATTTTTCATAATTTACAAATGTCCAGAATTATTTAATAAGGTAAAATGAATTTAAAAATGATTTTTCTAGTTGAAAACTTAAGGATTTCCATGTTATTGGCTATAGAAAAAGTTTGAGCAAATTTCACGACGATAAAAGTTGTTTTCGAAATTTTTAAAGATATCTTAAAAAGATTTCAGCATTTGAATAATTATGATACACGTAAGTTTTATAAGTGAAATCTTATATTAATTTTATTTGGATATTGACAATGTGCTTAATGCTGTCCAAAGTGTGTCAACGAGAAAAGTTGGACGTAACGGTGTTTTTATTCAGCGTATAGTTTTAAATTGTCAGCGCAGAGCTTGCCTACGAAATTTTAAGAGAAACCATGAAAGCTCGAATTATTTTGGTACAACCTTAATTAATTTTGAGTATGTGCGTCGAAAATTCAACATTCAACGTTTTTACGAAAGTGAATTTGATGACGGTTTTTACAAATCAAGACATGTTTTAGAATTGTTGAAAGTGTTTTCGAAAATATATTGGAGGTTAAGTTTATTCTTGCTGGCGCTGAGATGTTTGTGTGCAAGTGACATACTTGTATCGCAAATTAATAACGTAGTGATAATTTTTATGTAATTACTAGATTAAGGAACGAAAGCGGACGCGGAGCAGTGGGCCGACTATTCGTGACAGACTACAAGAATTTGCAAATCTCATAAGGTGAGAGAAAAACTTCCCTTAGACACCGTGGTGTTTAGGTAATATATGAAGATGTTCCTGATCATCTCAAAGGTCGGAACCTAGTGGTCTATGAGTTAGTAGTATAGTGGCAATTGTTTGTGTGTGCGTGGCCACTTATACGAAGAGGACTAAGACCACATATTATTATTATATGATGTTTGATTTGTATAGTTTACATTTTCTATCTTATGATGATGATATGAACTGTCTATATATATATGCCTGCGAAATTATTATTTAATGATGGAACTGTATATATTTCTGAGAGACGTCTGCTATGTCTTGACTTTGAAAGGCATTAATAAAGTAATTAAGTAATGGAATAATATTGTTAATGAAAGACAAATGATGTATTGATGTTGGGAACCCTATTGAGGGAGTAATATTTAAAGTGTTGGAAAAGAATAATCATTCAGAGTTTCAAAATATAAAGATATAAGAGAAAAGTTCGTAAGTCCCTGTTGGGTACAAGTCCTTATGAAGTGAAGCACATGTCATAAAACATTTATACGAACGCGAGTTGAGAATCTAATGATGTTGGATGCTCCGAGCTTGTGGATCGCCAAACTTTTGTTGATGTGCATGATCGATGTGACGTGATTGCTATGCTGACTTTGGTGCTGGCCACGTGAGCTTTGATGTTGTGGTTTCGAGCGTTGGAATTCAATTCTGGAATGCAATGATTGGGGAAAAGTTAATAATCTAATTAGAGGTCGAGCCCCATTGAAGGGATGAATTAGAATGGGTCGACCAAACTTTTAATAAAACATTAAAAGACATGCACTAACACGGTGAGATGAGCGTGAAGTAGTGGAGAGGAAGATACCTTGAGTTATCTGTGGATGCTCAGGCGTGGGATTGTGATAGGGGAGGGCAAGGACGGTGAAACGTCAAGGAGCCTCGAGTGCTTCTCTAGGCAGGACGAGTTCTACATGTGGTTGGGGCTACAAGATCTGAGGAACCGTAGCAAGTCCTTCACAGCTAACTAAAGAAGTATTGTCGCCCCCTTGATCAAATTTGAAACGGTGAGAGGGAACCGGAATGAGGCTGGTTGTTTGATTGGTTTTCGGGCCTCGATGATATTGATATTGAGATATTGAATAATATGCTTATGCTTATGATGATGATTTCTTGGAAGTTTGACCAATGTGGTTAAGGTTCCTGTACTTCCCGTTTGCTTCCAATTTAGGTTTCGGGAGGATATTGGAGGAGATGTAGTCGTGTGTGCTAATTTAAACCCCCCGATGCCGGCTCAAATAGACCCGTATGCAATTGAGGATGAAGACAAGGAGGTGGCACCAGAGGAGATCCCAGATGATGCATTCGAGACTATGCCACAGAGTGACCCTGAGGAGGAGGAGGACCCGGTAGAGGACCCTGACCCCATGGAGTATTCTGATGTCGATGAGTGGCAGTACGACCATGTTGAGGTCCTTACGGTGGAGTCCAGTGACGAGAACCAACAGTTTCCTTTATGTCTAGTTTATGTTTATTTTGCTCTAACATTGTACTCATCGAGGATACTTGGATATTATTGTTCTACCATTTTGTTACCCCATTTTATTATAAGTCAAAGTTGTAATCGAATATGTGACTGGAGAACTTGATGCAATCAAAATGGGATTTTGAGATAACGAATGAACGAAAAGTCTTTTTGAAAAAAGTTCCTAGGTGTGATGTTGGTAACACATCGGTTTGGAACTGAATGTATGACGAGTTAACTAATTTAAGTGGAAAGCTTTGAAAATGAAAATGTTTTTATACAAATTAAGTTTATGTAAAAAAAAAAATTACCCAAATTTTTACTTTATTTCATTTAAGAAAGGATATTTTCTAAGTTACCAAATCGGGGTGTTACAACGATAGTCTCTCGTACTGGTCTACTACAAATCAATTTAACTTTAATCATGTAACACACTAAATAAAAAAGATATAAAATAAAATACACTTAAATCTATACAATATACAAAAGAGAAGCGGAAACCTCAGCCCTTTTGACTGTTCATTTCCACGTAGGATTTGCAACTTATGTTCAGATTCAAGCTTCTTGGCTAGCTGTACAATTTCTAGCCTCTATATCTTCGTAGGTCCTTTTTTTTTGCTCATTACTTATCTGAATAACCTCCTTTGTCAACGTAGCCTCTGTAGCTTCCTAGGATATGTGTTTTTTTCCTCATTATTTACTGAAATAACCTCCTTTGTCGATGTAACTTTAATACCCCTGTTATATTTAAGTTGAATTCCTTTGGCTGATAATTTTAGTCATCATTGCCTCTGTTTCTAGGTACTTCCTACTTCACGGTATCATCATTTGCTATGGTTTCAAATATTAATATATCTCGTGCAAGTGGAATTTGTATTGCGGGTTTTCCCCCCGTTGCTTGGTTTCAAAATTTCCAGGGTCTATTTAATGTCTGATCCTTTACCTATATTTCATTGCCTTCACACTTTGCTTTTTTCCAGTGCTAGAGTGTTTGTTATTCCTTCCTGTTTGATTGTTTGAGCTTTACTTTTGTTTCTCTTTTTTTTTTGGTTTTGCGGAATGGGGCTTAAGTTTGATGGTCTTGGCTCTGTTGTTTCTGGTCGTGAATCATACCGTTTCCGTGTTAGGGTTATACGCAAGTGGTTTGTTTCTGGTTTTTTGAATCCAACCCAGCCAATGTCTATGGAATTGATATTTATGGATGAAAATGTAATGTATTTGTTTATTGTTTCATTCTAGGATATTAAGGTTTTTGTTTTATCATCTTTTATTGTCGTTTTATCTCTTTATTTATTTATTTAATTTTTCCTTTGAGACACTTTTTTTTATTTGTTGGCTTGTGATTTCCGTTTATTTGAGTTTTGTAGGGTGATAGAATCCAGACCACTGCTAGGAAATCTGTTCTGCATAAGTTTTCTAAATATGTGAATGAGGGTCATGTATATCAGGTTTCATATTTTGGTGTTGCACCTAATTCCGGTGCATATCGGGCTACTCCACATGAGTTTAACCTTATATTTCAACTTCGTACGACTGCAGTTGAGATCGAATGTCCTGCCATTCCATGCTTTGGTGTGGTTCCTGTTCCATTTAACTCTATTATGAAGATGGTTTGTGATTCTGATTATTTGGTTGGTATGTTGTTGGTGTCACACTTTTTTTATCTATTGTATTGTTTTTTATCTATTCTGTAATTTTTGTATGATGTGGTGTGCCCAGTTTTATTTTTTCTTATGTAGATGTGATGGGTGTAACACCCTGATTTTGTATCCCGAAAATATTGCATTTATTTGTTATTTATTAGTAAAAATGAGGGTCAATTTTTTTTTCCTTTGGTGACATGGACATGGATCACTGTTACCAAAAATGTTTCAGTTGAACCATTCATATTAAAGGTAAAGTCAATATGTCACACGTCACCTGTCAAGTTCCAAACCGAAATGTTACCAACACCGCGCTTTGGAACTCTCCCTCTATTTTCACAAAACATTGTTCATTTAATTAATTATCATTTCGTAAGTTTCTAAAGTAGTTAGGCATAAAAACGGGGGATACAGTGGTACTAGCAATATCAATCCAGTGCACATGAGTGGGTTACAAAGCGAAATAAAGGTTACCACTAATGGCTAGAACTATCTTCCGCCACTGGTTCCGACTCGTCAACAGGTGACTTCTCAGGTACAATCCTTGACTCCACCTCCATAGCACCATCCCCGATTCTTCAGCTGTATTTACCATTTTTATACAAGCAAAAGAACATAGCAAGATAGAGAGAGTAAGCATTCTAGACAATAAATGTCGACTATGTGGGATTACATTAGGCAATCCAAACAAATAAGTACATACGACACAACAATTCTAACAATTCAATTTCACATTCTCATTGTCGTTACCATTTTAATTAATTATAATTCCCAACTTCACTTTTTATGTCAATATCATCAATTTCCCACTCATTTCAGGGCCTCTTTTGCCAACCACGACAACATTCCTTCCAAGCATTTCCTTTCAATACTATTTCCATGCTCAAAAGCTCACTTATGCCAGATTGTTCCACAAATTCTTCCCTTAGTCTTAAAACGATATACATATATTGTATTTTGGAACTGTCTTTGTTAAGTCTTATTGGATCGCGTCCTTCGATGCAAGGGAATAAAAGAACGTCATCGAGGAGTTAGTTAGCACACATTACATCTCCTCCAATCCACCCAAAACTAGTCGGAAGCAAACGGGACGTACAGGAACCTTAACCCACGCAGGTCGAACAGTCGAGAAAATGACAAGATGTATGTCAAGGCCACAACCGTACGAGCCGACCATCATGACAATTAACACTTTAATCCCAAAACCTTCGACTGCCCGCCTCGTTCAGGTTCCCTCTCACCGTTTCAAATTTGATCAAGGGGGCGACAGTACTTTTCTAGTTCGCGGTGCAAAACACGATACGATCCCCTGGGCCTTAAGTCCCGATCACTTATAGACTAGTTCTGCCTAGAAAAGCACTCTAGGTTACTTGACGTATCACTGTCATCACCCTCCCCTATCACAATCACACTCTTGAATATCCGCAGATAAGCAGGGTATCTTCCTCTCCACTACTTCACACTCAACTCGCCGCGTTATTCAATGTCTTTTAAATATCTTATTAATATTTTAATATTTTATTATCGTCATTCCTAAGATTTGGTTGAGTCACCCATGTCCATCCCTTCGGTGAACCTCAACCTCTAAATAATTCTTCCTCATTACTCTTTTCCAATAGTACTTTGTTTAACGCGTCAGGGCTCGGACACACGGGCATGCAGCACACGTGGCCAGCACAAGCTCAACTCGAAAGGCACAAGATCCACCTTGGTACTCATCTGGGAGATTCATTTTTCACCTTTTCCGTAAAATGCACAACACCTCATTATTTTCCCAAGAATACTTTTGGTACCTTTCCACTTTCACTTAATTAATTACTCAAGCTCTTGCCATCAATTAACCACATATACCCTTATTATCATTATTCGTCAAACCAAGCAACATATTATATAAAAGGAATATTTTGAATTTCAGATAAAGGCTCAATAGGCATACATGCATAACAAAGATTATCATCAGAGCAGCATAATATATTATTTACCATTTGAAACTCAGTCATGACATAAGAAGGGTCCAGCCTTTCGTATAAATGGCCACTCACATTCACACAATTGCCGCTATACCACTGAGTCTTTTGGATCCATATGTTCCGACTTTTGAGATGGTCTGGAACTTTAAAACAAATTGTCTAATTATCACGTCGTCTTAAGGAAAGCTTCTCTCTCACCTCTAGTCCAGCGAATACTCGTCCAAAATCGTCGTGAGTTCTCCCGACTGTCAGCTGCTCCAACCTCTTGACTTTAAAACCTTGTACTAAACAACAAGCACTAACATCACAATTCTATTCAAATAATTATCACACTTAATATCAAACATTTTCCGAAAACTCATTTCATTTCCCGTCGGGTAACATAAAATGTAATTACTTTCCCCAAATCAACTCCCACTTTTTGCTGCACTTTAAATACCTTGAAGTTATTATAAAAATTAACAAAATATCTTTAAACAAAAGAATTAATTGCTGGTTCGTTTCGGACTGCCCCTAATTCAAATCCGAAAACACCGAAAAACGTTACTTTTTCAATCTAGATTTTACTATAATTCATAACACTTAAAACCCATGCTTTTAAATACTTGAAAACATTTTACAAATAGAAAACACTATACTAAAAATTTCGGACAACATTAAAAACATATTCCATAAATCACATTTTTGCAAACCCGCAAACACCGTAAAGTTCTAGAAAGTCTGTTTAATATAAACCCTTGGAAGTAAGCACTTAAACAATTATTTTTCAACAATAACACTTCAAATAAAAGTTGGACAGCCATGAAACAATTCCAATATCCTTAAATAATTCAAAGCTAAATCATTCAAAATCAACTTCCTTTCGAAGACAATTCAAATCAAATAACTCAACACATGTTCCTTAAAACAAACTCAAAGCAAATCACTTTAATAACATGCACCTATGAACCTAACTCTTTTTCCTTCACTTCGTTTAACATACAATTAGTTCTAAACAATTAGCACATAGTCAAATAAACAAATTATTTTCAATTCCTAAACTCATCCTAGCCAAATCATGCACATATTTAGTTCAAATAATTCAATTAACATGCAACACTTAGGACAACCAAATCTAATCTTCACATTTAGTCAAAACCGAATCATATAGATAAATAAAATCAAGACAAAAATTAGTTTCCCTAACCCTTCCTTCACGAAACCGAAACAAGCATCATGATTAGCAACTAGTTCAAACTCCATCCTACATGCCTTAATCAACTCAAAACAAATCATGTTAACAAGTATGCAATTTAAAACAACAAATTTTCATGACTACATGTTCACATGAGCAAGAATCGAAACAAGAGAATAAATCAATTAAGACAAACAAATTCTTGACTCTTGAGTCAATTAAATCATGTCATATGCAAGCTTTCTTTATCAAAAATAAGGATCAACTCCTACACTCATTTAATCATGTCCAAACATCATAATCAACATGTAAGGTCCAGCCAAGTCATAGAAAAATGCACAAAATATCAAACACATCAAAAAGTATCAAATAAAGTGTTAGATCGGATACGGAGAAAACAAGAAAGAGAAAATCCAAAACTATATCAAATCAAAGAGTTTCAGCCCCAAATTTTGCAGAACACTAAGGCAGACTATTCAGACATTCAGAACATAAGTCTTTACTCAGTTTTGTCACAAAAACCAAAACAGTCCTGTTACTGTCCTGAGGCAAAGGCGTAATTATTAAAAATAGTAAACTAACTCCAATTGGCTCGAAATTTGGTACAGAATCTTACAACATACACATTATCATCTCATAAAATTTTCAGATTATTTGGAGTTTTATAAGTAATATTTTTCTAATTAAAATTCTCTCAGATTCTGCAAAAACAGAGTTGGGCTGTGCACTTTTTACAATTAGTAAAAATATTAAATCAACTCCAAACCATCTAAAATTTTACAGAGAGTCTCCCTATATGAGCAGGGACTTACCATAAAAATTTCAAGCCCTTTTAAGTATCTTAAGTTCGAAATCTCTGTTTATCTTTGACCCGAAAAACTCGCTTCCCCGAAATCGTATTCACAAAGATAATTCTTGCAAAAATAGTAATTCAACCCTAAAAATCATACAAAAATTCAGGGGCACTCATGTTAACTTACTTAAAACAGTGACAAGGTTTCGAAATCATTGGACATGTGCAAATATTATTTATCAAGACCTCCTACAACCAAAATCACTAATTCCGATAATTAACACCAAACAACCCAAAATTCATTAAAAATACTAAAACACGTCTAAATCAATTCAAAACTTCCAGAATGCATTCAAATAGCTTCAAGAGCAACACACTAAATTTTTAGAGCAATCCAATGAGAAAATACTATTTATCAAAACCTCCTTCAAGCAAAATCACTAACTTTCACAAATGGTTCTTAACAAACAAAAATTATTTTCTTTACCCACACGTGCTTAGGCCGAATCAAACATAGAGAAATAGGCTTGATTTTTGCAAAACAAGTCATCAAATCAACATGAATCAAAGAATCACCACAGAACCAATTTTGTCTCCTCAAGTACATGCACCAACCGAAACAAGTCAAAGAAAACCAAAGTCATTAACATGCAACTCAAAATTAAAGTTCTAACACATACCCTTTTTAACAAAAACAAAGAATCAAAGCTTAAAACACATTTTAAAGTCCTTTTTCTTTTTCACATAATCAATTCAGCCAAGACCCCATAAAAGGGAAAAATCACTTTTTGATTCAAAAACTCATTTCTAGCTAATAATAATTTCATGAAACTAAGAATTATACTTGTCCAAAATCAATTACTCACATGCATGAACATCATAACTCATTTTCACAAAAATATCAACTTTTAGGCTCGGGTGCTTGTTCCAATCATACATGCAACAAAAGATCTCAACTTCTACTATTTATATTATGAACATAAACACATAGGGACTTGTCGTTTTTGAAAATCAAAGCTTTTTGGCAAAATCCCAATTTAAATAATTTTATACAGCCACAATATACATATATATATATATAACACATGAAAAATCAAAATCAAGGTTTCCATTACAATTTATTTTCAAATCAATAAAGTACAAAAGGAATAAATTAAAATGGGTTAGAGATCATTAACATGCAACACTAAATCGAATTTCCACTACATTTCCTTTTATTATAACAAAATATTTAGACTTAAAACAAGTTTTAAAGCTCTTTTCCAATACCCATTGCCACTTCGGCCAAAGTCCCTAAATTGGGGAAAATCACTTTTGTTTTAAAAATTTCAATATTAGCTTACACTAATTTCATGAAAACAAACATAAATACACATATAAAACCGAATGACCCATGCATTAGCTTCACAAATTCATTTTCATAAAAACATCAATTTTTGGTTCGAGTACTTGCTCTAATCATGCATGTAAGGAAAAATCTCAACTCCTACCAATTTTATTAAGCACATGCAACTCATAAAAGCTTGTTATTTGCAAAAATCAAGACTTTTTAGGCAAAAATCCACTTTAGATGGCTTCATAAACAACTACATACATATACATAACACATGAAAAATAAAAAATCTAACTTCAACCATAATCTAATTTCAAACAACTAAGATAGGATAAAATAAATTAAAATGAGTTAGGGATTATTACCCACAAAGCAAAAGTGATGAAAATGGGTTCCTTCTCCTTCCCTCATAGCCGTGGTTCCTTCTTCTTCTCAAATGGGGAGTTTTGATTTCTTTTCTTCTCAATACAATAATGAGAAGGGAGTGGGTATTTGTTTTGTAAAATAAAAATGGAGAAGGAGAGTGTGTGGTTACTGTTCTTGGCTTTATTGTTATAAGGAAAGAAAAATGAGAAACTATATATGTAAGAAGGAGGGAGCATGCGTGCAATAGGAAGGATGGAGTATGCCTACTGTGATATTGTTTCATAGAAAGGAGAAAATGAAAACCCATGAGAAGCCAAGGAGGGAGTGAGTCGTTGGTTATTTTTGAGGAGGGAGTATACTGTTGTGTTTTGTTTCTTTTGGGGAGATAGAAATGAAATTGAAACTTAATGAAGAAGGGAGTATGAGTCGTGTAAGAGAAGGATGAAGTAGTTATTTCTTTTTTTTTTTGGTTAACAAAGAAAACCAAGAGACACCCACTAAAATAAATAGAAAAAGAGAGAAATAAAAAGAGGTACGGTTCTCACCTTAAAATTAGGGGTCTTTATTTGTTTTTCAATTAAAATACCAATAGGGTGATTAGGGTGATAATAAAATGAACACTGTAACTACTCGAGATTTATTTTCGAAAGACTTTTCCTCTTCTTCATTTGTTTCCAAACCGTGACAATAAATATGTATGGGATAAAAATGAAAATTTTTTTAAACTCTTATTTGGTGCATTTAAATCATGCTCTAATAAATTATAAAACACTATAACAATGCTTTATAAATTAAATCCAAAAATAATAATTCTTTCCGAATTAAACTTTCACTATAACAATAAAACTTTATACTTTTATAAAGATCACTCTGACTGTAACGCCATTTTATTTAAATTTCATGTGAAAACGTAACACCTTTACAAATTAAAATAACAAAATCAATAAATAAGTAAATCATCAAATAAACAGATAACTTAAAACCCATCGTTGACGTAAACAAAATCAATTGTCAAATCTAAATCCAAAAACTGAAATCTAGGAGCTTATCGTTTTAATAACTCCTTTAAATAAAATAAATTAATAACATAAAATTAAAGGTTCTCATAAATCACAAAACTCAAATAAATTTATTTATTCCTGCCAAAAGGGAATATAATAATATTTTTAATCATGAGAATATAATTTTATTAAATACGAAAATTTGTGGGTATTACAATGGGTCTACTTACTGTTATATCAGTTCATAGGGAATATGTCAAGGATGGAAAAGTAACCAAGATGATGGTTATTGAGTTGGCTAACTTGGAGTAAGTTTTTGTTTCAGTTTTCTTCCCCATTGGTGGTGTTGTTTTTTTTATTGATGCTTTTATTATTTTTTTTTTTTGTGCTATGTTGCATGTTTAGTGGTAAGATCGAGTGCACTTTATTTACAGAATTGGTTGATCAACTTAAGGGATTCATGTCTGGACCTGAGGTGCCTACTTCCATTGTTATTCTCCAGTACGCTAAGGTCAAGATATTCAGAGGTTGTTTTCTTGCCTTTTCAATATATGTCTTTTTTATTTTGTAGATTTTAAAATTTTGCTCTAATTTGTATTTTTGTTCGATTTTTTTAGGGATATTATTCAAAGAAATTACGGGATATTATTCAAAGCAATTACGTAATCCCTTCTTTAATTGGTTTTATTTTTAGGCAAGGTTGTTGTTCAAATTCCATGTATGCATCAAGGCTGCTTATCAACCCTGACTTTCCTGATGTTGTTGAGCTTCGTGATAGGCAATCATTCTTCTTTTTCCATGTTGTGATTATGTTGTTGAATTGGGATGTTGATTGGTTTAATCATATTTTTTTGTGTATTCAACGCAGGCTTGTTGCTAATGGTATTTGTGTTACTGAAAAAATCAATGTGGTTCCTGTTGTTGCTCAAGTTTCCGCTGAAGATGAGTTTCTCAAGATCTATCCTAGGAAAACCATAGATGAACTTATAAACAAACCTGAGGTTTTTTTTTTGTTTATTATTGTCGATTGTTTTTTACTTTTTTTTCCTTACTGTTTATTTTTTTATCTTTTTATTCCATGATTTCTAGGATATTTTTGGTGTCGTCTTTGCTTATCTTTGATGTTTGCTTATTTCTCTAGGCATTTCCATCTTCTTATGTTATTCCTACTACTGAGTCTGTTCCTGACAATTCTTCTGAGGTTGAGGAAACTTCTGCATTTGTGTCTGATCTTCTTGTCACTCCTGTTTCTTTGGGCGATGGTGATAATGTTATGACAATGTCCTCATCTTCTGTGAAGCGCAAACTGGAACCTGAATTTGTTGATGACGCTGTTTTGTCATCTTATGCAAAGAAGAGGATGTTCAGGGCATCAAAAAAAGCAGTTGTTTGACGCTTATGTGTCAAGGGTTGAAAGTTGTTGAGTCTGGATAATTAATATATATATATATATATAGTGTCAAGAGACGTGGGCAATGATGTATTAAGCTTAAATAAATGTATGTTCCCCGTTTTTATATGTTGTACTTCCCTGGTGGCTCAACTAGATGTAATGTTCTATCTGCTATAAAATAAAGTACAATTTAAATTTCAATGTTGTCTAACTTACGACCTCATGATTCTTTTTTCTGCTGGGTATATTTATTTTCTGCTTTTGGATGCATCTCTTAATTTCATTTGATATCTGTAAGGGCAGATATAAGTGGTGTATATCAATGTTCATACCTTTCAGTCTTATGTTTTGTTTTTTTCTTTTGCTATTTACCTTTTGTTCGATATGATGCATTCGATAGTTTCTTTTGTTCGATAGTTTCTATTATTTCCATGAAGCTGACAGCTGCTTTTTTGCACTCTAATTTGGATGAAAGTGCTTTCTTGCCCTGCAATGTATTATCAGTCATATATTCTTCTCTTTTGTTTTGCTTTTAATCAATTGTGCACCAATTTGCTGGCTTTCATCTGCTTTTTATGTTTTTATTCATTTTTTCGATTGAATGTAAAGGAAAGTTCCTTTTTGCTCTTTAATTCATTTGGTCATTCTTCCTAATGTCATTTTTTTCCTGCACTGACATATATAAGCGTGGGGCATATATTGATCATACGCGGCCTTCTAATAATGAATTCTTTTTTATGCATTCTTCACCAATTTGCTATGTTCCATCTGCTTTGCGGACTTTCATCCTTTTGGTCTTAACAATTTTTCATACTTATCATTTTATTGTTGTTGCTTTCTTGTCATTGATTATTTTATAAAATTTGTAAAGTGCATTTTTTGACTAGAATGAAAACCAGTGTTTCTTTTTGCACTGTGATGTAAATAACTTATCCCATGCATCCTCGGATTGAACCACTTGATATTATGTTCAGCTCTGTATCATTGCATGGTTACAATTGATTAAACTTTAATGTGAACACATTTGTTTTGCCAACTGTTCAATTTTCTCTATCAACAAATCAAGTATATTTTATCACAAATTCTTGGTCGTATATTTTTTCACTCTACTTTCAAAACTTTATTATACTACTTTTATTTGGAGCAGTTTTTTCAACACTTATATATTGTAGTTTTCTTTTATTTATTGTTCTTTTTGTTATTATTTGTAGCTCTAGGTAATTTTCTAAACGCTGAAACCGAAGTCTCTTAGTACTTGAAGTAGGATAAGTTTGCATATGCTTTATCAATCTCAGAGTGCTGATGATCTTCCAGGTATTTAGATGTCTTTATTTATCTAAATGTTTTCCTTTTTTTTATACTATATTTATGTTATTATTGTTTCATGTATGTTTATATGTAGTTGACCTTTCTGTGCGCCGGCAGGGTCCAATACATACTGCTAATAATCACAGTTAGGCTGATTTTTTTTTTAAAAAAATTTGCAGTGATTTTTATTTGACTATTTTTCATGCCTAACTATGTTATACTATTTTGTTTTGAATTTTAACTTGTATTTGTTTACAGTGAGCCAGTTTTTTGCTCAGCAAGGTCATTCATCTTCTGCTGTAGCTCTAGGTTTTTCCTTTTACCTTATCTATATATTTTGTGTTTATTGAATTAAACTGGTTGTTCGGTACCATGTTGTTATACGCAGTAGATGGCTCAGATCATTCGATACCTTATTTACGATGTCCTTTGCTAAGCAACAGTTTTTACATTCTGTGGTTTTTTGTTGATCATGCATTCGTTTTTTTAATTCTATTTTTATATGTTCCATTCTCATTCTTATTGTTTGCTTTTTCCTTAGTTTTTGATATGTGCAGATGAATCTTATTGTCACGACTTTGCTATTGGTGAAATTGCAGCTATGGAAGCTGTGTATTTGACAATTTCTGTCCACTATGTTATGTTTGATTATTGTGAATACACAGGTCTATTTCCTAATTATCATTCAATTTTTTTCAATCTTCAGTTTTTCTCATAATGTATATATAATAGCATTGGTTATCTTTATAGCCTTATGTTTTACTTGCTATGTATTCTTTTATTTTAATAGTTTATGGTGATTTTGGAGACATTAATGTAATATGTCGCCATTGTGGTGTTGCTCTTTGGTTTCAAGAAAGATCCCAAAAAACAAATCAATCAATAGGGCTGAGTATTCATTATGTTGTATGAAAGGTGGTGTTAAGCTTCCTTTCCTTCCTAAACCTCCTGCTTTGATTTGGGATTTGGTTAATGGAAATGATAATCGCAGTTTGCATTTTATTCAAAATATTCGAAGGTAAAATAGCATGTTTTCTTTCACTTCTCTTGGTGGTAAGATTGATAGTAGACTTAATGATGGTGTTGGTTCCCCGCAATTTATAATCTCCGGACAAAATCACCATCGTATTGGAAGCCTTTTGCCTCCTGATGGTGTTTCACCAAAGTTTGCTCAGCTGTATATATATGATACAGAGAATGAAGTTTCAAATCGCCTTCGTCCTTTCTGGTATTTATTCATAGTGGCTAATTATTTAGTTCCCATGTCTTTGTTTACAATTGTCTTTTTTTGTTTGATAACTTTTCTTCGTGTTTTGTGTTTTGACAGTACTGATGATGTTGTTGCAACCTTGCTTGGTTTATGATTTAAAATGTATGCTTGACCAACACAATGCTTATGCTCGTGCATTTAGATGTGTTAGGGATTGGAATTGTTGTCATCCTTCTCTAAATATATCTTTGAAGTTGATTCGTCATCGTTCAAATGATCATCGAATGTATGAACTTCCGTCTATGAATGAGATTGATGCTCTGGTAGTTGGTGACTTCGATAGTGGTTCCAATGGTCGTGATATAATTGTAAGGTTAGTTGATGGGCGTTTGCAAAGAATTCATGAAACACATCCTGCTTATCTTTCCTTGCAGTATTCGTTGATATTTGCTTATAGTGAGGATGGATTTAAGATTGATATTCCACGTCAGGGTGTTACGATTGATTTAGACAGTTCAGCTAGAGACAGGGTATCATTGCGTGAATTTGTTGCATTTCGTATTCAGCATCGGCAAGCAGAACACAGTACACTGCTCAAGAGTGGTCGGCTGTTTCAACAATTTGTTGTTGATTGTTATTCAATGATTGAGTCTCAGCGACTTATGTTTATTAGGGATAATCAAAGTAAAATTAGATCTGAATTTTTAAAAGGTTTAGAGGAGGTTGTTGACCATGGTGATGTTGAGCCTGCAACAATTGGAAAACGTATAGTCTTGCCTTCTTCTTTTACTGGATGTAGACGGTACATGTTTAATAATTGTCAGGATGCGATGGCCTTGGCAAAAAAATTTGGATTTCCTGACCTTTTTTTGACATTCACTTGCAACCCGAAGTGGCCTGAGATTGAGCGATACATGATAAACAATGGCGTACAGGCTTCTGATAGGCCTGATATTGTATGTCGTGTATTCCAGATGAAGTTAGATGCCATGATGGAAGACTTTAAGAAGGGTCATATATTTGGTGAACTTGTTGTTGGTAATTGTTTTGTTGCATATATTGTTTGATTATGTATTAAGTAGTTGTTTATTTTTTGTAATCTTGATCTGCTTTTTCTCAAGCATGTATACTGTTGAATTTCAAAAGAGGGGTTTGCATCATGCCCATATCTTGCTTTGGTTGGACCCTAGGTCCAAGCTTTTCCCGATTGATTTGATCGACGAAAATATATGTGCTGAGTTGCCATACCCTGATAAGTTTCCTAATCTGTATAAGGTTGTGTCTACTTTTATGGTTCATGGACCATGTGGCCATTCTCGGTGTCATTCCCTTGCATGAAGAATGGGAGGTGTTCCAAGTTCTTTCCTAAGAAATTCTCATCCCATACACATTTTGACGATGATGGATATCCCATTTATAGACGAAGAGATAATGGTGTGACAACAAATCATTTTGGTTTTCCTCTTGATAATAGGTTTGTTGTTTCTTATAATCCTTTTTTGCTTATGAAGTATCAAGCACACATTAATATTGAATATTGCAACCAATCGAATTGCATTAAGTACCAGTTCAAGTATGTTAGCAAGGGTCCTGACAGGGTAACCATGGCTTTCAATTCTGCTACTGCCGTTGAGGATGAAGTGCATGTTCATGATGAAATAAAACAGTATTATGATTGTAGTTATTTGTCTCCTTGCGAGTCTGTGTGGCGGATATTCTTATTTGATATACACCATAGATGGCCTTCTGATCAGAGGTTAACGTTTCATTTGTCGCGTGAGCAGATAATTGTCTTCCAGGACAATGAATCTATTGATAATGTTGTGCATCACTGCCGATCCATGAAAACTATGTTTTTATCTTGGATGGATGCAAATAAAGTGAATGAAGATGGTCGATTGTTAACATATGGTGAGTTTCCTTCGAAGTTTGTGTATGATGTATCGAGTAAGACTTGGCACTTGCGGCATAGATGTTTTTCTGTTGGTAGGTTGAACTTTGTTCCTCCTGGTACTGGCGAGCTTCAATATTTGCGGTTGTTGTTAAATGTTCAACGTGGCTGCACTAGCTTTGAGGATATTAGAACAATGGATGAAATTACTTATGGCACATTCCAAGAGGCATGTCTTGCACTTAGTTTGTTGGCTGATGATAAAGAGTTTGTTGAAGATATACGTGAAGCATCTTTGTTGGCATCTGGTTTGTATCTTCGACGGCTTTTTGTTGGTCTTCTTCTTTCGAATTCTATTAGTAGGCCTTCGTTTGTTTGGGAACAAACGTGGGAAATTTTGTCTGCAGATATTTTATATCACGCACGTAAAGATTCATCCAACCCTGGTAATATTTAATTATTCTTATTTAATGTCTTTCTATGGTGTTTGTTTTTTTTTTGCCTATATATTTGTCATCACTTACTATTGTTGATGTTTATTTCAATTAATTCTTATATGTTATTTCTTCTAATTATTTTAAACCTATTGTCAGCTTTGTTTATTGCACCTGATGTTATTCGGAATATCAGTTTAATGGAACTTGAAAAAATTTTGCAACAAAATGGCAAATCGTTGAATGATTTTTGTGGAATGCCTTTGGCATCTGATGTTGACATGACTCCGTTCTTTAATGTGTATTTGCAAAATGAGCTTAATTACGATAGAGAACAGATGAGTGTTTTGCATAGCCAATGTTATAATTGTTTGAATTTGACCAATTGAATGTCTACAGCAAGATTGCGAATGTTGTTTGTTCTGGAGTGGATGGCTTCTTTTTTGTCTATGGATACGATGGTACTAGAAAAACATTCTTATGGAAAACTCTTTCTTATCGTTTTCATTCTGAAGGTAGTGTTGTTTTAAATGTTGCCTCTAGTGGTATTGCTTCTTTGCTTTTGCCTGGTGGTCGTACTGCTCATTCTCTTTTTGCAATACCATTGGATTTGAATGAGGATTCGTGTTGCAATATTAAACAAGGTAGCTTGAAAGCTCATTTGCTGTTGAACACAAGTGTTATAATATGGGATGAGGCTCCAATGGTTAACAAATGGGCATTTGAAGCTTTGGATCGTACATTGGGAGATATAATGCGTTTTTCAGGTGATGGTGCCAATTATAGACCATTTGGTGGTAAAATTGTCGTTTTGGGTGGTGATTTTCGCCAAATCTTGCCTGTTATACCTAGGTCAAATCGTGTTGTTGTTGTAAATGCTACCATAAATTCTTCGGTATTGTGGCAACAATGTATTGTACTTCGGCTGAATCAAAATATGCGTTTGGGGAATGGTCCTTCTATTTCCAATAATGAGGAAGTTTCTAAATTTGCAAAGTGGATTCTTGATATCGGTGATGGTCGTTTGGGTGATGATAATGACGGTGAGGCTATCATTGACATACCCAGTGAATTTTTAATAGCAAGTGTTGGTGATCCTATTGGTGCTATTGTTTCATCAACTTATCCTGATCTAATTTCTAACATGATGAATTTCAAATATTTTGAAAAGTGTGCTATTCTAGCACCTAGGTTGAATGCCTTTGAGCGTATCAATGAATATGTTTTGTCTCTTATGGCAGGCGAGGCTAAGGAGTATCTGAGTGCTGATTCTCTTTGTAGTGTTGAGGATGATATTGGTCTAAATGTTGATTGGGTTACTCCTGAATTTTTGAATCAAATCAAGTGCTCTGGTATTCCTAACCATAAACTAGTGTTGAAGCCTGGGGTTCCTTTGATATTGCTTCGGAATATTGATCAATCTGCTGGCTTGTGCAATGGTACACGACTTATTGCTCTTAAACTGGGAAGAAATATTATATGTGCTCGTGTGGTTACTGGTACTCATTCTGGTGATAAAGTCTTTATCCCGCACATGAATTTGATTCCGTCTGATCCTAATTTACCTATTAAGTTTTGTAGGCGTCAATTCCTAGTTGCGGTTTGCTTTGCAATGACAATCAATAAAAGTCAAGGTCAAAACCTTACACATGTTGGTTTGTATCTTTCGAAACCTGTGTTTTGCCATGGACAACTTTATGTAGCAGTTTCAAGGGTTACTTCTCCTTCAGGATTAAAAATTCTCATTGGTTCTGACGATGAATATGATCTTCACACTACAATTAATGTTGTCTATCCAGAAATTTTTCAAAGGATTTGATTGTTTTCGTGTGTATTTATTTTGTTCTTTTCTAGCTAATATTAAATGATGTTTTTTAATATTGTTTCTATTTTTCTCCAAAATATTAAAGTTCTTTATCCGGTTCTATTACTAAATTAAATCAAAGGAAAACGAGGTTAATGTTATTTTATTCGTAGTTTAAAATACTCTACCAATTTAATATTTTCAGATATCAATGATAATTATATGTCATTTTACTCCGTATATGTTTTTTTTTATGATTTCCTTTCTTTTAAATGTCATTGTGTGTATGAATTTTGGATTATAAATAAAAGTTGGATGGTCTTGAATGAAATATTTTATTTTTTAGATCTTAAAACTAATTAAGAATAATAAAGTTTTCGACCTTTAGAGTTTTTAGTCCCATAACAAAAGGTATAAAAATTCAAATTTGGATATATTTTCTCAGTTCTGTTATTAAGCTCGGTGGAATATAATATTCAAAATTTGGAAAAAATGAACCATTAAGCATAACTTAATCGGTGATATATTAAAGGCAGACCGGTAGCTAAATATAAAACAGTCACAACTTACTGTGGAAACTTACAGGAATGTTCAAAATATTAAATTAAACATATTTTTTTTAATAAATTGTTTATGACAATGCATCGATGGCTTCTAGTTGAGGCACATCTCAAAATATTAATTAAGGAACATATTTTTAATGTAATGATGAAATTCAAAAAAATTTTCCGACAATTTTGTTAGGGGATTGACTTAAAATTTAACAAAATAACCAACGTGTGTCTTCACTTGAAATTTTTTTACCAATTTAAAATATAGATTTCGATTATACTCTGTGTATGTTTTTGTCTTAATTATATCTATGAGTTTATGAAGTTTGATGTACTTTTACCATGCATCACTATTTGTTTTCCTTTTTTTTTTTTTTACTTCTTGAGGTTATTTTTATGTTTGTCGTATATACTTTTGCTACTAATTTGAACCAATTTTGTTGATATTTTAACATTGAAATTATGATAAGATGAGTTAGATTGGTCATTTTGTGTCATGTGATTTCACAATATTGAGGAGTATTTGTTTTTATTTTTTTATTCCTAATACTCCATCTGACCTTATGTATAAGCCTCATTTCAAGACTTTTTTGTCTCCATCATGTAAACCCATCTTCAAGTTCCAATTGCAATAATAACTTTTTTTCCATAAATATCCTTGGCTATTTAACATTCTTTACATTCTCAATAATGATTATGGGGTACTCCAAGTACTAACTATACTAATCAACTTTTTTTTAAGTAAAATGAAATTGGTCATCTGTTGCGTATGTTGGTTACCGGCGGAAGTGATATTTTTGTTTTGAAGTTTTAACATTCTACTGGTTTAAGCTTTTTAATCAATTTTAATTTAATTTTTCTTTCAATTTTTAATCTTTACCTAAAAACATGTCTAAATTTTCTTATTTGATTATATTGAGAATCAAAAAAGTGTGTCTAATGTCCTTATTTTATTATATGTAACGTTTAAATTAAGATAAGATGTATTGGATTGGTCATTTTGTATGATGTGATGTTACAAAATTGATAAGTATTCGTCTTTATTTTTTAATCCTAATACTCCTTCTGGTCCTATGTATAAGCCTCCTTTCAAGAATTTTTTGAGTCTTTGCTATAAGTTCCGTTTTTCATTGGCATTATTTACTTTTTTTAACAAACATCCTTATTTATTTAACATTTGTTATATTCTCAGTAATAATTATAGGGATACTCTTGAATATATATATATATATATATATATATATATATATATATTAAATATTTATATTTTTAATACCAAAAACTATGCTAATTACTCTCTCAGTGAAATTAGTTAAATAGTGCTTATATTAATGAACTGAGGGAGTATACTCCCTCCGGCTCGAATTATATGCAACAAAAAACATACTTCTCTTTATTTAAAATATAAGCAAAAATAATTAACTTTATTAAATTTTGTTTCATTCCAAGTACCACTTTTCTAAAACATCTCTAGAAAATTGTGATCTTATTTAATTTTTTGTTTAATTCCCAATATTACTTTCCCATAGTACATTTATTTTTTATAAATTTGAAAAAATTAAATACAGACAACTAACCTTCTTAATAAGCTTTAAAATAGTTAAATTTGCTTATAATTCGAGCAAGAGGGAGTATTGGTTTTTCATGTGCTTATTAAGTGTTCTGACCACGTATATTACCGAGCACACATCATTACTTATCAACTACTTCTTCTCTACGTACAGTTTTCTTTGCATCTGGGTATTTTTAATTATTATTTGTTTCTCTGCTTTTGCACTCTGACCATGGTTCGTCCATTGCTCTTTGCTTATATATTAAGACAATCACCATTTCAGCTGCTATAATATCTTCTCAAACACATTACTTTTTTTTGCACTTTCACCATGTTTGAACCACACACAAAAATCAAAAGTATTAGGAGAATGATGAAATCTCTTTCCTTTAGAGCAAGGATCATAAATTTATGGTTTATACCATCTAATCCACGGAAACGTCTCCCTCCTTCTCTGCAAATGATATTCATGGATGCATTGGTATTAACTTTTGTTTTTTGCATGTGTAGTTTTTTTTTGTTTTTCATGCCTTTTTATCTGATATTTTTTCATTGTTTTTGTAGGGCGATAAAATACAAGCATCTGTGAATGGCCCATGTGTGCCCTTTTTCTCACGTTATATGCTGGAGAACGTTGTCTATGATTTTTGCGCTTTTGATATTAAAGTTAACAAAGGGGGATATTAAGATTACTAGCCATAAAATGACGCTAATATTTCTATTTTATACGTGTTTCATTGTTGTTGATGATTGCAATTTTCCGATTCCTGTTCTGTCCATTAGTTCTCTTGATCGTGGTTTACAGCTTAATACAATACATAGTTCACACTTGCCTTTTTTTCTTTGCTTCAGATTTCGTTGGAATTTTAACTTTTGTTACGATGGAGAAGATCTGTGATCTTAATGGTGAAACAACCAATATTCTAGCTATTGAGCTTTGCGATGAGCAGTATGTGTTTTTTCTTTGTTTACCAGAATAAATAGTACGTGGCTTTATTAATGGTTGTTTAATTTTCTTCTTTTTAAGTGGGACATGCGATTGTCTTATCTTTGGGAGTTATATTGCTGATTTTCGTTTGTTGATATCCACCCGCGTTGCTTCTCATGCAACGGTGGTTGTTCAATTTGCAAAGGCTCAGGAAGTTAAAGGCATGGTTTTTTACTTCCAAGTGTTCAAATGATTTTTTCTTTTCCATTTCGCTTTCAAATATTCAAATGATTACTTTCAAATATTTAAATTAATCGTTTTTTATTTGCAAAGGCCGAATTGTGATTCACACCATGAAGCATGTTACAAAGATTTCGGTTAACCCCATATTGGTTGAGGTTAAGAGATTTGAGCACCAGTATTACTCTTTTATTCCAGTTATATTTTATTTTGTCTAACAATATATGTGTAGTAGACTTGTAGTAGACCGAACGACACCCGACCAAAATCACCTGGGTTCGACCAGTTAGACGCTAAAGCAAAGCCTACGATCGAAATGTCACACCGAGCAAGTGGGTTTTATAGAGATGTTACACGCTTATGAGATTAACCCCGAATACGGGATCCTCATCCTTATCTTTATCACTTACAATCACATCAAGTTTAACCACTTCTTTTAGATTCCCACGACTCTTGGTCAGATAAATACGATATTGGATAGAGAGTTATCACTTACAGGATTTACGGAGGTGATCTTATCAGAACCTTTACGAATCCTATTTGAATTCTTCCTCTTCAGAAGCCTCATCAGAACGGCCCACGACACACAGGTAATCCCCTATAAGAACCACCATGCTATAGGGGCTAAGGAACGTCTTCTCATCCCTAAGTTGACACTAGCACACACTTTGTTGACTAGGGAGAACCTGTTTATCCCAACTGGATATACAAAAATCCTAAGAGTCCTACATTAACCTCTTGGTTGTGATTATTCTTCGAAGTTCTTCCATAGCTTCAAGGTTAATCTTGACCAAGGACACGACATTGGCACCGACTGTGGGGACTGAATAACATATCATTCCCACCACCACCATGGTCACTACAAGGAGCCAAGTTGGTGATCTCCGTGATCGCATTGGCCGTTCTCGCGACAGACCCAGAAACGCTAATAATAATGATCAATAGTCGCAATCTGTTGGTGACCTGCGAGATATTCTTAACCAAAATCGGGAGATTAATTCGCAGCCACCACATACCTCCCATTCTGAAGCAAGAAATAACCCGCAACCCCCAAATAATTCACAGAGCCAACCACCTCCAATTCATAGCCAAAATCATAGCGGAAATCATGCCACCCATTCTCAACCACCACAATCTCCCCACAATAGAGCTGGGAGTAATCCCCAACCACTTCAAACCTTGCGGAATTTACTTCCTCTGCCACCACCTCCGCCTCCTCCAACACCACCCCCCTCCACCCATGGCGATTCAAGCAGCACACCCCCAACCACCCGCAATACAGCCAGATCTACTGGAACTCGAGCGCACCATGGTAGAAGTACCCATCAAACCCCAACTCCACCAGTCCAACCCAACCCATACCATATAAGCGTAACCCCTAGAACTAGATTAAATCCAGGAAGAACAGTCCACGGTAACTCCCGCCATAGCCATTCCACTAGTAGATCTTATGCAACATCTGCATCGGCTCGTGCTCGTGAGCAAGAGATGATTAACATACTCAATAGACAAACAACTTTAATTGAGCAACAAGGCCGAGCAATCGCCGACCTTCAACAACAAGCAATGGCAAAGATTGTTCAAAGCCAACCTGTTACCGTACAACCTCATAACCAAATGACACAGACTATAGATCCTCAGCCTCTTCCCGTAATGCAACTTCCCCCACCTCAAAATTTCCACACCAACCCAACCACAAATCACGATCAGGGTGATTTTCACCCTGGCCACCCTTTTACCCCATATATCATGGAATTTGAAACCCCTCAGGGATACTTGGGCCCATCCAACGTACCACATTACAACGGGCTGACCGACCCAGTTGACCACATAGTCTCTTACGAGGGGGCAATGAACTATTACGGAGGCGGTGATCGGATGAAATGCTGAGCTTTTTCCATGACCCTTGAGCCCTCGGTATTACGGTGGTACTCATCTCTCCCTCGAAATTCAATTAATTCATGGGAAGAGATGAAACGAGTCTTTTTAAACAAATACACAGCTAGCTGCATCCAGCCCAAATCCGACCACACACTGGCTGCAGTAACACAAAAACAAGATGAACCATTGAAAGATTACTTGTCACGCTTCCATACGGAGGCTAGTTCTGTTCCCCGGTTGGAGCCAGGTGTGGCGGTGTTATTGTTTACACAAGGGTTGCAGCCTGGGGATTTCAGAAAATCGCTAATTGGGAAACCTCCAAAAGATATGGCCGAGCTTAGACAGAGGTCGAATAAATTCATCAACTTGGAGGAATTCCACAAAGGGCAGAAGTTCAGGGACGACCGACAACGAGTTGACCCTCAAGGACAGAATAAACAGAAACGTGACGAACGTTTTGGTGGTAGACTGGACAGGAACGATCGGGACCGAAGACCACCTCCGAGGAATAAATATCAGGAGTACACTCCTTTAACTGTTCCTAGGAGCCAAATTCTTCGGGAAACAATGCAGACCGACTTACGCTCTGCCCAAAGACCTCCATCTTTAAGAAAGGGCGCACAGCGTGATAGGTCAAAATATTGCGACTTTCACAAGGGTTATGGACATACAACTGATGAATGCATTTGGTTGAGGGATCTAATTGAAGAAATGATCAGAGATGGTAAGCTACAACAGTATATCAGAGATGCAGCGGGACGAAGAGGTAGGAACAGATCCTATTCACCAGTAAAGTCCAAACACCAAAGAAGTAGATCACCAGATGATAGGAATACAGGGAAACAGAGAACCGAGACCGCCCCGATCACTTACACAAATCCAACGAACAATGAGTTTTTAGTTAACACTATTGCCGGAGGGTTTGCCGGGGGAGGAGAGAAAAAAGCCGACAGAAAGAAATACATCTACCAAATCTTAGCCGTGAGCCAAAAGCCTATCTGTAAAAGATCGACGAAAAATGTTCCCATCATTTTCAATGATGAAGATTTGGAAGGGATCCTCCCAGGTCATAATGATCCCATGGTAATCACAGCCCTTATTGGAAATTACGAAGTAAAACGCGTCTTTATCGATCAGGGGAGCTCGGCGGATATCATGTTCCTCCCTTTGTTCAAAGCACTGAAACTTAGGGAATGCAATCTCACTCCATTTGAAGGAGAATTGATCGGCTTCACGGGAGACACCATCGAGCCAAAGGGATACATTCAACTTCCTATCACCCTTGAACAACAGCCTTCGGCCAGAACTGAGATAATCAAGTTTTTGGTAGTTGACTGTCCAGCAGCCTACAACGCCATCCTTGGAAGAACTTTCTTATAAGCATTCGGTGCAGTAGTTTCGACAGTCCATTTGGCTATGAAGTTCGTCGAAACAGATGACAAGGTAGTGACAGTCAAAGCCGAGCAGGAGGCAGCACGAAAATGCTACAATGCAAGTCTGGGTAAGGTTAAGAACAAGGACCAGGACCGCTTAGAAAGAATTTCCCTCGGAAAAGGTAACATTAATTTGGCGGACCTCGATGTGCGCGATGAATCTGATAGATACAGACCGACTCCGAAGGGACAATGGGAGTTCTTAACATTGAATGATGATCCTATCAGGCAAGTTAAAATTGGTTCTGATCTCCCCGTAAATGTCAAAGACGAACTTTCCGCTTTGTTGATCGCCAATAGGGATCTGTTTGCATGGACCTCGGCCGATATGCCGGGGATTGATCCTAATTTCATCTGCCACAAATTGAGCATTCTTCCAGGGGCAAAACCGGTGGCACAACGCAAAAGGAAGGTTAGTGCAGAAAAGGCCGCAGCTATTGAGGAAAAAGTTGCCGAATTACTCTGAGCTGGCTTCATTCGGGAGATCGACTATACAGACTGGTTAGCTAACACCGTCTTGGTCAAAAAGCCCAACGGGAAATGGAGGATGTGTGTCGACTATACGAACTTGAACAAAGTCTGTCCAAAAGATCAGTATCCATTTCCCGTCATTGATAAGCTCGTCGACAATTCGGCTGGATACAAACTCCTTTCGTTCATGGACGCCTACTCTAGTTACAACCAGATACCTATGTTCCCGGCCGACCAAGATAAAACCGCATTCATCACCGATAAAGAAACATATTGTTACAATGTCATGCCCTTCGGACTGAAGAATGCAGGAGCTACATATCAGCGGATGATGAACAAGGTATTTCAAGGGATGATCGGCTTAAATATGGAGGTTTATATTGATGACATTATTGCAAAAAGCAGACAGCAAGAGACACATGCCCAAGACCTCAAGACAATACTGGACCGAGTAAGAAAGTACTCCATGAGATTAAATCCTGAAAAGTGCGTGTTTGGAGTCCTAGCCGGATCCTTTCTCGGCTTTATGCTAACCGAAAGGGGTATTGAAGCTAATCCAGATAAGTGCAAAGCAATTCTTGAAATGAGAAGTCCAACTAGTCTAAGAGAAGTTCAACAGTTCACGGGTCGAGTGGCGGCTCTCTCCAGGTTCCTGTCTCAATCCGCTCGGAAAGCTTTACCGTGGTACCAACTCCTTAGAAAAAATAAAAACTTCCTTTGGGATGATCACTGAGAACAAGTTTTCGTTCAGTTGAAGAACTATCTCTCCAGCCCACCAGTCCTTCATAGCCCTCTTACCGGGGAAGACCTTATCCTCTATATGTCGGTGGCAGATGCAGCAGTCAGTTCGGTATTGGTACGAGAGGATTCAGGAGTTGAGGCCCCCATTTATTTCGTTAGCCAAGCACTGCAGGGGTCCGAGCTGCGGTACCAAAAACTTGAGAAACTCGCATACTGTTTGGTAATATCTGCTCGAAGATTAAGACAGTACTTCCAATCTCATCGAATCATGGTTAGGACAGCTCAACCTCTTAGACAGGTCCTTCACAAGCCAGACCTAGCTGGCAGAATGGTTTCATGGTCAATAGAGCTGTCTGAGTTCGATATCGTTTATGAACCGAGGAAGGCAATGAAGTCTCAGGTACTGGCTGACTTTGTTACTGAATTCACTGAGATTCCCTCGGATACACCTCAAGACTTATGGTCAGTCTATGTGGATGGTTCGAGCAACAGGAAAGGAGCAGGCGCTGGCGTCATTATTGAAAATCCCGAAGGACTTTGCATGGAGTACTCATTAAAATTTGAATTCCAAACTTCAAATAATCAGGCAGAATACGAAGCAGTCCTTCCAGGCCTCAAAATGGTTCATCAGTTTGGAGCAAATCGGGTGTCAGTATTCAGCGATTCACAATTAGTGGTCTCTCAGATTAAGGGGAAGTACTCGGCTAAGGAGCCCATCTTGCAGAAGTATCTTGAAGAGGTAAAGCGAATAACCTCTAATTTTTCAGAGTTTGACATCTCCCGTGTCCCGAGAGATTCAAACTCCCGAGCGGATATTTTATCTAAACTGGCAAGTACGAAGGGGTCGGAAAACAACAAGACTTTGATACAAGAAACCATCCCAAGACCAAGCGTCATTCTTGCAGTTTTATTATCTCAATCCTGGATGGATCCGATACTCACCTACTTGCAACACGGTTTCGTTTCCCAAGATCAGACAGAGGCTCGTAGGTTTATTAGGAAAGCAGCTCAATACACGATTCAGAATGGTGTCCTTTATAAGAGAGGTTTCAGCTCACCCATGCTTAGATGCGTCAATCCATCTCAAGCTGAAGAAATCCTTGAGGAGATCCACGAAGGAATCTGTAGCCATCATATGGGCGGAAAATCTCTAGCTCGGAAAATAATCCGGGTAGGTTACTTCTGGCCCACAGTGCAAAAAGATGCCATGGAACATGTCAAGAAATGTGTTCAATGTCAGTTTCACAGTGACACTTACCAAAGACCTACGGAAGAACTACATTCTCTCGGAGCTTCTTGGCCCTTCTATCAATGGGGAATGGACATCATTGGAAAATTTCCCACTGCACCAGGACAGTTGAAGTTTGCGGTCATGGCCGTTGATTACTTTACTAAGTGGATTGAAGCGGCACCATTAGCAACAATCACTACGGCCCGAATTCAGTCTTTCTTTGTAAAGGAAATAGTCTCTCGGTTTGGAGTGCCTCATTCCATAGTTATTGATAATGGATCACAATTTGCAGCCTCTCATTTTCAAGAGTTAGCAGCTGACCTGGGAATCACTCATTACTTCAGTTCCGTTGAACACCCACAAACCAATGGATTAGTCGAGGCCGCCAACAAAACCATTTTGGACGGTATAAAAAAGAAACTTGGCAATGCAGCTGGTACTTGGGCAGATAAGCTTCCGAGCGTTCTATGGTCACACAGGACAACTGTACATTCCTCAACAGGTGAGACCCCTTTTCGTTTGACATACGGCTGCGACGCAGTCATCCCAATCGAAAAGAGAATCCCCACCTTTAGGATGCTTGAACGTCCCTTGGAAGCTAACAACAGTATGCTCAGCGAAGAACTCACATTACTTGAAGAAATACGAAAGAATGCTGCAGCTCATGAAAGGAAGGTAAAGGAGCGACAGGCCCGAGATTACAACAAGAAGGTCCGACCGCGAAGCTTTGAAGTTGGATATTTGGTCCTTCGCCGAGCAAATATCGGCAAAGGAAATGCTGGTGTTGGAAAGCTGAAGCCAAAATGGGAAGGTCCATACCGAGTAAAGGCTAAATCTGGAACCGGCACTTACAAGTTGGAAACTCTCTCGGGCACGAATATCAATAACAACTGGAACGTTGCCAAGCTCAGAGCTTATTACAGCTAAGCTCTCATCTTATTTCCTTTGCTTCAAAAATAGTTTAGTTTATTTTGCTCAAGAATAGTTTATAGTGAACAACGAAGGATAACACCCTTCATAGATTATAGTTTAAATTGTTAGGGATTTCTTAGTTATGAGCAATCCATGCTTTGTATTCTCTTATTAATAAAGTACAACATTTTTCCAGTAATTCTATTATCTGTTTACATTGTGAAACCACATACGACTCATTTGGTTCGGCTAGCCACCGAGCAAAATCGAGGTACAGCTCTTTACAAGAGTTTAACAACGTATTCATAGAACGCCCGAACTCAGGAAATTACTTTCCTTATTTCGCGGTTCGAGGATCCCGCTTCGGCTAAAGTCGGCGATCCGAGTTCTACTCACAATTAACTATACATACGAAAAATGTGATTCTACACCCAAAAATTACGATAAATTACTCTTAAGAGCTTACGCCCGGAAAGTTTTGCCAGAAACGTGACGAACGAAATCAAAAAGCAGCAAAAAACACACCAGGCAGTGATATAATTTGCTAAACACCAAGTTAATTAAAATTCATAACAAAAGAGTTCGGTCTAAATAAACAAGTGTAAACGCTCGAATACAACGAGAAAAAAAAAATCCCACATGCACTACCATCAAGCAGAAAAATAAAAACAGATAAAAGCTGACCACCAAGCACACCAAGATTATGCCTCATCATCCGACAAAACGATATCCTTATCATCAAATTCAGGAGCCTCAGTCAGTTCTATTAGGGGGTTAGGAAGATTCTCCGCCTGCAAATCCACTTCAGCCTTGGTTTCAAGATCAATCAACTTCCCATCTTCCACGCTATGGAAAGGGTGTGCACCGACCACTCTGAACTCAGTTTCAGGATTCAGAAGTTGGATCTGTTTGATCGCTGAAACGAAGAAGTCATCAACACCCTTACCCCAGTTATAGAAGTTGAATGCTGCCTTTTTCTTGAAAATAAGAGCTTTTTCCTTATATTTCTGAGCAGTTGCGGCAGATTTCTTCACTTCAGAATCTAACTCATCGATCCTCTGCCGGCTATCCTGCAGCTCCTTTTTAAGTGCTTCTTCAACTTCTTTCTTCTTATCTTCCGCAGCCTTTTGAGAAACTTTCAGAGAATCTCGTTCCTTGATCAGTTCAGTTTTATCGGCCTCCAAATTCTCTAGTTCATTCTTCACTCGAACCAGTTCATCTGACAAACTGGCTTCTTAAGCCGCTTGCATCTCACGAGCCTCTTTCTGCTCAATGTTTAGGCCTTTAAACAAATCCTCTGAATGCTTGGACAGATAATAGGTTAAATTGGCACTTCGGAGCAAAAACTTTGTCATAGTTATATTACAGCGGGACCATTCAGTAGCACTGAGATTACCAAATCGGGAGTAGTCAGATTCCGGGCAGATAAACTCGGGAAACTTTTCATCCAACTCACGATCCCAAACCGAGACTACTGGTGGAGTCGGAGTAGGAGTAGGAGCAGCAGCAGCCTTGGTACTTGTTCCCTCGGCCCTGACACTTACTCTTTCTGAAACCTTTTCTTTCCCTTTGTCGAGCCTTCGGCGCCTAGTCAGTTGAGGAGAGGGAGAGGGTGCTTGAGCACTTGAGGCCGGAGAAGCTGTAGTTGCTGTAACAACAACCAAATTTGAAGCAGGCCGAGGAGACACTTCGACTGGAGAAGCAGTAGGGGTCGGAGTGCCTAAACTGGGGGTGCTCATACTCGACGACCCTGAAGCTGCACTTGTAGGAGGAGCCTTTCTTTTCTTACCCCCTTGGAGCAGAGCAGCCATACGAGAAGCCATTTTATCTGCAAAGGAAACTGAGTGCCATTAGATCTAAATAAAATTACAAGTATAAGAGCAAGGAAAAATAGTTTACCAAGCTCAGCCTTGACATCTGCTGAGGGGATATCCACTATGTTCCTCGTTTCAATCATCCCATTGGTGACCAAGTAGCTCTCAAACGCTCGGCACACTTCCTTCTCGTGTTCAGCAAGCTCTTTCCATTCCGACCCGTACGAAGCAATCCTCCGATTAAAAAAGCTTGAACTCCATTGAAGAGGGAATCGAGGAACCGGTCGCTCCTCACCAGCTCGTGTAAACCAGCAAACACCAGTCCCAACAAAGTTGTATTTAAAATAAAAAGGTTTGAACGTTTTCCAAGACTCAGAATACTTGGTTAATAGAGCATAACCGTTTCGCGATTTTAGGGAAACCCAAGGTCGTTTGGGGGACCCTTTTTCAAAGGCGTTCGCTTGCGGAGCAAATAAATAGAAAAAAGTTGGAATAGTACAGGACCAGTCCATGGCCGAGCAAACTTACTGAAAGGCTCTAACAAAGGCCCACACGTTCGGGTGCAACTGGGAAGGAGCCACTCTTAGTGTATTTAAAACCTCTATCTCAAAATTGGAGAAAGGCATCCTAATCCCAAGACGGGTAATCACTTATTCATAAAAATAAAAGCCAGTGCTGTCCTCGGGAATTCGAGTGCAAATCCTTTCGTTAGGCCCCACTGGACTTACTGAATATAAGTTTCCAGCATCATCTCTAGGGCAAGGTAGTATAATGGCTCTGGTTTGTTCTAAAGATTCGTCGGTCGAAAGCTCGGATGGGGTGCCCACAACTTCTCGGTCAACCCAATCGTACTGGGCAGAATCTGGTGGAAGTGGATAAAGTTCAGGATTTGTAATGCACTTTCTCTTCATACCTAAGGAAAAGGAGGCACACGCAGAGTCAGAAACAGTAAAACTTGATTATTTCTGATCAAACACTTACGAATATTATCGGTTGGGGAACACCCCCCCTTTCTGGGCAGAATTTCCCCAAACGAATTCTGACACTGAATACCTCTCCGTTGCCTCCTTAACCTCATCTGTTCTACCCTCTCAGCGATCCTATAGTGAATCACACCTTCTCTGAACTCTTTCAAATTCTGAGGAAAACACGTTGGAATTGGTTTAACGCAACTTCCTGGGTTTTCTTCCTCATATGTTCTTGGTATATCAGAGTTTACAGAATCCTCACTCATGTTTTCACAGCTTCAGTTCAAACCCTAAGAAATTAGGAACAACAAAAAATAAAATAATCCTAAGAAACACTACGACGATCGCTCAAAAAACGACAGAGAAGGGCAAGGAATTTCAGAAGAAACTGGGATACCCGGACGAACAGTTCAAGGCTTCAGTAAACCCTAGGTTTTGTTCAAAATCAAATAAAGGGGGATGCATGGCCAATGACAGAACACAACAACGAAAATCTAAGTACAGTGCTCATAACAGATGACACGAACAGACGCATGCAGTATTTCAAAATTGAAGACAAAAGAAGATACAAGAGTTTCAAGAAAGTATTCATTACCTGTTTATGGTGTGCGATCAAGAAGCTGAAGATGATACGAGTGCCAATGAACTTGGAAGATGCTTAGTATGAGTAAAAAAGAACGAAATCGATGAAAGTTTCCCTTCGATGATCTGTGAATCTGCTACTCAAACTTAAGAGAAAAGGTTCTTCAGGAAGGCAAGAGTGAGAAAGAAAAGAAGTTGAGGAGTTGATAAATTTCTAATTCTGAAACAAATGAATTTCGAAAACCGCTCCCAAACTTTTCTTTCAGAAGTTTCCCTCCACTATCTAAACGATTTGGGCCAAATCAGCGAAAGCCCATTCCTCTTGTAAACGTACATCTGGCATTTTGAAATCATAACGTTTCACTTCCCGATAATGGAAGGAACACGTGGAGACATAAGAAACACTGAAAGGTCTTTTCCATGACAACGAAAGGACAGCTCTGCCGAATGCGCAAAAACAACCGGATGTCTTTCTTCTCCTCAACGATACCTGCCTTTGATCGGCCAATAGCTTATTTGTCTCTTCAACTCGGCAGGGCTCAAATCGCCCAACCGAGCTTGGGGGGCTTATGTAGTAGACCTGTAGTAGACCGAACGACACCCGACCAAAATCACCTGGGTTCGACCAGTTAGACGCTGAAGCAAAGCCTACGGTCGGAATGTCACACCGAGCAAGTGGGTTTTATAGAGATGTTACACGCTTATGAGATTAACCCCGAACACGGGATCCTCATCCTTATCTTTATCACTTACAATCTCTTCAAGCTTAACCACTCCTCTTAGATTCCCACGACTCTTGGTCAGATAAATATGATATTGGATAGAGAGCTATCACTTACAGGATTTACGGAGGTGATCTTATCAGAACCTTTACGAATCCTATTTTAATTCTTCCTCTTCAGAAGCCTCATCAGAACGGCCCACGACACACAGGTAATCCCCTATAAGAACCACCATGCTATAGGGGCTAAGGTACGTCTTCTCATCCCTAAGTTGACACTAGCACACACATTGTTGACTAGGGAGAACATGTTTATCCCAACTGGATATACAAAAATCCTAAGAGTCCTACATTAACCTCTTGGTTGTGATTATTCTTCGAAGTTCTTCCATAGCTTCAAGGTTAATCTTGACCAAGGACACGACAATATGTTGTTTTTTCTGCCCAAATAGCATGATGCATCATGGGTTTGGTCGATGTCATTTTACAATGTCCACGGCGGTTGGAAAAAGCAGCCTGGAAGATAACTTGATGGGAGACTTTTCATTGACTAATTTGGATAAGATTAAATCTATTCAAAAGGTTGTGCTTGTGTTATTTTGTTAGGAAATTTTATTTTTAAGTGTGATTGTTATTGATGATTTATGTTGTATATGCTGTTTATACTTTCCTTTCCTTATTTGTTTATTGTGTCAGGCTGGTATATACCGTCTGGAAGCAACTATCATTGGTATATCTGCCAAACAAAATTGGTATTACCATGAGTGTAGCTGCAAGGGTTTACTGAATGAGAACAATAATAGTAATTATTGTATGTTTTGCTGTGAAACTGTTACTTTGTCTTATCCAAGGTATTATGTGCTACTTTCTGTTAGATCCAGTGAGAATGTTTTGATAATGTCAAAGGTTTTGAACAAGCTACAAATATGTTGATCAAGTTCAAGCTCAACAAGCAAACAACACTCAACAAATGATGAAGAGAGAACAAGCTCATGAAGACTTAATTTGTGTTTAATTGTAATATTTTTAGTTTGAGTCTTTTATTTTAATGAGTTTGGGTAGAGTCTTTAGAGGGTAGTGAATCTCTATCAAGGTCATGATTATATCATAATTTGAGTTTTCATTTAACCTAAAATCAATAGGTGGCTTAAAGGTTTGAAAGAAAAGGTTTAGTTTTGAGAAAACAAGTTTTTAATTGATTTGAACAGTGGTTAATCGATTAATGGGTTAAGTTAATCGATTAACACACATGCTATAGTGGTTAATCGATTAATGCATTGTGTTAATCGATTAACACCTGCAGTGCTGGTTTTTAAAATATGTTTTTAACTTCTCAAAATCAGTTTTTCAATGATCCTAACTTTTGGGTATTCTATATAAACCTTTTCCTAACCTTTGTGAATCATTAGAACACATTAGAACAACTTTCATATCAATTTTACAAAGATCAAGCCACACTATTCTCTCTCACTTTCATAGATCAAAGCTTTCATCTTTTACATTCTTTGATCAAGAATCTTTGAATCTCTTATGTTGATATTTTCATAGTTCTTGAAAGAGATTCATAGTATTATTATTGTTTTCATTGGTTGTAATCATTGCAAAGGAGGCAAGCTATCTACAACATTGGAAGCCTTGGTGGTTGTTCATCAAGCAAAGTCATCTTGGAAGTCTTGTTGTGTAAACAAGCAATTTGGAAGTCTTGGTGTGAGTCATCATCAAGCAAATTGGAAGACTTGTTGTGGGGATATCAACAAGCAAGGGAAGAGGTTAGATTAGATTCAATAGGGTTGCAAGACAAGAGTGTGGTATCTCTTGGAGGCTATCAAGAAGGGAGTCTTGAGAGGCATTTACTTGTAATTTGAGAACTCTAATTCCTCATAGTGAAGAATCTCTCTTGGTTGAAGAGGGGACTGGATGTAGCTTTCAAGTGGATGAAAGTGAACCAGGATAAATCTCTGTGTCGTATCTTTATTCTCTTAACTCCTTACATTCAAGTCATTTCAATATTGTTCTTGGTTGAAAACCTAGAAAAGATTGATTTTCATAATTGATTGAATTGAATCTTAATTGTGCAAATTGATTTGGGGAAAACCATTTTCATAACCTAGGTAATCAATAAGAATATTGGTGTTAATCAATTCCGCTTAATCTCTGATCATACGTGTTAATTGATTGATTTTTGTATTTGATTGAAAAGTGATTTTTCAGTTTTAACAGTGATTAATCGATTAACTGAAGCTGTTAATCGATAACAAAAATCAAGCTTTCGTAAATAATGGATTAACCTGTTTGATTAATCGATTAACTAAGTGTTTTTAAAAGGGTTAATCGATTAATAACTTGTCTTAATCGATTAAGGGCTGAAAATCTTGTAAAAATCATTTGTTTTAATCGTTTTGATTTGTTTCTTTCGAAAATCTTTCAAGGTTACTCTAACACCTATTCAACCCCCCTTCTAGGTGTTCTCCTAGTGTCTCCTAGTTATTTCACCCATCGATTGTAGTTCTTACACTTTCTTTTAGAATTTGGATATAGTATGACATTTTTTCAATCTTTGATTTGCCATTGTTTTACTTATTTCCAGATATAGAATACCAATTGATGTTATTGATTCCACTTCCACTGCAAATCTTAAGTTGCTGGGTAGGGAGGCTAGCTTTTTGCTGAAAAAACCATGTTCTGATTTATTCCCACTGCCAAGAGTTTCTGATTGCTATGATGTTGGCCTTCTTGATTACAACAATGCTCATCCTGAAATTTTTAATAAATTGATTGGTGGACATTTTATTTTCAAAGTTGAGGTATCAAGTGTTCCAGGCAACAAAGATCCTTGGCAATATATAATTCTTCGGATGTTTCCTCTAAAAAATGTTGATATGCATTTGCTGTCGAGTGAATATATGCTCACACATGAGAAGGTATTTTAATTCAATCTTTTATAAAAAAATATTTGATTGTTGTAATATTTTTTCTTTGGTATCATATCTGAACTTATGCTTAAATTTATTTTTTCAGCAACTATTTGCTCCACATTTTCCTGCATTTTGTGATATTTCTCCCAAGGTTTCGTGTTCCTTAAATTAATATAAATGAATATATATTTTTTACTGGTTCTTTCATATTCCTTAAATTAATTATTTGTGTGTTTAAATTTAATCAGATGAATGCTCCTTCGATTGATTTGGACAAGGGTAAATCAGTGGATCATTTTCATAATGTTCCTATCACTGATAATGTATCAAGGAAAAAATTAATTGTTGGTTGCAATGCCTTATTTGAAGGCCAATCTTCTGGGTTAAAGAAAGGAAAAAATTGTGAACGAATGCTGTTGGCAATGACTATGCATTGCGAACGAATGTTGCCTGGCAATGGCTAGGCAGATGGAAAAGCATTGCGAATGAATGCTGTTGGCAATGGCTATGCATGGTTGTTGAAGAAAAATAAATATGCAGTATCAATAAATATAGAATAAAATAAACTGAAAATGAATTAATATAGTTACTTTTGAATACCAACCATAATTCCTTTTTCATGTTGTTTTTCCTTTAGTGTCAATTCAATTTCAAAATCCAAAACACTGTTAACATTGATTGCTTAATGTGATATTGTAAGTAAATACAATTTCTTTAGATATCTATTAAACTCATATAAAAGAAATAACATGTATTACCAATAGAACAATGCTCGCAACGGCATACTGGATGTAAGAAAGTATTTCCTGCTGGAGTAGGATATTTTATCTCCTCTCCGTTGAGGCTTGCAATTTATAACTTAAACTTTGTATTATCTATTGTTGTCAACTTAATTTTAAATTTCTCATATGACAATAGATAGAAATCCATTATATTTTCCAGTCCATCTTCCATAATGGCTAACCTTCCTACATCTGACAACAATTGAATTTTAATTTCATGGCAATTGCCCACTTCATCAACGGCTTTCCATGTTCTGCACCTTTCATAACCAAAAAGTTGTGAAGCTTGCTCATTCAAAACGATTCTTCCCTACATGAAGATTGTGTATAAAAATAAAGTGTCGTGGAATTATTCAATGAAATTAATTTATATGATTACCACATATTCGTACCCTGCCAACATAGTATGAAAACCTGATTCCAGTCATTATTCCCAGACCGTGTATCTGAATCAAAGATTTAATAAAATGATGTATAACATTACAATGTTACAAAACTTCAAAGTCAAACAAAAAAAACACATGCAATTTATTCTTCCTTCCCCTATACTCTGTATATAAATATTATAAAAACTTAAACCGCCTTTTTGGGATTTAATTACTGTGTTTACTACATTTGTTAAAATTCCTTTCGTATCCTAATTTTGGGATGTAAAAAGAGGAAAGAAATTGACTTATTCACCGAGGAAACAATGAATTAAATTGTTGATTGAGAACCAAACAGTAAGAAACGCAACATAGTGTACAAATCTTACCGGTGTATGTGTAAAGCTTCTGTTGTTCGATGGCCGATGTGCGTTCCAGAACCTCCAGGCTAGCCTTTTGATCACCGCCACTGAGAAGGAGTAGTCGATAAGAATGAGAGAACAATTGTTGTTACCAAAACCTACCCGTGAACTAATAGGTTTCACAGATGGGCTTTTTAAATTTCAATGGCCCAAAACAAAGAAAAGTATCCAGCGGCTATATGTTTGGTAACAGCTCAATGGCTGGACGGTTGAAACTTGAAGGCATCAATTAATCACTTTTAACATCAATTTGTGTAAGGGTCTTTCTATCTTATGCACCTGATGCATATATTAAACACGCTATAAAAATAAAATGTTTGTTGAAGATTGTTGCAGTTAAATGAGTTTAAAAATAATTTCTTACTTTTCCAATGGAGCTTTACTATTTATATTATTTTATTCTATACATGAGGCGCATAGGATGAAAAACCGTTTGTTTAGGCCCCGTTTGGGGTGGTTTTGAGTTTTGAGTTTTAAAATTTTAAAAAGCTAAAACTAGTTTCTAGTTTTATAATGTCGGTTTCAAATTTTTTGGTTTTCAATTTTCAAAATTAATTTCAAATTTATAATTTTTATAGTGCTCCTACAATGTTATACACCATCATCTTATATACTACCACAATAATTTAATAACAACTTCCGCGTGGTTGTTGTTATTACTAGTTGAAGGCAGTGGTCGTTGTTATAGTGATTGCAGTTTCAAGTAGTAACTTTTGTGGTGTTGGTTGAAGGAGAGATGGTGGGGGAGGGGGGGTGAGGATGTGGTGATGGTGTTAAAAGGTGATAGTTGCGATGGACATGGAGGTGCTGGTGGTGGTTGAGGTGGTAGTGATGTTACGATGGTGGTGGTGGTCATGCGAGGGCAATGGTGATTAGGGTGGTCACTATGGTGGTGGTCCGAGTGGTGATGATAGTTGTTGGGTGGTAGTTGTTCGAATAGTGATGATGGTGGTACAAGGAGGGGCAATGGTAGCCGGTGAGAATGTAGTTATGGTTGGGGTAGCTATAAGGGTCAGGGTGGTGGTTGGGGTTTAGACGGTTACAATGGTGTTAGTTGGATGACAGTCATAGTGGTAGGAGTGACCATAACGGTTATGGTACGTAGTAGGAGGAGTGATGATGACGGTGGTGGTGGTGGTGGTGATGGTGGTTGAATGAATAAGTGATAATTGTAACATCCCAAATTTTAATACCAAGTTTAATTAGGAAGACCTAAGTTAGAATTTATGAGGAAAACCATAGGAAACCATGGATAGGAGTTAAGGGTAGTGTCTTAGAGTTAGAATTTGTCAAAATGGGAGTTTTCAGAGGAGTAATCGATTACCTGCAGGGTGTAATCGATTACATGCTCTCTGGTGAAATCATACAAAAGTTGCATTAAAAGTAATGGATTACTTGGGCAAAATAATCGATTACTTGGGCAAAGTAATGGATTACTTAGGCAAAGTAATCGATTACCAGTGCTTTGGTGATTGTATGATGCTGCAAAAGTAATCGATTAATTGGAGGAAGTAATCGATTATTTTGGCAAAGTAATGGATTACTTTGAGGAAGTAATCGATTACTTTAGGTCTGATGCAGAAAAAAAATAAAGTAAAGGGCAGAAACGTAATTTCCACCCCCTTATCTTCTTATTTCAGCCACACACCCACCTCCCTTATCATTTGCTCGACCTCCTCTCTCTCTCTTCCTCTCTTTCTCTCTTCTTCTCCCTCTCATACGCATTTTCTTCCCCTCTTCCACCCAAACCATCAACAAATCTCCACCAACACCCATTAATACCCAAACTCCCACCTTCAATCCTCCTTCCATGATGACCCATCTTCTTCCTCACACCTTCTTCTTAATTCTTTCTCTCTCCTTCATGGATCTCTCCTCCTCCATGAACTCACACCATATCCAACCCCAAACACCCAAAACTCCATTTCCAAGACTCACCCATGGATCTAAACTTGATTTTGGGTTAGATCCTACACATAAACACTTCCCCCTTCTTGATTTCAAACCTCCCCTCTCCTTTCATGGTGTCTCTCTCTCTCTCTCTCCTAGGGCTTCCTTTCTCTCTCTTCCAATCTTGAAGAATGGTGTGGAGATCGGTCTAGTGGCTTGGAGTCAAGGTAGATCCGGAGTAGAATTGGAGATCCATTGAGCTTTGTGTGGGCTCTCTCCCTCTCTAAGGTAAGGGGAGTCTCTTTTCCACACCTTGAGTTAGGGATAGTTGGGGTATATAATAAGACTTGGGTTAAGTAGTTGAATTGGGTTGTGGATAGCAAAATAGCACCGGAATAGAATGGGTTTAAGGATGTTGAATGTACTTTGGTTTTAATTTAAATATTTAATTGATTTGAATGTGGTAAAATCCCTTATGCATGTTGGTATCGTAGGAAGTGAAGAACCCTAGGGAGTTGACTTATCTTATAATACTCTGAGGCATACCTGAGTATGTCGAGTCGATTGATGTTAATTGTTGTCTGATAAAAGTACTATGTCCACTGCATGAGTGATGATGTGTTATAAATGAGTTTTTAATGATATAGTTATGGAATGAACTGGCAAAGGTATAAATGGGAATAAAATGACTATGTGTAACTAAAAGTATAATGTGATGCCAAATGTATGACAAGGCTGGATAATTGCTATAAATGCTAATTTTCGGAGGTGAATTGATATGTGAATACTCGGTCAATGGTTATGATTATTGGTACTATAATGATATGTGACGTAAAGAAAAATATGAATGTTCGGAATGAAACTAAGTGCAAATGTGTACTGTGATGCTTTAATATTATTATCTATATGAATAACATATGTGGTGGTACGAGGTACCTTCCGGTGTGGAGGTGAAGTACCATCAGGCCAAATTGTATGAGGTACCTTCTTGTGTGGAGGTGAAGTACAATGGTATGAGGTACCTTCCGGTGTGGAGGTGAAGTACAATGGTATGAGGTACCTTCCGGTGTGGAGGTGAAGTACCCACTGGCCAATTTGTATGAGGTACCTTCCGGTGTGGAGGTGAAGTACAATGGTATGAGGTACCTTCCGGTGTGGAGGTGAAGTACCCATAGGCCCAATTGTATGAGGTACCTTCCAGTGTGGAGGTGAAGTACCAAGCTAAGAGATATATCTTACAAATAAAATGGAAAATGAATTGGAATAATGATATAGAACTTGACATGATGTTTTAGGATATCTGAAAAAGACTAAATAATTATGGGTTGTGCATGACTTTGATTGGGAGTATTTAATTGTGAAAGTGAAGCATTTTGTTATTCATGGCTTGGTTTGATTATAATACTTGAGTGATTATTATGTGCCTTTTTACTATCTTATGGTTCAATGTGATGTGAAAAGGTCTCACCCTTATGTGGTTAACATTTTAGGTGAAAGTCAAGGAGCTTGAGGATCAGAGTGTCGCAGTGGACGAATTGGAAAGAAGAAAACTTTATGTTTGTTCATACTTGTATTGTAAATGGATGCCCAATTTTACTTGTAAACTTGAATTGGAAAAAGGAATTTTTAAGTACACTATTTTAATTATAAACTTTTACTCACTATTTTTGCAAATAAATTAAGGGTATTACATTTATGGTATCAAAGCAGTTCCTTCCTTCCGACCTGAGGGAAAGTGGTCCCGATCTCGCTGCGAACACTCTCATCTCAAGCTTCTTCTCCAGAGGTGAGACCCTTTTAAGTGAAAATTTTAATGTTTGGTGAATGGTGCAAATGTTTGATAGTAAAGGAGAATAGAATGTGATTCTTTGGGAACCTAAGCAGGATCCCTTAGGGAATTCAAAGAATTACATCCTTAAAGTGTGGCACGTTTGTAAGCAGAAAACTTCAAGGGCGCAAATTGATGCAAATTCCAAGTTTTGAGTTAATTAAAGGTTAAAGTTTCTTACAAAGGAAATCGTACTAATTAATAACGGAGTGCATAAACTTTAACTGGATAACGAAGGCTATTACCACTAATGGAATGTAGTGTCGGAACTGGCCAATCCGATGTTGCATTTATCGGGAGGTGATGTCGTCGAAATCTAGGAGTTTGTGCATCATCGAGAATTAATAATGGATCTCTTGTGTATAAAAACTTATTTGTTAATTATTTTATCACTACAACATTTTTAATTTTCTGCAACGACACAAAACCATTGCTTAAAGCACAAAAACCGTTGCTGAAAGTATAGGCAACGGTTTTCAAACTGTTCTCTAGGTGAGTGTTGCCTATTGTCAAAGGCAACGGTTTTTTGTATTTGGCAACAGTTTTTAGAAAACCGTTGCCCTTTGTCTTATAAACAGCAACGGTTTCTTGGTACATAATATGCAACGGTTTTACTATAAACAGCAACAGTTTCTTTGTTCAGAATATGCAACGATTTTGTTAAAAAAAAACCGTTGCCTTTGTCTTTTAAACAGCAACGGTTTTTTTCATTTATAGCATATGCAACACTGATAAAACCATTGCATTATGTTTTAGCAACAGTTATATAACTATTGTCAACTTCACATAGGCAACACTTATTTTAGGTTCCCTCTATATGCAACACTTTTAATAAAATTATATTGAGTAGTGTATATACATACATATATATACACACACATAATGAAATTAAATTATAATCACCATACATACCAAAATAACATAAGATTATATTGTTTTATATTTATAATCCAAAGAGTACAAGACTAAATTAAGTACTTGCTAGTTAACATAATAATTTTTTGTAAGTTCAACCTACTTTCAAATGTTAAATTCAAAAGACCTCTTGGACCGAATTTAAAGAGCCCAATCTTTCTATACACATTTTTTTTATACTCTTCTATACACATTTGATAGAGCTGCCTAAGCAACAATCACCCCTTCACCCTCTTGTGGTGGAAAGTAAGAAGACAAGCCGTGGAAAATAGGAAAACAAAGCTCATGAAATAAAAGAAACAACATCATTACCAACAATAAGAAAACTCATACAAGAAAACAGCCAGACAACCAACTCTATCAATGTCCAGAAGAAATTGTAGAGCACATGCTAAAAAAATAATACTAATGCATAAATCAAAGAATGCCAGAAAAACCAATTAAAAAGAGAACACAAGTTACCATTTTATTAATACACATAGTTGAATGAAAGCTGAAATATTACACAACCACATGAGGCAACTAGATGGTTAGCATGAGGCACAGAGCGACAACTAACACTGTAGTATACCAAATCTTTGATGATCCAAACTAGAAATATATGCTCTCATCTTTGAAGGTGTCACTTTGCCCCCTACATTTCTTAAGGTATAGGGGTTATATTTTTTGGCTTCACTTTGGTATTAAGCTTATGGTTGCCTCAATTGAGTTACTCTTTCAAGTTCCTTGTATCTAGATCGATTTCGCTTAATTTTCTATAAGTGTTAATTCTAGGGGAGGAATGCAGGAAGGAAACAAAAAATAGAGAAGGGAAATGCAATGTAGTAACTCACTGTGTATCTTTATTCTTTAATAGAGAAGCTTTCCTTGTATACAATAATTTGCAGCATCTCTCTCAATTCTTTCTTCAACCCCATATCAGACTGCTACAAAGTAAACAATCCATAGAAATAAAGGTGAACTTTCTAATTATCAAAAAAAAAAGGTGAGCTTTCTACATTAATTTCCCACATGAAATTCTGTATAAATCAAGTCATGTCAAGAACAAGTTCAAGTGTTTTACTGCATTGTCTATATGCCTTTGAATGTAATAAATGAGCTAGATCAAGAAATTCCATCTAAAATAAATGTAAAGGCAACTTACAAGTAGCTTAAGATTTTCGTAATATCTAAATTACAATTTCAGTGACTCCCGTTTGCCTCCAATTGCTGTCAATATATGCAAAGGAGTAAAATTAAAAAATTTAAAGCTGCAAAAACTATATAGAAATAATAATAATTTAAAGGAGAAGTGTTTACAACTTTTTAGAATGATATGGCAGCAAGCATAATAATTAGAAAAATAAATCCATGTGGAACAACAACTTATTAGATCAGGTTCTGTTATTAAAAGAACCTGCAAGAAGAATGATATGGCAACACTGAAGCATCCTAAGCATGTTTCAACTGCAGATACCTGTATAAAAGCCAAAATCTTGGACTCAATTAACAAAGCATCACAAAGGCACAAAATACTAGAACTACAAGCTCAAACTTTTATCAGTGGTCACCTTCCAGATTTATGAACATGGCACATCATACCTAAGAAAAAAATTAACATTCAGCCTTATGCTAAAAAAATAGAAAGTACTCTGACTTCAGTCCGGCTGCACTGCACAGTTTTGTTTCTATTGTGTGGCTTTGTCCACATTTTTTATGATTAAAGGCTTTCTACAATAGGTTTAGTGGTAATGCCCTCAATAGCCTATAGTTAAAGGTGACAATGCTGATAGTTAAGTTTATATTCAATCAAGTACATATCTAAAAGAGCATCATATGCTTTCACTTTAAAGTTTTTTTTCCCTTACAGGATGCAAGTAAGGAAAAACCAAATTGCAATTAATGACACATAGGGTACACAGGAAGAAAGAGAATCTTTAGCTGGAATAGATCGATCATATAGAATGGGATATAAAGAATAGGATACATGGAACTTGTAAGACATAAAAATACAGGGAGCTAATAAACCTCTATTTATCCAATGTTTAACATTGGACTGCATGAGCTACCTGATAGCCTTAAGATAAATTAGTAATGACAAGTGGAAAAAGAAAAAGAAATTTAACTTCAACACATATCCAAGCAAAGAAATTAGTAATGACAAAAACACCATAAACTTCTCTGATATCCAAGCAGTTAAATGCACACAACACATACACTCAACATCAAAGAAATTTAACTGACTACCAGTGGCTTCCTTAAAAGGAAATTGATTTTTTTCCTCCGGTAGACTCTAGTTGAGAAATCAATTCTTTTTATTTACCATTAGAGTAAAGCTACAACACTAGCTGGTGAATCATGATATCCTAGTTGATATCATTATATCTTTAGAGTTCCTTCTTGGACATTGACAGTAATTGGGCAATAATGAACATGCATGAACAACAAGCTCTAATTTGTTCTTTAACGGAATTTTGGGAGTTTTGAGTTTTATTTCATAATAATAAAATTAAGAAAAGAAACACCATACCTTGCATAGATAGAATATCATAGCCATTGACTGCTATGTCTAATTGAAACCCAATCCCCAACAAGTTGTGCAGATGTTTGCTCTCCTCCCAAAGGAGTGAATTGGCCTAAATGCCTGTACCTGGAGGAGCAATCAACCATGTGCTAATGAGTTACACCTTGACTAACTAAAGAAGATCCTTGAGCCATTCATCACTGTATCAAGAATCAAAGTATAATGACAAAAAAGCAAAGAGATAGTAAGCTAATATAATATGATCTTGAACCTAAAGGAAATATCACAACTGATATAAAACATAGTAGCACCACCGCACATGACAACAAAAACTCAGTTTTCCACAATTAGGAAATATCAGCATTGCAGACATTTTAGCAAACACATAGTTAGCAATAGAAAATCCATTCCTTCCTAAGTTATATACATATCAAAACTAATGAAGAGAGTATCCATTCCTTCCTAAGTTTTTTGTTCCCATAACAGCAAGAGAAAACTCTAACTTCTACACTTATAAAGACATGAAATAAATCTAAATCTTAACAAATTTAAAATGTGTACTTAAGGCTTTGCAGATTGACTCCTACAGGCTCATTCATCAACTCTATTGGTACCATATTTGATCTGTTAGCATATCTGCAGAGCAATTTTAATGCAATATATATGAGTTAACAGGAATGAAATCACACTTTAATTGTTTAGATATAATAGTATCGATCACTGTAACACGGTTTAGATGGAACATCCTAAACCTAAAGTTATAGTATAAAATAGTGTTATTCAACACATTCACTATGAAGATTCTAAATCAAAGAGTGAATTTCCAGTTTTGTTGAATACAGGTAACATCACATTGTAAATTTGATGACTAATTTGATGGCATAAATTGGCATGCAGACCAATTTAATGTTTTTTTTTGTATAAATGAAGGGTGAATTTAATGATAAATATATATTCATAGAAGCAAAATAAACATTAACTCTAGAAAATTAAACCTTTCAGCTAGGAAGTCTATAGTTGCCACAGTGTCAGGGATGTATGAATCTCCCAATTCCTGATATCCATCTCTCGAGGCACTGTGAGACCTTCCATTTTGCGAACCTTGAACCGCATGCAGATCCACAATTACCTTCATTCCATAGTTTCTGCAGTTACATTAAGCAGCAACCCGAGATATTTATTAATAACTATTGACATGGACAAAATGGCTTTTTAACTTTGATGTAATAATGGTAATGGAATAGACAATATACTATCCCTTGATGAATCTTACTGTGCCCAAGTGAAGACATTGTCTAGTACTTGCAAGGAACCCCCAACAAATGGCTTTGGTGGTATTGGATCATGAGCTATCCACCACCCAAGTGGAACTCTAACAGCATTTAGGCAATTTTCTGACATGAATCTGAAATCATCTTCCGTGATAAAAGTATTCCAGTGATCCTGCAAGGCCAATAATCAATTAAAATCTGCTATAGAAATTGTCGGGTCCAAGTTCTATTTATAAAATTGATATTTTACCCGCATGATTTTAGGAGCTTTGTCTGGGCCATAACCATTTGTAATTTGGTATTCACCATTTCAAGATCTTCCTGTCAAAATAGTCATATCGAAAACAGATGGATCACTATCATCCCAACCTGAGCCTTCATAATCCGCAGTCACCAGAGTCTCCGATATCGCCTGATAAACAATGTTACCATTATAGCAGTAATGTGATGACTCCATTTACGAGAGATGTGTAAAAGTACATGAAATCACTAAGTAAGAAAATTAGAGAGCAATAAGAGTCAGATAATACCTCTCTGATATATTTATATGATAATGCTAGTGAAATATCTAGTATCAATGGATAGCACTTGTTAAGAACGTAATAGTAATAATAACAACTGTGAAGTTTCAACACAAGTAAAGAATGCTAACCAGATTTGGAAAAGCCCAGCCAACAAGAACAGAGAGAATGGTCATCACCTTGAATTTTTCAACTATAAACTATGAGTCCAGAAAACAAGAGATAAACTAAATCACATAATAAGTGAGAAAAGAAACGAAAAAAAAAAGAATCTTACAATCAAAGCATATCAGCACTTTCCTCCAATCTTATCTTAAATTAATAATAATATAATTCAGTCCTTAGTAACTGAAACGAACATAACAATAATAAATACAATGATAAATTATAACAAGCTTCTTTCTAATGTCTGCACATTCCTTCTCTAGATCTTTGACTCGGGTCCCTCAAATTTTCAGTACCTTGTAGACCTGTATTGCCATCACTACTCAAGAGGCCAAGATTTCCACCTTGGTCTTGCCAATGTGACCTTCTCTAACCATATTACTTTGTCTAAACCTAATGAATTTATTGAAGCAGAATAAAAGTGTACCTTTCACTGGAATATAAACCATACCAAAGACACTAGTGTATGATCAAACGAATTAACGAAATTGTAAAATGCAGCATTGCATCATCACTATAATGAAAAGGCTGAATTGATAATGAATATTAGGATAGAAGCAGTTAGCTAAGCTGATAGGATGTGACTAAGTCAATACACCAAAATAGATTGATACAACAAGACTTGAAGAAGAAAAACACTCACACGGTATCCTGTATGCTGTAGAACTAACTAATTCAAGTTCAAGCATTTAAAAAAAAATGAAAGAGCATTCAGCTGCACATGTTTTCCCATCAACCAGAAACAATATACTTTCCTTAAACATTCCACATCAAGCATCTCTTAAAAGCATCTCATATCAGCAAAAACCCATAACAGCCTTCAACAGCAGAGTTACCCAAATTTAAAATGGGAGCAGACAAATTTACTTTAAAAAAAAACCACCTAGTTTTAATCAATCAGAGAGAAACCAAAATGCAGAAACCTTGCAGGGAAGAACATCAACAGAACATCATCACATTGTCATCACTCTCTTCACATTTTTCTTCTTTCATTATAATCAGAGATTTTTGTCTTTTATTTTATTTTAAGGAACATGTTTCTCTTGCATACATCAACATCAGAGAAATAGTGAACCAATTAAGGAATACAAACAAAGTTGTTAGGGTTTCAATTAAAACAAAAAGAAAAAAAATTGTCCATAGAACAATCAATAGAACAAGCAATAGAACCTGTAGTTGGAGGAGGAGTTGAAGAAGATCGAGGGTGAGGCGGCGGTGGCTTAGATCGAGGATCGAGTTGAACCGTGAGTTGAGGGAGAGTTTAACCGTGAGCTGAAGCCGCAACCGTGAGTGGAGGGTGAGGGCTTGTTGGTGTGGTGACGGTGGCCGTCGTTGGAGGGCTTGGGAGCGGTGGTGAGAGAGAGGTCCCGAGGAATAGCGTGTGAGGAAAGAATAAGGGTGACGGTAGAGGAATAGTGTGGCTCGAAGAAGACGGTGACAGCCGAGGAAGAGAGTCGAAGCCGCCGGTAAAGGGTGACGGCTTGGAGAAGAAGAGGGTTTTGGCTTGGAAGAGAGTGTGTCGAGAAATGGAGAGAGTTTTGGCTTTTGAGTGTGGAGGGAGAGAGTGCTTGAAACATGTGCTGCGTATGAACTAGGAAGAAATCAAACTAGGATTGGGTTTTAACTTTTAACTTAGCATTTTCAGCAACGGTTTTTTTCGTCAAAAAAGCCAACTGTTTTCTTTGGAAAAAAAAGGCAACGGTTTTATTTTAAAAAAAAGCAACGGTTTTTTTTATCAAGTTTTAGGCAACGGTTTAATTTTTAAAAAAGGCAACGTTTTTTTTATCAAATTTTAGGCAACGGTTTTGTTTTAAAAAAAAAAAGCAACGGTTTTCTTACCAAGTTTTAGGCAACGGTTTAAAAACGTGGCCTTTTCCATCAACAATTAAAAAACCGTCGCCTATATGGAAGGATATGTTGATATGAAGTAGTTCGCAACAGATATGAATTAAAACCGTTGCTAATTCGTATCAGTTGGCTACACACGAAAAACCGTTGCTTATTCCATGTATAGGCAACGGTTTTTTAACCGTTGAAATTTAAGTGTTGCCTAAAGCCAAAAATGTTGTAGTGTATGTTTGCTTGCTTTGCTAAGTGCTTTGTGTGTGATCTTAATATATGTTTGTTAAGTAATTTGGTGTCAAAGTAATTGAACCGGGATTAGAAATGGAACCGCATGAAATAAATAAATTATGAATCTCGAATACTAATCCAACCAAATGATTAAAGTCATGTTGATTAGATTAGTATTTAAGATAACGAAAAATAATGTCTATGCTAAATTAATAAGCGGTTCTGTAACTAAACTTGATTCAAGTGATTGTGGCATCAAATGAAAATGGGCATCGAGAACTAATCGGTCGGATTTAAACCACTGAATCATATTAACTTGAGTTACAAATAAAAACAAACTTTTGTCCAATTTGAGAAGCGGTTTGAATTCGATTAAAAGGTTCTCGAAGTCAGTTTATGTGTGGAATAGTGTGGTGTTAAAGTAAGCGGACAAAAATTAGAAGTGGAACCATGAGAATCAAAATGACTTACTACCTCGATTCTAATCTATCCGAATGACTCAATTTGCATCGGTTAGACTAAAATCCATAAAAACAACAAAAACATTTCTGTTGAATACGTAGTTGATTCCACCACTAATTCGATTTCCGGTGACTTTAATACTAATCGAAAGTTAAGTTGGAAGCCCCTAATGATTGAACTTGAACCCCGAGCTACTATAATAACATTTTGTAACGAAAAGAGATTTATTTAATCAAGGAAGGGGTTAAAATTCAAACTAGAGGTTCTCACGTCACTTTCGATCACACCATTGGTAGCGTATTTGGTATATAAGAACAAGTCTATGTTTATGTGGAAATGAATTGAAATTTTCGAAAATGTTTTCAAATGATTTTGGGATTAATAGCTTTTCAATTACCATCTTTATGTTTAAAGTCCCAAAAATTACGTTCCACTAAGCATTGACTAAAAATGTTGTTTTTGGAAATTGTGTTCTTGATGAAAACTGAATTTTGTTTGTGTATGCTCGATTGATATATGTGCTTGATATGTCTATATGCAAAGTGAAATTGTGTTTGATGCTTGTGGGTGTTTAAAATGAATTCAAAAGTTGCACTGAACTACAATCATTCCAAATGGATAGTGAGGTCGCACGACAAATTTTCAAGAAATAGTAAGAAAACAAGGATTTCTAAGTGATCGAGTAGTGAATTTTGTAACCAAGTCACACTTCGGTCAAATAGGAATCCTTCTTATGCGACTCAAATCAATTCGGAATGAAAACTCAAACTTTAACTTGAAGTGAAAAGGGAATATGCTTGTTGTAACTCTCACAGAATGAATTAAACTAAACTTTTCCAAAGTTCAAGGCACATCCCCTCTTTCTTTGGGTTTATCCATCTTGAGTGATTTGTCACCCCTTCATCTAGGATCTCATGAAATTAGATGAAGGTAGCTCATCATGGTAAGGTGCATAATTAAAAGTTTTAGTGAATTTTCAAAATGAAATTAATTGTTCCTCATTAAGAGAGGCATCTAATTTGCAAAAGAATTTTGTTTTTATAAATGTATAATTGTTTTCTAAGTGTTCCACTAGTATGGGATCTTCTTCCTAAATTTTAAATCCCCATACTTAGTGATTTTTTCAAGCCAAAGGTTTTAAAGACGTATGTGTTCGTAGTTAAGTGTTTATGGGTAATCAGGGTTTTTATATAAAGGGAAAACTAAGTTTTTTTGGGCTTAGGATTTTGTTTGACTTGGAAAATTTGGCTTAAACACCCTAAAGTCGAAACTTTGTTTTGTGTAACATTTCAAGCCAATTGGAGCAAGCTAGTATTTTAAACAAAATGAATTTAATGCGCTCTAATCGGTTTGACAATTTTGCACAACCTTGGGCTAAGTTTAGGCATTGTCCCATCAAATTTTGAGGCCAATTGGAGTTTGCCTACTAATTTTTAAGTGAATTTGACATAGGTTCACCCCCGATCATTACAAATCATTTACAAGCAATCGTAGGGTCAAAAGTGAACCTAATGAACTCTAATTGACTTGAAAATTTACTATGATGTTCTATTATGTTCAGGGATGCTATCTTCCAATTCTTCAAAAACCTTGGGAAATTGAATTTATAAAATGCATTTTGGTTGCAAATTATGTAAGTCCTAATCCCCGAACCCCTTTTTAAACGATTTTCAAACATGTGATGACTGTGATGAATGTATTTTTAGAGGTAAGTCTTAGTCCTAAGTTAGACGAGGATTAGCCTTGAAGGAAGTAGGATGGAGTCATGTCGTGTTTGGAATGTATGCTGCAGTGGAATGTTGTGTATATTTGAATGATATCTATGCGATTTAGGTTTCTTTGATTGTTGAATGTCGTTGTTTTGGAGTCTAGGAATAGGATATAAGTGGTGGGTTTTGGAGCTAGATTATAATCAACCCTAGCAGGTAATAGTGTTTAGAGTTTTGTAGCACCCTCTCAATCCCTCTGATGTAGAATTCCGGAGGGAACCCAACTGATCTTAGAAAACCTGAAAGAATCTTCGCATCGAGGCGAACCAAATTAAACCATAGTCGGTACTCTTCAATGAGTACAAGAGTCTAGTGGCGTATACATGCGGAATGGTATGCCAAATCTAAGTGGGGGAGCAGAACCAAAGTGAAATAAGTTGTGTAGCTTAGAAACCCTTGTCTGGGATGGTTCTCCTTTGAAGGAAGTTGAACGAAATTTCGGGGACGAAATTCCAATAAGTGGGGGAGAATTGTAACATCCCAAATTTTAATTCCAAGTTTAATTAGGAAGAACTAAGTTAGAATTTATGAGGAAAACCATAGGAAACCATGGATAGGAGTTAAGGGTAGTGTCTTAGAGTTAGAATTTGTCAAAATGGGAGTTTTCAGAGGAGTAATCGATTACCTGCAGGGTGTAATCGATTACATGCTCTCTGGTGAAATCATACAAAAGTTGCATTAAAAGTAATGGATTACTTGGGCAAAGTAATGGATTACTTAGGCAAAGTAATCGATTACCAGTGCTCTGGTGATTGTATGATGCTGCAAAAGTAATCGATTAATTGGAGGAAGTAATCGATTATTTTGGCAAAGTAATGGATTACTTTGAGGAAGTAATCGATTACTTTAGGTCTGATGCAGAAAAAAAAAGTAAGGGGCAGAAACGTAATTTCCACCCCCTTATCTTCTTATTTCAGCCACACACCCTCCTCCCTTATCATTTGCTCGACCTCCTCTCTCTCTCTTCCTTTTTTTCTCTCTTCTTCTCCCTCTCATACGCATTTTCTTCCCCTCTTCCACCCAAACCATCAACAAATCTCCACCAACACCCATTAATACCTAAACTCCCACCTTCAATCCTCCTTCCATGGTGACCCATCTTCTTCCTCACACCTTCTTCTTAATTCTTTCTCTCTCCTTCATGGATCTCTCCTCCTCCATGAACTCACACCATATCCAACCCCAAACACCCAAAACTCCATTTCCAAGACTCACCCATGGATCTAAACTTGATTTTGGGTTAGATCCTACACATAAACACTTCCCCCTTCTTGATTTCAAACCTCCCCTCTCCTTTCATGGTGTCTCTCTCTCTCTCTCTCCTAGGGCTTCCTTTCTCTCTCTTCCAATCTTGAAGAATGGTGTGGAGATCGGTCTAGTGGCTTGGAGTCAAGGTAGATCCGGAGTAGAATTGGAGATCCATTGAGCTTTGTGTGGGCTCTCTCCCTCTCTAAGGTAAGGGGAGTCTCTTTTCCACACCTTGAGTTATGGATAGTTGGGGTATATAATAAGACTTGGGTTAAGTAGTTGAATTGGGTTGTGGATAGCAAAATAGCACCGGAATAGAATATGTTTAAGGATGTTGAATGTACTTTGGTTTTAATTTAAATATTTAATTGATTTGAATGTGGTAAAATCCCTTATGAATGTTGGTATCGTAGGAAGTGAAGAACCCTAGGAAGTTGACTTATCTTATAATACTCTGAGGCATACCTGAGTATGTCGAGTCGATTGATGTTAATTGTTGTCTGATAAAAGTACTATGTCCACTGCATGAGTGATGATGTGTTATAAATGAATTTTTAATGATATAGTTATGGAATGAACTGGCAAAGGTATAAATGGGAATGAAATGACTATGTGTAACTAAAAGTATAATGTGATGCTAAATGTATGACAAGGCTGGATAATTGCTATAAATGCTAATTTTCGGAGGTGAATTGATATGTGAATACTCGGTCAATGGTTATGATTATTGGTACTATAATGATATGTGGCGAAAAGAAAAATATGAATGTTCGGAATGAAACTAAGTGCAAATGTGTATTGTGATGCTTTAATATTATTATCTATATGAATAACATATGTGGTGGTACGAGGTACCTTCCAGTGTGGAGGTGAAGTACCATCAGGCCAAATTGTATGAGGTACCTTCCTGTATGGAGGTGAAGTACAATGGTATGAGGTACCTTCCGGTGTGGAGGTGAAGTACCCGTAGGCCAAACCGTATGAGGTACCTTCTGGTGTGGAGGTGAAGTACAATGGTATGAGGTACCTTCCGGTGTGGAGGCGAAGTACCCATAGGCCCAATTGTATGAGGTACCTTCCAGTGTGGAGGTGAAGTACCAAGCTAAGAGATATATCTTAAAAATGAAATGGAAAATGAATTGGAATAATGATATAGAACTTGACATGATGTTTTAGGATATCCGAAAAAGACTAAATAATTATGGGTTGTGCATGACTTTGATTGGGAGTATTTAATTGTGAAAGTGAAGCATTTTGTTATTCATAGCTTGGTTTGATTATGATACTTGAGTGATTATTATGTGCCTTTTTACTATCTTATGGTTCAATGTGATGTGAAAAGGTCTCACCCTTATGTGATTAACATTTTAGGTGAAAGTCAAGGAGCTTGAGGATCAGAGTGTCGCAGTGGACGGATTGGAAAGAAGGAAACTTCATGTTTGTGCATACAAGTAAATGGATGCCCAATTTTACTTGTAAACTTGAATTGGAAAAAGGAATTTTTAAGTACACTATTTTAATTATAAACTTTTACTCACTATTTTTGCAAATAAATTAAGTGTGTTACAATAATGGTGGTGGTGGTGATTGAATGATGCAAAAGATGATAAAGTGATATAAGTTTGCAACTCAAAACTGAAATTATGAAACCATTATTTGTTGTTTTGAAAATAGAGGTGAAATTGTTCTGAAAATGAGTAAAAAACCATTTCAGCTCAAATTTTGTCGAACAGGTTTTGTTTTGAAAATACACTTTCGAAACCTAAAACCAGAAACTGGCAACCATCCCGAACGAGACCTTAAATTATTTATTTTGCTAGACTATGCAATTAGTATTTGTACATCGTTAATATGAAAAAAAACCGCACAACCTTATTTAGTATTTGATCTTGCTTGAAATAAATTATCATTCTCTGCTTTTTTTAGCAAAAATAATTTCATTTTTCGTTTATTAATAAAACTATTTAACTGTATTTGAATGTTGAAATTATAAAAAGATGAAAACCTTGAACAAGTTTATTATTGAAGTGTTGTAAAAATTAAATAATTCAACGATTCAATGTATTATTTTCTTTTTCGCATGGAGACTTTTCCAAAGTAATACTTTTTAGTTTTCAAATAACCGTAAATTTGTTGTCGACCATATAATTACATATAAAATTATAACATATTAATTTTCAAATAATTAATTGTTTTGATGATAAAATTTAGATAGATTTAAGCCCGCGCGTTGCACGGGTAGATACTAGGACCAAATTTAAAATGGCAACATGAATAATACTAAAAGATCACAAATTTTAGATTAAATGTCAATGGTAATTATGAAAAAAATTTGAAGAAGGTCTTATATTTAGGACCAAATTTTTTAGTGTAAAAAGAAGTCTTATAATAAGAGACGGATGGAGTAATGATTTTCAGATGCCCCGTTAGGCTTTCTCTTTATTGCATCAGTTGGCAATGAAGGAGAAACATTATTGTAACTAACCCCAATAAATTTTTGTAATATGGATGATTTTCTTCGTAACTGCAACATTAAGTTTCTTATTTTTTTTATTTTGATGATCGTCAACAATCCTTTTTATATTAATTAGTTTAACTTTGTTGTATATTGTACTAAAAACAATCATATTTAAATTATACTAAAAACATTTGTAATTCTATACTTAATGTGGTTAACAATTTGTGCATTTAATCCTGTGTATAGCAAATTGTGCTCAATGTTATGAAAAATATATATTAATTTGATTTTGTATTTTTAAACTTGTGTTACACTTTTAAGCCCTCGCGAGTGCAAGCATTAGTACATAAACAAACATATCGAAAAAAATATCCACAACCCGCAAGCCAATCTTCTAAAGCCAGGAGTATTATCCTTTTCATTATCATCACTTTGAATTTGATATCTCATCTTCGTTTCTCACTTCTAAATTCTCTTCTGATTAACCAAATAGTAAAGAACTTATCAATTTTTTATTAAACATGTCACATAAATACTAGAGACTAATGTGTTGGTGCAATTGATCTTTAATAGACTATATTAATGAAAATATCTTTAGGAGACTAAATTGATGACACAATTGTTATTGGTGTCAAATATCTTTAGAGGGCTAAATTAGTGGTACAATTGATTTTTGAGAGGTTAAATTGGTAGCAAATATCTTTGGCGGACTAAATTGATGGCACGAATAATTTTTGAAGGACTAAATTTGTGATAAATATCTTTGAGAGACTGAATTGATAATAAATATTTTTGAAGATTAAATTGGTAACAACATAATTTTTGGAGGAAAAAATCGACTATTTACTCCGTAAATAAAATCTTGTACAAGGTGACAAAGATGGAGTACAATGAATCCACCGATAGAGTAAAATGCAGTTGGAAGTAGACACAGGAACAGTCGAATAAACATAGTATGTGAATACACTTCTGTGTTTCTCACATAGATCACAGTCACTTGTTCCAGAGAAATGTTGAAACTCCACTTTCTGTTTCTAATTCTGATCCTAACCATTACCGTGCCCACGGCACTGTCTAAGTTTGAAGCCATAGAATCTTTGCTCCAGCGCTTGGATTCCGAAAGGGCACCTCCATCTGTGCAAGAAGCAGCAGCAAAGGGTGTTCTGAAAAGATTGCTTCCTACTCATTTGACCAGTTTTGACTTCAAAATAGTTTCTAAGGTGTTTCTTCTTTTCCTTTTTCAGTTTTTTTATTTTCAATCTTATGTTTGACTTTGTGTTCTGGTTGCCCATTTATTTGTTTTAATTAGTTCTTATTTTAGTTTCATTATTATGCTGAAAAGAAGGGAACCCATGCTGTAATTTTTTTTCTCTGGTTTTAAAGATGAAGTTTTTCTTCTGACTCTGTTGCTTTAAATGCATTATTTATCCTCTACGGTTCAATCAGTGATACTTCCATAGACATGATTTAGAGAGTAATGCTTTGTTCATTGGAATTTATTTATGATTTACCTTGCATGATTTTCCCTGATACTACTTGTTTACTATAAAATTCTCTTGTAAACAAAGTTGTATAGTCAACTTGGTGATCTACTTGTGATAGTCACAGTACATGCTATTTTGATGGAAATAGCAATAACTACATTTAGCAGGCAAAAACTTTTGGTGTCACAGAAAAATCTCAGAAAATTGCATTCATTCTTGACCAATAATTAGATGTTGATAACCTTGCAAGAAAAAGTATGAGACATCCCTAATTTTAAGCTTGTCATTCTTGTCCCGGGTGAACCCAGTCCTCTCCTTTTCTTGTCTCGTCTTAATTAGACTTGAACTCGTTTGGGTCTCTTTGGGTCTAGGGACGAGTTTGGGTCCAAAATTTAACCCGATCAACATTTAAGGCTGGGTGAGGGACAAACCTTTCCCATCCCACCCACAAGTTGTTACCTAACTATACTGTTCTGTTATCCTCCCATAGCAGTTTAGTGTCTGCATCATCTCTTATTTTTCATGATTGAATGTAAAAATATGATTTTTTTAACTTTCAGGATGCCTGTGGTGGAGACAGTTGCTTTCTGATAAACAATCACAAGAAATCGGGGCAAATTGGGCCCGAGATTATGTATGTTTAATGGGATTTAAGCTCAATAGGATGGTTATTATTTCTTATCTATTCCTTCTGAGTTCTGTGTTTTCCTTAAAACTATGAGATGCCTGGTTTACTTTTATTTGGATCTCTTTTGAGCTCATAGTGGGGACTGAGGATGGTGGCCCAAGTCAGTGTGAATAGTTCTTTACTTGTATGCTCAACCAATGCAACAGTTAGCTCGGCCCCCGCCCCCACCTCCCCCTGCCCAAGATTGGTGCAGGACTGAATATATGGAAGTGATTCAACATCGAGATAGACTATGATACCATTTTAGAATAATTGGGTCTAATTCTACCCTAAAAGCTGGTTCATGGGGAGAGGGTTGCGCAACTAATTATAAATAGTTCCTCACTTTTATGTTTAACTGATGTGGAATTAACACTTAACATGTATATTTAAACTTGATTGTCATGTAGGCTAATAAAATTCTTTACAGTGTTGATTGGAAATCTTACATTAGTCAGCTACACTTTATTCTGTATATCACGTCGTAAGAAATTCTAGCATTGTTTGTTCAACTAAATAATGTGGTTGTTAGGTTTTTTACATTCATTAGTTATCTGCTCTCGGATATGATCATCAGATCATATCAATATAGAATAGTTAGTACCAAGATAAGAAATAAGTTGTTTGAAGGTTGATGCCAAATTTAATCCTTATTGGACATTAATCAAGAGAAGAAATGGCCAGGCCTCTAAGGTACTTGGTGATACTCCCTATAAAAGTTCATGAAACTACTGAATAAGTGACATTTTTATTTAACCTTCTTGTATATTATTCTTTTCTCTTTTCTGGTCAGATGATATATGTTTTAGTCTCATTATACTCTTTGGTGTCTATCATTTTCTAATAATCTCCCTAATTTAAGAGACCTGTAGACTTCTTGTGCAAAGCAATACTTGCTTCTGAACTTTAATTACTGAGGGGAACTCAAACATTAGGAAGCACAGAGCACCGTGTCCCCCTAAAGTATGACTTTGGAAAAACGGATATCATTTTAATCTAATGCCACTTTCTTTTACACTCCTCACACAGTTATTTTTGTAACAGGTTATATATGGAGCTGAATTATATTAGATCATGACATTAAGTATGGAATAATTTGACATTGAATAGAGCAAATAAAGGCATTTTTTTCTTCCTTCAGAATTATCTAACATTGTCATGTGTACATTTCTCAGCATTAGTGGAACCACAGCTGTTGAGATTGCATCTGGCCTCCATTGGTATCTTAAGTATTGGTGCGGTGCTCATGTTTCATGGGATAAGACTGGTGGCATTCAAACATCTTCGATCCCTAAGCCAGGGTCCCTTCCTCTTTTGAAAGATGAGGTTCTGATTAAACGCCCGGTTCCCTGGAACTATTACCAAAATGTTGTGACTTCTAGCTGTGAGTACTAAAATCTGCTTTCCAGGAAACAACACATTTCTCTCATATTTTGCTGTTCACAACAAATTGAGAATTCAAACTGATGTAGTTCAGTAGCTGGCAAGTCTTAGTGCTTAAACTTTGTCATGAGAAAGGAGGATAATCTTGGTATGTTAATTGATTAACATTTGTAAATGGGAAATTTTCAATATAAGTCCTAGGCTTGATTTTGAGGGGGTTACACCCAGTAGTCACAAGCTAAATATTTGCCAAATACGCATTAGGGATACCACCCGTTGCTTCATTCTGTAAGGTTATGCAATATGGCCGCTTTCTTGGTTATTTACAGATTCCTATGTTTGGTGGGACTGGGAAAGGTGGGAAAAAGAGGTAGATTGGATGGCACTTCAGGGTGTGAACCTACCCTTGGCATTTACTGGGCAGGAATCAATCTGGCAAAAGGTTTATAAGGTGAAGTGCTTCACTTGTTTCAGTATGTAAGGTAGCGCTTGGTTTACGAAATATGAATCTTTTAGTCGAAACACTTTGTCAGAGATTGGTTCAAAGAAACAAGAAATACCAAACAATGTTTAGGTTAACTGCTGTACAATACTTTTTTATCCCCATCAGATATTTGGAATGAGTTTTTTATCATGGACATTGCATCTCAATATTTTCTCATACTTTTTGTTGATGATGTTACTTTGTCAAAATGCAAGTTTGTCACCTGTATTATTTTTTGTTTCTTTCTCCCCTGCCCTCTTTCTATCTTCTACATGCCATGTTATCGGAATTTTACTTTCTTATACTTATAAATTGAATTGGTACTTAATACTTTCTTTTCTCTTCTAATAGCAATTTGACTAGTACCTTTTAACTGTAGGATTTTAACATTAGTTCCGAAGATCTGAATAATTTCTTTGGTGGACCTGCTTTCCTTGCTTGGGCTCGCATGGGAAATTTACACGGGTAGGTAAAGGCAGTATTTAAACCCAGTTATTGGTTTTTAATCTGTATAGAAAGCGAAGGGAAAGGTCTTGCTAATAGTGCATTCTTGTGTTTCGTGTTCATTATTCATTCATATTTCTAATTTAATATTATAAAAAGGAGGATAGTCCATGTTGAACATTTTATACAGTGACAAAATATCATAAGAATTATAATTCTTAGAGAGAACGAGAAAACAAGAAAAAAGAGTTACTAACTTAACATTGTTTGAAAAGATATAATTGTACCTGGTTTGTTTTGCTCACTTACAGTTTCAGTGCAATGTAGACTGTTGGCTAAAAATGGTATTATGTCAGCGTCATGAATAATATATTTTCTTAAATGCAGTTTTAATTATTGTTTTCCAATCTGTCTATTAGAGTATATGATAAGAAGCATGTATTTTGCTTAGCTTAGCTTAGCTTATATTAGTTGTTAATAGTAGGCCAGCTGGCGTGTGGCTTATCTGACAGCTGTCAGTAAGTCACACAGCCTAGCTTTCTATAAATAGTTAGCTCTCACTTGTAATAGTTAGTTGTTCATTTCTGGAAATAATAGATTCTGTTATTCAGTTACTCTATCTCCTTTCTCTTCTCTCTTCTCTCTCCTATCTCAGTTTCTAGTTCTTACATGGTATCAGTTGAGAATCCATGGCTTCCGCACCGCCGCTGAATACTATTCCACCGTCTTCTTCTTCTTCTTCTACTCTGAATCTGCCTCTTCCCGCTGTGAAGCTTCACGATAAGAACTTCCTAAGCTAGAAGCAATTCATTGTTTCAGTTCTTCGTCTTAATCATGTGGAATATCTCATCAATTTACCGATTACTCCTCCTGAGTTTCTCTCTGATGAAGATCGTGAGCTTTGTCGTGTGAATCCAGAGTTTCTTCGCTGGGAAGAACATGATCAATCGGTTTTCGTGTGGCTTCTCAATACTCTCTCTGAATCGGTTCAGCCTCGAGTTGTTGGATGCTTACACGCGTGGGAAGTGTGGGATGAAGTAAACAACTTCTGTCAATCGCAAACGCGTGCAAGGAGTCGTCAATTGCGTGCTGAACTAAAAACCCTAACTAAAGGGGGAAAATCGATTTCTGATTATCTGATGAAAATTAAGATGATTGTTGATGCTCTTATCTCAATCGGAACTCCGATTACAGTCACTGAACATATCGATATCATCCTTGAAGGTCTTCCTGCCGATTATCGTCCTCTCATAGTTGCGGTTGAGAGTCATAGTACTGCGCCTTCGATCACCGAACTGGAATCGCTTCTTCTCACCTATGAGTCGCGTCTGGATCGAGCGCAACAACAAACGCTCTCTGATGCGATGTCAGTGAATGTTGCTGGAACTCAAGCTAGGTCTGATTCTCGCTCTCCGGTAAATTCGCGATATGTCTATGATTCTCATTATAATCGTGATACTCGTGTTGATTATAATATGCGTAATGACAATCGCAATTCCTATAACTATTGACATGAGAATCGCTATGATAATTCTACCTATCGTAATGATAATCGTGTTGATATTTCTGATTTCCGTGCTGATCGTGGTGACCGTGGTGGTGGCCGTGGAGGTTCTAGACCTTACTGTGCCTATTGTGATCGTTTTGGTCATGATCTCTCTCAGTGTTGGTATGCACCTCATGATGCTAATATTACATATGGACCTCCACAGGCTTATGGAGTACCACTGTATCATCCTAATCCTGTTGCATCTATACCACCTGGTTATGAACTTGTTCGTTCTGCTTCTAGGCCTCACACTGCACCTCACTCATATCAAGCTCCTCAGGCTTATTATCATTCTTAGAATCATGTACCACCACCTCCACCCTCTGTTACTTCCTCAGTTGACTCTGGACCTCTGCTGCAAACTCCAACTCCTGGTCCGTTAGCCATGGCTGCTACATATCCATCCTCTAGGTCTCAGCAAGTTTGGTATCCCGATTCAGGAGCTACCAATCATCTTACAGCAGATGCAGCAATTGTTCAGCATCCTGTTGAACAGTTCAGCAATGAGCAAGTTTTCATGGGTAATGGACTGGGTTTACCTATTAAATCTGTCGGCTGTACTGCATTTCACTCACCTTATGACACTAATAAATCACTTACACTGAACAGACTTTTATTAGTTCCAACCATAACTAAAAATCTTTTAAGTGTCAGTCAATTTGCTAAGGATAACAATTGCTTCTTTGTCTTTACTGCTAATGAGTGTTTTGTGCAATGTACAGCTAGGATAGATTTACTTTTCTATAAATAGTAGGATTGTAACCTATCCCTCTCAGATTTTCAATAATAGAAATTCAGTTTTAACTAACTTTCTCTCTCTTCTTTCTCTCTCTCTTCTCTCTCTTCTCTCTCTATCTCTTCTAGTTTTATCACTCTTATATGGTATCATCGTGAACCATGGCCGATCCTGGCTCCGGCGATGTTTCTGGCTCTGGCGGCGCTGTTCATGCACCTCCGATCACAGTCGTTCCTCCGTCGCTACCGATTTCGCTTCCGCCAACCTCATACAAGCTCACCGAAACAAACTTCCTAGCTTGGAAGCAATTCGTCGTCTCCGTTCTGCGTGCGTTGCACCTTCTCCACTTCATCAATGAGATTCCGGTGATTCCGCCGGAATTTCTCTCCGATGAGGATCGTGCTCACTGTCGCATCAATCCAGCGTTTGCGAAATGGGAGGAGACAGATCAAACGATCTTCTCCTGGCTCCTCAACTCCATTTCTGACTCCATGCGTCTTCGATTTCTCTCATCTCAACAATCTTGGCATCTGTGGGATCAAATTGTTTCTCACTGCCATGCGCACACAAAAGCTCGTTCTAGGCAGCTTCGTTCTGAATTGCGCTCTGTTTCCAAAGGTAACCTCTCAGTTGAAGAGTATTTCCTTAAGATCAAGTCTATTGTGGATGCGCTGGATTCTGTAGGCACTCCCATTACACATGCTGAACATGTGGATTCCATATTAGAAGGTTTACCAGAGGAGTATAACCCTGCAGTTGTTGCAATTGAAAGCCATCTTGAACCTTATTCTATTCAAGACCTTCGATCTTTGTTGTTAGTCTTTGAAAACCGTTTAGCTCAAGCCTCTAGAAAAGCACACAGTGATGCTATGTCTGTAAATGTTGTTGAATCTAATACTGGAAATCACTCTCCCTCTGTTTCATCCAAGCTCAGTGAAAACTCTGTTAATCAGGTTTCTGTTGGTCGTGGTATGTCAAATGCTCCTTTCAACCGTGGTGGTCGTGGTGGCCGTCGTGGTGGTCGTGGAGGTCGTGGTGGTGGCCGTGGCAGAGGCAATGGTCATTACTGCACTCTCTGTCAGAGATTTGGACATGATATCTCCTATTGCTATTATAACAAAGATGAGGATGATTCTAACCCTAATTCTTACATTCCCCTTCCTCATAACTCTAATTCCTCTGCCTATGGTAGTCATCAGTATAATTCCTATGGCTATGGGGCTCAGCATGTCCCTTTTAATGCTCCTACACCAAGGCCTTATCTGCCTCCACCTGGTTCTCATTTCCAGCCAAGAAATTTTCCACCACAGAACTACAGATCTCAGGCCAGTTATGCTGGTGCTGGCCTCCTTCCTACTCCTCAGTATGGTTATGGTCCAAATCAGCATTATGCTCATCCATCTGCTCCTTATGCTATGGCAGCAGTGGCTTCTCAACCAGCACCTCAACTGAATTGGTATCCAGATTCTGGTGCCACTCACCATGTTACATCTGATGCTGCACAAATTCATCAGCCAGTGGAGCAGCATTCATTTGAGCACATTTTCATGGGTAATGGCCACCCTGTTCCAATCTCTAAATGTGGCAATTCTTCTTTTCAATCTCCTGAGGCTACTAATACATGCTTATCCTTTAATAATCTGTTATTAGTGCCTAACATTACCAAAAACTTAATGAGTGTGAGTAAATTTTCCAAGGATAATCATTGTTATTTTGAATTCCATCCTAACTTTTGTGTTGTGAAATCTCAGGCTAGTAACCAAGTGCTTCTAAAGGGTACTGTCACACCTGAGGGACTGTACTCCTTTCCTCCTCTTCAAGCCTCTTCAGCACCTCTTTGTCACTCTACTGTTTTTCCTACTTCTTCTATGTTGCATTGTAATTCAGAATTTCCTATTGTAAATAGTTCTAGCTCTTTGTCTTGTAATAGCACTTCTAATTCTGGTTCTATGCTTTGTAAGCCCTCCACCTATTTGTTGTGGCATTGTAGGCTAGGTCATCCTCATGAGGATGTAGTTAAATCAGTACTCAAAACTTGTAAGATATCTCTTATCAATAAAACAGTGTTTGACACTTGCAGTGCTTGTTGTGTTAGCAAATCTAGCAGGCTTCATTCTCCTCCCTCACAACATACTTATTCACATCCATTTGATTTGTTATATGTTGATTTGTGGGGTCCAGCTCCTCTTTTCTCTAACTCTGGCTTCAAATATTACCTCTCAGTAGTTGATGCCTACTCTAAATATACTTGGATATTTTTACTTAGACAAAAATCTGACACACTCATACTCTTTAAGCAATTTCAATCTTATGTTTCCACTCAATTTTCCACCAAAATTAAGGCTGTTCAAAGTGACAATGGTGGGGAATTTAGGCCATTTACAAAATTTTTACATGACCAAGGCATTGTCCACAGATTAACATGCCCTCATACATCTCATCAAAATGGCTCTGTTGAGCGCAAACACAGACATATAGTTGAGACTGGTCTTGCTTTACTAGCCAAAGGCTCCATTCCCATGCATTTCTGGGATCATGCCTTTTCCTCTGCTGTTTATCTAATAAACAGAATGCCCTCACCTGCAAATCACTTCAAGGTTCCCTATACAACTTTGTTTGGTCACAGTCCTAACTACAATGAGCTAAAAGTATTTGGTTGTGGGTGCTATCCCTATCTTAGACCCTACAATCAACACAAACTCCAGTTCAGATCAGCTACCTGTGTATTTTTGGGCTATTCTACTGCACATAAGGGCTATAAATGCTTGGCTTCAGATGGTAGGATTTACATCTCCAAAGATGTGGTTTTTGATGAGTTCCTCTTTCCATTTGCAACTGCACAGTTTCAGCACTCTTCTCCAACTTCAGCATCTTCAGATATATTCAATACTGATCCATTGTCCTTTACCATACCTCCAACTCTTTCTGGTTCAAGCATTTCTTCAGGATTCTCTTCTTTTTCTTCAGCTTCTCCTTCATCTGGGCCAGCCACTGCCCCTTCTCCTCAAGGCTCATCCCCTGTTCAGTCTTCTTCCTCTTCTTCAGAAGGGTCAGCTCCTATTTCTGTCCCACAACCATCTGCTTCTGATCAATCAACTACATCTTCCTCATCATCCTCTTTGCCTTCTCCCATAAACATACACCCTCAAAATTCTCATCCTATGCAGACCAGGGCAAAATCTGGAATTTCAAAAGTTCTTTATCCTTCTCTTCATCTCACACAATGTGAACTTTCATCTGTAAAAGAGGCACTTGCAAATCCTGATTGGAGGAAAGCCATGGAAGCTGAATATACAGCTCTTGTTAATAATAACACCTGGTCTCTAGTACCTCTTCCTGAAGGCAGAAAACCAATTGGTGTTAAGTGGGTTTGGCGCATCAAAGAAAATCCAGATGGGAGTATTCAAAAACTGAAAGCTAGAGTTGTAGGAAAGGGCTTTAATCAAAAGCCTGGGTTTGACTATTCTGAGACATTTTCTCCTGTAGTTAAACCTATCACAGTAAGGATAATTCTTACTCTTGCACTCACAAATAAATGGAATTTAAGGCAATTGGATGTTAATAATGCCTTTTTAAATGGTGTTTTGAATGAAGAAGTCTATATGAGACAACCCCCTGGGTTTGAACATGAGGACAAGTCTTTGGTTTGCAAACTTCATAAGTCTCTTTATGGCCTCAAACAGGCTCCTAGACAATGGTTTGAGAAACTTAAAGGAACTCTAATGTCATTTGGCTTCAAAGTCAGTAGGTGTGATAATTCTCTTTTTTATTACATAACTCCTACAGTGACAGTCTTCCTTCTAGTCTATGTTGATGATATTATCGTCACTGGTTCCAATCCTACTTTTATCAACAATCTAGTTCTCAAACTCAATACTTCCTTTGCCTTAAAGGATCTAGGAGAACTTGACTATTTCTTGGGTATTCAAGTTGTCAAACTTCCTGGTGGTGGCCTTATGCTCTCTCAGTCCAAATACATCAAAGATCTGTTGGTCAAAGCAAACATGTCTGATGCTAAAGGTATTGCTTCACCCATGGCTGGAAGCTGCAGACTCACCAAGGACTCGGGTTCTCCTCTTACTGATCCTACTCTCTACAGGTCCATTGTAGGTGCCTTGCAGTATGCTACAATTTCTAGGCCTGAGATTAGCTTTAGTGTTAACAAGGTCTGTCAATATCTAGCTAAGCCTCTTGACACTCACTGGGCTGCTGTAAAAAGGATTCTTAGGTACCTTAAAGGCACTCTACATCATGGTTTGGTTCTTAAACCAGCTGCTACTGGACCTCTCACTCTTACTGGATTTTGTGGTGCTGACTGGGCCACTGATATTGATGACAGACGCTCAGTTTCTGGGGCTGCTCTCTTTGTAGGACCTAACCTAGTTACTTGGTGGTCTAAGAAACAGAACACAGTTAGTAGATCCAGCACTGAGGCTGAATATAGATCATTGGCACTGGCTTCTACTGAACTTATGTGGGTTAAGTCTTTACTTACTGAGCTGCACATACCCTACAAAACTCCAGTCATATTTTGTGATAATCTCAGCACAGTTGCCCTTGCTCACAACCCAGTTCTTCATGCTAAGACCAAACATATTGCACTGGATCTCTTCTTTCTTAGAGAGCAAGTTCAGTCCAAGCTATTGGCTGTTCAGCACTTGTCTTCTGAATTTCAAATTGCTGATGTTTTGACAAAGCCTTTGTCCACCACCAGATTTGAAGATCTCAGACAAAAACTAAGGATTCTAAACAGGGCAGATTATCAACCTGCCCTCAATTTGAGAGGGGTATAATAGAGTATAGGAAGTAAAGCACACAGTGAACTTCGGTTCACTTGTGCATTATGTACAAACATAGTTAGTTTGTTATTGTATTGTTAGAATATAGTTAGTTAGTTAGTTCTCTATGCTAAAGTCACCTATTGGTGACTGACAGCTAGGATAGATTTACTTTTCTATAAATAGTAGGATTGTAACCTATCCCTCTCAGATTTTCAATAATAGAAATTCAGTTTTAACTAACTTTCTCTCTCTCTTCTCTCTCTATCTCTTCTAGTTTTATCACTCTTATACAGGACATTAAGCGTTTGCTGCTCAAAGGAGCTCTTACTCCTGAAGGCCTCTATAGTTTTACTCCAACTCTTGCTCCATGTTTTCCATCTACTAAGACTAGTGTTTCTGATTGTAATCATTGTAGTACTACTTCTACTGTACTTACTGTAGGTGTATCTACTGCTGATGTATCTACAACACCTTTTACTACTTCCAATAAAAGTATTTCTGTGTATACTTTGTGGCATTGTAGGCTAGGCCATCCTAGTGAGATTGTTGTTAAGAAAATTCTGACTCATTGTAAGATACCTCACTCAAATAAAAATGTCTTTGATTTTTGTACTTCATGTTGTTATGGAAAGGCTCAAAGAATTCACTCTCCTTCTTCTTCCACAATATATTCTACTCCTTTTGACTTAGTTTACACAGATGTGTGGGGACCTTCTCCTACTTTGTCTTCTAGTGGTTTTAAATACTCTCTCAATCTCTCAATTGTTGATGCCTATTCTAGATATACTTGGATTTTCTTGTTAAAACAAAAATCTGATGCTATCTTGATGTTCAAAACATTTTTAACAATGGTTGGAACTCAATTTAATACAACTGTAAAAGCTGTTCAAAGTGATTGGGGTGGTGAGTTCAGACCCCTATCTCAATATCTGCAATCCTCAGGTATTTCTCACAGACTTACATGTCCTCATACTCATCATCAGAATGGAACAGTTGAACGGAAACACAGACACATAGTTGAGACAGGATTATCACTCCTAGCTCATGCTAGTTTACCCTTAATCTACTGGGATCATGCTTTTCAGACAGCTACTTATTTGATCAACAGACTCCCTAGTGTATCAATCAATGGTCAAGTTTCTTTCACAGTCTTGTTTAAGACTGCACCTGATTATACTCTTTTAAGAGTGTTTGGGTGTGCTTGCTACCCATTGTTAAGGCCTTATAATAACCACAAACTAGACTTTCATTCAGCTGAATGTACATTTTTAGGTTACTCACCCTCTCACAAAGGCTGTAAATGTTTGAGTGCTGAAGGCAAAATCTATATTTCAAAAGATGTGGTGTTCAATGAGTATAGTTTTCCATTTTCCAAGCCTACATCTTTGATTGAGTCAGATGCTACTGCTACCACTGTTTCAGATATGCATTCAGGGTCATCCTTCTTTCCTGCATCAAATTTTTCATCATCAATCACCTCTTCACCTGCAGCTTCTGTTTCTGATCAGCCTTCTGTTCAGCCCATTGCATCTGTTACTCCTGATTCTGCCAGTACACCTGCAGATGTATCAGTTTCTTCATCACAGTCTTCTCCTCCTTTGGTTCCTCTTCCTTCTACCTCAGTTCCAGCACCAACACATGCTGTTGATGTCTCCTCTACATCACTATCTACTCATCCTATGCAAACAAGGTCCAAATCTGGTATTTCTAAGACTATTGTTCCTAGGGTTTTTCTTGCTCACTCTGAAACAGAACCTACATCAGTCAAGGCAGCTCTAGCTCATCCCAAGTGGAAAGAGGCTATGCAGGCTGAGATTGATGCTCTGCTGAAACTTAACACCTGGACTCTTGTACCTTTACCTCCTGATAAAGAAGCTATTGGTTGCAAATGGGTGTTTAGGATAAAGGAGAGTCCTGATGGTTCAATTCTGAAATTCAAAGCCAATTCAAAGCCAGAGTTGTAGCTAAAGGGTTTCATCAGAAGAAGGGTCAAGACTACAATGAGACATTTTCTCTTGTTGTTAAGCCTATCACCATCCGTATCATTCTAACCCTAGCTGTGACATACAAATGGGATCTTCAACAGTTAGATGTAAATAATGCATTTCTCAATGGTTCATTAGAAGAAGAGGTCTATATGCAACAACCTTCTGGTTTTCAGCATAAAGATAAGTCTTTGGTTTGTAAGTTGAACAAAGCCATCTATGGTCTAAAGCAAGCACCCAGGCAGTGGTTTGAAAGCTTAAAAGGCACTTCAAATCAATTTGGTTTTAGTGTTAGCAAATGTGATAATTCTCTGTTTTTGCTAAAGACCTCCTCCTATGTGCTGTATGTTCTAGTTTATGTGGATGATATAATAGTCACAGGGTCTTCTTCCTCTCATATCAGAGCCCTTATTAATAAACTCAGCACTGCTTATGCCTTAAAACAACTTGGTCGCTTAGATTACTTTCTTGGCATTGAGGTAAAACATCTGTCTGATGGTACTATTCTACTTAATCAATCCAAGTATATTAGGGATCTTCTTGAAAGGGCATCCATGTCTACTGCCAAAGATATCTCTACACCCATGATGAGCAGTTGTAAGCTCTCTAAGTATGGGGGTCAAGATGTTACAGACCCTTCCTTCTACAGGTCAATTGTTGGTGCTCTTCAATATGCTACCATTACTAGGCTAGATATTACATTCAGTGTCAATAAAGTTTGTCAGTATCTGTCAAAACCTCTAGAAGAACACTGGACTGCTGTGAAAAGAATTTTAAGGTACCTAAAAGGGACAGTTACTTATGGTCTACTTTTTAAGCCAACCACTTTCTTTCCTTTAAAGCTACATGCGTTTTGTGACGCTGACTGGGCAGGAGATCAAGATGATAGGAAATCAACATCAGGTGCTTGTGTGTTCCTTGGGTCTAATCTGATCACTTGGTGGTCTAAGAAACAACATACACTCTCACGATCCAGTACTGAAGCTGAATATGGAAGCTTAGCTCGTCTCACAAGAACTTATGTGGGTTGAGTCTCTCCTCACAGAACTGCAACTTCCATTCACTACTCCTACAGTTTATTGTGACAATGCTAGCACAGTAGCTATGGCTTACAATCCAGTATTGCATCACAAGACGAAACACATTGAACTTGATTTGTTCTTTGTTCGGGAGAAAGTGCAGAAACGCACTCTTATTGTCACTCATGTGCCCTCAAAATGGCAAACTGCTGACATTCTTACTAAGCCTTTATCTCAAGTTCGGTTCAGAGAACTGCAACCACGTCTCAGAGTTGTGCAGGGGACTTAGGCACTTCAGTTTCAGGGGGGTGTATTAGAGTATATGATAAGAAGCATGTATTTTGCTTAGCTTAGCTTAGCTTATATTAGTTGTTAATAGTAGGCCAGCTGGCGTGTGGCTTATCTGACAGCTGTCAGTAAGTCACACAGTAGTTTTCTATAAATAGTTAGCTCTCACTTGTAATAGTTAGTTTTTCATTTCTGGAAATAATAGATTTTGTTATTCAGTTACTCTATCTCCTTTCTCTTCTCTCTTCTCTCCTATCTCAGTTTCTAGTTCTTACATTGTCTTCACAATTTACATCATAGGGGTGACCTTACAGTTGCAACAGTCACTGAGTATATAGTGCTTTGGTATTTTTATTAGGATGCACATTTTGTAATATAAGAGAAGTGAAATGTGCAGAAATTAAGAGAGAGAAAAGAGAGGGAAACTGAAATTTCTATTATTAAAATCTGAGAGGGAATGTACATTGAGATTCTATTTATAGAAGAATCTAGATGAGCCTTCTCTTAGCTGTCAATAACAGATTTGACATCTGGCTAACTAACTCAATATAACGAACTAACTAATCTTAACAATCTAACAAGTCTAAAGAGAGTGTGAACTCAAGTGAACCGAAGTTCACTTGTGTCCACTTCTATATACTCTATTACACCCCTCTCAAACCAAGGGCTGGTTGAATATCTGCCTTGTTCAGAATTCAGAGCTTCTTTCGGAGATCTTCAAATCTGCTAGTGGACAATGGTTTAGTTAAGATGTCTGCAATTTGAAACTCTGAAGGCAAGTGTTGAACAGCCAAAGACTTGGCTTGAACTTGTTCTCTGACAAAGAAGAGATCAAGAGCAATATGCTTTGTCTTAGAGTGTAGAACAGGATTGTGAGCAAGAGCTACAGTGCTCAAGTTATCACAAAATATGACTGGAGCTTTATATGGAGCTTTATATGGAACATGTAGTTCAGTGAAGAGGGATTTAACCCACATAAGCTCTGTAGAGACCAAAGCTAATGATCTGCATTTTGCTTCAGTGCTAGATCTGCTGACAGAATTTTGCTTTTTAGACCACCAAGTCACTAGATTAGGACCTACAAAAAGTGCAGCCCCTGAAACAGACCTTCTATCATCAATGTCTGTAGCCCAATCAGCATCAGAAAACCCAGTAAGAGTAAGAGGACTGCGAGAAGGGGCAGGTTTCAGAATGAGACCATGATGTATGGTACCCTTAAGATACCTTAGAATGCGTTTGACTGCAGCCCAATGAGTGTCAAGGGGTTGAGAGAGATATTGACACACTTTGTTGACACTGAAGCTTATTTCAGGCCTAGAAATAGTGGCATACTGCAATGCCCCAACCACTAATCTATAAAGAGTTGCATCAGGTAGAGGAGTTCTTGAATTCTTGGTAAGTCTCTATAAGAAAAGTAAACTAGAGAGAGAAAGAGAGAGAGAGAAGAGAGAGAAGAGAGAGAGAGAGGGAAAACTAAAATATAAAAAGTAAACTAGAGAGAGAAAGAGAGAGAGAGAAGAGAGAGAAGAGAGAGAGGGAAAACTAAAATATGAAATTCTGTTATTCAAGTCTGAGAGGAAAGTTACAACAGATTTCTATTTATAGAGAATAGAGGAAGAATCTAGAAGATCCTTTCCTTAGCTGTCAACAACTAACTTGACAGATGGATTAACAAACTAACTAAACTCTTATAACTAACACACTAACTGACTTTTAACAGACTTGTGGAAGTGAACCGAAGTTCACTGTATCCACTTCTTCAGTCATACTCTATTAGTCTGCAACTACCAGCCGTAGGTGAGGAAATGCTCTTAGCATTTGACATATTTGCCTTTTCTAGAAGGTCTCTTATGTACTTAGATTGGGACAGCATTAATCCCCCACTAGGTAATTTGATGACCTGAATACCTAGAAAGTAGTCAAGTTCACCCAAGTATTTTAGAGAGAAGGAAGTGTGAAGTCTAGTGACTAATGTGTCTATGAAGGAGTTGTTAGAGCCAGTAACAATAATATCGTCAACATAGACCAGAATATAAGCTGTGACTGTAGTTGAAATGTAGCAGAAGAGAGAATTGTCACACTTGCTTACTTTGAAGCCAAAAGCCACTAATGTACCTTTGAGTTTTTCAAACCACTGTCTTGGAGCCTGTTTGAGGCCATATAGAGACTTGTTTAATTTACAGACAATAGTTTTATCCTCATGTTTGAAACCTGGAGGTTGTTGCATGTACACCTCTTCATTGAGTGTGCCATTTAAGAAGGCATTATTGACATCAAGTTGCCTTAAAGTCCAGTTGTTGGTGAGGGCAAGAGTGAGTATTATCCTAACTGTAATAGGCTTGACTACTGGAGAAAAAGTTTCAGAGTAATCAAAGCCTGGCTTCTGATTATCGCCTTTGGCAACTACTCTAGCCTTGAGTTTATTAATTGTGCCATCTGGGTTTTCTTTAATTCTAAAACCCATTTGCAACCTATGGCCTCTCTGTCATCAGGAAGAGGAACTAGAGTCCAAATAATTTTTTTTTAGGTAAATAAAATTTATTACCCACAAGCACAATAAAAGACCACCAATCCCCTAAGACCTATGCCACCTTCTAGGAAGGGTTCATAGACTTAAAGGAAAGTCCAAGAATCACAAAGAATACAAGAATACAGCCTAATCAATTACTCTAATAATCCTATGTGTGAGAATCTGTGTGATATGGTTTAGGAATGTTTATATTTTATCTCCATATTTAGTGTAGTGATTTGTAATTATTTTATAATTTGTACAAATCCCCTAAATCAAGGGATTACAGCCTAGGTCAAGGAGACATCTTTTGTTTCCTAAATTAGTGCTAAGACCTCTGTATATAATCTAGATGGTTGTTCAATGAATAGTAATTCAAACCCTAATTTACTACATGGTATCAGAGCAGTTCTGATCAGGGGCTGCCTCTGCTTTCCGCTGACACCGTAAATTACCCCTTCCAGAATTAGGTTGGCCTTCATTGCCAACAATTCTAGACCTGCCCTTCTATTTCAGATAGGCCTTCATTGCCGATCTCTGTCCTCTACCAGTGGCACTATTGGTCTATAATTTTCAGACCTTAATATGTCAAACAAAGACGGGGAGGAGGAAGTATTGGACATGGTCAAAGAAACAGGAGATACACAATCTCAACAACCAGGAGAAATGCAGAATATCCATTCTGCATATAGGTTGAATGGAAAGAATTACCTGAAGTGGTCCCAACTTGCTAGTCACCCTGACAGCATGGAAAAACCAACAGGTACTTGTACTTTGGCGTATTCAGGTAAGCTTCAATTTTCTTTTGGATTAAATGTCTCAGAGAAACCTTCTACCCTATTCTGGATACTAGATTCAGGAGCCACAGACCACATGACACCTTTATCCCAACACTTCTCCACATATTCACCTTGTCCTAGCAATAAGAAAATTGCTACAGCAGATGGTACTCTTGTTACTGTAGCTGGTATTGGAAACATCCAAATAAACTCATCAATAACCTTAAAAAATGTTCTCCATGTTCCAAAATTATCCACCAACCTTGTCTCTGTACAAAAACTTACAGAAGATTTATCTTGTAATGTTATTTTTCACCGTAGTCACTGTGTATTTCAGGACAAGGATTCGAGGAAGACGATTGGACGTGCTAGAGAATGGAATGGCCTTTATTACCTTGAAGAACCAAATCTGTCTACCATGGTTAAGAACAATTTTCCCCACTCCCTTATATCTGAGTCTATGTTATCCAATAAGGAGAAGATTCTTCTTTATCATTGTAGGTTAGGACATCCTTCTTTTAGGTCTATAAAAATTCTATTTCCCTCACTTTTTACAAAATTAGATGTTGAGAGTCTTCATTGTGATGTGTGTGAGCTTGCTAAACACAAGCGTGTACCCTTCCCAATAAGTAATAAAAGAAGCACATTTCCTTTTTATCTTGTTCATACAGATGTATGGGGTCCCTCTACTATTCCAAATGTGTCCGGTGCTCGATGGTTTGTAACCTTCATTGATGATTGTACCCGGGTTACTTGGATTTTCTTACTCAAACATAAGTCTGAAGTAAGCACTGTTTTTCCAAATTTTTTCTCCATGGTTAAAAACCAGTTTGGTGTGAAAATCAAAAGACTTAGGTCCGATAATGCCAAGGACTATTTTAATCAAGTCGTTACTCCCTTCTGTCAAAGAGAGGGAATAATCCACGAGTCTTCTTGTGTCAAAACACCACAACAGAATGGTATTGCGGAGAGGAAAAATGGGCACCTTTTAAACCAAACCCGGGCACTGTTGTTCCAGAAAAATGTTCCAAAATATTTGTGGGGAGAAGCTGTTTTGACAGCAACTCATCTTGTCAATAGATTACCCTCTAGGGTCTTAGGATTAAAAAGCCCAATGGATGTGCTTTCTTGTTTTTACCCGAATCTTTCCACTACAAACAATCTTAAACCTAGGATATTTGGGTGTGTATCTTTCGTTCATATCCACAGTCAAGACAGGGGAAAACTTGATCCTAGAGCTCTAAGATGTGTTTTTGTTGGGTATTCTTCAACTCAAAAAGGATATAAATGTTATCACCCTCCATCCAAAAAGTTCTTTGTGTCACATGATGTAACCTTCAATGAGCAAGAAGCCTATTTCACTCAACCTTATCTTCAGGGGGAGAATCCTAGGGAAGATAAGGAAATAGATCTGAGGTTACCTGACCTACCTAACTTTTTAGTTGCGACAGAACCTGAGTTAAACACCCTTGTGTCTCCACCTTCTTTTGAAACTGACCCCAAGTCAAATGAGGCCACTCTTCCAAATGAAACAGAACCTGAACCTAATGGGAGATTTGGAAAGGTGTACACCAAAAGGTCAAAGGTCATTCCAGAATCTATACAAGTCCAAGAGTCCAACTCACTTTCTTCAAATGAGGTAATTCCTAATTTCCCAACTTCACAGGGTGAAGAAGAAACCAAAATTATTGAAGATAATGCAGACCTCCCAATTGCCATTAGAAAAGGAACTAGAAAATGCACCAAGCAGCCTTTATACCCTCTCTCAAATTATCTCTCATTTAATAATTTTTCACCAACCCATAGAACTTTCCTCGTGAACCTAAACACTACCTCCATACCCACTACCTTATCCGAGGCATTGTCTGATAGAAAATGGAAGCTAGCAATGGATGTAGAAATGGAGGCCCTAGAGAAGAATAAAACTTGGGAATTAGTTACTTTACCAGCAGGAAAAAGGCCAGTTGGATGCAAGTGGGTGTATACAATAAAATACAAAGCTGACGGGTCAATCGAGAGATACAAGGCAAGGCTAGTTGCCAAAGGGTTCACTCAAACCTATGGGATCGATTATTCAGAAACCTTTGCTCCGGTTGCTAAAATGAATACTGTCAGGGTGATCTTATCTCTTGCTGCCAATTTTGGTTGGGAATTGCAGCAATTCGATGTGAAAAATGCTTTCTTACATGGGGAGCTCAAGGAGGAAATTTATATGAAAGTGCCTCCAGGATATGGTGAGAATGTGGCTGCCAGCACAGTATGTAAGCTAAAAAAGACCTTGTATGGGCTGAAACAGTCTCCTCGGGCTTGGTTTGGAAGGTTTAGTAAAGTTATGACAGCCTTGGGATACAAACAAAGTCAAGGAGATCATACATTGTTCATTAAACATTCTGCGTCAGGGGGAGTAACAGTGTTGTTAGTGTATGTGGACGACATTATACTGACTGGAGATAATAGGAGAGAACAACAGGTCTTGAGTCAATCTTTGGCCAAGGAATTTGAGATCAAAGCCTTGGGAAAACTGAAATATTTCTTGGGCATCGAAGTGGCACACTCCAGAAAAGGGATCTTCATATCCCAACAAAAGTACATCACTGATTTGCTGAAGGAAACAGGCAAAACAGCGTGTAAACCAGCAAGTACTCCCTTGGACCCTAGCCTAAAACTGGGGAACGCGGAAGAAGATGCTACAGTGAATAAGGAGATGTATCAGCGTCTGGTAGGAAGACTCATTTACTTGTCCTACACCAGGCCGGACATTGCCTATGCCGTAAGCTTAATTAGTCAATTTATGCACAGCCCAAGAGAAGTTCATCTACAGGCTGCTCATAGAGTTTTGCGGTATCTCAAGGGGACTCCAGGAAGAGGAATATTGTTCAAACGGAATGGGAATATGACACTTGAAGCCTACACTGATTCTGACTATGCAGGATCAATTGTTGACAGGAGATCAACTACCGGGTATTGCACTTTCCTTGGAGGGAATCTTGTGACATGGAGAAGCAAAAAACAAGATGTAGTGTCACGTTCTAGTGCTGAAGCAGAATTTCGAGCTATGGCAAGAGGCATAGCTGAACTGCTTTGGCTTAAAATTATTTTACAAGATTTAAAGATCAAGTGGGAAGGACCTATGAAGCTCTACTGCGATAACAAATCAGCAATCAGCATAGCTCATAACCCGGTTCAGCATGATCGGACAAAGCACATTGAAGTAGATAGGCATTTCATCAAGGAGAAACTTGACAGTGGTTTGATATGTACTCCATATGTGCCCACAGAAGGACAACTTGCAGATATTCTCACCAAAGGATTGAGCAGCTTAGCTTTTGAGAGAATCATATCCAAGCTGGGAATGGAAAACACCTATTCACCAGCTTGAGGGGGAGTGTGAGAATCTGTGTGATATGGTTTAGGAATGTTTATATTTTATCTCCATATTTAGTGTAGTGATTTGTAATTATTTTATAATTTGTACAAATCCCCTAAATCAAGGGATTACAGCCTAGGTCAAGGAGACATCTTTTGTTTCCTAAATTAGTGCTAAGACCTCTGTATATAATCTAGATGGTTGTTCAATGAATAGTAATTCAAACCCTAATTTACTACACTATGCACCAAGGTCCTATTCGACCAAGATCGGAAATTAGCATAAGAGTCCAAGTATTGTTGTTTATAAGTGCTGTATATTCAGCATCCATAGCTTGCTTCCAGCCAGGATCAGCAAGAGCCTCTTTTACAGAGGTAGGCTCACTGAGAGCTAGATGAACTGAAGGATACATCATCTTAGTAATGCCAGACTTAGCTCTAGTTTGCATGGGATGAGAATTTTGAGGATGAATATTGATTGGACTAGGGGCAGCAGAGGAGGAATTGGAATCTGATGCTGCAGTCTGATCTGATACTGTAACCTGATATGATGCTGCAACCTGATCTGATGCTGCAATCTGGCCAGATCCTGAGGAAGCAGGTTGTCCTGAACCTGATGCTGCAGTAGAGGGTGAAGGAAATGATGCAGCTGACTGAGGAGAGATAGGTATATCAGTTGACCCTGAAGCTAGAGGAAAAGAAGGAGGTGAGGAAGGTTGACTATAGTTGAATGTAGAAGAAGTAGAAACTAAAAAGAAGGTGGGAGCAGTGTCAAAGTGATCTTGATGAGCTGAAGTAGGAGATGAAGAAAATGTAGGTAAAGAGGAGAAAGGAAAGAGGTATCCATCAAAGACTACATCTTTGGAAATGTAGACTTTACCATCGGATGCCAAACACTTGTACCCTTTGTGATTAGAAGCATACCCCAGGAAAACACAAGCTGCTGATCTGTACTGAAGTTTGTGCTGATTGTAGGGTATGAGATAAGGATAGCAACAGCACCCAAAAACTCTTAGATCATTGTAAGTTGGGGCAGTACCAAAGAGAGAGGTATAGGGAACTTTGTTGTTATTTGCAGGAGAAGGCATTCTATTAATTAAGTAAACAGCAGATGTAAATGCATGATTCCAAAAATGCATAGGAACAGAGGCCTTGACTAAGAGGGCTAGACCAGTTTCAACAATATGCCTATGTTTGCGTTCAACAATGGCATTTTGATGAGAAGTGTGTGGGCATGTAAGTCTGTGAACAATGCCCTGGTCTTGTAGGAATTGAGTAAAAGGCCTAAACTCCCCACCATTATCACTCTGAACAGTTTTTATTTTTGTATTAAATTGAGTAGAAACATAAGCTTGAAATTGTTTAAACAGTGTGATAGTGTCAGATTTGAGTCTAAGTAGGAAAATCCATGTATATTTGGTACAAGCATCAACTATAGAGAGATAATACTTGAAACCAGAATGGGAAAGAATAGGAGCTGGACCGCATAAGTCAACATATAACATATCAAATGGATGAGAATAAGTGTGAGTAGAAAGAGGAGAATGAAGTCTACTAGCTTTACTAACACAACAAGCACTACAATTATCAAAGACAGATTTATTAGGAATAGGCATGTTACATGATTTAAGAACAGTTTTAACAACATCCGCATGAGGATGCCCTAGCCTATAATGCCACAACAAATAATTGGATGGCTTACAATGCATAGAAGTAGTACTAGAACTTGAGATACAATGCTGTGAAGTATCATTACTATATGAGAGAGAATTGAAACTAGGTACATTATTACATGAGATACAATTGAAACTAGGTACTGAAGTATGCTGAAAAACAGTGGAATGACAAACAAGTGCTGAAGTAGAATGGAGAGGTGGAAAAGCATAGAGCCTCTCAGGAGTGACATGACCCTTGAGAAGCACCTGATTAGTGGCCTGAGATTTAACAACACAAAAATTAGGATGAAACTCAAAGAAACAGTGATTATCTCTAGAGAATTTACTCACACTCATCAAATTTTTAGTAATATTAGGAACAAGCAGCACATTATGAAAAGCTAATCTGCTGCTATGAACCTAAGGAGAAGTGAAAAATGAGTTTCCACACTTAGTAATAGGGGCAGCTTGACCATTACCCATGAAGATGTGTTCAAACGAGTGTTGCTCAACAGGCTGATGAATTTGAGCAGGATCACATGTTATGTGGTGTGTTGCACCAGAGTCAGGATACCAGTTGAGAGGAGGTGGTGTTGGAGTATTGGCAACAACAACCATAGCATATGGACCAGGTGGAGAATGGACATATAGCCATAGGGATTGGGTGGAGTAGGCAGAATTCTAGCACCAGCATAGTTTGCTTGGGATCTGTAACCAGAAGAAGGATAGTTTCTGTTTTGATAATGAGAACCCTGCAGTGGTGGAGGTCTAGGTGCTGGACCAATGTAAGGCACATATTGAGCACCATAACCAAAGGAGTTGTGATGGTTGCTGCCAAAAGCTGAAGGAACAGAGGAATCAGAGTTGTAACTCTGATTGTGAACAGGAATGTAGGAATTATTGTAATTATCATCCTCTTCCTTATTATTGTAGCAGTAGGACAAGTCATGTCCATATCTCTGAGACTCTGACACATAGTGCAGTAGTGGTTGTTGCCTCTGCCACGGCCACCACCACGGCCACGGCCACGGCCACCACGGCGACCACCACGAGTGGAATTGTTGTGCTGAACACTAAGATTAGGGTTCTGATTAACAGTAGTTTCACTGTATTTGGAGGTTACAGAGGGTGAATGAGTTCCAGTGCATGATTTAGCAATGTTAACAGACATTGCATCACTTGTAGCCTTCTTTGAAGCCTGTGCTAACCGATTTTCAAAGACTAACAGTAAAGAACGAAGGTCGTCGATGGAGTAAGGTTCTAAATGACTCTCAATAGCAACTGCAGCAGAGTTATACTCCTCAGGCAAGCCATCAAGAATGGAATCAACATATTCAGCATGAGTAATAGGTGTTCCAACCGATTCAAGCGCATCAACAATGGATTTGAGTTTGAGAAAGTATTCTTCAATAGAGAGATTAACTTTGGTCACTGATCGAAGATCAGACCACAGTTGGCGCCAACGCGCTTTGGTCTGAGCGTGACAATGAGAGAGAATCTGATCCCACAGATGCCACGATTGTTGTGAAGAGAGAAAACGCAGTCGCATGGAATCGGAAATGGAATTGAGAAGCCATGAGAAGATCGTTTGATTGATCTCTTCCCATTTCGCATAGGCAGGGTTGAGGTGATCCTCATTGGAGAGGAATTCCGGTGGTATAACGGGAATCTCATTGATGAAGGAGAGAAGATGAGCAGCGCGAAGAACTGAGAGCACGAATTGCTTCCATGCGAGGAAGTTCGTCTCAGTGAGCTTGTAAGAGGTTTGCGGAAGGCGACGGAGGCACTGTAGTAAGCGGCGGTGCATGAACAGCTTCGCCGGAGTGGTTGCCTTCGCCGGAGTTGTTGCCGGAACCAGGATCGGCCATGGCTCACGATGATACCATATAAGAGAAGTGAAATGTGCAAAAATTAAGAGAGAAGAGAGAGAGAAAAGAGAGGGAAACTGAAATTTCTATTATTAAAATCTGAGAGGGAATGTAGATTGAGATTCTATTTATAGAAGAATCTAGATGAGCCTTCTCTTAGCTGTCAATAACAGATTTGACAGCTGGCTAACTAACTCAATATAACAAACTAACTAATCTTAACAATCTAACAAGTCTAAAGAGAGTGTGAACTCAAGTGAACCGAAGTTCACTTGTGTCCACTTCTATATACTCTATTACGTAATAATAAATCTTTCTTCTTTCCTTACATGATCTACTTGTTAGTATTAGAAGGAATAACACTTTTCATCTACAATTTTTGCATTTTCTGGTTGTTTAGAATAAAAAGTAATCTTATATATTATTAAAGGTGTGTGCTCTGGTTTCTCATAAGATCAATCTTTTCACAGCTGGGGTGGGCCTTTATCTCAAAATTGGTTAGATCAACAATTGGTCTTACAGAAACAGATAATATCTCGAATGCTGGAGCTAGGCATGACACCAGGTATACTTGCATAGTATATATAGATTTCTTCACTCAAGTTTCATTTTTTTTTTTTTTGTGTTAAGTACAAGTTTCATTTTGTTAATGGCAACACATGTATCTATATATGCTTTTGATTTTCTGCTGAGCATCTACATTTACAAAGGGGAAGCGGTTTCAGTCTCAATGCTCTCTGCTACATTTTTAAAATTTAGTACTGCGATATGACGTCGATTTTTTTTTTTTTTACTCTAGTGCTGCCTTCATTCGCTGGAAATGTTCCAGCTGCTTTGGCAACAATATTCCCGACAGCAAAAATAACTAGACTTGGTGACTGGTATCTCACTTCTCTTTTATAAAATTGTTCATTTCTCCATAAAGTTGTTTTTGATGTTACTTTTGCGCAGCCATCATTGCAAGACTTTGTATGACCTGGATTAAAAGTTCCAAATAAGTGTACAATGTTTTATCATTTTTTGCAGTTTTTATTGATTGGCCGAGTAGATTGGCTAACTTGCACAATAGTTGATTCCCAATAATCAGACAATACGATAAGGAAATGACTATTCCTCAGCTCGGGTCCCTAGGCTGATAAGAAAGTGATAATGAAAGCTGCAAATAAAGTGATAAGGCTGAAGATAAATTATAAGTGAAATGTGAAGGCTTATGCTTAATTGATTGAGTGGTTGTTATTCTTTTTATTTATTTTTTTTTAAAATTGAGTTCGCAATAGCAATTTAGAGCCTAAAACTAGCTATTAGTCCCCAGCAAAACTGTTTGCCATGTTTCCTAAGCTTTCTACCAATTTTCCAACCTTGTGGAATTATGGGCAACTATCAGAGTGGTGGTGACAGTCAATTAGCCAAATCAGCTAAGTTCTTTCAATTTAGAGTTCAAGTACATTGCATCAGTTAGCTGAACTACCCTACTTCAACCTCCTCACTATCTTCACGGAAGATGGTTACCATGCAGTTTGAGTGTCCCATGTAATCTTCCTCAATCTTTTTCAGTTTCAATCTTAATTTTAACTTGCAGCAGTCTGTTAGATATAATATCATTATGTAAAGAGTAGTGTTGATATAGCTTAGTCTAGCTTTAGTCTAGCTGTCAGCTTATAAGCTGACAGCTCAGCCTTGTAACTTAAGCTGATTCTCATCTTCTATAAATAGAAGAGTATGACTCAGCTCTTGTAACTAACTTTCCATAATGAAACAGATTCAGTTTCATACTCTCTCTCTCTCTTCTCTCTCTCTCTCTCTCTCTCTCTCTTTCTCTCAATTCTCACATGGTATCAAGAGCTTTTTCACGCGATTAGGGTTTTTCTTGTGATTTCTTCTCTTCTCTGCAATCATCGATTCTCTTCTTCTCATTTCGCTGATCGCTTCTCTCTGATTCGCGATTATTGAAGAATGATGATCGCTTCTCTCTGTTTCGCGATTATTGAAGTTCGCTTCTCTCTGGTTCGCGATTATTGAAGTTTGCGATTGTTGTTGTTCGCGATTTCTGCAGTTGCGATTGCTGAGTTTTGCGATTTTCAGTGTTCGCATTCTTCTTCCAACTCCTCACGCGTGTTCAAGTTTCTCAATTGCTTCTTTGATCCTCTTCATGGCTTCCGCTTCTTCTCCTCAACCTGCGCCTCTACGTGCTGTGTTCACTCCAGTTACCTTTTCGCACTCAATTTCAGCAAAGCTCACTAACAAAAACTACTTAGTCTGGAAGCAACAGGTGGAGGCTGTGATTGCTTCACACCGTCTTCTACGATTTGTAGTAAGTCCTATCATCCCCGCTAAATACTTAGTTGATGATGATATTGAATTTGAGCGTATCAATCCTGATTACTTAAATTGGGAAGAACAAGATCAGCATATAGCTTCATGGTTATTGCAATCCCTATCTGAACCTGTTCAAGCTAGGGTTCTTGGTTGTGTTCATTCCTATCAAATTTGGGATGGATTGCACAGTTATTTTAGTTCCTCAATCAAGGCTCGAAGCCAAATGCTTCAGTCTGAGATGCATTCTTCTAAGAAAGGTACTCAAATTATAACTGAGTTCATTGCCAGAATCAAGGCTTTAGCTTTTTCTCTTGCTGCAGTTGGTGAACCTATCTCTCAAAAAGAGCAGGTTAGAGTTGTTTTAGATGGCTTATCCTCAGAATATGAGGCCTTTGTTACTACATTGCTGATTAGAGAAACTCCTATTCCTAACATTGGTGCACTGGAACCTATGTTGGTGGCTCATGAAGCCTATCTTGAAAGGATTCACCCTGTGGTGAATGATGCATTTTCTGTGCATCTTGCTCATGGTCAATTTCAGCAATCTTCTCAGCCTCAATTTCAGCAACTTTCTCTGGTTCAGCAAGTTCCTCAGAGCATGACTCCTTAGGGTATGACGCCTCAGGGCATGATGCTTTATCAACCTTCTCCTCCTTTTCCAGGTCTTCACATTATCCTGCTCAACATTCTGTAGCACCTGCTCCATCTTCTGCTAGTGTTGGATTTGCTTCTCCTGTTCCTGTTCAGTCTCATGCATCTGCTACCAAACCACCCAAATCTACCAATCCTTTTGAGTCAGACTCTGATAGTAGTGGTTCTCAAAGTCATGATCAGTCTGTTGTTCGACAGAAAGCAAGTTCTACATCATCCAAGTCAGGCTATAAGGGTAAATCTGGTGGTAAAGGGAGAGTAAGGTGTCAGCTCTGTGACAAGCCTGGTCATGAGGCTCTAAAATGCTGGAACAGAGTTGACATTGTTATGGCTTCAAACAGTGAGAATCCATCCTCATCTAAGTCCAATTCCTACAAAACTAACAAGGGTCAACAGAATGTTGCAATACCATCCTTTCAGTTTCCTGCTCCATATTTTCCTTTTCAGCAGCAACCCCTATCTTATCAGCCAATGATGGTTCAACAATTTGCTCCTAGGCCTATGGTTACTGCTGCACCTTCCATTCTAGGTCCCGGTCCTACTTCTTGGACTCCACAACCTACTTATCCAGCTATCAGAACTCCTCCTCAGGCTATGCTTGTAGAACCTCAAGCATAAAAAACTCCCAACTGTGGTACCCTGACTCTGGTGCCACACATCATCTGACAGCTGATCCTGCAAACTTCACACATTCCAGGACTACTCTCTCAGGTCAAGATCAGATACTCATGGGTAATGGGTCTGGAATTCCAATAACTGGAATTGGTACCTGCATGTTTACACCTTCTAATAATCCTAATTCTTCTTTATATCTTAAAAATCTACTTTTAGTACCTTCAATTACTAAAAATCTTGTCAGTGTCAGTAGGTTTGCAAAAGATAATGATGTCTCTTTTGAGTTTCACTCTAATTGTTGCTTTGTGAAATCCCAGGGCACTCACTCTATCCTACTTGAAGGCACACTTGGTTCTGATGGACTATATAGTTTTCATGACTTACTTCTGCCTCAGGCTCAGCAGTCTAGTTCTACTTCTACAGACATGTTTTCAGCCTCTTGTACCTTGAATAAAGATGTTTCTAGTTGTTCATCCTATAGTGTAACTAGTAAAGATGTTAATGTTTCATGTTCTGTAAATGCTGTTTCAGCTTCTAGCAATTACTCACTTTGGCACAGTAGACTTTGTCACCCTCATGAGGGCATTGTAAAGGCTGTTCTTAAGTCTTGTAATGTTTCTTCAAATATAAATAAACATTCCTTTGTTTTCTGTTCAGCTTGTGCAATTGCTAAATCTCATAGATTACCTTCTTCCCCTTCCCCTAGTGTTTACAAATCCCCTTTTGACTTAGTGTATATTGATCTATGGGGTCCTGCTCCAGTGACCTCTAGTATAGGGTTCAAATACTATATGTCTATTGTAGACTCTTGCACTAGGTTTACTTGGTTTTTCCTTTTAAAACAGAAATCTGAGGCACTTCAAGCTTTTCAGCATTTTCAGATGTATGTTAATACTCAGTTTTCTGTCTCTATTAAATCTGTTCAGACAGATTGGAGGGGTGAGTTTAGACCTTTTACTAGGTTGCTTCAGTCACAAGGTATTATTCATAGAGTTATTTGCCCACATACTCATCACCAAAATGGTGTAATAGAAAGAAAACACAGACACATAGTGGAAATGGGTCTTACTATGCTTGCCCATGCTTCTTTACCCACCTCTTATTGGGATCATGCTTTTATCAGTGCTGTTTATCTTATAAACAGATTACCTAGTTCTTCTATCGGTGGGAAGGTTCCTTATTCTGTTCTGTTTAAAGCTCAGCCTTACTATGATTTTCTTTAGGTTTTTGGTTGCATTTGTTATCCTTGCCTTTGACCTTATGCTAAAAATAAGCTTCAGCCAAGGTCTACTAAGTGTATATTTTTAGGATATTCTCCAAATCATAGGGGCTATAAGTGTCTTTGTTCTAACACTGGAAGGGTCTATATTTCAAAGGATGTGATCTTTGATGAGAATTCTTTCTTCTCCTCTACTGAATCTCAAAAGTCTATTTCTTCTTCCACTTCAAGTGTGCCTACTCATCTCACTGTCTTACAGTCCTCAAATCCTACTATTTCACCTGTTCAGACTTCTCCCATTGTTTCTACTCCTCCTTGTGAAATACATACTCCTATTTCTTCTTCTTCTTCCTCTTTACCTTCTACTGCTTCTCCCACTATTTCTCTTTCTACTGAGTCCTCTTCTCCTTCTGTTTCTAACCCCTCTGCTTCAGTTTCTGTTCCTACTAATACACACCCAATGATAACTAGATCAAAAGCTGGTACTGTTTCAGGAATTCCTACTGTATGTACTGCCCACACTGAACCAACTTCAGCTAAAATTGCTCTCAGCATTCCTAGCTGGAAGGCTGCTATGGAGGATGGGTATCAGGCCTTGCTCAGAAATGGTACTTGGTCTCTTGTTTCTCTGCCTAAAGGAAGAAAAGCTATTGGCTGCAAGTGGGTTTACAAAATAAAAGAGAATCCTTATGGTACAATCAACAAGCACAAGGCTCGTTTAGTGGCTAAGGGTTTTAATCAGAGACGTGGTTTTGATTTCAGTGAAACTTTTTCTCCTGTTGTTAAACCAGTAACAGTTCGGGTTGTTCTCACTCTTGTCTTGACCTATGGTTGGGATATTCATCAAATAGATGTTAATAATGCCTTTTTGAATGGAGTTCTTGAAGAAGAGGTCTACATGCAGCAACCAGAGGGTTTCAAGCATGCTGATAGTTCACTTGTTCGCAAGTTGCATAAGGCTATCTATGGTCTTAAGCAAGCTCCTAGAGCCTGGTTTGATAAGCTAGCTGGTACACTTCTGTCCCTTGGTTTTCAGGAAGTGTCGGTGTGACCATTCTCTCTTTATTCATGCTACCTCATCTCACAAACTCTTTGTACTCTGCTATGTTGATGATATTATCATCACTGGTACATCTTCTACACTCATTCAGGAGTTAATTAGGAAGCTGAACCTTGCATTTGCACTCAAGGATCTTGGTGCTCTTGACTACTTCCTAGGCATTGAAATCAAGAAACTACCTACAGGAGAATTACTACTCACTCAATCCAAATATATTAAAGGTCTCCTAGAAAGGTCTCATCTAGAGGACATGAAAAGTTAGCCAACACCAATGGTTGGTGGACTTAAACTGACAAAGCAGGGCAGAAACTACATGGCAGACCCCTCTTTGTACAGATCCTTGGCTTGTGCACTACAGTATGTGACCACAACCAGACCAGAAATGTGTTATAGTGTTAATAAGCTTTGTCAATTCCTTTCTCAGCCTTTGGAAGAGCACTGGAAGGGTCTATGAAGGCACTGAAAAGAGTGTTGAGATATCTGAGAGGTACATTAGACCAAGGGCTTCTACTAAAACCTACTTCTATGCACAGTCCTTTACATTTGTTTGCATATAGTGATGCGGATTGGGCCACAGATCCTGATGACAGAAAGTCTACTTCCGGGTCATATGTTTATTTGGGTTCAAATCTTATATCTTGGTGGTCTAAGAAGCAAGAATGGGTTGCAAGGTCCACAGCTGAAGCAGAATACAGAAGTTTGGGCAACACTGCAGGGGAACTTAAGTGGGTTCAGAGTTTATTGAATGAGCTTGGTTACAACACCAACATCCCTGTTATATACTGTGACAATTTGAGCACCGTAATGCTTACCAAAAATCCTGTTCTACATTCCAGAACAAAACACATTGAACTAGACTTGTTTTGGGTCAGGGAAAAAGTTTTGCATAAGAGACTGATAGTTGAGCATGTTCCTGGAGAACAGCAGGTGGCAGATATTCTCACAAAACCCCTCTCTACTACCAGATTTTCTCTTCTAAGAAGCAAGCTGTATGTGACAGACAAGGTTCATATTGCTTCTCAGCACAAATCTAGGCTATTTTCCTCTACCAAGATTAAAAGAAGAATTGTTTTGTGGAGACTCTTCTAGCTGAGTTGCTGCGATGCTCAGATTCAGGGGGGAATATTAGGTATATACTGTACAAGTCTTTGTAAAGACTAGCCTAGATTCAGGGGGGAATGTTAGATATAATATCATTATGTAAAGAGCAGTGTTGATATAGCTTAGTCTAGCTTTAGTCTGACAGCTCAGCCTTGTAACTTAAGCTGATTCTCATCTTCTATAAATAGAAGAGTATGACTCAGCTCTTGTAACTAACTTTCCATAATGAAACAGATTCAGTTTCATACTCTCTCTCTCTCTCTCTCTCAATTCTCACACAGTCACATGGTGATTCTAAGCAGTTTCAATAATTTAGGTAATTGGTTTTGGACTTAGTCCATGCTTTATCCACTCCTGTCAGTACCAAATTCCTTCTCCTTAACATGTGCATCCTACTTTTTCACAAAGCATAGAGCCATAGACCCATATCCAGGTGGCCCAAAAAACTGAAACAGGCAGCAGCTGCTAACACAATCTGCCTTGGCTATCTGGACTTTGGCTATTTAGCCGAGCTTAAAGATGGCGCTGTTAATGATTAGTAATTTACAAGCTTTGGATTTGTTGCAGATATTCTAGTTTATAACTTATTTGAGTTTTAAAGCTTCATTTATCTGAATTGTTTGATTGTTTTTCCTTCTAGGAACACTGTTGATGGTGATCCTCGCTGGTGCTGCACATACCTTCTAGATCCCTCTGATCCTCTATTTATTGAAATTGGGGAAGCTTTCATCAAGAAACAAATAAAAGGTCAGCCTAATTTGTCTTTTTTCCCCTTTAGGTGATGGCCCTGATCTTGTGTATTTTTCTCCTGCTATGTCGGTTTTACATATTCTCTGTAACTTTTTTTTTTTTTCCAGAGTATGGAGATGTTACAGACATTTACAACTGGTAGATTCACTTTTCCTCCATACTTTACATTCGGTTTTTTTCTTAGACAGTTTGGTTGCAAGTTGGTGATCTACCACATATTCTATCAATCTATTTTTTTTCTTCCTAAAATTAAGATTTTATTTTATGGCTTACAGAGTCATTAACGAGTTTGCATGCTCATTTGTTAATAAACTATATTGGCCTGAAGTCCTGAACCACTGAATTACATTATTGCTACTGGAGTGTAGTGAATTTTCTTGCTTAACTGCTCTGGTTTGCTGCCAGGACCCATGCAGTGAATGTTAGGACCTAAGAGTTTTAAAATCGTAATGGCACAATTTAATTATGGCCCTAGCACAATTCGGTCATGTGCAAAGTATATTCTAGAATTAGAAGGGGTAGGGCGGGACATGCACAAGAATAAGCTGCTTAGTCAGTTAGTTTGGGAAGGGGTTTGCACATGCAAGACTCCTTACAGAGAGGGGTTAAGAGGCTGGTGGGAGTTAGTTATGCATTTTGTGGATATAGCGGTTACAGGGGTTTTCCTTCTGTAATTGTTCATTTTCCATAAATAATACTTACTTTTCCTTTGCCTGAATTTTGGTCTCTGATAGTTGCTGACATACATATTATATTCTTGGCTGCAGTGACACATTTAACGAAAACACTCCACCCACCAATGATACAACATATATTTCAACACTTGGAGCTGCTGTATATAAAGCAATGTTCAAAGGTGACAGGGATGCTGTGTGGTTAATGCAAGTATGCTTCAAATAACTCCTGGATCTTTCCATTTCCTTTGTTATTCCTTCTGTTACCACTCGTTATCTAAAATCATATTCTAATTTTTTAAGCATCTCAATTCTTGTAGATACACCAGCTTGATGCTTCAGTTGTCTTTAGTAATATTCTTCTTAATCACAGCTGTTCCTGATACCTTTTTTACAATCTTATTTGATGTATTATATTCAGGGTAAATTGCTTGTAGGTCTTGTTTTATCTTTTTATGATTGAAGTCAGTTTCATTGTTTAAGATCTGAGAGAGGGAAATCACAGGCTTAAGTTTAAGACATAAATATAGTGTAGTTAACCAGAATTTTTTAAGCTACATGCTAAAGATAATGCATTCCTTTTCTAGACAAGAATTTTGAGTTATGGATAATTTCATTGATGTATAATTTCCTCAACCCTTAATATCTTTTTCCTTACTTTCTCAACGAAGATTTATATTTTCCAGTCAGATGATTGTATCTGTGTTTCTTCGGCTGTGAATTTTTTTTTATCTTCTTAATGCTTTGCATTGCTGAGGAGTTTCCGTTATCCTGTTTTCCATTTATTTTGGAGAATATTTTGGTGCCATTTGTATTTTGTAGTACGCAGTGACCTGTTGCTGAAAAATATCAGTAATTTGCAGGGTTGGCTATTCTACTCTGACTCATCATTTTGGAAGCCACCTCAAATGGAAGTATGGAATCCTGACACAAACTTGACGTTTTCTGTCTTCTTGAGTATTTGTGAATTTTTTAGATTGTGGAACCTATAAGCTTCGAGATAAAAAGGCATATATTGTCATATTGATTATTAAACTCATGCAAAGCTAGGATTTATAGTTACAATAGGTTGAGGGTCACAAACCTGCTGTATTTTGAGAAAATAAAGGAGCAACAAAACATGTAATGTCCTTCTAAAATTATTTCTATAATTACGTATATACTTTATGTGTTTGGTCAGAAATCTTTTTTAAGTATTGGAATGTTTCTTATACGGAAAATGAATGTTTTCTATGAGTGAGAGTTATTTTTGTGTCCACATTAGTATGATTAATTTTTTTTTTTTTTTGTAGAAATAACTTTATACATGCATTTGAGAGGACGTTTCCATGCAAGTAGATGTGGAGACCTACTGTCATCCACATACATTGAATCTACTGAATGCCTTACAAAAATAGTATACATGCTTGTCCCTGTGTATACCCTCGATTTTTGATAAACTGAGTCAATTTCTTAAACGAAGCTATTGCTTTATTCTGTATAGAGATTTCTTTAACTTGAATACTTTCGAATCAAACTTCTGCTCAAATGTGGGAGTAGGTTGTGTATTTATATATTAAAATAGGTTGTCAGTATAGTGTACGACAATATAGTGCAAAGGATGCAAGTACCCTCAAACACACTGAACACATTAATACACTCTTCTTAACGGAGGTTTCTCCAGAGGTGATTATGAATCTCTAGAACATTATAATTAATAATCAAAGATCTTTTCTGAGTTTAATAATGCAATTTGGCAAAATGGTCTTAGATTTCTAATTCCAAGATGTGTGATGCTAGTATTAGGATCCAAAACTTGATACTAACACAACACTCTTTTTGCATTATGCATCTTTGTTTTGTGTTTACCTTCCTGCAGCAGTCTACATGGTAATGCTGTTTAATGCAAATACTTCTTCTTTACTTTGGTTTTTCACTCTGATAATATTTGCAGGCACTTTTACATTCTGTTCCATTTGGGAAGATGATTGTTCTTGATCTATTTGCTGATGTTAAACCAATATGGAAAACTTCCTTTCAGTTTTATGGTACTCCATATATCTGGTAATTAGCTCATTGGTAGCTCATGTTTTGAGTTCCTACACAAATATGATGTTCTAAATAATAATTATACTTTCTCAATCTTTGTCTGCTTCAGGTGCATGTTACATAATTTTGGTGGTAATATTGAAATGTATGGTATTTTGGATGCAATTTCTTCAGGGCCTGTTGATGCTCGAGTCAGTGAAAACTCAACAATGGTACTGCCTAAATGAAAACTCAATTTCTAATATTGCATATGAACATATAGGCAATTTGGTGGAAGCCTAAATGAAAAAAGCATTGCTTACAAAGCAATGTTCTATTCTTTGGCATAAAATATCTTCTGATTTGAAGCTGAAAAATATTTAGTAATAATGTATACTGATTTATAACTTCTATGTTCTAAATTTTAAACTTAATGTTAATAACATTTTATGTATGTAGGTAGGTGTTGGTATGTGCATGGAAGGAATAGAGCACAATCCTGTCATTTATGAGCTAATGCCTGAAATGGCATTTCGTGATGAGAAAGTTCAAGTTCTGGTAATAGAGTTTGTTAGCTATCTACTTGTAGTACAAGCATTGGAATTTGTATTTACTAGTTTGTTTCACATTCTTCTCATTCGTACACATTATAGATATACTATTGTTAAAACAAAATTGGTGTATGGGTGTCAGCAACTCAGCATAGGGTACTAGCTTTGAAGTACCAATGAAATGCAGTTGAAACCTTGTTTTTAGTAATGGACTATATCATGTTTACCGGATTTAGACAGCTTAGATGTAAAACTCACCTGAACGTAATTGCAGCTAGACTATCAGAGACCCAAATTTATCAGTCTTAACATTCAAAACAAATTTCTCCTCTGGTATGGCAGTATCTGATTTCTCTCGAATGACATTTGCTTGTATTGTGATGGCATCATATACAAGACACGATATCCCAAGTGTGCATTCTATGAGCTAAAGAACTATTAATAAGCGGTTCTTATAATTGGATCTCAAGATTGTCCCTAAGAGATGTAGCAAAGAATATCTACTTCCAGTTTTGACAGTTACATTGGGCTTTTGCAATTCCTTCTGCTTTTGTCATAGGGGAGTATTAAAACATGGATACTAAAAACCACCACATTTAGCCGATCCAACATAGTGAGAGAGAAAGACAACCTTTTTAAGATTGTTAAAGTATTGAAGCCTCAAATTGATTGAAAATATGAGCCTAGAGCCATTTATGATAACATCTTTCCCCCTATGGATCAGCTTTTGGGGTGGAGTTACGCCCAATTAACATCGTATCAGAGCCAACCATGATGTTGGGCCACACGCAGATGTTCATTCCTGCAATTCCACTCTCCAGATGCATCATTCCTGGGCAGTGAGGGGGTGTGTTAAAGTACTGAACTCCCACATTGACCGAGAATATGAGCCGAGAGCATTTATAATAACTTGGGCATCCCTTCTCCTATGAACTAGCTTTTGGGGTGATATTAGGCCTAATTTTTCCAACAGAGATAATATTGTTGAGTTCTCTCTCGCTCCCTCTCTCCATCTCACCAGATAATACTCAAAAGATCTAAGTCATCCCCAGTCAAGGGTTTCTACTTAATCAGAAGTCTAAATCTTAAAATTAAAAAAAAATAAAATAAAAAATCTATTTCTGTAATATTGAAACCCAGATCTGCTCTCCTTATTATTGAAACTAAGTTTATTCCTAAAATGTATCCCGGTGCCTGGGGACATGATAAAATAGGAACTTCAGGATAACATAGTACTTTGGCAGCAAGGAATAATGATTTGATCCCACTTGCTTAGATGATTTGATCCTCTGCACAAGGTTAAAGCTATTTTATATAGCCTAAAAATATCAGTGGACATCATTGACAATTGCTAACTCAAGGGTCTTGGTTGCTATGAGCCTTATGAGTGTTCTAATCCATTTGTGGATGTATCACTGAACCATTTATGAGTGGGTTTAACTTTATTTCTCTTGCAGGAATGGCTAAAGGATTATTCCCGTAGACGATATGGCAAAGCAGATCGTCAAGTTGAGGCAGCTTGGGAGATTCTTTATCATACCATATACAATTGTACTGACGGAATTGCAGTATGTATTTTATATACATTGATTACTGTGGACAAATTTTGTCTTTCGTACTAGTTTACGGATTTGATTTTGTACCCTTTGATCCTTCTTGTTTACGAGCTGCACTCTATGCATAATGAAATGTTTACATATCTTGGCAGTGGTATTTTTGTTTCTCTTATGTGGGTTAGAGAGACGGACAAGATGCAGATGCTTTCAGGCAGAGACTAGTTTGGTTTCTCCAAAGATTGAATTGGAGATGATTGAAACAAGTTTTTGCTTGTTAGGACATGTTAAGGAAAGAGAAACAGGTCATAGAGCAATATATATGTTGGACACTATTTCATGTTTAGAAAAAATATATTCTCTAAGGAGTTATATATTCTGTAATTATGCTTAGGATTACATTTGTGTATTTTCTTTGATTTTGTTTCATTTCCTAAATAAGAGAGTACAATCATGACTATAAAAACATTGCAGGTTTAGAGAGAGAAAAACATATACTCTCTTATTGTTATTGAGTAATACGTAGTAGAATTAATCGTCAAAATTGGTTTAGAGATCCTAGGGACCTATAGCAAGTGAACAGGGTTTATGGTAGCTCTTTACCCCTATCTGTTAGGGACTTCTGAGTTTTAAGCATGTAGAATAGCTCACTAGAAGTATTTCTTTTCTGGATGATTGGTATTCGTATTAAACTGTCCAAAGAGCATGGGAACATATTAGATTTTCTCCCCCTGGTGTTAGAATTTCTTTTTTTTTTTACAAGGTAGAGTAGCCACCTGATGTATAATTCTGACTGATTTATAGTAAAACCTTTTCTAGCAGCTTGAATACATGTTCCATTTTCTATGATTAGATCATCATCTGGGCCAGAATACTAATGGAAACAACTCTTCACGTTACCACAGGACCATAACCATGATTATATTGTAGTGTTTCCTGACTGGGATCCATCTACAAATTTTGAATCTGGCAAACCAAATCACCAGAAGAAGATTCACTTCTTCCCACCAGGAAATAGACGATACTTATCCCAAGAAACACCGTCTGAAATGCCAAAGGCTCATTTGTGGTATTCCCCGGACGACGTAATCAAAGCATTACAACTTTTCCTTGCTGGTGGGAAGAACCTTGCTGCAAGCCTGACATATAGGTAGTCCTTTGAACTTGATTTACACTAAATGTTTTTATGCATTTATCGTTTTTCAGTTACTGTGAAGCATATTATCCATATTAAATTGTTCATTGTAATAAATCACTTAGTTTCTAGTAATTTTCCTTGCTCCTCTTTAGTTCCTTGACGGCACCCATCTCTCCCATACTTGATTGAGGAAGACCTGTTCACTTTATGGCAACATACCGGATTTTTCTCTTTTCTGTTTAACCAAATGATACCAGATTCATCCTCTTAAATTGGGTCAATTGTGACTCATCCCAACTCCCAAGCATGTTAGTGAGTAGTTGTCACTTGTCAGGACTACAATTTACCACCTATAGTTCGATAAAGTACTGCGCCAAACTTCAAACTTTTAAGGAACCTGTGAAAGTGATATTGTTGTATATATATGTTATGTGATGCAAATATCGTTCAATTTCAGTGAATTTTCAATACCAGTACAATGAAATGAACGTAGAATCACCAGTCTTGTCTTGAGGTACAAATAAGATTATATACAAACATCATATTCTAAATAATTTAAGGTCAGTCACTTCTGATGGATGGATGGATGAAATACCAAGAATAAGTTATTGAAAAAAGGGATGAAATACCAATAATATATAACACTAATGTGTGAAATAATAATAGCAAATGGTTTGGTAAACTGAATGGATTAAGAAGTTGAGAAGCTGTTTATTGAAAGCTCTGTTGTCTTAATGGCAGGTATGACCTGGTTGACTTAACGCGGCAAGTATTGTCAAAGTTGGCAAATCAAGTATACATCAATGCAGTTACTGCTTTTCAGAAGAAGGATATTGATGCTTTGCACTTTCACAGCAATATTTTCCTTCAACTGATAAAGGATATTGATGTACTGCTAGCTTCGGATGACAACTTCCTACTTGGAACTTGGCTTGAGAGTGCTAAGAAACTGGCAGTGAATCCAAGTGAGAAAAAGCAGGTGAGAGCTGGTTTCAAGAAGCCACTTTGCATTTATTAAAAAGAATAAGGATTTAGAATCATTATTCATAACCAATGAATCTGGGCATGTTTGATACTCTCCTTTCCTTTTTACACGTCCTTTAAGGTTTTAGAATATAGATTAAGAAATGTATTTAATGTGTTTATTTGAATTAATTTAATTTATCTTTTACTCTCTCCATCCCATAAGTTATGTTCATTTAGCCATTTTACTTTGGCACAGAGAATGACACAAAGTGTGGGACACGTTATGTATATTCATTATAACCATCCGAGTGCAAGCATCTCACCTTGTTTTTTCCTCTTCATTGAATTGAATTGAGTGATGCAAAGTAATTCTTATCATGTTTACTAATTAGATAACACTCAAATACAGTAATTAAACGAGGTGGTTTAATGCCATTTACTTTTTCTCTCCAGTATGAATGGAATGCTAGGACACAAGTGACTATGTGGTATGATACAAATGGAACTACTCAGAGCAAGCTCCATGACTATGGTAAAATACATTACAGTATTAAATTTTGTTGTGCCTAACTCACTCTTAATTTTAGGTTGACACCTTTTGTTTTTTTCGCTGATCCTTGACTAACCAGCTAACAAATTTTGGAGTGGTATACTGGAAAGCTACTATCTCCCAAGAGCTTCAACCTATTTTAATCATTTGTCAGAGAGCTTGAGACAGAATGAGAAGTTCAAGTTGGTCGAGTGGCGAAAACAATGGATCTCACTGTCAAACAAATGGCAGGAAGGAAATGAGCTCTACCCAGTTAAGGCCAAAGGAGATGCTCTTGTCATCTCTCAAGCTCTCTATGAAAAGTATTTTGCAAAATAACTCAATTAATAAATCATAAGATTGGAGACTATCAATGCTGAGGACCATTTACATCCTGATATTGTTGTTAATCAAGTAATACCATGTTCTCTTAAATTTTGGGCTCTGGTTGTTCCTAGAGTTATGTTATATGTATAACATAACTTGACAACTTGTTATTATAACAAAGTTATTTCTATCTCACTTTATATATATATATATATATATATATATATATATATTTATCTATACACGAGTCTCAATTTTTTCATCAAAATACGAAGGGATAACTGTGTATTGTCCACAAAAGTTATACATTGTATTTGCGAAACAGATGGTATTAGATTACATGGGAGGCTAGAAAAATTAAGAACTTTGAACCTTGTTCCGAAAGAAATCTAGTTTATTTATTTAAAATGAGTATCAATGTAGAAAATTTCGATCCAAATATAAGCCAGCATCCTTACAAGTGCAGTATAATTTTATTTCTTGCTACAAAGAACAAACTAATCATACGTATACCTTAATCAATTAATTCCCTTCAGAGATCATAATCTTGTAAGCTTTAGCAGTGATATGGACTAAAATAAATAGAGATCTGCACTGTTTCCGGCAACTCTTCACCTCAACTACATACTACTTGGTGTTTTGTTAATCCACATTACTTTGGCATGAGGATTCCTGAAAGTTATGCTTCTTTCTTTAATCATGATGTTAAATAGGGGGTTCCCTACATTCCCATGAAGTCATAGTTTGGCCTCTGGTATCCCAAGCTGGTCACGGAGATATAATTGTTTAGGGATATCACACTTATGGATATTGGAGACTGTATCTGGATGTGACAGTGGTAATGACCCTGTCAAAGCTAACAAAGGCTCTAACAATAAGGTTTGGTTTTCACTTTTTCTTTCTTTCTCCTTCCTCATTTCTTCTAGTAAAGCTTTGCTTGTGTCGATGCCTGTTAAATCATTCAGACAAGAGTTTCATTCTTATCCATATGTTCTGTTTTAAAGTTATTATTGCTATTAGAGTTGTTGACTTATCAATTATTGGGAAAATATACTTGTAATCAGATTAATGCCACACCTGATAGGTATCCACCATGCACGTATCCATTATATCTTTCACTAGTATGCTCTCCGGTGAAGAAAATGTGACCTACAGGGGCCTGAAACAAACCGAAAAAGACAAGATAAAGCAAGGGAAAGAAAACTGCTTATTTAATCATCTTTTGGGTTTTTAACATTTAATAGATGAACAGCAAAAACAATTGAACACAAGGAGTAAAATAAATAGATGAACAGCACATCAAACACCAAAATACAACATGAGAGTCCAACCCCACAAGGGCAAACAAACTATTCATGATGTTCAAATATCAATTTAAAAAACAAAGAATTGCAATTTTTTAATAAAGAAAAATAAAGAGAGTATATTTTAAGATTGAGCTTTTATCTCGTTGCAGTATTAGTTTTTATTTAATAATGTTTATCTCACACTTGTTTTTAGCTACTCTTTTTACACCCATCTTAAAACAGAATGCTGCCTCCCCCATAAAATTTTCCCGCCTTTTAAAACAACTCAAAGCCCTCTCTTCATAAGAAAAGAGGCAGTAAAAAAGAGGAACTGTGAGACAATTGAGATTGTTTTGGATTTTGCTTCCACATTCATCCAAAGAGTAGGAGTACCAGAAAATGAAGTAACATTAAATTTTATGATTCTCAATTCAATGACAATTTAATATTCCTGAAATATTGATTAGTCACTGCATCTGGCCCTTCCCCCTTGTATTTTATTCTGAGGATGATTTGTTCAGGAATGGAAAAAAAACAAAAACAAATTATATTAAATTCGTTTTGTCATATTTGGTACGTCAAAAACAAATTAAGTCACTTGTGTCACAAGCACCTAGTAAGACGACAAACTACTTGGCTTAGAATGACAACGGGGATTGATCATTAATTATAATTGTTAGCCGTAAGATCCAGGTCATATCTTATTTTGTCTTCATATACACTGTTGTAGTATAAAGACAAGTATAACATCATATACTATATTTAAGAACAGAGCACATGCAGAGGAGTCTGAAGGAGATATTGTCACACAATCAAAAAGGCTTTAAATCAAGTTTTTCGATTGTTAGAGACACCGCAACATAAAAGTTTTGAGAGTTGCCAGAATGGCATCATAATTGAAATTGTGGCCGCTTTTACTCCCAATAATTTATAAGGTTTTGAGACTCCAAAACTTCGATCACGATAGTTATTTAAAACCTTGCACACAATTATAAAAAAAAGACTTATTTAACCTTTTAATCCCTGAACTTAGATGTTTTTTTGAAATTAGTCTTTAAACTTTTTTTTAATGCTGAGTCCCTAAACTTTGCTTAAATTTTGAAAATGGTCCTTTCATCACTTAAGTAGTGATATGACTAAGGATATGTCACGTCACCTTCGCCACATCGATAGGTAACGTGCCAGATGATGTCACGTCATTTTTTTAAATTAAAAAAAATTCAAATTTATTAAAATTAATTAAAAATTGTATTTTTTTAAAGAAAATTGAATCTTTTGATAAATTTTAAAAGAAATTATTTTTTAATAAAAAAAATCATGTAGTGTTTCGTGGCTCTACATAACACGTCACTCGTTGATATTGTGAAAGTGACATGACATGTCGTAGGCTATATCATCACTTAAGCGACGAAAGAACCATTTCCAAAAATTAAACAAAGTTCAAGGACCCAAAACATCGGAAAAAAAGTTTAAGAACTAATTTCAAAAGAGCACCTAAATTCAGGGACTAAAACGTCAATTAAGCCTAAAAAAAAAATAAGAATGTTCAATATGATAATAAACAAACCTTGATATTATGAAAATCTTCAAGATTAGGGATAATGGGATAGTTGCTGTAGCTGCCGCGCTGAAACCTGTTATTCCACCACCGGGGAACAAGTATATCAATGGCTTCAGGTATGTTGGGTCCAAACATATCCCTCAGGACTACCATAGCTTCTCTCAAGGTCTCTTTATCAGATTGAGCCTCCACACGTTTTGACTCCTCATTTGTCAGTGTCACAACCAAGATATTGGAACCAGGATATGCATTTTCCATGTGCTGGTTACAAAGCAGCAAATCATCAGATAACTTAAAAATATTTGGATGATTAATCAAAGAAACTAGACATTTCAATCTTGAAGGTCAAAGCAAAATTATTCTGATTCTGAATTCAATTATTTTAAGTTACAATGTAAGTTCAGCTCCAAAGTCAATGTATCATTGCATACATATTGAGAAGAATAGAAACGGATGTGCTGTACCAAAATTGTACAATTAATGCAGAAGTTTTCAGATCCAAAGTCAATGCATTATACTTCCTCCGCCCTTAATATAAAGCCTTTCAGGGGAATTCATCAAAATGAAGAAAATTAATAAATTCATAACATTTTGTATAAAATTTAAAATTTATCTTCATGATTTTTATTTGAATTTTAAAATATATTGAATAAATAAAAATAATCGAAAAAAAGAAATAATTAATATCATTATAAGTAAAAAATAAAACTTACAAATAAGACAAAAGAAATCTAAAAATAAGCTTATAATAAAAATACCAAGGAGTACAATTTTTTCTTATATTATAATATTATATTACTAATCTATATCTTTACATTTTATACACTATTCTCTATAAACTAGAAACCAATCATAGCTAGAGAGTAGTTCCCGTTACGAAACTTATATCATGCAGATAACTCCAAGCGGGAACCAACATCACGCTTATCGTAGAAGGATAATGAATCGTGTAATAAACTAATAATGGAAAGAATATTATATGTGTTATACCTACAAAGACACAAATAATACTATCACTATATGACAAATGGAAATAACAGCAGCAAAATTTATAATCAAGTGCAAGTAAAAAGTCAAAAAAAAAAAAAAAAAAAAAAAAAAAAACCAAAACAAAACATCTAGCTCACATTGCGTAAATCAGGGGCCACGAATATAACCAAAGCTTATTTTTCCATATGAAACAAAAGAGTTGTTTTTTTTGTTTTTTTTAAATAAATTATAGGCTCAAGCAATAGTATATGGGGATTACCATTATTTGGCAAGAATAATATAAAAATGGTAGTGAATGCTAATGGCAAATAAACTCATCATGGAGATAAATTGATAATTGCTTCATCAGATTTTGAACTAGGTAGCAAGTTTAAAGAAATCCGGCGACAATGGATTAATACAGAACATCGATTACACTTGACGCAAGGACTGCGTTATATATAAGTTATTTGATCAATTGACCCGAGTGCTTGGCCACAAGAAGGGCAATAAAAGCATACTCCATAGTTGATAACATTATTTAAGTTCTTTGGTCATAAATCAAGAAAAGTGATATATTTTTCTAACAAATTAGTTAAACATTATTTAATTAATCACGTAAAGGTAACACGTGTTATTTGTTAACTAATAACTGATGAGGCAAGTATCATCATATAACATATGTTATTTATATGCAAGGCTAAAATTTTTAGATTAATTCATTAAAATGAGACAAGATTACTCATAAATCAAGGTAAATACTACAAGTTGATAGCTTAAAAAGTTGAAATTAAGAAGAACCATGTGATCCACATGTACAACACATCAAAATTGATAACCAAGTGTTATTTAGATCGTCACCATGACAATCGTTCTCTTTAGTTTATACTCTTTAAATCCTCTAAAAGCAAGACATATATGTGAACTTGGGCCCTAAGGTTAGGTAAGCTGCTAATACTTCCATGATATGTAAAATTGACAGCATGGCAATTTTTCCTTTATTTCGTATTATAGACATTTTTTTTTAATGAAAGAAGAATTATAGATTTAATTGCTATGGTTTTTTGTTCACCCTAATGAATTGATGAAAATAGCTTAAGCTTGAAGACGAGAAACAGAACAAAAACACAAACAGGAAGCAAAACATACGGCATAGTAAAATACATGATGGAAAATGAACTGGCAATTGTTAAGTAAAATTACAAACCAAACCTGCCAAAATGTGTAGTAGCCTCTCCGGTCGTGAGCATAGATGAAGAATTCCTTTCCGGGTCCACATTGCCAGAACTTATACGGAAACTTAAGAAAAATTTTGGTGTACACCATCACGTCACATTTCTCTATGACTTCCATCTTCCACCTCTGTTCCATTGTTTTAATCATCATGAACATATTATATAAGATATGTTATGTTCAGCAATCAGCAAGACTACTATCTAATATTAACATGATTGAATAGACTACTAAGCCCACCATGAGCTCAGGGAACAGACTAAATACCACAATGATCATATATTTTAATAGTTTAATTTGATGCATACACTAGTGTCAAATGTTAATTAATTATAAATTTTAATTTAAACTTATTAATGAAATAGGTATTGAAATCATACCTACTATAACTCATTTTAGTATATCACACTATCATGTTTCTATAGAAATTCGTACAAATAAAAGTACCTAAAGTTACACAGCTGCTAAGCTGCACTTAATCATCCTAACAGGCTATTGTTTCAATTAATTTATTTATTAAATTCGAATGCTATTATACCAACCATTGATTGGGAGGTAAGTAGCATTCTTCTATAGAATACAATAACAATGATGATAAGGATTAAGGAGAAGCAGCTATCAGAACTAAAAACTTCATATGCAAAATTGCCGCCCTGTTCACTTGTGGACCTAATTATTTAGAATATGTTTTTGAAAGTAAATATGTGTGATTTGGAGTTTATGACTTAAGATTTTTTTTTTGTCCGTATTCCTTGCGGAATCACTGATATCCCCAAGAGCACCCTTAATACCAGACAACCACTAATCCGGAGTGAGCTGCGTGGCTGGCTCTCCCAGCGAGATGTTTTTAGTGGGAATCAAACACGAGGCTACTAGTACCTGTGTCCCATTCCCAAGATTTCAGTTGGGACCTTACACCAACTAAACCAAACCCCATTGGTATTTATGACTTAAGATAATCCTAGGTGAAGTATCCATATCCATATCCGGTATTTATTGGGTATCAATATAGGTGTAATACTCTTCAATGTTTACCATGAGTGTATTGATTTACTATTATTTTAATATTAAGTTGATACACTTACTTTTGTACCAAGTACATATATAAGGTACGTCGTACTACACTTTGAACACATGCAGTGCTTTCATATTTTGTGAGAAAACTATGGTATTTTCTCTTTTATTTTTTTTATACATCTCCATTTTAAATTTAACTCACATTATCGGCATATTGTTTTTATATCTTAGTAAATTTTGAGAAAAACATTTTATTTTTAGTTTCAAATTATTTGCTTGTATATTTTTATTTACATTTATTTATTAATTTGAATTTATAATATTATATTTATACCCTAATTCTTGAAAACATTGCGTACCCTATACATGTATGGTTATACATGTAGTCGTATTTTACATATCCATACTTGTATCTGTATTGGTGTCAGTGTCGTGTCAGTGCAACATAGCTTGGAATAGATATAGTAGTTTTTTTTTTAATTTTTTATTTCTAATTTTGAAACAACACATTTTTAATTAATGATAAAGAATCACAAATTTCTTGCTTTGCTACTGTATGCTACTGCTAGGTGTCTCACAAGCCGACAACTGAATACTTTTCAAGATATGGAAAAATTATTAAAGCAACTTTTACTTCAATTAATAAACTATAAGATCAAATTCCTGATATTGTGCTTATAAATAAACACAATTTTTCTTTTCTCTATCATTTGACTATCGCTAATAAAACTGTGTGCCACTAATACCGTGGATCATGCAATCCATGGTTTCTCCTTATGAAACACCTTTAAAATCTACTATCTTTTGTTATATCATCAAAGATAGAGCTCAGATGAATATGGGACCTAGCTAATCTTATAAAAAAAATTAAAATTTGTTGTTTACAAGAGTATTCCCTAAATTGCCAAAAATTAATCCTTTTTCAAAAGTTCAAATATTTGTAATATCAAAAGCAGATATTCTTCTTAGTAACACGGGGTTGCTGGCAGGGGGAGAAAATATAGAATATATATATATACTAGCTACTACTTGCTACGAAGAAGACGTACGGGTAAGGGTGGATTGAAGGAAAGTAGGTCGCTTTGGAGAACGCCAATGCTAACGGACAGAATTACGTAGTTAGCTTTGTAAACGCAACCATCCTCCGTTTTCACGGTGACGCCATTTCTCGAATGCTGTAATTCCCGGACGACCTGCACAGCACAATTCCATGCAAGAGATTATGGTTCTGCTCAAAATTGTCCACTGAGATAATATTTGACTCAATATCTTATCGAGGATAAGAAATTAATACCTTTCTCAAAATACCTTTCTCAAAGAATTAAGGATTCATAAATGAAAATATTGACAGAACTCTCAACTTCATGTTATTATTTGAGACGTATACTTTTTAAGATAAGATGACACATCACTTGAGGCGATTGCTATTAAGATTTTGATCAATTGTAATTTTGTGGCTCGTAAATAAATTGGGACTCTTGGCCTATTAATTCATGAGATGTAAAAGGCTTTTCAAAAGACATTATTTGTGGTTCAAATTTTGCCACTAATCAAAAAGTATCGGCTTCGGCATGTATATTTTTATGTATTTATCTATGTGTCTCTATATATAACATATTTTTTGTATAATTCATATTTATTAATAAATTGGTTAATTTAATTTGTGATATTGAGGATGTGAACATTTGATATATTTTATTCAAAATTACCTTTATAAATATTATTGAATCTCTAAAAAGTGTTACGTAAATAGAGGTGTTAATAAAAAAATAATTAGTTATTCTTGGAAATTGTAGAGGATGTTATAAATAGGATTAAAACAAAAGTTTCAAAAGGGTCTAATATTTAAGAATGGAGAAAGCATAAAATTATAGGGTATAAAATTTACAAAAAATAAATAAAATACTCCCTCTGGTCCTTATTATAGGGCATACTTAACCGAATTACACATACCAAGGAAAGTGGTTGGTTTTATGAATTCTATGAGAATATATTGTAACATTACAATTTTACCCCCTTAACTTTTCTTGGAAAATTCGCACTCATTAATGAACAACAAAAAACACATAGATAGTCAAAGCATTTAATAAGGGCAAAAAAGAGAAAAATCAATAAATGATGCCTAGAAAATATAAAGTGACTTATAATTAGGACCAAAAAAACTTTCTAGAATGTGACTTATATATAGGACTGGAGGGAGTAGTATAAAATTCATTAGGAGTGATGGAGATAGTTTTAGAGAGTTAATGGGAAAAAAAGAATTTTTATAGTATACATTCCTGATTACATGTTAAAGAATTATATATTTGTCATTCTTTGAAGGATGAAATACTTATTTTTCCCATTAAAATATGTTTCTATAATGTCTCTTGACTAGAGTAACACAGTAACATATTTAAAAGAAAATCCATTAATTAATAAAATAGTTGCTATAAAGATAACATTTCTCACTTTTTTTATTGGTTGTTAAAAACCAAAAGCTAAACAGTTCCGAAATGTCCTTTACCATAAACTCCAAAGTGGGACAATCAAGCACGGTTACGTAAAAGACAACAAAGTCCAATAATATAAACTTTTATTGTCAAAACTTAATTTAATTTTTTTTTTAAAAGTAATAAGAACGAGAGATATCTTAAAGGAATTGTACAAATATCGTTAGAGAAAATGACAAAAGGGAAAAACAGAAAGCAGCATTTGCAACACAAATGGAAAATCTTTTGTACAAGGAAATTTAAAAGGGACTGTACCACTACCTTGTTGAGTTTGAGACGAGTGTCCAAGATTCTACCCTCTGATGTTAAGAGAAATTCTTCAGCCATTTTGTAGAGCAAGTAATCGTATCCTCTCTCGTCCGCAACCATGAATTCCCTCTCCCCAAAGTCAAGGTAAGTGGATATTGGTTCCACCTCTGCACCCAAGAACAGAGTACAAAGAGGAAATTTTTCAAAATACCAACTAAAAACGGACCCAAATTGAAGCAGAGAAGAAATCACAAAGGTCACTAAAAAGATAATTCTATTACTCCTTTCTTTTAAAGGTAAGTTCTAATTATATCAATATGTAAAGCTGAGCTAGGAATGAAGGCATTTTTATAATCGTGAAATAATGATGACTATTTGATGACAAAATCAGGAAAAAGACTACTTGTGCTATAAGTTAGATTGATAGTAATTAAAATTAAGATGTCTTTTGATTATCAAAATACTACTTTTACCTATAGCATCTCTTATGAAAGGCATACATAGTTGGTACACATTCCCCATCCACATAAAAAAATATAAAGAAAAGAAAGTCATACATAGTGCTAGTATAAAATCTTGTACACCTGTTGCGCATGGACTGCAAGGTTAGAAGTCGAAAAATTTAATTTTATTAATAGCATAAGGTTAATATAAATTTAATACTTTTAAGGGTAGCATATTACCATGAACATTCACTTCCTTTAAAATAAATATTCACTCCAATGGTTTTAGGTAAAGATTATCATTTAATAACTTTTTTAATTTTTTTTTACACTCCGATCATAGACCAAAAAAAATTTAAAAAGTTATTAAATGATAATTTATTATAATATCTTTACACAACATTGATTGTCACACATTTTTTATGTTTGAAAATGGTAAAAGACAATGATATAATTAAGATAAAAAATAATTAATGTACTTTCAATTTTTTAAATTGACAAATAATTTAAAATAAGTTTAAAATGTTAATTAAAATGAAATGGAGGGAACAGAAGCAAAGTAGAATGATTGGCCCCAATGCAACTCAGAAAAATAGCATGATTGAAACTAACTAAATTAATTTAAGAATTTTAAAAAAATTAACTCGCAGGACTGAGGATCAAAAATATAAATGGCATTATGAAAAAAATAGAATATTGTGTGTTTTTTTTAGGTAAATGGAATATTATTTTTTTTAAAAAAATAAATCTAATATTTCTGTATCTATTATGTATACCAATTTCAATACAGAATCACTTTTTTTTAAGTACTCCTTTTGTCTCACAAGGAAGCTAAAAAATGACAAAAAATTTTGTTCCAAACCAAATTTTTTGTCCTTAACCAAAGTTAGAGTAATTGATGAAAAGTTTAAAAATGGTAAACTTTGAATTATGATTGATTGATCAATACAAAATGTATTAAATTAGGTATTTGATAATTAGTTGATGAGTTAGACAAATTATTAAAAACGTGTCTCTTTAATTTTTATTTTACTTTTTTACTTTTTCAATTTGTTCCGATGGACGACCGGAATACATATCTTAATCAAATGAATTCTTCAACATTCCCAGCATAGCATAGGAGAATCATATTTCTTAACTAGTTTTCAGCCCGTGCAATGTACGGATTGATTGTTTGTTTCTTTATTATTAGTTAAATGTCTTGCAAGATTTTAAAAAAAAATAATAATTACCTTTGGATTACTTTAGTAGTTCAAATAATCGATAATCATTGTAAGTTTAAGAATTGAATCATTATTAACAATTATTTATTGCTAAACATATATTTTATTAAAAATCAAATAATCAAATTCAGGAAAATATAAAACTTAATAATAAGTGATGAAGATTAAAGACTTGAAAGCAAGAAGCTGCTAACTAAATGGATGGTAAATCCTAAGTACTATTTCCTTCAACAAATTAGGTATTTGATAATTAGTTGATGAGTTAGACAAATTATTAAATGCGTGTCTCCTTAATTTTTATTTTATTTTATTTTGTTTTTTTACTTTTTCAATTTGTTCCGATGGACGAACGGAATACATATCTTAATCAAATGAATTCTTCAACGTTCCCAGCATAGCATAGGAGAATCATATTTCTTAATAAACCATTTTCCTGTTTCAAATTTCAAATACTCCATTGGAAACAAGCACAAATTAAAAGTGAAGATGAGAAAGAGAATGAAATGTGATGAAAGAAGTTACTCACCTGCCATTTCGAAATCATGAAGCATGAAATCAATGGCGAGCTCCATTGGCGTTCTAAGATGAGATCGAAGAATCAATTAAAAAAAGGAAATAACCGAAACAAAACACGAAAACTCTTTTTGCGGCTGAAAACGACGCCGCACGAAGAGAAAGAGTTCGTTCCACTTACAAAGCCTTGGAGTCACTGTCACCGTTGTTATTATTTTTATTACTCTCCCTTAACGTCTGAATCGCCGAGTCCACCGCTTTTTTGTACGAGTCAGCAACGATTCCACTCGGAAATATCTTCCCTCTGCAACTCGTTCCCACAAACTCGGTCACTCATTCAACTAAAACTAATATTCAAGAAAACGACGTCGTATGCAGCAGCAAATAAAAATATCAGAGTTTAAAAATATTTCAAAATTAGAGGAATCTAATGATTCTTGTTTTGAGAACCTTCTATCGTAGATATTATAGCGAGCATTGCTGTAATCGGAGAAAAAGGTTCGGAGGCCGGATTCGGCGGCGAGTTTCCAAATAGGATTGGACTCTGCTCCACCGACTCCGGCGATCCAACCGGCACCGAGCTCCACCGACACACCGCCGAACCTCTCCTTCTGGATCCTGCCGCCGATGCGGTCAGAAGCCTCTAGTATCAGTATGTCCTCTACGCCATTCTCCGCAAGCACCTTGGCCGCAGCGATACCTTGAAATCAAAAGATTATTTGATTAATTAACGAGATTCGGTAATGAATGTTTGATTTAAGCGAAATTGGATTGTGAAACGGGTGAAAAGGGAGGATGAAACGGTGCGTGAGTGACGGTGGTGGAAGTTACCGGAGATGCCGGCACCGATGATGATGACGGAGGAGGAAGAAGGGGAATCCATGAATTTGAGTTTGAGAAGAGAGGAGCAGAGAGAGGGTTTTGAGAGAGTCGAAGAGTGATTTGTTGTTGGCAGAAGAAATAGCGGGAGTCTGTTGTTTATATAGGTTTAATTTATTCTTTTTATATATTTATTTATTTGTTGTTTTGATTTTTCAATTTTAAATTGATCTTTCATCCCTGAATTACTGTTAATTATATGTATCAATATCATATATTAGTCAGTTCATGTATACATTGTTGTAGAGAGAAAATAATACATGTCCATATCATATTAATCCATATATGATGAATAATGATTCAGAGACCAATTTAATAACGAAGGGATCAACATAAAAAAAATATAAAGACCAATTTAAAATTAAAAAATAAAGTATGAGACCAAATAAATTGTTTAGCCTTGTTTTGATAATTCTAAAGTGCTTTGTGTTGTACCAACGAGCTGTTGGTGTAGTGGTGCCAGGGGCTGCACTTGGTAGGGCTAACCACGGACGAACCGCGATTCGATTCCCCGCAACAACGTTGGGAGAGGAACAAAACCTTAACCCCGGGATCTCCCTCGAACTGGACTAGTCGACCCAGTGCGCCGAATACCAGGGTGCAAACTAATAAAAAAAAAAAAAAAGTGCTTTGTGTTGTTATGTTCACATGCGAATTGGCTTGGCTTGGTCAATAAGGTTCACTTATATCACTACTTATTTTTACGCGTCTCTAGTCAGTTTGGTAAGTGCTACATGGACGGAAAGGGTTTTAGCAACCAATGGGAAGAAAATAATGATATTTTTTAATTTTTAAACTACATATTTGATTAATCAGAAAAATCAAGACTTTAGAGGTTTTTTACATTATTAATCAAGAGTGAGCATGGATAGATTTGGTCTTAACTAGAACCCAACCCAAAAGTTGGATTGGATCATTTACTTAACTTTAATTTGATTTGATGTGAGTTCTAGAATTTGAATCCATGTTTTATTCAAAAACCCCTTTTTTATTTTTATTTCAAAAATACCCTCACTCTCTTTTTCCTTCTCACCTACCACCCAAATCCCATCTCTTCCCTTCTTCTTCTCCTTCCTTTCTCCATACTCTTCCACCGCTCTCTTCTCATCCATTGTCGTTGCCGCGCCGTTGTCTTTGCCGTTTTTCGTCGCCGCCGCCGCTGATTATTATGTTTGCCGCCGTTGCTGTTAGCATCTCAGTTTTTAGTTTTTTATGTTATTATTTTTTTTCCAGTTTGTTGGTGGTGGTTTTTATTTTTTTGAAATTTGAGCAACTTTTAATAAGAAACTGACATTGTTGCTTCATCTTGGTGGATAAGGTCCAACAGTGGTATTAGGAACTCCTCCCACCACACATGGTCGTGGAAAATAAAAGCAAGAGATGCTAACTTATCTGCTGCCCTATTACAAGTTCTACCGGTATACTCTACTTTATAACTATCAAAATGTCTAGCCTCTGTACAACATTCTTTGATGATCTCATCAAAATAAGAATTTGATTTCTGCTTCCTCGCTCATCCTTGTTGAACTGGTAAACAGTCTGTTTTGAACATCATGGATGTAAAGCCCAAGTGGAAAGTCATGTCGATGGAGGGCAACTGTTTCGGCCAAGGACAGCTCTAAAACGTTAGATCCGTAGTGAGTTGCAGCAGCTAGAGGAAGGCCTTCACTGTTCCGGAAGATCTGTGGAGGTGGTGGTTGAATTTGGAGTTATATGAAAAAAATAAAAATAAGTAACGAAGTTTGGGAATCATTTGCGGGGTTTATAATTTAACAATTTTTTAATAAAAGATATTTTTGATTTTTCATATTTAAAACGGGGTTTTTGGATAAAAAGTGGGGTTCGAATTCCATTACTCATTTGATATAAGACTCAATAAACATTAAAAAAGAAATCGTTCCAACCCAATATGTTATATAATGGATAAATTTAATCATTATATATAGATAAATCATAAAAATAAAGAACTAACAATTAAAACTAGAGTACTATATTTTACAATATTTATTCAAACTATAGAGTATGGATAAATATTTTAAAAAAGGGTTGTGTTATTAATAGAGTAATTTATTATTGAAAAACTAAGTACAACACTTTTCGATATACAAAATACATTATTTTCCTATGCAAAACTATTTCTTTTATTTCCATAAACAATTTCTTAAGGACACTTGTTAACATTTCCCTTTAAAAAAAAGCTAGGAATTTAAGAAAAAAAGTTTTATTATTCATAATTTATTATAAGATATATATTTCAAAATAACGTGAGACATTGAGACAGGTAGGGATGATTCTAATTATAACTAGTACTTGATAAAATCACATTGGGTTATTTTCGCCAACCCAAACCCGTCAAAATGAGCTTTATATGGATTAGGTCTTACTGGCATCATCCGCAAATTACGTGTTAGTGACCATTGACTATTGAGTATAACTAATACACATGAAAGTTGTTAATTAAAAAAAAATTATACCGTTAGTGCATATTTACTAAACTTTTGATTTATTATCAAATATTTTAGAGGTTATGCTAATCATTGCCCTAAAGGCATTGCTTAAAAAAAAAAATAAAAAGAGAATATGTTTGTATTAGAAAATAAAGTTTAGGATTCCACATTATAATAAACGCAACAACTTCCAAAGTTAAATAACTATTTTAAGTTTCATAACTAATACCCTTATAACACTGATTACCATTTCCTATTTTAGATAAACCGACAGAAAGATGTCATAGCTTTAATTAGATATCTCAAATTCAAGTTTTAAAAATCTAACTTCATTTCATATTTGATACGAAGAGTTTTATCGATAGTTCAAACTTAAATAAAATAATATTGCTTGGCAATTGTTAAAATTATTAAAGTTAGAACAATATAATAAGTTTATATTATTTTCACTCTTAAACAAACGATACATTTTCCAATACTAGTGTATCAAATAAATATTCTCACATAGATAATTTATATAAATTGCATAATAATAATTTGGTTTAATGCCCTTGCTAAATGCGCCTATTATCACATGGAAACAATCAAGTTGGCCTCCATATACATGACGAATGAAAACGATAGTTTTAAAGCCATTCATATGGCATTATCACAATTAAGAGTTAATGGTCATATAGGTTCCCGAAAGATACCTGTGGAATTAGTTAGGTCCCTAAAAGATTTGTGAAATCTCTTAAACCCCGCAAAGATCAGTTGGGGCCAACAAAGCATTTAACATGGCACGTAGGATTCTGTTAGGTCTCTCCCGATGAAATCGAATGGATGGGGGACTAACGTGACCCCAAATTGATCTTTGTGAAGTTTAAGAAATTCCACAAATCTTTCAAGAACCTAACTAATTTCTTGTGTATCTTTTCAAGGACCTATGTTACTATTAACTCCACAATTAAATATGATTGTTATATTGTATAGCGAATTTTCAATGGTTGTGGCATTACATATGCCTCTAGAAAGTAAAGTTGGGGGACTTGCAAAAAAAAGTAAATTTCATACATTTAGTTTTGAGTGTACAAGATTAAGGATAGGTTGTATTAATTTTGGGAAATGATCCAGATTGCACCAGAAGTTTGTCAAAAATATATTTCTAAATGGTGTAGGTTAGTTGCCAGAGTCAAATGGAAAATGGAGTCCGCGTCTGAATTTTTATTTACCCAACTAGTATGAAAAAGGAGCTCGATGATGAACCAGTCATTGTAGGAGATTTTGAAGAATTCATACTTAAAACCCCTTCAAACTCATTAAATGGATATATATGTATTTATATACATGTGGATAATTGTTTATAACTATTTTCTTAGTATATATATATATATACACACATATACATATATTTATGATTGAGCTAATAGTAAATATATATGTTTATGTGTGAGCGAATATATGTATTTTTATTATATGAAACGATTGGTAACTGTGCTTGTGCTCGATGAATGTACTTGAGGTGTATGTGAGTTAGACTTTGAATGTTTGATGGTGTGTGGTGTGGTATTTGCTCGACTAGAGTTGTTGTTTGTATTTGAATGCCAGGGATTGTAAGAGTTCGAGTGTGTCCTTAGTGCCTTGATCTCGGTCGAGTAGTTGATTAAAGGATTCTAAGAGGGGTTTCGAGTGCAAGAGTTGGCCTTTAGTGTTAGTACTCGGAGGATTCCTTCGAAATCGTGTTTCGACGGAGTCCCGGAAAGTGATAGGTTTAGGAGGCATTTGGATGTCATCCGACCGTTTGGTTATGCCTCGAGTGTTAATAGCCTTAGATTAGCGAGGTTAGAGAGTTGTCTTAAATCTGTCGGGTTAGAACGAGTGTTAGAAAAGGATAAAGTCTAGAGTTTCGTTTATAGTTCGTTCGATATTTCGTGTTTGTGATTTGTGTGTTTGATATTTTAAAAATGTGATTTTCATGTTTGGAAATGTAAATTAATGTTGTGCATGTTTTATTTAGTGTTAGGATGGGTTAGGATTTCTTGGATCGGGTGAAAAAGTGCGAAATTAGAGTTTCGGGGCATTCGGTGCGCCCGGGCATGAGCCGGTGCGCCCAGACACACTGGTGCACCAATTTATGGTGCCATAGAGGAGCTGGCGCCCAGGCGCGCGCAAGGCACTGTTGGTGCGGAATTTGGTGCCCATTCGCATGCCCAGATGCAGGAGACGCGCCAGTAGGCGCGCTCTGGTCCTTAAATCAGCGTCAACACCATTTCTGGTGCACCAACCATTTTCCCCACGCACCAACTTTCTCCCTCCTCCTTCCTCATACACCAAACCGCCCCCAACACCCACCAAACACCTAAATCTCACCTCCAATCCGTCCCCCATGAAAACCCAACCCCATTTTGATGAAACCCACACCTCCCTTTGGTCCTTCAAGCTCTCTCTCTCTCCTCAAGCTTTCTCTCTCTCCTCCAACCATGGAACCAAGTGGAAATCGGTCTAGGGTGTAACATCCCCAAATTCGTCTAGTGGTTATGTGCCTTAGTTAGTAGAATTTTGATAAGGGTTGTAGCATTCTCGAGTTTTTGATTTCGTTTAGAAGTGTTATTAAGTGTTTAGAATTAGAATTTAGCTAAGTGGGGAATGAAATAAGTTAAGAATAAGTTAGAATGTGTTTAGGATGTAGGTTTTAGCCAAGAGTAAGTTAGAATGGGTTATAGTAAGCTTAGGATCCTTAGAATGCTTGAAAGAAGGGAAAATTTTGTTGGTTAATTGATTAAGAGGTCCCTTAATTGATTAAATTTTTAGCACCATTCAGCCACTAATCGAGTAACGATCAGCTTAATCGATTAAGATTTTCACACCTTTCAGGTGTTGATCGATTAGCACCTGGGTTAATCGATTAACCCCTGCTGGTGCAGACTTAAAACACGTTTTAATGAGCCATTTTCACAAAGTTTCCTCTCTCTTCTCCACGAGTTTTCTTCTCCTCTCACCCTAGGGTTTTCAATTCCACAAGATTAACCTCAAATAACATCAAATTAACATCACAAATCATTCACCCATCAATTCTCTATCAATTTCCCTCTCTCAAATCTCTATTTCATCACTTTCTCTCAAAACCCCCAAATCAAACCCCGAACCCTAACTCTCTCAATCCTTCTCATAGAGTTTGGTAATCAGCAAGGGAGATTGGGTAAGTGTTTAAGGACAAGGATTTGGAGGCTTAAAAGCTTGGATTGGAGCTTGGTGTGGATGCTCCATCAAACCCCTATTTTCTTCTCTCTTTCTTAAAGGTAAGGGGGAGTACGTTGGTTTAAATTAGGGAAAGGGCTTAATGATAGTAATAAGGATATAACTAGGTGTATTTAAGTGTTTTATTAAGTTTAGGATTAAGTGGTCATATGTCTTTGCTTGATGCCTTGTCTAATTGTTCCTCTTTAATTGTATGTTTGATTATGTGTAAAGTGTGAATGATGTTAAAATAGTGTTTATGTGCCTAAATGATTAGTAAAGTGATATGAATGTTGATATGATTGAATGTTATTATTTATAAAGTATGGCCAATAATCCTAGTTAGAGGACCCAACCAAATTGGTATAAAGTATTAAAGGTTTGATTATTAAAAGAACAACCTAAAACGAACTAGAAACACGTGCATTAAGGAGTAAGGTGGACCTTAGGATTACGGGGAAAAACATAGGTCGTTTTCGATTGATGAAGGCAAAAGTAACTAGATTGTGTCATTGAAACAATCGCCGAGAATTGTTGTGGAAAACTTTGATCCTGCAAAGGACACGGGTTCACTACCCGTGTTGGGGATTGGTTTTATGCAACCATAATAATTCTGTCAGTTACTTTGACTTTTCATGGCCAGTTGAGGGTGATTTCTGCTAAAGCCAATTTGGAAAAATCAAACCAAATTGTACGAGGGACCTTCCTATGTGGAGGTGAAGTACTGTGCAAGCGGGTGAGCGAAGGACCTTCCTAAGTGGAGGTGAAGCACCCAACTATGGGTTGAGAAATGCTTACTCCTGGTTGGTTTTTCCCCAGAGTGGAGGGTGCAAGTGGGTGAGGAAAAAGTATAAAGTGTTATTATAAAGGAAATGGAGAAAAGTGCATGCATTGATATATATATATATATATATATATATATATATATATATATATAGGTTTAATTCACTGAATCCAATGAAAGTGTTAAAGTGTCTAATGTGTATAAAGTAAAATGGAAAGTGTAACATTGGATTCAGGAATTAAATCACAAAAGTATAAAGTGGAATTGCATGTTCATATGTTTGAGCATCAAAGCATTGTAAAATATATGTAAAGTGCAATGGAATGAAATGAATGAAAATGTGAAGCGGATGATATATGTATGAGTGCATTTAGTTATGTTTTATTATTGTCATTTTAAGTGTTTTCCTTAATTTATATTCAAATTACTCACCCCTTAAGTTGACCATTTTAGGTACACAGTGGAGAAAGACGTTCATATTGTTTATGCCGAGAAGGTACACTCTCTTGAAAGAGAGCATTGTATTAGTGTGACCCTTTTGGTCCCAACCCTATTGCAACCATTCTAGGATCCGATGATGTAAAATGTTTTCATTAAACGAAGTTGTAGTTAAATGTTAAATGTATATTTGATCTATTTTTATTCTTGTTTTGTAAAAAGGATCTTATATGGATTTTAATTTATGGAATGTTTTAGTGGTTGTGAAGGATATAAACATATCCTGTATTTTAATGAATTTTAAAAGATGTCACAACCACAATAATGTAATTATAAGTTTGTTTATATAAACTGTTCTGGACTTGACAGGTGAAACTTTTACTTGGGGAAAATCCATATTTTAAATGGAACTCCGCCAAAATTTTTATAAAACCCCAAGTATTTTACTATTAAAGCACCAACCTAAAGTAATATATTTTAAGTTAAAAAGGTAGGATGTTATGTAACAACCTTATATTAAAATGGATTAATTACAATAATTAAGTTGATTTTTAAAATTAGGACCTGAAAATTTCGTTTAAATCTTAACGAAAATTCGACAGAGTCTCCTCTGTTTATCAGACTTTCCCAAAAATAATATTTATAAACTTGTCAACCAGTATAGTCCAGAAAATATTAATAAACAATTTAATGTGATTTCCGTGCCCTGGGAACCCAATAAAACATCCCCAAGGCTCACACGGATGAAATACAATAAAACTAAAATGAATTTAAAGATAACAAAATAAAACACTTTCCTAACTAGCTTACACTCCACTCCTGCTCAGCCAAAAATACTGCAAGCTCAACACTGCACCTGGAAAAATATTAAGGAGGTGAGCACTACACGAGAAGTAGAAAAGTAGCCTCTAACTAGACATAATAATCAACTAAGTCAAACATACTTAGTCATATAATTCACATAATATCAACAAATCACACCCAGCCAAGTCACACACATTTATACCAATCACAAACAGTTCTTTTATAATTCTTTAAACTCTTTTATTTCATACATTCCAACCTATTCAACTTAAACTTTTCTCATCTCTTTACTTGATTTCACATTTTCTTTTCTATTCATATGCTCTTTGAGTTTTGCAAAGATTTTTAGAATTTATTTCGTGGATTTCCATCATTGCGTAAAGTCTCCTTCGGACAACGTCTTACAGCTGCACACAATGTGTGTCTTACGCGGTCTATGCGTACAGTCTCCTACGGACAACGTCTTACAAGACCTGGATTCCACAATCGGAAGGTGCATCCATCATTGCGTACAATCTCCTTCGGACAACGTCTTACAGCAGCGCATCAAGTGCGTCTTACGCGATCAATGCGTACAGTCTCCTACGGACAACGTCTTACAAGATCTGGAGAGGCACAATCCAATTATACCTTTAATTAATATATGGTGTGTGTGTCCATAATTGCGTACAGTCTCCTTCGGACAACGTCTTACAGCGGCGCATCAAGTGCGTCTTACGCGATCAATGCGTACAGTCTCCTACGGACAACGTCTTACAAGATCTGGATCACACACTCTTTTTCCTTTAAATTTTTTAACAATTTATTTCACTTATTTCATTTCTTTGTACTCATTCTCACTGATTCCATTTTATCATCTCATTATACTTTTAAATTCCATAAATACAGGGTAATTTCAAAGAGACATTCATTCCAATATCAAATATCATAATCATCACAACAACACACATACTCACGTAGCCACAAATATACGTATATTTCACTTTCTCATGTAGACATACTTAATAAAATTACACAACAACAACTAATCACAATTATTAGCATGATTTCCACACAATCATTTACACATTTAGCATATACTTATTAATTTCCATTTAATAATAAATCACACACTAACCATATTCTTAGCAATCACTATATATACTAACTAGAAACTATTTCCCACAATCAAGGTAACACTCACTCCTTACCTTGTCTTTCCTTAGACACAATCTTTTCGTATAGTGATGCTTGAACAAATCGTGACTCAATGCTATCGCTTGCGCTTGGCCTAAAGCTCCTTCGTCGACTATTCATATTACGCAAATTAAATGACAATCAATTTAGTGTGTCAAACCGACCCAAACACATCAGTTACACCATAAGTTGATCCTTTTTAATTACGCTAAAACAATATCAATATTAAATTAGTTACTAGGTTTATAACATTTATGAAAACATCTTTTTCATGATGTCCCACAAATTAGTAAATACCAATAAGGTTATAAAAGACCATTCAAGGTTCCTTAAAACAAGCACTTTAGAACCTTACGTTCAAGGAATTTAGAAATGGAAATCAAAACAATTAACTTCGATATCTCGAAAATTGACAAGTATTAAGGTGTCAAATTTCGGCAAGTTTATAAATCACGAAATCATTTGATTATGAGTTTCAAAAGGAAGTTAAATAGAGTATAAATTAGGATCATTAGCTTCTTAATAAAGTAGTATAGCTTTTATCAAAAATATGTTAACTTTCAAAACTAACAAAATTATAAAAATAGATTGAGGTTAAGTAGCTTTAATAATGATTTCACAAAACATCAAATTCGAACTTTACTTGCGCTATAAATTCCGAATTGAAAGAGAGTGTTCTTTGAAAACAAAATAAGTCTAAACTAATTTCCAAAGTCCAAATAGGTACACCCCCTTCAATTTGGAATTAGAGCTCAAGGTAGGTTTAAACTCGAATTAACGTATGTCGAATATTTCAGGTTCCTAATTAATTAAAACTTGTTTTAGTCTAACGACCATCCAAACCAATTAGACATTTCAATTACTTAGGAACCCTACACCTTTAACAAAATACTTTTAAAACTTGCCATTCGACATAACAGTCAACTCATCTTAATACAAACCAGAATAATTAAATTAAACTCATTAGAAATAATACTTTAATTAAAACTAAACACTAAATCATAATACAATTCATTTTTCACAATATAATAATAGCATACTAAAACAATTTAACACTTTATAATTATAACTAATAACACTAAAATTAGCACTAGTATGAAAAATTAAAACACAACATAGAGCAATTAAAAAGGTATTAGAGATATAACCTCAAAATATGGTTTTTGAAGCAACTGAAGGGATTAACTTGGTTTCCTTGCTCCACACTAATCCGGTTTGAAGCACGGTCATGGTAACGGCGATACCGGCGTCTGTGAGGCATTGATCTGGACCGAGGAAGAGAGGGTACGACCTTATGGCTCCCGAACATCAACAACATCAACGAGCACCACATACCCAGGTGGTGGCAGCGGATCTGTGACCAAGGAGGAGGGCGGTGGCGCGACGGCTGTTCGTGTTCGGCCATAAGAGAGTCGCGATTCGCGACTTGGAGAAGGGAAGCACGAACGCGGCGGCGGCGGCGCAAGGAAAAGCGGCGGCGCTTCACAGGGAGGAAGGGAGAGAGACAAAGCGGGACCGAGAGAGAACACAGAGGGGAGGGAGAACGAAGGCTATGGCGGTGACCAAGGGAGAGACCGTATGAGGGAGATGGAGAGAGGAAGGGTAGCAGTTAGAAGAAGGAGATGATGATGAAGTTGAAGGTGTGTGCGTGTGGGGGGAAATGGGAGCTGACGGCTCAACAAAGAAAGAAGGAGAAAAGTGAGGGTTTCACCCCTCATATGTTACCATTATACCCCCCACAATCCTAACACATACTCCTAAAACCATTTTGCTTATTTATTTTTAAACCCAAATCTAAATAAATTTCACTATTATAACTTTAAACAATGATCAGAAATATAAGGAAATTATAAAGTTAGTAATTTGAAGTATTGACACAAACTATTTATCTAATGAGTACATCAAAAGCAAAGGTGAAATATGAGGCATAAAGAGTATATTTTTCAAATAGGGTAATTACTTTGAATGAGTCTACTTTCAAAAATATAATTAAAAATATATTTTTCGTAAATACCATAGGATATTTTATAAATATTCAACGCTCAAATGATAAATTTCAAGTTAATTATTTAATTTCATAAAACTCAATTTATAATACAAAAGAAAATCAGGATGTTACATGTTACATTATGGTATCAGATCAATGGTTGCAATCCTCGGCTATAGAGTATGGATTTCTTACTCCCAAAAGAGTTACTCCACATGAGAGTAACTAATAAATAGTTAGTTTAGTAGTATATTTTAATAGCCCATGTATGCATATTTAGTTGTAGTAGGTATTATTTAGTAGTGTTGGGCTAGTGTTAGTTGTAATTTATCAATCATAAGAGTATATTTTCAATTCAAAGCTGGCTAAGTGAATTGTTCAATTGTGACTTTGTTGTATTTAGAAGCGGACAGAAAGTAGAGACTAAGGGAAGTAAAAAACTCCCAACGGGTAAGAGCATGAAATTGCTACCCTAACGGGAAGGACTGATCCTTACTTTTGAATTAAGTAGGTCAACATCGAATATGACGAAGGAACTGAAACTTTTATTTGAAATAAAACTCCAAAGCCCTCTCCTGAATGGAAAATCAGTTATTTCCTTATTTGATTGGAACTCAGGTAGTACCAAAATGATTTTGTTCTCCAATGCAATGTAGAATTGAGATTGGCCACCTCGAGATTTGCATTTGTTGGAAGATGGTTTCATTAAGTCCTTGAATTCAATTAAATAGTTATCAGATTTATTTTCCTATGCCTAGGAATAGGAAGGGTGTTAGTGGTCATCCAATTTGATACACTCCGAGCATTCCTTATCAGAGTGCGCAGCGGAAGTGAATAGGTGTTAAACCTTTTGCAATTGCCTTTAACTGTAATTACCGAGTGTTGTTTTTAGTAAGACCTAAGTGCCTTCTACATTTCCACATTATATTTTGGTGATAAATGTATTATGATTGTTAAAGTATAAATTTGTTTTTGTAACATATCTTTCTAAGACTTTATTTTTGAAAAGTACTAGTATTATGATTTATAATGAATGTCAAGCATAATAGCATTTTAATATTTTCCAAGGTATGGAATTGATTCGAACTCTGACAATATAATTAAGTGTCGCAACACCAACTTTTAAGAATGAATTGTCAATAATGTGAATTCCTAACTAATTGAATGTTGGTGTAATTTATTCTTAAATTACATCAATTACCGATTAAATAGGAAGTCACTGAATGCGACATTAGTCGATTTGAAACGACACTTGAGCTTCAAATTCAGAATAAAAAGAAATGCATTCACTAAGATTTGAAAATATGAATGAAACAAAGCTTTTAATTGAAGAATGCATTCCTTTTGTTTGGGTTTGAGAATCATAGAGGATTCCTACTTTTCTTTGTCAATGGAATCCTCCAAACTTTTGAATCAGTTCCAAGACTAACATGAAACGATTTTGAAAACTTATATGAATGATGTAAACTAGTAAGTTCTTGACATGTCTTTTACTACCTAACAATTTTGTTAAAGTCTTAAATGACAATGATTCATGAAGTATTAGGTGTTTTCTTTATTTGAAGAAAGACACAAATTTTTGGAAAGATCATTTATCATCAAATACCAAATCTTTTCCTTGCAAATTGATTTTTCACGATTTTACTGTAATGTGGAATTGAGAAATGTAAAGGAAGGTATCAAGGTTGGTTAAGGGCATTGTATCTATCCTAGAACTAAAGCCTAGTCTAGAATCTAAACTAAAGTGATGGATGTTAGGTCTTTTCCTTTGAGTTTGCATAAAACCTCAAGGGAAATGTGTGTCTATTATTGAACGAGCTATATTCCGAAACTACAAACCATTTTCAAACCATTATAAATTATTTCAGGAATATAGTTTGTTGAATGTTAAAGTCTCAATTTTAACATCCATCATTAAAGCCTTAGCACCAAAGTTTGGATAACGGTAAGGAAGTTTCATCGAGGGTTTAGAGTTAAGACGTAGTTGTGTGAAACCTTAATCTAAGGAACCAACTAGGGAACCTTGGATCCTATGTGGAGAATAGTAAGCCTAGATTTAGTTAAAGTCTTGTGCTTGTGAAAGTTATGTTTAGATCGAGTAGTACAAGTTAAGTCCGATTTGTTTGAGTATTAGAGTCGGAGTCTTAGGTATATAGATTCATATGTTTGTGTAGGAAATAGAATTTTTGTATTTATATGTGATTGACTTTTATGTGTGTGCATTTACAATCTTAATTTACTATGACTATATGTTAAGTCAAACTATTTTTGGAGCCAATTATTTTGTATTTTTTTTTATGATATCTTCCAATTTCAATTATTACCATATATACTGTGTGCACTAGATAATGTTGATTTTTGATAAAGATTGTCTTTCCATCTAGTACTGTATGTAATTTTGTATAAGTACTAAATCATACTTTACCAATAATGTATCAAATCAAACTTTTTCAAAGCTAGCTGTTTTGTGCCTCTCTTCATGGAAAGTTCTTAATTTCAATTTTTCTTTATTATATCTAGATTCTTCAGTGTAATATCTTTTTTAGAGAAAATTTTGCAAATGATGAAACTTGTAATTTTAATAAACTATGTTTTTATGAGAATGACATCCCATTTCATATATATATATATATGATTGAAGTATGTCTATTTATGTAACAATTGCACTCCCTCTTTATAAACATCTATTAGAGCAATCTTCTAAGGACAACCCTTATATCTATTTTCATCATAACTCTTATTTCCCAATCACTTTGATATTCAATGTATTCTTTTTTTTTAAACTTTGATTATTTCTTTAAGAAAATGTTCATAATAAAACAAAAATTTTAACTTTTATAATTTATTACTTTCATGTTTGACAATCCGGAATGTATATGAACGTTCCAAATGCTATTTCTTATATATTCTATAATATAGATATCAAATAGCTGTTTTGTAAATAAGTTTGCGAACTAATTTTCAGTCGGGGTATATTAATGTCTCTGTCGATTTTTTTTACTTTCCGAATTTCACTATTAGTTCATGTACCTCAATGTTTTTAAATCCTATGTATTTAACTGTTTTCTTTCTCTAACTTGTTTTCATTATTCGATACTTCACAAATCTCTTTTATCCTAAGTAAGTCATGATATTATCAAAGCCTTTCAAACTTTTATCCAATTCGATGCAAGACTACTTTAGTGTGTATGAATTGTTTCCACTTTCTTATGTTGAATTGACGTTTTACTCTTCTTTTACAAGTGTCCTTTTTGATAAATTTCAAATGATACTCCTTGTATTTGATTTAAGTTTAATCTTACGTGGGATTTTACACAAAGTATATTTTTAAGGCTTTGTGCGGGTGTTAGTTGTTTTCTGTATATGTGTAAAATTTCAATTTGGTGCATTAACTTCTGCTCATTTGGTATGTTCTATGTTTGATTCTCTTTGATTTTATTTATAGACGTCTATTTTAAGTGTTTGCCTAATGCATTTTAATATACGTGTCTTATTGAATGACAATATGCTAGGATTGAAGTGAGGACTATCTTCCTTCTATTTGTAATTAGTTGTAATGGATTAGCTTCCCGGAATTGAACCTCAATAATTGGTAAGACTTCTTGGCAGAAGCAACCTCATTAGCCAACATGTAGTCTTTTATAGAAACCCGATCGGAGTTGTATTCCAAGTGGGGGAGAAACTCCCAAAGTCCTAACCATCTCCTTGATTAGGTTAAGATCTATCCTATTGTTCGAGCATATAGGTCTACATCTCTGTTTAGTTCTTTGAAGTAAGCCGAATTTCGGGGACGAAATTCATATAAGTGGGGGAGTATTGTAACATCCCCAAATTCGTCTAGTGGTTATGTGCCTTAGTTAGTAAAATTTTGATAAGGGTTGTAGCATTCTCGAGTTTTTGATTTCGTTTAGAAGTGTTATTAAGTGTTTAGAATGTGTTTAGAATTAGAATTTAGCTAAGTGAAGAATGGAATAAGTTAAGAATAAGTTAGAATGTGTTTATGATGTAGGTTTTAGCTAAGAGTAAGTTAGAATGGGTTATAGTAAGCTTAGGATCCTTAGAATGCTTGAAAGAAGGGAAAATTTTGTTGGTTAATCGATTAAGAGGTCCCTTAATCGATTAAATTTTTAGCACCATTCAGCCACTAATCGACTAATGATCAGCATAATCGATTAAGATTTTCACACCTTTCAGGTGTTAATCGATTAGCACCTGGGTTAATCGATTAACCCCTGCTGGTGCAGACTTAAAACACGTTTTAATGAGCCATTTTCACAGAGTTTCCTCTCTCTTCTCCACGAGTTTTCTTCTCCTCTCACCCTAGGGTTTTCAATTCCACAAGATTAACCTCAAATAACATCAAATTAACATCACAAATCATTCACCCATCAATTCTCTATCAATTTCCCTCTCTCAAATCTCTATTTCATCACTTTCTCTCAAAACCCCCAAATCAAACCCCAAACCCTAACTCTCTCAATCCTTCTCATAGAGTTTTGTAATCAGCAAGGGAGCTTGGGTAAGTGGTTAAGGACAAGGATTTGGAGGCTTAAAAGCTTGGATTGGAGCTTGGTGTAGATGCTCCATCAAACCCCTATTTTCTTCTCTCTTTCTTAAAGGTAAGGGGGAGTACTTTGGTTTAAATTAGGGAAAGGGCTTAATGATAGTAATAAGGATATAACTAGGTGTATTTAAGTGTTTTATTAAGTTTAGAATTAAGTGGTCATATGTCTTTGCTTGATGCCTTGACTAATTGTTCCTCTTTAATTGTATGTTTGATTATGTGTAAAGTGTGAATGATGTTAAAATAGTGTTTATGTGCCTAAATGATTAGTAAAGTGATATGAATGTTGATATGATTGAATGTTATTATTTATAAAGTATGGCCAATAATCCTAGTTAGAGGACCCAACCAAATTGGTATAGAGTATTAAAGGTTTGATTATTAAAAGAACAACCTAAAACGAACTAGAAACACGTGCATTAAGGAGTAAGGTGGACCTTAGGAGTACAGGGAAAAACATACGTCGTTTTCGATTGATGAAGGAAAAAGTAACTAGGTTGTGTCATTGAAACAATCGCCGAGAATTGTTGTGGAAAACTTTGATCCTGCAAAAGACACGGGTTTGCTACCCGTGTTGGGGATTGGTTTTATGCAACCATTATAATTCTGTCATTAAACGAATGGGAAGGAAGTAGTATAGAAGTGAAATGCGAGTATGGTGGAGATTGATTTTAAGAGTGACTTTGCTAGACTCACTTGAAGGAGTAAAAGGTGAACGAGATAAGAGTGAAGTCGCGAAGTGGAATCTCAATCAAGATGTTATGTCGGAACACCACAAGTGATAATCTATGTCTTTTGGGGCTCTGTGCATTTGATAGGATCCCGGTTGATCAAGACCAATCAATAACTGCAGACCCATAGAAAACGCATCCTTCGACGGCTCTATGCTGAAAATGCACACTTTGGGGATAACCTCCATTGTCTTCTTGCTTGACATGTATCCAGTACATCCTGGGTCGTCTTATAAAAAACCATGAGACTCACTCTTGAGTGCTTCATGTTTCTTCTTTTCATCTTCACTCTCTTCAAGCTTCAGGCATCTCAGATGCATAGGTGAGAATTTGCCAAGTTGTAGAAACCCGGCATAGTTCAATGCCTACCGATAGATAGTCATTCACGTGTCCTCTTTTCAGCCTTGGATACCGGTCGGGGAACCTGTGTACTTTATTCTGAGCAACGAATGAACATACCCCCTAGCATGGATATAATCAAGTATGTCAATGCTAAGTGGGGGAGGATTTCAATCCAAGGAATGGGAGATGGAACTTTAATAATAAGAAAAACTGACGACCTTGTGCAGATAGAGATAACACGTAGTGTTAGAAGACATGCGTTGAAATGGGCATGACCCTAACCATATATGGAGCGGAAAGTAAAAACCGAAGGGAAGTGAAAATCCGTGGTCAGAAGTTTACTAATGGGATGGTTCTCCATTTGAAGGAATTGAACGGAATTTCGGGGATGAAATTCTAATAAGTGGGGGAGAATTGTAACATCCCTAATTTAATTCCAAGCATAATTAGTGAATTAATAGGTTTAAAGTGTAGGGAATGGGTAAATTAATTGCTTAAAGAATTTTGGGAGCAAGGTGAGTAGTAATTATGAGTATTTGGGGTTGTGTAGGAGACGTCGGTAGCAAGGGGAAAAATTATCTAAGCGAAATCGGGAGTTAAATCAGCGTTTTAAGTATTAGAAATCAGCCGGTACGAGAAAATTTGTAATTTATTATAGGATGCTAAGAAATTAAATTCCACCGTTGGATATGAAGTTTAAGGGATTAAGAAGTTTGTCTAAAAATTTGGGCCCGATCCGACGGTTAATGAAGAAGTTATGGCAAATTGAAGTCTGGAATCACTGGTGCACGCCCAGGCGCACCGGTGCACGCCCAGGCGCACCAGGGTGCATTAGATGCACCAACTCAGTCAATTTCTCGCCCAGGTGCGCCACACCTTCGCCCAGGCGCGCAAATGACGCGGAGTTCGCGCACCAACCCAAAAATGGCGCTCCAGAGTTCCCTAACCCTGCACCAAACGCAGGCACCCCCGCACCAGCACCAGTCTGGTGCGTGCCTTGCGCTCAGGCGCGCGCGCGGATCTGATCCGCACCAGCTCTATAAAGCTGTGCGCCAGCCTCCCCCCACTTCCAACCCCTCATCTCTTTCTCCGCCCCATTTCTCTCTCCCTCACCCAAAACCGCCCCAGCACCAGCCACCACCACTGGAGCCGCCCCAAGGCCGCCACCCCTCTCCTTGACCCTTTCTCCCTACTCATAGATCTACTCTCTCTCTCCTCCCTCTTGATTTCTTTCTCTCTCTTTCCCTCATCTCTTTCCCCTCTCACCTCCGGCCACCACGAACCATCACCACGAACCATAGGAAACAATTAAAAACAATAATGAGATATAATGACGATGCATGCTACATAAATAAGAATTATAATAATGATAGTAATACATAATAATAAGCATGTATCATATGATTTTTCATTCCCCTTTCTTTCTTCATTTCACTTTATTCTTTATTCATTCCATAACTTTGCACATACATAACCATTATCATAATTATCAACGTAATGTTGATAATACGTACACATTCATAATGCAATGCAACTTCTCCATGTATCCTTTGTTTTCTTTTATTACTTTTACATTGTAGTCATTGCTACGTTTCTTTTTCATTTAACATCGTAGCTTTTACTACACTTTCTTTTACTTTTATCTCACATCGCCCTCCACACTTTAGGAAAGACCAACTAGGAGTAAACGTTCCTCTACCATCGCATACACTGTACTTCACGAGAACGTCCATCATACAGTGTAGAAACCCTTGTACTTCACGAATACGTCCATCATATAGGGTAGGAACCATCTTCCGTAGTCACGAAGTATTTAAGTGACCGATAGAATTATCATAGTGTGCACAGGACCAATCCCTAACGTGAGTAATGAACTCAGTTCTATGGTGGATCAAAGTCCTTCTATAATAATTCCCGCGATTGTTTCATTAGCACAATCTAATCACTATAATACTCTCGTCCGTCAATTCTATAAACCTTCACCAATTGTTCTTCAGTTCATAGAACCTTCACGCCATCTTTCCTAATTCCTAACGTCCACCTTACTCCATAATTATACGTGTTTCTAGTTCGTTTTAATGGTTGTTAATAATTCACCCTTTACTTATATATGTCAATTTGGAGGGACTTTCTAACTTAGAGTAGTAGGCCATAATCATAATTTATAAATATGCAAGCATAAAACAACAACAACAACAACAATAATAATAACAATATCTTTCATTCATCCAAAATTGTTAAAGTCTCATGCTTCACATAATTTAATTAACATCATTCATCAACTAACATAACTTGACATAATTTAAAATTGTAAACTTGCATACATCAAACATACACATCTCAAACATATACATATCAACATACACATATTAACATACAACATACACATCGCGCGCTTTGGCGCGCCAGTTACTGATGAGACTGATGCGCGTGGGACGGAAATTGCTCTCTGATGGTGTGTTATGAATTCGACCAGATCGTGGTCGGCTCTCGGAAACTGAGGGCTAACTGGTCGGCGTACGCTCGAATCAATCGGACTGGAGTCATGCGGGCTGCGTTAGGACCTCGTGCTCGGATCCCTGGAGGCATCTACTCGGAATGTGGCCGGTAAAGCGAAATGCTCGGCGTGCTGAGGCCGAGATATCCTAGCCTCAACGCGAGATCGGTTTAGCCATTCTAATGAGATGCTAGGCACGTGGAGGCCGAGATGCCTTGGCGTCGATGCGAGGTCGGTGTGGCCTCTCGATGCTCGACCGTTAATAGGTCGAACTTCTAATCGATTGACACAAAATGACTTACTGTGGTCGACCCGTTACTACTTATGATCGGCTGGCACGAAGCGACGCGTTGTGGTCGGCTTATGACCCTGGTCGTCGCCTTTTGGTCGGCTGAGATACGATAGGTCGGACCGAGGTCTAATCTACTACACTCATACCCTCTTACCCTTTTGATTTTCATTAGTTTCACTTAGAATTATTCTAATTAAGGTTGGAACTAAAAATCGAGATGTTACAATTCTCCCCCGCTTATATGAATTTTGTCCTCGAAATTCGACTAGTTTTTGAAGGGATTGGGAGAAATAGGATAACACAATTTATTCGAGGGGTTTACAACTCCTAGGGGCTGACTCCCCCACTTAAAATGAACCTAAGGTTGGTTTATTAACCTTTTTCTAAAGAGGCTCTTGCTTAGGTTGGATTTCACTAATTGACAAATTTTCATTCAGGAAGGAAAACACATTTTAATTTTAGACAAGTATTGCAACAACAAAGTCAAAGAGTTCACAAATTAACACACAACATTCTGTAATCTAATCATGAAATACAAACAATACAAGAGTTATAGTAACTATTTCATCACAGAACAACCCTATATAGATTTTCTAAGTTCAAGAAAACAAGATTTTTCTATGAATCATTAGTGTGAGATTTGAAAAATATTTTCAACGGATTAGTAAAGTTTATATAACCACACTCTTGATTCAAGTAAATTATTTTGTTATGTTTTTGTAGTTAGAAAATATCCATCATACAACTCATACAGTTTCCTAACTCAAACATAACATGAGTTCGTAACCATCTAATCACTATGCATATAGGCAAGAAAAACTAGTGCTTTCAAAAACTTTAACAACAATTATACCTAGCAGAGCTTCAGACCAAAAATCTATATAAAATAGACAGAAAGAAAATATTTATTCATGTAGATTACTCTGCAGTCTAATGGAAATTATCAAAAGTTATAATAACAAATAATCAATCAACAACCAAATCATATAAGTTTATAACTTAGGGAAAATATAACTTTACTTGGGTCATTAGTTTAAAAGTTGAAATGAAAGATTTTGAAGACTATAAAAATATATATACTCACTTGAGTTTTTTTTATTCAAAATACTTCCATTGCTTTTCATGAAAATAGAATGGGATATAATGTTTTCATAAGGTCTTTAACATATAACAATTTAAAGTTATAATAGCATAGGTTTTCGAAATGATCAATGATTTTAAAAGTTTAGGTATAGGTGAAATCTTAAAATAGTGTTTCAATGTTTTATCTTAGGTAATTTCAAAAACACTGATAATCAATAGATATGAAAAGACATGATACTTACTTTCAATGAAAATCATTTGGTTGATTTGGAAAAGATTAGATAACTATCTATTTCATATACTTTAGAATTAGAAAGGGAAGGTTTTTAAAATTTCTTACTTTACTTCCTCTATAATTTTGTCAAAGGGACATTAATATCATTGTATATGCACAGACATAGTACAGAGATGATTAAGAATCGGAAAAGAAATTAACATAAAAAAAAACATGAAACTAATTATTTTTAAAAGTCAATTTGATTAATGAGCCTAGTCAAAATTTGAATCACCAACATACATATCACATATAATGTTCTCATACACCAACATATTTTACATAATTATACACACAAACATTCAATTCGACATTGAACCAAACCAACTTAAACTCTAGCTATAAATCCTCTAACTCGATCTTTACTTTCTCATAAGGAGATAAGAACTTCTTGGAAGAAGTTCTCTTCTATGCTATTCTTAGCAACTACCTATGAGGGTTCAAGACTTCTCACTTGGTTCCCTTGATATTGATTTAACAACCTCTCCTTCGAAAGTTATACTCCTCTAAGAATTAACGGTTTATAAAATCATTTGGAGATTATATTTTACTTAAAATGGAGAAGTACTTAATTGTGTATAAATTAATTTTGTTTAAAACTTTATCAAGGTTTACAATTATTCAAAACATATAATACTTTCAATTATCTATAATACTTGTATACGTTCATAAAGTAGTTTATAGTGTTTTGAAAATCTAGTTTGGAAAACTTTACTTTAGTTCACAAAATGATTTATTATGGTTTTGGAAAGCTAATTTGAAAAGTCATAACTTATTTCATAACGAGGCGTATCTCCATTTACTGCTATAAAGATTTAAATGAAGACACATAAAGTCACTCGAAATTATCAAATCCAAACTAACAGGAATGTGCTCTTTCATCAAAAATCATTTTGAATCATGTTCCAAAATTTTGAGTAGTTACATTCCCCTTTGGTTTGTATTTGAAATTTGAGACTTGATTGAATTAAGGTATGCCACACATTTCAGATTCCTAAAAACTACAACAAAGTACCAAAAATAAATTAAATAAATTCTAGTCCCTGGCAACGGCACCAAAAACTTGTTCACTCTCTAGCAAGAATACTAGATCGGAAAGTAATATAGTCTAGGAAGACCAGATATCGTTCCCACAGGGACTACGAATTATTTAACTTATTTCTACCTAAGAGTAATTAAAAGTAAGATCTATTAAAATTCAGAATTAAATAAATTAATTAAAAAGAGTATTTTACTGCTGGAAAAATAAAAACAATTAACAATGGGTGAATGGTGGTTAGGAACTAGTTTCATTAAATGTTTCACTTATTTATTATAAATCAATTTTTTCCATTTAAATCAAGAACTAATTCAGAAAATTAGTATTTCCCAGATTCCTCTAATGAAATTACTGTTTATTATCCAATTTGCTAAATCCAAATTCCTTAAAAATTTAATCTATTGAATAACCATGATTAAGAACAGTGAATTATGAAAAGATATATAAAAATGCAAAAGTATTCCTACAAGTTGAGTCCTTATATTGTTTAATTGCAGGGCCTATTTCAAATCCTATTTTTCCAATTCAGATCTAAAAATCCATAACATGAATTGATCACGTTCATGCATAACAATAAAAATACAATTAAATACTTGATTTATAAACTGAAAAACATCAATTCATATAAATAAATTACACAAACAAATCCACCATGTTCCTAACACAAGAGGGTTTAGTTACACATCATAGAGAAGAAGAATAAATAAGAAAAAGAAGTAATTCATTCCTAAATTACCACTAATCCTTGATCTGAATCGTCAGCCTTTAATGGATTCCTCCTCCGAATGCTCTCCAGAGAATGTAATCTCCCTCAAACTCAATACTAATCTCTAATAATGACTGATTATGGCTGCCTAACCTAGTCCTAAACACATAAATATATACCTAAAATACAAATCCTTATAGAAACCCTCGGAATTGCTCAGAAATTGGCCCAATTGGGCCTGCTCGAACCTTGCGCGCCTGAGCATATGAAGCAGCACGCCTGGGCGCGCCATATCTGTTACCTAGAGATCTCCGATGCATGTGCGCCTGCGCGCGTCATCCGCACGCCTGGGCATGTGAAATATTTTCCGACTCCGTTTCGCTCCGTTCTTGTGTCATTTTCAAGATCCTTTCATACTCTTCTCAGCTCCAATAATATTTTCTCCAAACTCAGCTCCAAAAGCACCTAAAACATAACCAAAATGGATCAAAACGTTCAAAGGATTCTATAAAACTAAAAATTCCTAAAACTCATACAAAATACCTATATTTACAAGAGAAGCAAGCCAAAACCATAGCAAAAGGAAGTGAAATTTGTAACACCCCAAAAAAATTTTAATTCTTGATTAATGAAAATTAATTAGGGAAGTCTATTTATAATTAATTATTTTGTAAAATCCTTGATTATGAAGTGATTTATTATGTATGAAAATATTAGATAAGTTTTAATATGTGAAAATAATGTTTTTGCTTATTAGTCTCTGTTTTAGGACTTAAAAATAATAATAGGAAGATTTTGGATGAAAAGGAAATAAAAATATTTACTTTTACTATTTTGGCAAAAAGACTCAAGTCTTTCTGAAAAGACTCGAGTATTTTGCACAGAGTTGCACTCGTGAGTGCGTTGGCTGAGTCACCAACTCAGAAACCTCACGAGTTGACACGTTATCAACTCAGGGACACGACCATGGCTTTGTGTCTACCTGCATGAGTGATGGATCCGAGTATATAAGCTCATGGTGTTTATGAATCAAACCATTTTGCGAAATTCTGAAATCTCATGAAGTTAGGGTTCTTGATTTCTCCGGTTCGATTCTCCTTCTTTGAGTTGAGTTAGGCCACAAATCATACACCAATACAAAGCTCACATCTCGAGCTTTGTATAGACACCAAAATTGTGAGCTTAGAGTTTGAGTGATAGAAGAATCGAAGCTCGAAAGTGGGGGTTTGTTTGCTGTCAACTGGTTCTTGGAGCTCACTTTGATCCTCGATTGTGGTAAGCTCGTGAACCCTCTTGATTTAAAATTGGTTTCAATCTCTCATGCATGTTGTAGAGAGTAGATTCTAACCTTTTTCCCCAATTTTTGTGCACGATTACTCACTCAAACAATGTGGTTTTTGGACTCTGCTCACACTGTTCTGCATTTTGGTGGGTGAAGTGATTTGAGCGGGTGTTGGTGGCTGTTGTGTGGCTGCTGCTGTTCTTTGGTGTTTTTGAGTTTGTCAAAGTGTTGTCCAAGGTATGGGAGAAGTCATTCATATTGCTAGGATTATAGATTGTGAATTTGACTTGTGTGTATGCTATGTGAATTGGACCAAGACATGCTTGCTGGACTTGGAGGTTCAGACAACCACTTGGTCACTTGATTTATAACATGATTGATGACTGAAATGAATTGATGAAAGTAAACAAATGGAACTAATGAGTTTGGTTGTATTGTAAATGGTAAATGTGCTAAAACATGTCCTTGAAGTAGTATGCTTTTGGTAAGCTAATAAGGGACCCCAAACAAGTTTGGAGCAAGTTCTAAATATTGCATATGTGCTGTATAAACCTTGTTTTTATGCTAAATGAGGGTAAATTTGATAAAGCTATGTTGAGTTGCATAATATGTGGTTTTGTGCATAAATGGAAGCATATTTGGATTCTCTGTGAATTGCTGTGAACTCTGTGTTGGGATAAGTTTTAAATATGTAAATAAAGTTCAGTTGACCATTGTATGGAGTTAGAATTGCTCAGAATTGAATTTGGCCTATCAAGTTGTTGAAAATGTGATTCCATGCATAATTGGTGCTCAAATTCAATTCTGTGTAATTTGATGAGTTCTAAGGGTTTGAACACGTTTGTTATATGTTGTATGAACTCTGTTGATCATTGGATTGGACTAAAAATGACTAGAATTGAAAATGGTATGTTAAAACAAAGTTTCCAGTCTGTTCTGTGAGAAAAGACTCGAGTACTTGGCGTGATACTCGAGTAAAATTATGATAAACCAGTGTATTTTGTGTTAAAACACTCGAGTATCGGGCCCAGGACTCGAGTAATAGCTGATTCATGGGGATCTCTTAAGGTAAACCACTCGAGTAATGCAGGGGTCACTCGAGTGTTCTGGAATTGATGAAGAACACTCGAGTACTCATGAACTTTTCGAGTTTTTTTTATGAAGCTGAAACCCAAATCCCCAGAAAGACATGAACACTCGAGTATCCTGAAGAATACTCGAGTAGTTTGGAAATAAGTGAAGAACACTCGAGTATTCTGAATAATACTCGAGTAGTTCACCCAGAATATTGAAAATACCATTTTTAATTCTGAATCATTTGGTTAATAACTAAATAATGATAATCCAAGTGATCTAAGACTTAAAAGAAATTGATTGGTGGTGGTAGGAAAGTGATGAATTAGTAATGTGGGATATTATGAATTGTAATATACCAATCAATTCTTTTAAGTTAAGGAATTGCATTCATTTTGGAGTTAGGATTAAGAGCTAGACTCATACATTATGCCATTCATTTAAATTGTAAACTTGAAAATGCAATAGGCATGAGCATCTTACTTGCATTAGATGTTCGCCTAGTGCTATATATGATTGTTGAGGATTGCATAAGATGCATGAACAATTATTTGAGTTTAACCTCTAGATAAGTTGGTTCATATGGTATGAGTTGTGAAGTAATCATCATGTCCTCTTTGGATTAAAAATGATCATGTCTATTTCAAGGACATAGAATGTGATTTAGTAGTCATGATCTGGGTATGATGTTGAGATAGGATTTGATAAGCATGATCATGTCTACTTGGTAATTAATGTCTTAGAATATAAGAAGTTATTGGCTTAAAGGACATTAGAAAGAAGTTATTACCTCATGATGATGAGTGGAGTAAATCCAATGCCTCAATCTAAGGATTGTGTGTTTGATAATTAACGATTGAACCTACTGGATAACTAATGCCTAGGAACATCAATAGTCAATGACTTAAGGAGTATTAATGATAATGCAAGAGTGGTGATGCTGGTTGATTATGAGGACCCAATCCAAATACGTTAGGGCTTGTTGCTCCGATTCGGATATGTGAACGTTGGATAAGTGGGATCACCCTAACTTCCATATGTTATGGATTAACTCCTGCGAGAAGTCATTATGCTTAAAGGATTCCGTATAGTACGGTGTGGCCGCTATACGAAGACATGTGGAACGGTGTGGCCGCCATATTTGTGGTAATTGTGATAGGATTCCGTATAGAACGGTGTGGCCGCTATACGAAGACATGTGGAACGGTGTGGCCACCATATGTGTGATGGGATTCCGTATAGAACGGTGTGGCCGCTATACGAAGACATGTGGAACGGTGTGGCCGCCATATGTGTGTGATTCCATATAGTACGGTGTGGCCGCTATATGAAGGCATGGAACGGTGTGGCCGCCATGTGTTTGATGTGATGATTAATATATGTGTGATGCATCTCATGCATGGTGTACAGGGAATCGTTCAGTGAGGTGCATGCGGGATTGGAAACCATGTAGTACGGTGTGGCCGCTACATGAGACGGTTGGAACGGTGTGGCCGCCACCGTAGAAATGACAAGGACCTAGAACTATTGGTGGACAATGGTTCAGGGATCATCCCCTTGTATCATTTTAGGATCGTGGTCGATGGGGTTCTAGTATAGAACGGTGTGGCCGCTATACAGGTTGTGGAAACATCGAGCGCACGATTGCCTAGAGTGTTGTTTTCCTGGAAGAGTTGATTATGGAGAAAGGATTTGAGAGACGTGCATGCATAGCATGAAAGATTTATGATTATAGATGATATGGTTGAATAAGACTCCTGAACATGCATCTTCTATATTGAACTGATATCTGTGATGATTGTGTTTGACCAATCATATAATCTGCTTAGGCGATATGACAAGTGACTTACTCCCATCTACCATGTTTGTGGTGGTAGGTTCTTTCAAAGGGCAGGATTGAAGTCACTCCGGTAGGAGTGGAAGTGTCTAGAAGAAACAGCCAGGATGATGTCTCGTCATCCGAATCCTTGTGCAGAAAGGATCGAGTTGTGAAGACCAATGCTCTGGGTGTAAAAAGGGTTTTGGGGATCTTGTATTATATAAGTATTTTACACTCAGAATATTCTTTAAAAGAAATATTGCTCTATGAAAAAAAATACTTTTGGTTTTCACACTCCTTATAGAAAAAGTTTTTGTTAACCCGTATTTTCGATGGGCTAAATTTTGGGTTGTTACATTTATGGTATCAGAGCAATGGTTCCAACTCTCGGCTGTGGAGTATGGTCCTTCCCATACTCAATAAGTTGTGTGACTCTGACCTAAGTTTTTATGAGTGCAGGTCTATCATGGCAGCGAGAAACCGAAACCATACGAATGATATGTTAGAAAGGATCACTGTTGTATTAGAGAGTATGCAGCAACATCAACAACAAGCGAATCAACCGCGTCAGTGCAATGCTGAACCTGTTGAGTTTGGAGGACTCACAGAATTTCGTAGTTGCAATCCCCCTAAGTTCGAAGGAGGGTATAATCCAGAGGGAGCTCAAAAATGGTTGCAAGAAGTTCAGAAAATCTTTCGGTCTATGGGTTGTTCCGATGCACAAAAGGTGGTATATGCGACTTATATGCTGAATGATAAAGCAGAAACTTGGTGGGATCACGCCAAGCAGTTATTGGAAGCCGAGGATCGGCACATCACTTGGGAGGTGTTTAAAGAAAAGTTCTTAGAAAAATACTTGCCAGAAGATATAAGGAGAAAGAAGGAAGTTGAATTTTTGGAATTAAAGCAAGGGGAGATGGATGTTGGAGAATACGCTGCAAAGTTTGAAGAATTGATGAAGTATTCTCCCTACTACCAGAATCATCCAGATGAAAGATCAAAGTGTATAAAATTCGAGAATGGTCTACGCCCGGATCTGAAGCCAGGAATCAGTTATCAGGGAATAAGGAATTTCCCGATGTTGGTAAACATGTGCAGAATCTATGAGGATGATATGAAAGCAAAGGAGGCTTATGAAAAGAATGTCCGAATTCAGAAGAAGCGAAAGATTGAGGAAATGAGAGCTCAGCTGGAGGAGGAAGAAAAACAATTAACCATGGAAAAAGAACAATCCGAGGAGCCGGAGCTGTATAGATTGGGATTAGGAAAATCTCAATCGAAGAATGGTAATCAGAAAGGAAAGGGGAAAGAAATCACCTGCCCTCCTCAATGTGAAAGGTGTGGGGTACATCATTTCGGATCAAGCTGTGGTGTACCCAAGGGAATCATCTGCTTCAGCTGCAGGAAGTCGGGGCACTATTCGCCAGACTGTCCAGAAAATAAAAGCAAGAAAGGATCGGGTAGCAAGCGAGGCAAGCGAGGTAAACCCTTAGGTTGTCCTTCTTTTAATCTGAATTAACGTAGTCAGCTATTTCTTTCGATTACGTTAATTGAATCGTTCGATAATTTGAAGATCTAGATATCATTTTTGACCCGAATTTCTGTGATCGAAACCTTTTTCACAGTTGGATGTGATAAATATCTGTGGACACTATGGGAGATAGAAAGATTAGTTAAGACTAGAGAAATTAATGACCATCGGGATAGGACAAATCTTTGTCTCCCCAACGGAAATAACTCTAGCGCTTGGCTATCTAGCTAAATCTAATGGTGACAAGTACCCTATCTTTAAGTTTATCTAACTTAAAGATATGTCGTATGACCTTTCTTGTGAAAGGTTATATCTGTAAGGGATGATTTTATTATTAATGGTTTGAATATTAGGACTGATCACCCTAATGTTTGCAACTATTAAGGAATAAAGTCATATAAATGATTCGTTAATTGTGCGTGAGTGATCAGAGTGCGCAGCGGGAAAAATTTTTCATCGAAAAATGTATTGCAAAATGTTTTTAAATCTAGGATATGTAGTTGAAATGTGTTTTTTTTTCAGAAAATTTTTTCCTCGAACAATTTATTAAGAAATGTTTTAATTCAAGATATGTATCTTATCTGGAAAAGTTTAGTCAAAAGGTTTCCTTCGAATTAATTGTAGAATGATTTTCGAGAAAGTTTAAGGAAAACCCTTTTTGGTAAGAAAGGATTTTTATATGCGTTGGAAGCAAAAGTTTTATTCAAGAGATTTTCTTTTAAATATATTATAAAATATTTGGAGCTAAGAAGTTTGAAAAGTCCAAGGAATTCTTTTAAGTGGGGGAGGAATCTCCCTAATGATATTTTGAAGAATAATAATAATATCAGAATAATATTTTATATGATTTTGAAAATGTGGAATTATTTTTTTCAAGAATGAATTTCGGGGACGAAATTCCTTTTAAGTGGGGGAGTAGTGTAACACCCCAAAAAAATTTTAATTCTTGATTAATGAAAATTAATTATGGAAGTCTATTTATAATTAATTATTTTGTAAAATCCTTGATTATGAAGTGATTTATTATGTATGAAAATATTAGATAAGTTTTAATATGTGAAAATAATGTTTTTGCTTATTAGTCTCTGTTTTAGGACTTAAAAATAATAATAGGAAGATTTTGGATGAAAAGGAAATAAAAATATTTATTTTTACTATTTTGGCAAAAAGACTCGAGTCTTTCTGAAAAGACTCGAGTATTTTGCACAGAGTTGCACTCGTGAGTGCGTTGGCTGAGTCACCAACTCAGAAACCTCACGAGTTGACACGTTATCAACTCAGGGACACGACCATGGCTTCGTGTCGACCTGCATGAGCGATGGATCCGAGTATATAAGCTCATGGTGTTTATGAATCAAACCATTTTGCCAAATTCTGAAATCTCATGAAGTTAGGGTTCTTGATTTCTCCAGTTCGATTCTCCTTCTTTGAGTTGAGTTAGGCCACAAATCATACACCAATACAAAGCTCACATCTCGAGCTTTGTATAGACACCAAAATTGTGAGCTGAGAGTTTGAGTGATAGAAGAATCGAAGCTCGAAAGTGGGGGTTTGTTTGCTGTCAACTGGTTCTTGGAGCTCACTTTGATCCTCGATTGTGGTAAGCTCGTGAACCCTCTTGATTTAAAATTGGTTTCAATCTCTCATGCATGTTGCAGAGAGTAGATTCTAACCTTTTTCCCCAATTTTTGTGCACGATTACTCACTCAAACAATGTGGTTTTTGGACTCTGCTCACACTGTTCTGCATTTTGGTGGGTGAAGTGATTTGAGCTGGTGTTGGTGGCTGTTGTGTGGCTGCTGCTGTTCTTTGGTGTTTTTGAGTTTGTCAAAGTGTTGTCCAAGGTATGGGAGAAGTCATTCATATTGCTAGGATTATAGATTGTGAATTTGACTTGTGTGTATGCTATGTGAATTGGACCAAGACATGCTTGCTGGACTTGGAGGTTCAGACAACCACTTGGTCACTTGATTTATAACATGATTGATGACTGAAATGAATTGATGAAAGTAAACAAATGGAACTAATGAGTTTGGTTGTATTGTAAATGGTAAATGTGCTAAAACATGTCCTTGAAGTAGTATGCTTTTGGTAAGCTAATAAGGGACCCCAAATAAGTTTGGAGCAAGTTCTAAATATTGCATATGTGCTATACAAACCTTGTTTTTATGCTAAATGAGGGTAAATTTGATAAAGCTATGTTGAGTTGCATAATATGTGGTTTTGTGCATAAATGGAAGCATATTTGGATTCTCTGTGAATTGCTGTGAACTCTGTGTTGGGATAAGTTTTAAATATGTAAATAAAGTTCAGTTGACCATTGTATGGAGTTAGAATTGCTCAGAATTGAATTTGGCCTATCAAGTTGTTGAAAATGTGATTCCATGCATAATTGGTGCTCAAATTCAATTCTGTGTAATTTGATGAGTTCTAAGGGTTTGAACACGTTTGTTATATGTTGTATGAACTCTGTTGATCATTGGATTGGACTAAAAATGACTAGAATTGAAAATGGTATGTTAAAACCAAGTTTCCAGTCTGTTCTGTGAGAAAAGACTCGAGTACTTGGCGTGATACTCGAGTAAAATTATGATAAACCAGTGTATTTTGTGTTAAAACACTCGAGTATCGGGCCCAGGACTCGAGTAATAGCTGATTCATGGGGATCTCTTAAGGTAAACCACTCGAGTAATGCAGGGGTCACTCGAGTGTTCTGGAATTGATGAAGAACACTCGAGTACTCATGAACTACTCGAGTATTTTTATGAAGCTGAAACCCAAATCCCCAGAAAGACATGAACACTCGAGTATCCTGAAGAATACTCGAGTAGTCTGGAAATAAGTGAAGAACACTCGAGTATTCTGAATAATACTCGAGTAGTTCACCCAGAATATTGAAAATACCATTTTTAATTCTGAACCATTTGGTTAATAACTAAATAATGATAATCCAAGTGATCTAAGACTTAAAAGAAATTGATTGGTGGTGGTAGGAAAGTGATGAATTAGTAATGTGGGATATTATGAATTGTGATATACCAATCAATTCTTTTAAGTTAAAGAATTGCATTCATTTTGGAGTTAGGATTAAGAGCTAGACTCATACATTATGCCATTCATTTAAATTGTAAACTTGAAAATGCAATAGGCATGAGCATCTTACTTGCATTAGATGTTCGCCTAGTGCTATATATGATTGTTGAGGATTGCATAAGATGCATGAACAATTATTTGAGTTTAACCTCTAGATAAGTTGGTTCATATGGTATGAGTTGTGAAGTAATCATCATGTCCTCTTTGGATTAAAAATGATCATGTCTATTTTAAGGACATAGAATGTGATTTAGTAGTCATGATCTGGGTATGATGTTGAGGTAGGATTTGATAAGCATGATCATGTCTACTTGGTAATTAATGTCTTAGAATATAAGAAGTTATTGGCTTAAAGGACATTAGAAAGAAGTTATTACCTCATGATGATGAGTGGAGTAAATCCAATGCCTCAATCTAAGGATTGTGTGTTTGATAATTAACGATTGAACCTACTGGATAACTAATGCCTAGGAACATCAATAGTCAATGACTTAAGGAGTATTAATGATAATGCAAGAGTGGTGATGCTGGTTGATTATGAGGACCCAATCCAAATACGTTAGGGCTTGTTGCTCCGATTCGGATATGTGAACGTTGGATAAGTGGGATCACCCTGACTTCCATATGTTATGGATTAACTCCTGGGAGAAGTCATTATGCTTAAAGGATTCCGTATAGTACGGTGTGGCCGCTATACGAAGACATGTGGAACGTTGTGGCCGCCATATGTGTGGTAATTGTGATGGGATTCTGTATAGAACGGTGTGGCCGCCATATGTGTGATGGGATTCCGTATAGAACGGTGTGGCCGCTATACGAAGACATGTGGAACGGTGTGGCCGCCATATGTGTGTGATTCCATATAGTACGGTGTGGCCGCTATATGAAGGCATGGAACGGTGTGGCCGCCATGTGTTTGATGTGATGATTAATATATGTGTGATGCATCTCATGCATGGTGTACAGGGAATTGTTTAGTGAGGTGCATGCGGGATTGGAAACCATGTAGTACGGTGTGGCCGCTACATTAGACGGTTGGAACGGTGTGGCCGCCACCGTAGAAATGACAAGGACCTAGAACTATTGGTGGACAATGGTTCAGGGATCATCCCCTTGTATCATTTTAGGATCGTGGTTGATGGGGTTCTAGTATAGAACGGTGTGGCCGCTATACAGGTTGTGGAAACATCGAGCGCACGATTGCCTATCCCAGAGTGTTGTTTTCCTGGAAGAGTTGATTATGGAGAAATGATTTGAGAGACGTGCATGCATAGCATGAAAGATTTATGATTATAGATGATATGGTTGAATAAGACTCCTGAACATGCATCTTCTATATTGAACTGATATCTGTGATGATTGTGTTTGACCAATCATATAATCTGCTTAGGCGATATGACAAGTGACTTACTCCCATCTACCATGTTTGTGGTGGTAGGTTCTTTCAAAGGGCAGGATTGAAGTCACTCCGGTAGGAGTGGAAGTGTCTAGAAGAAACAACCAGGATGATGTCTCGTCATCCGAATCCTTGTGCAGAAAGGATCGAGTTGTGAAGACCAATGCTCTGGGTGTAAAAAGGGTTTTTGGGATCTTGTATTATATAAGTATTTTACACTCAGAATATTCTGTAAAAGAAATATTGCTCTATGAAAAAAAATACTTTTGGTTTTCACACTCCTTATAGAAAAAGTTTTTGTTAACCCGTATTTTCGATGGGCTAAATTTTGGGTTGTTACAAAATTAAGCCCAAAAACATCATATATTAGACCCAAATCAAGTACTATACCGAGCTGAGTTGTAACACATGCAGAAGGGAAATTTACTATCTCCTTGGTTTCTATTACCCCTTTCTTAGCCAAGTAATCTTGAAACTCTCAGCATGTTCTTTTGTCAAAATTGAACAAATTCTTCCACTCTGTGTTGTAAGATTTGATCCTACGTTGGAAGAATTACTTGGACCATTGTAGGGGAAACCGAGGTAACGGGCGGTTTTCTTTAGCCCTGGTGAACCAACAATCTTTGTTTTCGACGAAGTTGTATTTGAAGAAGAAGGGTTTGAAAGTCTTCCATGATTCAGAATACTTTGTGAGTAAAGAATAGTCATTTCGGGCCTTTAATGACACCCAGGGTCGTTGCGTTGACCCTTTCTCAAACGTGTTTGCCTGGGGAGCAAACAAATAGAAGAAAACTACTGGAATGGTGCACGACCAATCCATCGTTGTGCAAACTTGCTGGAAAGCTCGGATGAAAGCCCACGCATTAGGGTGCAATTATGAGGGAGCAACCTTCAGCGTATTCAGAATATCCATCTCAAAATTGGTGAAAGGAATCCTAACACTGAGCCGCGTCAATACCTCTTCATAAAAGTAAAAACTCATACTCTCTGCTCCTACTGAGGTGACGGTGTAGGAGTTTCCAGCTTTGTCACCAGGGCATGACAACCAAATGGCCCTAGTTTTCTCTATTGATTCTGTAGTTGTAAGCTCAGATGGGGTGCTCACGACCTCTCGGTCGACCCATTCGTATTCAGCTGCATCTGGAGGCAATGGAAGCAGCTCAGGATTCGAGACGCACTCTCGAACCATACCTGAGGAAAGGGAGGCACACTTGGATCAGTATCAACACAAAACGTGGTAATTCTAAGCTATTAGATATTTACATTACCAATTGGGGAGAACCTCCCTCGGAAAACCTCGGTAGAACCTCCCCAATTGAAGTTGTTGGTACCTCTGCGTTGCCTCCTTAACCTCGCTCTCTCTAATCTCTCGGCAATTTATAAAATAAAACCCCATGTCTTGACTCCACTAGATCCCTCGGATAATATATCGCTAGCGGGTTAACATTGCTACTTTGATCGTCTCCCATGCCTGGTAAAGGGGAACTGGAATTCACCGAGAAGTCACTCATCTTACCCCCACCCCCTCGTTGAAAATCACGGTTCCAAGAGTTGTTAAGGAATCCCAAAGGACGTGAACAGTGAATATCCCTCAAAAATCGCAACGACAACTACAACAATCACCCAGCAAGGGAAAGAAAAAAAGTTTTTAGAGAAACAGAATATCATTCAGAGGCCAAGACAAGTTTGGAGGCGAAAAGGGAGTAGTGGTTGAATAAATGAAAAAGGATTACCAAGAACAGAAGGGCCTCTAAACGTGGTTATCGAACAAACACTAAAGACCGATGAATGCATGCATACCCAGAAACCAGAGAAAGCAACCAGTAATGAAGAACAACATCGAAAATCAGTAAAAAGGGTAAGAAGAGTACCTGATTCAGGAACTGGAGTAGAAGCTTCAAAAGTCTTGGAAAGGAAGATGCAGCAAGCGCAAACCGTCAAGAAAGCCTTGATTGAAGTCACAAAAGCAACAATCGCGAGAATGCAAGAGTAAGTTTCTTGAAACCGCAAGAAAGAGAAAGAACAGAAGAAAATGAAATGGGAATTCAACTGTTTCTCCTTTTCTGAACTTTCCCTCCACTATGGAACGAGTTGGGCCTAAAATGTGTTAAAGCCCACTACTACTACAACTACAATGAGGGTAGGAAAAAGTTTGCATTTCTAAACTAAATCATTACATATCAGTTCCCAATGTTGGAAAAGACACGTGGAGGTTAGAGGAAAATCAAGCGTCACCTCCGTGCAGACGAAAGGACAAGGGCACAGACCGTGCTCAACAGCTGGACTCCTCTTCTAGTCAGAAATACCCAAACGGTCGGTTGACTGTTCGTCTCACAATCAAACTCGGCACAGGCTCAAATCACCTCACCGAGCTTGGGGGCTTATGTAGTGGACCTGACACCAGTCCGACCGGTTTGACATTAAACCGACCAGTTAAGCACTGAGTTTAAGAGCTTCGACCACAATCCTGTCGGATTCACAGTACACCAAGCAAGGGACACTTGAGTGAATTACAAGCTTACGGGATAAGGACCGAGCATAGGATCTTCATCCTTATCAGAACCAGATACGGTCCCAATGGCCTAACCACCACTCCTATATTCCCGCACGGCTCGGTAAAACATGGGATAAAAGCTAGTGTTTATCCGTTACAGGATTTACAAAGGTTATCTTATCAGCACCTTTACAAATCCTATCCAAACACTTCCTTCTCACGGGCCTTATCAGAAAGCCCACAAAATACACGTATCAGGTAATCCCCTATAAGAACCACCATGCTATAGGGGCTAAGGTGCGTTCTCTCCATCCCTATGTTGACACAATCACACACTTTGTTGTCTAGGGAGACCTTGTTTATCCCAACTGGATATTCAGAAATCCTACGAAGTCCTACATCAAAACTCGATTGGGATTAGACCTTTGGTTCCCTCTATAACCACAAGGTCGTTCTCAGTCCAGAACACTACATATATAAATGCTTACACCTTAAGTATGTTATAACATTAAACATTTCCTTTTTAAGCGTAAATAAAATACAAGTTTACGATAGTTCAATTCAAACATATTTGATATATAATTTCTTATGAACTCTAATATCATGTTTCCATCATTCAATTACATTTATTTCAAACAAATCTTCATATTCTACATATCATTCCTGTAACAGCCCGATTTTCGAAAACCAAAAACAACTAACTTTTAATCATTAATGTTGCCAAAAATGAGACCATTTTTTTTTGAAAACGTTTTACGAGGAAAACAATTTATTTTCTACTTTAAACGATTTCACAAAAGAGAGTTCTTGCAAAATAGAGCCTGCATCAGAATGGGTTACGTTACAGTAGCAGTTCATCACTTAGGTAATCCTGAATATGAAATAAATGACAACCTATTCTAGTCCTAATACTACTTCTTTGCTCCTACCAAAGACAACCGGGTTCATTTTCTTCTCTTCCTTGGTAGACGCCTTTGTGCTGCAAGGTGACTCCTCCACACTTATTGGCTCTCCTGTGGAGCTCGGTTTGAGTTCCACTCCAAATAACTTCACAGGGTTCTCCTTCTCTCTTTTCCGAGGTGGTGGTTCAGATTTCTATTCTGCACAGGATACGCTTCCTAGTCCCGAACTCGTTGACCCTCCGTCCAGTGGGTGTCCCAAATCTGCGATCATCAACTGAGCATGACCCGTCCCTTCCCGTCCGTAGTGCGTCGCTTTCCATCCATTCCCGTCTCCAGGCCACGTAGAGATCTTCAAGCGATGATCCATCTTCCCGTTGGAATACCAACAACGCCGATGTGCCAACGAACAGGAGAGAGTAAGCATTCCGGACGCGTAGCGTCGACGGTGTGGAATTACGGTAGGCAAAATAATAGGACACACACACACATACAGCATACACAAATTCACAAGCAACATACTACCATCATTATTCATCATCTATATTTAGTTTATCTTATTATTAACTCCTTCATTCTTCTCCACTTCGGTTCCTAGTCTCATTCATAAACGCAGTATCTTCCTCTCATACCTCATTCTCATTCCTTGACTCATCCTTCTCACTTCTCAAACCATGATTCTCCATGTCAGAATTCGTTTATTATAACGTTTTATCAAATTACAACCCTCGATGATTAGGGGAGTTAAGGGATCATCGAGGTACGTGTTTCTTTCGTAGTTAGCACTCACATCTCAGGACTACATCTCCTCGGCCAACCAACCACCTAGTCGGAAGCAAACAGGAGTACAGGACCTTTACCGTGCGGGCACGACAGCTGTCAGTCACAAATGGTCCCAGACCAGGAGGCTCAGCCTCAATACATAATACATGGCACACTGCCTCGCAGTGGCGAGCAATTGCCCCACTCCAGTCCCTCTCACTGTTCCTGAACTGCCATAGGGGTGACATCACTATTCTGGTCCCGGGTGCAGAACTTACCACGGTATTAGACCCAGTCCCCACCACGTTAGTGCACCACATGTGGAGTTCGTTCCGCCCAGAATAGTACTCAAGACAACGTGACGTTTTACCGCCCGAGCCTACCCTAATGCATTCATCAACCCAAATATCCCTAATATCCGAGGTATCTTCCTCTCCACTACTTCGCATTCTCATACCTCACCGTATTCGCTGTTAATGTCTTTTAAAGTATTTTATTTAATTAACCTACTGGTCGGCTCACCCTTCGTGCATCCCTTCGGTGAGTCCCAACCACTATCTTTGCACAATCTTTCTTATCACACTCATATAGCACAGAGCTGGGACTACTTCCTTATCTCTATGTCTCACTCCTCATCCATTCTTCTCCAAACACATCATCATTTCTCAAACCGTTCACAGGCACTCTTTCCTCAACCTTTACAAAACTTAATTTCCACCAACGTTCATCAAGGTACTATTTTCACAAGTGTTTCTCAACTAAACCATTCAAAAACATTTTTGAAAACATCCCTTTTTCCAAAACCTTTTTCCCAAAAATTTTCCATTTCAAGAACCCTTTTTGAAAACTTGGTTCACAACCTTTTTCAAAAGTCATTTTCACACTCAAGAATTCCTTTCAAAACTCTTTTTCAAAAAAAAAACTTTGTGCTGGGCGCTAGTGGAGGAGCAAGCCCAGCTCAACACTAGCTCCCAGACTAAAACCAAGAACAGAGGAGCTCAGCTCAACTCAGTTCACTTCTCATTGCAACAATTCACATCACGCTCCCCAGCTCTGGCTCTTCCTCAACATTATTCTCAACTTCTTTTCCAGTCAACCCAGGTCTCTCTCTTCCACTTAGCTCTCATTCTCATTCTCAGTCTTTATTGCACTATCACTTCCAACCTCTTACCTTCTCGCCTTTTTTATTTTATTTTCATTCTTTTATTTAAGGACACCACAACGTTCATCATTCGTCCACTCATCATGACAATAAGCATCATAAATAAATAATTTAAACAACAAAGCATACTATCACACATCACATCACACAATAATATTGTGGTCTTTGTCACCTTCGTATAAGTGGCCACACAAGGCAAACAATTGCCACTTATACTACTGACTCCGACCACTTCGTTCTGATCTTTGAGATGATGCGGAACGTCCTAATAAATCACCTAGCTACCACGTTGTCTTAGGGAAAGCTTCTTTCTCACCTGAGGTCCAGCTGTTGAAGGTGTGCTCTCTTTGAATCTTTGTGCTGCCATCTGCCCCAAACCTCTTTTCTTTATCATTCCTCATATTAGATAAAACATTTTACGTTATTAACGTACTTGAGAAAATCTTTTCTTAGATTAAGACTTGTCCTTTCTTTGTTGAGAAACTATGGAAATATAACCTAAATCGTTTGTTACTTGAAAGCTTGGCTTTAAATCGCATGAAAACATTTTTAGACATGAAAGCAAGTCCAAGTAATTCTTGGACAACAAAATAGTTTTATGAAATCACTTTAATAAAACTCTGGAAGTATTATAAAAACATCCTTTGATTTAAATGGCTTGTTATCTTAAAATTAACACTTTAAAATCCAAGTTTTAGCATACAATAATTTAGGACAACCATGACATTCAAATAATTCACACCACTTGACAACAACAACACTTATTAGAAGCATTTTAAACAATTTAATCAAGGAAATTATGCAACTTACACATAATTTATCAACATAAAACACTTAGTCATGCCAGAAGTTATAAACCAAATTGAATCAAGTTCCAAACCAAGCACATCAGTATTTATTTTTCTTACTTTAAACAATTCGGGTTCTCCTCAAAATCATCATGCATATGCAATCAAACTCCCTAGACCTATTTTGACTACATAACCGAATAGAACAAGAAGAATAAATCACGCGCCCTAAATTAAATCACATGAATCAACTCATTCTATTTTAGCCATTAGGTTTTTCATTTTCTTTTAATCCTAACCGAATGCACATAACTTACATAAACACACATTCTTTCAAACACACATTCTTTCAAGATTAGTTTAATTTATTTATTTATTTTATCATTAAGTAAGGAACCGAATAGAAAATAGATATTCACAACATGGTTTCAAGTAATTTATTTCAGCTTAATTTCCTTAAGAGCGTGCCTATTCCTTTTAAGTCAATCTATTGAAAAGAGATCCTAGACTAATTAACATAAATAAGCCGAATGTCAATCATGATAAAACAAGGTTAAATTCTAAAATGTTCATCATACATGCATGTGGGACATGGATCAAAACAAAGATCATTTTTAATAAACTTGTTTTCTAATTTTCTTTGTGGAAACCGTGAGCTTGTCACCAATTTTAGCAAGCAAACATTTAATTTATTAACACAATAAAATCAATAACCATGTCGTGGTCTCTACCTTTTAAGAAAATACATGCATGCACCTACAATCTATATGTGGTACTATTTTCAACATACATGTAAACAAAATGATAATCTAGCATGGTTTCCTACTCTTCCTAGACTTGACCGAAATGGTGGTGCGCAAGAAGCAAGGTCTTAAAATTTTAATTTCACATGCAAGCATCTAAATTCATGGATCACATCATGCAAAGCATCATTTTGCCCTTTTTTTAAAATTACCAACCTAATCACTATTGACACACACCAATTCTTGATTCAATTTCTTTTCACCCTAGAAATTATTTTTAAAGCCTATTTTCTTGTGAAAACCATAACTTACATATGAGGAAATCAAACTTTATACTCAAATAAGACACTCCAAGTTCAAGCTTCATGTCGTCTTAAAAATCACTCATGGATCAAGACATGCAAAGACAATCAAAGCAAAATCATAAACTTAAACTTAAATCTTCAATTAAACCGTAAGGAACAAGCTAGATTTTAGCACATTAAATCATGGAATAGTTAAGATCAAGTCAAGAACATCAAAACCTTATTTCTTCTACTTATGGCCAAATCATTTAGTTCTTAGTTTGGGTGGTTTATAAGTTCATTCGTTCATCAAATTTCGAGATCAAGGCATAAAAAGAACATGCAAATAGAAACAAGGATCATCAAGCCACAAAATCGACATGCATGTGAAGTTTAAAGCCACACATGGATTTTTAAGCATGACCTCAAACAAAACCGTGATGAAGAAGAATTACAAGTAGGAGATCAAAGTACAAAATAACATGTAAGACATGGGGATCTCAAAATCACTTAGAAATAATCACATGCAACACCAAATTTAGTTCAAAGTCCATTAAAAGTCTTTTACAAAATTATTTAATTAGAACTCTAGCTACCTTAATTCCTAATCTTAAACTTTAACTCCCTCCTTCTCCTCCTCTTGGTTGCCTCGATCTCCTTATTTTTCTTGGGGCTAAGGGGTTTTGTTCTTAATCTTGGATGAAGAAAGTAGTTGAAAAAGAAATTATGAAAGTTTTGATTAGAGGCTTGGAGGTTTTCACTCTCTTCTTCTCTTTTCCTCCTCACGGTTTCTCCCTTTCTCTCCTTATCTCAAGAACTTGATGATGCTCTTGAGGGAAATTGTGTTTTTGTTGGTGTGGGAAAGAATGGGTGAAGGAGATGAAGATGTGAATCAAGTCTACATTCACTCTTCCACGCGAGTTTTAGGCTGGGCAAAGGATGGACAATTTCGTTTCTAGTCCTCGATTTATGGTGTGAAATGAAGGAAATTTTGGGCCAACTCATGGTTGCATGAAAGGGTCAACCGTGGGACACATGGAGGGAAGGGGAGTCCACACTAGATTCATGACTCACTTCTTCTAGTCTCTCCTAGCCTTATGACTCATGCTTCCTACTTCTCTCCTCATTTCCATTAAAAATTCATTTTCTTAAGACTTAAGGGGATTACTCCTTCTTGGTTTCCTTTTCCTCACTCGGCCGAACCTCTCACACACATGCACACATGGTTCTTGTTTTCATCCCACATGACATACACTCATGCCTACACTTATCATACATGCATATTTTAATTTTAATCTCATGTCAATCCTAACAACACATAGTACACATCCATGTATACACTTAACACATGTATGAGCATACACACAATTAACATCTTGATGGTGTCTTGTTGGTACGGCACACACATTTCACACATATAAATTCACACACCTATACACAGGTACTCATCACAAAATTAATCACACTTTCGACGAAATTATCAAGCATACGAATTTTCTCAAAACCAAGCTTTTAAATGTTGAGCATTATTTTTAGAAAATCAATTCTTTTAAAATCGTTCGTTGTTTAAGAAACATGAATTTAGGTAAATTGTTTAAGAAGATACTCTTTCAAAATAATTTTCTCAAAATAATTTTCTTTAGTGTTTTAATTTAATATGAGGAATTTACGGGGTGTTACAATTCCACACTAAGAAATTGGATACAAGACTTTCTACATATTCTCTAATACAATTTCTAATGTCATGTTTTCATCATGGTATAAAATTTATGTATCACAGTTAATTTATCATCATCGTTATATACCCAAACTCAATACAAGCATCAAATTCACAATAGCATCTATGCAATCTCAATCAAACAATCAACCATACACACACATAACATCCATGATCATCATATATTCAACTTATACTCAAATTGACATATATTCAATTTCATTATCAATCAATATTTCATTTAAAATTCAACATTCCATATCAGGTTCTTTTATCCGTCTCATAATCAAGTTATAAAATAAGAGTTTATCTTAATCAATTTCATATTCATCTAGTTAAATCCATATCTTCATTTCATCACAATTATTCAATTGATTTTAATTCATGTTCAATGTTCATATAATGGTTAATGCATCTAGTGCATGCTTCTATAAACCTTCGATTGAACTTAGACCCTTTTTCTTGGGTTCAATTTCTTTGTCATACTTAGATTGAGAAAATCTGATTCGGTGGGTTTAAGTTCATTCGATAGGTATGGCACCCATATACCTTTCCATTTAATACTAAAATTATCGGGAATTGATATTAGTTATGGAACCAATTAGAATCTTCACTTCTTGGTTATGTAAACATTATTTAATTCTTGGATACTATCCTAACCGATGGTTGCTCAATCAATCGGTTAGATTAGTATCTTAGCAAACCTTACTTCCCCTTTACATGGTTCCACAGCTAATTTCTCTTCTATTTATTTTGACACAACCCTTGTTATTTCAATTTCATGCACACCTTTATAAACAACAAATATCAAAGAATACAGATGGTTAAAAGGACTAGCACCATTTGACACAAGGAAGTCACTCATTCTTTCATATGAGGTGCTCAAACTTCTAGATTTCGATGATTGTACCTCCCAATGAATATAAGTGTCGGAGTGATCAGTCCCAATCCTACATTCCATTGGTGGTAATAGCCCTCGCTATCCATATTAAGTCTTTACACTTCGTGCTAGCAACTCATCATTTCAAAAACTCATTTTATATAAACATCATTCATCTTCACTTTTTGTTAGTTCAATACTAAGGATTTCTCTTTCTTTTTCTAATTCCACAAACTCTTTTCATTAATTAATTAATTAATTCATTCATTCTTTTGCCACCAAGTAAATTGTTTGCAATTGGTAAGTATCTTATTTTCCTCTCGTATAGAATCCCTAGTGAGCTCTCCTAGGTTTCCGGTGCAAAAGTCATTCTTTTTCGGTTACATTTTTTATTTTTCCCAATACTTTCCATTTGCAAACAATTTTCTCTTTTCTCATTTCATTTCTTGCCTCACATTCGGGCCTTTTCTCTTTTCTTGCCTCTCATATGCCTTTCTTTCTCTTTCCTTTTTCTTTTTCTCTTGCCCCCTTTCGGGCTTTCACTTTTCTTTCATTTTCACTTTTCTCTTTTTGGGTATTGTTTGTACGAGACATTCATCATTCTCTTTCATTGTGATCATAATCTCATAAAGTTCACCCAGCCGGTGTGATACGTTTCTCAATATTAGGGTCAACATGCGTCCATGTAACCCATCTCTTTTCTCTTTTCTCTCGATCTGATGCCATACCACTCTTAAAAACCTTCACCCCCTTTTCTAAGGAAAGACCTTACCAGGAGTAAGTGTCCCTCCACCAATGCTTGCACGGTACTGGCCCTACTCTCGGTCCAGTACAACTTGGTTTGAAGGCCCAAGTTGGCTATAGCAGGGAACCACCCTCAACCGGTCAACGAAGTGACTATGTGACCAACAAATTATTGTGGTTAATGCGGAACCAATCCCCCGACACGGGTGGCCAATCTGTGTCCTCCTAGCGGATCAAAGTTCCACCCGGCGACAATTCCTAGTCATATACCACTTACTGTTAGTTCCAAGAACCTTCACATCAAGCCTTTCCCTCCTTTGATTATACTTCTATGTATGACAGTTTACATTCTCCATTGGATTCAAATTTAATTCATAACTTCTTTAAATTGGATGGCTCAATTGAATTAGAATCTCACTTACTATTTTGATTTTTTCTCCCCATTACTTTCATAAATTGTGCATCATTTCTTCGAAATCCTTTCATAAAACATAACAATTTATTTTTGAGAATGTAATCTGTCTACATATATTAAGTTACCAAGGTCATTGAAAAGGAAAACTAATTGTTCAACCATTTAGGTTTTTAAAACAAACAATTGTCTTGAAGGAAACATATGATTTGATTAAAATGTACTTTTTATTTGCAAGGTTTTCCTTTTCATTGGCCTTAGAATTCCCCCATAATTCAGTAGTGGTGCATAATGCAATTGATTCTCAAAGGGACTTAAATCATCTTTCTTTTCTTTACAAGTGAATCTTTGTATTTTCAAAATCATCATTCTTCACATTCAAGTCCCGTTGAGAATGTAATATATTTTCTAACACAACTTCAATATCATAGCTATTGGAAAGGGAATCAGTTCCGAAAACTCATTTATTTCCTTGATGTTACTGTAATTTTCCTCATTCTAATCTCAATCACTTCCAATTTCATTAACCGAGCTGAATTAGCATGGAAATAAAATTTTGAAAAATAAATTTAATCATTGAGTATTGATTTCCTTTCCAACGACTTGAATATACACATCATGAACCATTCAAATTTCAATTTCCTCTTATCTTTTTCACACTCATTCATCACTTTCCTTTTTCCAAATTCATCTTTCATTCTCATTCATCTTATACAAACAATACATTTCCATGGACCCCTAGCTTGATATTGGTTAGCTACGCATTCTCCGGCGGACCCCAACTGTGTGCAACACTGGTCGGCTACGCATTCTCCAGCGGACCCCAACCATATCAAGTGGGCGACATGGATCCCATGGCCCCTAGCTTGGCATTGGTCAACTACGCATTCTCCGGCGGACCCCAACCACGCCAAGTAGGCTTCATGGATTTCATTAATTTTCTCTTGGTGGCAAATTGCATTATTTGACTAACAACTACTATTTTATTTTGGTGTTACATCCTTTTGACTTCCTTCTAACCAATAATTTATCACTTATCATGTTATATATCTCACTCCTTGTGAGTATGAAGAGCTTGGAACTAGATTTTCACAACGGAATCGGGACCATTTCCCCAGGCCAGAAGGAAAGAACCGCTCTGATACCATATTGTAACATCCCAACTTATAATTAAAATAAAATTTATTTAATAATTATAAGAGTTTACTTTATTTTATTTAAATATGTAACACCCGCAAATTCCTCGTATTAATTTAAAATACTAAAGAAATTTATTTTTGAGAAAAGCGTTTTGAAAGAATATTTTCTTAAATGATTTTCCTAATACACGTTTTCAAAGTGATGAGTGATTTTGAAGAAATAATTTTCATAAGAAAATACTATAAGTTTTAAAGTAGAGTTTTGAGAAAATAATTATATGTTAGACATTTTTATGCCTTAAAGAAATGGTGATTTCTAAACAAGGGAATTTTTCTGAAAAAGAGATTTGTTTTCTAAGTATATGTGTTGGTTGATACGTACTTAATGTATGATTGTGTGAATATAATTCCTTGAAATATTTGAATTATTATGTGAATTGGTGATTATATGTTTTAAATTAGAATTGATTAGGAAATAAAAAGATAATGCATGAATGTATGTATGTACGACGTATGATGCATATATGTGTGTGCTACGTGTATGTATGCATGTATGAGGGCTAGGATTTTATTTTGAGACAAGAAGCCATGGACTAGGATGGAACCATAAGTAACCAAGCTAGTAACTAAATACTAACCATTAGCAAAACAATAACTAAACCTAAAGAAACCTAGTCCCTTAAATCACTCCTTATTGTCCCCTTAGAATTGATAAACACCACCCATGCAACTTATTGGGTTGCCAAAATTGCCCCTCCCCTTTACACCTAAGGCCGAATTGATCAAGGGCAAAAGAGGGAAAGTCTCATGCCTTTGCCTTTGCTTATATATAGCCAAGTGGGTGAAGTGTTGGCTACTTCATCCCCACGTTTCCACCCTTCATTTCTTTTGTTTCTCATTTCTTTTTCAAACACACTTGTTGAGAGCAAAATCAAGCTCTCAACACACACAAAGAAAAGAGAGTGGCCGTGAGGAAGAGAGGAAGAAGGAGAGGAGTCCAAGCTAAAACCTAGAGTTTTCCTTGAAGATCCAAGCACCTAGAAGCTAGAAGACCAACTTTTCTTTGGTGGGTAGCTCAAAGATTATGAGGGAATATGTAATAGCCTAGTTTTTCTTGATCTTGTGATCTTTCTTTCTTTTCTTCTTTGCATGTAAATTTTCTAAGTTTATTTATGTTTGATCTTGGACTTTTAAGATTAAAAATAACTTATAAATTTCTAACTAATGGATTCTATAACTCGTTTGAGGTCTTCATGAAAGATCTTGAAGTTTTTCAAAATAAATCTTAAATTAAAGATCTAAAAAGTTTTGGGAGATTCTTGTAAAGTTTAAAGTGTATCTCTTTACATATTAATTTCTCAAAGCTTAAAGAAATTTGTAAATCTCTAACTAATGGACTCATAACTCGTTTAAGGTTTTCCCATGGAAGATCTTAAAGTTTTTCAAACGAAATTCTAAAGATCTAAAGGCTTATTGAGATTTTGTAAAGCTTTAAGAAAACCTCCTTGCATGTTAATTAATGATGATTTTGGTTGTCTTGGGTGCATCCATGTGTAGATTCTACTTTGATCTTGAATTGTTGAGACTAAATGAACTCATAAAACACTAGATCTTAAACTAGGAGGTTCGGCCATGACTTAAATATTACGTCTTGATGCTTTTTAATTTGATCTAAGTGATTGCATGTTAATCTCAGGACTAAAAAAGTTAATTTGAGTCATTGAAATGTTTGATTTTGATTTGGTTTGATAAAACTTTAATTTTGGGGTTTTGCTCTGTAAAAGCTTTAAATCTTATTTTGATCTATGAAAAAAGTTATGCTCTTGAAGCCATGCATGTTGTTTTAAACAAAAAAGACTTAATTTTCTTCAATACTTCATCACGGTTTTGACTTCTTCTTACTCCAAGTGACTTTTATTTTCATTTGTGCTACAATACTTGATTTCATGACTTGATCTACAAGATCTAGATACATGCATGTGGTTTTGAGCAAAAATATTTTATTTTCTTAATGAACCTCACGGTTTCACAACGAACCAAAGAAATGAGCTTTTGAAAAATGATTTTTTGGTCTTGATCTATGTTCTATGCTCATGCATGATTTTTTCTTGATTCAAAGATTTTTAGTACATGCATGAAAAATTAAAATGAAAACTTGATTTAAGGAAATGATATTTCTAGAGTTTTGTGGGAAAAGGGTGCATGGTTTGATTCATGATCTTTGATGATTGCATGATGAAAAAGTGAACCAAGAACCTTGTTTTGGTCAAAATAGGGTTCGGCCTATACATCCCAAATAGACTAGGGTTCTTTTCCATGAGGTGACTTAAAAGTAATGAGTATGTCTTGAGGAATCATGCTAAAATTAATTGTTTGAAGTTGTGTTGTGAATATTTATTTCTAATTGGTTTTTGATTTAAAAATAAAGAGAATAAATGAATTAAATGATTTTGGAAAAGTTTTGTGTTTGAATGAATATATGTGTGTGTATGTGCATTCGGTTTAGAGGGAAAGGAAGAGTAAATGATTTTGTTGCATGAAAAAGAAAATAGAATTTAAGTGCTTGAAATAAACTAAGTTGATTTATGTGCTTTAAATTTGTGATCTTTGAATTGTTTCCTTTGATGTCATTTGGCCGTATAGAGTAAATAAATTTAGGGAGTTTAATTGCATGAAATAAAATGCACATGATGATTTTTGAAAAGAATGAAGTTGTTTAAAGTAAACGAAATAATTGTGCTTGATTTAAATCTTTGGTCCAATGTGGTTGTGAATTTATGTATGCCTAAGTGTTTGTGTTATGAACTATTTGTGAAGTTGTATACTTGCCTTGATGTTGATTTAATTGGCTATATGCATGCTTGTTGAAGTGTTAATTTTGAATTAAAGAATCATTTAAAGTGGAAAGTGTTTTTGAAATGTTTTCGGAGTTTATCAAAGTGATTTTTTTTTATAAAATAATTCCTGGCTGTCCATAATTATTTGAAATGGATTCTTAACTTTGAAAATATGTTCAAATGATTTAAAGTAAAGTTTTCAAGTAATAATTAATTTAAGAAAACCCGGACCAAAAACGATGGATTTTTTTGGTGTTTTCAAACGTGTTTAAGGTGCTGTCCAAAACGGACCAGCACCCAAACTAAATAGTTTAAATGACTTCTCATAATGTTTTCAAATGATTTTTGAAAATACTTAAGGTGTTATAAACATCCGAGTTGTTTGAAAGAAAACGGTTGTGTTTTAAGTTTTTGACGAGGAATGAGAGGTGTTTAAGTTACGAAAAAGATTTTCCTAATACAAGTTAATAACAAAAACGTATTTTATTTAGTACGAGGAATTTGAAAGACGAGGGATTGGGGCAGCCGGCAGCAGAAAGGATCCGAGGCGACGGTACGCACTTAATAGCTGGACCTTAGGTGAGAGAGAAGCTTTCCTAAGACACCGTGGTAGTTAGGTGATTTAGTAGGACGTTCCGTATCGTCTCAAAGATCGGAACTAAGTGGTTCGGAGTCAGTAGTATAAGTGACAATTGTTTGTTTTGTGTGGCCACTTATACAAAGGTGACAAAGACCACAATGTTATTGTGTGATGTTGTGTGCATGCTTTTATTTATCTATTTAATTATATCTGATGATACTTATTACTGCTGATTGTAATGAGTGAATGACTGATGGACGTCTGTTACGTCCTGAGCAAGAAAATGAAAATAAAGAAAATTGAATAAGAAGTAAAGAGATAAGATGGATTAGAAAAGAGAAAGAGTTGAGATTGGGGAAAGAATGAAATGATATTGCTGAGAACGAGCCAGAGCTGGGGAGAGTGATGTTGATATGAGATATGATTTGAGAGGAGCTGGGCTCCTTTTATTTTTGGTTTTAGTCTGGGACTAGTGTTGAGTTGAGCTTGCTCCTCCATTAGCGCTCAGCAAAGTTGTAATTGTTGGAAAAAGGTTTTTGAAAAGCAGTTTTTGAAAAGGTTTTTGAGAAGAGCTTTTTGAAAAGAGATTTTGTGGAGAATGGTGAAAAGAAATTTTTAGAAAAGAGTTTGCGAAAAGAAATTCTTTTGAAAATGTTTCTGAAAGAAGATTTTCATAAACTTCGAGAATACATTTTGTAATGACGATTTTAAAGAAATTCTTTTTGAAATAAAAATTTCGAGAAAATTTTATGAAATGATATTTTTGGAGAATAGATTCTGAAACCAATGTTTTGTGAACGAAGGTGAAAAGATTTTTGTGGAAATTTTCGAAAGGATATTTTATGAAAGCTTATGATATGAGATTTTCCAAAAAGTTATGAAGGTGTGTTTGAGGAAAGTGAGATTGTTTTAAAAAGATCGAGGATGTTGAGAAGGATTGAGATATGAGATGAGAGTTCCGTGATGTGATCCCAGCTCTGTGCTATGTGAGAATTGATGAGAGAAAGGTTGTGCCAAGTTAGCGGTCGGGACTCAATGAAGGGATGCACGAAGGATGGGCCGACCATTAGGATAATGAAAGAGATAAAGGACTTTAAAAGACATACGCGGTGAGGTATGAGAGTGCGAAGTAGTGGAGAGGAAGATACCATAAGTATCTGCGGATACTTAGGAGGAGATTGCATTAGGGGAGGACGATGACGGTGAAACGTCAAGAAGTCTAGAGTATGTTTCTAGGAAGAACAAACTCCACATGTGGCGTACTAACGTGGTAGGGACTGGGTCTAATGCCGTGGTAAGTTCTGCGGGCCCACTAGAAACATACTATCGCCCTCTAGATTGCAAATCTAGAACAGTGAGAGGGACTGGAGTGGGGCATCTTGTTTGCCACTGTGAGACAGTGTGCCTTGTTATATATGAATTGAATGAATTGAATTGATTTGAGGCTAAGTCCTCCTGGTCTGGGACCATTTGTTGTTGAGACAGCTGTCGTGTCCGCATTGTAAAAGTCCTGTACTCCTGTTCGCTTCCGACTAGGTTGGGTGGATGACCGAGGAGATGTAGACGTGAGTGATAGTCGAGATCGAAATGAATACTTTGAGGATATTCTAACACTCCCCGATCACCAGAGGTTATGAATTGATAAGACTGGAGGAAAAGAAAATATAGTGGTGAAATGGAAATGAATGAGAAAAGGAAAGAAAGATCATAAGATGTGAAAGTAAGAAGTAAATGAAAGAGGACAACAATAATGCTAATAATGTAAGATAATAATGATAATGATTTCAATAATATGTTTGGTTGTTGTGTGTTTGTATATTGTATTGTGTGTTTGTTTGGTCCTGGTATCTTGCCTATCGTAATTCCACACCGTCGACGATGCGTCGTTCGGATCGCTTACTCTCTCCTGTTCGTTGGCATATCGGTGCTGCTGGTATCTCAACGGGCAGATGGAGCATCGGATGGAAGTCACCGTACGAGGCTACAGGAACTACTAAGAGAAGATTCGGTATGAGGCTCGAAGGAACTCCACCATTCTCAATGGAGCAGAGCCGGAATCTACTAGCAAGGAGGGAATCACAACAAGGAAGGCATCATCTTCGAGAGCAAAGAGAGGACGCAAGAAGAAGAAGGAACTTCACCCAATTGTTTTCAATAAGATAGTTTAAGGATAGCGTGGTTAGATTAGGTTGTAATGATTGTTGAATCAAGGATTACCGAAGCCATGAGCCATTATGTAATTGAGCTAAGTTTTTAATCTGACTTGTGGAGCACATCTTTATGCAAAGTTAATTTATGTAAAGTTTTTGAAAACTGTTAAGATAATTTTGAACCAAGTTCTTTTATGAAAACGAACGTTTTATGAAAAGGACGGTCTTCGTAACAACTCGGTTTTCGAAAGAGAGTGTTGAAGAACCTCAAGAACTTTTCAAATATGTTTTCAAACACTCCGACAATGTTTTACAAAAAAAAATATGGCCTAATTTTTGCAATCTAAATGAATAAAAGTTAGTTATTTTGAGTTACGAAAATTGGGCTGTTACAGAATGGTATCAGAGCAAATGGTAATCCTTAGTGGCCTTAAGCATGGGCTTACATGCTTTGTTTGTGTGACTCTGTGTGTTTGCTAGTATAAGACTAGGAGCATAAGCTTAGGTTCTCTTATTTCTAGGATGTGAGACTTTGTTTGTGGCTTAGTGTCGGCCGAGTTAGTTTAAGGAACCTGTTCATCTTGTAGACTGAGGAACATAGATTAGGTAGAAGTGAGTAGATTGAAACCCTTTAACCTTTGGTGCTTCATTAGTGTTTGATAAACTCCAGTCTGTTGGCCTAGACGTACCCTTGTTCAAAGAGTAATCGATACCTTTGAGGAAGTGGGATATTATTCTCTGAACCCCTGTTTGTTGAATTGCTTCAACAAAATAGTTAGTGTTGTTAAAACTCGAATCTTTTCTTCATGAGCCTTACCTATCCACCTGTAGCTTTACCGATCCTATTTAAGACTCTTTAGTCCGAATTGTGGAATTAGAAGTGCCATAGTTACCCAGATAGTTTAGGCTTGAACGATTAAGGAAGGATAAATGGTTTAAGCTAATTAAGGATATAAGGTCACCATGGGTTTAAGTTATAAGTTTGATCAAAGTTGGGGAGTCACAAGGAAGGAAAGAAGTGTATGTTACCAATTATTAGGGGGAATTATGAGGAAAGTTTGAGGATTAGACTTGCCATACACCCAGATTTGGGGTTTAGACGGTGAAAGTGATAGGCTTGATCGATGTTTAGGACGAGTCTAAGGAAAAGAGTGAGGTTGTTTGAGGGAGTAAGTAAGCCCAAGATGTGATGGGATCCCCTTAAATTAGAGAAATGATAGACGAAAACCTTAGAGTTAGAAGGAGAATTAGATGAAGGAGTGATTATTGTGAGTTAGTGAGAACCTAAGTTGTAGAGGATAGTGAATATTTAAGGATTTAAGGTGAGACCTCATACTTTTGGAGATGTGTGAATTTTTGTTTGCTTGATTTTCCCTAAGTCCATACCTATGGTTGAACTTTCTGTGACGACGACTAGCTAAGGGAGCGACATCTTCTTCGGTTAGTCCGTTGGACTTAACCCGATTCGACACGCGAGCGGTTGTGCGAGTGTGACTTCTTCGTCTGCAAGCAACAAACGAGGAGCACAGCAAGATAAATCAGACAAACGAAAGAGGATACGACCCTGAAGCGAAGAGAGAGTGCTCTTATGGAAACCAAAATGACGTAATAATTTTGTGCCCTGCTGCCCAATCCACAACGTATTTCTCGGGGACGAGAAATCTTTAAGTTGGGGAGAATATAACACCCCGCAAATTCCTCGTATTAATTTAAAATACTAAAGAAATTTATTTTTGAGAAAAGCGTTTTGAAAGAATATTTTCTTAAATGATTTTCCTAATACACGTTTTCAAAGTGATGAGTGATTTTGAAGAAATAATTTTCATAAGAAAATACTATAAGTTTTAAAGTAGAGTTTTGAGAAAATAATTATATGTTAGACATTTTTATGCCTTAAAGAAATGGTGATTTCTAAACAAGGGAATTTTTCTGAAAAAGAGATTTGTTTTCTAAGTATATGTGTTGGTTGATACGTACTTAATGTATGATTGTGTGAATATAATTCCTTGAAATATTTGAATTATTATGTGAATTGGTGATTATATGTTTTAAATTAGAATTGATTAGGAAATAAAAAGATAATGCATGAATGTATGTATGTACGACGTATGATGCATATATGTGTGTGCTACGTGTATGTATGCATGTATGAGGGCTAGGATTTTATTTTGAGACAAGAAGCCATGGACTAGGATGGAACCATAAGTAACCAAGCTAGTAACTAAATACTAACCATTAGCAAAACAATAACTAAACCTAAAGAAACCTAGTCCCTTAAATCACTCCTTATTGTCCCCTTAGAATTGATAAACACCACCCATGCAACTTATTGGGTTGCCAAAATTGCCCCTCCCCTTTACACCTAAGGCCGAATTGATCAAGGGCAAAAGAGGGAAAGTCTCATGCCTTTGCCTTTGCTTATATATAGCCAAGTGGGTGAAGTGTTGGCTACTTCATCCCCACGTTTCCACCCTTCATTTCTTTTGTTTCTCATTTCTTTTTCAAACACACTTGTTGAGAGCAAAATCAAGCTCTCAACACACACAGAGAAAAGAGAGTGGCCGTGAGGAAGAGAGGAAGAAGGAGAGGAGTCCAAGCCAAAACCTAGAGTTTTCCTTGAAGATCCAAGCACCTAGAAGCTAGAAGACCAACTTTTATTTGGTGGGTAGCTCAAAGATTATGAGGGAAATTGTAATAGCCTAGTTTTTCTTGATCTTGTAATCTTTCTTTCTTTTCTTCTTTGCATGTAAATTTTCTAAGTTTATTTATGTTTGATCTTGGACTTTTAAGATTAAAAATAACTTATAAATTTCTAACTAATGGATTCTATAACTCGTTTGAGGTCTTCATGAAAGATCTTGAAGTTTTTCAAAATAAATCTTAAAGATCTAAAAAGTTTTGGGAGATTCTTGTAAAGTTTAAAGTGTATCTCTTTACATATTAATTTCTCAAAGCTTAAAGAAATTTGTAAATCTCTAACTAATGGACTCATAACTCGTTTAAGGTTTTCCCATGGAAGATCTTAAAGTTTTTCAAACGAAATTCTAAAGATCTAAAGGCTTATTGAGATTTTGTAAAGCTTTAAGAAAACCTCCTTGCATGTTAATTAATGATGATTTTGGTTGTCTTGGGTGCATGCATGTGTTGATTCTACTTTGATCTTGAATTGTTGATACTAAATGAACTCATAAAACACTAGATCTTAAACTAGGAGGTTCGGCCATGACTTAAAGATTACGTCTTGATGCTTTTTAATTTGATCTAAGTGATTGCATGTTAATCTCAGGACTAGAAAAGTTAATTTGAGTCATTGAAATGTTTGATTTTGATTTGGTTTGATAAAACTTTAATTTTGGGGTTTTGCTCTTTAAAAGCTTTAAATCTTATTTTGATCTATGAAAAAAGTTATGCTCTTGAAGCCATGCATGTTGTTTTAAACCAAAAAGACTTAATTTTCTTCAATACTTCATCACGGTTTTGACTTCTTCTTACTCCAAGTGACTTTTATTTTGATTTGTGCTACAATACTTGATTTCATGACTAGATCTACAAGATCTAGATACATGCATGTGGTTTTGAGCAAAAATATTTTATTTTCTTAATGAACCTCACGGTTTCACAACGAACCAAAGAAATGAGCTTTTGAAAAATGATCTTTTGGTCTTGATCTATGTTCTATGCTCATGCATGATTTTTTCTTGATTTAAAGATTTTTAGTACATGCATGAAAAATTAAAATGAAAACTTGATTTAAGGAAATGATATTTCTAGAGTTTTGTGTGAAAAGGGTGCATGGTTTGATTCATGATCTTTGATGATTGCATGATGAAAAAGTGAACCAAGAACCTTGTTTTGGTCAAAATAGAGTTCGGCCTATACATCCCAAATAGACTAGGGTTCTTTTCCATGAGGTGACTTAAAAGTAATGAGTATGTCTTGAGGAATCATGCTAAAATTAATTGTTTGAAGTTGTGTTATAAATATTTATTTCTAATCGGTTTTTGATTTAAAAATAAAGAGAATAAATGAATTAAATGATTTTGGAAAAGTTTTGTGTTTGAATGAATATATGTGTGTGTATGTGCATTCGGTTTAGAGGGAAAGGAAGAGTAAATGATTTTGTTGCATGAAAAAGAAAATAGAATTTAAGTGCTTGAAATACGCTAAGTTGATTTATGTGCTTTAAATTTGTGATCTTTGAATTGTTTCCTTTGATGTCATTCGGCCGTATAGAGTAAATAAATTTAGGGAGTTTAATTGCATGAAATAAAATGCACATGATGATTTTTGAAAAGAATGAAGTTGTTTAAAGTAAACGAAATAATTGTGCTTGATTTAAATCTTTGGTCCAATGTGGTTGTGAATTTATGTATGCCTAAGTGTTTGTGTTATGAACTATTTGTGAAGTTGTATACTTGCCTTGATGTTGATTTAATTGGCTATATGCTTGGTGAAGTGTTAATTTTGAATTAAAGAATCATTTAAAGTGGAAAGTGTTTTTGAAATGTTTTCGGAGTTTATCAAAGTGATTTTTTTTATAAAATAATTCCTGGCTGTCCAGAATTATTTAAAATGGTTTCTTAACTTTGAAAATATGTTCAAATGATTTAAAGTAAAGTTTTCAAGTAATAATTAATTTAAGAAAACTCGGACCAAAAACGATGCATTTTTTTTGGTGTTTTCAAACGTGTTTAAGGTGCTGTCCAAAACGGACCAGCACCCAAACTAAATAGTTTAAATAACTTCTCATAATGTTTTCAAATGATTTTTGAAAATACTTAAGGTGTTATAAACATCCGAGTTGTTTGAAAGAAAACGGTTGTGTTTTAAGTTTTTGACGAGGAATGAGAGGTGTTTAAGTTACGAAAAAGATTTTCCTAATACAAGTTAATAACAAAAACGTATTTTATTTAGTACGAGAAATTTGAAAGACGAGGGATTGGGGCAGCCGGCAGCAGAAAGGATCCGAGGCGACGGTACGCACTTAATAGCTGGACCTCAGGTGAGAGAGAAGCTTTCCTAAGACACCGTGGTAGTTAGGTGATTTAGTAGGACGTTCCGTATCATCTCAAAGATCAGAACTAAGTGGTTCGAAGTCAGTAGTATAAGTGGCAATTGTTTGTTTTGTGTGGCCACTTATACGAAGGTGACAAAGACCACAATGTTATTGTGTGATGTTGTGTGCATGCTTTTATTTATCTATTTAATTATATCTGATGATACTTATTACTGCTGATTGTAATGAGTGAATGACTGATGGACGTCTGTTACGTCCTGAGCAAGAAAATGAAAATAAAGAAAATTGAATAAGAAGTAAAGAGATAAGATGGATTAGAAAAGAGAAAGAGTTGAGATTGGGGAAAGAATGAAATGATATTGCTGAGAACGAGCCAGAGCTGGGGAGAGTGATGTTGATATGAGATATGATTTGAGCGGAGCTGGGCTCCTTTTGTTTTTGGTTTTAGTCTGGGACTAGTGTTGAGTTGAGCTTGCTCCTCCATTAGCGCTCAGCAAAGTTGTAATTGTTGGAAAAAGGTTTCTGAAAAGCAGTTTTTGAAAAGGTTTTTGAGAAGAGCTTTTTGAAAAGAGATTTTGTGGAGAATGGTGAAAAGAAATTTTTAGAAAAGAGTTTGCGAAAAGAAATTCTTTTGAAAATGTTTCCGAAAGAAGATTTTCATAAACTTCGAGAATACATTTTGTAATGACGATTTTAAAGAAAGTCTTTTTGAAATAAAAATTTCGAGAAAATTTTATGAAATGATATTTTTGGAGAATAGATTCTGAAACCAATGTTTTGTGAATGAAGGTGAAAAGATTTTTGTGGAAATTTTCGAAAGGATATTTTATGAAAGCTTATGATATGAGATTTTCCAAAAAGTTATGAAGGTGTGTTTGAGGAAAGTGAGATTGTTTTGAAAAGATCGAGGATGTTGAGAAGGATTGAGATATGAGATGAGAGTTCCGTGATGTGATCCCAGCTCTGTGCTATGTGAGAATTGATGAGAGAAAGGTTGTGCCAAGTTATCGGTCGGGACTCAATGAAGGGATGCACGAAGGATGGGCCGACCATTAGGATAATGAAAGAGATAAAGGACTTTAAAAGACATACGCGGTGAGGTATGAGAGTGCGAAGTAGTGGAGAGGAAGATACCATAAGTATCTGCGGATACTTAGGAGGTGATTGCATTAGGGAGAACAAACTCCACATGTGGCTCACTAACGTCAAGAAGTCTAGAGTATGTTTCTAGGCAGAACAAACTCCACATGTGGCGTACTAACGTGGTAGGGACTGGGTCTAATGCCGTGGTAAGTTCTGCGGGCCCACTAGAAACATACTGTCGCCCTCTAGATTGCAAATCTAAAACAGTGAGAGGGACTAGAGTGGGGCATCTTGTTTGCCACTGTGAGACAGTGTGCCTTGTTATATATGAATTGAATGAATTGAATTGATTTGAGGCTGAGTCCTCCTGGTCTGGGACCATTTGTTGTTGAGACAGCTGTCGTGTCCGCACGGTAAAGGTCCTGTACTCCTGTTCGCTTCCGACTAGGTTGGGTGGATGACCGAGGAGATGTAGACGTGAGTAATAGTCGAGATCGAAATGAATACTTTGAGGATATTCTAACACTCCCCGATCACCAGAGGTTATGAATTGATAAGACTGGATGAAAATAAAATATAGTGGTGAAATGGAAATGAATGAGAAAAGGAAAGAAAGATCATAAGATGTGAAAGTAAGAAGTAAATGAAAGAGGACAACAATAATGCTAATAATGTAAGATAATAATGATAATGATTTCAATAATATGTTTTGTTGTTGTGTGTTTGTATATTGTATTGTGCGTTTGTTTGGTCCTGGTATCTTGCCTATCGTAATTCCACACCGTCGACGATGCGTCGTTCAGATCGCTTACTCTCTCCTGTTCGTTGGCATATTGGTGCTGCTGGTATCTCAACGGGCAGATGGAGCATCAGATGGAAGTCACCGCACGAGGCTACAGGAACTACTAAGAGAAGATTCGGTATGAGGCTCGAAGGAACTCCACCACTCTCAATGGAGCAGAGCCGGAATCTACTAGCAAGGAGGGAATCACAACAAGGAAGGCATCATCTTCGAGAGCAAAGAGAGGATGCAAGAAGAAGAAGGAACTTCACCCAATTGTTTTCAATAAGATAGTTTAAGGATAGCGTGGTTAGATTAGGTTGTGATGATTGTTGAATCAAGGATTACCGAAGCCATGAGCCATTATGTAATTGAGCTAAGTTTTTAATCTGACTTGTGGAGCACATCTTTATGCAAAGTTAATTTATGTAAAGTTTTTGAAAACTGTTAAGATAATTTTGAACCAAGTTCTTTTATGAAAACGAACATTTTATGAAAAGGACGGTCTTCGTAACAACTCGGTTTTCGAAAGAGAGTGTTGAAGAACCTCAAGAACTTTTCAAATATGTTTTCAAACACTCTGACAATGTTTTACAAAAAAAAAAAAATTGGCCTAATTTTTGCAATCTAAATGAATAAAAGTTAGTTATTTTGAGTTACGAAAATCGGGCTGTTACAAAATACACAACATTAATTACAATTAAGATGAAACATTGCGATTTACAACATGTAATTAGAACAAAGATTAGAGGAAATTCTTTCTTTCTTTGCCTTCATCGTGGTGACTCTCTGGTTCCTCGCTTGTTCCAGAATTGCCTAAAAATGTTAAACCACAAAGAGTGAGACATTTCTCAATGATTTCTCAATGATTCAAGCAAAAGAATTAAAAGAAACAATATTAGAATTCGGAACGATTGAAGTCATATTCATTTTATGCATTTAACACATTAATTCACTGAAAAATCCGTACTCTTAATTATCATGGCGGAATCTTAACCGGTTATTGAATTCAACTAACCAGTTAAGTTAGAAACAACGTTAATTTTTAAGATGTATTTACCAGTTATCTTATTCGTAATTTACTAATTTAATGACTTCTATGAACTCATAGCCAAATCATATATTTATTCTATATGATGGGTGAGTTATTCTTCTTTTCCACTTGACTATCATAGTTAACAAAACACAACAATATTAATTAACACTTAACAATCATAACACACACCAACAATCAACATCAACCAATCAACACCCTCAGGGGTGTCTCAGTATAACAAATTAAATCGTCTGCTTAGGGTTCTTCACTTCCTACCTTTATAAATAGTCAATACTCTCAGGAGTATCTCAGTCCTATACTATTCCATAAACAACAATAACATATTCAAATTTTATCTCTAATTCCTTAATCATATAACACTTTAGTGTGGCTTAAATCCTAATTCCTTTTTCCTTCCTTGTTCCTATTATAATTTCATTAATTCTAAAGATTGAATGATAAGAAATATTGCCTCCTTACCTTGAATGAGGAGAGGGAGACTTGGTTTGAGTCCTAAACCTTTCAATCACCCCTTGGATTTCTTAGATTTCCGTCCCTTTTAGCTTGGTTGATGATAATCTTCAAGGACATGAAGTGACTAGTGCCACATAAGGAGGAAGAATGAGATTAAGGTGGGGTTTTATGGAGAAAACATAAAATCAAGGGTTAGAGTTGGTGAGAAGGTGATTGTTGTTGCATATCTGATTTCAGTCTGATATATAGTGTTTTCAAGTGATAATTAACTCCCTTTTTCTATGTATTTGGATTGTTTCTTGAGTAGATATTAGGTTTTGTTATGTTTTTTGTTAAGTTAGGTAATTTAGAATCCTTGAACATTTTGATCCGTTTTTGGTTTGATTTCAGGTATTTGGAGCTTAATTTGTTGATTTATGCTTTGGAATGGGAAGGAGCTTTGGAGACCTGGAATTTGGAGCTGAAATGGGGAGAAATGGTGGTCTTAAATGTGGTCCAAGATGGGGTTTAAATGTCAAGAGCAAAGGTGCAAAAAGTAAGATTTTAATGAAGAAAAACTCAGCCAATTCAGGGTGAGCCACACCCAGGCGAAAGGAATGGTGCGCCTCGGCGTGTAACATCTTACCTTTTTAAATAAAGTTTAATGTATAAAAGTAGTGAATTTCTGGAAAAATTTTGACAGGGTTTACTCTAAAATTTGATGTTTCCCATATGAAATAATTCACCTGTCAGATTACAGAACAAAATTTGATAGATTACATTTCAAGATCATAACTTCTTTCACAAAGTACAAAGTGAAAGTAAAATCGTTATGAAAATATTAAATATAATACTATATGTAATTAAAGGAGGATATTTGAATATCCATCATAATGTATTACAACCTTATTAGTTATGGTTACAGAGTTTCTATGGTTGCGTACATAAGACTCTTAAGTCCTATGTATAAATCACATTTCATCAGTTGGAATTAAATTTATCCTCACTAAGCGGAACATTACTTTTATCTCCAATTTGAGTACCTAAAATGACAACACAGAGGATGAGATATTTAATCATAAATTAAAGAAAACACATAATAACAATAATGAGATATAAGAATATACACATTATCCTATTCCATATCGGTCAACCATTTTCAACAATACATAACATAAGCAATACAATAAAATTCCTTCCATATACCATTTTCTTTCCTTTCTTTTAAATGCATATATTAATGCATTCCACTGGTTTCCATTTTTATGCAGCTATTACTGCATTCCATTTTCTGTTTAAAATAGATATTACTACTTACCATTTTCCTTTTTCCTCACATCACCCTCCACTCTTTAGAAAAGATCAACTAGGAGTAAGTGTCCTTCAACCAATGCTTGCACAGTACTTCACGAATCGTTCTTCGTACAATTTGGGTTGTTTTACCCAAATTGGCTATAGCAGGGACCACCGTCACTAGTCATGATGTGTTTAAGTGACCGATAAAAACTATTATAGTGTGCACAGGACCAATCCCTGACTTATCCAGTATTTCATCCCTTTGGAGAATACTTCATACTGTATTAGGTCCTCTAGTAGATCAAAGTCCTTTGTCATAGTTTCCCGCGATTGTTTCAATAACACAATCTAGTCACTATGACACTCTCGTCCGTAAATTCTATGGACCTTCATGAAACGCACTTCAGTCCATAGAATCTTCACAGTATCTTTTCCAATTCCTAACGTCCTTCCTCACTTCTTCATTATTGTGTTTCTAATCCATTTTAATTGATTTATGATAATCAAGCCTTTATATATTTATATCAATTTAGATAATTCTCTAACTTAGGGTAATTATACATAACAGTAAAATAATTCATCATTCAATCATAATAACAATGATAATATCAATAATAATATTCATTCATTCATATAATCCATTATCCAAGAAGCATCCACATCATCACCCAAACATCACATAAAACCTAGAATTAGGAACAACCAAAATCACAACCAATACATCAATCAAACATGCATATAATTATATTACTACTATTATTATCATATCCCTTCCCTAATTTATGCAAATATCTCCCTTCTTACCTTGGTTTTTAGGAGAGAAATTGACTAGAGAGAGAAAGAGAGAGAGAGAGAGCTCCCCTTTAGCTCCACTTCTTTCCTTCTACACTTGTTCTCCTTAAATCTTTAACCTATCTTCTTTATTCTTTGCTATATGCATGCTAATTTCCATGAACCAAACCTAGGTTTTTGACATAGAGGGAGATTTGGGGGTTTTGAATTTGGAGAAGGAAATATGAGAGATTGAGGGAGGATTAGGTGTGTATGAGTGATGGGGAGTGGATTCCTTGGTGATTTATGGCGGATTAAGTGCTGATTTTATGAAGGATTAAAAGAGAGAAAGGGAAGGTTCGAATTTTTAGAGAGAGAAACCATGAATGAAATGAATGAAATTGAACCAAAAACACGTTTTTAAGCTGTCAGACTCGATCTAATCGATTAGACTCAGAGTCTAATCGATTAGACTGTTTCCTTTTCACTCCTCAGCATTTCAAAATGTCATATCTTCTTCGTAACCCGTTGGATCTTGCTCAAATTTGGAAGCTAGCTTTTCTACACACCAATCTTCATATCCAACGGTGGAATTTACGTTTTGAGTTGTAAATCTTTTATTTCTAATTTCCTAATATAAAGTGTTTCTAAATGATCCTTGTTTCAACCCGATTTGTCACTTGAAAAATTATACTTCATTTAATAAAATATAGTGAAAATTTGGGCAGATTTTATATATATATATATATATATATATATGATAACATGGACATGAGAGTCTTAAAGTTTCAAAATATTTCATTAAACATTTCTGTAAATAAAATCGATTTCTCATGTCTCATATCATCCCTCAAGTTCTAAACCGAGATGTTACTTAACATCGCACTTTGAAACCTTCTTTCATAAATTTCTTTCAAGAAAACACATTCTTTTTCTCATTAACTGAAAACCTTTGTTCTGAATAGTCATACGTACTGAAACATAAACAAGGGGTACAACGTGGTACAGCAACAGTGTCTAAGTAACTGCAATGGGTACAATGCCTTAAAAGAAGATACCTAGTAACTAATCCTATCTACTAGTCTTCATCACTGGAGTCCACTGCAGGAGCCTCAAATGCCTCATCCGGTAAATCTTTGAGTGCCGCCTCGAACTCCTCTAACTCCTCCCATCGTCCGTCATTGCGAATATCGAAGGTAACTTGATTGGATCCATCAGCTATAGGTGGAACCACATGGACAATATACAAGACAAAAACTCGAGAGAGTAAGCATTCCGAACGACGAATCGTCGACGGTGTGGGTTTACAATAGGCAAGATATTCAGACAACACAAACATAATAAAATAACATATATGTAGTACAACATTCACGATTATGATCATCATCAATTAATAATTCACCAGTACAAGCTTACTTACACATATCAATATCATCAATCTCTTCTGGACATATAATTCTTTCTTTCTCAAGTTCTTTTCTCAACAACATCACATCTTATGAATCTTTTAATTGTATTCATTTCCATCTTTCATAAATTCTAATACATTTCCATTCTTTTATTATCAAGTCTTATGAATTTGCGTCCTTCAATGATGCGGGGAATTGGTCATTATTGAGGAGATTGGTTAGCACACACGACTACATCTCCTCATATCCACTCATGCCTAAGTCGGAAGCAAACAGGAGTACAGGACCTTCCCCACGCAGGCTGGCTGTCAAAACTTATCGTAATCATCACATTTCATTATCATACCATATCACAATTCATCATAATCAAGATCATTGGGGCCCAACAGTAACACGGACAGCCACCTCGTTCTAGTCCCTCTCCACTGTTCACGAATTGCCATAGGGGTGACAGCACTATTCCAGTTGGCCGTGCAAGACTTACCACAGTTATTCGAGACCGGCACACCCATACCACATATGAAATTCGTCCCGCCCAGAATAGTACTCAAGGCATCATGACGTTTTACCGCCCTAGCCTACCCTAACGCAATCATCTCTTGAGTATTCGCAGATAACCCAGGGTATCTTCCTCTCCACTACTTCACACTCGTACCCACCATGTTAGTCAATGTCTTTTAAAATATTATTAGGTTCTTATCAGCTCAATTAATTTCTTTAATCTTATGGTCGACTCATCCTTGGTGCATCACTTCGACAAGTCTCGACCACTAACAACTTCTTTTCTTTTCCCCAACAATAGCATTGTACAAGGCTTCGAGTTCCAGCAACCGTTCGGCGCCACGACCATAAATAGCTCGCGTGGTTGACTTAAAGTTCGAGCCTCACAAGTGTTCCTCAAGAAGTTACTTGATACAAGCATCGTTCCATAATCATATTCTCATAAACATAAGCATTCCCAATTAACCTTCTCAATCTTTGGAACTGAACTTATCTCTTGCATCACATTACTCTTTGATCATCATCTTTGCCATCACAACTCGGCTCATTTTTCATCATACAATCTCTTTGAATCATCATTCATCTCATTCTCATAACAACAATGTTTCGATCTTTCTTTCTCAACTTTGGGATTCAACTGATGGAATTCAACACATTACTCTTTTGATCAACATTCTTTCATCATAACACTTGGAAACTTTCCATACAATCTTAAATCATCAATCTCATAACTTTTCCATAGTCTTTCTTATCAGTCTTATCTTAAACAACATAATCCTTCTCTTTATAATTGATCTTGGTTCTTAATAGTATTCTCATCACTTTAAGGGTATCCTTGATCTCGTCATAATTTCATAAGTTTCATTGTCTTATTTGGTTACAAATCAGAATCAAGACGTAGCAGACGTCTCTCAGCATACTACTCTTACTCAACAACAGATATCATATTCATCATGCATAAATATTATAAAACATGCTATCATCAAAACATTGTCATACATCATAACATAATATGTGGTCTTTGTCTCCTTCGTATAAGTGGCCACACAATCACAAACAATTGCCACTACTACTGACTCAGAACCATGAAGTTCCGACCTTTGAGATGATCCAGAACGTCCTAATAAATCACCTAAATACCACGGTGTCTTAAGGAAACTTCTCTGTCACCTCTAGTGTCGACAGATAAACGAACAAGATCGTCGCGGGTCCTTGCTGCTGTCAGCTGCTCCAATCTCCCGTCTTTTAAATTCCTCATATTAAACAAATTATATTTATATTACAAATCTATATAAATGAATGTTACCTTTAGTATCAAAAAATTTTTCCGAAAACTTATTTTATTTCTTGCTGGGTAACGTAAAACATACTTGCTTTCTCAAATTAAATCCAATTTTACTACATCATATAATACTTAAAACTCAATCTTTAAATCACTTAAAACACTTTTTAAAATAGAAATGTTTTAATTAAAAATTCTGGACAACATCTAGATAAGTCCCAAAATCATCGTTCACATTTTACATTTATAAGAGAATCCTTCCTTTTATTATAAAAAGGTGTCCTAAAGAAGCTATCTCATTTACCCATTTTGAAATGCTGCTCTCTCATTGAAAGTTGGGCTTTCCAACTCAAAGAAAGCATCCACCTGTCCTTCATCAAGTTACAAATGCAAGTTACACTTTCCAATAACCACATTCAAGTTAAACTTTTAGATATTGTTTCTTATACTGAATGGTTGCATAACTGAATACATATAGTTACTATATTCAGAAACAATCTCCATTGCAAAAAGTTTATTCTTTCTCATTCTGAACTGTACAGATCAAGTGCATCACTATATCCGCATAGAGTTTCTACATTTCTACATTCAGAAACTAAACCTCCATTGCAGAAAGTACATAACATCAACTATACCATATAATTAAAACTACATTCATGAATGCACTAATTGGATTTGTTTAGAACAAATCATTCATTTACAAGTCAAACACACAGCCAAATATCAAAAAACACCTATAGCATATATTCAGAAACACCAATAGTTCAGAACAAATCATTCATTTAAATTATGACAATGGGATGGGCATTAGTGAAGATTAAACATCTCTTCATAAAAGTCAGTAAAAAGCTAGGATTTGGAGGAAAATGATGATTGATGTCAAGCGAAAATAGCAACAACAAAATGGTATGTGTTTCCTGGTATACAACTTTCATTTTGGTAGAATTAGTAATTTGTATCTTTACTGTTCACTATTTTTTACATTTAAATTTAAATTATACTTCTATTGCTTTTTAATAATGTAGTAGTAATAATAATCATAAAGCATATTAATGATATTACTTTAAAAACATGAAATTCTGAAATTGAACGCTTATAACAATTATAAGTATTTCTTTAATGGGCTAGGGAAATAGTTTTGAGTTTTGCCAATTCTATTTTCCACACAGAGAATCAGCATGCATTCCTTTTGGAAGTGAGGGGGATTTCAAGATAAGTTAATTTCATTTGCTTCAAATGCAAATACTATCCCTTTCAATTTTCATTGCTATGAATTTTTAAAAACTCATCTTTTACCTATATGACTAAACAACTTCATTAGAAAATACATTAACTCTACATGGAGGAAAGAAGCTATTTCTGATGTCAATTAGACTTTTTGAACACATAGAGATAATGCCTTCTACAAAAGAAATAAGGTCTTGAATTCTCATATTAATTGTAAAAAAAAAATTAAGAAATTATAATTTAATTCTAGAGTTTAATCTTTTTCAAAAAGAAAATAAATAAAAACTAACAAAGAGAGGAGTCCATGCGTGCTGCGTGAAGCTTCATGAATTATCAATCATAGTAATATATAAAGAACCAAAAATTCTGCTCATATATGATTTTAAAAAAAATATAAAAGTCAATTATTTATATTAATAACCTTAATTTTTTAAACTAAAAATTATAAATCTCATGTTTAATTTTTCATATTATCTATAACAAATTGAACACTGACTGCAATAAAAGGAGTAGGAGTTACATGGAATGCCTTCAATAGCGTTGGATATCATAATTGGAAGAATTTTTTTTATTAAAGTTGTCCTCAATATTAAAAAGATGACCATTCAAAAAAATATTTTGTGGTAAATGACATGATTGAAGACGATGACATATTAAAGTTTACCATTAACAACGAAAATGAGAAATACTTAACTATTAACAAAGATATCAATGTATTAAGAAGATTACAATTTAATACTCAACTATTAATACTTAACTATTAACAAAGTTCCAAAATAAAAAAATAAAAAGACGGGTACAGACCCGTGCAATGCACGGGCTAAAAACTAGTCACTTATAAGTCTCATACTAAAATCCTTAAAGCAAAACACTTAACTAACATTTTTCAAACCTTCGTACCATAAAATAAGAAGTTGGACGACATTATATTCGTTTATTTAAATCACATAATCAATTAAATTAAGTCCTTAAATGACCTTATTATTTATCAAAACCATTTCTTACATACGTACACTTAACTTAATCATGATTTCAACTAGTTTATCTCAATAAAGAAATAAGGACAGCATTGTACATAAACATTGCAATGTCACTTAAACACATTTAAACATTTCTAAAAATCAATTCCCCTCATCTACAAATATATATATATATATATATATATGTATTACAATTATAAACACATAAATCATGCATTTACACTTACTAATCTTAATCAGACAAACAATAGTTCGAATCAACTATCCCACTTACATTCTCTTACTCGAAACTGAATTCATACATGAAACTAAAACTAAATTCTCTATTCTCCTTCTTCAAAATAAATTGAAAACACTTAAACTCTATTTTAATCTTGATTTATAATCATGAACGAACAAAGTCAATCAAACTCAATAACAACACATGAGATTTAAAACTTGTAACTCATCAAAAACAAATTAGTCATAATTCTTTCAAAGCCATTCATTTCATTCCTATAAAATATGTTTAACTTATACTTTTGAAACCTATTACTTAAAAAAATACTCTTAATCATAATCAAATCTTTAAAAATAATTTAACCAATAAAAATCAAAATGAAGACAGCACCCTAACAAGTCTAATATTTTTCAATTAATCAAAAACTAAGTCATCCAAAATATTTATTTCTAAAGACTAATCACTCTCATCAAATAACTAACACATAACAATAAAAGAATACAACTAAGACACATACTTCATCATGTTAAAATCACATGTATAAAAATTAACAACACACATGTATAAATATATTTTCGAACACTTAAAACACTTAGGGACATTTCTGGACAGCAGTGAAATCAAATCAATTCTCAACACATATATACATTTTATAGTTTCAAGAAAATTCATTTTTCATATTTAAAATTCTTATTTATCCTCCTAAGAATATAAACATTATAAATTATACATTCTAGCATCAAGCTAACACATAATAATTAAGCATACAAAACATTGAATCAAAGTACCACAAACAAATCATAATCATCACCGAATTTCCTCAAAGTAAATCATCATCACCAAAAATTTTCTTAAACCAAATCACTTCTCAAAAATGATAGCTTTCATTTTAAAAATTTAATCTACCTTTTTTCAACCATAAAAACTGAATTACACTTAGGAAGATAAAAAAAATCAAACTTTCTAATTTTTCTCCTATATGGCCGAATTGAGCAAGGAAAATAACATAGAAATTTATAAATTAATTTTCATCACTTAGATCGAGCAAATCACTCAAGGATTTCAACATGCATCAACTAAAAATAATCATTCAAGTCTTATACTTTTAAAATATGAACATGCCACATGTTAACACTTAATCTCAAGCTAAAAATCATAATTTTCTCTTAATCTTATGCATGCAATCTTTAATCATCTCAAACACTTACATAGATCACACATAATCATCACACAAGTTCATTTTCATCAAACGAAGCTTCTAACCTAATTAAATATGATAGGGCCGAATTAATTTATCAAGAAAAGGTCATCACTTTGCTAAAATTTAGCATGCAATGATATAAATCTTTCTTCCTCTTGTTTGATCATAATAAAAACCAAAAAGATTAAAGATTTAAAAAATAATAACAAATAAATTTAACTCACTTAGCACACCAAGAATCAAGACATAAAGTTATAAGGCATAGATCTTTATGCATGTACTCATAATCTCAAGATCAAATCAAAAATATGACATGCATGACACTTAAACATTTAATTAACACCGAAAATCATATTTTTTTTTACACTTTCATCACATGCATGCAAAGCTAAATAATTATAAACTCAAATCATGCATCAAGGATTATTACTAATATTTTAGTTTCACTAAACAAACATCCTAACCCACCTAAATTAACCATGGCCGAATTATTTAGGAAGAAAAAGACTAACTTTTCATCAAATCCTTAACATGCAAGATCAAGTTTTCAACTCTCTAATTAAATCATGCAAGACTTAAAATAGTAAAAACATAATTCAACACTTTTCATTTCATTTTCAACTAAACATTAGATCTTTAAAACCAAAGTCACATATTCACATGCAAGTGGTTAAAACTCATAGATCAAGTCCTAAAACTAACATGCATGTACTCAAGTCAATTAACAAAACATGAACTCCTATTTATCTAGACTTTGGCCGAATTAACCATCATCAAAAATGAACATTTATACAAATTTTTACAACATAAAATTCATGATCAACACATATAAATTACATGCATGTTGTAACATCCCGAAAGTTTATATTAAATATAATAATTTTAGATATATATATAGGTGTATATAGTATATAATGATTTATTTAGGGATAGGAGTAAGCCGTAGAAATTGTATAAGGGTAGTGAGGTAATAGGAAGCATAGGCCGACCTAGTATGTAAGTATTGGACCTCGGACCGACCCCGGCCGAGCTAAATGGGGGTCAGATACGGAACCTGTGTAAGCTTGGATTAGCCGACCTTAGCGCACCTCACATTATTATCCGAGAAGGAAGCTCGGACTGCGGCTAATCCTCCAAACCGAGCCGACGTATCCTAGCTCTTCCGTGCCAGCTCATGTTGAGTTGTTGGCCCTTTGGGTTTCGTACCATCCGTACGTTGTACTAGCATTCACTTTATGTCACTATCATTGCTTTATGTCCCTTTCAAGTCACTATTCATGGCTTCCTTTGGAAGCCAATGAATCTTGTCCACATATTCTAGCTTCCTCAAGAAGCCTCCAATAAGAGCCACACAAATAATTCCCATGAAAGAATAAAAGAGCCCATACACAACACATAACACTTCTTTCATCCTTCTTTTCCCTACGCCTCTCCCTTTCTCTCTGATATTCCAGCAACCAAACCCCAACCGGAAACCCTCCTTTCCGCCGTCTTCTCTTCCTTCCCGGACGTCCCTGGACTGTCGTGGAGTTCGTGTGCAGCTTGGAGGAAAGGATTCAAGGGGGGTGTTAAGCTCAAGGGGTCAAGCATCAAGGAAACCATTCTCAAACTCTCAACTCTTATCTCTCACGGTTTGAGGTAAGGAGTGAGTGTTACCTCTACTTGAGTTTGGGTTTCTAGGGTGTTCATAAAGGGTACTAAGAGTGGGTGTTAGATTAGGGAATGGATATAGGTTAATGTTAGAAAGGAAAGATAAAGAGGGTAAAGGGAACCAATGAATGAACTAGAAACATGGATTTTAGGTGAAGAAGAAACATTATTTTTGGTTATATGCTCATATTTACATGTTGGACTGGTTAAATGCTTTATTCATATTGTTGTTGTAGTATAAGTGTTTATGATGTTTTGATATTTGTTCTTTATATCTGTGGCCGAGCTGGGAGAGGTTGAGAATGGGTATGAGAAAATGGCAAATATGGAAAGTAGGAGAGATAGAGTGATAAGTCAGATAATGAGAAAAGTTAATGGAAAAAGGGAATGGTTAAAGGGGTGAGCAGAGAGAGGTCGAGTTAAAGAAATGAATAATGGGGTGAGCCGAGAGAGGCCGAGCTAATGAAATGATTAAAGAGGTAAGAGGAATTAAAGAGAAATGGTTGTGTGATCGGGTCATGGCAGACGCGTACTGGGTGCGTGCATTGATCGCGTCAGACGCATACTGGGTATGCGCAGCTGTAAGACGGGTACTGGGTACTCGCAGTTATGATTCACACAAGGTTCCGAGCACGGAATCGGTGGGATGTGTTCCTGGTCATAGCAGACACGTACTGGGTGCGTGCATTGATCGCGTAAGTCGCCGAGATGCGCCGCTGTAAGACGGGTACTGGGTGCTCGCAGTTATGGACACTCCTTACTCCATAGAATGATCGGCGGTAGTGCTCCTGGTCATAGAAGACGCGTACTGGGTGCGTGCTTTGATTGCGTCAGACGCATACTGGGTATGTGCAGCTGTAAGACGGGTACTGGGTACTCGCAGTTATGGACACTGGTACTGGGTACTCGCAGTTATGGACACTCCGATATCCGACCTTAAATGGTGTAAGACATGCACTGGGTGTATGCATCCGAGAAGAGTAAAAGACTTCAAGCTATGTAAAAGTGGAATAATGAGTAATGAATCCGAGATAGAGATGGTGTACCGAGGTAAGAGAATAGTGGCCGAGAAGCTTTATTATCTTAACATCTTAATCCTACGGTCGGCTTGCCCTTACTGCATCCCTTCAACGAGTCCCGACCACTAATCGCAACACTTTATTTCTCAACATAGAACAGAGCTGGGTTGCCTCGACCACTTAGTGTTCCTTTTCCCCTTCTTTCCAGATTCCATTTTTTTTTCTCAAAAATTCTTTTGTAAACTTTCTCAAAAATTACGTTTCTCAAAACTTTTTCAAAAAGCAATGTTTCACCAAACTTTTCTCGAAAACCGTGTTTCATAAAACTTTTCAAAAATGATGTTTCGTAAACTTTTCTAAAAAAAAATAATGTTTTCACAAACTTTCCTTAGGAATAATATTTCTCAAACTTTTCTCAAAAACAGTATTTCACAAATCTTAAAAAAAATTTCGTTTCAAAACCTTTTCCAAAAATTCTCATTTTCAAAAAACCTTTTCAAGAATCTCTTTTCATAAATCTTTTCAAAAATCTTATTTCAAAATTTTTTCGAAAACATATTGTTTCAATGAGTGCTAGTGGAGGAGCAAGCTCAACTCAACACCGGTCTCACTTCAACAATATCACAACATCGCTTTCCCTAGCTCTGGCCCATCCACATCATGTTCCTCAAATCTTACTCCACAACGATTATAAGTTCACAACATCTCAACATCTTTTCAGACTTTATCTTACATTTCTTTTATTCTTCTTATTCATTATCATTATTCACATTATTATCAACAACAACAGTTCAAATCTCATCATGCATAATAAATTCATAAAATAAACAAATAAATAACGCACTAGCAATCAGACATCATCACATATATTCATTACCTAATTTCACGTGGTCTTTGTCTCCTTCACACGAGTGGCCACACAACCAAACAATTGCCACCGTGCTACTGACTCAGAACCACTAAGTTTTGACTTTTGAGATGGTCGAAACACTTAATACGTTACCTAAATACCACGGTGTTTGGGGGAAACTTCTCTCTCACCTCAATCGATGACGATCTTCAATACGTCCCTTAGTTTCCACTGCGACGCTTGTAACTGCTTCCCGATCGTTGCTGGCACTCAAATAGTTCTCTCTTATAAAATCATTCTTATTCAATTTTCTCGAAAATAAAGTAACGTTAGAAAACTTTTTATTTGAAAATGAGTATTCGTTTCTTCTCAATAATTTTGAAATTACTTTGGGTTTTAAATATAAAACATCTTTAAATTAAAACCATGTACTTTAGGAATCATATGAAAACCTTTTCAAAAACAATACTTTTTCAATCAATCAAATCATTGAACTCACTTTATTTTTGTTAAAACCGAATTAAGTCAAAGAAAATAACGAAAGGGTTAAATCAAAAACCTTTTGCAAATATTAACATTCAAATCATTTTCAAACACATATATTGAACATGTTAAGCCATTCACAATTCATGCATCACTTTCACACTAATCATGCATGCATACAAAACAAGAATCAAACACAAACTCCTATTTTCTATGCATGGCCGAATCTCATCCTATATGAAACAAAGTTTATATTCACAATTTCAAACACTAACAATTACTAACACCTAAACAAAACATGCACCTATGAAAAATAATCATTTAAACACAATTTCCTACTATAAACATTACAACCGAAATAAAGAAAAGAAATATCCTTACTATGATCTTAACTTCATACAATTCAATTAGTTTTACCTCTAAACTATCATGCAAAAGAAAATCAATTCATGTTCTTTTATTTCTTAATCAAACCGAATGGAGTATAGAAAATAACTCAAACTCATAATAATATAAACACATACCAAATCAATATTATTCACTCAAAGCTAACTCAAACAATAACACACAAGAAAATAATAATGGTTAAAATTTATCCAAAACCGAATAGGATCATGAAAATCACTTTTAAGTTTTTAATCAAAATTTAGGTTTTCACATACTTGAAATCCATAGATCCATCAATAAATCACACATGCAAAGCAAAATGAAACTAACTTGATATTCATAAAGGCAAAACCGTGAGCTTCACATACAAATTCATCAATCTTTAATTTTATTTCTTTAACTAAATTTATTACAATAAAAATCAAAGGTTATATCAAAAATCTTTATCATTCAAACCTTAAATAAGTTCATGCATGCACTTAATATCTTTGGATGGAATAAATTTCATCATGCATGTAGATTAAATGATGATCAAACATGGTTTTCTACTTTCCCTAGGTTTGGCCGAATGACAAAATGCACAAAGGTAAGATCTTGGGTTCTATTTTCACATGCAAGGCTTAAAACTCATGGATCGTATCATGCAAAATTTTAAAACAACATTTTATTTTCAAACATCAACGAAATCATAATCACACACACAAAATCTTGTTAAAAATCCTTTTTGTACCAAAAATCATTTTTAAAACTTGTTATCATAATTTTCTCTTTAAAATTATAACATGCATCAAAAGAAAACTAAGGCTTTTTACTCAAAACAAACATACAAAGTTCAAACTTCATGCTTTTGCAAAGATCAACCATAGATCAAGACATGCAAAAGATGATAAGGCAAAAACATAAGTTTAAACACAACTCTCAAACAAAATCGTGAAGAAGAAATTTTACAAGTTAAAGATCAAAGTTTTCAAGCATAAATATTCAAGATCAATATATAAAAATGACATGCAAAACATTTAAACTTCAAGATCATGAGAAAATAAATACATGCATCTCAAAAATTAAACTTAAACAAAGTCCATCACAAAGTCCTTTACAAAACTAAAATTATTACACTAAAACTTTCTAAAACAACTACCTTAAATAAAAATCCTAATCTTTAAGCTTTAATCTCCTCCTATGGTTGCTTCGGCCTCCTCTCTCTTAGGTTTAATGGTTGGTTTTCTTCTTAATCTTTGAAGAAGGAAGTGATTAAAGAAAGAATTCAAAGGTATTTGGTTGAGAAGTTTGGGTTTTCACTCTTTTTTTTTCTCTCCTTCTCTCCTTCTCACGGCCTCACTCTTTCTCTCTAAGGGTCTCAAGAGCTTTGTGTTGCTCTTGGACCAAAGGTGTTTATGTTTGTGTGAGAAAGGAAATGAATGAAGGAAAAATGAATCAAAGCCAACCCACACACACACATACGGTTCATATAGGCAAAGCAAAAGGGGGTGTAATTTTCCTCTTTTGACCTCGGTCCAAGGCATGGGTTCATGGATGATTTGGTCCACTCATAAAGTTGCATGGGATGGGTCTTTTCATGGGGGAGACAAGGTGGAAAGAAAGTCTTACTACCATCATCACACTCACACCCTAATTTTCTATTTAGTTTCTATTTAATTTTCTTCTTAAATTCTAACTTTCTTAATGCTTAAGAAAATAAGCTTCCCTTGGCTCTCTTGAACTACACTTGGCCGAACAACACACACATACACATATAATTTCTTTTCATTTTATCATGGCAAACACATAGAATTTAGGTCATGAAATAATGCACATATTTAACACATATTCAAACATACATGTAATACTTGAGGGCATCACTCAAGACACACATCACATATACATCCACATTCACACAAGTTACACATTCATTCATTCATGCATCTCAAATTTATTAATTAAATTTCACACATAATTTATGGCATTCTTATAATGAGAAAACACACATAATCACAAACTCAAGATTTTCCAAGAATACATATATAAAACCGTACCATTTAGCTAAAACACAAACTTTACTTTATTTTCTAAAACCATATTTTCATATAAATCAAAGATTTTCAAAAGGAATAATTTATTTAAAATTTCAAATCATTTTCATCACTTAAAGCTTTTGAAAATTCGTCCTTTAAACACTCAAAATAAATAAATTTTTGCAAACCAACCCAGAAAATTATAAAAATCACATATTTAAATTATACTTTTCAACGCGATCGTTTTCATATGAAGATCATGATTTTCTGAAAAACGGTTGAAAATATATGCATTTTCAAAGTTTCCAAATTCATTTTGAAAAGAAATCTCAAATAACAAAATAATAACTTGGTTTTCATGAAATCACACTCAAATAAAAATCATTTGCTAAAAATTTTTTCTGAAAAATCCTTCTTAAATTCTCAAAATTCTTTTTAAATAAAACCTCATTGATCTATTCCAACCCAGAAAATTATAACTTTTACATTTTTAAATTCTTCATTTCAATACGATCGTTTTCATATAAAGATCAAAATTTTCGGACTCATGGTTAAAAAGATGAATTTTCAAAATTATCAATTCAATTAAAGTCTTTAAAGAATTTCATTACTTAAAAGAATCAAAAATAATAAAACCATCACTATTCTTTGATCAATTATAAACATTTCATGCTTAATAAAATCATTTACTTTGAATCTATACAAATTATATATCTATAAACTCCATAAAAAAATTTATGACTTATTACTTAAACAAGTAAAGTGTTCACTTCAATTCCCTTTATAAAATAAAACCTCAAACTTTATATCAACGAAAATTAATTTATACAAGTAGGAAAAATGCGGGATGTTACAATCCTTATGCATATTTAATGCATACTAAAGGCTATAAATACTACATCACTAATTTCTAACATTTTCTACATAATTATTAAACTCAGGATGTTACAATTCTTCTCCACTTATATGAATTTCGTCCTCGAAATTCAATTTGCCTAATATAGGGAAGAACTGGGATTTACCTCACTTAGATCAGAAGTCTAAGGTTCTTAATGGTTTACTCCCCCACTTAAAGTATACCATAGTTCAAGACTTTTGGTAATATAACTACTCTATTCCTAACAAAGGTTTTTTACTTCTACTGGATTTCACTAGTCAACTCCACTCAATTTCAGAGAATACAACATATTCTAGTTTTCATATAAACGTCACAACATCAGAGGAAAAAAAAAATCAAATCATACAATAGGCATTTCATAGTCATGTAGCTGGAGCACCAATAAAATTCATATACGCTTTATTCATTATACATGTAACAGAATTAGTTGCTTTCATAATTCATAATTTAAAACACAACATACAGTATCTTTAAACATGGAATATATGCAATTCAAGAGTCATAGTAATCAATTCATCACAGAACAACTAATTAGTGATATTACAATCACATAATTTTATAATTATCTTTTACTTTACAATTGTAACACCCCGATTTAATATCTTGAATTTTTTTTGTTTAGTAAAAATCTGGGAAATTTTTTTTCATTGATGATGTGGACATGAGTTCGTCTTCACAAAACGTTTCCCCTTTTTCAAAAACATTTTCGTTATAAAAAAAATTCGTTCATGTTCCACATCACCGTCAAGTTTCAAATCGAGATGTTACCAACACCGTGCTTTGAAACCCAACTTATCATAATCATGAATCATCAAGATATCATTTCATACGTTTAGTTTGAAAACATTATTGTCATTACAGGGTAACATGCTATCCGAGCAAAGTTATCAGAGTTTATTTGATCATACAAAGACTAAAGATGGCTAATGATTCTCATTGCTGAAGATTGTCGCCGACGCCTCCTTTGAAGATAATCCTTTACTCACGTACCTCCTCGTCCGCAGATCGACCACCTAATCGGTCGACGAAGGACCAATAGGGACATACAACCAAGAGATAAAGAGAGAGTCAGCTTTTCCGGGAGGATAAGCCGACGGTGTGGGATTACAGCAGGCAATATATTAAGATAAAATAAAACAACAAACACAATAAGTACATACATGCACATTTCAATTCATCATTCCCATTATCGTTGTCATTTCTTTTTTCGATCTTTTTCTCACTCAATCGTTACGTTATTTCACAGCCTCAACGCCATCGCCAATATCTTTTCCTTAGCATTATCCATAGCATCTTATCGCTTTCCCATCCTCATTCTCAGCATCAATTCTCTTACCATTCTCAGCTCATACTTCATAGGTCTTTTCAATGTTCTTAAACTTTTCTTATTAAGATTTATTAGATCGTATTCATCGATGACAGGGGAATTAGAAACGTCATCGGGGAGTTGGTTAGCACACTTACATCTCCTCCAATCCTCCCGAACCTAAGCGGAAGCAAACGGGACGTACAGGAACCTTAACCCACGCAGGTCGAACAGCCGAGAAATCACAAGATATGTGTCAAGACCACAATCGTTCGGGCCGGCCATCATGACAATCAATATTAAAATCATTCGACTGCCCGCCTCGTTCAGGTTCCCTCTCACCGTTTCGAATTTGATCAAGGGGGCGACGGTACTTTTCTAGTTAGCTGTGCAGAACACGCTACGATCCCCTAGGTCTTAAGTCCCGATCACATATAGACTAGTTCAGTCTAGAAAAGTACTCTAGGTTACTTGACTTTTCACCGTCATCACCCTCCCTATCACAATCGCACACCTAAGTATCAGCAGATAAATAGGGTATCTTCCTCTCCACTACTTCACACTCAACTCGCCGCGTTATTCAATGTCTTTTATTGTTTTATTAGTATTTTATTAATCCTAGATTCGGCGAATCACCCGTGAACCTCGACCTCTAATCGAATCATTCACATTAAATTTTCCTCAACGCTTCACATACTTATTTTCCTTTTTCACATTGTCATCCTAGGTGAGGGCTCGAAATCGTGGCATACAGATCACACGGCCAGCACTTATTCTCAACATGGAGAGTACATGACATAGGCTGTGCACATTAGGGGAACTTACTTTTAACTTTCTGTACACTTCCACTTTCCTTTAATCACTTACTTAAACTTTAACCATCACTTTACCGCGTATACTTTCTTTTTCTTTAACTCAAAACCATCAATCATTTTCGTTATAATTATGTCTTGCCATAAGCAAAATCTTTTATCTTTCATTAGGTACAATTTCAATATTCTCTCCAGCATCATTATTTCATAACACAAAGCAACTTCTTACATCACATGATTATTTTTTATTCTCAAATAAAAGTTCAGCAGGCATATAACGTCACATCATACCATTTCATCATTACCATATTGACAACATCAAATACTCATCATGCAATATTAAAAGAGAAGTCTTAGTCCTGTGTATGAGTGGCCACACTCACATCCAATTGCCACCATACGACTGACTCACAGACCCCTACGTTCCGGCTTTTGAGATAGCCAGGAACACTTAACACATTACCTATAGACCACAATATCTTAGGAAAGCTGCTCTCTCACCTCTATTCCAGCAATTAGTTGTCCGAATGGTCGCAGGTCCGTCCGACTTGCAGCGATTCTAAACTCTCGTCTTGCAGATTCCTTGCCTTAAACAAGACACACAACATTACAAGTCTATATAACTAATAGTCGCACTTAAACATCGATCCATTTTTTGGAAACTCGTTTTACTTTTTGTCGAGTAATTGTAAAACGTCATTACTTTTCCCAAATCAAGTCCAACTTCTTACCCATTAGAGGTGCCTACAAGCCAGCGAGGAGATTAGTCACTGCGGTCGGCGGTGGATACTCTGGTCATGGACCAAAAAAAAAATTCCAACTTCTTACCATACTTTAAACACTTTAAAACCATTGTAAATATGTCAATTACATAAATCAGTTAATTAGTTTAGTGGCTGGCCCTTGCTGGACAACAGCTCCTTAAAGCCCAAAAACACCGAAAAACTTTACTTTCTCAATCCAACCTTTTTCTAAATCAAGTACTATTGAAAACCCAAGCTTTAACTAATATGAAAACATTTTTAGGATGGAAAAACAATTTAAATATGTCCTGGGCAGCCATGACACAAGTCCAAAAAATCACTTTTTCGCAAATCCAAAAACACCGTAAAATCATACTTTAGTTCTTTAATACTTTACTTCAAAATAACGCTTAAAACAATTTATTTTCAGACTTAACATCATAAAATGAGTGGGGACAGCAACAAAAATTCTTCAATTAAATCAAAATAAGCCATTCCCGAAATTGATTAACGCTCAAAACTTTACACGCGATTCAAACAAAACACCTTAACTAATTAGTTAACCATTTCCTTTAGCATACAAATGAACCAAGGCACATAAATAACAATAATTAATTTATCATGCATTACATAAATCAATTAGTATACAGTATATGAAGCAAATTGTTCTAATCTTTATAACTGACACACACACACATCGAAATGTATTCGCAAACAATCGACTTATAATTTGTTCATGCATGACCTAAGCATATTTTTACACAATTACTCACTCCATCATTTTAAAACATAAAAATCAACATACAGGTTCAGCCAAGTCACAAAAGAAAGCACAAAAGATCATGTTTATTAAAAAGTGTTCAAATAGAGCTTTAGTTTGTTTACGGATAAAACGCAAAAGAGAAAATCCAAAATAATATCAAACCAAGAAGTTTAAATCCCAAAATTCACATAACACACTCACATACATCAAAGTTCATCATATAAAATTTTAAGGTCATTCGGAGATTTCGAACTTAGATTTCAAATAAGATTTTGGGTCAAAACCAAAACGGGACTGTTGCTGACGTGAGGCTTAAATGAAGTTATTAAAAATATCAAACCAACTCCGAATTGCATTAAACTTGGTATAAACCTTTCTCACAAAGTCAAGGTTATCGCATAAAATTTTCAGATTATTTCGAGTTGTCTAGGTTACATTTTTCTAATTAAATTCGTCACTAACTCTGAAAAATATGGACTACTATGTTTACTGTTTTTCGATTGGCAAAAATACTAAACCAACTCCAAATCTCCTCAAATTTTATAGAGATTCACAAGACATATTCATAATACTTCCATAAAAATTTCATGCCATTTAGAGCCATTTAAGTCTGAAAACTCTTTGTAGTTTTCGTCCGAAAAGTCCATTTTTCCAAAATCGTTTTTACCAAAATAATTCTTAGAAAATTTTCAAATCAATTCCATAAATCATATAAAAATTCATAGACACCAGATTTTGTATTATCAAAATAGTGGCCAAGTTATAAAAGCATTGGATGTAACGCCCCGATTTCCACCTCCCAAAAAAATCATCAACTAAAAGAAAGTTGCCAAAAAATGAGGCCATTTTTTTTAAACGTTTTTGGCAAAGCGGTTGGTGCATGTTCATGTTTCTACTTGAAAACCGGGTCGTTACTTAAAAACCGTTCCGCACCTTCCCTTCCAAATTTTTCAAAACAGTTTCAAAGATTCAGCCAGTTCACAAAATAAGTAGGGCTTAGTTACCAGAGTGATACATTGCTAAGGAAATCCTTCACTCATACCTACAATAACTTAAACTAATTACCCTACCTACGACTTTTCCTAATGAAGACTATCGGGTGAAGCTCCCGATCCTTCTTGCACTCTTTCTTGATTCCAGAAGATGAAGTCAATGCCGTCACTGCTGGCCCACCATTCTTGGGCACCCACTGCATCCTAGCTGGAGCAGAAGCAATCTTCTGGGCTTCACATCGCACCTTCTCCTCATAGTCTCTGTATCCTCGGACAGATACTTTTCCCAACAGTGGTCCTAGGTTGGCTCCGCAAAGTCGATGCTCAGGGTCCGGAATCACAATCTGAGTGTCGCCAATCCATACCCAGCCAAATGGGGTACGCTTCCAGCCGCATCCATGGCTGGTCCATGTTGAAATCTCCATGCGATAATCCATCTGCACGTTGGAGTACCAGAAACACCGATATGCCAACGGGCAGGAGAGAGTTAGCGAACCAAACGACAAGTCGTCGACGTTGTGGATTTACCGCAGGCGGGATATCAAGACAGCACACACAATACAAACAAGGCACACCACACAGCACTCAAGCATAACATCACAATTCTTATTATGTTAACTTATTAACATTCTTATATAAACATCTTTTATTTTCAATCAATTCCTCAATCACAACTTCATTCACCATTGCCAATCTTTCACTTATTCCCTTTCACTCTTCAAGGGTTTCCATCACTTGCTCAAAACTTCACTTTCTCATCGCCAAAACTTCAGAAACTTTACTTTTCTTAATTTTAAATCTTTTCTTATAAGTCTTATCAAATTATAACCATCGATGATTAAAGGGAAATTAAGGGATCATCGAGGTACCCGTCCGTTCGTAGTTAGCACTCACGTCTCATGCCTACATCTCCTTGGCCACCATCCACCTAGTCGGAAGCAAACAGGAGTACAGAACCTTTACCGTGCGGGAACGACAGCTGTCACACAACAAATGGTCCCTGACCAGGAGGTCTGAGCCTCAAATCATAATCATATCAATTTATAACAAGGCACACTGTCTCACTACAGTGGAAAACAAGATGCCCCACTCCAGTTCCTCTCACTGTTCTCGATTTGCAATCTAGGGGGCGACAGTACAACTCTAGTGTGCACGCAGAACTTGCCACGGCATTGGACCCAGTCCCCACCACGTTAGTGCGCCACTTGTGGAGTTCGTTCCGCCTAGAAAAGTACTCTAGACTTCTTGACGTTTCACCGTCATCGTCCTCCCCTAATGCAATCTCCTCCTAAGTATCCGTAGATACCTATGGTTCCTTCCTCTCCACTACTTCGGGTTAACTCTCATACCTCACCGCGTTCGTTGTTAATGTCTTTTAAAGTCTTTATCTTTTATTATCCTAATGGTCAGCTCACCCTTCGTGCATCCCTTCAATGAGTCATGACCGCTATCTTTGCATCACTTTCCATAACTCAAACTTGGCACAGAGCGGGATCACAATCACAATTCGAATCTCATCACAAAAACTTTTCCCCAGACAACCTTTTCTTAACATCTCTTTTTATAAACTTCCAAAATCTCACTTCACAATCCCTCTTCAAAAACTCTTTCAAAACTTCAAATCATAAATCCTTTTCTAAAATTTCCTTTTGTAAAACTTTGTCAAAAATCTCCTTTCGAATCCTTTTCAAAACCTCTTTTCACAATCACTTTCAGAAAATCAATTTTGGAAAATTTTTCTCATTTTGGGAACCCCATTCACAAATACGTTTTGTAAACTATTTTCAAAAATCTCATTTTGGGAATCCCTTTCAAAAATACATTTTCAAACATCTATTTCCAAAAATTAGTTCGCAAACTCTTTTCAAAAACTCTTTTTAAAAGTTCTTTCCAAAAACTACTTCTCAAAAACCTTTTTCCAAAAAAATTTGCTGAGCGCTAATGGAGGAGCAAGCTCAACTCAACACTAGTCCCAGACTAAAACCAAAACAAAGGAGCCCAGCTCCATTTAAATCTCATCTCATATCCAACAAACAACATCATTCTCCCCAGCTCTGGCTCGATCACATCACGTCATTACATCTTTACCATTCTCATCTCATCATCTCTTCTCAGTTATTATCTTATTCCTTTTATCATTATCTCCACTCTTTGTGTCTTATCAAGGTAAGGCTGCCTTGCCCCACAAGGACTTAAGCCACACAAGGGTTATCTCTTCTCGATGTCTTTTATATTTAATCTCTTTTGCTATCATTATCAATTATTTCTCATTATCACGTACTCAACTATAAATATAATATCAGCAAACATAGATAACAAACATAAACAATTCATCATCACACATCACACACAACAATGTGGTCTTTGTCCTATTCGTATAAGTGGCCACACAAAGCACACAATTGCCACTATACTACTGACGCAGAACCACTTAGTTCCGATCTTTGAGCCGATACGGAACATCTTAATACAACACCTACTACCACGGTGTCTTAGGAAAGCTACTCTCTCACCTGAGGTCCAGCGATTAGATGAGCACGGTCTTCTCTGATCTTGGTTGCTGCCACTGCCTTAATCCCTTGTCTGTAACGTCCCTCGAATTAATTAAAAACACATTTTCATTACCAACTTTATCAAGAAAACTTTTATTAACTTAAAATGCTTTTCATTCCTCGTCGGAGTCTTAAAACATGATTATTTTCTCAAAACACTTTTAATTTTCTTAGTTCTTTATACACTTTGAAATTACTTTGAAAACATCTTAATAAAATAATTCAAATCAATTGGTTAGGTTGCTCATTCAAAAACACCGAAAAATTCACCGGTTTCAATCCGGGTTTTTTTTTTTAAATCAATTACCCTTTGAAAATCAAACTTTGAGTCTCATGAACTCAATTTAAAAAATCAAGAAAACAATTTTAAATAAACTTGGACAACAAAGAAATACTTTAAAAAAAATTAATTTAATAACATCCGAGAACATCGTAAAAACTCGTTTTGTTTCAAATACTCTTTAATTCAATATTAATACTTTGAAAACTCAAGTTTTTGTTAAAACTTAAAAAACAACTTCACAAATTCAAATAAATCAAACCAAATAATTTTTTTTTTTAAAACCAATCACACACATAATCAACAACACACTTTGATAAATCAAGGCATATAAATAGTTAAGCAAGTATTCACTTTCATTTCAAACCAAGCACTCATTCTTAATCAAACATTCTTACAATCAAACACTTAATTCAATTATCCAACACATAATTAATTCCAAAAACATTTCATTTTTGTAACACAAAATCATTTAGGCACACTTAGGTACACAAACCGAATGCACACATATATAGCCATTCAAACACAAAACTTATTTCTAATCAATTATTTTACAAAATACTTTTATTACTCCTAACTTACTTTCATGGAAAGAATTCTAACCTAAACCGAAACTACACACATATCAAAACAAGATTCATGCAATCATCAAACACACAAAATCATGCAATTAATTTCTTTTTCTTAACAAGAACCGTAAGCTTCAACTTGGAAAAATAATCAAACTCTATTCCAAATCAAATCAAAGATCATTCAAAACATAGAGCATATATCAAGTTTTCATAAAATAAAAAGCATGGATACGAATTAAACATGGCCGAATGCATCATGTTCAAAACCAACACTTAGATTAAATCATGTTTATGCAAAGAAAATCATTTTAAAGCTTATTCTCCTAGTTTTCTTCAAAAAAACCGAGGCATGCATTACAAAAAAAAAAACATAACCCTTTAGTTAATTTTAACATGCAAGAACAAATCTTAAACTTTCCTAAAAAAATAAATAAAAATCATAACACTTTCAATTTGTTTTCTCAAGAAACATAAAAATAACTTTTTCAAAGAACAAGATCAATTTAAATGAAAAAGGGACCAAAACCGAAACATACACAAAGAAAATACTAAAGCTTGTTGTTTCAAAAATTACATGCAAAACTTGTAGTCAAAACAAAATTAAAGATCAAGACACAAATCAAAGACAAAAATTACTTTAGATGAAAAAGAGACCAAAACCGTGACATGTCTTTGAGAAAATAGGAAGGCTTTGTTCAAAAATCATTTATAAAATTCAAAACAAAAATCAAGATCAAAACAAAATCAAGGATCAAATATCAAGTCAAGAATAAAAGCTTTTCTTAAGATTAAACCAAAATCAAGACATGCAAGGGTTCAAGATCAACAATCAAACAACATGCAAGACCCAAAAATTAAAGCAAGTTTAGATCAAACATAGATTTACCACATAAACACTTAAACACCTTTTGATTTCATGGTTTTGAGCATCAAGATCTAACATGCAAAGAAATCGACACCAAGTTCACAAAGATCATAAATAAAGCTTTAGATCTAAAAGAAAAACATCAAAATCCAACATAAACAACATCAACCAAATTATAAAGTCCATCATTTAGTTCATTACAAATTCATTTAGGTCTTAAAAATCAAGATCAAAGCAAAAGCATCACATGCAAGCTTAGATCAAACCATGCAAGGGAAGAAAAGAAAGTAAAATTACAAGATCACAAATCACAACTATGTCTACTTCTTCTAGGGTCTTCGGTTATACCAAGGAAATAAAAGGCCTTCAACACTTCTAAGCACTTGATCTTCAAGGACTCCTAGGTTTAAGGCTTGCTCTCCTTCCTTCTTCTTCTTCCTACCTCACGGTTTCCTCTTCTTCTTTCTCTCTTTCTATATTTTCTTTTCTTAGTCTTAGAGTTGAGTGAACTCCTAGACTTGTGTATTGTGTTGGTGTTGGACGAAGGAAATGAAGAAATGAGATGGGAAATGGGTGAAATGCACCAAAGGCCAAGCTTATAAAACAACTCATGGTTTCCTATTTTGTCCTTGATGAGTTTCAGTCATGAGCTAAAGAGAAAGGGGTAATTTCGGTGCTCCACAAAATTGCATGGGTGGAGTTTAGCATTTTCTTAAGGAGACAAGGTAGGGGACATAAGGGGTTAGGGTTTCATACTAGGCTTTTGACTTAAAGGGCTCTCCTTAGGACTTTAACTATTTAGTTGGGGTTTAGTTTGGGTTTTGGTTGGGATTTGGTTACTTAGTTTCCACTCCTTAGAAAATTCTAGGCTTTTAAACACATACACACACACGGCACACCCATAGACTTACACATACACACCTTAATCACACCCACATTCATGCATGCACACGTTGCACACACACATACATGCATATATATTCACACATACATACATTCACTCACTTTCACGCCTATCACCTACACTCATGCACACATATACATCATGCCATCACATACTTGTTAAACACATACATACACTCACACATAATCACATTCATTTTACTAATTAAATTCCATATAATACTAAGCATATACACGCAAAACCGCACATACATACACATAGAAAAATACATCTTCTCATTTACAAAATTATTCATGCATAGAAATTATAATAGCACCAAAAATATCAAGCACAAAACACACTTTTATAAAATGATTCCTATCATATAATCATTTTCAAAAATCAACTAAAAAAATCATAACATTATTTCATGAAAAATCATTGCTTTAAATTCATTTACCACTTAGAAAACGTGAATCAAGACATTTATTTAAGAAAATATCCTTTCAAAAATACTTTTCTCACAAAATAATTCTTTTTAGAAATCAAAACCGTACGAGGATTTTGAGGGGTGTTACATTGGACTCTTAAAAGCATATTTTATCCGGCTCTTTTGCAACTTGAAACACAATTCTTCCATAAATCACTTTAACCAACAAAATTACTTTCAACGTACTAAAACGAGTACAGACCTACTCAAAGTTTCTAGAACACTTTGTTGGGAGATTTCGGCAAGTGCACCGAGTCGTACAAGTAATATAGACAATGTAGTCCAGTATCGTACCCAAGGGACTGACCGTTTAACTAATTCAACCTAATTAATATTACTTAGTCAACAAGACAAAGGATTTATGACTTTGTAAATAAAAACAGAAATTAAAAAATTTGACTCTTTTACAAGGGGAAAGGCGGGATGTTGTTTCGATGTAGGTTTCTAAATATTCTATAACAAATTAATTTATTTTCCTTGAATTCCGAATTGGTTTTGCAAAATTAGATAACACCTAATGTCTTAGCGTGTTTCTATATTTTAGAGATTAATCTCCCAATGATGTCTCTAGGGAGCCTTAAAACCTAACCCTTTCATTAAGTTCAGTCAAAATCTCTTTTTATAAAATTACCCAATTCATATAAAACATGTGTGTGCCTATACAATTGAGTTGTTTGATTAATGACTAAATTCTAAATTCATATGTCTATTCATAAAGGATTTCCAAAAATCATGAAACAGCTTCTTTCATGAGAAACAAATAAGAACAATCAATCACAAAATTCAATAACGAAAAACATGATTAATTTATTACTAGAAATATTGAAAATGTTCCATACATCTACTCCTACAACCCAAGGATGGAATTAGTTCATACTTACAAGAAAAAACACAATAAGCATAATAAAAATAATTACCATGAATCCTTGAGCTAACTCCGTGTTCTTCACAATCAAATCCTAATCTACTATTATTCTATGGAGTTGTATGGGTGTCTCTCTTTTTTTTTTTTTGGAATAAATCCTAATTCTGTTATTATATAGATAAAGACTAACCTAATTTTCAATCTAATGTGATAAGATTTTTATTTTAATAAAACTAATCCTAAATCTGAATATAATATGATAAGATCCTATTAGAATAAACTAATCCGTAAGAATCTTATTTAGAAATAGAATTCATCATTAAAATCCTTCTAGAATCCCGTATTTGTGTCTGACAGCAACTTAGGCACTGATTTTGACCCCCAAGATGGAAGAATTTGAGCAAGGCTATTTCTGGAAAAGTTGTAGATCTTTTCCTTAGCTTTAAAATGATACCCAGATCGCCTTATTCGGATAAGCGTAGCTCAAGTTATGATCAAAACAACGAACAGTGTCACTTTCTCGCATTTTGCGCGCCCAAGCGTGAAAATCCGGTGCTTGTGCATGCAGTTGTTTGGAAAAATCAACAAAATGCACCCCATTATTGGCCAATTGACCCCAGCCTGCGCCTGGGCGCGTGGGAGCCGAGCCTGGACGCCACCTTCAAATTTTCTTCATTTTTTCTTCCCAATTCAAGTACCAAACTCTACTTCTTCGTTCCTTTGCAAAAATCACTGTTTTAAGAGCTTAAATACCTGAAAACACCAGAAATCTTATAATGACAAAATTCCATTGTTTTATTCCAATTTACTCAAAAAAACAAGCCACTTACTATGTAAAAGGGAGGCAAAAAGGGTACAAAAACATCACATATTAGACCCCAATCACACTTCCAATCAGTACCAAGAACAACATACCCAACACAAAAATCAATTTACCAAGCATTTTTATCAAAACCAAGTTATAAAGTATAAAAATGGGTTATCCTTAACCAAATAAAACATACATTACTCAGTCAATTTTTTTTTTCCATTACTCTTTTGATCACACCAAGGCATTACAATCAATTCATAAAGCTCAGCCAAGGTCATAGAAGAACATACTGGGCCTTAAACACGTCAAAACGTCAAACGGAGCATTGGATCGGGTACAGGAATAACGAGAAAGATAAATTCAAAACTACGTCAAATAAATTATTTTCAGTCCCAAAATTTGCAGAATACTAAAACATGTTCCAAAGTTCAACTCATAAAATTTTCAAGTTATTCTAACATTCGAAACACAAGTTTTCATTTAGCTTTGTCATAAAAATCCAATCAGTCTTGCAGTGATCTGAGGCAAAGAGACAATTATGAAATATAGTAAACTAGCTTCATTTATCACGAAATTTGGTACAAAACATCTACACACACTTAGGATCATCTCATAAAAATTTCAGGTAATTTGGAGTTTCCTAAGTCACATTTTTCCAATTAAAATCCTCTCTAGTTCTGCAAAAACAGAGCAGACCTGCAGTCTGTTTTTTGTTTATTTAAAATAGAAAATCAACTCCAAATCATCTAAAATTTTACAGGGACTCTCCTAACATGTTCAAGGTCTTACCATAAAAATTTAAAGTCTATTGGAGCAGTAAAAGTTCGAAAATCCAGCTCACTTTCACTTTGAAAAACCCGTTTCTATGAAATCGCTCTTACGAAAACAATTCTTGTAAAAATAGTATATGCACTCTAAAAATCATACAAAATTTCAGAGGCACTTAAATTAGACTAATGAAAACAGTACACAAGTTTCACATGTGACGCTCTCTTTTTAACTTGAAAATAATTAATATTTCCAATAGTTGAATACTTGCTATCAAAATTAGTACTAGAAAATTTTTCATTTTTAAAACTTATACTTGCTCGTACATAAACCTTTTGTAATATAAACCAGTTTTTGAATTCGGCTTTATAATATCTTTGCTTCGAAAAGACTCTCGAGATAACATTTCCTTATTTATAGAAAACATTATTTGAAGTTATTATTAAAACATATCATTTGCCTCTCGAGTGGTTTTGAATACACCAAAAACATAAACTTATCGCTGAATCCTTTTTAAATAGAAATCAGAGTTCGCGGAAGTAAAAATAATACTTATGGGGCACTGCTGAGGTAAAGAAACATCATATATATATATATATATATAATATATATATATATATATATATATATATATATATATAGAAAAGTCATAACATACACCCCATCAGTATTGACAATAGCAAGTGATAAAAAGTCGAGATAGCAAGTTTTGATGAAACATATACAGACTAGCTGCATAAACTAAAAGCTCACTCCAAGACCTCTCAATATATACAATATATAACATAATCCAAAATAGAAGTCCCAGAGCAAGTCATCCGTGTCCTCAGCAGCTCCTCAGATCCTTCATAGCTCTATCCCTAGGATCTAGGATCCAAAACATCTAGGCTATGCAGGCTCCTATGAATCAGCGGGTCCACCTCTCGCAGAAACAGTCGGCTCGACATGCACCTCCTCCTCGCCCTCATCCTCCACAGGGTCCTCCTCGACCTCGCCCGACTCTGTAGAAACCCCTCCACTGGGTCTAGGATCTGCAGAAGCAGTCCAATCATAATCAGTCGGACCAGGAGAAGGAGTCCCCTCAGTGACAACTCTATGGGAGGAAGGATGAGAACGAGTGGCAGCTCTAAAACGAAAACTATGGAAACGACGCATAGGTCGAGCCGGGGGTGGTCCTCTATATGTATAAAAAGATGGAACATGCATAGTATAGACTAATGGGATCCTAAATCGACGAGGTCGCACCCGCACCAGAGGGTTAGGGTGGTAGAGAGTGATCTCCACCTCCCCCTCAAAAGTGGCGCGGTGCTCCTCATACGTCCATATACCGCTAGGGATAGGGCGTATCTCGATGCAAGCTAGGTATCTGGCCATCACCTAAATAGGGCACAGGGAGTAAGTATACACAAATACATAATTGATAAAGACTAAAATTTACAATCACAAATATATCATGGACAGATCATAATGCAAATACATATGAGCACACCAGTTTTCAACATTATAACTCTTATAATGCAAGTGGCATGATGTATGATTTTCTATCCACAACTGAGGCCTCTAAAGTCCATCTTCGACGTCCATCCAATACACCCTTGTGTTCCCGGAACACCGACATTCGTTCCCAGAACGTAATGCCGAACCATACTTAGATAATAAGCATCACTCCCGGAGTGTGCACCACGTTCCCAGAACGCATACGTTCCCAGAACGCATAAAAACCAGGGCCCGGACACTGGCCACATATCTATAATGTGTCATCAAGTAGGTTATAATTTGGTACTCCCGGAGTACCCTCCTCATATTCCCAGAATATGATAAACTTTCCTACCAACCAGACTTCCAGTCTATATGTATGCACAAACATCAGGGTTGGTTTTATCTTTACATTAATTAATGTGATTTAGAAATATTCCAATTTCTATTTTGAATGACTTATTTGAGGCAAAATCTTTGACATAAAAATTCTCCTTTGAATTTTCTCAAAACATGTCTTTAAAAACTTAGGTTGGGTAAACCACATCAATGGTATTCAAAAACTTAACTTTTTATTTTTCAGATTCAGGTACTAACCGGTTACAGTCTCAGGCTAATCGGTTAGAATTACAGACCTGAACTGTTTACCATTGCAATTCAGAAAAACCATTTTTTCTTGAATTCTCTACCCAATCTATACACCATTTAAACCTTGTTTTATGCCTCAAAAATCACAGTTTCCATCATTAAAAATTAAAATCACATTTATCTTCAATAATACATAATTTTCTCTTGAAAATTATTTCATTGAATTAAGGTATAAACCTTTACCCTCAATCTGAACCATGACACTTTATATTCAGATAATTCATAATGGAATTACAGTATAGATTTAAGCACAATCCCCAAAAGACTTAAGGACTGATTTGATAAACTAATTTTCTTTGAAATTCTGCAGTGTCTAACCGGTTACGAATACCGAGTAACCGGTTAGATTATGCAGTCAGTCCCTTAAATTAAGAGTTTTGACACATCATTTTCTTTGTTTCTCAAATCTAACCAAATTCCAGCATTTAACAGGGTTCATATACCTTAACCAAACATGTTTTCTCACAGAAACAAAATCAAAGTGCATGCATCAAGCTTTTTTGCATCAAATTGCATAAAAATCACATAAACACAATTTAACACAACAAAACTCAAAACAACCTTTCAAATTTAGAATTCAGCATCAACATACTTTGCATGCATCAAAATAAAGTTGCTCAAAATCATAATGAGCAAGATTTTGGCCTCCAAGCCTTGGTGCCATAATGCACATAATGCCCTTTTTGAGTGTTGTGAACTCAAATCCTAACTCACTCAACTTTTAGTCTAAATCTAGTATAAGGTAGACTTCTCCCATACCTTAAGACTGAATTTGATGAAGATTTGACACAGAACTTGAAGAAAATACCCAGATTTCACACAAACTCACAGCTCTGCTCTCAGCCACGAATTCCACCAACAGAGTCCAAAGATCAGAGGATTTGACACAGCAATTGACCAAAGAAATTGGGGAAAACCATTAGGACTCAAAATAGGTAACATGCACTAGGAAAGAGAAAAGATTTGGGGCTTAATGGTGATCTACACTTACCAAAATCAAGGCTTGAATTCAGCTCCCAGATCAGGAAAATACAGAACCCAGACTTCAAACCTCAAGCTTCCAAGATGGATTTCTCCTTTCACACACACTCTTGTCTTACAAATTTGGTATCAACACGAAGCTCTGGATGTAAGCTTCGTGTTCGTGTATCACTCGTCTCTCAACACTCAAGAACGAAAGAGAATTTGCTTCCACGAATCTGAAACCCTAAATCACAGCCTCTCCCCAAAATCAGAGTATCAACAACCCCATTCTTCAACAATTCCACTATATATAGACTAATCACGTTTACATGCACACTGACGCGTGGTTTTCCACTCAATTCAGGCTGTTATCGTGGCGAATTTTGGATTAATCAAGTGATTACTCATCAAAATCCACTAACCCAGTTTCTGGGTTCATCGTCTAACCGGTTACAGGGCATTACTAACCGGTTAGATTAGTTCAAAATTTAAAAATTAATATTTTTAAATCTTTCCCTCCAAGAACCTTTTTAATATTACCTTTAGGTCCTCATTCAGGGACCAAAATGCAATATCCTTATATTTTGCATTTATTTGCCATATAAAAATATTTCAACTTATTTTTATATTTAAGGCTAATTAAATACAAAACATAAACTTGGAAAATTTCTATAAATTAATAATAAAACTTTTTATTATTAATTTCCTATTATTCGGGAGACGAAAATTAGGGGTGTTACACTACTCCCCCACTTAAAAGGAATTTCGTCCCCGAAATTCTAGTTTACAAAAACAACTCCGGATACGCTTGACGCATCTTCTCCTCTAATTCCCATGTAGCTTCGGATACATCAGCATTTTCCCATATCACCTTAACCAAAGGTATTTCCTTTCCCCTGAGCTGCTTGACTTCACGATCTTCTATTTGAACTGGTCTGGGCTCAAAGGTCAGGTTTTCCTTCAGAGTTAGGTCGTCAGGTTGGAGTTTCAGAATAACGGATGGGTCATGCACATACTTCTTTAATTGCGAAACGTGAAAGACGTTGTGCAAATTGGATAAAGAGGGTGGTAAAGCCAATTGATAAGCAACAGGACCAACTCTCTTAAGGATTTGATATGGACCTATACACTTAGGCGACAACTTTCGGGTTCTCAAAGCTCTACTGATTCCTTTCATCGGGACTACCCGAAGGAACACATGATCGCCCTCAGAAAACTCTAATGGTTTTCTCCTCTTATCCGCATAACTCTTCTGCCGACTCTGAGCCGCTTAGATGTTTTCATCTTTTCCTGAACCATCTTAATCTTCTTAGATGTTTGTTGTACCATCTTTGGTCCAACCATCAGGTTCTCCCCCACTTGGAACCAACATAGCGGGGTTTGATACTTCCTTCCATACAACGCCTCGAACGGTGCCATTCCAATGCTCGCATGATAGCTGTTGTTGTATGTGAATTCTGCAAGAGGTAACACTTGATCCCAACTTCCTTGTTCTTCAAGTGCACACGCTCGCAATACATCTTCCAAAGATTGAATTGTTCTCTCCGTCTGGCCATCCGTCTGTGGATGATACGCAGAACTCAATTTCAACCTTGTTCCCATAGCGTCATGCAGACTTTTCCAGAATTGTGACGAAAATCTAGGGTCTCGATCTGACACAATACTCGAAGGCACTCCGTGAAGACGAACTACCTCCTTGATATAGATCTGGGTAAGCTTGTTCAAAGGATAACGCATATTTATCGGAATAAAATGCGCAGACTTGGTTAACCTATCCACAACCACCCAGATTGCATCATGATTTGCTACTGTCCTCGGCAAACCAGACACAAAGTCCATTGAGATACTATCCCACTTCCATTGGGGAATCCTCAGAGGTTGCAACTGTCCTCCCGGTTTCTGATGTTCTACCTTCGCTTTCTGACAAATCAAACATGCCGCCACATATTCTGCCACATCCTTTTTCAATCCAAACCACCAAAACATCTTCTTCAAGTCTTGATACATTTTGGTTGATCCAGGATGCATACTCATCCGACTCTTATGGGCTTCGTCAAGAATCAATCTTCTAACTTCCTGATCTCTTGGTATACAAATCCTTGTCCTGAAACGAAGGATTCCATCCTGCCCAATCTTGAAATCAGGTTCCCTTCCTTCTGAACCTAGTTTCCTCTTTTCCATCAATTCTTCGTCTGCTCGTTGCAACTCCCGAATCCTCTCCAAGAACTCGTTTGTGATTTGCAACATCCCCAACTTGATACTTGATGGCTCCACTTGTGTCAACAAGCTCAAGTCTCTGAATTCCTCAATCAATGTTGCTTCCTTAACCATCATCGCACTTATGTGGATTGCCTTCCGACTCAAAGCAACTGCAACCACATTCGCTTTACCCGGATGATAGTGGAGTTTAAAGTCGTAATCTTTCAAAAACTCCATCCATCTTCTTTGTCTCATGTTCAACTCTTTCTGGTCGAACATATATTTCAAACTCTTATGGTCACTAAATACTTGGAATGTAGTGCCATAGAGATGATGTCTTCATATCTTTAAGGCAAACACGATCCCAGCCAATTCTAAATCGTGTGTCAGGTAATTTGCTTCATGATTCTTCAATTGTCTCGATGCATAAGCCACTACTCTTCCTTCTTGCATCAATACACAACCCAGTCCTTGCTTAGATGCATCACAGTAAACTTCAAAACTCTTGTGAGGATCAGTTAAGATTAACACAGGAGACGATGTTAACCTTTCCTTCAACTCACGGAAACTGACTTCGCACCGATCGTCCCACACGAACGGTTGATCTTTCCGAGTCAACATAGTCAAAGGTAATGCAATCTTTGAAAATCCTTCTATGAATCTACGATAGTATCTAGCCAGCCCTAGGAAAGTTCTCACCTCTGTCACAGTCTTAGGCTGTTCCCAACTTAGCACTGAACTTACTTTCGCTGGATCCACCGCAATTCCTTCTTTAGAGATCACATGCCCCAGAAACTTCACTTCATTCAACCAAAACTCACACTTCGTAAGCTTGGCATATAATTGCTTCTCCTTCAGGACCTTTAACACAATCCTGAGATGCTCTTCATGCTCTTCCGGATTTTTAGAATAGACCAAAATATCGTCAATAAATACCACCACAAACAAATCCAAATATGGTCTAAAGATCCGGTTCATATAGTCCATGAAAATAGCAGGTGCATTAGTCAATCCGAACGGCATCACAACATACTCATAATGACCGTATCGAGATCGAAATGCAGTCTTGGGTATATCCTCCTCCTTTATCCTGATCTGATGATAACCCGATCTCAGATCAATCTTGGAGAATACTGCAACTCCCCTCACTTGGTCCATAAGGTCATCAATCCTTGGCAAGGGATACTTATTCTTAATAGTGACCTTATTCAGCTGCCTGTAGTCCACACACATCCTCATACTCCCATCTTTCTTCTTTACGAATAGTAATGGAGCTCCCCAAGGCGAAACGCTTGGCTTGATCATCTGCTTCTGCAACAGTTCCTCGATTTGCTTCTTCATCTCTGCCATTTCTGGTGGTGCCATTCTATAAGGAGCAATAGAGATGGGACCAGCTCCAGGGACTAAGTCAATCCCAAACTCTATCTCTCACTTCAGAGGTAATCCTGGTATCTCTTCAGGAAATACTTCCGGGAATTCTCTCACTACCGGAATCTCCTCGATCGGCATCGACTCTTCTTCTCCCGAAGCCGAGAATAAACACATATAACCCTCCGGTTCAAGGGTCCTATATTGAATTGTCTTTTCCTCACAATTGATGATCACTTGGTTCTTCATCAACCAATCCATTCCCAAGATCACATCCAATTGTAAATTAGGAAGACAAACCAAATCTACCTTGGAAAGACGACCCAAAATTTCTACATCACACCCTAAACAGACTTTAGCGGTGAAGATCGGTATTCCCGTAGGGGTATCTATGCTAAGATAGCAGGGTGAATCAGAAACAACAAGATTCAGCCTATTCACACATTCAGGGGAAACAAAAGAATGTGTAGCTCCAGAATCAAACATGATTTTGCAAGGTTGGTTATTAAGCAGAAAATTACCTTCCACGAGATTCGGGGTTTGGGTTGTTTCGCTACCACTCAGGGTAAATACTCTTCCTTGTACCACAGGCTTTCCAGCAAATCCCTTTGCATCTCCCCTTGCAGATTCTTTGCATTCACGAGCAAAGTGACCTTGTTTTCCACACTTAAAGCATCCTCCTGTGGACCAGCAAAACTGACCATGATGATAACGCTTCTCGCAATAAGGAGCATTATCGCGAGACTTGTTCCTGTTATCCATCACTGCCTTGCCCTTACCCTTGTTCTTAGAATATGGACCATTACTTCGATGATCAAACTTCTTCTTCCTCTGTGGTCCATAGTTCTGTCCAACCCCTTTCACTTGGCTTCCTATCAGCTCCACCTTCTTATCATCTTCATACATTCTGCACATATCCACAAGTGCAGGGAAACTCTGAATCCTTTGATAACTGAAGATAGACTTCAGCTCCAGCCTTAGCCCACCTTCTAACTTCATACACTTACTCCTTTCGTCAGGGTTATTCAAGTAATAGGGAGAGTACTTTATCACCTCCTCGAATCTGGCAGCATACTCCCCTACACTCATATCCCCCTGCTTCAATTGCATGAATTCCACTTCCTTCTTTCTTCGCAAATCTTCTGGAAAATATTTATTAAGGAATTTTTCCATAAATACTCCCCAGTTGATTGCTCTCCTTTCAAAATTCAGCAATTGGACCGTGTGATCCCACCAGTTTTCAGCTTCCCCATGAAGCATGTAAACTGCATAGGTCACCTTCTGTTCATCAGAACACTCCAGAGTTCGGAAAATCTTGTTAATCTCATACAACCACTTGTTCGCCTCATCAGGTTTATATCCTCCCTCAAACCTTGGCGGATTGCACTTCCAGAACTCCGACAGAGTCTTAGCATCACGATTCGCCATGTTGCCAGCAGATGGGTTTCCAGTGCTCCCTTGAGATGGTTGTTGTCTCTGCTGCTGATGCATGCCTTCCAGCACGGTCGTGATTCGTTCTAACATTTCATTAGTAATATTTCTATTTCGGGTTTCCATAGAAAGACCTGCACTATGGGCTTTGGGGTTACTAAAAAGGTCTTTAAACATAAATATTGCTACTAACTTACTCAAAACATATTCAATCAACATTGAATATCATACTTAGCTGCATCTTCGGGGCCATGAGGGACAGGACCAATGCTCTGATACCACCAAAGGTGTGACGCTCTCTTTTTAACTTGAAAATAATTAATATTTCCAATAGTTGAATACTTGCTATCAAAATTAGGACTAGAAAATTTTTCATTTTTAAAACTTATACTTGCTCGTACATAAACCTTTTGTAATATAAACCAGTTTTTGAATTTCGCTTTATAATATCTTAGCTTCGAAAAGACTCTCGAGATAACATTTCCTTATTTATAGAAAACATTATTTGAAGTTATTATTAAAACATGTCATTTTCCTCTCGAGTGGTTTTGAATACACCAAAAACATAAACTTATCGCCGAATCCTTTTTAAATAGAAATCAGAGTTCGCGGAAGTAAAAATAATACTTATGGGGCACTGCTAAGGTAAAGAAACATCATATATATATATATATATATATATATATATATATATATATATATAGAAAAGTCATAACATACACCCCATCAGTACTGACAATAGCAAGTGATAAAAAGTCGAGATAACAAGTTTTGATGAAACATATACAGACTACCTGCATAAACTAAAAGCTCACTCCAAGACCTCTCAATATATACAATATATAACATAATCCAAAATAGAAGTCCCAGAGCAAGTCATCCGTGTCCTCAGCAGCTCCTCAGATCCTTCATAGCTCTATCCCTAGGATCTAGGATCCAAAACATCTAGGTTATGCAGGCTCCTATGAACCAACGGGTCCACCTCTCGTAGAAACAGTCGGCTCGACATGCACCTCCTCCTCGCCCTCATCCTCCATAGGGTCCTCCTCGACCTCGCCCGACTGTGTAGAAACCCCTCCACTGGGTCTAGGATCTGCAGAAGCAGTCCTATCATAATCAATCGGACCAGGAGAAGGAGTCTCTTCAGTGACAACTCTATGGGAGGAAGGATGAGAACGAGTGGCATCTCTAAAACGAAAACTATGGAAACGACGCATAGGTCGAGCCGGGGGTGGTCCTCTCTATGTATAAAAAGGTGGAACATGCATAGTATAGACTAATGGGATCCTAAATCGACGAGGTCGCACCCGCACCAGAAGGTTAGGGTGGTAGAGAGTGATCTCCACCTCCCCCTCAAAAGTCGCGCGGTGCTCCTCATACGTCCCTATACCGCTAGGGATAGGGCGTATCTTGATGCAAGCTAGGTATCTGGCCATCACCTAAACAGGGCACAGGGAGTAAGTATACACAAATACATAATTGATAAAGACTAAAATTTACAATCACAAATATATCATGGACAGATCATAATGCAAATACATATGAGCACACCAGTTTTCAACATTATAACTCTTATAATGCAAGTGGCATGATGTATGATTTTCTATCCACAATTGAGGCCTCTAAAGTCCATCTTGGACGTCCATCCAATACACCCTTGTATTCCCGGAACACCGACATTCGTTCCCAGAACGTAATGCCGAACCATACTTGGATAATAAGCATCACTCCCGGAGTGTGCACCATGTTCCCAGAACGCATACGTTCCCAGAACGCATAAAAACCAGGTCCCGGACACTGGCCACATATCTATAATGTGTCATCAAGTAGGTTATAATTTGGTACTCCCGGAGTACCCTCCTCATATTCCCAGAATATGATAAACGTTCCTACCAACCAGACTTCCAGTCTATATGTATGCACAAACGTCAGGGTTGGTTTTATCTTTACATTAATTAATGTGATTTAGAAATATTCCAATTTCTATTTTGAATGACTTATTTGAGGCAAAATCTTTCACATAAAAATTCTCCTTTGAATTTTCTCAAAACATGTCTTTAAAAACTTAGGTTGGGTAAACCACATCAATGGTATTCAAAAACTTAACTTTTTATTTTTCAGATTCAGGTACTAACCGGTTACAGTCTCAGGCTAACCGGTTAGAATTACAGACCTGAACTGTTTACCATTGCAATTCAGAAAAACCCTTTTTTCTTGAATTCTCTACCCAATCTATACACCATTTAAACCTTGTTTTATGCATCAAAAATCACAGTTTCCATCATTCAAAATTAAAATCACATTTATCTTTAATAATACATAATTTTCTCTTGAAAATTATTTCATTGAATTAAGGTATAAACCTTTACCCTCAATCTGAACCATGACACTTTATATTCAGATTATTCATAATGGAATTACAGTATAGATTTAAGCACAATCCCCAAAAGACTTAAGGACTGATTTGATAAACTAATTTTCTTTGAAATTCTGCAGTGTCTAACCGGTTACGAATACCGAGTAACCGGTTAGATTATGCAGTCAGTCCCTTAAATTAAGAGTTTTGACACATCATTTTCTTTGTTTCTCAAATCTAACCAAATTCCAGCATTTAACAGGGTTCATATACCTTAACCAAACATGTTTCCTCACAGAAACAAAATCAAAGTGCATGCATCAAGCTTTTTTGCATCAAATTGCATAAAAATCACATAAACACAATTCAATACAACAAAACTCAAAACAACCTTTCAAATTCAGAATTCAGCATCAACATACTTTGCATGCATCAAAATAAAGTTGCTCAAAATCATAATGAGCAAGATTTTGGCCTCCAAGTCTTGGTGCCATAATGCACATAATGCCCTTTTTGAGTGTTGTGAACTCAAATCCTAACTCACTCAACTTTTAGTCTAAATCTAGTATAAGGTAGACTTCTCCCATACCTTAAGACTGAATTTGATGAAGATTTGACACAGAACTTGAAGAAAATCCCCAGATTTCACACAAACTCACAGCTCTGCTCTCAGCCACGAATTCCACCAACAGAGTCCAAAGATCAGAGGATTTGACACAGCAATTGACCAAAGAAATTGGGGAAAACCATTAGGACTCAAAATAGGTAACATGCACTAGGAAAGAGAAAAGATTTGGGGCTTAATGGTGATCTACACTTACCAAAATCAAGGCTTGAATTCAGCTCCCAGATCAGGAAAATACAGAACCCAGACTTCAAACCTCAAGCTTCCAAGATGGATTTCTCCTTCCACACACACTCTTGTCTTACAAATTTGGTATCAACACGAAGCTCTGGATGTAAGCTTCGTGTTCGTGTATCACTCGTCTCTCAACACTCAAGAACGAAAGAGAATTTGCTTCCACGAATCTGAAACCCTAAATCACAGCCTCTCCCCAAAATCAGAGTATCAACAACCCCATTCTTCAACAATTCCACTATATATAGACTAATCACGTTTACATGCACACTGACGCGTGGTTTTCCACTCAATTCAGGCTGTTATCGTGGCGAATTTTGGATTAATCAAGTGATTACTCATCAAAATCCACTAACCCAGTTTCTGGGTTCATCGTCTAACCGGTTACAGGGCATTACTAACCGGTTAGATTAGTTCAAAATTTAAAAATTAATATTTTTAAATCTTTCCCTCCAAGAACCTTTTTAATATTACCTTTAGGTCCTCATTCAGGGACCAAAATGCAATATCCTTATATTTTGCATTTATTTGCCATATAAAAATATTTCAACTTATTTTTATATTTAAGGCTAATTAAATACAAAACATAAACTTGGAAAATTTCTATAAATTAATAATAAAACTTTTTATTATTAATTTCCTATTATTCGGGAGACGAAAATTAGGGGTGTTACATCACAATCACAGGACATGTGAAAGTACCATTTATCCAAATCTTTCACGCTTATAACCTTAAACATCGGAAATCAACACCAAACAACCAAAATGCACTAAAAATACCAAAACAATTTAAAATCAAACCAAAATTTCCAGAACATAATCAAATAGCATTAAGAACAACATACTAAATTTTCAGAACAATTCAATTAGTAGAAATACTTTTTAACAAACCTCCTGCAAGCAAAGATGACTTAGTTCTAGAAATTCAGCTTGTGACTAATGCATCATTTTCTACACTATTCCTCAAGAATCAGCCCCTATCAAGCATCAAAATCATTCTCCTAACTTGCTCATGCCAAAAACCGAATCATGCTTTGAAGAAATGAGCTTGATTTTTTATTTTTTTTGCAAAACAATTAGCAAATCATCATACATCAAGTAAAACAAGTTTGATTCTTACAAAACCACTTAACACACTAATATGCATCAAAGATTAATACCATTCTCCCAAATTTTCATGTCTTGTCCGAACGATACATTAGCAATGACCACAATATTTTAATTCACCCATCACATGCATGCTCCCTAGTCCAAACCGTTTAGCACCAAAATACACAAGTCAAAACAAAAATCAATTTAACAACTCATTTTCTCATACAAACCGAAAATAAGCTAGGAAAATAACAAAGATTGACAAATTTATAACATGCATCAAAAACAAAATTCATTTCCCCTATGTTCGAGCTCTAGGCCAAACATGTACAAGGAAAAAATGGGGATTTTTGCAAAATAAGAACTAAAACAGCAACATGCATCTCTTAAATCAACCTTTATTTATTCATTTTAACATAAACTAAATCATTAAAATAAAACTAAATCATTTGGGTAAAAATATCCACAAAACCGTATGAACCCCAAAACCTCTTGCATGCTTATTTTTCTTATTTCAAACTCAAATCCAAGCATAAAAACAACTAAAAATCCAAGAATAACACTAAAAATCAACATGCAATGACTTTTGTAAAACCAAATAAACAAATCCCTTCATGAATCAAAATGAAAACCGAAACCAAAAAAAAAAGAGAAATGGAATTAAGTTTGATGAAGGATACCTAGATGAGATTGAAAAATGAGCAAAAAAATTCAACATGTAGTGTCACGTGACGCTACATAACACGTCACTCATTGATGTTGCAAAAATGACGAAGTGACTATTTCCAACTATTGAACAAACTTTAGGGACCCAAAGCATCGAAAAAAATTTTCAAGGACCCATTCCAAAAGAGCATCTAACTTCAGGAACTAAAACCTTAAATAAGCCTATATTTAACCTCATGGATTAAGGGAGTAATGAACTAACTTTATCTAAGAGTTTCACTTAAACTTTCTTTTTTTCACTCAAATTTGATGTAATCATGTTTACCACGTTGAGAGATTATAGAAAAAGACTTAAATATTAAAATAATCTCTAAAAATATTGACTTTTTTAAAATTAGTTCCTATATTTCATTTTTTTTACATTTTGGTTTTGGTATCTTTTGTTTCTTTGGTTTGTACTCTTTGGTCAGTACCACAAGTGTCTCCAATAGCACCTTTAATACCAAGAAATCTTTGAGATTAATCCTGCACGAGGTCGCGTTCCTATGCCTCTCAAAGCGGGGTGTGTTAATCGGAAATCGAACCTGAGACTTCTTAACTCGTTTGTTACGATAGACAAGTTTAAAAGTCTATTTTTCTTTTTTTTTAAAAAAAAATCGGTCAACAAAACGACCGAGTTAGAAAGTAATTTTTTAACTCGATCATTTTTAATGCTGAGTTAAAAAAATACTTTCTAACTCGGTCATACTCACGACCAATATTAAAAGTGTAATTTTATTTACAAAAGTGTCACCGCGTTTTTTTTACATCGGCTTTAAATATAACCGATTTCAAAACTCCGATTTTAAAAGCCTTCTTTCTAGTAGTGCAATTTGTCAGGATAGCCAACCCGTGATTTTTGGTTTTGATATCTAATGACAAATATGGATGGAAAACGCTACTTTCACATTATGTTTTGGACTTTTGGTCCCTACTTGTACATTTTGTTTTGGTTTTGGGCACTACTTTTACTTTCCGTTTTGATTTTGGTCTCTCCTTTTACTTAATCCGTTAAGCCATGTCAACGTTTTTCATCTATATTTACCATCAAGAACTAAAACCAAAACTGAACATGGTTGATTTAGTTAATAATATTGAAAAGGCTTATTTATGGTTTTGGTCCCTAAAAGTTCAACGTGTTTTGGTTTTAGTCCTTAGAAGTTATTTTGTCTGGGACCAATCCTTAATTTTTCAACCATTTTGGTTTTGGACCCTTCGTTACAAAAAATCAGTTATTTGCTTATATGGTTAACGAAAATCCACACCAGCTGCCACAGGGTGTGAATTAGTGCCAAATAGGTGTTGTGATATGCATGATTCAGGCCTATGAACTCAAAATTTTGCGTACAGGACCATTTTGCGTATCGAACCATTTTGTGTTCGTGGATCTGTATCATCCACGTTATATCACCTATTTGGCATAGTTCAAACCCCCAATGTGATGTTCCGCTAGCTATACAAACAAATAACAGATTTTTACCAACGGAGGGGACGAAAACCAAAATGTTTGAAAATTTAAGGACTAGTCCCGATCAAAATAACTTTTAGGGACTAAAATCAAAACACGGTGAACTTCCAGGGACTAAAGACATAAATAAGCCTATTAAAAATGTGAATATTTGATATGTATTTTTAAAATTACCTCTATTAATATTTTGGGAATCTAAAAAGTGATAAGTAAATATGGATGTTTGTGAAAAAAAGTTTGTTATTGAAAATTAGTATAGAGTCTTACATATATGGACAAAATAAAAATCTCGAAAGTATATTATAGTTATGGACAAAGGAAATACAAAAGGAGGAATCAAAATAAAAAAATTTAATTATAAAAATTAATTTAAAAAATCAATATTTATAGCAATTATTTTAATATTTAATCCTATTTTTAAAAAAAAAAAACTAAACTGTATATAGAACATGTCCACTGGTATATTAAATAATTTTGGAAGAATGAAGAATATATTGAAGATGATGGGTCATAAAAGATTTGGTCTCGAACAAGGACCCACCATTGTGGGCATGAGAGAATACTATAGACTTAGAGGAAGGAAACTTCCCCCGCCTATCAACAACATTAGCATTCAACATTTGAAATTAAAAAGACCATGTGAAACAGACGAAGTGAATGTTCATATAATAACACCTCTGTCCTCTACAACCAATTTCAATATTCCTAACCGAATCATAACCTGTCACTTCTGATTGTATCATTGGTAATGTGGCTTGAACTCTATCTGCAATGGATAAGAGCGATATTGGTTTGTTTATGACAGTTATTAAAATTGTGATTGTGGTTGTAGTTATAATTTAATTAGAAAAAAAAACATATGGTTGATGTAATGGCAATTTTTATGATGATACAGTTGCAAAAAATCCCAAAAATGTAACATTGTGATCTTAATTACAGGAGTGATCTTCAATTTTTAATCGTGTAATATTTTTTTTTTATGTATTTATTCTGTTATATTCTTTTGGTAAAAGTAAGGTCGATCAATGATAAGAGAGTACTTTTTTTTAGTATAATTCATCATTCATTCAGTAATTAAATAATTACTATTACATATCATTATAATAAATACATGTTACAATAATTTTTTATAAATGTTTATAGAATTGAATATAATAATAAGATTTTTAAAAATCAATAGATCATCATACTTGTTGGAAGTCTCACATCGTCTGCCTCATAATATGTAGTACAGTTTAAATACTTGTTGGCTATTCCACTCTTTGCCAATTGGTTTTGAGATGGAACCTTAACATGGTATCAGAGCCAAAGCCCAACTTCTTTCTGGTTGTTATGGGCCAAGAGTTGCCCTTTGTTATGGGTCAATAGTTACCCTTTACCTGGTCCGGCAGCCTTTGTTGGAGGGGGCGTGTGGGACTCTTGCTGTAACACCTAATCTTAATTCATTTTATTTTAATGCAAATATTGAAATTTCTAGAAATTTTTTTGCAAGGTTCTGTTTAAAATGTGGAGTTTCCCCAAATTGAAAATATAATACCTCTCAGAACAGAACAGTTCAGATATAAAATTTACATACACATATATATTCATAGGCATTTAAGTACAACATTAGTACAACTGTTTAAGAGTCAAAGTCCATATATTGTTATAGTTACACTCCAAAAATGGTTGTGAATAAGTGAGATCTATCAAAAGGATATATACATAGATATCCTTCACAACCTTTTCCTATTTGACATACTTAAATATTTTACATCAAAATAAGAGTTTTCAAAAGATGCACATAACAAAAACTAAAATATGACATGCAATTACACTCCATTCGGGGGAGTGTAAATGTCCTCGGCAGAGGGAACAGCGGAAAGCTCTTCGTCATGTGTACCTAAAATATTAATCACAAAGAGGTGAGTAATTTGAATTTAAATCAAAAAAAACACTTAAATACAATAATAAGGCATAATGAAATGCATTCCTACACATATTATCAAATAAGCCCATTTCATCATAATATATAAAATAACATAAAAATACAATTATGCATAATTAAACATTTTTATGAGAATGAATGCAACGCCGCTCACTTCGATTTAAACATTGAGTCAGCAATCTTATTCTTTTATTTTCATTTCATTGAAATTATTGTTTCTTTACTGGACTCAGTTAATTAAATCGCATATGAAAATGCATGTTCTTCTTCTTTTCTTTCTCTTTGGCTTTACTTTTCTTTGTCTTTGCATCACACATTTTCCTCACATCACCCTCAACTCCGGGGAAAAACCGATCGGAAGTAGTATCCCCCAAAACACTTGGCTTGCACAGTACTTCACCCTTTTTAGGGTTCTTGTAACATCCCTGATTTTAGTCCTAGGTTTAATTAGGAAAAGCCTAAGTTAGAAATTATGAAGATAACCAATAGTAAGCCATGGGTAGGAGTTAATAGTAGTGTCTTAGAGTTATAATTTGCCAAAATAGGAGTTTTCTTAGAGTAATCGATTACTCTGTAGGGGATTAATTGATTACAAGGCTTCTGGTGAAAACACTTAAGTGTTGCAGCATTGGTAATCGATTACCTCTTGGAAGTAATCGATTACCTTGTTTTTTTGTGAAGTAATCGATTACTTCTCAATGGATTAATCGATTACTTGTCCTATGTCAGAAACACTAAAAATGTTGCATCAAAGGGGTAATCGATTACTGTGGGGGTCAGTAATCGATTACAGGGTCTCAAGTGAAAGTACTAGGATTGTTGCATCAAAAGAGTAATCGATTACTGTGGGCAAGTATGTAACACCCTAAATGATAATTACCCTTAAGACCCGAAAATTAGGATTTAAAATTTTCTTTTAAAACGAATATGATAATTGCCAAAGTAATATTTTCATTCATTAATACAAAAACATCAGTTATAAAGCAGAAGACTTAATACATTCAGTTCGGTAAGAAAAATACAAAAGCAAAGTTTTAGCTCGGCCCAACTGGCCGAGACCCCACTAGTAATCCGACTCTAAATGACTTACTCTCCCTGTGGGGGAGAGTGAACCTGCTCGGCCGGGGATTGCGTCTGCTCGGGCTCAATACTTGAAAAATGGTAAGGAGGTGAGCATTACACAGAACTTAGATAAGCAGTTTCTAACATGACATACCGAACTACCAAGCCACACACAAATAGTCAATAGCACATAAATTACAAGTAATCAAACCATATATCACATGCATATATCATCATTTAGCTCGGTTCACATCGTACAATCTCACTTAGCTCAGCTCACATCATACAATATCAATTAGCTCGGCTCACATCATTACCCAGATTATCCCTTACCTATTAGTTATACCTCGGCACAACCTACTAATTCCCCATATACCCTTTCCTTATTTCTTACACTCAGCTTCTCGGCCACTACTCTCTTATCTCGGTAAACCATCTCTATCTCGGATTCATTACTCATTATTCCACTTTTACATAGCTTACAATATTTTACTCTTCTCGGATGCATACACCCAGTGCATGTCTTACACCATTTAAGGTCGGATATCGAAGTGTCCATAACTGCGAGTACCCAGTACCCGTCTTACAGCTACACATATCCAGTATGCGTCTGACGCGATCAATGCACGCACCCAGTACGCGTCTTCTATGACCAGGAGCACTACCGCCGATCATTCTAATGAGTAAGGAGTGTCCATAACTGCGAGTACCCAGTACCCGTCTTACAGCGGCGCATCTCGGCGTCTTACGCGATCAATGCACGCACCCAGTACGCGTCTGCTATGACCAGGAACACATCCCACCGATTTCGTGCTCGGAACCTTGTGTGAATCATAACTGCGAGCACCCAGTACCCGTCTTACAGCTGCGCATACCCAGTATGCGTCTGACGCGATCAATGCACGCACCCAGTACGCGTCTACTATGACCCGATCACACAACCATTTCTCTTTAATTCCTCTTAGTCCTTTTTAACCCTCTTATCTCGGCCTCTCTCGGCTCAACCCTGTAACAATTCCCTTATTCCACTAAACTTTCTCATTACCTAACCTATTGATTTATCTCTTCATTTCTCCCAGTTTACCATTTCCTCAATACCCATTCTCACCCTCTCGTAGCTCGGCCACAGATATGGAAAATAAATACCACAACTCATGAACATTTATACAATGACAACAACATTTATACAGCAACAACAGTATGAATAAACACTTAGCCAGTATATCATTCAAACGAAACATATAGCATAGAACAATGTTCTTTCCTACCTCAAAACTCGTGTTTCTAATTCATTCATTGATTCCCATTACCCTTTTACCTTTCCTCTCTAATATTATCCTATGTTCATTCCCTAATCTAACACCCACTCTTAGCACCCGTTATAAACACCCTAGAAACCCAAACTCAAGTAGAGGTAACACTCCCTCCTTACCTCAAACCGTGAGAGATAAGAGTTGAGAGTATGAGAATGGCTTTCCTTGATGCTTCACCTTGTGAGCTTCACACCCTTGAATCCTTTCCTCTTTGCTGCCACCACCACACCACAACGGCCCAGGGAGGCGTCCGAAATGGGAAGAAGAACGAGAGGAAGGAGGATCTCCGACCGGTAAAACGTGGTGGAGGAGAAGAAGAGATGTGTGAGAAGAGAGGATTTATGTTGGGTTTGTTGTCGCTGGACTTCAAAGAAGAAAAGAGAGAGAGAGACGAAGGGGAAAGAGAAGGAAAAGTGTATTGTGTTGTGTATGGGCTTTCTTTTATTCTTTCATTGGAATTATTTGTGTGGCTCTTATTGGAGGCTTCTTGGAGAAGCTAGATTATGTGGACAGGATTCATTGGCTTCCAAAGGAAGCCATAAACAGTGACTTGATAAAGACATAAAGCGGTTGACAGTGACAGCCGTACGGATGGCACGAGAACCAAAGGATTAACAGCTCAACATGAGCTGTTGCGGAGAAGCAAGGAGACGTGGGCTCACCATGGAGAGACAGCAATAGTCCGAGTCTCCTCTCGGTTAACACTGCGATGTACTTGAGGTCGGTTAATCCGAGCTGACACTAGATCTATCGTTCGTTTTATTTTAGCTCGGCAAGGATCAGTCCGGGGTCCAATATTTACTTATCTGGTCGGCCTACGCTTCCTATTACCTCACGACCCTGGTACAACTTCTACGACTTAATCCTATTCTTAAATGAATATATATATTTATTTTTAAATTTAACATTAATTTTCAGGACGTTACATTCCTCTCCCACTTACAAAAATTTCGTTCTCGAAATTTAGTCGGCATTGAACAGCTGCGGATACGACAATTTCATCTTCTCCTCGAGTTCCCAAGTGGCTTCTTCCACATTGTTCCGATTCCAGATGATCTTGACCAAAGAGATTTCTTTCCCTCTGAGCCGTCTGACTTGTTTGTCCTTAATTCTGACTGGAAGAACCTCGAAGGTCAGATTGTCTCTTAGTGGAAGCTCGTCCACTGCTATCACATGCGAGGGGTCATGAATGTACATCCTGAGTTGCGAGACGTGAAATACATCATGGAATTTAGACAAGTGTGGAGGTAGAGCAATTCGGTAGGCTACTGGTCTGACTTTCTCCAATATCTGATATGGTCCGACATACCGAGGGGTCAACTTCTTTGATTTGATAGCTCGACCAATACCCGTTACAGGGGATACCCGCAGGAACACATGATCTCCCTCGATGAAGTTCAAGGGTTTCCTTCTCTTGTCGGCATAGCTCTTCTATCGGTCCTGAGCTGCTTTCATCTTTCCTTGTATCATTCGGATCTTCTCGGTCATCTCATGAACAATATCAGGACCAATCAACAAGTTTTCTCCTATCTGGAACCAGCATAGCGGCGTCCGACATTTCCGACCATACAATGCTTCGAAAGGAGCCATTCCGATGCTTGAATGAAAGCTGTTGTTGTAAGTAAATTCGACCAATGGCAAAAGTGTTTCTCAGCTTTCCGACTGTTCAAGCACACATGTTCTCAGCAAGTCCTCAAGAGTCTGAATGGTGCGCTCGGATTGTCCGTCGGTCTGAGGATGATAAGCTATGCTAAACCTCAACTTTGTACCCATGGCTTGTTGCAAACTCTGCCAAAATCGGGATAAGAAGCGAGGATCACGGTCCGACACTATGCTACTCGGAACACCGTGAAGTCTGACAATGTCCTTTATGTACAATTGCGTCAGCTTCTCTAGGCTGTACTTCATGCTGATCTGCAGGAAATGAGCACACTTTGTAAGTCGGTCCACCACAACCCAAATGGCTTCCTGCCCTGATCTCGTTCTTGGTAGGCCCGACACAAAATCCATCGAAATGTTGTCCCACTTCCATTGCGGAATGTCCAAAGATCTGAGTAATCCTCCTGGTTTCTGATGCTCGATCTTGGCTTTCTGGCATGTTAAACACCGAGACACATAATCCGCCACGTCAGTTTTTAACTTTGGCCACCAGAACAACTTCTTCAGATCTTGGTACATTTTTGTGGCACCCGGATGAAGACTCATCTTCGTTTTATGGGCCTCTTCCATTATATCTCTTCGGACTTCAAAGTCCATAGGAATGCAGACTCGGTCCCGAAACCGTATGAGACCGTCGGATCCCTTAGTGAAAACGGGTTCATCCTTGTCTCCTGCTCTTTCCATCAGTTTCTGGAGTTCCAAGTCGGCAGCTTGTCTTTCCTTGATAAAACCCACAAAATCATTTGTTACTTGCAGCATTTCCAGTACAACATTGTTTTCCTTCTTCTGTATGCCGAGGTTAAGGTCACTAAACTCCTGCATTAACTGCATCTCTCGGACCATCATATTGCTCAAATGAAGGCTCTTTCTGCTCAGTGCGTCGGCCACCACGTTGGCCTTTCCGGGATGATAGTGTAAGCTGAAATCGTAGTCTTTCAAGAATTCCACCCATCTGCGCTGCCTCATGTTTAATTCCTTCTGGTCGAACAGATAGCCGAGACTCTTATGGTCAATGAACACCTCGAATTTCGTGCCATACAGGTAGTGTCTCCAAATATTGAGGGCGAACACCACAGCTGCCAATTCGAGATCATGCGTGGGGTAATTCTATTCGTGTTGCCAAAGTTGCCGAGAGGCATACGCCACCACTTTTCCTTGTTTCATCAACACACAGCCGAGACCCTGCTTCGAGGCGTCGCAAAACACGTCAAAGGCTATGGTCGGATCGGGCAAAATCAACACGGGCGAACTCGTCAGCCTTTTCTTTAGCTCTTGAAAGATCTGTTCACACTCTTCGGACCACTGGTAAGGCGCATCCTTTCTGGTTAACGAGGTCAATGGTAGAGCCAGTTTAGAAAACCCTTCGATGAATCTCCGGTAGTACCCTGCAAGACCGAGGAAACTCCTGATCTCGGTTACCGGGTTGGGTCTCTCCCACTTGAGCACAGCTTCCACCTTGGAGGGATCAACTGCTACACCGTGCTCGGATATCACATGTCCGAGGAAATGAACCTCTTTGAGCCAAAAACTGCACTTAGAAAGCTTGGCGTAGAGTTCCTTGTCCTTCAAAACCTGCAACACCGTTCTCAAGTGCTGCTCGTGTTCGCTCGGACTTCTGGAGTAGATGAGGATATCGTCGATGAAGACTATCACACACGAGTCCAAATAGGGTCGAAATATTCTATTCATGTAGTCCATGAAGATGGCAGGTACGTTGGTAAGTCCGAAGGGCATAACCACATACTCAAAATGCCCATATCTCGTCCTGAAAGTTGTCTTCGGAACATCTTCATCTCGGATACGGATCTGGTGGTATCCTGATCGGAGGTCTATCTTTGAGAACACCGACGCTCCCTTGAGCTGGTCCAATAAGTCGTCAATCCGAGGGAGGGGATATTTGTTCTTCACCGTTACCGCGTTGAGCTTCCGATAATCAGTGCACATTCTGAGACTACCATCTTTCTTTTTAACAAACAAAATCGGAGCTCCCCAAGGTGATACGCTTGGTCTGATTAGCTTTTTGGCCAAAAGTTCTTCCAGTTGTTTCTTAAGCTCTTCTAGCTCGGGAGGTGCCATTCGGTATGGAGCAATTGAGATCGGGCCAGCTCCTAGAATAAGATCTACACTGAACTCTACTTCTCTTCTCGGCGGTAAGCCAGGCATTTCGTCCGAGAAAACCTCTGGGAATTCTCCGACTACAGGAATTCAGTCTAAGGTCGGTTCCTCTGTTGCCTCTAACTTTGTAACAGAAGGGCCACTAAAGATGACGGTTTTCTCTCGGCAGTCGAGCAGGACATGGTGTTGAGACATCCAGTCCATGCCGAGGATAATATCTAGCTTAGTTAGGGGTAAGCAAATCAAATTGACTTTAAACTCTCGACCTAATACTTGGATGGGACACTCTAAACACATTTGGGAAGTGATTACAGAAGAATTGGTTGGGGTAGAAATGGATAGTTTATAGGGCATTTCTATTGGGGATAGTTTCAGCTTGAGAAAAGCGAGCTCCTTCTCTTTCCTGACATCCTCGGGAAAGTACTTTCCGAGGAATCGAGCTCGGAACAAATCCCAAGTAATGGCTTCATTAGCCGCTTCCAGTCCACGACTCTGCTGCTCCCACCAGTGCTCGGTTTCACTCGTCAGCACAAATTCAGCTAACCTCACCCTGTACTCATAGGGCGGCTGCAGAGATCGGAAAATCTTCTCAATGTCCTGGAGCCATCTCTGAGCCCCATCAGGATTGTAACCCTCTTCAAACCGAGGTGGTACATTCTTCCGAAATCGGCTCATCCAGTCGATCTCGACCGGAGCCGGAGTTTGAGGTTGTAGGGCTGCAGCTGCAGCAGCTGCGGCTGCGGCGATGTTCTGAGCGAGGTTCTCAGCCTGATTCTGCTGAGCCTGCGCTTGGTTCTGCTGCATTTGAACCAGAGTTTCCAACACAACAACAATTCGGTCGTTATAAGCTCTTCTCCCAGCCATGCTGCTTGGTCATGGAGAGAAAGCCAATTGACCATCGAATAATTAAATGGATACATATATATATATATATATATACATAAATCTATAAGCTCTATTTACTACTTAGACTCTAGACTTTACTTATTTGTTACTCTCTTGGTGAGTAACCACTGGAGTCCTTTGCAACTCCAATAGGCCGAGGAGAAACTGCTCTGATACCAAAAATGTAACACCCTATATGATAATTACCCTTAAGACCCAAAAATTAGGATTTAAAATTTTCTTTTAAAACGAATATGATAATTGCCAAAGTAATATTTCCATTCATTAATACAAAAACATCAGAGTTATAAAGCGGAAGACTTAATACATCAAAAGCAGAAAAGCATAAATTTAATTACATTCAGTTTGGTAAGCAAAATACAAAAGCAATGTTTTAGCTCGGCCCAACTGGCCGAGACCCCACTGTTAGTTCCATGGTGAATGTTTTGATAATGACAAAAGGTTACAAAGTGTTTTGAACAAGCTATCATGTGTTGATCAAGTTCAAGTTCAACAAGCAACAACAAACATCAAATGAAGAAGAGAGAAAGCAAGCTCATGAAGACTTAGTTTGAGTGTAATTGTTTTTGTTTTATCTTTTGCCTCTCAAGCTTCATAGGTTTTTATTTGGGTAGATTGTTTAGAGGGTAGTGAATCTCTATCATAGTCATGATTAAATCATAATTTGAGTTATCACTTAACCTAGAATCAATAGGTGGCTTAAAGGTTTGAAAGGAAAGGTTGGTTTTTGAGAAAACAAGTTTCTAAAATGTGCAGTTGATCGAGGCCGTACCCGATCAAAATAAAAGGTGTTTATTCTGTAGTACTAGGAAGGTGATCCTAGGTCGTTTCCCAGCGAATATCGGTCTAGGCAAAGTATCAAACACGTAGTGTGCAGTAAAATGGGGGGGTTTTTGTGTGTGACAAATGTGAAGAACAAAACACAAACAGAATATAAAAACTAAGAAAATCAGAAACAAAAGCGGGCAAACCCCTTTGGCTACGTACACTACTCAATCCTAGCTCACTAAAGATCGATTCCTCTCCTCTCCTCTGTCCAACTCGTGATAACCAAATACTAAGCGAAAATTCAGTTATCACTCCAAACCCTAACTTCTAATTAAGCATCAGAAACCAGAATTGGAGTTTTTACGAGTTAATACAAATTAAGCATTTATATTCATGTATTATCTCTACGAAATGGAATTAAGCAAACCACTACACATCGATAAACATGAAAACAGAGAAGAGAAAATGAAATTGCATTAATAACAAGAGCTCAAGAGTAGATAATACAATACCAAAGGGATTAACCCTTGAAGTCTAGCCTTCCATGGCCATAAATGAAGAAAAACGAGTAGAAATGGGGAAAAACAAAACCCTAGCAGCCACCACCACTTGGGAGAGCCAAGAGAGAAGTTCTAACCTAGAGAGAGAGTGAGAAATCTGAAATGGGAGTGTGTTCTTGGAGGTTACACGAATTTCCCCTCTTAAGACACAAAATGGACCTAAAACATGGGCCCAAATCCTAAGAAACACTATTCTGAACATTACAATTAAAAAGGGACCTAAATGCAAATTACAATCTTCACTTCAATACTTCAATCTTCATTTCCAAACTTCCCAAAGTGTCCTTGTGCCAAATATTACCTGAAAATAGAAATAGAATTAATTAGGCTAAATAATTCCAAATTAAACAATATTCGAAATATTAGTCCAATAAACTCTAAATCAATAAATCAAGCTAATCAATGTCAAATGGGCAACAAGTATCAATAATAGGAGTAAAATGATGCAAGGAATAATGGGAAATAAAATGCTCATCAAATACCCCCACACTTATCCTTTTGCACTCCTGGGCAAAACCAAAAGATAGGACTATGAAGATCAATATGCACCAAAGTGAATCATGCAACAAGATGACTACAACTAAGAAATGCAAACCTAAGAGATTACATACTTCACAATGAATTCTAGGAAATGCAAAGAAATGGGCAAACTCAAGCACACAAAATGGTTAAGGATCAAAGAGTCAAAGCATCCGCGAACATCATCCAATTACTTCAAGTATGCAAAGAAACCAATGACATCAAGAGGATAGTCACAAAGATGATAGAAACTCACAAGGATCACTCAAAAGTGTTTACACTCAAGTGTTTGGGGTTAATCATTATTTACACTCAAGGCACATCATGAAAAACAAACACAACCATAAGCTTGACAAGCCTCTAACATCAACCATCAACACACATGCACAAAATGATCAAAAGGTCTTTTAAGGGTTGTAATGGGGCCAAGGACAAGGTAGGATAAAAATATGGGAATGTAGCTAAAACCAAAGGAATAGAGGAGCAATGGGGAATAAGTAAAAAGTAAGCAAAATCCACCCCAAAATCAACTACCACTAATTCCAATCCTCTTTGCCTCAACAACCTTTTATTCACTTTTTTTTTCTCTTCTTTTTTTTTTCTTTTTATTTTTGCATTTTTTTTTTGTATTTTTGTCTTCTATTTTTTTTTTGTTTTTGAGAGATATACAAAAAGAAAAGAAGAAACAACACAAATGGCATGAAAATGAAGCCATAACTATAACAACCAATGAGGCAAAATCAAGAACTCAACCAATTAAAGCATAAAGCACACTTCTTACCTAATACCCATTCCCAAAACAATTCCAAAGCTCCAAAATTCCCTAAGGTTAGGACAATCATGGTTTTTCAGTCATAGGCTTGTAATGAGCTAAAGAACAAGGAAAGGGATAAAAAGGCTCAAAGGGGCTAGCAAAGGATACATTCATTCAAGGTAGGCTCATATGGCTAGTAGCTTATTCAAGAAAGAAAGTGCCTAAATCATTTCAAAATGTGCATGAGCAATCAAGTATCAACAAGAGTCAAGTCAAGTTCTAGAGTGCAAGTAATCCAGAGTGCAATCACACATGAAAGAAAATTAGGTGGCATATATAGCAATCCACCCACAATTAAGGCTCAAATCCTCACAAAAGGGACAATTCTATCACAGTGTTACCACCTCTTAATTATCAAAAGCAACTTTACACACAGAAATGCATGAATTCAGACACAAGATACCAAAACTCTACTAAAGTGAAGCAAAAACATGCAAGAAAATGCCCAAAACTAAGCAAAACCAAAAAAAAAAAAATCAAAGCAAAATATGCAACCTAAACTACTCTCCCCCCCACACTTAAATCACACATTGTCCTCAATGGAACACAAATAGCAGAATCAGACAGATATAGACAAGTGTAATAAAAAGAGTAAGGAAGGAGAAAAGGAGACTCCCTAAGTCATGGTTGTTGAAAAGTGGGGTCGACCAATGAGGCCTCCTCCACAGGTGCATCATCCAAAGAAGTGGTGGTTAGGAAAGGCTTGAGTCGATGGCCATTGACTTTGAAGCTCTTGTTCGTGGACTCACTCTTGATCTCCACAGTGCCATAAGGAAACACTTGGGTGACTACAAACGGTCCAATCCATTTAGAGCGGAGCTTTCCACTCATGAGTCCAAGCCTAGAGTTGTAGAGCAAAACTTTTTTACCAACCAAGAACTCCTTTCTGGAAATGGAGTTATCATGAAGCTTCTTGGTCTTCTCTTTGTAGAATTTGGAGTTCTCATAGGCCTCCAAGCGGATCTCATCTAGCTCACTCAACTGCAGCTTCCTCTCCTCACCCGCTTGATCAAGAGCTAAGTTACATTGCTTCACAGCCCAATATGCACGGTGCTCTATCTCCACAGGCAGGTGGCACGCCTTACCAAAGACAACCCGATAGGGTGACATCCCTATGGGTGCCTTGTAAGCGGTCCGATGGGCCCATAGAGCATCCTCCAATCGTGTGCTCCAATCCTTTCTATTAGGCTTCACCATCTTCTCCAAAATCCGCTTGATCTCTCTATTTGAAATCTCCGCTTGCCCGTTGGTTTGGGGGTGATAGGGTGTAGAGACTTTGTGCACAACCCCATACTTCTTGAGCAAAGCTTGCATGGATCTATTGCAGAAGTGTGTGCCTTGGTCACTGACTATGGCTCTAGGTATGCCAAACCTGCAAAGGATATTAGACCTGACAAAATCTACAACAACCTGAGCATCATTAGTCCTGGTGGCCTTAGCTTCCACCCATTTGGATACGTAATCCACAGCAAGTAAGATATAATAAAAACCAAAAGAAACAGGAAAGGGGCCCATGAAATCTATACCCCAGACGTCAAACACCTCACAAAACAACATAGGTTGTTGCGGCATCTGTTGCCTCCAAGATAGGGCGCCTCCTGCTCTTTGACACTGCTCACACGAGCTGCAGATGTTGCTCGCATCCTTGAAAATGGTAGGCCAATAAAATCCAGAATCCAGCACCTTTCGTGCTGTCCTTTGAGTACCAAGGTGGCCTCCCACTGGTGAAGCATGGCAAAATTGGAGAACCGATTGGATCTCCTGGTCTGGAATGCACCTGCGAATGACCTGATCACTGCAAAAACGCCATAAATAGGGGTCATCCCATACATAATGCTTGGCATCGCTCTTTAATTTGTCTCTTTGAGCTTTGGATGCCAAGGCAGGAAAAACAGAAGCAACGAGATAATTAACAATGTCTGCAAACCAAGGAGTTTGGAGAAGGGGATGGGAAACATGTAAAGATAAAAGCTGCTCATCCGGGAAGTTATCCCGGATAGGAAATGCATCCTCCTCTCTCTCTATCCTGCTCAAGTGGTCTGCGACAAGGTTATGCGCACCACTCCGATCCTGAATCTCAAGATCAAACTCCTGGAGGAGCAACATCCACCTAATCAACCTAGGTTTGGAATCTGTCTTTTTCAAAAGATACTTCAGAGCAGCATGATCAGTGTACACTACAACCTTAGAACCAAGCAAATATGATCTAAACTTGTCAAGTGCAAAAACAATAGCCAAAAGTTCTTTTTCAGTTGTTGTGTAATTAACCTGTGCTGCATCTAAAGTCCTAGAAGCATAATAAATCACATGCGACAGCTTACCAACCCTTTGGGAGAGAACTGCTCCCAAAGCATAATTTGAAGCATCAGTCATGAGCTCAAATGGGAGGGTCCAATCAGGTGGTTGGATGATGGGAGTGGTGGTTAGTGCTTTCTTCAATTCATCAAATGCCCTCTTGCATTGGTCTCCAAATTCCCATGGGGCATCCTTTTGAAGCAACTTGGAAAGAGGAAGGGCAATGTTGCTAAAGTTCTGAATAAACCTGCGATAGAAACCTGCATGACCAAGAAAAGAACGCACCTCTCGCACGCAAGAGGGGTAAGGCAAATGTGATATTACATGCAGCTTAGCAGGGTCAACTTCTATGCCCTTGTGCGAAACAATGTGCCCTAAGACTATGCCTTGTTCTACCATGAAGTGGCATTTTTCAAAATTCAAGACAAGGTTAGTCTCAATGCACCTGTTAAGCACCTTAGTCAAATTATCAAGACATGCATCAAATGAGGAGCCATAAACACTAAAATCATCCATGAAGACCTCTATGCAATGCTCGAGCAAGTCAGCGAAAATACTCATCATACATCTTTGAAATGTGGCAGGAGCATTGCATAGGCCAAAAGGCATCTTTCTATATGCAAATGTGCCAAAAGGACAGGTAAATGTGGTCTTATGTTGGTCCTCTGGTGCAATGCAAATTTGAAAATAACCAGAGAATCCATCTAAGAAGCAATAATGAGATTTACCTGCCAGGCGCTCCAACATCTGATCAATGAAGGGGAGAGGGAAATGATCCTTACGAGTCGCCTGGTTGAGCTTTCTGTAATCAATGCAGACTCTCCAACTGTTCTGCACTCTAGTGGGAATCAGCTCATCCTTCTCATTTTTTACAACTGTGACACCAGACTTCTTGGGGACAACTTGCACCGGGCTCACCCAAGTGCTATCTGAAATTGGGTAGATGATACCCGCTTGGAGCAGCTTGGTGACTTCTTTCTTAACCACATCAAGAATCTGGGGGTTCAATCGTCTTTGGGGTTGTCTCACTGGTTTAGTCCCATCCTCCAACAAAATGCGGTGCATGCACATGGAGGGGCTAATTCCAGGAATATCCGCTAAAGTCCATCCAATTGCCCTCTTGTTTTTTCTTATCACATCCAGCAGTTTCTCCTCTTGATCAACAGAAAGTGAGGTAGAGATGATCACTGGGAGTTTCTGCTCATCCTCCAAGTAAGCATATTTGAGATGAGGAGGGAGGGGCTTCAGGTCCAATGAGGGTGCCTGCATAATAGATGGAACTAAAGGGACAATAGAAATGGATTCTGCTGCCTGCACCTGAACAAGTGAATCAGACTCATGCATAACAGATATGGGGTTAGGGTTGGCATAATCTGAATCTATAACATATGAATCATCAGATGCAGTGGCAGAGTCTAGAAACTGAGCTATTTCAGTGCATGCAGTGCACCATCCAGAGTTAGTGCATGATGGACAAGTAAATGAATCAGTGAAAGATGGCAATTCAAAATCATGATGCAAAATGTCAAGCATATGCTCATCTATCAAATCATCAAGCAAGTCCACATGGAAAACAGAGTGATCCTCAGGAAAATGTTTCATAGCATGGAAAATGTCAAATCGGATCACACTGCCATCAAACTCCATGGAAAGTGAACCTGAATGCACATCTATCTTGGTTCGGGCTGTTTTCAAAAATGGCCTCCCCAAAATAATAGGAACAACATTACGGGGAGAGTCATCTTCCATATCAAGTATGTAAAAATCAGCAGGGAAGATCAACTCTTCAACCCGAACCAAGACATCCTCTATCAAACCTGCGGGGTGGGCAGTACTTCTATTTGCCAATTGAATCACCACACCCGTAGGTTGAAGAGGTCCAAGAGAAAGAGACTTAAAAACAGACATAGGCATGACATTTATGGATGCTCCTAAATCTAGCATAGCATTTTCAAACTTAACATTGCCTATGATGCAAGGTATAGAGAAAGTTCCAGGATCCTTACATTTTTCAGGAATGTGAGGGATAGGTTTACCTATGAGAGCGGAGACATTCCTTCCCATGCTTATCCTCTCATTGCCCTTGAGTCTTCTCTTATGAGTGCACAACTCCTTAAGGAACTTCGCATACCTTGGAATCTGTTTTATTGCATCAAGAAGGGGTATGTTGACTTCCACCTTCCTGAATGTGTCAAGAATGTCCTTGTCCACCTCTTCCACCCTTTTGTTTTGAGGCACTCTTGGTGGGAATGGAAGAGGAACAGGAGGAGGTTGTAGGACAACAGCAGGGCTTGTGGTTGAAGTCGAGGAGGGTTGAGTTGGGTGATTCTCTTTGGTGCTAGCTTGCTCACCTTCATCTACCACTTGGCTCTTCCCTTTAGAGGAAGCTAGAGCATCATTGTTGAGGTTAGGTTGTGGTGTGACAATCTGCTTTCCCGACCTCAGGTTGATGGCACTCACATTCTGATTCTGAGGGTTGATCACAGTTTGGGATGGCAACTTGTCAGAATTTTGAGATTGCAAGTTGTTGAGAGAAGTTGCCATTTGACCCATCTGATTTGTCAAAGTCTGAATGGATGCCTCTTGTCTCTGAATGGATGCTCTAGTCTCTTGTTGAAATTGGAGGTTTTGCATGGTCATTTGCCTCACCAACTCCTCCAAGGTAGGTTGGTTGGATGGAGGGGCTGATGGTGCAGGATGAACCACTTGCTGCTGTTGTTGTTGCCTTTGCTGCTGGATTGGAGGAGGTACATATGGTGGTCTACTCGGTCCAGCGGTGTTCTGAAATGGAACATTAGGAGGAGGTTGTTGTTGTTGTTGATCAGACCACTTCAGATTGGGATGGTTCCTCCATCCAGGATTGTATCTATTGGAAGAGAGGTCATGATTATGTTGTTGTGGGCCTCTATTGTTGTATATGTTTGCTGCATAGGCCTCGGGTTGGTCACCACTTGTCATCGGCTGTTGCTGCTGAAGGGAAGGGCATGCATCTGTGGGGTGCTCAATGGATGTGCATATGCCACACACTCTAGCAGGAAGTATCATCTTTTTTTGATTGACAGCCAATTGTGTGACCAATGTTGTGAGAGAATCAATTTTCTGCTCAAGCTTCTCAACCTTGCCCGAGTCTGCACCAACATCATTTACATCCCTCACAACTATTGCATCACTGTTGCTTCTTGCATGGAATTGTTGACAATTGGAAGCCATCTTCTCAATTTTGCTCCTGGCTTGTAAGGGTGTCATATCTCCCAATGTACCACCACTTGCAGCATCTACCATGTTTCTTTCCATGAAGTTGAGACCTTCATAAAAGTACTGGATGAGAAGCTGCTCTGAGATCTGATGGTGAGGGCAGGAAGCACACAACCTCTTGAATCTCTCCCAATAATCATAGAGACTCTCTCCATGTTGTTGCCTGATACCAGAAATTTCCTTTCTGATTGCAGTGGTCCTATTTGCAGGGAAGAATTTTTCCAGAAATGCCCTCTTCAAGTCATCCCAGCTTGTGATGGAACCAGGGGCCAAGTCAGATAACCAATCTTGTGCTAGACCCTCTAAGGAATGTGGAAATGCTCTGAGACAGACATGATCCTCTTGCACATCATGTGGTTTCATTGTGGTGCACACTATATGGAATTTCTTGAGATGCTTATGAGGATCCTCACCTGCAAGACCATGAAACTTGGGCAACAAATGGATTAGTCCTGTTCTAAGCTCAAAAGGAACATCCTCATCAGGATACCGGATACACGAGTCTTCAATAGTGAAGTCAGGTGCAGCCAGCTCCCTAAGTGTCCTTTCCCTTGGTGGGGGTTGAGCCATGTTATCACAATGTATAGAATCAGATTGAATAAAAGTAGAAGGAATAGAAGAAATAGAAACAGAATCAGAATTAGATGGACTATAAGATGACTCTGACTCACTACCTAATGACTGATTCCTATTTTGTCTAACTAATCTGTGATAAGTTCTATCAATTTCAGGGTTATAAGGATGCAAATAACTTGGGTTGCCCCTAGTCATGTACTGAACAGAACAACATCAACCATAACATACTGTAACAGATATGCATGACCAAAATTGGCAACAAAATTTATTATTTTTTAAAATTTTTTCTTTATTTTTTTCAGCACCCTAAAATCATGAAAACATATCACAGAAAGTTTGAGGACAAAATTCAAAAGGGAACCAAGTCAAAGAATTAAAACAGTGACCAAAAACTAAGAAAATAGAACTTGTAAAATAAAAAAGAAATAGTAAACAGGCTTTTTCAGGATCCAAACGAAGGGGTTTTCTGACAAAGTCAGAAAAATCAGATTATTCAGAAAATTCCCTTCGATTTGATATAAAATTCGTCCAATTCCGAGTTACTGATCAAAAGTTATGCCTATTTATAGTAAGTGCTGCTGAAACTTGGAAAATTTTTCTGGAACTCACAACCAGTGCATATCTGAGTGTCTGTGATGCATCAAAACACTAATATATGATGAAACAAGTGTGGATACCAATTTTCGTGCAAAAATTCCACCCGCAGCTATGTTGAATGGTACTCACAGAATCACTAGAATAGCATCAGTTGTGCATAACAGCAAATCAGCAAACATGGCAACTTTCAATCAGTTATCAGAATGCTTATTCACACACTAACTACACTAACTAATCTAATTAACTACTGTATGATCTTTGGCAAGAACCGATAATCCCCGGCAACGGCGCCAAATTTTGATCGAGGCCGTACCCGATCAAAATAAAAGGTGTTTATTCTGTAGTACTAGGAAGGTGATCCTAGGTCGTTTCCCAGCGAATATCGGTCTAGGCAAAGTATCAAACACGTAGTGTGCAGTAAAATGGGGGGGTTTTTGTGTGTGACAAATGTGAAGAACAAAACACAAACAGAATATAAAAACTAAGAAAATCAGAAACAAAAGCGGGCAAACCCCTTTGGCTACGTACACTACTCAATCCTAGCTCACTAAAGATCGATTCCTCTCCTCTCCTCTGTCCAACTCGTGATAACCAAATACTAAGCGAAAATTCAGTTATCACTCCAAACCCTAACTTCTAATTAAGCATCAGAAACCAGAATTGGAGTTTTTACGAGTTAATACAAATTAAGCATTTATATTCATGTATTATCTCTACGAAATGGAATTAAGCAAACCACTACACATCGATAAACATGAAAACAGAGAAGAGAAAATGAAATTGCATTAATAACAAGAGCTCAAGAGTAGATAATACAATACCAAAGGGATTAACCCTTGAAGTCTAGCCTTCCATGGCCATAAATGAAGAAAAACGAGTAGAAATGGGGAAAAACAAAACCCTAGCAGCCACCACCACTTGGGAGAGCCAAGAGAGAAGTTCTAACCTAGAGAGAGAGTGAGAAATCTGAAATGGGAGTGTGTTCTTGGAGGTTACACGAATTTCCCCTCTTAAGACACAAAATGGGCCTAAAACATGGGCCCAAATCCTAAGAAACACTATTCTGAACATTACAATTAAAAAGGGACCTAAATGCAAATTACAATCTTCACTTCAATACTTCAATCTTCATTTCCAAACTTCCCAAAGTGTCCTTGTGCCAAATATTACCTGAAAATAGAAATAGAATTAATTAGGCTAAATAATTCCAAATTAAACAATATTCGAAATATTAGTCCAATAAACTCTAAATCAATAAATCAAGCTAATCAATGTCAAATGGGCAACAAGTATCAATAATAGGAGTAAAATGATGCAAGGAATAATGGGAAATAAAATGCTCATCAGCAGTGTAGATTTAATCGAGTATGATGCAATTATACTCGCATGGTACTCGAGTATGCTGCAATTTAATCGATTAAACACTGCTGAACTGATTTTTAAAATACGATTTTCACTTCTCAAAATCAGTTTTCAAGTGCCATAACTTTTGGGTATTCTATATAAACCTATTCCTAACTTTTGTGATTATTACCTATCATTTTGATATTCATTTTACAAAGAATCAAGCCACTCTATTCTCTCTCAATTTCAAAGATCAAAGCTTTTCTATTTTCATATTCTTTGATCAAGAACCTTTGAATCTCTTGTGTGAATTGTCATAGCTATTGATTGAGATTCATTAGGATTGTTATGTGTATTCATTGAGTTGTAATCTTTGCAATAAGGCAAGCCACTACAACAAACAAAGAAGCCTTGGTGTGTCGATTATCATCAAGCAACGTTCATTGAAGAAGAAGAAGTCTTGGTTGTGAATCAAGCAAGGAGAAGCCTTGGTGTGTGGATTATCATCAAGCAATTGAAGACTTGTTGTGTCGATTATCAACAAGGGGTAGAGGTTAGATTAGAGAGAAGATCAATAGGATTACAAGGCAAGGGTGTCGGTTATCTCTTGTAGGCTAGCAAGAAGGAAGTCTTGTGAGGCAATCATTTGTAATTTGAGAACTCTAATTCCTCATAGTGAAGAATCTCTCTTGGTTGAAGAGGGGACTGGATGTAGCTTTCAAGTGGATGAAAGTGAACCAGGATAAATCGCTGTGTCGTATCTCTAAACCCTTACTCTTTATATTCAAGTCATTTAATTGTGTTCTTGGTTGAAAACCTAGAAAAGAGTGATTTTCATAATTGATTGAATTGAATCTTTATTGTTCAAATTGATAAAGGGAAAATCATTTTCATAACTAGGATAATCAATAAGAATATAGGTGTTAATTGTTTTCGCTGAATCTCTGATCTTACGTGTTGATTGATTGATTTTCGTATTCGATTGAAAAAGTGATTTTTCAGTTTCTGATAGATTTAATCGATTAAGTGTTCGTTTAATCGATTAAGGACTTTTGAACTTTCAGGTTTAATCGATTAGTACTCGATTAAATTTCAGGTTAATCGATTAAAGTTCAGATTAATCGATTAAAGGCTATATAATTTGCAAAAATCTTTTGTTTTGATTGTTTCGATTCGTTTCGTTCGAAAATCTTTCAAGGTAGCTTAAACACCTATTCAACCCCCCTTCTAGGTGTATTCCTAGGGTTCCTTTGTCTCTCCAACCACCAATTGCGGTTTCCTCAATTGGTATCAGAGCTCGGTCGAAAGACACGAGCATAAGAGCTTTTTCGTAAAGATCCTTTAAGAAAATCGCAATGGGTTCCATGAATCCCTTTGGTGGTGAAGGTGCTTCGATAAGTCGTCCTCCACTCTTTAATGGTGAAGGCTATGCATATTGGAAAGTTAGAATGAAAATCTTTATCCAAGCCATAGATAGTGAAATTTGGAAAGTAGTTGAAAAAGGTCCTCATATCCCCTCTAGTTTAGTTGAAGGTGTAGAACAATTGACCCCCGAGGATAAGTGGACGGATGATGATAGAAAGAAAGTACAATATGATTATAAAGCAAAGAATATCATTACCTCCGCTTTATCCTATGATGAGTTCTTTAGAGTTTCTCAATGTTCTAGTGCAAAAGAAATGTGGGACACTTTACAAGTGACTCATGAAGGAACTAGTGAGGTTAGGAGAGCTAGATTGAATGCCTTAATGCGTGATTACGAATTGTTTCATATGCTTCCAAATGAATCTATAAATGATATGCAAAAGCGTTTTACTCACATTATAAATCATTTACTTGCTCTTGGTAAAACTTTTCTTCAAGGTGAACTTTCTAACAAAGTGTTGAGATGTTTAGACAGGAATTGGCAACCAAAAGTAATGGCTATTGCTGAATCTAAGTATTTGGATGTTATGGATCTAGCAACACTTTTTGGAAAGCTTCAAGAACATGAAATGGAGCTTGGACGATTAAGTATCAATGAAGAGTCGGATAAAAACAAAGAAAGAAAGGGACTTGCTCTTAAAGTCAAAAGTGGATACAAAAAGAAAGAAAGTTCCGATGATGATGATAGTGAAGATTCCGATTCCGATGTTGATGGAAAAGACATGAAACTTCTACTAAGGAAGTTTGAAAAGTTTCTAAGGAGAAAAGGAAGGTTGAACAAGGACAAAAGTAAAGAGAAGGATTCCCCACACTACAAGACCAAAACTTCAAAAGAAGGTGTAGTTTTCCATGAATGTGGAAAGCCAGGACATCTCAAGTATTCATGCTCTAGATATCTCAAGAAGAAGGAGAAAGACAAGAAGAATTCCAAGCATAAAAGAGCATACATAGTTTTGGATAGTGATGAAGATGACAAGAAAAGCACATCGAGTAGTTCATCGGATGATGAAGAAGCCGCTTGTCTTAACTTGATAGCTCTAGTTGATGAAGAACAAAGTTCAAATGATGAATCAAGTGAACAAAGCGAGGATAGCAATGTAAGTCATACTAAATCCGAAATTTCTTCTAAATATGAATTGTCATATAATGCTTATGAAGAAATGCATTAACAACTTGAAAAACTAGCTTTGAAAAACATTGAAAGAAAGAAGCTCATTTTGAAACATCAAAAAGAGATTTTAGAACTTCAAAAACAAGTTGATGAGCTTAATCTTCAAAATGAAACTCTTGATCTTATATATGCTAGTTCTTCTTGTGATTGTGCTAGTAGAGTGAATATTGTGGTTGATTGTGAGAATTGCAAGTTGCTTAAAGATGAAAATGCTATTTTGAAAAATAAGCTTGCAAGTTTCACAAATGGTAATATTAGATTGCGCACATTGTTAAATTTTCAAAGAGAAAATTCAAACAAGTTTGGTTTGGGTTATACTAATGCTAAGAGTAAATCTCATAGAAATGTTGTTGATTTTTTTAAAGTAGATTTTTCAAATGCACCAACATGTTTCTATTGTGGTACTCATGGACATACTTCAAATGTGTGTTATATTAAAGTGCATGGTATACCTAAAGGAGATTTTGTTTGGATGAAAAAGGGTGAAAGTCCCTACACTAATAAAAATGGATCCAAAACTATTTGGATACCAAAAAGCAAAGCATGATTGTTTTGTAGGTATGATTGAAGAGCAAAGAGAGCTTACAAGTGTTATTCATATTTGCATCTTCAATTGGTATCAAAAGAAGTCCTACAATATGGTACAAATGTTGTTGATAGATTTGTGAACTTCAAATGGTATCTTCTCAATTGGTATTACTTTTCTAAATGTTTAATTAGTTCAATTGGTATCATTGAGTAGATTCATAGATGATTATCATGATTTATTGACATGCTTTGGTTGTTATTAAAGAAATATCACAATTGGTATCAAAATTTTGTTGATATATGTTATTTCTTTACATTGATATTTTACTTTGTTAAGTGATATTATGATCTTTTTAGTCCTCAATTGGTATCATATTTCATTGTTATATTCTCTTGCCAATTGATATCACATTTCAAAGTATAGTTCTATTGTATTTGTTCAATTGGTATCAATGTTGTAAAGAAATGATCATTGATTTCTTACCTTGGCTTAGATGTTATATTTCAATTGGTATATATTGCTTTTTGATAATGCCAAAGGGGGATAAATATGATGTTTTGAATTGATTGGAATGTTTCTCAAAGGTGGAGAAATGATTGTTGGAGAAATAATATGATTTTTAGATGTTTGTTTGGAGAAAGGTTGTTTTTTGTTGTTTTTATGTAGGTTGAGCAAAGTTGTTGAAGATAGGGGGAGAATCAAGCTTATCTCAATTGGATTCAAATATCAAAAGCATTTATTGAGGGGGAGCAAGAGTCTCACCAAGTGATCAAATTGTTAAAGCATCAACAACTTCAACGAACTTCAAAGAACTTCAAAACATGGTTTGTCATTTTCAAAAAGGGGGAGATTGTTAGTTCCATGGTGAATTTTTTGATAATGACAAAAGGTTACAAAGTGTTTTGAACAAGCTATCATGTGTTGATCAAGTTCAAGTTCAACAAGCAACAACAAACATCAAATGAAGAAGAGAGAAAGCAAGCTCATGAAGACTTAGTTTGAGTGTAATTGTTTTTGTTTTATCTTTTGCCTCTCAAGCTTCATAGGTTTTTATTTGGGTAGATTGTTTAGAGGGTAGTGAATCTCTATCATAGTCATGATTAAATCATAATTTGAGTTTTCACTTAACCTAGAATCAATAGGTGGCTTAAAGGTTTGAAAGGAAAGGTTGGTTTTTGAGAAAACAAGTTTCTAAAATGTGCAGTGTAGATTTAATCGAGTATGATGCAATTATACTCGCATGGTACTCGAGTATGCTGCAATTTAATCGATTAAACACTGCTGAACTGATTTTTAAAATACGATTTTCACTTCTCAAAATCAGTTTTCAAGTGCCATAACTTTTGGGTATTCTATATAAACCTATTCCTAACTTTTGTGATTATTACCTATCATTTTGATATTCATTTTACAAAGAATCAAGCCACTCTATTCTCTCTCAATTTCAAAGATCAAAGCTTTTCTATTTTCATATTCTTTGATCAAGAACCTTTGAATCTCTTGTGTGAATTGTCATAGCTATTGATTGAGATTCATTAGGATTGTTATGTGTATTCATTGAGTTGTAATATTTGCAATAAGGCAAGCCACTACAACAAACAAAGAAGCCTTGGTGTGTCGATTATCATCAAGCAACGTTCATTGAAGAAGAAGAAGTCTTGGTTGTGAATCAAGCAAGGAGAAGCCTTGGTGTGTGGATTATCATCAAGCAATTGAAGACTTGTTGTGTCGATTATCAACAAGGGGTAGAGGTTAGATTAGAGATAAGATCAATAGGATTACAAGGCAAGGGTGTCGGTTATCTCTTGTAGGCTAGCAAGAAGGAAGTCTTGTGAGGCAATCACTTGTAATTTGAGAACTCTAATTCCTCATAGTGAAGAATCTCTCTTGGTTGAAGAGGGGACTTGATGTAGCTTTCAAGTGGATGAAAGTGAACCAGGATAAATCGCTGTGTCGTATCTCTAAACCCTTACTCTTTATATTCAAGTCATTTAATTGTGTTCTTGGTTGAAAACCTAGAAAAGAGTGATTTTCATAATTGATTGAATTGAATCTTTATTGTTCTAATTGATAAAGGGAAAATCATTTTCATAACTAGGATAATCAATAAGAATATAGGTGTTAATTGTTTTCGCTGAATCTCTGATCTTACGTGTTGATTGATTGATTTTCGTATTCGATTGAAAAAGTGATTTTTCAGTTTCTGATAGATTTAATCGATTAAGTGTTCGTTTAATCTATTAAGGACTTTTGAACTTTCAGGTTTAATCGATTAGTACTCGATTAAATTTCAGGTTAATCGATTAAAGTTCAGATTAATCGATTAAAGGCTATATAATTTGCAAAAATCTTTTGTTTTGATTGTTTCGATTCGTTTCGTTCGAAAATCTTTCAAGGTAGCTTAAACACCTATTCAACCCCCCCTTCTAGGTGTATTCCTAGGGTTCCTTTGTCTCTCCAACCACCAATTGCGGTTTCCTCACCCACTAGTAATCCGACTCTAAATGACTTACTCTCCCTGTGGGGGAGAGTGAACCTGCTCGGCCGGGGACTGCGTCTGCTCGGGCTCAATACCTGAAAAATGGTAAGGAGGTGAGCATTACAAAGAACTTAGATAAGCAGTTTCTAACATGACATACCGAACTACCAAGCCACACACAAATAGTCAAATAGCACATAAATTACAAGTAATCAAACCATATATCACATGCATATATCATCATTTAGCTCGGATCACATCGTACAATCTCATTTAGCTCGGCTCACATCATACAATATCAATTAGCTCGGCTCACATCATTACCCAGATTATCCCTTACCTATTAGTTATACCTCGGCACAACCTACTAATTCCCCATATACCCTTTCCTTATTTCTTACACTCAGCTTCTCGGCCACTACTCTCTTATCTCGGTAAACCATCTCTATCTCGGATTCATTACTCATTATTCCACTTTTACATAGCTTACAATCTTTTACTCTTCTCGGATGCATACACCCAGTGCATGTCTTACACCATTTAAGGTCGAATATCGGAGTGTCCATAACTGTGAGTACCCAGTACCCGTCTTACAGCTGCACATATCCAGTATGCGTCTGACGCGATCAATGCACGCACCCAGTACGCGTCTTCTATGACCAGGAGCACTACCGCCAATCATTCTATGGAGTAAGGAGTGTCCATAACTGCGAGTACCCAGTACCCGTCTTACAGCGGCGCATCTTGGCGTCTTACGCGATCAATGCACGCACCCAGTATGCGTCTGCTATGACCAGGAACACATCCCACCGATTCCGTGCTCGGAACCTTGTGTGAATCATAACTGCGAGCACCCAGTACCCGTCTTACAGCTGCGCATACCCAGTATGCGTCTGACGCGATCAATGCACGCACCCAGTACGCGTCTACTATGACCCGATCACACAACCATTTCTCTTTAATTCCTCTTAGTCCTTTTTAACCCTCTTAGCTCGGCCTCTCTCGGCTCAACCCTGTAACAATTCCTCTATTCCACTAAACTTTCTCATTACGTAACCTATTGATTTATCTCTTCATTTCTCCCTGTTTACCATTTCCTCAATACCCATTCTCACCCTCTCGTAGCTCGGCCACAGATATGGAAAATAAATACCACAACTCATGAACATTTATACAATGACAACAACATTTATACAGCAACAACATTATGAATAAACACTTAGCCAATATATCATTCAAACGAAACATATAGCATAGAACAATGTTCTTTCCTACCTCAAAACTCGTGTTTCTAATTCATTCATTGATTCCCATTACCCTTTTACCTTTCCTCTCTAATATTATCCTATGTTCATTCCCTAATCTAACATCCACTCTTAGCACCCGTTATGAACACCCTAGAAACCCAAACTCAAGTCGAGGTAACACTCCCTCCTTACCTCAAACCGTGAGAGATAAGAGTTGAGAGTTTGAGAATGGCTTTCCTTGATGCTTGACCTTGTGAGCTTCACACCCTTGAATCCTTTCCTCTTTGCTGCCACCACCACACCACAACGGCCCAGGGAGGCGCCCGAAATGGGAAGAAGAACGAGAGGAAGGAGGATCTCCGACCGGTAAAACGTGGTGGAGGAGAAGAAGAGATGTGTGAGAAGAGAGGATTTATGTTGGGTTTGTTGTCGCTGGACTTCAACGAAGAAAAGAGAGAGAGACGAAGGGGAAAGAGAAGGAAAAGTGTATTGTGTTGTGTATGGGCTTTCTTTTATTCTTTCATTGGATTTATTTGTGTGGCTCTTATTGGAGGCTTCTTGGAGAAGCTAGATTATGTGGACATGATTCATTGGCTTCCAAAGGAAGCCATAAACAGTGACATGATAAAGATATAAAGCGGTTGACAGTGACAGCCGTACGGATGGCACGAGAACCAAAGGATTAATAGCTCAACATGAGCTGTTGCGGAGAAGCAAGGAGACGTCGGCTCGCCATGGAGAGACAACGATAGTCCGAGTCTCCTCTCGGTTAACACTGCGATGTACTTGAGGTCGGTTAATCCGAGCTGACACTAGATCTATCGTTCGTTTTATTTTAGCTCGGCAAGGATCAGTCCGGGGTCCAATATTTACTTATCTGGTCGGCCTACGCTTCCTATTACCTCACGACCCTGGTACAAATTCTACGACTTAATCCTATTCTTAAATGAATATATATATTTATTTTTAAATTTAACATTAATTTTCAGGACGTTACAAAGTAACCGATTACCCTTGTGTAAATCTGGAAAAAAAATAGACGTGTGTGGACCACACGTTTTGTCTTCCCCTCCAAGTAAAACAATCCCAGCCACACAAATCTGATAGGCCAATAGTGAACATAAAGAAAGAGTGTAGAAACACACTCATACCAACACCAAACAACATCAACCCCACGCATCAGTATCCCTCCCTCTCATTCACGATTTCTCTTCTTCCCTTAGGGTTCCATTCTTCATCCTCAAATCTTCCAAGGAGCAAAGGATTCTATTATCTCCATCAACCCCAAGCAAGCAAGGAACCAACCAACCTCCCTTCTCTTCTTCCATAAATTCGTGGCACCCTCTTTATTACCACTCTTTGATTTTCAACCCTCTAAGCCATTGAGAACATCAGCCTGGATCATCACTCACCTCCTCCATGGGAACAAACCTTCAGATCAACCCTCAAGCTCTCTCTCTCTCTCTCCATGAATCTCTTTCTCTATCCTAGGGCTCCTTTCTCTCTCCTCCAATCTTGAAGAACGGAGTGGAGATCGGTCAGGAGAGCTGATATCCCAGTAGATCGGAGTAGGATTCATGGTCCTTGGAGCTTTGTGTGAGCTCTCTCCTTCTCTAAGGTAAGGGGAGTCTCTTTTCCACACTTTGGGTTAGGGATAATTATGGTTTATAATAGGATTTGGGTTTAATAGTTAGACCGGGTTGTGGGTAGCAAAATGGTTTTTTATTTATAGTTGATTTTGGGGTGATTGGTATATTTATGGTTGGTTTTATATTGATTGATTTATTTATGATAATTTCCCTTTTTATAATATTAAAATAGGAAGTGAAGAACCCTAGGGAGTTGACCTATATTTAAATGCTCTGAGACATACCTGAGTATGTCGAGTGATATATGTTGATTTTAAGCGTGTTGTTATCTGTTGATAATTTATTATGTTCACTAAGTGTTATTTGTGTGTTATTGTGAGTTAATGCTAGATAGTGGATGATGTAAATGGCTAAATATAATGGGAACAAGAAAAAGGAAAGGAAATGTAATGGAAATAATAATGGAAGAAAGAAGTTATTATGATGTGTATCTTGAAATGATTGAAGATTATGATCTGGATTATGTGATAATAAGGGACAATGGTTCTAAAGGCTAAAATATTGAATGTGGTTAAATGCTAATTATGGAATGTAAACTTAAATGTGAATCTCTGGAAATGTTTTTGATGATGGTTGATAAAGTGTTATTTATGAGTATATGTGTGTACCTATTTGGAGAATGTTTGTGATTATGGATGATATACATGTATATATTTGTTAATGTTCATGGAACTTTGATTATGGAATATAAATGAATGGAATGGTCTGTTGATTAATTAAAATGGTAAAGGTAACTAAAGTGGAAACTGATCAGTGGGGCCCGGAACACTAGGTACCCGGCTAGGTGTTCCAATTACCTGTTAGGGCCAATTACCTGCCAGGCCAATTACCCATCAGGCCAAACCGCCCTGTAGGCGCCGGGTGACCCACAGGATCAGTTTTCCACACCAATAATTGGAATAATTAACGGATAGGTAAAAGTACATAGTCCTACAGGTGATGTTCTGGATGGGTGTAAAGTCCTGGGCAGTTGTTCCAAGTCCCTAGACAGGTGTTCCAATTACCTAGCAGGTACTTCAAATCCTAGTGGTGTACGGTAAAAAGGAAAAATGGAAGTTTATGTAGATCTCTGTTTTGAGGTTACATAAATGATATGGAGTTTATGTAGATCACTGATTTGTGGTTGCATACACTGTGTGTAGATCTCTGTTTTGGGGTTACACACAATGGTAAGGTGTAGATCTCTGATTTGAGGTTATACACAATGGAAAGTGTAGATCTCTGATTGAGGTTATACTTGATTTAATTGTTATTCTTAAGTTTTTATTATGAACTGTATATTATCTGCTGATTCACTGTGTTGTGAAAAGGTCTCACCCTTAGTGGTTAACATTTTAGGTGATTGCTAAGGAACTCGTGGATCAGAGTGGCGCAGCGGAAGAATGGAAAGAAGGAAACTCTATATTTTTGCTACTTATATTGTAAACGGATGCCCAAAATTATTTGTAAACTTGATTATGAAAAGAAGTTTTTTAATTACATTATTTTAATTATAGACTTTTACTTACTATTTTATAAATAAGAATAAGGGTGTTACATTTAAGAGGTAATCGATTACCAATGCTGCAACACTTAACTATTTTCACCAGAGGCCTTGTAATCGATTAATCCCCTACAGAGTAATCGATTACTCTAAGAAAACTCCTATTTTGGCAAATTCTAACTCTAAGACACTACTATTAACTCCTACCCATGGCTTACTATTGGTTATCTTCATAATTTCTAACTTAGGCTTTTCCTAATTAAACCTGGGACTAAAATCAGGGATGTTACAAATCTCCCCCACTTATTGGAATTTCGTCCCCGAAATTCCGCTTCAAAATCCTTAACTGGAGAACCATCCCGGAAAAAGGGTTCTAAGCTACACTACTTACTTCACTCTAGTTTTACTCCCCCACTTGGAATTGGCATACCATTCAACATGAGTACGCCACTAGACTCTTGCACGCATTGAGGAGTGCCGACCATGGTTTAATTTGGTCAGACTCGATGCGAAGATTCTAACAGATTTTCTAAGGTTCACTCTTCTTGCAACTAATTTTTTCAAGAGTCTCACTAGAAAGACTCCCAAAGGATATTGGACTAAAAAAAACAGGTTTAGCTTCCCCAAGGAAGTCGGAAATGGTTTCTAAGATCAGTTGGGTTCCCTCCGGAATTCTACATCGAACGTTGGAAAGGGTACTAATACGCTCTAAACACTAATGCCCGCTTGGGTTGATAATAATCTAGTCCAAAATCTACTATTTAAGTCCTATACCTAGGCCCTAATCAACCACATACACCAATCAAACAGACATAAATCATATAACCCTACTTATACAAGGTTCAATCATTCACAAAAAAAATCCACAACATCACACACTTCAAACATAAACATGATTCAACCCTACTTCTTCCTAAGCTAATCCTTGTCTAACTTAGGACTAGAACTTACCTCTACACACACATTCATAACGATCATCACATATTTGAAAATCGGTTAAAAAAGGTTTGGGGAAATAGGGCTTATATGGTTTGCAACCAAAAATGCATTTCATAAACATGTGTTTTTGTGAAGTAATCGATGTAAGGTGAAGCCTTAGTCCCACATAGGCTAGTAAGGAGAACGAAGCATGCCTTATATAGGGTGTGGATATCTTACCTCACGTGGAAGCGTTTTGGGGCTCACTATTAGTGTGAGACCAAGAGCAAAACCGTGAGGGTGAAGGATGCCCAAAGCGGACAATATCCACGTGGCGATGTGCTGGGCCCCAGTGCCCAGTACCGTACGGCTGGCTGGGGCTGGGCTGTTACAGTTCTTCATACAATTTGGCTTGATTACACCAAATTGGCTATAGCAAGGATCACCCTTAACCGACCAAAATGAGCCAAATTAACTGACAGAATCGTTATGGTTTTCATAAAACCAATCCCCGACACGGGGAGCAAACCCGGTCCCTTGGAAGATCAAAGTTTTCCATAACAATTCTCAGCGATTGTTTCAATAGCACAATCTAATTACTCTTGCCCTCACGTTATACGTTTTTTTCCCCTATCCTAACGTCCACCTTTTCTTCATGCATGATGCAAGTTTTTTAAGCTCTTCTTAACTAAATTTAAACCCATGGTACTTTAGAAAATTGCATTGGTTTAGGTCCAAACTCAATTAAGAAGGGCTTTATCCTAATTTGTCCATAACTATTGATAATTAAATTCACTAAGGAATAGGTATAACAAAGAAACATATATGCATCATCTATAGTTCAGGAGCACATTATCATAGAAAAAACATATCATTGAAGGCATTTAGCACACCCAACATAGCACATTAGAGAGCATATACCTAAGGCATCATCACTAATTCATGTAATTAAATTCTAAAGCCTAATCAATCATTCCTATACACTTAATTATACTCTTATTACTATAATTAAATTCTTTCCCTAATTTAAACCAAAGTACTCCTTCTTACCAACTTTGATTTTGTGCAACTAAGAGGAAGATTTGATAGCACCTACTCCAAGCTTTTGCTTTAAGCTCCTAGCCACTACTTCCTTGATCCTTAACCTCTTTTAAGTATTCTTTCTAAGTTACAAGGCAAGAACTTAAGGATTGGGAAAGTTAGGGTTTATATGTGTATGTGAGGATTTGAGATGAGAGGTGTAACACCCCAAAATTTTAATCCCCGATTAATGAAATGTTAATTATAAATTAATTATAATTAATGATTTCTATATTAATCCTTGATTAAAATATATGTTCATATAGTTAGTATATGTGTGTGAAGTGACTTAATAAATATAATAATGCATAAAATAAGTGTTTTGCATATTAGTCCCTGGGTTGGGACCTAGAAGAAAATATAGGAAAGATTTTGGAGGGAAAGTAAATAAAATAATTATTTTTCAAAAACTGGGCAAAACACTCGAGTATTATTCTGAATACTCGAGTATTCAGGATCAAATTGCACGAGTTAGTGTGTTTGGTGAGTCACCATCACCGATTCCCCTCCGTTGACACGAATACTCCACCACGAACACATCAACAGCTTCGTGTCGCTGTGCATGACGCTTCCAATCTAGTATTTAAGCTCATCAACATCACTTGGCCGAGAATTTTTGATCAAACTTGCAATAGTGGTTGAAGTTAGGGTTTTGAAATTGTTCTCTTCGATTCTTCTTCAATTCTGAGTGTTAGGATTCGAGTGATACACGAATACAAAGCTCACATCACGAGCTTTGTATAAACACCAAAATCGTGAGGATTGAGTGAGTGTGGTGGAAGATTCAAGGAGTTAAAGTGAAGCTGTTTCTGTCAAGTTTTGGTCTGGAAGCTTACTTTGGATTCAATTTCTGGTAAGCTCACGAACCCCTGAGTCTCAAGTTCAGTTTCTTTAGTTAGATGATGTTGCATAGAGTTCAGAAAATCTAATTTCCCCAATCCTTATCTCTGTTTCATGGGTGAACCAATTCGATTTTGGTGTTGCACTCAATCTGCTCTGCATGTTGGAGTTTAAAGTGTTTTTGGTGCTGTGGAGCTTTCTTTGGGGATTCTCTGTTTGATTCACGTTTGAGAGGTAAGGGTAAGTAATTTTATTCACTAGATAGAGATTGAATTTCACTAATTTTGCTAGAGAGCCACCAAGAGGCTCTAAGGGCTTAGATTGAATAGGATCTTTGGTTTGGAGACCAAGCTTTGCTCTAAAACTGTGTTGAGCAAGTTCTAAATCATGCATGCAAGCTTAAATGAACTTTATTTCATGAGAATTGTGCTTATTATGCGATTTGAGGTGTTGAGTTGTTAAAATGTGTATTTTATGCATGATTGATGAATCCTCTGTCAAATCTGTGTTTTGATATGAAATGAATGTTGTAACATGTTCAAATTATGTTATGTGTGCTCTGTTGATCCTTGGAATGGACTGGAAATGAGTAGAAATGAAATTGGTATGTTAAAACTATGATTTCAGTGTATTCTGCTGTGAAACACTCGAGTATTATACAGGGTACTCGAGTAAAATATCTTTGAAACAATGTAAATGAAGCAAGAACACTCGAGTATCATGTCTAGCACTCGAGTATCGAGCATGACCTGAGGACAAGTTAAGGCTAACCACTCGAGTCATTCAAGGTCACTCGAGTAATCTGGAAATCCAGATGAACACTCGAGTAACCTATGAACTACTCGAGTAATTTATTGAATTTGAAACCCAAATCCTCAGAAAGTCATGAACACTCGAGTAACTTTAAGAACACTCGAGTAATCTGGAAAAGTTGATGAACACTCGAGTGTATTGAATTTTACTCGAGTAAATTGCCCAGAACCTGAAAGATACATTTTCAATTCTGACTCATTTAAGTTAAGGAATTAATAACAATAATCCAAGGGATCTAGACTTGAAGGGAATTGATTAATATGAGTATACCGTTTGGTGACGGTCCTTTTCGATAATAAAATAAGTCTAGGTGGCCTGTAAGATATTAATCAACTTCCTTTAAGTCTAAAGAATAAAGTGCATTAATTCTGGAGTTTGGATGGTAGGACGTATATCATGTTTTTGGTAAACATGTGGAGGGCCTCTGGGAGTGCCAATACGCTTGCTTGATGACACGTCGTTGACGTGGTCGGCTGAGTGGATGCCGATATGGTTATACCGTTTGGATGACGGTCCGTTTGGATGACGGGATATGCTCGGGTGGCATGGATTCCAAGCTTGTCGTGTACATTCTAGGTGAATGTACGAATTGTTGTATACCTAGGAATACAACGCACTGCTGAGTGCTGGGTTGTCAGGGATGGACGTCAGAGAGTGACATAGAATGATGGAGATAGGCTTGAGAGATAAATTCATGCATCATGCCACTCATTCAAATTAAATGTGACAAATGAAACAGGTATGAGCATCCTATGTGCATTAACTAACTGCTAAATGTTAAATGTGATTGTTGCTCCTTGTTGCATATGTACATATACATATTGGTAGACTTTATACTTATGTTGCACAATTTATTCTCTGTTGATTATGTGTATAGAATTGCTTACCCCTATGCCCTTGTAGGTGATGTCTCGTTACATTGCTTGCATCGAGATCCGGCCACTTCCTAGTGGCACATGGATCTATGAGGACCATCGTGCGGTGTTTGAGGGAGAGGTAGAGATTACCTTCTACCACCCGAACCCGCTGATGCGATTCCGTCCTCGTAGATTTAGGATTCCCATCATATACACTATGCACGTACCCCCGTTTTATACTTACCATGGACCACTTCCCATGCGACCAGCTCGCTCTTATCACAGTTTTCATTTTCGACCTACCCGCTCTCACCCTTTTACTTCGAGAGTCGTTCGCGAGGAGACTCCTCCTTTTGATCCGAGGAGCCCAGTCAGGGTTTCACCATCACCTGACCCGGTACCCAGTGGTAGGGTACACTCTCCATCGGATGAGATCGAGGAGGATCCGGTGGAGGACGAGAGTGGGAGCGAGCCTGTCGTGCATTCTACTGGGAGTGATTGGAGGGACGATGATCCCTAGGTATGTGCATATGGTATGTGATGAGGATCAGAGGATCCGGTGTGTGGATGCTATGGAGGAGATCTTGCTGCTGCTGTGTTGATTATGATGCTACTACCTTACTACTTTTGCTCCGTGGAGACTACTGCTATCACTACTACTACATCTGATGCTGCCAGATCTACGTGACCACCCTTAGAGTTATATTTTGGTTATGTATATATGTTGTAGATATACTTTTGGAGTACTCTAGGGTTTTGGTTACACTGCTATGTAGATCTGTTGATGGACTTGTATATTTTGGAACTTGGAGACTCTGATGTTGGGCTATGTACTTATGACTTTCCTATATATAAAATCTATGTTTATATTCCTATCCATGGCATAGTCCGATAATTTCCGCTTACTCTGATTTAATCTATTTGAGAGTTCGGTTGTGAAAACTATTCGATGGTATCAGTTTTATCAAATAAAGCAAGGGTAGCTTTAGTTGTGTTCTATGATATAAATACGATTTCAAAAGACGAATGTTACCCAACTTTTGAAAAGGTTTTAGAAATCGCCGAATTCGATACAACTGTTTTGAAATGCTTTAGAGTTGATTCTCCAAGAATTCCAAGTGTTGATTTGTGCACCCGCTTTAAAAAGAAAAATTTTATTTCCATATTTTCTGAACACTCACAAGTCCATATATTATCCAATATAATAGCTTAAGTACTATATTATACTTGGGTAATTCGGAAGGGTGTCACAAGAGGGGAAGAATTAGAGTTTTAGAGAGTAAGAATCATGGGGATATTGATATAAGCTTGATATGGAGTGATTATTTGGTGTATTTTGTGGTTGATTTGTTGATTTGAGTGTTAGGGCATAAAAAGGGAAGAGTGGTTCGAGTTTACGGCATGGAAATTATGAAGCAAGTTGGTCATTTTCATGTTTTTATTTTTGCAGATCTAACTCTTGGCCATTTTACACACATTTGAGAGCTGGACTGATAAAACACTCGAGTCTTTCCAAAAAGACTGGAGTCTTGCCTGCGAGCTGGATTTTCCAAACTGGCAAAATACTTGAGTATTCAAAGAAATACTCGAGTCTTTCCTGAGAACTTCATTTTCTAAGGCATTCTACTAATTCTAAGCTACTCCTATGAATTTCTACTTTGCCCTATCATCAACTTATGAATTCCTAACATTTCCACACTTAAATAAAACTCAGGATGTTACACTTGCCTCATAATATGTGGTATGATTTAAATACCTGTTGGGCTACGCCACTCATTGCCAATTGGTTTTGAGATGAAACCTTAACAATACCTTCTTATTTTGGTAACTAAACATGTCTTTCTTCACTTATTCAATCACGAGAATATAAAATATAGGGTTTTCTTAACTTCAACCCTTAGGGCTGAGGATAAACACCGAAAAGTGGTTGAGATTTCTTGAAAATGATGAATAGAATAAATCAAAGGACTTATGTTTTTATTTTTTCAAGACATCTTAACTACTTTAGGGTGTTTATCCTCCCTAAAGGTTGAGGTTAAGAAAACCCTAAAATATAATCTTTATAATTTTTCATTTATGTTTTATTTTTACTTTAATTTTAAATTAATTTTTTTTTATTTTGCCAAAATAATGACATAAAGGGAGTTTTTTTTTTAAATTTTTTTTTTCTAACAAGTTGCTTTCGATTGATTGTCGTCCATTTTGGCCACTTGGTGATGGGACGATTGATGGTAAGGTTGTTCACATGTGATAATTAAAGGCCATAACAAGTGCAGAGAATGTCACTTCTTCCCGTTGTTAGAACTCATGGGTATAAGCCTATAAGGTGAAATCAGTTCTAAGGTGCAATCAGTGATCACAAGCATATTTTTTTTTGGTAATTAAACTGTGGAGGGAACTTCACAGTCCCGGCACCTGGAGCAACATGGGTGAGGTGCCTCCCCAAGGGATGTTCTCCACAAGGATTCGAGCCTCTGACCTTGTGGTCTCATGGGTTCTAAATATCCTTATGATCCTAACATGCTTCCACTAGGCCAAACCCATTTGGGTGTGATCACAAGCATATTGTTAGCATTATTCTTTGAACTTGTAACCAAGACATGTGTCATGGGTGCTACAGGTTCAGTAACTCTTTATTTGGTTGCACGAAAAAGATGAGAAGAGAAAAATAAGAAAGAGGAAAATATGGAAAAAAAGATTATGTAAAAAAAATGAGTAGATTTTGTGGTTTCCATTCCTATTCCTATATATACACCCAATTACAACTACTACATTTGGTTGATATTCATATTAAGTCTTAATTTTAGTGCATACTCTGTTCTAAAATAGACAAGGATTTATAACGGTTTGATCACACCTGATTGTCATTTCTGACCCGATGCTATATCATTTGGTTCTACACATAGACCAAAAATTCATATCCAATTAATACAAGTTGAAAGCATAAACATTTTAGTGCCTTCAAAATGAGAGTGGCAAGAAAACAGAGGAGGGGAAGAATTTCGCCAAATTGCTGTGGAAAGTGGACTGTTTTTTTCAATGAGCTGCCACTGCCACTAAAGTTGAATTATAATGGAATAATATTAACAATTAAAAAAAAGTCTTTGTTTCCGTGCCCTTTCAAAAAAGAGTTTTGAATTTGCCCCCTTATTCAAGATTATAGCCCCATTTCTCATTTTAATGGACAAAAATGTCCATCCTCGAGTTAATTTTTCCATCTTTGAGCTGACGGAATTTTTCCGTTTTCTTAGTCACGGAATTTATCTGTCTGTGCATAGACGGAATTAATTCAAGCAGGAATGAAGTGTTTTCTACCCTTCAAAAGAGACTCTCGTTCATTTTGCAGCACATCTATGACACCAGGAGCAACAAACATGTCCATGAATTTTTTGTCTCTCACTGCAAATAAATCTAAGAAGTGCTGCATTTAATTGTGCAAACTAAAGGTATAAACTGTTTTTAGAAAGACAAAGACAGAATAAAGGCTGCGTGAAAACCAACATAAAGAACCACAAAATTAATTGACAAGGAAAAAATAAATATAGAAACGAAAATTTTCCAAAAAAATAGATCAACACCAAGAATTTCCAGAAACGAAAAATTCATAAAAAAACCAGAAATCCATAAATTACACACTGCTGGGAAGTGGGAATCCAGAAATTACCAAAAAAAAAAAAATAGAAATCACATAAATTTAAAACGGAAATTTCAAGAAAAAAAAAGTGAATGGAGTGAGAGAATGAAGGAGAAAGAAGATGAAGAGAATGAACCGTGTGGAGAAGAAAGGAGAAGAAAGTGAATATGTTGAGTGGAGTGGTGTGAGCCGTGGAAGTGTGTGGAGTGAATGAATAAGAAGTGGTAAAGGAATGTGATTGGCTCGAAATTTGATAGAATTGAATTTGATTGGATGAAAAATTGATAGAAGGAAGTTGATTGGTTGGGAAAGAGGTGGATGAGTTAACGTATTCCATCTACATAAAATTTAAGCAGTACTCAGTAGAAAGACGGAATAATTCCGTTTTCCTTAACACGGATTTTTTCCGTCTTTGTTGGAACGGTCAAATTAACACGTTTAAGGGCATTTTTATCCACGAAAATGAGAAATGGGGGCTATAATCTTGAATATGGGGGCGTAATTCAAAACTCTTTTAAAAAAAAGGGGTTGATGTAAGTTTTGTAAGTAACTCAATAAAAAAAGTGTCACAGGTATTATGATGTCATATCAGCTAGACATATATATAAATTATAAATTTTATAAGTAGGTTTATAGATTACTTATATTAGGTAAATAACCAAAGAACTTAATCGTAAAATTTATAATTTATATTTATACTTAGCTGACGTGATATCCATATAGATATGGCACATTTTTAGAAAATACAGAAAGAAAAATCCTTGAAAAAACTTATTATGAAGAAGAATATTGGTTGCTCTACTTAACTGAACCATAACGTAATATTATTATTATTATTATTTATTTATTTATTTATTTGAGGAAGGGGGTTATTAAGTTTTAACTAAAAATTAATATGATAGTAGAAAAATGATTGAGAGACCTACAAAATCAACTTACAAATTAATCTACATCACATAAAAAATGACATGTGTCACTTGCTTATTATTGATTGGTTAATAAGTGACACATGTCACATTCTTGCAGTGTATGTTAATTTGTAGGTTGATTTATCATTGCCCTAGTGTAGTAATAATGCACTTACAGTGTAAAGGTTTTTTACACTATAAGTGCATCATCCACCATTTATCTGTTTATAATCATTGACTTTTAGATAAAAGTAATACAAATAATGAATGGTTGATGATTGATTGATGGTGTAAAAACTTTACACCATCAATGCATCTCCATTAATCGCTTATAAATTATTTTTAAGTTTAATTTATGGACCTATTTTTTTAACATACTTGAAAATCTCCAAATAGTTGCAGGAGTAGCTATTGACTGATTAAACATTTAACAAGCTAAAAACAATATAAAACAAATAAAGCAAATACATAATAAAAACTACTCCCTTTGGTCTTTATTATAAGCCTCTTTGACTAATTTTCACATCTTTTAAGAAAGTTAGTTAATATTGTTAGTGGTATTGAAAATGTAAATATTTGGTATACTTTTTCAAAAGTACCCCTATAATTATTATTGGGAATCAAAAAAGTTTTGAGTAAATAGGGGTGTTTGTGGAAAAGAAGTAATTAATATTAGTTGTAGTTTTAATTTATTCGTTACAACTATAACAATAGGGATCTTGAAATCACATGACTTTCACATGTTATAGAGATAATAAAGAATATAATTACTAACCTCTATCCATTACTATACTTGAGAGAGTTCTCCAACGTCCTTTGACAAAAAGTCAGGAAACAAGGTTTCTATTCCTTTGCCATCTCTACTATTCTTTCTGTGTCGTTATGTGATGGTAAAAGAGAGAATACGTTATAGTCAGGAACATGACTTGTTTCTTATTAATAGTTGAAAACCTTAGCTATTATCCATTGGTTTCCATCAAGCTAATGGGCCTTCAGAAACAATATCATTTTTATCTAAATATGATTTAGCCCATTAACATTTAATAATTTATTTACTAAACACAATTCAATATATGTCAGATGTACATCACATGAGACATACTAAGATATTAAAATCTTACATTCTCCCACTTGGCTCATGTGACATAATTCAACGTTATGGTTTAATAAACAATATGATTAAACAATCAATTAATGCGCATTTATATAGCTAAATCATTCTATAATTAGATATTTAATTAATCATAGTTAAAGATAGGAACTAATTCGGGTCATAGCGGTTGTATGCCATTTATTTGACATAGTTCCTTCCATGTACCACAAAGTAATCTTTTCCTTAACCTGATCTATAATTGAGAAATATATAGGCTTAAATACTGTTTTGGTCCTTAATCTTATATCTAGGTTTCAATTTGTTCTTCTAACTATTAAAAGAGTCAATTTAGTCCTCTATTTTTATGAAGTTTGTCAATGTTGCCCTTCCGTCATAACACCGTTAGAATTAATCGAAATATTCCATATTCTCACCGGAGATTCCTTCAAACAGTGCATGCGTTGGCGACGGATTTTGCAACGGATTTTGCTACGGACGGATTTTTTTAAAATATAATAAAAAAATTCGAAAAATAATAAAAAAATCATATTTAAAAAAAACTGTAAAATATTTTTTAAAAAATTCTGCAATTTATTTTTTTAATATTTTAAATATTTTTAAAAAATAATAAAATTTTTCAGAAAAATTTTAAATAATCAATAAAATATTTTTTTTAGTTGAATTTGTACAGTTTTTTTTTTAATTTTATGGATAAATTTTTTTTACAGATAGCCTGCCGTTTTCTGGGATGCAGCTCTTAAATTGCAGAATCTTTCGAAAAATATTTTACAGTTTTTTTTAAATATGATTTTTTTATTATTTTCGAATTTTTTATTATTTTTTAAAAAAATCCGTTGCTAATCCGTCGCAAAATCCGTCGCCAACGCATGCATTGTTTGAAGGAATCTCCGGTAAGAATCTGGAATATTCCGATTAATTCTAACGGTGTTATGACGGAAGGGCAACATTGACAAACTTCATAAAAATAGAGGACTAAATTGACTCTTTTAATAGTTTGAGGACCAAATTGAAACCTAGATATAAGATAAAGGATCAAAACAGTATTTAAGTCAAATATATAATTGGTCCATAATGTCTTTGTTCAAGACAATACCTGTTTACATTACTCTAACACAATAATGCATGTTCTAGAAAACAGGTAATCAGAAACATATATCATAAAATGAGCTCAGAGTGTCAATTACATGATAATAAAGGATGTTAACATCAAATTCAATAATCATTAATAACAATAATGTCCATACTTTCAACATGTTCAGTAAATGCCTTAGGTGGTAACCCTTTTGTTAATGGGTCAGCTACCATAAGATTTGTGCTAATATATTCTATTGACACTCTTTGTTTCTGAACATCTTCTTTCACGCCAAAGTACTTCACTTCCAAATGCTTAGCATCTTTGGAGTACTTGTCGTTCTTAGAAAAGAAGACTGCTGCGAAATTATCACAAATAAATTTTCAGCGGCCTAGCAATGCTGTCGACTATTCTAAGCCCCGAAATAAAATTCCGCAGCCAAATAGCGTGCACTGTATCCTCAAACACATGCTACAAATTCAGCTTCCATGATAGACGTGGTAACAACTGATTCTTTCGCACTCTTCCATGAGACTGCTCCTCCGGCTAAAAGAAATACATAGCCGTGAGTGGATTTCCTTGTATCCACACATCCAACAAAGTCTAATTATGAATACCCAATCACCTCAAGGTGATCAGACCTTCTATGCGTAAGCATGTGTTCTTTTGTTCCTTGCAGATATCTCAGAACTTTCTTTGCAGCTTTCCAGTGATCTAATCCGGGATTACTTTGGTATCTCCCTAGCATTCCAACTGCAAAGCTTATGTCTGGTCGAGTACAAGTCTGAGCATACATAATACTCCCAACTACAGATGCATACGGAATTGCTTCCATCTGTTTCCATTCCAAATCACTTTTAGGATATTGCATGAGACTAAACTTATCTCCTTTCTGAATTGGAAAGGGTGATGCTGAACATTTTTCCATGTGAAATCTTCCTAGTACTTTATTAATATATGCTTTCTGAGATAGTCCTAACAATCCTTGTGCCTTGTTCTGGAATATTTCTATTCTTATCACATAGGATGCTTCACTCATATTTTTCATTTCAAAATTACTAGAAAGAAATTTCTTAGTCTCGTGTAAAAGACCAAGATCATTAGTTGCAAGCAAGATGTCATCAACATATAAAACCATAAAAATAAACTCGCTCCCACTAACCTTCAGGTATATACACCGGTCAATGGTATTTTCCTTAAAACCAAAAGAAACAAAGGTATTATTGAACTTTAAATACCATTGGCGGGATGCTTGTTTAAGTCCATATATTGATTTCTTTAATTTGCACACCATGTGTTCCTTTCATTCCACCAAGAATCCTTCTGGTTGATCCATGTAAACATTTTCTTCTAAATCTCCATTAATAAAGGCTGTAACATCCCGAATTTTAATCCCAGATAATTAGACTAATAATAGGTTTAGGTAAATTGAATGATAATTACAAGTCTTAATTAAGTGTTAAAATGAGAGGTTTAGTGTTAAAAAACGTCTAATAATATAAAAATTAGGAATAAATGATTTACAACTCAAATCATAAATTCCACCGTTGGATAAGAAGATAAGGGTCTTAGGAAGCTTTCCTCCAAATTTGAGCAAGATCCGACGGTTAACGAAGGAGTTATGGAATGGTCAATGAGAGTCAACAGGCTCACGCCCAGGCGCGCCGACACACATCAGACCTGAGCCCACAGTGGAGTTCGCGCCCAAGCGCGCTCCTAGGTCTGAAGCTGGAAACATGATTTTGGGGGGGGGGAACCGTAACTTTCCCCCCTTCTCCTTCTTAAAGCACCCAAAACCCCCCATTCCCTTCCCCGTTCCCCCTCCCCTCTCTCCTCCATAGCTCCCTCTGGCGACCCCGCCGGCGCCACCCAAACCGTCGGCGCCTAGCCCCTTCTTCTTTCCCTTAATCCGTTTTGTCTCTCTCCTTCCCTCTTATTCGATTCTCCCTCCCTCTCCTCCTTCCCCTCCAGCACCACCGCGAGCCACCACTACCCCAACCCATACGGACCCCTCCCTCTCTCCCTTTTCCCTTTCTTAACTCCTTGCCCTCTTTCTTTCTCTCCTCCTCCTTGAGCTCTCTCTCTCTCTCTCTCTTCCTCTCTTTTGGTGACGATCCACCCTCAGAGGAGTCACTGGCGTCGGCCATCCCGTGACCTACGGCCCAGGACCACGCTTCCACCTTCTTGGGTCACCGGTGCTCGCTACGGATTTGGATCTAACCCCCACCGCTCTCGCTAACGAGGAGCAACACCGACGCCGTCATCGTCGCCGAGGCCGACTCTTCCATTGGGCTTGGGACCGAAGCTTAGTGGAGTCTCAAGAGTGAACCGGGTCGGGTCGGTGTGACAGCAAGTAAGATCGGGACAAGCCGAAGCAGGATCTCCCCGCCGAGCCGCAAACCAGGTTCTATTAAAGCCCGAGGTGAGACGGGTTTGTGTTACCTTTACTTAGAGAGTAGATTCTAAGATGCTATAGTGGTGAGTGGTGACTAAGAATAGGGTAACTAAAAAGTATGTTCGTAAACCTTAGGGTAGTCCCCGTTGATGTAATGGAGTATTTAGAATTGTTAATGGAAACCACGCCTTAGGGAATAGAATATGTGCGTTTAGGATAAGGTCCGGAATGAATGAGTGTATTTAGGATATTAAAATGGTTAATATAGAACGAAAATGTAGAAAAACGCAAAATAAAACCAAGGGGAAAAGTTAGGGAAATTAAATTAAACGTGTGAGTAAAAGAATAAAGGATAATCGTAATAGACAAAAAGAATAGAACTAATAAGCAAAAAGATAATATGTATAATAGTAACCGAAGATTATACTGAGGTAAAAGAGGGATTAAGACATGACTCAATAAGTATGAGCGGAGTGGACTTAGTTAAGAGATGTCGGGATTAGAGAAATAGAAACGAAATAATAAACAAATTTTCAAATATAAATAGGAGACCGGTAAAAGAAATTAGTGAAAGGATAATAAAACGAAGAGAGAGGACGTTATTATGGAAGTTAAATAGAATGTTGTAATAAAATAGGGAAAATAAGTTAAGTTAATAGGGTAGTTAAATATAATGAAGTTAATAAAGTAAGGAAAATAAGTTAAGAAATAGTGTGGGGTGGAGGAATCAAAGAAATAAACAAGAATTAGAATTGATAATTAAAACACAACGAATATGCCAAAGTCAAGTGGAGTAGTTAAAAACGAGAGTTATTAGTACAACGAAGTGTAAGAGAGAAATTGAGTAGGAAAAACTAAAAGCGTGGAAATTTGTGAATAAGGATGGTGATGGGAGAGAAGAAAAAAAATAAAAGAGGAAATGTATGAAAATGTGATAAGTCGTAAACGAAAACAAATAATAAAAGAATGAGATATGTAACATCCCCATATTTACTAAGTGGCTAGGTGCATTAGTGAGTAAGATTTCGATGAGTGTCGTAGTATTCTTAAGTGTCGATTTCGTTTAGAAACGATAATGAGTATTAGAATTGTAACACCCCGATTTGGCAACTTGAAAACTATCGTTAAAATAGTGAAAATTAGGGCCAATTTTTTTTTTTAAACAAGTGTTATGCAAGATGAGAACATGTATATCTTCAAAATACAATTACCATTTAAAACCCATGCTCTCACATTGCACCAACCTTTCAAGCTCCAAACCGAGATGTCACAAGACATCGCACTTTGAAACTCGTTTTCAAAAACATTGTTTAAAACACGGCCCGTTTTCTCCTTTCAAATCATTAGTATTAAAACAAACTTTAGTTGGGGTTACAGTACTATAGAGCCAGGACTTTAAGTAACTTGCAATGGAAATACAAAACTCTGAGAGGGGATTACCTAACTTCTAGTCATTGCCACTAATGCTTCTGCCGCGCTACTCTAATTCTTGGGTCGTCACACCCTCGGGTCGCATGCAGCGTCATCCTCAGTAGTATTCCTTCAATGGAGATGCTCCTATCTCCCGAATAAGCTGGAATTTCTCTATGTTTTCCATCTAAGGCCATACAGAAATTTCCCGATTCCAAACAGACATATAGGAGAGAGTGAGCTACCCAAAACATGTAATGTCGATTATGTGGATTTACGATAGGCAATTATTAGGATATAACAAAACAATAAACAGCATACAAAACAAATAAACATACACAATCATCATCATCATATATCACCATCCTATACCATCATCTTATATCATCATCTTATCATCACTCCTCAATTCTCAATTCTTACTCAATACTCAGATCTTACTCAACACTTAATACCACAACCGTACTCTCTTTTTTTTTAAAAAAAAAAAATATTTAAGTTATTAAGTCTTATTGTCACAATTCACTCAATGACTTGGGGAACCATCATTGAGGAAAACGGCTCTCGCGTCTACATCTCCTCGGTCATCCATCCACACCTAGTCGGAAGCAAACAGGAGTACAGGACCTTTACCACGCGGGCACGACAGCTGTCACACAACAAATGGCCCCAGGCCAGGAGGTCTCAGCCTCAAATCATAATCATATCAATCATAACATAAATGCACGATCTCAGCGGCAATCACAAATGTCCCGTTCCAGTCCCTCTCACTGTTCTCGAATTGCCATAGGGGGCGACAGTACTACTCTAGTTGGCCTGAAGAACTCACCACGGCATAGGACCGATCTGCCCGTACCACATGTGGAATTCGTTCCGCCTAGGATAGCACTAAAGGCTTCTTGACGTATCACCGTCCTTACCCTCCCCTATTGCAATCACAACCCGAATATCCGCAGATACTCCGGGGTATCTTCCTCTCCACCACTTCGACAACACACTCATATCTCACCGCATTATTCATGTCTTTTAATAGTCTTTTAAGGCTTAAGGATTTTAAAGTTTTTATTACGGTAACAGTCGGCTCGTCCTTGGTACATCCCTTCAACGAAGCCCGACCACTAATCGTACAAACTCTTCCCCAATTCATCACATAACATTTACACATCTCATATCACACTCTTTCAATTCTCATCACACAGATTCTCATATCACACTCTGGCTCATCTTCTCTCAAAACTCATTTCCTCTTCTTTCTCAAAACTCTTTTTCGCAAACCTTTTCGAAAACACAATTTCAGAAAACTTTTACTTCACAACATGCTTCCAAAAACGTTACTTCATAATTTTCTCAAAAACATGCTTTCACAAAATTTTCTCAAAAGTATTATTTCCAGAGCTTTCACAAAATTTTTCTAAAAAGGGGGTCATTTGATAAAACTTTCTGAAAAATATTATTTCAAAAACTTTATCAAAATATTGGTTCCAAAAGCTTTTCTCAAAAATATATCATTTCACAAAACTTTTCCAAAAATTTCTTTCACAAACCTTTTCAAAATCTCTTTTCAAGAACCATTTTTAAAAATCATATTTTTGGGTGAGTGTTAGTGGAGGAGCAAGTTCAACTCAACACTAAGCTTCTTCCCAAAGATAAAAACAAGAAATCACATTTTTGCTGGGCACTAATGGAGGAGCAAGCTCAACTCGACACTAGTTCCCAGACTAAAACCAAAACAACACGAGCCACTCCGCATCTCAATTCCATAATTCATCTCACTTCCATAACTCTTTCTCAGTCTCATATCTTTATTTCTTGGCCATCACATTTTAACTTCTCCTCATTACTCCTTACTTATACAACCTTCCCTATTACTCTTCTTTCATTCACATTTCTTACTTTCACAATTTAACTCTCATTATTATTTTCTGCAGCACACCAATGTTTCATCAACATCATCATACTCACTTAACCAATAAACAGATCATTTGTAAAACAGGATAAAATAAGTCAAACATAATCACTCAGAAAACATAACATCATAAATAAACCAATCTCAGTCGTTCGGGTGGATAGCCAGACACACAATCAAACAATTGCTATCACATACACCACTACGCTAAATGAGATTGGAGTCCAACCTTTGAGATGATTGGACCTCTTAATAAGTTACCTAAATACCACGACGTCTTAAGGGAAGGCGCTCTCTCACCTCAAATACCGAAGCATCCACAAGCTTTCCGAGATTTCCCGATCGCTAATCCCGTCTCGTTTCCTTTGTGTCTGTCGTCCGAACTATAGCATTTTTCCCCGTGCGTTAGAAACGTTTTAACGAATTCATTTAATTTGTTTCAGAAAACACCTTGAAATCATTCTTCTTTCAAATCCGAATCAAATAAAAACGTTTTCAAGAGAACTTTGAAACATCTTCAAAATTAATTACTTTAAAAACAGAATTCATTTGTCTTGAGGAAGACTTACTTTAAAAGGTTCATGTTAAAAAATCATTTTTCTTAGTCATTTAAATAAAACCCAGAACTTAAGGAAATAAAACTCTAAAACCAATTTCAAATCGCTTTTCAGTAAAACATTTTTCAATTATTTGGAAATTCAAGTATGGAAAACACATTCAGACAGCACATTATTAAAACACTCACAACTTCACACAAAACAAGCCACATTGAACATAAAAATTCCTTTTTAATTATTAAATCAGTTTATTTATTTTATCCTTAACAAAACCGAATGGGGTTAAAACAAACAACACACACATAGCATTACACACACAGCATATAATCATTCACAAGAGCTATTTCATAAAAATAATTTTCCTAGCTACACTAGTATGCATTTGCCGAATCATGTATATACAATTTTACAAAGATTGAAGCATACATAAAAGCATAAAGCAATTGAAATCATTTTCTTCTCTTCTTGAACTAGAAACCGAGAACATAAAAAGGAAAATTCAACAAATTTAAATCAAACAACAATTTAAATCACCACTCATTTTTAAAGTCACACACACATTTTCATTTAAATGTAATTATTTCATGCATGCACATTCTAAGTCTTTAAATTAAATTAGTTTCATTTTGTATGCACCCTAAACAATGATCAAATAAAATTTCCTACTTCTTTCCCTCATGGCCGAAAGCTAGCATGCAAGCAAATAAGATTTTTAGTTCAATTTTCAACATGCAAAATCACAAAATCAAATCAACAAGCTATTCATATCAACATGCGTTCACTTTATCGAAACAAGGTTTTTATTTAAGAATCTCATCAAAACTTAAGTTCATTATTTAATCTCAAATAAAAATAAAAATCACACTTTAGACTTTAAGAAATCACATGCATGTACTTAAAATCACTAGATCTAGCCCTATCATACACATGCATCAATCAAAAAGCATGGGATTCATTCATTTTTTTTTGTAATCATGGCCGAATGGCCTCTTTTTTTTTTTCAAATTTCTCACACATAACATCAAACACTTAGGCTAAATCAAGTGCATGCTTCAAAAATAATTTTAAAACTTGTTTCTTAAGTTTTCTTTTCCAAAACCGTGACAAACATCACCTAAAAACATGATTTTCTATTTAAAATCAACATACATGCTTTTAAAAACTTGGATCATGAAATATATGCACACAAATCAATAAGAACATCATGAAATCAACATATAAAGACAAAGATCTAAAGTTTATTTTTAAGCAACTTAGATTACAAGTTTATTTATTAAGAATTCACACAATCATATCATAGATCTTTGTTTAAGCAAACAAAATTTAACATGCAAGATTAGAATCATTGTAGCTCATGGTTTTAGCAAGAAGACTTAGCATGCAAAGGAATTTATTTTGGTCTTCACAAAATCGTAAGCAACACTTTAGATCATAGATGGATTTGCCAAATATTCACATAAACACATATAAATCATGACTTAGAACAAGAAAAATATACATGCAAGGAGGATTTGTGTTGAGTTTCACAAAACATAAACAAAACTCTAGATCTTCAAGTTTGAGTTAGAAAAAAAAACATCAAGATCTAACAAGAAAGCACAAACCGAATTACACAAATAAGGCTACATTTATTACAAATTATTTTTAGTCCATGAAAGTTCAAGATCAAAAAAGAATAACTCATAAATTTACTTTACAAATCATAAGAATAAACATGCATGAAGAAAACAAGAGAGATCTACAAGCTAAAAAAGAAAACTAGGCTATTACATTCTTCTTTCTTGCTCCACGGTTCTCCTACCAAAGGGGTTGGTTCCTTAAGCTTCTAGTACTTGGATCTTCAAAAGGGAAAGGCTTGGTCTAAAGTGGATTTCCTTCTTCTTCTCCTAAAGGCTTACGGCCACTTTCTTTCTCTCTTTCTCTATTTCTCTATTTTTCTCTAAAGGTTTGATGAGTCCTTTAGAGAAGAGTTTTGTGTTTGGAAGAAATGAAAATGAGGATGAGGACGGATGAAGGAAATGAACCAAGGGTTCATGCTCATATAGGCAAGTTCACCATATCCCAATTTAGCCCTGTAAAATTCGGCCTAAGCACAACCAAGGAGGGCGAATTGGTCTTCCCACAAGTTTGCATGGCTAAGGTCTTCAAAGTCAAGGGAACATGGTGATGTGGTCTAGGTCTTAGGGTCATGTAGGTTCTAACTATTGGTTGGTTTCTTAGTTAGGGCTTTACTACTTAGGTTAGTTTGGTTTGGGTTTTGCTAACTACTTGGATTATAGTTCTAGTTTGGTTCCTTAATTGCTTACTTACTAAGCTTACACACACACAAACACACACGGCAACACACCCATATATACACTTTTCATGCACATGCAAATGACACATACACACACACAACCCGTGGCACTTTCTCACATACACACATTTCACACACACATGCACAACCATGGCATCCTCACATTCACACACATGCCTTGAAAATTTTTTTATTTTCTAAATCATATTTACTTTAAAATTTTTAATTCATATACTAATGCAATTAATTTTAGGAAATCACATTCACAACCATTCACATGCATCACGTATTACACACCTACACACATTTAATCAAGCACACATCATACAAAAATTCATGCCATCACAAAACACCTTTCCCAAAAAAATTCGTTTTTCCTAAATTCTGAAAATAAATTTTCATAAACCAGCCCAGAAAATTTTAAAAATTACATTTTCCATCTTAACCAGATTATTTACTTTTTCTCTCATGAAAATATTTTGTTTGTAAAAATTCGCAAAAATCAACACTTTGATTCTTTCTTACAAAAACACTTTTTCTGAAATCACGATTTCAAGGTTTCTTTCGTTAAAAATCGTTTACGCACGTACGGGAAAAATGCGGGGTGTTACAAGAATTAGTATGAACTTAAGTGTTTAGAATGTAGTATTTAGCTAAGAGTAGGTTTGTATGAGGTAGAAATAAGTCAGAATAGGTTTAGAGTGTAGAGAAAGGAATAGGTTAGGTTAAGCTTGTGGTTTAGAAAGGTTATTTAAGGATTAAGAGCATAGGACTTTAGAAAGTTAGAAATAGAAGGTCTATAGCTTTAAACCCAAATTCCACCGTTGATATGAAGTTGGACTTCTTAGGAAGCTTGATTTCAAATTTGAGCAAGATCCGACGGTTAACGAAGAAGTTATGACAATTTGAAGTGCAAGGGAATGATGGATTAAACTAGTTAATCGATTAACTGAAGCATTAATCAATTAGATTTTATGCAACATTCAGCCACTACTCGATTAATGAGTAGACTAATCGATTAAGTTTTTGGCCACATTCTGGCACTAATCGATTAAGGTCAAAGTTAATCGATTAATCCTTTGTAATTGTCAAGTGTTAATCGATTAACCAAAGTGGTTAATCGATTAACCACTGCTATATCAGCCAAAGAACACATGTTTTGAGCCATTTTTCTGAAGGTTTCCTCTCTCCTCTCACACGACTCTCTCTTCTTCTCCTTCCCTAGGGCTTTTGATTTCTTAAAGCCACCACCCATAATCAACAAATTAAACCCACAAATCAACTCCCTATCCCTTCCCAAGCATTTCCCCTCTCTCAATTTTCAATTCCCTCTCTTTCTCACAAAACCCCCAAATTGAACCCTAAACCCCAAAGTGTGCAATTGACCATGTGGTGCCTCCAATTGGTTCAAGGAGCTTGAGGAGTCATAGGAATCAATAGAGGAAGCACTTAGGAAGCTTGGATTAGAGTCAGTGTTGGTACTCCTTCAAATTCCCCATCCTTCTCCTCTTCTCTTCAAGAGGTAAGGGGTGTACTTTGGGTTTAGTATTAGAGAATAGGTTTAATTATAGTAATAGAGTTATAAATAAGTGTATTGATTGATTGGTTAGGTTGATGGGTAGACGGGTAGAGTTTAGCTAGAAAAACCCTAGGTTCAATTGACATGTTAATTATGTATGTTTATACTGATTGCCTGGAAATTGATATTGTTTTATGATTATTATTATTATTATTAAAATGTGAAGTGTATGGTTATGAATGGTAAAGTGACATTCATATAGTTATGCATCAAATAGGACCAAGTATTTCTCAATTGAGTTTAAACCAATTAAATGACATTTTCTAAAGAACATAGAGGGTCGTAAATTCAATTGAGAAACACTTGAGACATTGGATCATGCATGGTGTAAAGGTGGACGTTAGGAGTAGGGGAAAAACACACGTCGTTTTACGATTGATGAGGGAAAGAGTATATAACTGGAATTATCATGGAGAACTTTGATCCTGCACAGGACACGGATTTGGTTCCCGTGTTGGGGGTTGGTTCTACGCAAACCATGATAATTCTAATACTTTGGCTAGTTTTGGCCAGTCGAGGGTGATTTCTGCTAAAGCCAATTTGGGCGAATCAATCCAAATTGTGTGACGAACCCTAGAGAGGTGAAGCACTGTGCAAGCAAGCATGAAGAACCCTAGAGGGGTGAAGTGCGGTATGACGAACCCTGTAGGGGTGAAGTACTTCGGTTGAGAAATGCTTACTCTTGGTCGGTTTTTCCCCAGAGTGGAGGGTGTATGTGAGGATGTATATTGTGATTAAAAAGGGAAAAGTGTTAAATGTACATTGTGTGAGGAACCCTCCTTCGGGGAGAATGTGAAGCACAATATACCCAAATTGTAAAAAGTGTTAAAGTGAAAAGGGAAGTGTGAATGCATTGTTATAGGTGTTTTAATTCGTTGAATCCAATCAAAGTGTTAAAGTGTTTATAATTAAATGAAATGTTTAATATCGGATTCGAGAATTAAATCATCTAAGTGTGACGTTAGCGGAGCATAACCATGTGATTGCGCATTATAGTATTATATTAAATTACTATACTCTAAGTATGCATAGTTATAATTTGAATAAGGTTAGAATGTTATAATTGTTAATTGTTAATTGAATTGTGTTATGGATATTGTTTGTGCATGAATATGCTTATTTATGATTTATTGTTGTTTTTAAACGTTTTCTTTGATCTAGATTTCAATGTACTCACCCTTACAGAGGACATATTAGGTACACCAAGGAGACAGGCACAGAATGTCAAGGCCGAGAAAGTGATACTCTTGTTGGAGAGTATATTGTTTAGGGTGACCTCACGGTCCCATTTGTAGGGCAACCATTCATAGGTTTATATTGTAATAAATAGATTTTTGTAAATGTAATTGTAATTAATGATTTTATTTTGTTTAAGCATTTTTGTGAAATTGTAGATTTATATGTATATCCTTTATTTTTGTTAAGTTTTAAAGTATGACATAGCATTATTTATTTTGAACTGAAGGTTATATTTTTATTGGATTGAAAACTGTTCTGAACTGACAGGTTTAAATTCCTTCGGGGAAAAGTCCTATTTTAGAGGAAACTCTGTCAAAATTTTTATAAACCCCAAACCATTTTCATAAATAAATGTTATTTAAAAGTAATTTCTTAAAGTTTAAAAATTAGGATGTTACAATATGGTATCAGAGCAATGGTTGCAATCCTCGGCCCGGAGTATGGATTTCCCTACTCCCAAAGAGTTACTCCACATGATAGTAACTAATAGGTAGTTGATTAAGTAGTGCACTTTAGTGTTCATGCATGCATCATTAGTGGGAATGAGCATAGTTTAGTGGGGTGAGTCGTAGTTAGTAGTCATGGAAGTATATCTTCAATTTAAAGTGGGCAAACTAAATCTTTCAAAGTATGGCTTTGTTGTATTTAGAAATGGACAAAAAGTAGAAACTAAGGGAAAGGAAAACTCCCAACGGGACAGGGCATGAAATTGCTACCCCACCGGGAAGGACTAACTCTTAGTTTTGAATCAATCATGTTTATTTCAAATATGACAAGGGATTGGGATTTCGTTTTATGACGAAATTTCAAAGCCTCCTTTTGAATCGAAGATGGGTCATTTCTTATTTGATTGGAACTCAAGTAGTACGAAAACAATTTTATCTCCAATGTAATATAGAATCGAGAAGGATCCCTCGCAGTTTGTATTCATTGACAGATGACATCGTTGAGTCCTTGAACCTAATCAAATGAGTGTTGGATTTATTTTCTAAGTCTAAGAATAGGATCGGTACTAGAAGTTGTCTAGTTTATACACTTCAAGCATTCTTTATCAGAGTGCGCAACGGAAGTGAATAGGTGTTAACTCAAGGTAATTGCCTTTAAACTGTGATTACTAAGTGTCACCTTAGTAAGACCTAATTGCCTTATACATTTCCACATTATATTTTGGTGATAAATGAACTTTGAATTTTTAAGGTATGAAAGTGTTTTGCAAAAGGTTTTTCTAAGACTTTATTTTCAAAATGTATTAGTACTACGATTTGAATTGAATGTCAAGTACAGTAATGTTTTGATATTTTTCAAAGTATGAAATTGATTCAAACTCTGATAATTGATTGAATGTCGCAACACTGATTTTTAAGAAAGTTTTACTCACAATGTGAATTCCTAACCAATTGAATGATAGTGTAATTTACTCTTAAATTACACCAATTATCAATTGATAGGAATTCAATGGAGGCGACATAAGTCAATTTGAACTTTCAAACTAAAATGAAAGGAAAAGCATTATTCACTAGAATTTAAAGAGGGTGAATGACATTGAAACATTTTAACCATAAATCCGTTCCTCTTATTTGAGTTTGATGACTATAGAGGATTCTTACTTTCTTCGTTAAAGGAATCCTCAAGCTTCAGAATCAGTTTCAAATGGATGTGAAATGATTTTAAAAATTTATATAAGCGATTTGAACTTGTAAGTGCTTGACATGTCTTTTCTAAACGATAATTTTGCTTAAGCTTTAAATGAAAAGAATTTGCAAAAATATAAAGTGTTTTTCCTCATTTTGAAGAAAATGCAAAACTCTCGAAAATTATTTTATCACCAAGTACCAAATCTTTTTCACCGAAGCTGGTACTTTATTGTTTCTACTTTAATGTGGAAGTGAAAAATGTGAATTGAAGGTAGTGAGGTGAGTTAAAGGTAATGTGTCTAACCTAGAGTTAAAGTTTAGTCTAGAGCCAAACCATAGCAATGGATGCTATTCTTTCGTCCTTCAAGTTCATATAGAACTTCAAGGAATTCGTTGTATTTATTGAACAAACTGTATTCCGGAAGCGCAAACCATTTTCAAACCATTATTAACTCTTCCATGGAATGTAGTTTGTGAATGTTAAAGTTCTAGTTTTAGCATCCATTATAAAAGTCGTAGCACCAAAGTCTAGTTAGTAATAGGGAAGTCTCAACTAGGGTTTGAGTGCAAGTCTTAGTTGTGCGATTCTTAAGCCTAAGGAACCAATTAGGAAACCTTAAACCTTAGGAGAGATAGTAAGTGTAGTACTAGTGAAGTCTGGCATAGTAGAGAATTTTTGTTAGATCGAGTATAGAAACCCCATAGTTTTTCATTCATAGACTAGGCGATAGAAGCTAGGTTTGATTCGTTTGAGTCCTAGAGTTTAAGCATAGGTGTGTAGGCATATAGATGTGCATATAGGAAGCGAGTTTTAAAATGTTTTCGAACGCTGGAATTTTATATATATGTATTTACGATTTTTAAACTTATTAGGACTATATGTTAAGTCCAAATGTTTTCATGAACCTTTTCTTATGATTTTGGGTAGTTCCCAACTTCCGCATTCTTTCAAGTACTTTGTCTATTATTTCAAATCGATTTTTGACTAAGATTATTTTCTACCCCCTATTGAAAGTAATTTTAAAAGAGTACTATATTAGTTTTTATTAACTAATTACTAAATCAAAACTTTTCAAAGTTAATTGCCTTGTGTTTCCTCACATGGTAATTTGGAATTTTCATCTTTCCTTAGCATATCTATATTTTTTCAAAGTAACTTTTCTAGAGAAAACCTTACAAGTGATGAACTTGTAACGGAAACGACAATCTATTTTTCTACACATAGGATTGAAGTATATTTATTTTCACTATGACCCCACTGTTTTCAACCGTAGTTATAGTAGTCCAAGTATTTTCCAATTTTGACTATTCTTAAGAAAATGTTTAGCATACACTAAAGTTTTAACTTGTACAATATATTTCCCCAATGATTGACAATCCGGAATGTAGGGACATTCCAAACCTTTTCTCTTTCATGATAAATAAACTTGGTTGAAGATTAATAGTGTCATCTCTATTAATTGTGTTACATACCGGTGAAGGCTATGTAACTACTGAGGACTGTCAATAAATTATTTATACCTTTGATTTTAAACCTTATGTATTTAACTGGTTCTTTTAAAACTTGGTTGCATCCATGCACCAATAATAATTTCTTTTAAGTCTAAGGGAGTAATGCCATTGGCAAATTTTTTTTCCAACCTTTTTCTCATTTCAATGCAACACTCCTTTTGGTGTGTATGGATTGTTTTACTTCTTTGTGTTGAATTGATATTCTGCTTCTCTTTTAAGAAATGCACTTTTTTAATAAAATTTAAAATGATGTTCTTGTTTTCTCTCTTCTCTCTCCTCCTTCACGGTGCTTCACCGTGTGCCGTCATGGCTAGGAAGAGGGGAAGACCCCCGAAAACACCTTCTTCTTCTTCCAAAAAATCTCCAAGCGCAACGAAGAGGTCTGAAGGTTCATCTTCGATGGAGTTCAGCCTTTCGGATGAAGAGGTGCTTGAGGATATCAATAGCTTGACTCCCAAGAAAGCTGCAGAACTATTGCTTAGCATTGATCTCCTTCGGCAGAGAGTGCAGAGTAAGATTCCTGTGGAACAATGTGAAAAACAGGGTGAAAATATCAATAAGCATCAAGAGAACCAATTAGAGTCAGTGCCAAAATCAGGTACTCAGGATAATCAGCCGCCAATGCATTCGGTTTGGGCAAACTTTGATATATCTAAATTGAGGAATGCAGGGGAAAAGTTAAATTTTGTTGAACCTGTTTTAAAGGAAGGCCATGCTATTACTAAAATAGAAGTGGAGGATGTGGAGAATGAGTTGTTATTCTGGCAGAATGCAATAGTGTGTTATGTGTTGGGGGCTAGACCACCTTACTCTGTTTTCAGTGGGTACATTAAGAAGGTTTGGGGTCATTTGGGTATTGATAAAATCCTTATGACTAATGAAGGCTCTATGGTAGTGAGATTCAATACAATGGAGGCAAGGAATGAGGTCTTAGAAATTGGTATTTATCACTTTGATAAAAAACCAATTATACTGGGACCATGGACTGGGAGGACAGGAGTTAAGGATCATCTGGCCAGATTTCCTGTTTGGATTCAACTACCCAATCTTAATCCTAAATTTTGGAGTCAATCAGCTTTGAGCAAAATTGCTAGCCTGGTTGGAAATCCAATAATGGTTGACAAGGTTACCAAGGAGAGGAACAGACTGAATTATGCAAGGATCCTAATTGAAGTGAATCCTAATACTCTACCTGAGGAGATCTTCTTTGAAGATGAGAAGGGTAATGTGGTCAATCAGAGGGTGACTTATGAGTGGAAACCAGTACTTTGTGCTAAATGCTCAAAGTATGGTCATGACTCTAAGATGTGCAGGAGTAGTGTTACTCAAAAGTGGGTGGAGAAGAAGAAGCCTTCTAAGGAGGATATTGAAAAGATTGATGATTGCTTAAGATCTAATGATGGGAAGGCTGTGGAGAAGGCTATTAATCAAGCTAATGGTGAGAGTAGTCAACAATCATTTGTTGCAGAATCCACTAATCCAGAGAGTCCTTCTGCTCCTAAAGAATGTGCAATTGCAAAGGTGCAAGATAAAGGTAAAGGTATTCTAATTGAGAGTGTTCCTGATGCTTCAGACTCTGAGAATGCAGAGCCTTGGATTCCAGTATTAACAAGAAGTAAGGCTCAAAAAAGACAAGGTGAGAATAAGGGGGTGGTAATTAAAGACTTGGCCTCTAAGGCCAATGGATAATATCTTAACTTGGAATGTGAGAGGGTTTAATAACCCTCAAAAACAAAGGGAGTTAAAATCTCTTTGTTGTATGAATAATGTTGGTTTGTTGAGTATTTTGGAAAATAAACTAAGAGCTCACTCTGTTTGCACTACTCTAAATAAGTTTGCTCCTGGCTGGCACTATGTTTCAAATATTGATCATCATCCAGTAGGGAGAATTTGTGTTCTTTGGAAGCCTGATATGTTCAATGTAATTGTACTGGGGAGTTTTAGCCAAATGATTCATTGTCTTATTTCCTTGCCTAATAGCTCAGTGCAGTGGTATGCAACCTTTGTGTATGGTGCAAATGATCAGGTTGTGAGAAGAGAATTATGGGAGGACCTAAAGAGGATTCACTCTACAGTTAATATGCCTTGGCTTATTTCAGGGGATTTTAATTGTTGCTTGGACCCCTCTGAGAAATTGGGTGGTAATCAGTTAGATTGGGAGGCTATGACTGAGTTCAGAGAATGCATTCAGTATTGTAGGTTGCAAGATATGAAGTACTGTGGTAATCAGTTCACTTGGTGCAATAGACAAACTGATGGCAACAGAATTTATAGTAAGCTAGACAGGAGTATGGTAAATGAAGATTGGATTCTCTCATGGCCTTTTGTGTACACTCAATTTTTGAATAATAGCATTTCAGACCACTCTCCTGCTTTGATTAGATGTGTAGATGGAGATGTTCAGATAAAAAGGGGTTTCAAGTTTTTCAATGTTTGTGCTCAGGATCCAGACTTTATGAGAATTGTCAAGGATTGTTGGGAGAGTGATATTGAAGGTCATGCTCAGTTTAGAGTTATGAAAAAATTGAAGATGGTGTAGCAGCCTCTAAAGCAATTAAATGATAGGGAATATGTGGACTCAGTAAGGCAGGAGCAGGTGCTTAGGAGGGAGCTGGATATCATTCAGACAGAGATTAATCTGAGGCCTCAGGATCCTATCCTTCATCAGCAGGAAAAAGAAAAGTACTTCAAATATTTGAGAGCCTTGAATAATTCTATCTCAATTCTTAAACAAAAGGCCAAAGATAGATGGGTTCAGGAGGGTGATCAGAACACTGCTTACTTTCACAATGCTATTAGATCCAGGCAATACAAGAATCGTATCCTAAGCATAACTACTGCAGAGGGGTTGTGCATTCAGAATCAGCAGGACATCATGGATGAATTTGTGAGGCACTATGCTAAGTTGTATGGCAGGAAGGAGGTGGCTTGGACTCTGGAGGACTATGTTTCTCAGTATGGGCCAGTGTTGAATGTGGAGGAGCAACTAGCTCTTATAAAACCTTTTTCCAGGGAGGAAATTAAACAAGCTATGTGGTCTATTGACAAGGATAAATCTCCTGGTCCAGATGGGTTTGGATCAGGTTTCTTTCAAGCTGCTTGGGATGAGATTGGTGAAGAATGTTGTTTGGCTATTGAGGAATTTTTCCATTCAGGTAAATTACTCAAAGCCTTGAATCATACTGACTTAGTAATGATACCTAAGTGTGAAAATGCTACTACAACTAAGGATTACAGGCCTATAGCTTGCTGTAATGTCTTATACAAATGTATTTCTAAGTTGCTGTGCATCAGAATCGGAGAAGTTCTTCCTAAGATTATTAATAATAATCAGGCAGCTTTTGTAAAGGGGAGGAGCATAGTCCACAATGTGCTTATTGTTCAGGATCTCATGAGATTGTACAGAAGGAGAAATGTTTCAGCTAGATGCATTCTAAAAATTGATCTTATGAAGGCATATGATACCTTGATTTGGAGCTACTTAAGGGATATGCTAGAGGCTTTGAATTTTCCTTCAAAGTTTGTCAATTGGATTATGGTGTGCATTACTACTGTGACTTTTAGAATTGTGATTAATGGTCAACACTCTCATAACTTTAAAAGTCATGGTGGTATTAGGCAAGGAGATCCTATTTCTCCTCTTTTGTTTGTTATTGCTATGGAAGGGTTGTCAAGGAGATTAATGGCTGCTACTATTGAACAGGGTTTTAGGTTCCACCCTTTATGCAGGGAGCTAAATCTTGTCAATCTGATTTTTGCTGATGATCTTATGGCTTTCTGTAAGGGGCATCCTAAGAGTGTGAGAGTCATTATGGGGGCTTTGAAGGAATTTGCTATGAATTTTGGGTTGCAGGCTAATCAGGACAAGTCTCAAGTTTATCTAGCTGGGGTGAAGGAGCCTCTCAGGAGTCAGATTGTGGATTGCACTGGGTTTCAGGAGGGTTCTTTTCCCTTTAGATATTTGGGATTTCCCATTTCTGCTAAGAAGTGGTCTATAGCCACTTGTAAGGTCCTGATTGATAAGGTATCTGCTCATGTGAATAGTTGGAAGTCTAGGCACTTATCTTATCAAGCTAGGTGTGTATTGATTAACTCTGTTCTCCTTACTCTTCATTCGTACTGGGCTTCTGTGTTCATTATTCCTAAGGCAGTTCTAAAGGGTGTTGAGCAGGTTTGTAGGAAGTTTTTATGAGGAGATAAACATTCTGGTAATGTTAGTTGGGATCAGGTTTGTAAGGAAAAGAGGTTTGGAGGATTAGGTTTCAAGAACTCTGTTCTATGGAACCAAGCTGCTCTTGGTAAGCAACTTTGGAATATTGCTGACAAGGAGGATATTTTATGGGTCAAGTGGGTTAATCAAATCTACTTGCGGAATGAGAGCATTTGGGAGGCTCAACCTCGTCAGGATCAAGGATGGCACTATAAACAGCTACTCAAAGTCAGGAATCGATTGGCTCCTGGGGTAGTGAATGGGCGGTGGCTGAATGGTGAGTACTCAGTTCAGTTGGGTTACAGGTTCCTTTGTGGAGACCTTGAGAGGTTCAAGTTCCATAGAGTGGCTTGGAATTCGTTTTCCATGCCTAAACATTGCTTTATTGTATGGCTAATGTTGCTTAATAGACTCAACACTTGTGATCGATTGGGGAAGTACCTACACCTTAGTTCGACGCTATATTCATTATGTGAGAGGGAGCAAGAATCTAAGGAGCATTTGTTTTTCCAGTGCCATTGGAGTAAGGATCTACTTAATCTTATGGCAAATTGGATGTGCATGCAAATAGATTCGTATGAAAGCAGCAAATTGATTAAATGGGTGAGTTTTGGAGTTAAAGATAAGACTTACAGGAAGGTGGCGACTGCAGTGCTTGCGGCAGTGACATATGAGATCTGGATGGAGAGGTGTAGACGGCGATTCCAGTCCAAGAAGCAAAGTCCAGAAGCTAGGAGCAGGGTGGTTCTTCGTGAGCTGGCTGAGAGGATAAGGCATAAGGTTGGGGATTTCAACAGGTGCACGAATTTGGTGCTAGTGCAAAGAGTGTTAGCTCTACTTTAGTTTACTTTATTTATTGTTTTTTTTGCTTTTAAGGGTCTGTTTGTTTGGTATTTCTCAATGAACCCTTCCTAGAAGGTGACATTGGGTTTTTTTTGTATGTGCTGAATTTTGTGAGTTGGTATTAATAAAATTTTTTTATTTACCAAAAAAAAATGATGTTCTCTTACTTAATTTGTATTTGATTTTTAAAATGAAAATCTTTATATATATATATATATATATATATTATATAATACTTGTCTTGTTTCTTTTGTGTTCTATCTTTCCCCTAACTTATGTTTGAATTATAATTTTGTGACATTGACTTTTCTTAAATGATAAATGTTCTGTGTTTTGATTATCTTTATCAGTATTGTGAATGGATATGTGTTGTGAAAGTTTGGATGCCTAAATTTTTTTTGAATAATGTTAGGTAATGTTGGATATAGAACTAAGTAGGTCTGTATTGACAGGTATTGCCCCTAGGTTTCGAACTTTACGTTTGGAACCTTAAGAAAGTAAGTGGTACTTTTTGGTGAAAGTCCCAATAGCAATCTAGTAGGCCTAGTAAAGAAATCCAACCGGAGTTGCATCCTAAGTGGGGGAGTGAATCCCCAAGGTTCTGTCTATCCTGATGTAGGTCAAGACCTCCAGTTCAGTCGAGCATATAGCTCTATATCCTCTTTTTCAATTGAAATAAGCCGAATTTCGAGGACGAAATTCATATAAGTGGGGGAGAATTGTAACATCCCCAAATTTACTAAGTGTCTAGGTGCATTAGTGAGTAGGATTCGATGAGTGTCGTAGTATTCTTAAGTGTCGATTTCGTTTAGAAACGATAATCGATATTAGAATTAGTATGAGCTTAAGTGTTTAGAATGTAGTATTTAGCTAAGAGTAGGTTTGTATGAGGTAGAATAAGTCAGAATAGGTTTAGAGTGTAGAGAAAGGAATAGGTTAGGTTAAGCTTGTGGTTTAGAAAGGTTATTTAAGGATTAAGAGCATAGGACTTTAGAAAGTTAGAAATAGAAGGTCTATAGCTTTAAACCCAAATTCCACCGTTGGATATGAAGTTGGACTTCTTAGGAAGCTTGCTTTCAAATTTGAGCAAGATCCGACGGTTAACGAAGAAGTTATGACAATTTGAAGTGCAAGGGAATGATGGATTAAACCAGTTAATCGATTAACTGAAGCATTAATCGATTAGATTTTATGCAACATTCAGCCACTACTCGATTAATGAGTAGACTAATCGATTAAGTTTTTGGCCACATTCTGGCACTAATCGATTAAGGCCAAAGTTAATCGTTTAATCCTTTGTAATTGTCAAGTGTTAATCGATTAACCAAAGTGGTTAATCGATTAACCACTGCTATATCAGCCAAAGAACACGTGTTTTGAGCCATTTTTCTGAATTTTTCCTCTCTCCTCTCACACGACTCTCTCTTCTTCTCCTTCCCTAGGGATTTTTATTTCTCAAAGCCACCACCCATAATCAACAAATTAAACCCACAAATCAACTCCCTATCCATTCCCAAGCATTTCCCCTCTCTCAATTTTCAATTCCCTCTCTTTCTCACAAAACCCCCAAATTGAACCCTAAACCCCAAAGTGTGCAATTAACCATGTGGTGCCTCCAATTGGTTCAAGGAGCTTGAGGAGTCATAGGAATCAAGAGAGGAAGCACTTAGGAAGCTTGGATTAGAGTCGGTGTTGGTACTCCTTCAAATTCCTCATCCTTCTCCTCTTCTCTTCAAGAGGTAAGGGGTGTACTTTGGGTTTAGTATTAGAGAATAGGTTTAATTATAGTAATAGAGTTATAAATAAGTGTATTGATTGATTGGTTAGGTTGATGGGTAGACGGGTAGAGTTTATCTAGAAAAACCCTAGGTTCAATTGACATGTTAATTATGTATGTTTATACTGATTGCCTGAAAATTGATATTGTTTTATGATTATTATTATTATTAAAATGTGAAGTGTATGGTTATGAATGGTAAACTGACATTCATATAGTTATGCATCAAATAGGACCAAGTATTTCTCAATTGAGTTTAAACCAATTAAATGACATTTTCTAAAGAACATAGAGGGTCTTAAATTCAATTGAGAAACACTTGAGACATTGGATCATGCATGGTGTAAAGGTGGACGTTAGGAGTAGGGGAAAAACACACGTCGTTTTACGATTGATGAGGGCAAGAGTATATTACTGGAAATATCATGGAGAACTTTGATCCTGCACATGACACGGATTTGCTTCCCGTGTTGGGGGTTGGTTCTACGCAAACCATGATAATTCTAATACTTTGGCTCGTTTTGGCCAGTCGAGGGTGATTTCTGCTAAAACCAATTTGGGCCAATCAATCCAAATTGTGTGACGAACCCTAGAGGGGTGAAGCACTGTGCAAGCAAGCATGACGAACCGTAGAGGGGTGAAGTGCGGTATGACGAACCTTGTAGGGGTGAAGTACTTCGGTTGAGAAATGCTTACTCCTGGTCGGTTTTTCCCCAGAGTGGAGGGTGTATGTGAGGATGTATATTGTTATTAAAAAGGGAAAAGTGTTAAAGGTTCATTGTGTGAGGAACCCTCCTTCGGGGAGAATGTGAAGCACAATGTACCCAAATTCTAAAAAGTGTTAAAAGTTAAAGTGAAAAGTGTTAAAGTGAAAAGGGAAGTGTGAATGCATTGTTATAGGTGTTTTAATTCGTTGAATACGATCAAAGTGTTAAAGTGTTTTTAATGAAATGAAATGTTTAATATCGGATTCGAGAATTAAATCATCTAAGTGTGACATTAGCAGAGCATAACCATGTGATTGCGCATTATAGTATTATATTAAATTACTATACTCTAAGTATGCATAGTTATAATTTGAATAAGGTTAGAATGTTATAATTGTTAATTGTTAATTGAATTGTGTTATGGATATTGTTTGTGCATGAATATGCTTATTTATGATTTATTATTATTTTTAAACGTTTTCTTTGATCTAGATTTCAAATTACTCACCCTTACAGTGGACATATTAGGTACACCAAGGAGACAGGCACAGAATGTCAAGGCCGAGAAAGTGATACTCTTGTTGGAGAGTATATTGTTTAGGGTGACCTCACGGTCCCATTTGTAGGGCAACCATTCATAGGTTTATATTGTAATAAATAGATTTTTGTAAATGTAATTGTAATTAATGATTTTATTTTGTTTAAGCATTTTTGTGAAATTGTAGATTTATATGAATATCCTTTAATTTTGTTAAGTTTTAAAGTATGACATAGCATTATTTATTTTGAACTGAAGGTTATATTTTTATTGGATTGAAAACTGTTTTGGACTGGTAGGTTTAAATTCCTTCGGGGAAAAGTCCGATTTTAGAGGAAACTCTGTCAAAATTTTTATAAACCCCGAACCATTTTCATAAATAAATGTTATTTAAAAGTAATTCTTAAAGTTTAAAAAGTAGGATGTTACAAGATAAAGCATTAAAGAAATACTTAAATTATAAGAAGATAAAGAAAATAAAGAAAGGATTTGATAACAGACGGGCGGTAGTCACTGTCATCACTAAAAGAAATAAAGGATTCGCTGACAGGCGGGCGATAGTCATTGTCATCACTAAAAGAAATAATGGTTTCGATGGTAGGCGGGCGATAGTCAATGTCATCACTAAAAGAAATAAAAGAAATAATGGTTTCGATGGCAGGCGGGCGATAGTCACTATCATCACTAAAAGAAATAATGGTTTCGATGACAGGCGGGCGATAGTCACTGTCATCACTAAAAGAAATAAAAGAAATAATGGTTTCGATGGCAGGCGGACGATAGTCACTATCATCACTAAAAGAAATAAATGAAAAGAAAGGTTTCGATGGCAGACGGGCGAAAGTCACTGTCATCACTAAAAGACATAAAAGAAATAAAGGTTTCGATGGCAGACCGGCGGTAGTCACTGTCAACACTAAAATAAATAAAAGAAATAAAGGATTCGATGGCAGGCGGGCGTAGTCACTGTCATCACTAAAAGAATTAAAGGACACGATGACAGGCGGGCGGTAGTCACTGTCATCACTAAAAGAATTAAAAGATGGGGTGGCAGGCGGTCGGTAGACACTGTCACCAGTAAAAAGGTAAGGGAATAAAAAGGTAATCGGCATTGTGGACAAATAATGAAAAGGAATAGAATGGAAACAAAAGAATGAGTGTGAGCAAATGAATGGAGAACTAAGAATGAAAATAAATATGAGAATAAGAGAAGAAGTAAGACAGAACTAAATGCGAAAAATAAATAAGAGAATACAAGAGTTAAAGGAGAAGTAAAAGAAATTAAATGTATGTTAATAACAATGTAGGCTTAGTTTATTACTATGTCTTCTTATAGGATTTAACTTTCTAAGTTCTGTGTAATGCTACCCTTCTTGCTATATTTTTAAAGGTACATAAGCGAAACTTACACGAGTCATGGCTGAGCAGGATTACATTCCACTACGTGGGGTGTACATTTGTTATGAGTGGACCGATATTTTGTAATTTAGAATATGTAATAGTGGCATGACCTGAAACTTGTACTAATCGGGCGTTAGGATCTGATCTAGCTATTAAACTACTGTGTTTTAAGTTTTTAAATAATTCTGGTCTGACAGATTTAAAAGAAGAAATTTTTGGGAAGTCCGAAAAACAAATGGAACTCTGCCGGATTTTCGTAAGGACTTTTTATAAGTAATCAAGTTTCAAAAGAAATTTTCAAGCACCAATTTTTATTCAAACTTAAAATTAACTAATTAAAGTGAGGGTGTTACGAAGGCTGTTTTCACATCCATCCTGTGCAACTCCAAGTCATAATGGGCTACTAGTGCCATGATAATTCTGAATGAATCCTTTCGTGAAACTGGTGAAAAAGTCTCGTTATAGTCAATGTCATTTTTCTGAGTGTAACCCTTTGAAACAAGTCTGGCCTTGTAACGTTCAAGGTTGCCATGAGAGTCACTTTTGGTCTTATAGACCCACTTGCACCCAACTCTCTTGCAACCTTCATGCAGTTCTACAAGGACCAATAAAACATTATGTTCCATGGATTTTAATTCCTCTTTCATGACATCTAACCACTTATCATAATTATTACAACCAACGGCTTGTGAAAACGAAACTGGGTCATTATTTTCAATGCTTAAGTCAGCTTCTAACTCTTGTAGATAAACCACAAAATCATTCGAAATAGCAGACTTTCTTTCTCTTTGAGATCTCCTTAATACTATTTCTTGTGACTCCTCTACGATAGGTTTATTATGAATAGCAGGTTCATTTACTTGTTGCTCCTCTAAATTATTATGCGGTGCAACAATTAGAGGAACATTTATAATTGAGATAGAGGAACGACCCACATGAACTTGTACTCTAACTTCCTTAATTTCCACATTTCACGGACAAGACGTACTCCCATCTCGCGGATGTGTACTCCCACTAATTTCATCATTTTCAATGAACCTAGCATTTCCAGTTTCAACAATTCTCAAACTATGGTTAGGACAATAAAATCTATACCCTTTTGACTTTTCTGGATAGCCAATAAAATAACCACTAATTGTTCTTGCATCCAATTTATTTTCTTGTGGATTATAAACCCTTACTTCTGCCGGGCAACCCCAAACATGCAGGTGCCTTAAGCTAGGTTTCCTACTGGTCCACAGTTCAAAAGGTGTCTTTGGAACTGCCTTACTAGGAACCCTATTCAACAAATACATTGCAGTTTTCAAGGCATACATCCACAAAAATATAAATATAGGTAAAGACGAATGACTTATCATACTCCTAACCATATCCAATAATGTACTATTACACCTTTCTGATACACCATTATGTCCTGGTGTACCTGGCATTGTGTATTGCGCACAAATACCACGCTTCTCTGTAAGTTTAGCAGAAGGACCTGGGTGTTTCCCAGTTTCATCATATCTTCCGTAATATTCACCACCTCTATCAGACCTAACAATTTTCACTTTTCTATCTAGTTGTCTTTCTACTTCATTTAAATAGATTTCCAATGCATCTACTGCTTGAGATTTTTCATACAACAAGTAAATACAAACCATAACGTGAATAATCGTCAATAAAGGTGATAAAATATTTTTCTTTTCCGAAAGAATTAACATCAAAAGGTCCACAAATATCGGTGTGCACAATTTCAAGAAGCTAGTTGCTTCTTGTGGCTCCTTTCTTTCTGTGTTTTGTTAATTTTCCTTTTATACAATCCACTCAAATTCTTAGGTCAGTAAAATCCAAGTCTGGAAGGACTTCATTCTTTATAAGCCTTACCATTCTCACCCAAGGCCTCATGACCCTTTGAGAAGCCCTCTGTGTGCTTGGCCGAGCTCGAGGCTCGACGGCCGAACAGACACCAGACACGGGCCGACCTCATGCTCCTACCAAGGTCCGACTTCCTTGTCCGACACCACCCAGAGATTCCGACACCAAGGACAGGATGACGTACGCATCTAATCCACAAGGACACCTCACCCACTCATAGCTCATTACAGGCTGGCCCTACTTGGGCCTAAAGCAAGCCCATTAGGGCAACCAGCTCCCCCCTATAAGTAGCTCCGTACTACATGGGGCTCAGGTATGTCCTCTAACCCTAATTATCACCTTCACACACCAGTGATTAGGGTTACTTCTTGGCTCTTTACCTTGCCACCTGAGGACACCCACAAACATCACAGATAAACCCTAGACAGAGGCTTCTTTAAGGTCTTCTTCCCTAACCTTGACGTCCTCTTAGTCTAGAACATCACAACATTAGTTTGCATAAAATTTGGAACAGGTACTGCATAACAAAATTTTTATTAGTGTTTTGATACGTAAGTTACATGCTATACATATAATATATTCCATCATTTAATATATACTAATGTTTTTCCTTTGGGTATACATTAAAATACAACATTAAACATAATGATGCTAATACAATAATCAATAATGTGTAATGCAACATGCAAGAATTAAATATTTATTATCTTTGGAAATAAATAAAACAGTGATGCACATGCATTACCTTCAATCATGTTTATTAATCATAAGAACAACTAATCTACCTTTAGGTGATCCATAAATGTCTTATAAAAATAAACTCACTGTAACACCCTGATTCGGCAACTTGAAAACTTCACTTAAATATAGTAAAAATTAGGGCCATTTTTTTTTAAAAAAAACAAATGTTACACAAGATGAGAACATGTAAATTTCCAAGACACAGTTATAATTAAAACTAATGTTCTCACTTTCATAAACCTTTCAAGTTCCAAACCGAGATGTCACAGGACACCACACTTTGAAACTCGTTTTCAAACATTATTTAAAACATCGCCCATGGACTGGTTTCAAAATATCAGTATCAAATAAAACATTTGCCGGGGTACAGTATGATAGAGCTAAGGTAACTAAGAACTTACACTGGAGTACATTCCGCCAGGGGAATTCCTAGCTTCTAGTCATTGCTTCCTATTATTTGTCGTCTAGCTCCAGACTTTGGTTGATGAAGCCCACCACGCTTCCACTGCGCCATCTACCAGTTGCAATATCAGCGGTTGCCGATACGACAACAAGGTAGGAGAGAGTCAGTGTTCCGAACACTAACGGGTTGACCTTGCGGTCTCAGAGTAGATTCGAAGTAGAAGAAGACAGAGGATATAACATAACTATATAACTAAAACAAAATACTAAAGAATGCAATCATCACCAACATAAATGCATCTAGCATGTTATGCACATAGCATGAATGACAACAATAATCATCATCATCATCATAAACACCATTACATTATTCGAATTCTTATTCCCAACATCTTTCTCACGAGCTTTCACAATCTTTCTTAATCCTTCTTTCCTCATAATTCCACACTCATTACTCATTCCAAGAATTCACTCATCTTATAAATCTTATTCGGTACTTGATATCTTTTGACATACTTTTCTTTGAAACATCTTTGTCTTTTAAATTTTATTGTTCCATTAGCATCAATGATGAGGGGGAAACATCATTGAGCTCACACACGTCTACATCTCCTCGGTCAACCACCCAACCTAGTCGGAAGCAAACAGGAGTACAGGACCTTTACCACGCGGGCACGACAGCTGTCACATCACATAAATGGTCCCAGACCAGGAGGCCTTGCCTCAAATCATAATCATAATAATAACAATGCACGCTCTCAGCGGCAATCACAAATGCCCCGTTCCAGTCCCTCTCACTGTTCTCGATTTGCAATCAAGGGGGCGATAGTACAATTCTAGTTCCGGTGCAGAACGTGCCACGGCATTAGACCCAGTCCCCACCACGTTAGTGTGCCACTTATGGAGTTGTTCTGCCTAGAAAGTACTCTAGACTTCTTGACGTGTCACCGTCATCGTCCTCCCCTCATGCAATCTCGTCCTAAGTATCCGCAGATACTTATCGTTCCTTCCTCTCCGCTACTTCGATACGACACTCATACCTCTCCGCGTTTGTAAATGTCTTTTAAAGTCTTTTAAGGTTTTACGTTTTATTTAACGGCTTAATCCTAACAGTCGGCTCGTCCTTGGTGCATCCCTTCAACGAAGCCCGACCACTAATCGCAATTCTTTCCCCCTATATCTCAATGGTACTCTTGCCTCAAATCACTTTCTCATCATCACCATTCTCATAAACTCATTTTCAACATATTTCTAATCGACGTCATCAAGATCTTTTCCTCGTTTTTCTCAAAATATCTTTTCGCAAAACTTTTTCGAAAACATGCTTTCACAGAACTTTTTCTTCACAACACATTTTCAGAAACCTTATTTCAGAAATCCTTTCACAAAACTTTTTCAAAAATAATATTTTCACAAAACTCTTTCAAAATTCTCTTTTCAAAAACCTTTTTCAAAAATCACATTTTTGGGTGAGTGTTAATGGAGGAGCAAGCTCAACTCAACACTAAGCTTCTTCCCAAAAACGTGGACGAGGAATCACATCACCATTCAACCACATCTTACTTTCACAACCACTTTCTCTTTCAAATCTCAACTCTTTCCACTCAAATATCAATTCTCTTTCTTTCAATCTTTATCTCTTTTGCATTCCATTCTCATCACACTTTACCTCTTTCTCAATCATCTCAACTCATCGCTTATTTCTTTCTTAATCATTTCTCATGTTTCTCATTCGTTTTCTCTTTTCTCTTTTCAATTTATCTTATTACTTTCACGGTTCTATCACCATCATTTTGCTATCCAAACATAATCAAACATTTTCTAAACAGAATAAAGAATGCTCAACGAATAAACATTTAGGATGCAAATAATTAAACATTTAGTATGCAAGTAAGACAGATAGGCATCTAATCACAACACCCCTGTTGCCTAATTCGCAGTACTCTCACAATCCGCCCATTCGGACTGCGAGCAACCACGTTACGGTATCACAACACTCTCACTCACCTGGATGACGACACATCCAAAAACTTTCCAAGATTTCCAGTCGCTAATCTTGCCACGTTCCCTTCGCGTCCGACACCCGAACTATACATTTTTCCCCGTGCGTTAGAAACGATTTACGTGAATTCTTAATTTCGTTTTAAAACACTTTGAAATAATTCCTTTCTTAAAGACACATTACCAATATCAAAAAGGTTTCAAAATCGAAAATCCTCTCAAGAAAACTTTTTAAAACAAAGTTCATTCTTATTAATTTAAGACACTTTGATTGAAAAGATTATTTTCTTTAAACACTGAATGAAATCTCTAAGAAAACAACTCTTTGAAATTCTTTCTTAAATCAAATACAAAAAGGCAAAACTTCAAAACCAATTAAATTACTTGTTTAATTTCTAAATTTCACAATGTCATTAAATACTGATCACAGAATATCAATTAAGAATTTCAAAAACATTTTTCAATTACTTTAAAAGCTATACACAGACTTTTCATAATTCAGACAATTCCAATTCAATTTGACACATTCATTTAACACAAAAGGGCAATCACATACACAGTTCAAGGCATACAAATCACTCACAAGCTCACACACAGAAAGTTACATTGTTGGTTGTTTAAAATCATCAATTAAATTATAATCTTTAACTAAATTAATTACTTTTTTTTTTTTACAAAATCAAATCAATTTATTCATTTTTATTTCCAAAACCAAGAGATATAGAAATCACACAGCACATTCACATAGTGTTATACACCCAGAAACATGGTCATCTTCATGAAAACAAATGTCCAACCATTTTGAATATGTGTGGACCGAATTATACATATAGAATTTCGCAAAGATTAAATGCACAAATAAAACATAAAATCATGGAATTATTTTCTTTACTCTAGGCTAAAACCGTGAGCATGCAATGGAAAAATTAACAATTTTAATTTCATTTTCCTAACAATTTAAATCACAAACCACCTCACATATTTCCTTTTTGAATTCATTTACTTCATGCATGCATCTTTAAATTCAATTAACTTAATCATGCATGCAACCTAGACAATGGACAACATAGCTCTCTACCTAGTACCTAGTATGGCTTAAGGTCAACACACCACATCAACATGCACCAACATTATTAAAATAATTTCATTTTCAAACACTTTTAACATACATAAAATGAATTCAAGACTTTAACTTTTTCTTTAAAACAAAAATAAGGATCTGATTTAATCTTTATAAAAATAACATGCATGTGTTTGAAATTATTAGATCTAGTCTTAAAACAAACATGCATCACTTTTTCACAAAATAAAAAGCATGGATCATATTATTTCCAAGCTTGGCCGAATGGCCTTCACCAAAATAAGGCATGCACATAATCAAACATTTAATCAAACAAGGTTTATACTTAAAAAATCAATTTTAAAACTTTGTTTCTTTAATTTCCTTCTTAAAACCGTAACACACACACAAAAAGGAAGACATAATTTTTTTCACTTAAAAATTAACATGTAAACTTAAGATTTAAACAAATTCATGCTTGAAAATCATTTTTAAAACTCACTTCTTTACTTTTCCTTTTGGAACCGAATGATATAGAGGAAGAAACATAACCTTTTCTTTGGAAAATTAACATGCAAGTCAAAGATCTAAATATTTTTCATTCATCAAACAAAAATAATCACATGCACACACTAAGATCATCACCAAATAACATGCAAAGCCAAATAAATTTTAGATCATGAAATTATTCATCAAATAAACATGGAAACACATAGATCATGGTTTAATAAAAGATCTAACAAAAGATTAACATGCAAAAACTAAAAATTTCGTTTTATAAATAAACAAACCTAGATCATAAATTTGTTCACCAAATCATCACATAAATGCATATGATCCACGTTTTAAAGCAAGAAAATCAAGCATGTAAAGAAGTTTGTTTTAGTTTTCATGAAAATCTTAGCCTTTCTTTAGATCTTTAAAGATTTAGTTTAGAAAAATATTAGATCCATCAAGAACAACATGAACCGAAATATAAAATATCAAGGTCACATATTACAAATTACTTAGAGTCCTCAAAAGTCCAAGATCAAAAGAATAACAACTCATAAACTCCAAAATTAAACATGCAAGAAGAAAGAATAACGATCTACAAACTAAGAAAAGAAAACCAAACTATTACAAATTCCTCTTGATCTTCAAATCCTACCATGAAATGGGTTGGTTCTTCTAATTCTAGCACTCTTGATCTACAAGAAAAGGCTTGGTCCAAATTGAATCTCCTTCTTCCTCCTCTCCTATGGCTCTCGGCCATACTCCCTCCTTTCTCTCTATTTCTTTTCTTTTCTTTCTAAGAGTAAAATGGGCTCTTAGAAGTAGTGTTTGTGTTGGTACGGTGGAAGAAGAAATGGAATGGAAAATAGGAGAAATGAACTAAGGCCAATTCTATATAAAGGCAAATTTATTTTCCCTCTTGTGCCCTTGATGGTTGGTTCGGCTATAGCATAAGGGAAAGGGCATTTTTGGGCTTCCAAAAGTTTGCATGGCTAAGGTCTCCAAAGTCAAGGAGACAAGGTGGAGTGGGCTATGTCACTAGGGGACATCTTAGGCTTAAAACTAGTTAGGGTTTCTAACTTAGTTTAGTTTGATTCTAACTAAGTTTGGTTCATTTGGTTATGGCTTGACTTACTCCTTAAGCTTCTAGGAAATTCTACTCCTAACATACATACATACACGTATAACATACACACACATATATACACACATACATACTCATACCGTAGCACACACATACACACATACATACTTCACATTTTATTTTCTTAATCTTATTTACTTAAACTTCCTAATTATTAATTCATACCATAATGCAATCAATTCACAAATCACATTCACACAATTAATTTCATGCATCACACAGTACACACACATTGAATCAAACACATTTCACATAAAATTTCAAGCCCAAATCATTAAATTCATTTTCTTAAAAACACAATTCTTTAAACTCGTATTTCACTGTTCTGAAAATAAATTTCTGTAAAACAACCCAGAAAAATCTGAAAATTATATTTTTAAAATCTACGTTTGAAGACGATCGTTTTGATATAAAGTTCATGAAAATCCGAGTTATGATTAAAAAGTTACGAATTTTTAAAGTTAACAGTTCAAAAACTTTATTTCAAACAAAAATCACCTTTTAGAAAAATCACAACTTATTTCTAAAATTCAAATCAACAAAACCATTCAATTTCCATTTAAAAAAACATTTTATTTATAAACCCATGAAAATCAATATTCCGTCTCTTTCTCACATAATCTATTTTCTGAAAATCTCTTAAATCCCAAAACTTCAAGATTCATTTCGACGATACGCACGTATGGGAAAAATGCGGGGTGTTACACTCACTACTACAAAAAAAGCTTTTTCAGACCGGTTCCGAACCAATTTTCAGACCGGTTCCGAACTGGTCTTAAAGCCCCTGTTGCTAAAAATGCATGTTAAATGAGACCAGTTATGAACCGGTCTTGTTTATATTAACGAGACTGGTTATTAACCGCTCTGATTTAAATTTTTGAACCAGTCTGAATAATGATTTTGAACCGATCCGAATATTAATTTTGAACCGGTCTGAATAATAATTTTGAACCGGTCTGAATAATTCTTTGAACCGGTCTGAATTATAATTTTGAACCGGTCTTAATCATAATTTTGAACCGGTCTGAATTATAATTTTAAACCGGTCTAAATAATTCTTTTAAATCATTATTTTTAACTGATCCGAATTAATTGTTGAACCGGTCTGAATTATTATTTTGAACTGATCTGAATTTGAATTATTTTTTGAACCGCTCTGAAATATTATTTTGAACTTATCTGAATAAATTTTTTAACCACTCTGAATATTATTTTGACCGCACGCATCTTGGCAGAATTAAGACATTCACTGATATGAAACAAGAGGCAATTAACAAATAAATGAAACATGCATGTATATGCATCTACTAATTAATTGTTTATAATATATGTACAACCTATATATAGTATTGTTGGAAGCTAAATCTTGAATTACTAAGTCATAATGTCAACAAAGTAGGTGCATGATAATAATAATAATAATAATAATAATAATTCCATAATATATATCTAAATAAAGCTTGCATCGTTCACCAAAAAATAGATAAAGCTTGCATCATCATTTTCCACATCACATGTGCACAGCGAAAGATAGTCATACCTGCATAAAAAAAAATAATGGATGACTGATGTAACAAATTAAATGCTTTGTCATACCAAATGACAGTTAGAAATTATAGAGAAATGGAAAAAGTCTTGAGCAATAATATATGTGCTCCATTTAGTTTAAGTGCTCCACTTATAATATGTGCTAAGCTAAAAATGTGAATGAGTAAAATACTTAAATAAACATTTGGGCTCATCTTAACATATATGAAAATGCTAATTACTAAATCAATGAATTTAGTCAAGAGAGTATTATTATAAATTATTAATCATCGAAATACTAATTTTAAATCGAAATTCAAATCACATTTTCATAAAATATGAGTCAAATCTTTATAACCTAAACTAAACTTTTGATCCCAATCTCCCACTTGTTAGCACCTTACAAAAAATAGTAGGAGAAGAGTCATATATTTAATTTTTTTCTAGCTCATCTCTTGAAAGTAACCTGCATTCTTTTAGACTACTCATAAATTCCTTTTCAAACTTTTTTTTTGAAATGGAAGGCATTTTATTAAGAGGAACTGTCCTCAGATCCTTTTCAAACTTTGTAATAAGCTAAGTAAGAAAAGTTCACAGCCACACATAATTCAACAATTATCTAAAAAAACAATGAAAAACAAAAGGATCAAACTTGACACAAATTTTCTACAGCAACAGTCATAACCAATTGATTAGAATCAGCATGAACAAACAGAAATGCAGAATTTACCAACTACAAGTCAAATTCAGAATCAATCATAACCAAATAATTCGGTGCAACACTTGCACAAGCCCTAGGAGGTCCATAAACCAAATAAAGCACATATTTTGATTCCCAAAAATAAGATATGCATAGATACAAATCAAGCATTACCAAAACAGAACAGAGCATATATAGGCTATAGCGATGCTCATTGTTTATAAATCAATTGGTTCACAAACGAGTACAGAACAGAGCATAATTGTTGTAATAAAACTATAACAATTAAAGTTGAGAGCCGGAATGAAAACACAACTTTGCAATATTCATTTATCAAATCATAAGCTACCTTTTCTACAGGAATTCCATCATAGATACAGATATTCCTGTTATGAAAGATGGTAAACAGAGTTGTACCAGGACTCACTGCGTTCAGTCCAGATGCTAGCTAGCATTGACCTGAAGAAAAAGTTGAAAATCACAAACTCAATATAAAAGATAATCATTAGCTTGGCATTGGTGAAAATTGTAACTAGAAATGACAGGGATTATAGATGCTGTATACTGGTGCAGACGTCTCACCTAACTGTCATAAAAAGACTTTCATCTCTTTTCAACTTAACTGACATATGCACTGAAAGTGTTTTGTGCGTGTGACTACCAAGTACCAAGCCAAAAATGGTTTCATTCAGCATCCTGAGTTAAGATTTGCCTTATAACAAGGGTTGAACCCACATCATTTCTAATGACTTCCAATAAAACCATAACCTCAAAAAAATTTCTTGTGTTCCTTTTAACTTAATCAGAATCACGGTTCCGTAGTAATTTTTATGCTGAACTTGACTTAACAAGTAGATATGTATCCTTTTATGCCTAGCTAAAAGCCTCATATCTTTAAAAAGCTATAAACTAAACATGAAGTGTTAAGTGAGAGGTTCAAAAATCAACAGATCAGAGAACTAAAGCATTAAGCCATAGCTATTAATGGCTTTCTCAAGTTCATAATTGACATAAATAATCCCAAAGATGGTCAAAATTAATAAGCTCTAAAGGCATAAAACATTTCAAATTCAGAATCTCATGTTTTCTTCAAGCTGAACTCAAGTCCTTGCATGTTTTTACCTTTTTCTAATCAATAAACAAGTCTAATGTATATATAACTCTTGCTGCAAATAAAATCTCTTCATTCCTTGTCTTTATCGCCAGCAAAAGTAACCAAAAAATGAGAACGTCCTTGAGAATTAAAATAATTTTGGACTCGGCAACTGCTTCTTCCCCTTCACATGGAAGAAATTAAAATGAATAACAATTTACTTTGCTTCTAAATTATCGATTAAAACCTCCATTATTCATAGCATTCAGAAAAAATATGCACAAACAGATTACAAGAGGATCAACTTTCTCCATAATCTAACCTCTCAACATATAATCCGCAACTGATACAATCACACAACGACTAGAAGACCTCTATCTCCTGTCTACATAGTTCTTCCTTTTCTTATCTAGAAATTCTGTGCACCTCGATTATGATTGCAGTTCGTGCAACCAAAATAGAAGGAAACTTATAATATGCAACAACTGTTATCAGTTATTCGGATGATCATTGGATTAAGGCAGAAATGTTGACAGGTAGGTGGCACAAATGAAAAATTCTTAGTTTGCTATTATTCTTCTAAGCAAGAGGAAACAAAATGGTTAAACATATCGACCAAATATCATACGGATAACTTTACAAGTATCTGCAAATTACAAGACTCATTTCATATAAATATTAACAACAAAATATCATATAAAAGTAAAATTTGATAAAGGGGAAGTCAAGTTCACATCTGCCATCTAGTCATGAGGTTCACCATATGATAGATGTGAGTCCAGAAAGGATTATAAGCAGATTTTTCCTTGTTAATAGACCATAAAGCCTAGACTTCTATGAAATTGCCACAATTTTGATTGACAGGAAAATTATTTACCCCCTAAAATAAAGTAACTTGAATATTATACTGTGGACAGTATTATTACTCATGGCGAAGACTGGAGCGCAAATAAGATCAGCATCTGCTTGGACAGCTGTCTTCTCGTCGATGGGGCGGATGGATTGCAACATCGCTTGACCATTAACGTGCCTTCTAATTCTTGTTGTGAAGTGTAAACCTATGACTACTGAATCATATCTGTGTGAGCAAATGTCAACACATTTGATACTAAAGTATGATTTAACTATCTCTAATTGACTACCCAAACTTTTATTCATTTCCCAACTTAAACAGTTGATTTTTCCTAAAGATCAAACATTGAGAACACTTTGAAAACATTTGGATCCTTTTCAAACTAAACTAGTGTATTTGAGAAGGACTTTGAGCTTATTGCTGCAATTCTATTCTATCTTGTATAGAGTTCCTAAGGCACACTAAGATTTACCCATGAAGTTTTCCTTGGTCTTGGAACTTCTCAACCATCTTGTATATCATTTATACTTATCCTGAGATAATAATAAGCATTAACATTATAATACTCTGTCATTAAAGAAGAAATTCAAAAATGTGATAAAATCTCATTTCAAGCATAGTATATAATTCATTCTCATTAATTAAATGCCCACAAAAGTCACTGAATCTAGATCCATAGAGGCTTAAGCTCTTATCTCACAATAATGGAAATCAAAGAGCAATATGGCATTCATCTTTGTTTTTGTTGCCATGGCATCCATCAAAATTATAAACTTTTTTTCCCTGAATAATGTGTCATAGTACAGTAAGTAGAAAAAATACAATAAGATGGAGGGAAATAAAGGGATTAGGGGTGTCAAAGAATATAGTACATGCATAGAAATAGAGAGACACATATGACTTATGGGACACACACATATCAGTTAGAAAAGGAATGCATGGCTGACACATCATCAGACAAATTATATAATATGATTTATGAGACACGCACATACCAGTTAGCTAAATGTTGGCACTAGTTCTATCAGCATTGCTATCACCATACAATCCAATATAACAAAATGAAAAATAAACCTCACCTCGCGAGCCTTCTCAGTTTCATAATCATCATACAATGCAGCATCAACACGTTCATGGTCGACAAGACCAATCATAGAATTAAACTTGCTTTTCTTTATCTCCTCACTGTAGCAACCAAATTCACATCACATAAATCATTTACCACTAATCAATTCATCAATTCATACTTCCAATTGAACACTTACATAGTAATTTCAACCACCGGAAGCTCGGATATAGATTCATACTGCACAGATATGTAGAAATAGTGTAAAGAGAATTAAGTACCTTAACCACAACCATGGTTAACGTTCCAATACTCTCTGATAACCCTGTCATAAGATAAGAAGACTTTATTATTCTGTGAACCTAATAATCACAGATGACATATATTCATCTTCTCTTACTTGTCATATGATAGAAGTATAATAAAGGACCTGCACGTACCAGCAGAAATAAATATATAATTTTGCATAAAAAAAACAATGTCATTTATCCCTCCAAATTGTTGCAGTGACATCAATCCAACTCCAACCTAAACCAAGCGGCTAAATACCATAAGAGTTTGCAAAAAGTTAAGATTGGCTGCATGAAAAAGATAGTTTAGAAAGCTCACAATAAGTGCCTTCATATACTGCACTTGAAATAAGCCAATAATACTAGCTTTTGTTTTCCGCTGAAGGACTTTTGTATAATCCTACAAAAAGAAAGAACAATGTATATAACTAGTTTTTCATGACATATTTATACCCTGAAAATAAATTGAAGTGGAAAGAACAAAGGAACTGAACTATCAATACACTCAGCTCAAAACAACAAATGCTCAAAATAACATTTCCATTGTTTTTCTTCCTAGTTAGATTGTAACAAAAAAGAAATACCAATGAAGGTAGATTTACATACTTTAATTTCCGCTGCCTCATGTTGAACATGAGCATTCTTCTCTCTAAGGCGCTGTAGAGCAGAATCACTCTCCTTCAAGCGACCGATCTTTGCCTGCATAAGATTGCAAGTTTTGTGAGACCCACAATTTTACCCAATTTATTTGTGAATTTATATTTGAATTTGAAATATTATATTTGATTTTTGAGAAATTATGATACCTGGATTAATTTAAAATCGTATGTTTTATATATATGTATATATGCACGTGGTATATATATTATATATTTATGCATACCAATGTTTTCTCTAATGTATTTAAGTTATACTCTTAAGATGAAGTATTTTAAGGTATAGTATTTGATTTAAATGATCATAGAGAATGAAATGTTTTTTGAAGGATTAAGGTGTTCTATCTTCAGAAATTCATATATTTTAAACCGTACGTCGAAAAATTACAAATGATATGTCAAAACGATCGTATCAAAATCTAGATTATGAAAATTTAAAGCTTTGAATTTAATTTTGGATTTTTCGAATTTTTATTGCTGAGACAGTACAGTACGAATTATGTGTTCTAAAACTTGAAAATGTTATTTAAAGAAGCAATTAATGACCTTTTGAGTCAAGTGTATTTTATTTTGAAAACAAAAATACATTTATGAAGTTTTCTATTGGACCACCGTTCAAATAACATATATTTTCGTATTTTTTATTTGAAAGCTTATGAAGTGCATTTTTGGAGGAAATGATCTTAGAGCTTCAAAAAATTCATAACTTTCAAACCGTAAGTCCAAAAATTATAAATTTTATATGAAAATGATCATATCGAAATGTATTATCTGAATATGTAAAAATAAAATTTTTATTTTTACATATAAAAAAAATTACTGTACAGTAGGAAAAACGAATTGTTGGTATTTTAAACTTAGGAAAAATTATTTTGGAGCCTAAAATAAATTATTAGACTATAAAATATTTTTATCTATACATTTAAATAGTTATCTGAATGCTCATTGGCTGCACCGTCCAAAGTTTATTATTTTTCTAATTATTTCTGAATTTTTCTAAGTAAAGGCTTTATTATGATTGGTTGTTGAAGAGGTGAATTCAAAAATGAGCCAATGAAAATTTTTCTCCTCATTTTGGTCAAGGGTACCGTCCAAAATATGAAGGAAAGAGGGAGATATTTTGTTCAGCAAATTACTAGAAGCATCTTTGAATTAAGGCTTTAGTTTTTAGGAAAATAATCATCATTAATGCAAGTGCATGTTCCAAATGATGAAATTGAATTTTTTTGACCCATTTTTGTTGAAAGGGGCATGTAAATCAGACTTGGAGAGGGGGGAAAATATTTTCACTTCACCTATAAATAGATGCATAGCTTCATCACTTTTTCACACACATGTTACAAGCATTTTGAGAGAAAAAAATTCAAAAGAGAGACTTTGAAAGAGAGGGTTGGGGCGTGGCACTCTTGAGGGGAGGAAGGAAAATTTTTCATTCTCATTCTTGAAGATCACATTGCTTAAGGAAGAAAGGTAACCCTAGAACCTATGTTTTACTTTGTTGTTATCTCATTAATCTTTAAAATCTCTCTTCTATGGATATGAATTATAAACTAAAATCTCTAAATACTTTTTGATATAGATTTTTGAATTATGTATGTGAATAATGTTATTAGTCATATGAACAAAGAATGAAAAGGGACTCAAATGAGGTTTAAAGAAATGTTCCATTTCCCCTTTTTATTCAATGTAATGACCAACTTTTGATGATGATATGGGAAATAATATTCTGGATTTTTAGTGATAAAAAGTTATGTTCTTAAAAATATTCTAAAATTCAATTTTTTAAATTGTTTTAAGTATTTGTGAATTTTGTTCATGTTCATATGAATAAGGATTAAAAAGGGACTTATAAAGTGGTTTAAAGAAACAAAGTTTCCCCTTTTTATTTCCTTATGATGGACGAATTTTTGAGAAAGAAATAAGGGAATGGGAAAATGTTATTTGCAATCATATAAAAATGTTTAAGTGATTTTTGAAATTTTGATAATGATTGTTTGAGGTTTAGTCATGAATTTTTAAAGAGAAATAATCCTCTGATGAATAAACAAAACTTAATTTGGAAATTTTGCAAAAAAATTATTTTGCTCACTGTATAAACCGTGAGGTATATGGGAAAACAAAAAAATAAAATTTGTATAATTGTTGGATGTTTATGTGCATGAGTTATTCTTTGTTCTTAATAGTTATTATAAGGTTTAAATGATTGATTATGTGAAAAATAATTTTGGTTACTGTTTTTATCATGATGATATGGCCGAATTATTATTCATATAGGGTAGGTATGTTGTGGTAATTTTCTAAGTATATCTGTAATTATGTGGTGTTTATATCTTAAATTTTTGAAGTGATTTCATGAAATAACAATTGAAGAAATGAATTTTATAAAAGTTAATAATTCTGGGAATTTATTTATATTCTGGAAAATTTTAGTGGCATGAGGATATATGAATTAGAATGATTTTTCTATGTGTAATCATGATGTGCCTATATGCCTATGTGGTTAGTGTAGTTTATAGTGTGAAAAAGAAAGTTTTTAAGTGACTGAAATTATTATTTTTCTGGAAAATCAAGTTGCTGTCCAGACTTGATATAAATTAAAAATTGTGACTATTTTTATAAGTTATGGATATTTTTGAGTTATAGTTCTTAGTTCTTGTATATAGGTGTTAGAACTTTAATTATGATGAAATTTGTGAGTAAATGCAACTTGTTTGTGTGGCTGTCCAGCAAGTTTATTTTGTTTATATAAGCCAAACTTTGGGATATTTTTATAATAGAGTATGTATGTAAGCTATAGGAAAAAGTGACATATTTTTCTTATTAACTATTTGAAAGAAATGTAATTTTTGGGAATTAAAGTCTAAGCTGTTCAAAAAAAAATATATTGTCTATGTGATTTGATTAAATTGTGATGATGTGATAAAAATAGGTGATTTTATGTAATAGGAGTTTAGATGCATAATATGTATGAACTGATGTTTAAAAGTGATTTTTTTTATGTATTGTTTATAGTTTGTAATTTAAGTACATTGACAATAGAGAAAAATTATTTTGAACTTTGAATGCTTGTGTTTATATTCTAAGAGTTATATGTGTTTATAGTATGATTATGCAAATTTTGTTTACTACTTGATTTGATTTAAATGTTGCATCAAAGATGAGTACTTCTAATTCATACTGTATGAATAGTCTGAAAGTGGTAGTTGTTATAAGGTGTTTAAAAATGAAATTTTTAGTAAAGGAATAGTTAAGATTTATTTTTAAGATGTTATTATTATGTTTTAAAAATTATGTCACGTTTGGAAAAGGTTTTCATGATTTAAAAGCTAAAAAGAAAAAGTAATTTTTCTGATACAGTAATCTGTTTTTGATTTTCAAAAAGGATTAATTGATTTCAAGTATTGGATATTTTGAATACAAGTCTTTTTGGGAATTCAAAGATGATTGGAGAAATTGTATTTGTTAAAAGGTCATGTATCTTTACCACTTGTGGTTTGCTTAATTAGAATTGTGTAGTTATTTATGGAATCATTTTGCAAATATTATTTGGTAAAGGCTTTCGTTCGGATTCGGGTGACGTGACTTCAACTCAAGAGGACACTAATTTTGTAGCTTCAACTCAAGGTGAGAGAGAAGCCTTCTTAAGATATAGTGGCATGTAGGGTAATGTTAGGACGTTCCGTATCATCTCAAAGGTCGGAACTAGGGATCTATCGGGTGAGTAGTAGAACGGCAATTGTGTGTGTTCCGCCGTTCATACAAAAACAACGATCCCTCGAATATAATTGTACGTGTTGTATATTCTGTTTTATTATGATGCTGAATCGATTATAATATTAAATTGTTAATGATAACATGTCTGGCGTATATGTTATATAAACCTGTTATTGGAAAATAATTGATTCATATGATGTTATGTTGGAGAATTTTTGGGGATTGATTAAAAGGCTTTATGATTTAAGGAATTGGTATGGAATCGTTATGGAAATTTATGAAAGTTTATAATGTTATCCCCTGATCGCACTGTCATGGTGACGTGCTTGATCGTTAAGTTTTGCCGGCCACGTGAATGGAACGTCGTGGTTGTGAGCTCGGTTTGGAATTCGCTGTGATTTGGAAGCGCCTGTGATAGGTTAAATCCCATAGAGGTCGAGACCCGTTAGAAGTGTGGCTTAGAATGGGTCGACCACAATTAGGAATGTTCAACTTAGTAAAACGCTTCGATGAGTTAAAAGAATTAGGAACCCCTTTTCTAAACCTTGCGTTGAGAGTGAAGTAGTGGAGAGGAAAGATATCGTATGCTTGGAGGTTGGATCCTCTTCAAGTGGTGATTGTGATAGGGGAGGGCAAGGACGGTGAACGTCAAGAAGCCTTGAGCGCTTCTCTAGGCAGGACGAATGCTACAATGACCAAAGTTAGTGTCGTGGCAAGGACTGCATGCACAACTAGAGAGAGTGCTGTCGTCCCCTTGAGCAAATCATAGATGGTGAGAGGGAACTCGAACGAGGCTAGAAGCTCTGCTTATTTTTGACTCCTTTTTGGAAAATGTATTTGTAATTTTGCTGACCGCAAGGAAGTTAGTTCCAGCGTGTTGTTTTGCGACTTCGATGCCAGCGTGGTTAGGGTTCCTGTGCGTCCCATCTACTTTCCGAACTAGGATATGGTTGGACTGATGGAGGAGATGTAACGTGTGTGCTATCCATCCCTTGTACCTCGGTAATGGTATCCCCTTTTGATTTACCGATGGTCGTGACGTTGAAACTTAGAACCTAAAGATAATTAAATATAACGGTTATGGTTTTTAAGAGGCGTACCTTTTTGGGAAAGGATTTATGGTAATTAACTGAAGTTATTATAAGGTAATGGTAATAATGATGTATATATTGTATGGTCTTAATATTCCCCTATGGTAAGCCCACACCGTCGATGATAATATCGTTCGGAAGTGCTTACTCTCTCTATTTCCTTTTCCTGTGGACATTGGGGGACAATGTTCATAGATGACAGATCAAGTAGAAGTTCGAGTAGTAGTTGCTCAAGTTGCAAGAGGATCGTGAGATGGTGTCCATAGGAGGAGGAAGCAGAAGCGGTAACCGAGGAATCTCTCAGACACTTGTAGCGGAGGATAGCAATGAAGACTAGTAATCTAGGATAGTATAGTAGTCTTTGTTTTGTACCCTATCTTAAGGTGATTAAGACATGATTACTCTATCCCGATGTAACCCCTGTTATAATAAAGGATTATTTGGAAAGAAATAAAAGAAGTTCTTTTGGTTACGTATCAAGTTCAAAAAGTAATTAAATGTTTCCGCAAGTTAACCATCGAATAAATATGGCGTTAAGAAAATAAGTTTTTGGAAATGTGTTGGTAACATCTTATTTTGGAAAAAGAATTTTATGTTGCAAATATTTTGAAAACCAAGTAACTCAAATAGTATTATGAAAACCTTTTTGTAAAAGAAATAAAATGAACGGATTTTGGTAAATGTTATAAAAAAAATGGCGCAAATTTTTAGTGAAAATCCTAAGTTCCAAATTGGGGTGTTACAAGTTTCACTTGTAATATTGTCTAATGACATGCCTTGACACAGTTGACAAAAGTAATAGTAAAAAATTTTAGTTGAATGTATGAGCTATGTCGATGACAAACAGCCCAAACAATGAACTTCCAGCAGCCATGAACAACTTATAACAATTGCTATAAAACATAGGGATTAATTAAGTTGCCAAATAAATTATGGAATCAACAACCATTAGATGAGTAATTAAGAATCTAACTTGTAATTCAACAATATGACTCTCATTTCCTAGTAGGCCTTAATGAGATTGTTCTATAAGCATTCAAAGTGAAAGGGTTTTGTCCTAGTTGCAGAGAAATAAGCAACGCTATGATATATAGGTCCTCTAATACACCTAAAGTGCTTCAAGCATTTTCTCAAACACCAAATAGGCAAAAAACAAAAAACTAAATTAATCAAGCATAAGAGAAATTTTGTAGCTAAACCAAAATAACATTTAGACAAAAGATTTGAAACTAATAGCAAATTCAAACAGGTAAGTCGAAGAATCTCACCTTTCTCACATTTGAAAGAGGAAGCCACGGAGGAGTTCAATTTTTCCAAGCAAATTTTGAAACCCTAAAATTGAAAAATTGAAATAGAAGAAGCACCATGAGAGTGAGTATGAGAGATTGGGATTAGAGAAATAAATGAGAGGGAGAAAGGAAGTCACCGATCGTGTTGAAAGGTGAAATCGAAGGCAGGGAGGGAGAGCGAACTGGAAGGCAGCGTCATTGCTGAAGAGAGAGCGCACGAGAGAGCAGAGGCAGTGGCTCACAGGGAAGAAGAAGACGACGAACAACAAAGAAGACGAAGAACAGAGTTTCCCTTTCTCAGGGGCTCTGCATAGGAGCTAGGTCTCCCTTTCTCACGGCATTTCCAATCCTTCTCCTTTTCGTTTTCTGATTTAGTGGTAGAGAAGCCAATGCTCAACCTCCTCGTTCTCGTTCTCCTCCTAGAGCCATAAGAAGGAAGAAGCAAATCGGGAAAGAAGAAAAAAACGAAGGAAAAAAAAAGGAACGAAGGAAGAAGAAGATAATGGTTATCTCGAGGAACGAACGAAGAAGAAGCAGTAAATTTATCTATTTTTTAGACTGTTTGTCGAAATGAACCACTCTAGTATGAACCAATGCCAACTTTCAGACCGGTTCCGCATCGGAACCAGTTTCAATTAATATATTTTCAGACTAGTCATTTAAATGAACCAGTCTAATTTAAACTAATTCAAACTTCCAGACCGGTTCCGCACGGAACCGGTCTTAATGAAGTGGTCTGAAAAATATATTTTGTACTAGTGACTCAATGACTCATAGAACAACAAATCATCATGTTGTACGTTTATAGCATCATCTATGAGTAATTGAGATTAACTATTATATGATTTAGAATTAATTTAGCTTTTCAAGTTTGACCACTTTGGTGATTAACTAACCTATCATACATTAATTCAAATCAATCTGTGAAATAATTTAATAATAAACTATTAATTTATTATCAATACATGATATCTAGAAAACTATTATATATATATATATATTGCGTGAAGTTGTGACATTACATGGCTTAATTGCATAATTGGTCCTTTATCTTTTTTATTAGATTCACTTTGGTTCTTTATCTTTTTTTTGCAATTTACTGGTCCTTTATTTTTTTTTTAAGATTCAGTTTGGTCCTTTCGTTAAAATAAAGTTAAATGAGAAGGAATATTCCAAGAATATTCTCCTTTCTAGGCTTAATTGCATAATTGGTCCTTTATCTTATTTATTAGATTCACTTTGGTCCTTTATCTTAATATTCCAAGAATATTCCCTCTTCTTCTTCCTCTTCCTTTGCTCTCTCCTTACAGCGGCGGCAGTCACCATGGGCGCCGCCGCCACCACCCATGCCACCGTCGCCGCCATTTTTAGAAATTAATCGGAATTGTTGAAGCGTTTTGCACGTGTTTTCACACGTTTTCCACCAGATTCATAGGAGACCATTGTTGATAACCAAGGTTTTAGAAAAAAGGATCCTAGAATTCGGATTTTGAGGAAAAAAGAACAAAAAACACGAATTTGTTTGAGGAATAATGAAAATAAAGCTTAAAAACCGTGAAAAATTGAAGAATGTTGAAGAAATTTGATTATTTTCGAGGGAAGAGGGTGTGAGCCAATGGTGGCTGTCGCCGCTGTAACGAGAGAGCAGAGGAAGAAGAAGAGGGAATATTCTTGGAATATTAAGATAAAGGATCAAAGTGAATCTAATAAATAAGATAAAGGACCAATTATGCAATTAAGCCTAGAAGGGGAATATTCTTGGAATATTCCTTCTCATTTGACTTTATTTTAACGAAAGGACCAAACTGAATCTTTTAAAAAAAATAAAGGACCAATAAATTGCAAAAACAAGATAAAGGACCAAACTGAATCTAATAAATAAGATAAATGACCAATTATGCAATTAAGCCTTACATTTATACTCTCATCACGTTAGTATAACAGTAAGGCATTATCAAAGTAAGGCGTGAACAGTAAGGCGTTAGTATATCACGTTAGTATATATTGATTTTATACAAAAATCCATGCGTGAACAATAAGGCATTATCAATTGGAAATCACCTTTTAGTATTACTATTGGTTTTCAATAGTAATCGGATAAATAAAAAAAAAATTAATAGGTATGAAATTAAACTTTCGCGGAAACCATAATATCCCTAAATACAATAATTAGGGTTCATACCACATCATAAATTATTTTTTTAATTGGAAAACCATAAATTTCTCAACCTATTGCTATGATACCACATATTAGTTGTACGTAGTTTTAATTTATTCGTTACAACTACAACAATAGGGATCTTGAAATCACATGACTTTCACATGTTATAGAGATAATAAAAAATATAATTACTAACCTCTATCCATTGCTATACTTGAGAGTGTTCTCCAACGTCCTTTGACCAAAAGTTAGGAAACAAGGTTTCTATTCCTTTGTCGTCTCTACTATTCTTTCTGTGTCGTTATGTGATGGTAAAAGAGATAAGAATACATTATAGTCAGGAACATGACCTGTCTCTTATTAATAGGTAAAAACCTTAGCTACTATTCATTGGCTTCCATCAAGCTAATGAGCCTTCAGAAACAATACCCTTTTTATCTAAATATGATTTACCCCATTGACATTTAATTATTTATTTACTAAACACAATTCAATATATGTCAGATGCACATCACATGAGACATACTAAGATATTAAAATCTTACCATTAATATAATTGGAAATTGGAAATGAAGCTTATATTAAGGACAAAAAAAGTCTTTAAATGTGGCTTATATAGAGGACATGAGGGAGTACATATTTCACGTATCAATTATAATATCTCATCAAAGAATTGTCGGAAAAATAAGAAACACTATTAATTAAAAAATAAATATACAAAAATAAAATAATATTATATGACATTAATCAGCTTGGATTTTGAAGTTACTAGAATTGGACTAATGCTGAGGGGTTTGGTTCGTTCACGTGATTGTCATCGATTCAAGCCTTTTAATTTTGAAACTAAAATTCAACCAATTTTCTTAAGAAAAAACAATTATATAATTCAATTTCAGAGTTTTATTCACTGTTCAATTTCAAACCCAGGTCGTAGCTTGTTTTTACTTATATGTGATTCATATCTTGCTTGGTTCGTGAACCGTACGCGTATGTGGAGAAAAGAAATGGTGCTTGTCCGATATAGAGTTCCTTCAAGTGAAAGTGATGTTATGCTGAACGGTGTTCCTTTCACACAATCTTTCTTATTGCCATCATGGCCTTTGAAAATAACAAGGATCAAAATATATTCGCTAGGACTACTTTTCCTATTAGAAAGTTCTAAATAAACTTGAAGAATCGGTTGACAAATACAAAAGAAAAACTTGAATCCATTTAACAAGCCTACACACACCTTCATTCATAAGTTCGGATAAAAAGTGGTTTGAAATTGTTTTAGATTGGGGTGAACGGAATTCGACTCATCTTGGTCCAATAATTTTGGGTTGGATTCGACCCATCAATATTGACAGAAAAAGATAAATGAGCTAAGGAAAAAAGTGAGAAATTCAGTATAATAGGTGACAGGTTCGAGTATATCTTTGAGTCATTCAAACAGTCTTCTTATACATATCAAAATTATATTGTACTTTATTAATTTGTTTTTGCCTAAAATTTTATGCCATACAAGGTTGACACAAACAAGGGTGAGAAGAACCCAACCTAACTTGTCCCAATGACTTTGGGTTGGATCTGACCTATCAAGGTTAACACAAAAAGGATAAGCATGGACAAAAACGAACAGAATCAATACAATAGTTGATAAATTCGAGTATACCTCTGGGTCACCCAACCTGTCCTCCTATGCATACCAAATTCTAGGGTGCTTTACTAATATCCTTTTAATAGCAAATCCTATTGATGTTTTTAATTTTTAAGTTGGCAGGATACTTAAATTATGTAAAGTGACAATAGTGGAGAGATAGTCCGATCGTCTAACATTACACAATCACTTGAAATTTAAATTTTAGATATCATTTTAACTAGCATTGACAATTAATATCTGTTTTAAAACCATACCTTGCCTGACCTAATTAGGAACAATTGGGCATGTGGGCAGCCTGTATTTTAATAAATAAAATAGAATAAAAAACTCACCCCTTGTTTCTCTCCCTCACAAGTTCTCTCTCCCTCTCTCTGAATTTATCCCAAATCAGACCCCTCCTCCCTTTCTCTCTCAAAGCAATGACAATGCCACCATAACGATTGTCCGCACACACTCACCACCACCACAAAGCTATGAAGCAAGTGAGCTTGTGTTGGGACACCGACAAGTATACAAGGTCGCACAAGTAATATAGCGAAAGTAGAGTGTCGAACCCACGAGGATTAGTGTTGTGGCAAATATCACCTTAATGTGGTTAAACGAATGAAATTGGATTAGAAAGATGGATATGTGAAGAAAAGAATACAATAAAAATTTGTTGTCAAAGCGGAAAAAAACTAGGAACTTGGTTTCCGAGATTAGGATTGTAACATGTGTTCGTGAATTTCATTCCCTTTTAGTGAACAACAATTCCGATAAATTACCGAAACCTGATTCCTCTAGCGAATCACTGTTTATTATAACTCTAAAATTCCTTAATCCCTTAAGAAAATTTTAGATTTATAATCTCTCCTTATAAAAACTGCCAGAATCCTAATGTTATATAATTTCACAAAGGTATCCCTACTCTCTTGCAAAATTATAAAGTTTGATTGAAGGTCAACACAATCCCCAATTTTCCAATTGTTGAATTAAGTCCCAAAACATAGATTAGCTACTTCCATGCATACAATAAAACACAATCAAACAATTGACTAAAAAGAGAGTTTCATTCATAAAACATACTTCCTCCGTCCCTAAATATAAAGCCTCTTTGGGGGATTTCACGTCCATTAAGAAAGTGGAATAATTTAGTTAATTGTATTGGAAATGTGAACTTTTGATATGTAATTTCAAAATTACCCCTATTAATATTATTGGGAATCTAAAAAGTGTTAAATAAATAGGGGTGATTGTGGAAAAAAGTAATTAATGATCATTGAAAATTGGTATGAGGCATTATAAATAGGGACAAAATAAAAGTGTCAAGAGGGCTTTATATTTAGGGACGGAGGGAGTATATGTTATTCAAAATCCATACTCATCCACCACATTCCTATGAGAAAATTAGTGATCCATTACAAAAGAATAAGAAAAAGAAGAATTAGAAAGTGTAACATCCCGAATTCTAACTCCTAGAATAATTAGAATAATAATAAGATAAGAAAATGATAATTTATTCTCAAGAGGAATTAAGTTGATCGATTAGGATCCATTTGAGTGCCATGAAGGAGTTAGGAAGCATTGGCATCGGAAAGGAGGTTGAAAGATAAACAAAAGAGCGTTAGAAGTCGTGTTTTCGTTGTTATAAAAACTCTATATTAGGAAATTCAAAATAAAAGATTTACAACTCTAAACACAAATTCCACGGTTGGATGAGAAAATTAGTATGTAGGGAAGCTTGCTTTCAAGTTTGAGCAAGATCCGACGGGTAACGAAGGAGATATGGCACTTTGAAGTATAGGGGAATGAGAACTAAGATGCTTAAACGATTAAACAAGGGGTTAATCGATTAAGACCTGATAGCTTGTAAAAATAAAATACATTGGTTAATCGATTAACACGCATCAGAATGGAAAAAAATAAAGGGCGATCAAGCCCCCATTTCATCCCAAACTCAATTCTTCTTCTTCCCCACCCCCAAGAACACTCATTCCATGACTTGAAACCTTGAAGGCTCAAGTTCTTGTGGCCATCCATCATCATCCTCAAGGTCCCAAGTGTCATCCTCTCTTCTCCCTCTCTTGTGGTGTTTCTCTCTCCATGGCTTCCTCCCTCTCTAGCTCCATCACCTCCTACAAGTTCTTGGTATGCTTGAGCAATGTTATTACTTTCTTTTCCTCCTTTTTGGTAAACGAAAATTTTTCATTAAACCAAACAGCACAAAAATATACATCAAGTCCTAAAAAGCATTTCCTTCCTTCCCCACCTACTATGTAGGGTTGAAAGAAAAGAAAAAGCCAAGAAAATTAAATTTCAGCCATAATCCTATGGGCTATTACATTATTGCAATAATTACTCAAAGAATTATAAAAAACATAAAATCTAGTAGCCAATTCCTTCTTCATAAGACCAAACACCTGGAATGGTGTTCTAAATTTCCCCATGAAATGTCTTCTATTCCTCTCTGTCCAGATATAATATAAGCAAGCAGCCATTGAGGCACACACCATGGACCGACGCCGTTTGTTGCCAAACCCAAAAGCGAGCCAGCGCAGCTAGGAGCCAAAATTGGTGCGCCAACTGGCAACGCCAATCCAGTTTGCGACCAGCTCCAGGATCTCCCTGCTCCAAATATATGAGATCATCATCATCATCTCTAATATTGTCTTCTCTTTTGCTATTTTGGAGGTTATGTGTAACAGCCCGATTTTCATAACTCAAAACATTTAACTTCTATTTATTAAAGTTGCCAAAAAATGAGGCCAATTTTTTTTCGTCGTTGAAGTGTTTGAAGACATCATTGAAAACCTCTTTATGTTCTTCAATTCACTTCTCCGAAAACCGAGTTATTACGAAAACCGTTCTTTTCATAAAACATTCGTTTTCATAAAAGAACTTGGTTCAAAATCATATTAACGGTTTTCAAAAACTTTGCATGAATTAATTTTGCATAAGGATGTACTCCACAAGTCAGATTAAAAACTTAGCTCAATTACATAATGGCTCATGGCCTCGGTAATCCTTGACTCAACAATCATCACAATCTAATCTAACCACACTATCCTATTGAAAACAATTGGGTGAAGTTCTTTCTTCTTCTTGCGTCCTCTCTCTGCTCTCGAAGATGATGCCTTTCCTGGTTGTGATTTCCTCCTTACTAGTAGATTCCGGCTCTGCTCCATTGAGAGTGGTGGAATTCCCTCGAGCCTCCTACCGAATCTTCTCTTTGTAGTTCCTGTAGTCTCGTATGATGACTTCCATCCGATACTCCGTCTGCCCGTTGAGATACCAGCAGCACCGATATGCCAACGAACAGGAGAGAGTAAGCATTCCGAACGACGGATCGTCGACGGTGTGGGATTACGCTAGGCAAAATAATAGGACCATACAAGCATACTATATAACACACAGGCACACAGCAATCAAACATATCATTATCATTATTATCCTTTTTTATGCATTTCTCATGAGTGTTCTTTCTTCCTTTCTTTTATTTCTTTATCTCCCTTAACTTCTCGTTTTCTTTTCATCCAGTCTTATCGAATCGCCCTCGTTAATGCTTTTGGGGAAATATACCATACATCATCAAAAAATTCGTTTCATTCTCGGTTATCACTCACGTCTACATCTCCTCGGTCATTCACCCAACCTAGTCGGAAGCAAACAGGAGTACATGACCTTTACCGTGCGGGCACGACAACTGTCACACATCAAATGGTCCCAGACCAGGAGGACTCAGCCTCAAATCATAATCATATCAATTCATATACATGGCACACTGTCTCACTACAGTGGCAAACAAAATGCCCCACTCCAGTCCCTCTCACTGTTCTCGATTTGCAATCTAGGGGGCGACAGTATATTTCTAGTGGGCCCACAGAGCTTACCACGGCATTAGACCCAGTCCCCACCACGTTAGTGCGCCACTTGTGGAGTTCATTCTGCCTAGAAATATACTCTAGACTTCTTGACGTTTCACCGTCATCGTCCTCCCCTAATGCAATCTCCTCCTAAGTATCCGCAGATACTTATGGTTCCTTCCTCTCCACTACTTCGCACTCTCATACCTCACCGCGCATGTATTTTAAGTCTTTTAATCTTTTTAATTATCCTAAGGTCGGCCCGTCCTTCGTGCAACCCTTCAACGAGTCCCGACCACTAACTTTGCACAAACTTTCTCTCATCAATTCCCACATAGCACAGAGCTGGGATCACATCACGAAACTCTCATTTCTCAAACTTCCTCAGCATTCCTCATTTCTCATACTCATCTCATTTCGAAATCCTTTCTCAAAACCATCTTTTCAAAAACTATCTCAAAACACCATTTCATAACTTTCACAAAAACATAGTTTTCACCAACTTTTCTCAAAATGTTATTTCAAAAGACTCTCTTGATAAGCCTTTTCCAAAAATCCCTCTTTTCAAACCTCTTTTCAAAAATTTCCTTTCACAAACTTTTCTCAAAGTTTTCTTTACATAGTTCCTTCACAAAAATTGATTTTCACAAATCTTTTCAAAAAGTTCTTTTTTTTCAAAAATCTTTTCAAGAACTGCTATTCGAAAACCTTTTCAAAAATCTTTTCGAAGATTTCTTTTCAAAAACCTTTTAAAAAAAAAACCGTTTTTCAAAAAACTTTTCAAAAGTTACAACTTTGCTAAGCGCTAATGGAGGAGCAAGCTCAACTCAACACTAGTCCCAGACTAAAACCAAAAACCAAAAGGAGGCCAGCTCCGCTCAAATCACATCTCATATCCACATTCACATCACTCTCCCCAGCTCTGGCTCGTTCTCATCATTATCCTCAATTTCATTCCCCACTTCTCAAGTCTTTCTTTCTTTTCCACACATACCTTATTTCCAATCATTAGATCTTTCTCAATGTGTCTTTACTTTCAATTTCATTACTTTCTCAACTTATTCCTTTCGTTTTCATTTCTCATTCAGAACGTATCTATCAGCATATTACTCAGTTAATTTTAACAACAATAAATATCATTAGGCATAATGAAATAAAAACATAAAAGCATGCTATCAATCACACACTCATCACACAACAACATTGTGGCCTTCGTCACCTTCGTATAAGTGGCCACACAATCAAACAATTGCCACTATACTACTGACTCCGAACCACTTAGTTCCGATCTTTGAGATGATATGGAACGTCCTACTAAATCACCTAACTACCACAGTGTCTTAGGATAGCTTCTCTCTCACCTGAGGTCCAGCAATTTAATGCGTACCGTTGCCTCTGATCCCTTGTGCTGCCGGCTGCCCCAATCCCTTGTCTTTAAGGTTTCCTCGTACTAAATAAAATACACTTACGTTATTATCTTGTTCTAAGAAAACCTTTTCTTATTTCGTGACACTTTCCGTTCTTAATCAAGAGACTTAAAACACTATTGTTTTATCAAAACAATTCTCATATTTACTAGCACTTTAATTGTTTTAAAACCATTTGAAAACATTACATAAAAGGGTTTACATCATTTGGTTTGGTTGCTGGTCCGTCTTGAACAGCACCAAAAATATGTTCAAAAACACCGAAAAATGCCCCGTTTTCCATCCGGGTTTTTCTTAAATTAATTATTACTTGAAAGCTTTGCTTTAAACCACATGAAAACATTTTTGAAGTTAAGAAACAATTTAAAATAATTCGGGGCAGCGAAGGGTTACTTCATAAAAAAGAATTATTTTAATCAAAATCCGAATTCAATTACTCACAAACCAATCGTTCAATCTTAATTATAAATTAAACATTCATTTTCAAACAAACACTCACAAACATTTCGAATCAATCAAAACAACTTAATATGTCATGGTGCTATTTCATTTCTAAATAATTTCTTTAACTTAAAATTAACACTTTATTAATTAATTATAAACATACAACCAATTTAGTCAATCATCATGTGACTCACAGATAGTTTTAGTTTCACAAAACAAAGCACTTGGTCATACATGCATTCACATATCAAATTGCATCAAGATTTAAACAAATCATATTTATATTTACTTATTTATTTCCCTTTATCCTTAATTAAAAACAGGATAAGAATCAAACATTTATAACGCAATTTCAACTCATAAAGTTAACTAAATTTTTCATGAATTAAGAGCACCTTTTGAAATTGAGACACCTTGTGATTACATTTTGGACAGTAAAGCCAAAAATCAAAGTCATGAAAATACTTTTAATATTGTCTTCTCTTTTGATATTTTGGAGGTTATGGCTTCCTTACTCTCTTGATTCTCTCTCTCATTCGATTGATCCTCTCTCTCCTTCAAGAAAGGTGCTAGAATCATCAACCCCATTGTATTGTGGCTTCTCATCACTCTCCGGCTTGTCTCCGAACCGCTCTCCATCATCACCGCATTCGGTTCACTCGGTTTCTATTTTTAAAGCTTTAAAAGCTAGGGTTTGGTATATCTTCTCTCTCTACACTTGGTTGAGGTAAGAGGGGGTGTTACCTTAGCTTAGGGGATGTATGTCTAGATATTTGATGTTGATTTGTATGCTAATGAACCTTAGGGCAACCGGTAATAATCAAGAATAATGACTTAGGGAAAAGAATAGAAAACCCTCACTTGACATTTATGTTTTACATGCATTATGTGTTGATTTGAATTTTATGTTTGATATTTTTCTTGAAAATAGGTGTGGGTGGTCGAGTGCATTAGTTGTGGTTATTTAGGTGGGCTTAGGAGAGAGAGTAGAATGATTTGGGAAACGATAATAGGGTGGTAACCGAAATAGGAAGATTATAGTTGAATGATTGAGTCAGAGAAATGGCAGAGTAAGTGATAAGAGATTTAGGGATTTTTGTGTGATAGGAGACCTAGGGATTGGGTGAGCGGATGCCAGGCCATGTAAGTACGCCCCGTTTGGATGCATTGGTTGCGTAAGCTGCACGATTTAATGGCGTGTGTAGCCGTAAGTCGCCCGGGATGGTGCGCAGTGGTGGGCTCGCAAACCTTCAGGGGATTAGGGATCTAGGGATTGGGTGAGAGGATGCCAGGCCAAGTAAGTACGCCCCATTCGGGTGCATTGGTTGCGTAAGGCGCACAATTTAATGGTGTGTGCAGCGGTAAGACGCCCGCGTTCCGGTGCGCAGTGGTGGGTTCGCAAACCTTAAGGGGACTAACTATGTTATGTGAATGCCAGGCCAAGTAAGTACGCCCCGTCTGGGTGCATTGGTTGCGTAAGTCGCACGATTTAATGGCGTGTGCAGCGGTAAGTCGCCCGGGATGGTGCGCTGTGGTGGGTTCACAGAACATTAAAGAGAGGATTAGGTACGCCCCGTTCGGGTGCATTGGTTGTGTAAGCCGCACGATTTAATGGCATGTGCAGCGGTAAGTCGCCCAGGATGGTGCGCAGTCGTGGGTTCGCGAAGCTGTTAGAAAGAAAGGTAGTAAGATGTTGGTAGGAAACAGTGAATGAGGATAGTTAGATAGAGAGAGTAGAATAAGAACAAGAGATAGGGGTTAAGTAAGATCAAGACTAGATTAATAAAATGAGAGTGTAATAAGAAGTGTTTGTGAATGAAATGAGTTGGTTTGTAATTGTCTGGTACTTATATGATTATATTCTGTATTGTGTTTGACTTAGTTATTAGTATATCTATTTGATTTCATTCGCTAAGTTCTGTGTAATGTTCACCTCTTAACTATTATTACACAGGTTCAGAGCTTGAGCTAGCACAGCCCCCGGCCGAGCAGGAGTGCTCTCCCTCACAGGGAGAGTAGGTCGTAGTTGTCTGTTTGTTTTGTCGAGTCTTGGGGCGGTTTTGAGTCGTGGTTATGTTCATGAGCTTATGTGGGTTATGTGGGATTTGTATATGTATATTTTGTGGTCGATATTCAGCAGTGTCGGCCCATACCATGTCGTTTGGGTTTTCGTTTATATTTGAAGGATAGTTTTATTTCCCACAAACTTGTAAATATTTCATGAATTATATATCTGGCTGTCTGGATGTTGTTATTATTCTGGAACAGGTTCATAGGAAAAAAATAAATTTTGGAAAGTCCATAAAACAGAGTAAACTCCGCCGAATTTTCCGGAGATTTTAATAATAAGTTTATGTTTCAAAAGGAAATTTTTATGTTGTTAATTTTGTTTAAGGGTCTAATTAGAGTTAAAAAGTTAGGGGTGTCACAGAAAGCATAAACTCCATAATCATGGATTAGAAGTTACACAAGAGCAATCCTCCAAGAATTCCTTCTCTTCAGTGTTGTTGATCTTTTCTATACTTTCTCTAAATTCCTAATCTCCTTTTCTCTCTTTCTCTCCTTCTCTGATTGATAAATAATCCTCATTCTAATTCTATAAATAATTTGGGAGAAGATCAATTCTAAATCTAAACGGAATCCTAATATTTATCTTTTAAATTCAAAAGGAATTATCAGATTTATCTTTTATCTATAATTGAGGTGGAAATCAGTCCTAAATCAAAAAGAAATCTTCAGATTTAGTCTTTTATCTTTTCAGATCCGCCACGCACTTGAGCACGAGTCTCTGTCCGCTTGAGCACATAACTCAGGCGCGCTTGGGCGCATGGATCTCCCGCCGCGCCTAGGCGCCCCTACGGATGAAGTTTTTCTATTTTTTTCTGATTTACGCAGGATTTTCACACGCCTGGGCGCATGACTCCTCACGCTTGGGCGTGCGAACATTCTGAAACTTCAATGTTGAATTCTTCTAATGCGCTTGGGCCCACCAGGCACACAGTTGAGCGTGTCTGAACTGAAACTTTGGCCTTTTTCTTCATCTCCTTTATTCTTTATTGCTCTTTGTTTCGGATCTTTTTATTGCAAAAGATGATTATTATACAGGGATTACAGAGGGTTCGTAAACTTAATGAAGTTTGGCTCCGGTGAAGTGGAAATGGTGATATTATTTCTACAGATAGGGGGGGGGGGTGCGCTTTTGATTAGCCCGATTTTGTGGGGGCGCCCATTACAAGTCTACAAGTACTATGGATGATATAGCTAAATGGGCGCTATCAGTATTGCTTCTATTGTTGTGCGATGCGCTCTTGCCAGTCTAGCTTCACGGGAGTGTCCTCTGTATCAAATATACAAGTTACAGCCGCGACCCCAGTGGTGGTGGTGAGGCGGTTGCAACATTGACTGTGGGGTATCTGCTCTGATGTGGGACCTGGCTTCCGGCCCTTCTTTTGTCACCTTTCTCACCATCATTCCTTCAGACGTTCCTTCTCTCAGTCTTAGAGAATAGAACCAGTGTTTTTATCTGTGTTTGCTGTTTCATGGAGTTGACTGAGTTGATTGCCTTCCTCTAGTTGGTTCAGTTGGACGAGTTTGCGGGGGACGGAAGGCGTGCATTTTGCTGCTCGCCTTCCGGACCTCCTTGTTTTTAAGTATTCTTCTCTTTCTCTTGCGTTCTTCCTCCAAGTTGCAGAGGAGGGAAACTTTTGCTCTATTGTTGTTACTGAGATGATAGTTGGAGGTGTGAGCTTTCTAGTGCATCTCCCTCATTTGTGTTTCTCTCGAATTTGATTCCAGAACTCTTGGAGGAACCATATTTCATGTGTTTCGGTCTGCTTTTGTCGCTCTCTGTGTTGATCACCCCTTTTTTTCCGTCTGATCTCTGGAGGATGGAGCTTCCTCCTTTTACAGTGTACCCCTTGCCCATTGGTCCTTACTTCCTCTTACTTTACCCACTGGTCCATGGCACTTTCCCACCTTGGTCGCTGCATATTCCTTCTTTATCAGGTCTCTTTTGTTTGTTTCCTCCTTTTGGCTTTGTCATTTAATGGCTGTAGGAGGAGAGGGGTGCAAGTCTTGCTATTCTTGGCTTTGCCTTGGTATGGGCTGAATGAAGTAAGCAAAGATTCCTTCGGACAGCTGGCTACCTTCGTTTAGATGTGTGTGTGCGCCTTGGGCCAGGTGCACCTTTACTCGTAGCTTTGGTGCTTCTGACGCTTTCTTTCCTGCCATAGCTATTTCCTCGAGTTTCACGGCTACTGTAGTGTCTTTGGTCATTCTCTCTTTCTCTCTTGGATACGTTAATGAGATGCTTCATATTTCTTCGGGAAGGCGTACAGAGGAGGACGCCCTTGCACTGTAGGTGCCTGTCACATGCTTTCTCCAGCTCATTATTTGTTTGGTAATCTCAGCTTCTATGATGGATTTGGGCCTTGCCATGCAATTGGGCCTTGTTAATGGACCACTTATTTTTTGGGTATCAACAATTGCCCCCTTTGCAATGAAAAGAGAGACTTATTTTCAGTGCAAATCCTTCTTTCATTTCTTCTCTTCTCTCATTCTTCTACTGCATTCCACGTGTCGATAGGGGGAGAAGGCAATACCTTTCAATCCTTGACAGTTGCACGCTTCCCCACGTTCCCTCCTTTCCACATACTCTCCCTCTTTCAAAACTTCCCCTAACCTTTCAGTTACGTCCCTGCTCAACCTCCTACCTCCACTCATTCTCTTTCTTCTTTACTGCCTGAGACATCCCCTTTTACTTTTCATCTTTCTCAAAACAGAAAACCTTCTTGTTGCCTCCATGTTCTTCCCTTCTCGATCTCCTCTGTTCATTTCTTGCCCATTTTTGCATTTGCTGTTGCCATGTCAAAGTCAAAGGCTGCTGTCCCTTCCGACGTTGAAGATGTCTCTTCGAGCTCTGAGGAGGAGATTCAACTTCCTGGCCCTATCTCCTACTGCTTCTAGCAACGACTCCCTTGTCCTCGTTCCTATCCCATCGAACCAGGTCATCACCGTTGGGCGGCGGGGGTGAAGGCAGATTCGCCTTTCGATCCAGACTCAGGCGATCTCCTTGCTGGTTCTCCTACCAAAGCCACGGTGGTTCCCGAGGACGCCGCCGAACTTGTCTCTTCGCCGTCTTACCACAAGGATCACTGTGGGTTAGGCTCTTCGCTACTCCGTTCTTGTCTTCGCCGCTCAGAGTTTCCCTGGGTAGATTTGAACTTCAACGTTCGTGTTGGAGGCACCAGCGGTTGGCAATAATGGGTTGAACACATGTTTTCTACTGATGCTGCATTTGTGGCTATTCTGAAGAGGGTAGGCATTGCTGCTGCAATCAAAGCGTCCCCTCGACTCGGCGCTAACCGTAAGCCTGACGATTTGTTGGTTCTGATGCAACGTTGGTGTTCTTCTACTCACACTTTCTTGACATCATGGGGGGAGTTTACTCCAACCCTTGAGGACGTGGTTGTACTTCTTAAGCTTCCGTCTTTTGGAGATAGAGGCTTTGATGTAGAAGATGTTGATGAACGCCTTTCTGAATTGTCAGTGGAGTTGAAGGCTGCTTCGGCTCTTAGCGCCAAGTATTCGCGAGACCTTTTCAAGTGAAGGTGCGTCTCTTATGCAAGAGGCTCTTCTTCTCAGAGAGTGAGGGGTACCAGAAAGTTGGTTCCGAGGGGTCAGAGGGCAATCCAACGCTCTTCCCTCAAGTATACCTTTGCTAGCTTGGTCAAATACTTTTTCGGTGACTTTCATGACGGCAAGTTTCAAGCTGGGCCCGTCAAGGATCAATGCCTTTGCCATGTCGCCTTTGTTGCCTTTTGGCTTAGTAGGTATGTGTTTCCTGGTCCTCCATGGGAATCTGTTAGCCCATGTGTTTTTCTTTTCACTTGCTCCCTGGCAGAAGGCATCCGCCTTCCTCTTGCTTCATTCTACTTAGGCGGCCTATATGCTCGCCTTGACCAAGTGGCAGAACAGATACAGATCTCCCATGGACGCTTCGCGATTAATTCCTACATTGACTTGACTTTCCTTCAATACTTCTTGTTCGAGCGCTTTCCAGACTACGATCCTGTTAGGCTCTCTCCTTCGGGTAATGCTACTGACTTGGAGCCTCGCTCTTGGTGTTGGACAAGAGGCTTTCCAAGAGAACCCTTGATTTCTCTTATTGATTTAGAGGATAAGTTTGTGTTTCTTCCTTACTTGGACAATATCATGGAGGGTGGTGAACCCTTGCATCCCCTGTATGACGAGGAAGAATTTGCCACAAGGAACGATACTGCTGCCCGCTTTGAGGGAATTTATGACTTATGGAAATTAATCTTGACTGCTCGCTGCTTGCCTGGCTTTGTTCCTTTGGACAGCAAGAGTGCTCACGGCGAAGCTCTTTGGCCTTGTGCTTATCGCCCTGATCGTGTGGCTAGTCAATTTGGGCGTGATCAAGCCCCTTGCGTCCTCCATATTGAGCAGGCTCCTGTAGAAGGCTTAGTAAAAGTGCTCATTTTCGGTGCAACTCCTGATGCTTCCGAAATCCCTCGTGTTCACGTTTCTCCCTTCCGTGTTGGGGGTGTTTTGCGTAGTTGGATTACATCTCATGAGGATATTCTCCAGCACTTGCGAGATTTTGAGACATCTTCACAGCACTCGGCCCCCTCTCTGCTGCCCATTGTGTACAATGACCCTTATTTCTATACCTCCATGAAGAAAGTCAAAGGTGAATATCTCGGCCATTTTTCTGTCTTTGTTGTTTCCCCTTCTTTTTTTTTCTTTGCTCGTACTAACTCTTTTTGTTTTGTTTCGTTTTTCAGTTGAGGAAGACTCGCCTAGACGCAAGGCTACTGCATCTTCTCCTGCTGCATCCAAACGGGGCAAGAGGAAAACCTCCTCTCAAGGTTCCTCCGTCTCCAAGTCTCCTGCTAAAGGCGGTGGTAGTGGCGCCGCCCCGTCTCAAAAGAGGAGAAAGGCAACTGCAGCCGCACCTTCCCGCCGATCTAGTCGCTTGCGAGCTTCTGGTATTCACATTGCTTCTTCTTCTCTTGCTTACATAGACTTGGTCCATGATGATGTTGATGAGACTTGCTCAGGTGATTCTCTCTTGGCTTACTATGATACTTCAGCGAGAGATAATGATTCTGCTGAGAGTGGCGGCGCTGAGGAGGAATACCCCCCAGGTTTCGTTTCTTGCCTTCTTTCTTTCTTGCTCTTATTGTGGCTCTTTGGGTTTTTCTTCGTTTTTCTTTGGCTTCCTCGTTTTCAGTGACTCTTTGTTTAGGTAACTTTATGATATTGCTGATTCTTTTCTTTTCCTCTGGATGTAGGCGGCTCTGGTGGTCACTTCTCACCATCGCCTTCGCCTCAGGTTTCTGAAGGTGGCCATGTTCCTATCAGTCCTCCGAAAATTCCATCCGTTCCTGATTGCGAAGATCCCATGGATTTCTGCCATCAACCTTTTTCTTGGTGGGGATGCTACCCCTTCTGTCCCTTTCGAATCTGCTATTTGTGAAGATACTGATTCTTTGATGCCCCCAGTTGGTGCTTTCAAAAGTGTTTCTATAACATCCCGAATTTTAATTTCCAAAATAATTAGAATAATGATAGGGATATAAGAATGATAATCATGCTAAAGAAGAGTTTAGGTGATGGATTGGGATCCCGAGAGTGTCATGAAGGAGTTAGGAAGCATTGGCATCGGAAAGGAGGTTGAAAGATGAACAAAAGAGCGTTAGAAGCGATGTTTTTGGTGTTATAAACATCCTATATTAAGAAATTCAAAATAAAAGATTCACAACTCTAAACACAAATTCCACCGTTGGATGTGAAGATTAGTATGTAGGGAAGCTTGCTTTCAAATTTGAGCAAGATCAGACGGGTAACGAAGAAGTTATGGCGCTTTGAAGTGCAAATAAATGGTGGGCTGAACTGCTTAGTCGATTAACCAACTGGTTAATCGATTAAGACCTGAGAGCTGGTAAAAAATAAAATACACTGGTTAATCGATTAACACGCATCAGATCTGAAAAAAATAAAGGTGAGGGGGGCACGAAAATGCCCCATTCTCCCTCCCCAAGCTAGGACATAAAACCTCCATGGCAAGCCAACTTCCATAGTCATAACCAAGCTCTCCAAGTGCAAGATCCACCACCCAAAACCGCCGCCACCTCCTTGACCCTTCCTCCTCTCCATAGATCTCTCTCTCTTGGTCTCTTTCTCTCTCTTCCTTTCCCACCACCGTGGCCACCAACCACTGCGACCCACCACCACCACCACCACTCCTTGCCTCGCCACCGTGTGTTCTCTCTCCCTCCCGAACTATCTCTCAATCTCTCTCTCCTCGGGACTCACCGGCGCCGTTACCGCCACCGTGACCGTGTCGGGCTTGTGTCGGGGGCTCTGAAGCTCGAAGCTCTTGCCTTGGTTCCCCCGTGATCGTTCCCGCCATCGACATCAACCGTCGGCGCACCGCCACTCACCAACGTTGACCGCCATCGACCCGTTCATCACCCTGGGTCACTAAAGCTTTACGGACCGCTGCTCCTCCTCCGAAGATCGAGGTTATCTCTTCTACTCTCGTCAATCGAGGTAAGAAGGGCTGTATTACCTTTACATGGGAAGTAAATTCTAGGATTCTATAGTGGTGACTAAGAATGGGGTAATTAAGAAATATGTTAATGAACCATAGGGTAGTCCCCGCTAATATATATGATTTATTTAAAATAGTTGTTGAAAACCACACTTTATGGAATAAAATGTAGGTGCATAGAATAAAGTCTGGAGCGGATGAGTGTATTAGGATATTAAAAGAGTTAATATAGAATTGAAAATGTATGTAAACATAAAATAGAACCAAGGGAAATTAGTTGAGGAAAAACCAACGAAACATGAGAGTAAAAGGATATAGAGTACTTATAATAGGCAAGTAGAGTAGAGTGACTCAAATTAAATGCTAAACTAAATTTTAAATACAAGTAGGTAATAAGTAAAGAATTTCGTGAAAAGATAATAAGACAATGAGAGGGAATGTAATAGTAGTAGATTAATAGAATAGATAAATAATAAAGGGAAAATAAGTAAATAGTAGTGTGAGAGAGAGGAATTATAGAAATAATTAAGAATTTGATATAGTGTTAGTATTTGATGTAAATTAGGATAATTTAATAAATAGAAGAAGAAAAAGAAAAGAAAGAGAAATACTTAAATATAGGAAAATAATTGAAATGAGAACAAGTCACTAAGGAAAGAAAAGAGAGAAAAGAGAATAATACTGGAAACCAAAAGAAGAGAAAAGATATATGATTAAGAAAAATAAAAAGGAAGAGAAGAAGAAAAAGAAAAAGAAAAAGAAAGAAAGGTAAAGGAAGACCGATGCGAGCCTGTCGAGGCGTGTCGGTATTAAAAGAATAAAAGCGGCACGAGCCTATCGAGGCGTGTCGAAAATAAAAGATAAAAGAAGCTGCAAGCCTGTCGAGGCGTGTCGGCACCGATGCAAGCATGTCGAGGCGTGTCGGTATTAAAAGAACATTGCGGCGCGAGCCTGTCGAGGCGTGTCGATAATAATAAGAATGAAAGACCGATGCGAGCCTGTCGAGGCGTGTCGGCATTAAAAGGAAAAGAATGGAAATGAAATAATGAAAAGAGAAATGTGATATAAATGAATAGCGGGCTAAAAGTGAAATGAAATGTGGGAAAATGAAAAGAGAACTAAAAATTAAGAGAATGTGAGAATAAGTGAAGAACTAAAAGAAAATTAATTATATGGATATTTATGAGTAACGGATATTAATAATAGGGTAGGCTTAGTTTATTGCTATGTCTCTTGTAGAATTTATCTTTTTAAGTTCTGTGTAATGCTACCCTTCTTGCTATATTTTGCAGGTACTGAAGTGGAGCTTACATGGGATATGGCCGAGCAGAATTTTCATTCCACTACGCGGAATGTATATTGATTATTATGAGTGGACAACTATTTTTGTAATTTTAGAATGTGTAATAGTCGTATGCCCTGAAGCTTATACTATCGGGCGTTAGGATCTGATCTGATTATCAGACTGTCGTGTTTTATGTTTCTAAATATTTCTGGATTGACAGGTTTTAAGAAGAAAATTTTTGGGAAGTCCGAAAAGCAGAGGAAACTCTGCCGGATTTTCGTAAGAAGTTTTTAAAAGTAATTAAGTTTAAGATAAATTTTCTAACACTAATTTTAATAAAACTTAAAATTAACTAATAAAAGTGTGGATGTTACATTTATGGTATCAGAGCAATTTTTCCTTGGCCTTGGAGTTGTGAGTTACTCCAGTGGTTATTCACCAAGCGAGTAACCAATATGTATAGTCAAATGTCTAAGTTAGACAAATAGGATTCTCACGCAATTAATTGCTAGACAAGTATTAACTTGTATCTTCTCCAAGATTTGGCTAACATGGCTAGGAGACGTGCCGAAGACGACCGAATGGCTGCCATCCTGGAAAATCTGATTCAGATACAGCAGAATCAGGCCGAGCATCTAGCACAGATGCACCAAAATCAGGTGCAGAATATAGCAGCAGCAGTAGCAGCACTGAATCCATCACCAGACCCTACTGAGATTGATTGGCTGGCACGATTCCGAAAGAACGGACCACCCAAGTTTGAAGGGGGGTATAATCCCGATGGGCTCAACGATGGCTCCAAGAGATTGAAAAGATCCTACGCACCATGGCGCCACCTGCTGAACAAACCGTGTTGCTGGCACAGTATATGCTGACTAATGAAGCATAGTACTGGTGGGAACAAATGCGAAGAAGCCTGGAGGCGACCGACCAGGCAATTACCTGGGATGTGTTCAAGGGCTATTTTCTGGGAAAGTACTTTCCAGAATATGCCCATAGAGAGAAGGAGATTGCCTTCCTGACATTGACTCAGGGGAACATGAGTGTTGGGGAGTATGCAGCACGCTTTGAAGATCTCATTCGTTATGCCGGAAGCTATCGGGATACGGATGAGAGGAGCAAGTGCATCAAATTTGAGTCAGGGCTTCGTTCGGAGATTAGGCTTGCTCTTGAGTACCGTAACATAGCGGACTTAACTCAGTTGGTGAATATGGCCAGCACTTATGAAGGAGGACTGAAACGGATAACAGAGGAGAAAAGAAGACAGGATATACAAGCTGAAGAAGGTCTTAACAAGGGTAAGGAATTGGCTCATGAATAACACCCACACTTTGACATCAACAATATGGCCGTATGATTTGGGTCTAATATATGATGTTTTGAGTATGATTTAGACTCCCTTTTACTATGGATTTGGCTTGTCTCTCTTGTAAATTTAGGACTTTTTGTATAGTTTTTAGAAAGTTAGGTAATTTAGAATCCTTTGAACGTTTTGATCCGTTTTGGGTATGTTTCAGGTGCTTTTGGAGCTGAATTTGGAGAAAATATCATTGGAGCTAAGAAGAGCATGAAAGGACCTTGAAAATGGCACAAGAACGGAGAAAAACGGAGTCGAAACCAGTTGTGCACGCCCAGGCGCGCGTGCATCGCTAATTATGGTTCATCAGAGGGGGCACGCCCAGGCATCCTGCTTCATACGCCTAGGCGTGCATAGTGCGTGAAAGTGACATTTTTTGGTATTTTGACCATAACTTGAGCTACGCTTATCCAAATGAGGCGATCTTGGCATCATTTTAAAGCTAAGGAAAAGATCTACAACTTTTCCAGCAATAGCCTTGCTCAAATTCGTCCATCTTGGGGGTCAAAATAAGTGCCGAAGTTCCTGTCAGACACAAGTACGGGATTATAGAAGGATTTTAATGATAAATTCTATTTGTAGATATGATTCTTAAAGATTAGATTATTCTAATAGGATATTATCATATCATATCAATTGGGATTAGTTGTAGACTTTAAATATAGGTTTTTCCTTTAGGTTTTGTAGACTTTTCAGAGCCAAATAAGAGATTAGAATAAAATTAGGATTAGAGAAGAGAGGCTGTTATGAAATTGAGAGCAAGGAGGCAAGGCACAAGGATTGAAAATCAACATTGCTGGAGGGATCCACTTGATGATTGAAGATCTCTTGGGGGGTAAATTGATTATTGTCTATGATTATTAGTTTTTCCCATTCCTTCTTCTTCTTCTTCCAATATGTATAATTGAACCTCTTGTTATGAATATGGTGGATTTGTATGGATCTTAATTTGACTATTTATTCATGAATTAATGTTTTTCCTTTCAAATCAATTGCTAGATTGTGTTTTAATTACAATTCATAGAATTGATCACTTTATGTTTTGCTTTGGTAATCTGAACCTTAATTGGAAAATTAGGATTAAGATTACGCCTTTCAACCGAACAATATAATTATTCAATTCGTAGGAATACTTTTGGGTAATTGTATAACTCTTATAAACTAAATCACTTAAGGGATTAAGGGGTAAAGTTTAGTAAGAAACATAATTGCCATGAGGGATCTAGCTTTTATTGTTTCTGGGGTTTTTGATTTATTGGAAAACATATTTTCATAATTAATAACCTGATCCTACAATTGAAACCAAGTTCCTAACATTTTCCATATTTGCTTCTAAATCCTTTTTAGTTTCTGATTTGTTTCATTCTACCTTTTCTCCGTTCCTTTCTAAACTCAAAACCCATACAAGTTATACATAGTAATCGCAATTAGGTGAAAGAAATTAGAAACAATTTGCAATGCTCGAGTGGAACGATAATTTACTTACTCTTTATTACTTGTGCGATCGGTACACTTGTCGAATTGCCAATACCGTATTACCGCGGGATGTGGCCTTTAATGTGAATGCCCCAAGAACCAGACCACCATGCCCATTATGTGGGAGATTCCATTAGAAACTGTATCCAATATTGAAACATCACAGAAAGCAGGGTCTTTGCTATATATGCGGACAACCGGGACACATTGGGGCGAATTGTTCTAGACGTTTCGGCGAAGGGAGCGAATAAACTAGTCCAAGGTATTTTTCGTGTTAATGCTACATCAACTGTTTACTTTAACGTTTCTGCCTAGATTAAGTTGTGGGTAGTATAATCTTGAAGGAATCGATAGGTGTTAATAATTTAGTTAGAAATTCCACCAAGCTTGGTTGTGGTACAGTCTCTATTAGAGGGTAAGGTTAGAACCGATCACTCTAACTCTTACATCTCTTAGAGGATGATACCATCAACAAACCTGACAATGATATTGCCATTCATAGATGTGAGATTGGGATTGATCACCTTGATCTTCGCACCTATTAGTGATCGATGTCATTGTCACATTTCATCCAAAACCGAAATAATCAAAATAAACAATTTTTAAAGTAGACCCCTAGACGGAGCAGAACTAGCCCGAAAAGAATTCCTTCTAAATTCTTGCGTAGCATTAGAAAGAAGAGTAATAGAGTATAGAATCCTTGAGAGACTCGAGCGAATCTTGTAGACATCCTCTTACAACCAATCGAATTAGATAGTAGACAGCTTAAAACTCGCCTAAGAATCGAAACAAAGTTCCCGAACGATTCCTTCGAAGGAAGCAAGCCTTAACCATTGCATCAGGAACCCTTACGAGACCAATCAAATCAGCCGCAGGTCCATAGAAAGTACATCTTTCGATGACTCTTTGCTGGAAATGCACACTTTGGGATAACCTCCATTGTCTTCTTGCTTGACATGAACCCAGTACATCCTGGGTCGTCTTACAAAGACCATGAAACTCATTCTTGAGTGCTTCATGTCTCTTCTTTTCATCTTCACTCTCTTCAAGTTTCAAGCATCTCAGATGTATATGTGAGAATTTTCCAAGTCGTAGGAACCCGGCATAATTCTATGCCTACCGATAGATAGTCACCCACGTGCCCCTTTCCAGCCTTGGATGCCGGTCGGGAACCTGTGTGCTCTATTCTGAGCAACGAATGAGCATACCCCCTAGCATAGATATAATCAAGTATGTCGATGTCAAGTGGGGGAGGATTTCAATCCAAGGAATGGGAGATGAAGCTTTAATAATAAGAAAACTGACGATCCTATCCAGAAAGAGATAATACGTTGTATTAGAGGGCAAGCATTGAAATAGGCATGACCCTAACCACACCTGGAGCGGGAAGTAAAAACCGAAGGGAAGTGAAGACCATAGTCAAAAGCTTTACCAATGGGATGGTTCTCCAATTACGGAACTCAACGGAATTTCGGGGACGAAATTCTAATAAGTGGGGGAGAATTGTAACATCCCGAATTTTAATTTCCAAAATAATTAGAATCATGATACGGTTATAAGAATGATAATCATGCTAAAGAAGAGTTTAGGTGATGGATTGGGATCCCGGAGAGTGCCATGAAGGAGTTAGGAAGCATTGGCATCTGAAAGGAGGTTGAAAGATGAACAAAAGAGCGTTAGAAGCGATGTTTTTGGTGTTATAAACACCCTATATTAAGAAATTCAAAATAAAAGATTCACAACTCTAAACACAAATTCCATCGTTGAATGTGAAGATTAGTATGTAGGGAAGCTTGCTTTCAAATTTGAGCAAGTTCAGACGGGTAACGAAGAAGTTATGGCGCTTTGAAGTGCAAATAAATGGTGGGCTGAACTGCTTAGTCGATTAACCAACTGGTTAATCGATTAAGACCTGAGAGCTGGTAAAAACTAAAATAAACTGGTTAATCGATTAACCAACTGGTTAATCGATTAACACGCATCAGATCTGAAAAAAATAAAGGTGAGGGGGGCACGAAAATGCCCCATTCACCCTCCCCAAGCTAGGACATCAAACCTCCATGGCAAGCCAACTTCCATAGCCATAACCAAGCCCTCCAAGTGCAAGATCCACCACCCAAAACCGCCGCCACCTCCTTGACCCTTCCTCCCCTCCATAGATCTCTCTCTCGTGGTCTCTTTCTCTCTCTTCCTTTCCCACCACCGTGGCCACCAACCACCGCGACCCACCGCCACCACCACCACTCCTTACCTCGCCATCGTGTGTTCTCTCTCCCTCCCGAACCATCTCTCAATCTCTCTCTCCTCTGGACTCACCGGCGTCGTTACCACCACCGTGACCGTGCCGGGCTTGTGTCGGGAGCTCCGAAGCTCGAAGCACTTGCCTTGGTTTCGCCCGTGATCGTTCCCGCCATCGACATCAACCGCCGGCGCACCGCCACTCACAAACGTTGACCGCCATCAACCCGTTCATCACCCCGGGTCACTAAAGCTTCACGGACCGCCGCTCCTCCTCCGAAGATCAAGGTTATCTCTTCTACTCTCGTCAATCGAGGTAAGAAGGGCTGTATTACCTTTACTTGGGAAGTAAATTCTAGGATTCTATAGTGGTGACTAAGAATATGGTAATTAAGAAATAAGTTAATGAACCTTAGGGTAGTCCCCGCTAATATAAATGATTTATTTAAAATAGTTAATGAAAACCACACTTTAGGGAATAAAATGTAGGTGCATAGAATAAAGTCTGGAGCGGATGAGTGTATTAGGATATTAAAAGAGTTAATATAAAATTGAAAATGTAGGTAAACATAAAATAAAACCAAGGGAAATTAGTTAAGGAAAAACCAACGAAACATGGGAGTAAAAGGATATAGAGTAATTGTAATAGGCAAGAAGAGTAGAGTGACTGAAATTAAATGCTAAACTAAATTTTAAATACAAGTAGGTAATAAGTAAAGAATTTCGTGAAAAGATAATAAGACAATGAGAGGGAATGTAATAGTAGTAGATAAATAGAATAGAGAAATAATAAAGGGAAAATAAGTAAATAGTAGTGTGAGAGAGAGGAATTATAGAAATAATTAAGAATTTGATAAGGGGATTAAAATACGACGACTATACTAACGCTAAGTAGAGTTTGATGTAAATTAGGATAATTTAATAAATAGAAGAAGAAAAAGAAAAGAAAGAGAAATACTTAAATATAGGAAAATAATTGAAATGAGAACAAGTCACTAAGGAAAGAAAAGAGAGAAAAGAGAATAATACTGGAAACCAAAAGAAGAGAAAAGATCTATGATTAAGAAAAAGAAAAAGGAAGAGAAGAAGAAAAAGAAAAAGAAAAAGAAAGAAAGGTAAAGGAAGACCGATGCGAGCCTGTCGAGGCGTGTCGGTATTAAAAGAATAAAAGCGACGCGAGCCTGTCGAGGCGTGTCGAAAATAAAAGATAAAAGAAGCCCGATGCGAGCCTGTCGAGGCGTGTCGGCAGCGATGCGAGCATGTCAAGGCGTGTCGGCATTAAAAGGAAAAGAATGGAAATGAAATAATGAAAAGAGAAATGTGATATAAATGAATAGCGGACTAAAAGTGAAATGAAATGTGGGAAAATGAAAAGAGAACTAAAAATTAAGAGAATGTGAGAATAAGTGAAGAACTAAAAGAAAATTAATTATATGGATATTTATGAGTAACGGATATTAATAATAGGGTAGGATTAGTTTATTGATATGTCTCTTGTAGAATTTATCTTTTTAAGTTCTGTGTAATGCTACCCTTCTTGCTATATTTTGCAGGTACTGAAGTGGAGCTTACATGGGATATGACCGAGCAGGATTTTCATTCCACTACGTGGAATGTATATTGATTATTATGAGTGGACAACTATTTTTGTAATTTTAGAATGTGTAATAGTCGTATGCCCTGAAGCTTATACTAATCGGGCGTTAGGATCTGATCTGATTATCAGACTGTCGTGTTTTATGTTTCTAAATATTTCTGGATGGACTGGTTTTAAGAAGAAAATTTTTGGGAAGTCCGAAAAGCAGAGGAAACTCTGCCGGATTTTCGTAAGAAGTTTTTAAAATTAATTAAGTTTAAGATAAATTTTTTAACACTTATTTTAATAAAACTTAAAATTAACTAATAAAAGTGAGGATGTTACAGTTTCTGTTACCTCCAAGGGTGTACCCTTAGATGCCCCTTCAAGTGCTGCTAATGTTGTTGATGAGGGTATCGCCGATACTCAAAGGTTTGAAGATGTATTTGGCGGGGCAGATACTGTGCTTGACGAAATGGATGTTGAGGTAGATGCCTCTGCTCCCGAGGAGAGCCAAGTTGTTGTTACTACTGAGATCCCAATTAGAGAGCCTCCTGCCCCCATAGTTTTTACCCCTTCCGTTGAAAAGGGCATGGCCTCGACCAGCACGTCCGAAGTTCCTAGGAGTGTTACTGCTCTTCCTGATGGGCGCTCTATGCGTGAGGCTTCCCATTTCCAGACTCCTTCCGCGAGGGCAGGTCATGTCTCTGCTTCTCCAGGGTTTTCTTCGGTTTGTAAGTATTCCTTTCTTTATTTGATCCAAGTTGGGATTTCCCTTTCTTTGTCTTGCTTTCCTGTCTCACTATCTCTTCGCGTGTTGTGGTGTGCTTTTCGCAGCTGCACTTTCCGCTAGGTCTCGCGGTTCGCTGGATGCAGATGATCAGTCTTTGGTTGATTCATTCCTTCTTGCTCACATTGCCCTGATACCGCCTCGTGCCTCGCTTCCTCGCCTTTTCAGGGACCCCGCTTCACGCACCTTGCTGCAAATGTTGTTGCTAGTTCGTTCGGTTGATGTAGATGCCTTGCCATGGGAGGACAAAGCTGAGATTCTGGATTGCTTGTATTCACTCAAGTTTCAGCACTATTCCGGTGCTTGGCTTGAGAATGCTATTGCTGGTTTTGAGAGCTTGCGCCCTCCGTTTGATGATGCCGATTTGGCTGAGGCTGAGCGCTCCCTGCAGGAACGCCGTGCTCCATTAGTATCCCGTATTAAAGAACTTTCTTCTCAGCTTGATCAAACAACTTCCGAGTTAGAGCATCTTGACAAGGAGATTAGTGATTTAGCCGCCCGGAAACACTCCTATGAAGAAGTTTGCAGGGACACCTCTTTGAATTCCCTCTTTAGCATTTAGGTGCCATTTTTACTGCATATGCCGCTACTTTTGTCATTTTGTTCCTTAGATCATGGTTTCAGTTACTGCTTTGGCTCCACGTTTTGTATGACTTTGATCGGATTTAACTCTGTCACCTTTATCACTACTTTAACACCGTTTGTAACACCCCGATTCGGCAACTTGAAAACTTAAACTCAAAGTAGTGAAAATTGGGGCCATTTTTTTTTAAAAGCAAGCGTTACACAAGATGAGAACATTTCGATTTTCAAAACACAGTTACAATTAAAACTCATGTTCTCATATTGCACAACTCTTTCAAGTTCCAAACCGAGATGTCACAAGACACCGCACTTTGAAACTCGTTTCCTAAAACATCATTTAAAACATTAGCCCGTTTACTTGTTTCCAAATTATCCGTGTTGCATAAAACAGTTGCCGGGTTACAGTATGATAGAGCTAGGTAACTAAGTACTTACAATGGAGTACAAAGCTCTGAGGGGATTGCCTAACTTCTAGTCATGCACCCAAAACTGTCTCTTTATCTTCGCATCTTGGCAGCCCACACTCTCAGTCCACTAGCAGAGTTGTCGCCTCCAACCATCTCAGGAGTCTCACTCAAAGAGTTGTCTGGTACTCGCTTTTCCTTGCCGGGATACAGTTGTATCGCTACACACTACACCATCTACTGGTTGTAATATCAGCATTTGCCAATACGACAACACGGTAGGAGAGAGTCAGTGTTCCGAACACTAACGGGTTGACCATGCGGTCTCAGCATAGTTTTAATACAAAGATAAACAAATGACAGAACAATATACTAGAACAACATAACATATATAACATGTTACGCACATAGCAGATAGGAATCAAATGTAACAAAACATAGCATAATGTTCTAAACACATCATTCATAACCACTTAAATCGTTCATGCCCTTATAACCACATTCTCATAATCTTTCTCGTGAACTTTCATGACTTTTCTCAATTCTTCTTCCATCACAATTTCCACACTCATCTCTTAATCCAAGAATTCTTTCGTATTTTGTCTTATAAACTTTGTTCAATACTTGATATCTCTATTGTACTTTTCTTTGAAACTTCTTTGTCTTTTAAGTTTTATTAATTCAGTTAGCATCAATGATGAGGGGGAAACATCATTGAGCTCACACACGTCTACATCTCCTCGGTCAACCACCCAACCTAGTCGGAAGCAAACAGGAGTACAGGACCTTTACCACGCGGGCACGACAGCTGTCACACAAACAAATGGTCCCAGACCAGGAGGCCTAGCCTCAAATCATAATCATAATTCACATAATATCAATGCACGCTCTAAGCGGCAATCACAAATGCCCCGTTCCAGTCCCTCTCACTGTTCTCGATTTGCAATCAAGGGGGCGACAGTATATTTCTAGTCTGCAGTGCAGAACGTGCCACGACATTAGACCCAGTCCCTACCACGTTAGTACCCCACATGTGGTGTTGTTCCGCCTAGAAATATACTCTAGACTTCTTGACGTTTCACTGTCATCGTCCTCCCCTCATGCAATCTCCTCCTAAGTATCCGCAGATACCTATGGTTCCTTCCTCTCCACTACTTCGATACGACACTCATACCTCACCGCGTTTATAAATGTCTTTTAAAATTTTACGTTTTAATTAGCGGCTTAATCCTAACAGTCGGCTCGTCCTTGGTGCATCCCTTCAACGAAACCCGACCACTAAACGTAATCCATTCCCCCTAAATCTCAATGGCCCTTGGCCTCAAAATCAAATCTCATGCATCTCAGCATTATTCTCAACAACTCATACTCAACAGTATTCCTTATCAACATCGTCAGTCTCTTTTCCTCGTCTTTCTCAAAATATCTTTTCACAAAACTTTTCGAAAACATGATTTCACAAAACTTTACTTCACAAAAACATTGTCAAAAGCCTCATTTCATAAACCTTTTCACAAAACTTTTTCAAAGATAATATTTCCAAAAACTTTCACAAAACATCGTTTTCACAAAAACTTTTCAAAAATCTCTTTTCAAAACCATTTTCAAAAACAATCACATTTTTGGGTGAGTGTTAATGGAGGAGCAAGCTCAACTCAACACTAAGCTTCTTCCCAAAAACGTGAACGAGGAATCACATCTCACTTCCACAACCACGCTTCCGCTCGCCTCATCAGACGTTTCATTTCTTTTCAACTCAAATTTCAATTTCCTACTTACTTTCATCTCTTTTGCATTCCATTCGCATCAAGCGTTCTCTTTCTCAATCATTCCACATCCTTCTCTTTAATCTTACGTATCGCTTATCTTTCACTTAATTATGCTTATGTTTCGCATTCGCATTCTCTTTTTCCTTTTCGATCTCATCTCATCACTTTCACGGTTTCCTTATTATAGTTTCACTACTCAAACATAATCAAACAATTCCAAATAGAATTAAATATGCACAACTAGTAAATATTTAGCATGTAACTAAAACAAGTAAACATTTAGCACACAGATTTCTATTGCCTACTTCGCAGTACTCTCGCAATCCATCTATTCGGATTGCGAGCAACCACGTTATGGGATCACCGCACTCTCACTCACCTGGATGACGAATCATCCGAAAGCTTTCCAAGATCCCCAGTCGCGAACCTTGCCACGTTTCCTTTGCGTCCGAGGTAACACCCGAACTAGAACATTTTTCCCCGTGCGTTAGAACGTTTTCGATAAATTCTTAGTTTCGTTTTGAAAACTCTTTGAAACAATTCTTTTCTTAAGAACTCATTATTAATATCCAAAGACTCTAAAACCAAATCAGATTTCAAATAAAAGATTTTCAAGAAAACTTTAAAATAATTAAAATAATCTTTTATTAAAACACATTCACTCTTCTTAGTTTAAAACACTTTAGTTATAAAAATCACTTTCCAGAACCATTAAACAGAATTCACAACTCTAGAGAATCAAGCTTTAAAATCAATCAATTAATTTATTTAATTCTAAACTTCACACATCAACAAACACTGATTAAATAAGGCCATTCAAAAATCTCAAATCAAATTAAATTGTTTAAACCATACTTTTCAAATAAAACATTTTCATTTCCTTTAAAATACAAGCATGGATTTTTCACTAACAAGTTTCACAAACAGTAGTCAAAACAATTTCAATTCAGTACATTCAGTTAGCATGAAAATCAGTACATACAGGTTCAAAGCATACAAAGCATTCATAAGCACACACCATATAAATCATATTTTTAATCACTTAAAAATCATTAGTTATATTACAATCTTAATAAATTAATTTAATTACACCTTCAAACTGAACCACACATTCTTAGCAATTCCTAATCACAAATAAATTTTAAAACTAAAAATCATGGAAGCAGCATTACCAAAAATCTTTTCACATAATCAAATCAACTTATTTATTTTCACATTTACAACCGAAAAGAATTAAAGAAAACACACACATCACTTTCATCAAGCACACATCCTCATGCACCTAAAAATATAGCTATCATCATGGTCATTTTAAGAAAATAATTTTCCTAAACATTTTAGCATGCCTTGGCCGAATCCTATATGTACAATTTGGCAAGAATTTCATGCACAAACAAAACATACAAACATGAAATCATTTTATTTATTTTAGTGCTCAAAACCGTGAGCATACAGTAGGAAAAATTTACAACCTAAATTTCATTTTCCAAAACAAAATCAACACACACTTTAAATCACAAATTATCACACATATTTATTTTAAATTCAATTACTTCATGCATGCACTTTTAAAGCTTCTTATAAAAATAGTTCCATCATGCATGTTCTCTAGATGAGGGACAAGCATAGCTACCTATTTTCCCTAGTATGGCCGAAAGTCAACATGTAAAAAGACATTGTTTCATTTATTTTCAACACACACAAAATCACATAATTATAACCAAGGCATGTAAAGTACTCATCATTCATTCACATCAACCTTCACAAAATAAACTTCAATTTCATTATTCTATAAAAATCAAGGTTACACTTTAAATTTCCAAAAATAACATACATGCACTTGAAATCAATGGATCTAACCTTGAAACAAACATGCATCAACTTTTACCAAATAAAAAGCATAAATTCCACTTTTTCCTAATCATGCCGAATGGCCTCTAAAAAAAATAGTTCATGCACATAATCAAATACTCAATGAAAATCATGTTTATGCTTTGAAAATCATTTTTAAGACTTAGTTTCTTTAATCTTTTAAAACCGAATCATATATATATATATATATATATATATATATAAAAGAAACACAAACTTTTCACTTGAAAATAACATGCAAGTCAAGGATCTAAACATTTTTAATCCACCTAACAAAATAATTACATGCACATACTCAAAACAATTATAATCAACACAAAATTAACATGCAAGACTAGATCATGAATTTATTTATCAAATAACCACATAAACACATATATAGATCACAGATCTAAACAAGAAAATAGACATGCAAAAGGAATCAAAGCAAACACACAAACTTAAACACAATTCTTACATAAACCATGAAGAAGAAAATATACAAATTAAAGATCAAAGCTTTTCAAGAACAAGTACTCAAGATCAATACATACACACAACATGCAAGCCATTTAATTTCACTGTATCATCAATTCAACTTAGATCATAGGTTTAAAGCATATACACATCACGGTTTAGAAGAGAAAAAGTAGACATGCAAGATGATCTATTTAGTTTTCACAAAATCTTAATTTTTCTTTAAATCTTTAGGAGTTTAGTTAGAAAATTATTAGATCCAACAATAAAGATCCAAACCGAAACAAAAGCATAAAAATCACATATTACAAATTAGTCTAAGTCCTTAAAGTCCTTGATCTAACAAGATCAACACATAATAACATCTTTGAAACCATAAAATAGAACATGCAAGAAGAAAAGAATATAGATCCATAAACTAGAAAGAAAAATCTACACTATTACAAGTCTTCTTCTTCTTCAAATCCTACCATGAAAGGGTTGGTTATTCTAGCTCTTGATCTACAAGGATGTGGCTTGGTTAAGCTTGGGTCTCCTTCTTTCTCCTTCTCCATGTCTCACGGCTCCCTCTCCTTTTCTTCTCTCTATTTTCTTTTCTTTTCTTTCTCTAAGAGTTGAATGAGTCTCTTAGAGGGTGTTGTGTTTGTGTGTGAAGAAATGAAATGAAGTGGTGTGGAGATGGATCAAGGCACTTTGTATTTGTAAGCAAGTTCACTCTCCCCCTTATGCCCTTGGGTGCAAGTTTCGGCCATGAGCCATGAAAAGGGTAAATTTGGGCTTCCAAATGTTTACATGGATGAGGTTTGTCAAAGTCAAGGGGACAAGGCAAGCTAGTCTAGAAATTTAGAGGTCACTTAGGCTTAAGTGATAGTTAGCAACTAGTTGGGGTTTGTCACTTGGTTTGGTTCATGGTTATACCTAGTTGGCTTGGTTTCTTACTTCCTAAGTTTCTAGAATTTTAAATTTATGCACATACACATGCACACACACGCGTAGCACATACACACACCTACATACATGCACCAACCGTGGCACCTTCCTACACACACATGTCTTCTTATTTTTATTTTCTTAAAGGTCCTAAATTCATACAATAATGAAATTAGTTCTAAGAAATCACAATTTCAAAATCATTTCATGCATCACACATCACACACACACCAAACCAAGCATTCATCATACAGTACACACAATTAAATCAAACACATTTCACACAAAAATTCAAATCAAATCAATAAGTTCACTTTCTTAAAACACAAATCCAAAAATTCGTATTTATTAATTCTGAAAACAAATTTTCATAAATCAACCCATAAAAATCTGAAATTTACATTTTTAAAATCTACTTTTCAAGACGATCATTTTGATATAAAGATCATGAAAATCCGAGTTATGGTTAAAAAGTTACAAATTTTTCAAGTTAACAGACCCAAAACTCCATTTCAAACAAAAATCTCTTTTTAGAAAAATCACAATTTTGCAAGTCATTTTCATTTCAACAAAATCATTCACTTCTCTTTTGATAAAAACATTTTGTTTATAAAATTCCATGAAAGTCAACTCTTTATTTCTTATTCTCGTAAAGCACTTTTCCAAAAATCTTTTATAAAACAGAACTTCGGGGTTCATTTTAACAAATTTCGTTCTAGCACGTACGGGAAAAATGCGGGGTGTTACACCGTTTCCTTCCTACGGTCGCCTTTAGACGGACGATTCTGGACAGGGCGCCATCTTCTAATCTTTTCTCTTTGCCTAATTTCAATTTGCTTGATTATCACCGCTCTTTCTCTTCGTACTGGGCTGCTTTCTCTTGAAACTTTGCTCTTGTTTCGTTATTTGCTCCGGGATACTTCACTTTTGATCGCCTTCTCACCGGGCGGGGTTTTCTATTTTAAACAGCTCAGGTGCTTATTGTGTATGGTGAAGGAAACGATCCTCCCACGGTATTGCGCATCTTATCAAAACATAGTGAGTCATGACCAGAGAGCGTGCTAATGACTTCTCAAATCTTAGAAAGTGGTTAATTCTTGTTCCTACATAAACAACTCTCAATTTTTGGACATTTTCATGCTACGCATGTCTGTTTTATTTAGTTTATCTATTAGATCATGTATAAAATTGATTATGCATCATTATTTAACATTGCCAATATCATGCTTTCATGTAACGCTTTTCTAAAGCGTGCTTTCTCAACATTCATGTCATACAGTTTTTTTTAAACATTAAACATTGCATTTGTATGCTAGAATCATGGAAAACAGTTTATTCACATCATGTAATGGTTGAGCAAAGAATAGTTAACAAGGTCATGATATAAATGACTGGCATGACATACTGATCTCAGTTCTACATGCACAGAGTTATTTATCTATTGCTTTTAGTCAAACATCTCGCGTATATCAGAGCGACATCATTCATGATCTTGACAATCATAAACCACGGCGTGCATAGTCTAAAAATCAAACCATACACATATCATATCGGACCACGGCAATGCCATCCAAGGTTGTCACGATGCATTCAAAAGCTAGAAGGATAACAAGTATGCGATTACTGTGATTATTTCCTTGGTCTCACACAAAATAATTCGTACGTGATCAGACACAATATATTATCAGATTCATTTTTATTATAATCAAATTCATGGAAAGACTCACTAGCATGATAAAACTAGACTAAGCCAAAGATTGTGTGTACTTAGCTTATAGTGCAGGTGACGCGAGGCACTTTCACATTTAAGCTTTCTGGTTGTGCCTTTGCTCCCGGGTTTCTACTTTTCGCAACATGGCGCCTTCCTTAGTGAGAGTGTACCTTCGCCCTTCTTCGGTTGCGTGACCGCCTGGTCGCCTTCTGCAAGCACACCTTCTGGGGAGTTGCCCCCTGGGGAGCAGACCGCCTTTCGAAAAGGCTGTTTTTGAGCTGAGAGACGACCTCCTTGTGACAACGCTTCTTTAGTTGTGAGCCGTCGATGACAGTGGAGCGCCTTCAGGAGCTATCTTTCAGACAATGCTTCCAGGTACATTTCCTTCATCGTTCGGAGCCATAACTTCCCCAGCGGAGTCGCCAAATTGTTTCGGATCTTTTTATCGTGAAAGGTGATTATTATACAGGGATTATAGAGGGTTCGTAAACTTAATGAAGTTTGGCTCCGGTGAAGTGGAAATGGTGATATTATTTCTACAGACAGGGGAGTGCGACTTTGATCAGCCCGATTTTGTGGGGGCACCCATTACAAGTGTACAAGTACTACGGATGATATAGCTAAATGGGCGCTATCAGTATTGCTTCTATTATTGTGCGATGCGCTCTTGCCAGTCTAGCTTCACGGGAGCATCCTCTGTATCAAATATACAAGTTACAGCCGCGGCCCCAGTGGTGGTGGTGAGGCGGTTGCAACATTGACTGTGGGGTATCTGCTCTGATGTGCGCCCTGGCTTCCGCCCCTTCTTTTGTCACCTTTCTCACCATCATTCCTTCAGACGTTCCTTCTCTCAGTCTTAGAGAATAGAACCGGTGTTTTTCTCTGTGTTTGGTGTTTCATGGAGTTGACTGAGTTGATTGCCTTCCTCTAGTTGGTTCAGTTGGACGAGTTTGCGAGGGATGGAAGGCGTGCATTCTGCTGCTCACCTTCCGGACCTCCTTGTTTTTAAGTATTCTTGTAACACCTAAGTTTATTTACCCTTTTTATACCCTTAATTAAAATAGCAACTTGAAAATTCCTTTTTCGACTCATGAATTGATTAGGAAAACTCTTAATTACTTTTAATCCGAATGAAAATCTTCCGTCAAACGGACGGAGTTTCGTTTGTTTATTGGACTTTTCCAAAAATTCCTGTTTTCCTGCAACCTGACTAACAATAATATTTTCACATAACAAAGTCTGCAGGGCTATTCACATATATATATATATATATATACCAGCTAGTGCATCTACGTGCACGCATCAGAAACAAGTTTAAACATCAGAACATAGTCATCAGAGTTAGCGAAATATAAACAGGTTTTAGGAAATAAGTTTTTCCCCAAAATAGACCCCTTTTCCCAAAAGGAGTAGTCCTGGGCCCCAAAAACTATTTACATTTATACACAACAAAATGATTTATATCATCGGGCTCAGGACATTCCCATGTCCTACATCACTAAAGGTAACCTACTCTCCCTGAGAGGGAGAGTACTCCTGCTCGGCCTGCTCAGGTGCAAACTCTTCCTCAGTACCTGTGGTGATAGTAAGGAGTGAGTATTACACATAAAATGGGGAGGCAGTTTCCAATTAAGATATAATGCGACACTAAGCCATACACATATAACAATTCAATCACAACATCATAAATAAGAGTCAATTCATCACAATTCAATTTCGAGTATTCATTAGTTTCTCAAATCGATTTTGATTTAACATTTTCTTAAGTCTTTCGTTCCATGTATTTTAATCATATTAATATTCTTTTTATCTGTCCCTGGTCACGACCTACTGCGTCTGCACTCCTGTGCACTCACGACTTACTGCGCCCGGGTAAATCCCCTGGTCACGACCTACTGCGCTCGCACCACCGCGCGATAGCGACTTACTGCGCCCGGGTATGTTTCTCAATCCCCTGGTCACGATCTACTGCGTTCGCACCACCGCGCGATAACGACTTACTGCGCCCGGGTAAATCCCCTGGTCACGACCTACTGCGTTCGCACCCCCGTGCGAAAACGACTTACTGCACCCGGGTATAATATAATCTCCCCTGGTTGAGCCTGGGTATAATTTAATTAGTTCTTTATCATTATCAATTGTTTAGCAAATTTCCATTATTCAAAATTAATTACCACATTACACATTTTCATTATCCAATGATCACAAATATATTTTGTAACTTAATTAGCACAATTTCACTTATTATCACAACTCAAATTATTAAACAACATAAGCATATAATTCATCAACATCACCAAACCACAAAATGCAATATATCAACATCAAAATAAATTCCCTAAGTCATAGATTCTATTCTAACAATTATTTTATATTATATCAACCTAAACTAACACAAAATCTTAGTACTCATTATATGCATAATGTAAACTAAACCCCAGAGTAAGGTAATACTCACTATAACCCACTCCTTACCTTAAATTAGTAAAGAGTAAATAGAACCTTAGTGAGCCCTAGCTCAAAATCTTGGAAACTTGAATTTCCAAAGCTTAGCTTGCCACCACAATAAGGAAATGATGAAGTGGATAGACAACCCTACTTGATAGAGCACAAGAGGAATGATCTTTGTCCTTGCCTTGATTTGAGTTGGAAGGCTTGAAACACAATCCCTAGATAGCAACAAGTGCAAGAATCCTAGGGTTTTAGAGCTAAATTTCTATGAATCAAGGAAAGTTGAAATGGAAAGGAAATAACTCATGGCATGAAGCTCACTTACCCAAATCAATGGTGGAAAAATTGAAAATCCAAAGAGAATGAAGAAGGGAGTAATTCGTGTGGACCAAAAGAGGAAGAGGATGAAGCTTCAATCAACACCCATGGTGAAAGCTTGGTGGAGCTTGGTGGTTTTGGGTTTGAGGTGCCCAAAACAATGTGTTTATGGTGGGATTGGTGGTTTTGATGATGGAAATGTGTTGAAGATGGAGGGAAAATGGATGAAGAGATGGTGTTGATGATGAAGAGTGGTGTTCTTGTTGTTGGGTGCTTGTTCTTGCCAAAGAAAAGCAAAATCGTGTGCCCAAGAGGCCACAACTTGGCCCCCAAGTTCTAATTGGACGCACCAGATCAAATCTGGTCCGCGCCACTCGCTTGGGCGAGCTTTATACTCGCTTGGGCGAGCTCAAGCACCAGCTGGTGCTGCTGGTGCACTTGGTGCGTGCTGGTGGGGGCTCTGGCGCGCCTACAAAATTTCTGGTGCGACTGGTGTGCGCGTCAGCTCGCTTGGGCGAGCCATTTCCTCGCCTGGGCAAGAGAACTGCACCAGAATCAAGCTGGTGTGTAGCTGGCTCGGTCAGAAATGGAAATGGTGCGGCTGGGGGATTTTTTGGTGCGCCAACTCACGCTCCTGGTGCGCTGGAGTGGTGTTGCGCCCGCCTGGGCGAATGGTGGGCTGGCCTGGGCAGATTTCCCACTGGATGGTGCGCCAAATGAATAGGGACTCGCCTGGGCGCATGGCTGGTGCGCCTGGGCGAGTTTCAGGGTTTCCAACCTTCGATTCGCCGTAACTTTTTCGTCAACCGTCGGATCGAGTCCAAATTTTTAGACATGCTTCTTCACCCCTTAAACTTCACATCCAATGGTGGAATTAATTTTCTTAGCTTCCCATAATAAATTTCTAATTTTCTCTTTTCGGTTGATTTCTAACACCTAAAACGCCGATTTTACTCCCGATCTCGCTTATATGACCCTGCCCAAGGCCATATATACCTCCTATACAACTCCTAGGACCTATAATCCCCACCCACATATTTGGCAAAATTCATTAAATCACTTTTCCAATTTTTCTAAGGTTTTAAATCAATAATTTCCTTAAAATCAAAGTTTAGGATGTTACAATTCTCCCCCACTTACTGGAATTTCGTCCCCGAAATTCCATTCTGTCCCTCAATTGGAGAACCACCCCACTGATACAACTTTAGTCTACGGTTTGGATTTTCCTCCCGTTTTAGTTCGTCTACTTCTCGACTCATTTTTACTTAGACAAACCCCAAGTTGGATTGCTAAGTTGCTCCCCCACTTGGCATTAACATACTGTTTTATCTCGATGCCCGAAGGTAAGAGACCGATTGTATCAGCTTTTGATCGTCTCCCGTGGAACTTCCGACGAAGAACGCAAGGATTAAACGATGACAATTACTAAATCCATAGAATTTCATGAAGAATTTATGTTGCTAATTTTAGGGAGATAGAATAAGATCATGTAATCCACAGACTTTTGCAGAATACAACGGATCATGGTTAGAACTCTACTCGTCCATAAGGAACGAGCCGAGTAGATAAAACGGGGACTCCAGGGATAATGATTATTCCAGGATGAGAACTAAGGGTAAGTCGTGAATTCGCTCTTCTTAGTCGGCTGGAAGGAGGCAATCTTTGATTATGACGTAAAAGCCACTACTCAATAATTGCATTGGACCAAATAGAATAAGAAGAAGGAGATCCACTTTTACTAACCGAATCATTAGTCAAAGTTTCACAGAATAGCAATGGAGCATTCAAATGATGATTGGGTAATCATGATCCAAGGTGGGCATATATATATATATATACTTGAGATTTAGGGGTTTCGTTGTTCACTAAGCTAACTCTATAGAGTTATAAACCAAGTCTTGATGCTTGTTAATGACCAAACTTTCGCCTACTTTAAATCGAACCTTCAAGGATGCTTGAATAAATTCGGTATAGACTAAGAGTGTTTATGGAATCTGACTCTTATGTCACTTTTAGGAGTCACAACACGCTTAAGATTTACACCGCTTCTACGATTTGAAGGCCAGGCTGTGTTTTACCCCTTGTAGTTGGTCAATCATTAAAATTTTTAAGCCTCGATGTGGAGACTTCACAAGTTTACTAAGATTTGTTCTCATGACAGAGGGTCATCTAGGAATCTTGGTAAGATTCCCAGTAAGTTCTGGATTACCCCTTTTCGGTTCAGTCTCTATGATAGTTAGGGTTAGTTCATGTAAGGTTTTGCTTAACCCGTTCTATGATTCTAATATGTACTAATACTATTCTACAATCGGGAAAAACAACCTAAGGTTCTCCTTCCTTCCGTTTTGTTCTAGGTCAAATTCTAGATCCTACAATAAGTTTTGGGAATGGTATTTTTCGGTCAGTTGACTTTCTTACAAGGGTTTTACTTCTTGGAAGCCACTGCTTCGACTGTCTCGATTTCACTTAAAAGGTTGTAATGACAGTATCCATTAATAGATGCGAAGATTGAGGTGATCAATCCCAAGCTCACGTCTATTAATAGTACATCACTGTTAAATGGATGTTGACAATGTTATCATTTAACAAATGCAAGGATTAGAGTGATCAGTTCTAACCTCACACTCCATTAGATAATAACATTATCGCAGTTCTTGCTTAAGCGTCTTAACTAATGCTTTACACTTATAAGCTCTTTCTAAGGTCAGATTTATTTTGGTATATCACTAAATTTTCCACAATTTTCTGTTATAAGAACTCAGAAGTTCTAAGTCTTTTCCTGTGACCACTAATTTCCAGAACGAGACTTAAATCAGGGATACAATCCAAGGAATGTAGCTATCAAAACGACATCGAAGAAATTCGATTCCGACAATACCTAAGGGCATGGGTTGATTGATTTTCGTTCGCTTAGGCCTAACATTAACTTATTTTGAACTATTGGCCAGCCATTTAAAATAGATAGAGGGGGTATACTTCATATGGTTTTACTAAAAGCTTAACAAGGGTAGAAACTTACAGCTCCTAAGATGTTCATAATTTTATAGGGAGACAAGGGAAATTTGCAAGAATACTCAATTTCCTAATTCCAACAACAACTACAAAAGATCGCAACATACAAGACGTACCCCTCGGAATATGCTGACTTCCAGGTGCCAGCTGCTGCTGTAGCATAACTGCTTCCTCCCGTACACCCTTCAGGGGACAATTTGCCATGAAATGCCCCGGTTGTCCACATTGAAAACAAGTGAAATTCTTCCTGGTTTGATTCCGATACCAGCATTCTCCCCCATGCTTCTTCCCACAATGGACACAAGTAGACTTGGGAAACTGAGGGGTTACCATCCGCCTTGCTTTCTTTGAAGTAACCCTCTCGATATCAGGTTTAGAATGAACCTTTGATTTCCCTTTGGCACCTTTCGACCTCGCCATACCTTTATCCCAAACGCTGGCCCAATGTACTAGCCGAGCAAAGTTGTCCTTGGGTACCTCTCCAAGAACTGCTCTAAGATCCTCACGGAGTCCTGCAAGGAACTTGATGCATTTGATTTCTTCATTCACACCCTTATAGCTGGTAGCATAGTGAATCAGATCCTCAAATTTCCCTACATATTCATCAACACTCATGTTCTCTTGTCTCAAGCATAGGAAAACACGTTCCTTCTCCTTTCGGACATCTTCGAAAAGATACTTTCCCCGGAACCTTTCCTTGAATGCGTCCCATGACACTTTTTGTTCATTGGTCCCCATACACTTTTGAACCTGCTCCCACCACTGCTCTACTTCTCCAACAAGTTCATATTGAACCAAAAGGACTTTCTGTTCCTCAGGCGGCGATATATCGTGGAGAATTTCTTCTATCTCCCGATGCCACTTCCGAGTTACATTCGGATTATAGCCACCCTCGAACTTAGGGGGACCATGCCACTTGAATTCAGTCAACCAATGAATTGCAGCTGGGGAGGGATCCTGAATTGACTGAGATGACTGGTTAAGTGAGGCTATGGTTGTCACAGCCGTAGCCACCAATTCAGCTTGTCTTTGATTGATTTGGACCAAACTTTCTATGATTCCAGCGATCCTATCATCGTCACTGCGCCTATTTGCCATAACTCCTAATCCTAGAAAATGACAAGTTAATACATATATTATTTAGCAGTAATAACTACTCTATCTTATTACTCTAATTTAGTCACTTATTTACTCATATCGGTTACTCGCTTGGTGAGTAACCATATGGAGATGTGACTCCACATTCCAAAGGCCGAGGGAAACTGCTCTGATACCATAAAATGTAACACCTAAGTTTACTTACCCTTTTTATACCCTTAATTAAAATAGCAACTTGAAAATTCCTTTTTCGACTCATGAATTGATTAGGAAAACTCTTAATTACTTTTAATCCGAATGAAAATCTTCCGTCAAACGGACGGAGTTTCGTTTGTTTATTGGACTTTTCCAAAAATTCATGTTTTCCTGCAACCTGATTAACAATAATATTTTCACATAACAAAGCCTGCAGGGCTATTCACATATATATATATATATATATATATATACCAGCTAGTGCATCTACGTGCACGCATCAGAAACAAGTTTAAACATCAGAACATAGTCATCAGAGTTAGCGGAATATAAACAGGTTTTAGGAAATAAGTTTTTCCCCAAAATAGACCCCTTTTCCCAAAAGGAGTAGTCCTGGGCCCCAAAAACTATTTACATTTATACACAACAAAATGATTTATATCATCGGGCCCAGGACATTCCCATGTCCTACATCACTAAAGGTAACCTACTCTCCCTGAGAGGGAGAGTACTCCTGCTCGGCCTGCTCAGGTGCAAACTCTTCCTCAGTACCTGTGGTGATAGTAAGGAGTGAGTATTACACATAAAATGGGGAGGCAGTTTCCAATTAAGACATAATGCGACACTAAGCCATACACATATAACAATTCAATCACAACATCATAAATAAGAGTCAATTCATCACAATTCAATTTCGAGTATTCATTAGTTTCTCAAATCGATTTTGATTTAACATTTTCTTAAGTCTTTCGTTCCATGTATTTTAATCATATTTATATTCTTTTTATCTGTCCCTGGTCACGACCTATTGCGTCTGCACTCCTGTGCACTCACGACTTACTGCGCCCGGGTAAATCCCCTGGTCACGACCTACTGCGCTCGCACCACCGTGCGATAGCGACTTACTACGCCCGGGTATGTTTCTCAATCCCCTGGTCACGACCTACTGCGTTCGCACCACCGCGCGATAACGACTTACTGCGCTCGGGTAAATCCCCTGGTCACGACCTACTGCGTTCACACCCCCGTGCGAAAACGACTTACTGCGCCCGGGTATAATATAATCTCCCCTGGCTGAGCCTGGGTATAATTTAATTAGTTCTTTATCATTATCAATTGTTTAGCAAATTTCCATTATTCAAAATTAATTACCACATTACACATTTTCATTATCCAATGATCACAAATATATTTTGTAACTTAAATAGCACAATTTCACTTATTATCACAACTCAAATTATTAAACAACATAAGCATATAATTCATCAACATCACTAAACCACAAAATGCAATATATCAACATCAAAATAAATTCCCTAAGTCATAGATTCTATTCTAACAATTATTTTATATTATATCAACCTAAATTAACACAAAATCTTAGTACTCATTATATGCATAATGTAAACTAAACCCCAGAGTAAGGTAATACTCACTATAACCCACTCCTTACCTTAAATTAGTAAAGAGTAAATAGAACCTTAGTGAGCCCTAGCTCAAAATCTTGGAAACTTGAATTTCCAAAGCTTAGCTTGCCACCACAATAAGGAAATGATGAAGTGATGATAGACAACCCTACTTGATAGAGCACAAGAGGAATGATCTTTGTCCTTGCCTTGATTTGAGTTGGAAGGCTTGAAACACAATCCCTAGATAGCAACAAGTGCAAGAATCCTAGGGTTTTAGAGCTAAATTTCTATGAATCAAGGAAAGTTGAAATGGAAAGGAAATAACTCATGGCATGAAGCTCACTTACCCAAATCAATGGTGGAAAAATTGAAAATCCAAAGAGAATGAAGAAGGGAGTAATTCGTGTGGACCAAAAGAGGAAGAGGATGAAGCTTCAATCAACACCCATGGTGAAAGCTTGGTGGAGCTTGGTGGTTTTGGGTTTGAGGTGCCCAAAACAATGTGTTTATGGTGGGATTGGTGGTTTTGATGATGGAAATGTGTTGAAGATGGAGGGAAAATGGATGAAGAGATGGTGTTGATGATGAAGAGTGGTGTTCTTGTTGTTGGGTGCTTGTTCTTGCCAAAGAAAAGCAAAATCGTGTGGCCAAGAGGCCACAACTTGGCCCCCAAGTTCTAATTGGACGCACCAGATCAAATCTGGTCTGCGCCACTCGCTTGGGCGAGCTTTATACTCGCTTGGGCGAGCTCAAGCACCAGCTGGTGCTGCTGGTGCACTTGGTGCGTGCTGGTGGGGGCTCTGGCGCGCCTACAAAATTTCTGGTGCGACTGGTGTGCGCGTCAGCTCGCTTGGGCGAGCCATTTCCTCGCCTGGGCAAGAGAACTGCACCAAAACCAAGCTGGTGTGTGGCTGGCTCGGTCAGAAATGGAAATGGTGCGGCTGGGGGATTTTCTGGTGCGCCAACTCACGCTCCTGGTGCGCTGGAGTGGTGTTGTGCCCGCCTGGGCGAATGGTGGGCTGGCCTGGGCGGATTTCCCACTGGATGGTGCGCCAAATGAATAGTGACTCGCCTGGGCGCATGGCTGGTGCACCTGGGAGAGTTTCAGGGTTTCCAACCTTCGATTCGCCGTAACTTTTTCGTCGACCGTCGGATCGAGTCCAAATTTTTAGACATGCTTCTTCACCCCTTAAACTTCACATCCAACAGTGGAATTTATTTTCTTAGCTTCCCATAATAAATTTCTAATTTTCTCTTTTCGGTTGATTTCTAACACCTAAAACGCCGATTTTACTCCCGGTCTCGCTTATATGACCCTGCCCAAGGCCATATATACCTCCTATACAACTCCTAGGACCTATAATCACCACCCACATATTTGGCAAAATTCATTAAATCACTTTTCCAATTTTTCTAAGGTTTTAAATCAATAATTTCCTTAAAATCAAAGTTTAGGATGTTACAATTCTTTTCTTTCTCTTGCATTCTTCCTCCAAGTTGCAGAGGAGGGAAACTTGTGCTCTATTGTTGTTACTGAGATGATAGTTGGAGGTGTTCGCTTTCTAGTGCATCTCCCTCATTTGTGTTTCTCTCGAATTTGATTCCACAACTCTTGGAGGAACCATATTTCTTGTGTTTCGGTCTGCTTTTGTCGCTCTTTGTGTTGATCACCCCTTTTTTCCGTCTGATCTCTGGAGGATGGAGCTTCCTCCTTTTATAGTGTACCCCTTGCCCATTGGTCCTTACTTCCTCTTACTTTACCCACTGGTCCATGGCACTTTCCCACCTTGGTCGCTGCATATTCCTTCTTTATCAGGTCTCTTTTATTTGTTTCCTCCTTTTGGCTTTGTCATTTAATGGCTGCAGGAGGAGAGGGGTGCAAGTCTTGCTATTCTTGGCTTTGCCTTGGGAAGGGCTGAATGAAGTAAGCAAAGATTCCTTCGGACATCTGGCTACCTTCCTTTGGATGTGTGTGTGCACCTTGGGCCGGGTGCGCCTTTACTCGTAGCTTTGGTGCTTCTGACGCTTTCTTTCCTGCCATAGCTATTTCCTCGAGTTTCACGACTACTGTAGTGTCTTTGGTCATTCTCTCTTTCTCTCTTGGCTACGTTAATGAGATGCTTCATATTTCTTCGGGAAGGCGTACAGAGGAGGACGCCCTCGCATTGCAGGTGCCTGTCACATACTTTCTCCAGCTCATTATTTGTTTGGTAATCTCAGCTTCTATGATGGGTTTGGGCCTTTCCATGCAATTGGGCCTTGTTAATGGACCACTTATTTTTTGGGTATCAACACTCTTCTTCACTTCTTTTGCTCTTAATCACCAGAATTCACCCTTTATTCACCTAAAACATGTGGAAAAACACCTAAACTAATGATGAGTAATGGAATTGAAACAAAAAGTGAAAATATCTTAAAAACTACTAAATTACTAGGGAAATCAAGCAAAAACCAATCTAAAAAGGGTATAAAATCTGTAACATCCCGCGTTTTTCCGATTAGGCTAATTAAAAATTTATTAAAGAAAAGTTTTACGATTCGGTTTTACAAAAGGTTTTCAATGAATAATTTGTTCGATTACGAAGAAAAATGTTGATTTTACGGAGTCTTGATAAATTAATATTTTTATGGGGTTAGTAAAAATGATTTTTATGAGAAATAATTTTATTATTGGTGATTTGTTTTGAAAATGAATCTTTATGGACTTTCTTAGAAGTATTAACTTCAGAAATCCATAACTTTTTAACCGTAACTCCGATTTTTATGATCTTTATATCAAAACGATCGTATCGAAATGTAGTTTTCAAAAATGAATCTTTCATAATTTTATGGGTTGGTTTGCGAAAATTATTTTTCAGAGCTGTAAAGGACGAATTTTAAAGAAATAAATCATGAAAAATGGTTTTTGATTTTTAATGAATTTTTCCTTTTGGGATTATCTTCAACATATTAAATTATGATTTTAGAAAATGAAATAAGGGCTATAAGTGCAACCAATAAGTGCAGTTTATTATTTAAAGGAAAGATGTGTTTAATTGTTAATATGAATGTTGGTTGTTTGTTTTGTGAACAAGTGTGTGATTAATTTATTAATGTGTTTAAGATATGTGAATATGTGCTAATATGTGTATGTATGCTATGTGTGTGAATGGTATGTGCATGTGTTCATGAAGCCATAAAGTGGTGAACAAGTAAAGAAGAAATTAAAAGGGTGAACAAGTAAAGAAGAAATTAATAAGATTCTGATCCTGGTGATCTAGGGTTTCTCTAGGGTTTCTCTAGGTCACTGAGTGGCCACCATGGCCAAGAAAAGGGGGAGACCCCCGAAATCTCCTTCTCCTACCACTCCTTCATCTGGTAAGGGTGGTAAACAGCCACCATTCTTTGATCTGTCGCAGCTTGATGAGGAAGATTTGGATATCATTGATGACTTAACCCCTACGCAACGTGAGGCGTTGGTGCATGGTATTGACTTGATCCGTGCCAGAGTTAATAAGAAGGAAGTACTTGCGAAACAAACAGAGGAATCAGTAGCAGGCAAAGAAGAACAACATGTTAGGGTTGATAATGGGAGTCCTAATAAAACTATACCATCAGAGACAGTGCATGAAAAAGAAGTGAGGCCTAGTCCGAATGTATGGGAGAATTTTGACATCTCCAAATTACGTAATGCAGGGGGTAAATTGAAATTTCACCAACCAGAGTTAAAAGATGGCATAGCAATTGGGAAGATTGATCCTAGTGATGTGGAAGATGAAGTTAAGTACTGGCAGAATTCAGTGGTATGTTACGTGCTGGGCGCTAATCCTCCCTATCCTGTTTTGAGTGGTTTCATTAAGAAAGCATGGGGACAATATGGTGTAGATAAAATATTGATGAATGCAGACGACACCTTTATTGTGCGTTTTAACTCTCTAGAGGGTAGAAATAGTGTTTTGGAGATAGGGGTTTTTCATTTTGATAAGAAACCCCTTATCATAGCCCCTTGGACAGGAAGACCAGTGACTAAAAGTTTCTTAGACAGGATCCCTGTTTGGGTTCAATTGCCAAACCTAAACCTAAAATTTTGGGGGTCATCTGCTCTGGGAAAAATAGCAAGTTTGGTGGGTACACCTATTATGGCTGATAAGGTGACTGAGGAAAAAAACAGGATTAGCTATGCAAGGGTGTTGATTGAAGTAAACCCTTCAGTTCTGCCTGAGGAAGTGCATTTTGAAGATGACAAAGGAAATCTGGTGTCTCAGAAGATAACTTATGAATGGAAACCAACTCTCTATTCCAAATGTTCCTGTTATGGCCATGATTCTAAGATGTGTAAGAAAGGTGAGAAAAAAGGGGTTAAGCAGAAGTGGGTGGAGAAGAATAAACCCACTCAAGAGGAGATGCAGAAAATTGATGAAGCATTGAAATTGAAGGACAATATTGATAATGGTATTGTTCCTAAGGAGAATGTTGAGGATGGGTTGGTTGCTGTTGAAGCAGTGATTAATGATTTAACTTTGAGCAAGTCACCAGAGGATAGAGGTAAGCAAAAGGAGATTCAGAGTGAAGGCTGGACCATAGTGAATACTAGGAGTAAAGCTCAATTAAGGGCTTTAATTCAGAGAGGAGAGTCTTCCACTCAAATTCCTCATGGATAAGATTTGTGCTTGGAATATTCGAGGGATGAACCACCCTCGAAAACAAAAACAAGTTCAAGATATGTACAGGAAGAATAAAGTAGGTCTCTTTGCTATTCTAGAAAATAAAGTGAGAGCTGATAGCTTTCAGTCTATTCAGAATAAAGTTGCTAGTGGGTGGGGTTTTTTTATAAACTTAGATGTCTGTCCTATTGGTAGAATTTGGGTGCTGTGGAGGAAGGATTTATTTGATGTTCAGATAGTAGCACGATCTCCTCAATATGTTCATTGCTTGGTTACAAAAATTCAGAGTCAAAAGCAATTCTTTGCTACTTTTGTGTATGCTGGAAATGACTTTCAGGAGAGGAAAGAATTATGGCAGGTACTTAGTGGTATTCAAGGATTTATTAACATTCCTTGGATTGTTCTGGGTGATTTTAACACTTGCTTAAATAACAATGAGAAGGTTGGTGGTAATCCAGTTGACACTAACAGTGCTAGAGATATGCAAAACTGTATTGATGAGTGTGGTCTTTTTGATATGAGGCAGTCAGGATGGTTTTTCACATGGAGCAACAAACAAGTAGGTTCAGATAGAATTATTGCTAAGCTGGATAGGGTGTTGATTAATGTGGAGTGGTACAGGGAATGGCCTAATGGTAATGCTATCTTTACCAATCCTGGGCTCTCAGATCACTCAGCTATGATTGTAGAATGGGGAGGTAATGAGGAGAGATTGAGACACTCTTTCAAGTTTTTCAATATGTGGACTTCTCATCAGGATTTTCAGACCATTGTTGATCAGGTTTGGCAAAGGAGTTTTGTTGGTAGTAGAATGTATGTGGTGTGGAGGAAGCTTAAGGAATTGAAGAAGCCATTAGCTACTCTGAACAGCATTTCTCCAATATTGATGTCAGAGAAGCTGAGCTTATGGATAAACTAGATGCTATTCAAAGTGAGCTTTCTAGGAATCCTCTTGATCCTCAACTTCATGCGGCTGAAAAAGAGGTTTCCAGCCAGTATAGTAGAGTTCAACAGGATGCACTTTTGTTCTTTAGACAGAAGGCAAAACTGGAATGGTTGCGAGATGGTGATAGTAATTCCAAGTTGTTTCATGAAGCTATAAAAAAGAGGACCTATCAGAACAGGGTTGTGAGACTCTTGAATGATAGGAATGATGTTGTAACTGGGCAATCAGACATAATGATGCTGTTTGAGGAGTTTTATCAAAATTTATTTCTGAGCAGAAGTAAGGGGGTCATGTTTGGGCAAGATGTGATTCATCAGGGTAGTTGTTTAAATAGAGATCTTCAATTATCTCTAATTAAACCTATTTCTGATGATGAAATTAGGCAAGCTTTGAAGTCTATTGATCAGAATAAGGCCCCAGGCCCTGATGGATTTGGATCAGGATTTTTTAAAGCTTCTTGGGATAGAATTGGAAGGGATCTCTGTTGTGCTATCAAAGATTTTTTTGATTCAGGCCACCTTCTCAGGGAAGTCAACCATACTAATCTTGTTATGATTCCTAAGATTGATGCACCTTCTAAAGTGCATCAGTTTAGACCTATAGCATGCTGTTCTACTATTTATAAATGTATTTCTAAAATTATCAGCAATAGATTGGCTACTGTTTTGCCTAACTTGGTGCAGGATAATCAGAATGCTTTTATTAAAGATAGAAGCATATTGCATAATATCCTACTATCTCAAGAGTTGGTAAGAATGTATGGAAGGAGGTCTGTGTCTCCCAGGTGTATGCTAAAGCTGGATATTAAGAAAGCTTATGATACTTTAGAGTGGAATTTTATTGAAGAGATGTTATTAGCTCTAAAGTTTCCTACAAAATTTGTTTCCTGGGTCATGGCTTGTATTCGATCAGTCTCTTTCTCTATTGTTCTTAATGGGCATCAGGGAGAAAGATTTTGGGTTACTAGAGGCATTAGACAGGGTGACCCCATGTCTCCTCTAATCTTTGTGCTTGCTATGGAAATGCTTACTAGAGGTCTTAAGCTGGGCTCTACTTTAAGGAATTTTCGTTATCATCCAGCTTGCAAGGAAACAGGGTTGATTAGCTTGGCTTTTGTAGATGATCTTATGATCTTCTGCAAAGCACATCCAGCTAGTGTAAGGATTGTGCAAAAGTCATTGCAGGATTTTGCTGATTGGTCAGGCCTTCAAGTTAGCTCTGAGAAATCTCATATCTTCATGGCTGGGATTTCCCAGGATATAAAGAATTCTCTCATGGAAATTACTGGTTATCAGGAAGGTGAATTCCCTTGTAGGTATTTGGGCATCCCCCTATCTTCAAGGAAGTGGAATACCTCTACATGCCAGGCTTTGGTGGATAAGGTTATGAAGAATATCACTTACTGGAGAACTAGGAATTTGTCCTATCAAGCCAGGGTATGCCTTATTAACTCGGTTCTCTTAAGTTTTCACATCTATTGGGCATCAATTTTTATTATGCCTAATGCAGTTCTTAAAGAAATTCAGAATCAGTGTAGACGGTTTTTGTGGAATGCTGATGATCAAGGGTCATACTATGCGAAAGTAGATTGGTCCACTGTTTGTAATGAGAAACGTTTTGGTGGGCTAGGTATTCAAGATTGTGTTGTATGGAATTGGGCGGCTCTGGGCAAACAGGTGTGGAATATTGCAGAGAAGAAGGATTGTTTGTGGGTTCGTTGGATCCATGCCTATTACATCAAAGAACACTCATTCTGGGAGTGTGAGTGGATCCAAGGGCAAAGTTGGCATTGGAAGAAATTGTTGAGCATCAGAGATAAGCTTCGATTGGGGTTTCAGAACAATCAATGGTTAGATTGTCCAGATGGTACTTATACCATTCGATCTGGGTATAGATTTCTTAAAGGAAATCAACCCGTGTTCCCTATGTCTAAATTCGTTTGGAATAGAATCAGTGTTCCTAAACACTGCTTCATTAGCTGGATGGTTATGCATGGTAAGATTCAAACAAGAGATAAGCTTAGATGGAATTACATACCGAATTTTTGTAGCCTTTGTGTTGCAGCTGAAGAGTCTGTGTCTCATCTCTTCTTTGATTGTCCTTGGAGCTTTGGGTTGATTTCGCTGTGTGTGAACTGGGTAGGCTTCAATCACTTCCCTTCGAGCTTCAATAGATGGAAGCGATGGGTCAACCATGCAGTGAGGAGGAATCCGGAAAGAGTTGTTCTTTGGGCTCTTTGTGTGGCTGCTATTTACTACACGTGGCTGGAGAGAAATTCTAGGACTTTTAATAATGTTGCAAGCACCCCCCACCCAAAGATTTATTGTGATTAAGAAGGAAATTGCTTATAGGATTTCAGTTTGTTTTAAGAATTTTAGAAGTTGGTCCAATAAGTGTTTAGTGGATAAGATTTGTAATGAGCTCTATTAGGTAGTTTTATTCTTTTTCCTCTTAGTCTATATTCTGAACCCTTCCTAGAAGGTGGCAGGATTAGGCTAGGATTGGTTTGATGTACTTTTGCTTGTGGTAATAGATCTTTTTCTTCTACCAAAAAAAAAAAAAGAAGAAATTAAAAAAAAAAATAGGACATGTGTGTGTGCATGGAGGGTGTGCCACGGTTTTCTTGTGTGAGTGCATGAGGGAATATATGTGTGTAGTGTGTGTAAGTGACAAGTGTTAGGGTGTGTGTATGTGTAGGATTGTGGTGCCTTGCTTGATGACTAAGCCCATAGGAAATAAAAATAAAATAAAAAGAAAACAAAACAAAACTTGGAGACCAAGTAGAAGACTTAGAATGCTAAGACTACCCCTCCTAGATGTGTGTTGGTCGACCAAACCAAGACCAAGGAAGAGAGATAAAGTTCCACCCTTAATCCATTACCTCTTGTTTTCATTCACACCTTCATTTCCTCTCATCCTTCCACTCATTCCTTCGTTGCCTTCATTCTTCCACCCATTCTTTCACTTTCCTTTTTACACCAACACAAACACTTAGTCCCAAGAGCAACATTAGCTCTTGAGACATGCAAAAAAAAAAGAGAGCGAACCATGGAGAGAAAGAGAGAGCACCGTGAGGAAGAAGAGGAGTAGATCAACCCAAAAACCTAGGAGTTCCTTTGAAGATCAAGAAAGAAGAATTGTAATAGTTTAAGCCTTTTCTTTTAGTTTGTAGATCTTTGTTATTTTTCTTCTTGCATGTTAAATTTTATGACTCTAATGATGAACTTATGTGTTGATCATGGACTCTAAGGACTTAAAAATAATCTGTAATATGTTAAAGCTTTATGTTTGATGTACTTTCTTCTTCTTCATTTTATTTTCGGTTCTATGTGTTGATTTGTTCTTGCATGTTAATTTTTATTGTTGATCTATGTTTTTCAAAGGCTAATGAACAAAGATTAAAGTTTTAACATACAAAAAGAATTGAGGGTGATTCGGTTTTTATAAATATTTTGTGCAAAGGATCTTGTTTTCTTTCTTGAATTGGTTTTTATGTGCATGAAAAAGAAAATTAATTTTTTTAGTACAAGAGTTTAACTTAAAGTATAAGATTTTTAATAAAATGAACTCATTTTTCTTATGCATGTTTCGGTTTTGCTTAAATCTTTAGGAATGAAATTTTTAATTGAAGATTTTAATGCATGCATGTGATGATCTAGTAAAAAGGGATAAGTTTTAATGTTTGTTTTGATTTTCTCTTAAAGTCTTGATTTTAGTTGTTAAATGTTAATGCATGTATAATTTTTCTTGAGATCTATAAATTTTAAGTATGTGCATGTTAGGATCTAGGTTAGTTTAGTTTGATTCTTGATTTTTTTTTAGTTTAAGAGGCTTGATTTGTAAATATGATGCATGTTGTACTTGAATTAAAATAAATTGTTTTCATAAAATATGTTAATTCGGTTTTGAAGAAAATAATAATTAATAGATTGATTTTTATAATTGATTTGTATGTATGTGTGTATTTTTAATTTTCATGAAAAGAAATGGATAAAACAAATTTGTTGAATAAAAAGTATATGCTGAAATTGTGATTTGCATATGTTTTGATTTTGATAAATGATCTTTGTGTATGTTTAATAATTCTGGGATTTTGTCACTGCCTTAAGTATGTTAAAATTAACTTCTTTTAATTTTTGTACAATTTTTGGAGGTGATTTTATATTTCTATGAGAACCAACTTTGTGAAAATGAATTTAAGAAAATAAGTTTTTCAGTTCAAAGAGAAACAGAATTTTCGAACTTGTGCCATTCTAAATTGTTTGAAATTTTTATGGTAGCTTCCTGGACATCTCTAGATGTTCTTTGTAAAATTTAAAGATATTTGGAGTTGAATTGATATTTTTAAGAAAGGCAAAACAGTGAACCACTTGGTTCAGATTTTATGGACTTAGTGATGAATTTAATTAGAAAAGTATAACTTGCACATCTCCAAATAATCTGAAAATTTTATGAGATAGTCTTGACTGTATAAGAAAGGTTTATACCAATTTTTAGGCAATTCTGAGTTGATGAACTATTTTTAATAATAATGTTTTTGTCTCAGTCCAGCAACAGTACCGTTTTGTTTTTAAGGTGAAATTTAATTTGAAACCTAGCTTAGGATTGTTTAAATGGCTTGAAAATTTTATATGAGGAACTTTATCATATGTGTGCATGTTCTGGAAAGTTTGAAGATGAAATAAATTTATTTGATATAGTTTTCAATTTTGTCCTTTGTGTTTTACTTGTAATCACACTTTAGGTTTCATTTGAATGTTTTTGGATGAATGAGAAGTTTTATGCTTGATGTTATGATTTGGCTGCCTTGTATGATTATCATGATGTCTTGAAATGATTGAATTAATGATTGTTTGATGATATGTTTATGTTATGCATGAATAAATTATTTAATTAACCAAAGTGTTATGTTTGATTTTGTAATTGGTTTTGGAAATTAATTGTTTTTGAAATAGTTTAATCTTGATTTAATTAATTGAATAACCTTGGACTTAGTGGTTGCTTCCCTTAATTCATTTCACAATGTTAAGTTTGAAAAATAAATCATTTAAGTGTCTTAATATGAACTAAAGTTGAGTTTTGGTTATTGGCTGTCCGGAACGAACCAGCAACCAAACCTAATGTTTTAAATTGTTTGTCAAATTATTTAAAAAAAAAAATATTTTGAGATGTTTAAAGTATTTTCAAAAGTCGAAACTGATTTGAAAAAGTTTTATCGTTACGCGATTTTCCGGCGAGAGATAAAAAGAGTTTTCGAAAACGCGTTTAGATAATGAGTAGGATGATTATTTAGATAGACTTGTGACGTTAGTATCGTCTATTCAGTACAAGGTGCGTGTAAGTCAAGAAGCGGAACGGCTGACTTGTTGGGAAGGACTGCAACGATTTCAGATGTTGGAGAGTGAGGTGAGAGATGCAGTAGGCCTAGGTCACCATGACGCGTAGACTCAGTTCTAAACTGAGTACATCAAGTCTAATATGTTACATGCTGCATTATCATACGTGATGCATATATGTGTTAGATGCTTCCCTGTTTTGTTAAATATGATGCATGGTTTATTTTATTATGTACTGGATTCGTCTGTGAATTATCTTGTGAAATATATCTGGTCTGTTGGGGAAAAGCTGAATGTGAATATACAAAAAGGAAATAAAACATGAAACAAAAGAAAGGATTGAGAAGAGATAAAACGTAACGCGAATAAGATTTTGAGAGAAATGTGATTGAAAGAAGGAGGAACGATCATAAAGGTTGTATAAGAATGGAATACAAAGAGTTGAGATTGGAGAAGAGTAATGCTGTCATGAGAGTGAGATGTGGTTTGAATGAAGATGTGACTCCTCGTACACGTTTTTGGGAAGAAGCTTAGTGTTGAGTTGAGCTTGCTCCTCCATTAACACTCACCCAAAAATGTGATTTTTGAAAAAGGTTTTGAAAAGAGATTTTCGAAAAAGCTTTTGTGAAAATAATATTTTTGTGAAAGTTTCTGGAAACATTATTTTTGGAAAAAGTTTTGTGAAAGGATTTATGAAATGAGATTTTTAAAAATGTTTTGTGAAGTAAAAGTTTTTGTGAAAACATGTTTTCGAAAAAGTGTTGCGAAAAGATGTTTTTAGAAAGACGAGGAAATGATGCTGATGATGTTGATGAGATGAGATGAGTTATGTTAATTGTGATGATGAGATGAGATGAGAAAGAGTGTGTCATAATGATGAGATGAAAGTGATTTGAGGCATGGTGCCATTGAGAATTTAGGGGGAACAGTTTGCGATTAGTGGTCGGGCTTCGTTGAAGGGATGCACCAAGGACGAGCCGACTGTTAGGATTAAGCCGTTAAATTAAAACTCTAAAACTTTAAAAGAATTAAAAGAGGAAAGGTATGGGTGTTCAGATATGAGTGTCGTATCGAAGTAGTGGAGAGGAAGATACTATGGGTATCTGCGGATACTCAGGTGGAGATTGCAGGAGGGGAGGACGATGACGGTGAAACGTCAAGAAGTCTAGAGTATATTTTCTAGGCAGAACGAACCCCACAGGTGGCGCACTAACATGGTGGGGAATGGGTCTAATGCCGTGGTAAGTTCTGCAGGCCAACTAGAATTATACTGTCGCCCCCTCGATGCAAGTCTAGAACAGTGAGAGGGACTGGAATGGGGCATTTGTGGTTGCCGCTGAGAGCGTGCCTTTGATTATGTGAATTGATATGATATGATTTGAGGCTGGGTCCTCCTGGTCTGGGACCATTTGTTTGTGTGACAGCTGTCGTGCCCGCATGGTAAAGGTCCTGTACTCCTGTTTGCTTCCGACTAGGTTGGGTGGATGACCGAGGAGATGTAGACGTGTGTGCGAGTTCAATGATGTGTCCCCCTCATCATTGAGCGAACCGTTTGATAAGACTTAATAATGATAAAATAATACAAGAAAGAAAGCTTAAAGAATTTATGAAGAGTTGTGGAAAAGATTCAAAAAGGAAAGGTATAAAGGCTTGTTGGAAAGGTTGAGAAAGGTGATGATAAGACTTGAGTAATTGAGGGCTGGAAATGTCAAGTGTGATAATGTATATCGTGATGAGTTATGATTCTGATATATTTGTTTGGTTATGGTGTGTTTTGTTTATAAGTGTTTCCTATATGCTTATATGAATACATTGGTTATATGCATGGCATAAGTAGTCGTTAATGCATGATTTCTATATTTTTATTCTGAGGATTCTTTTTACAAGAAGTCGTTAGTATTCTGTCTGGTCATGTTGTACTTCTGGAATGCTGACCATCTCTCCTACCATGTTGTCGTGTCGGGTTACTCTGATATTGCAACGGGTAGATGGTCAACCCTGTAGTAGACTCTGTACGTTCGTCTCGACGCGGTTTCAGCAGTGGGCTTCAGCGAAAAAGATTAGGCATCAAGATTAGTGATAGGTAATCCCCTTGAGCACTGTATTCCTTGCAACTACTTGGTTACATTGTCATCTCATTCTGTACCCCATTGATATTTTATTGAATATGGTTTTTGAAAGGATAAAGTTTTATAAAACAAGAAATGAAAATGTTTTCTCAAAATAGATTTATGAAGCCAAGTTACAAATTGAGATGTTAGGTAACATCCCGGTTTGGAACTTGACTTGTATGACATGAGAATGCTATCACAATTAAGTTACTGAAATGTCTTTGAACTCTAAGCCTCTCATGTCCATGTCACCTTGTAAAAAAAAAATTTCCCCAAATTTTTACTATATTTTGTTAAAGAGATAAGTGTTTTCAAGATGCCAAAATCGGGGTGTTACAAAATCCATTGGAGAACATCATATATTTTACTACAATCAGCTTGACTAGTGTTTTGATGATGACAAATGTGACAAGAGTAAAAGAACATAAACAAACAACAACAACAAGACTCGAGAGCAACAATCTATTAGGACATTTACTTTACTATTATTTACATTTTATTAGGTCATTAAGATGATTCCTTGGGTAGAGTCTAGGTTGGGTAGTGAACCACAATTATGCATTCATAATGAATAATCATGAAATTAATTCATTACAAAACCAATCTTTTGAAAATGATGCATATGATTTTACAAACATTTTAAAATATACTCATGCATCATACTTTGGCTTTATAATGGGTTTAGAACTTATGTTTTTATATATGAGTCGTTATATTCAAAATGGTTAAGTGATTTTACATATAACACTAAGATAATCAGTTATCGGGACTCTAAACCGCTTATATAATGTAAATTGGCCAAGACTGTTGTTGAAATAAATCGATAACCAGTTGTACTGGTTTATGTAACCCTGTTATAAATGTCATCAGAGGCCAAAAACAGATTGGTCCTAATTGAACCAACTCCTTAACCGACTTGACATATAAAAACCCATTATTAAAGGGTACTTTTAAGATACTTTTCATTATTCAAAAACACATAAACCCTTAGCCATTATTCTTCAAGAGAATTCAAAGAGATATTTTCATATTCTTTCCTTTTGTTGCATTCTTGATCTCAATACTCATCATTATTCAATTCCATTCATTGATATTCAAGGTTCAAAGATTCAAGTGTTGTAAATAGTGTTGTTCACTGCACATTCAAGGTGCTTATTGTATAGCAACAAACAATCAAAAGTGTATTAGGGGTGCTGTATCCTCTAAACGAGAAAACCTAAGGAGTGTGTTATCTTCTTAGAAAGTGGAGAAATCTAAGGAGTGAGGCATCTTCTTAGTACTTGAAAGTGAGGGATATTTCGAGTTTGGGTTTCGTGAGGGAATTTAGGAGATTGAGAGAGGTACAAAGCATGGGTGAGGTATCTCTTGTTAGCTTGTCAAGTGAGGGATCGTGGAAGCGGGTTTGTACAAGACAATTGTTCTAAATTCATAGTGAAGCAAATATCCCAAATCAGAAGGGGAGGTCTGGTTGTAGCTCTCGTAAGGTTGAGATTGAACCAGGATAAATAGTCGTGTCAAATCTGATATCCTTTCTTTTCTTAATTCCTTTGATTTCAAATATTTTCGTTATTCTTGAACTGTGTTGAAAATCTTGCATATTGTGATTTGACCTTTGATACATGATTTAATTTCTTTGGAATAGTTTTAAGAATCATATTATTGAATATCAAATTGTTTGGAATTGGTTGTAATTGAAAAAACGATTTTCTTGACGTTTTAACTCTCAGCTTAATTGGTTTATGTAACCAGTTACGTGATAGCTTAACCGGTTACAGCAATGTCTGTAACCCGTTACAACAGTAGCAACAACCAATTATGCAGACACTAACTTGCTTATTTTTATGGATTTAAAAACCGCAAAAAGTAGCCACTACACCTATTCACCCCCTCTCTAGGTGTGTGTTCAGAGCCATTGTATTCCAACAAGTGGTATTAGTATTCGGTCGAATAGACTTGAGCTTAATCGCTTTATTCGCGTGATCCTAGGAAATAGAAAATTGGGCTCTACGAATCCATTTGATGATGAAGGTTCTTCCATTAACCTCCCTCCGATTTTCAGTAGCGAAAGCTATGCTTATTGGAAAGTTAGAATGAAAATCTTTATTAAGGCTATTGATACATATATATGGGATGCCGTAGAAAATGGGCCATTTATCCCCCAACATCCAGTGCAAGGTGAACCTAAAGAAAAGCCTAACAGTTCATGGGAGGATGATGAGAAAAGAAAATTTAAATACAATTTAAAAGCGAAAAACTTCATCACATCTTCACTCTCTTATGATGAGTTCTTTAGAGTCACTCTATGCAAAAGTGCTAAGGAAATGTGGGACACTTTACAAGTTACCCATGAAGGCACTAGTGAAGTTAAGCGTTCTAGGTTGAATGCTTTAATGCATGAATATGAGTTATTTCATATGCTTTCTAATGAACCAATAAATGACTTGAAAAAATGATTTACTCATATTGTTAACCGTTTAATTGCTCTTGATAAAGTGTTTCTTAGTTGTGAATTAACTAACAAGTTTTTAAGATGTCTTGATAGGGTTTGGCAACCAAAAGTGACCCAATAATAATGGAATTTAAAGACTTGGACAACATGTCACTTGCAACCTTATTTGGAAAGTTACAAGAGCATGATATGGAGCTTGAGCATTTGACTATGCATGAAGAGTTGGATAAAAACAAAAGAAACAAAGGAATCTCTTTCAAGGCCACAAGAACAAAGACAAAGGTCCAAGAAGAGTATTCAGAAGATGATGAATCTGATTCTGAACTATATGATGAAACTATTGTCATTTTGGTAAAAAAATTTCAAAAAATGCCTCAAGAAGAAAGAAGGATCCAATAGACGTAAAAGAAAGGATTCAAAAGAATCAAACACAAGAAGCAAATGCACAAGAGATAGGACTATGTGTCATGAATGTGGAAAACCAGGACACATCAAATATACATGTCCTACCTATCTCAAAAGAATGGACAAAGAGAAGAAACATCCCAAGGAATTCAAAGTTAAAGGTGCTTAAATTGTATAGGAAGAATCCAAACAAGAAGCACAATCAAGTTCTTCGGAAGATAATAAGGAATTTCCAGCACTTTGCTTAAAAGCTCAAGACGATGAAGAAGCAAGTTCAAGTGATGAATCAAGTGAGCAAAGCGATGTTAATCAAGTAAGTGATTCCAATTCTGAAAATTCTTCCACATATCAAATGTTATACAAAGCTTATGAAGAAATGCATGAAGAATGTAACACTCCTTGTATATCATCTTACTTTATAAGAAAAGTAATGAGTTTATGAATACTTGGACTTGTTATCGTTGGAAAAAGATCTGAAAATAAGAATTTTCCCTTCCCTTGAAAATTCCTTTTCACAAACACTTGATTAGTAATGAGGTTGACTAACAAAATCAGAGTTTGCGGAAACATAGTAAAGTAGTCATATTATGCCCCCAAAATATATCAAGTGTAACAAGTCCATGGATACCAAATAAATATTATATGAAACCAATTTCATCTTATGATACCTCTTTCAAGATGTGTATCATATAAATACTATTAAAATAGAGATGTTATAGAGCTGGTCACTGGTCCTCTGTCCAAACATTCATCTGGCCGGATCCTCGATATCTGCACAAAGGGTTCCCAACCCACACTTTCTATATTCTACATGCACCTAAAGGACATCTCCCTTCACTGACTTTTGTGCAAGCTAGATGCACGATCAACACCTAATAAGGGCATGGGGGTTAGCTATACATATTCGCATAATCAAATGAGAATAACACTAACATCCACAAGTCAACATGTAGCAAATCATGATGCATATTCATATGAGCACACCCGGTTAATCATAATAATTCTTTCAATGCAGGTGGCATGATGCATGATTTTCATCCACAACTGAGGTCTCTAACAAAGTCCATCTTGGACGTCCATCCAATACACCGTTGTGTTCCCGGAACACTGACATTCGTTCCCAGAACGTAATGCCAAACCATACTTGGATAAATAAGCATCACTCCCAGAGTGTGCATCACGTTCCTAGAACGTGTAGCAAACCATACTTGGAATAATAAGCATCACTCCCAGAGTGTGCATCACGTTCCCAGAACGCATACGTTCCCAGAACGCATAAAAACCAGGTCCCGGACACTGGCCACATTCCCAGAATGTGTCATCAAGTAGGTTGCACATCAATGTGTTCCCAGAACACTAACATATGTTCCCAAAACGTATATAACCAGGTTCCAGACACTGGCCACATTCCCAAAATGTGTCATCAAGTAGGTTACAAATTTGGTACTCCCGGAGTACCCTCCTCATATTCCCAGAATATGATAATCATTTCCTACCAACCCATCTTCCATTCTATATGCATGAATGCACAATCATTAAGGTCGGTTTTTATCTCTAATTCTATTATTATACCAACGTGTCCCCAGAACACTAACATACGTTCCCCGAACGTATCGCAAACCATACTTGGAATATAATCAAGCACCACTCCCAGAGTGTGCATGACGTTCCCAAAACGTGTCAAAGAAACCATGTCCCAGACAATGGCCACATTCCCAGAATGTGTCATCAAGTAGGTTGCATCAGTTTGGTACTCCTAAAGTACAGGGTCATGTTCCCTGAACATCACAAACAACCCTTGCCAACCTATTTCATTACCTTTCTCTATGCATGCATTGCATACATAATTACTGAGGTTGGTCTTTCCATTAATTTCATTATTATGACTTAGAGTAACACAACTTCTGAATGATATCTTGAGGTATGGCTTTACTCATAAAATTCACCTTTGAATTTCAGTTTAACATATGCTCATAAACCTGGATTGAGAGAATATAATCATTGGTGTTAACAATCCTTACTCAAAAACTTAACTTTTATTTTTAAGTTTCTGGTACTAACCGGTTACATCATCACCTAACCGGTTAGAATTACAGACCTGAGTATAAAACCATTGGTTTTCAAAGAATCTTTTCTTGAATTCTCTACTCAATCCAATAACAAGGTCTTAGCATAACAGAATACCTCAAGTTCAACACATAATATCATTCAAAAGATCTAAGTCATAATCCAATTTCATTTATGCATAATTTCCTCTTGAAATTATCATTTGATATTAAGGTATTAACTCATCACCTCCAATCTAAACCAAACAGTGCTCAATCACATAGTTTTAGATTGGCCTTTGTATGATATTCTGGCTTAAACTTGAGTACCAATGGTATGGACACTTAGCCAATTTCAGAAATTCATTTTCTTTGAAAATTGACAGTATCTAACCGGTTACAAATTTCGAATAACCGGTTAGATTATGCAGTCTGTACATTGAAAAATGAGGATTTGCATACCATTCTTTTCAATACTCAAATCTAACCAATTTCAACAATTAATAGAGTTCACATTCCTTAATACTAGTATGTTCAGCCACAGAAACATATCTATCTTGCATGCATTCAATTTAGATACTCAAATTGCACATAATTGCACATATTTCACAACTTAATGCATCAATTCACATAATATCCAAATAAGTCATGAATCCAACATCAATATAGCTTACATGAATCTAGATAACATTGCTCATAACAACAATTGAGCTCAGATTGGCCTCCAAGCCACTTAACCATTTTAACTTATGCCCTTTGAGTCTCTTGGTGACTCATCCTATGTTCTACCACAATTTATTCTCATTCTAGAAAATAGTAAGCTTCCCCCTTACCTTAGGTTCGTGCTTGAACAAGATTTGAGCAGAGATTTGAGGTAGAACACCAAACACCCAAAGCTCCTCCTCAAACCAGAACCGTTTTGACAGGGTAGATTGATCAAGGAATTTGGAACATGAAATGGACATGGAAATTAGGGAAAATGGTAATTATCAAAACCATGCAACATGAACTTTGAAAGGAAACCAAGTCTAGAACAAGAGAAGGCTTGAGCTTACCAAAATCGAAGCTCAAAGTCAGTTCCAGAAACCCAATACGGAACTGTGACAGTTTTAAACCTCCAACTTCGTGAATTGATTTCTCCTAGCTCAGGAACTCTCAACTCACAAACCTTATATCAATACAAAGCCCTTGATTCAAGCTTTGTAATGGTATATCACTCCAAATCTAACTCTTAACATAGAAGGAGAATCGAACGAAACACAACAAGAACCCTAAAACAGAGATTGATACCAACACACTCACAAAAACCCCAACTTTGATCTGATTAATGGCCTTATATAGCAAGATTAGAGAGCCATGCATGTTGACACGTCCTAACCCACCAAGAGAAGGATGAATTCGTGGCAAATTTCTGGGTTTTGGCTTGATTACTCATCAAATTCCACTTCCTCTTATGAGCTGTCTGCACTCACTAACCGGTTACTGGGCACTGGTAACTGGTTACTCCAGTGCAAAAATTTAAAAATTAAGATTTTAATTCCTTTCCTTCTAAAAACCTTTCTAATATTGTAATTAGGTCCCAACCCAAGGACTAAATTACGATATTCATATTTTTGTACAAAATAACCATATAAAAATATTTCTCATATTTTATATATAAAAACACATAATGTACAAAAACTAAAACTTTCCAAATCAATAATTGTTATAATTAATTTCTTGGTTATTTGGGAGACGAAAATTAGGGGTGTTACACTACTCCCCCACTTAAAAGGAATTTCGTCCCCGAAATTCATCTTCTGAAATTTTCCACTTTTCCAAAATGTTTTTATACTAGAAAACTTCATCTAGCTCCCAAAAATTTGTTCTTTAGGGTACTCCCCCACTTTAAAGAGTTTCGATATAATTCTTTTATTCCGAAACATTTCTAATAAAATATTTAAACAATAAAAGTTCTTTGCGTAAAACTCTTATGTGAAGGAATTCTTTTAAAAGGAATACTCTTTTGAGTAATACACTTCACATAAACATTCTTCAAATAAAACACTTTTCATCAAACTTTTTGGAAAACTTTTTGGGCTGAGCACTCTGATCTCTCGAGCACGATCAAAGAAACATTTGTATGACTTCGTTCCTTAACAGCCTGAGATATTAGGGTGATCAGTCCTAATATTTAAACCATTAATAACAAAATCATCCCTTTCAGATATAATCTTTAGCAGGAAAGACCATACGACAGTTCTTTAAGTTAGATGAACTTAAAGATAGGGTAATTATCACTATCAGACTTAGTTAGATAGTCAAGTTCTAGAGACATTTCCGTTGGGGAGACAAAGATTTGTCCTATCCCGGTGGTTGTTAATCTCTCTAGCCATAACTGATCTTTCTACTTCTGTAGTGTCCACAGATATTATCACATCCAACTGTGATAAGGGTTTTGATCACAGAAAGATTGGAGTTGAACTTCCAACAGGATATTGATATTCTCAAACGATTAGATTAACGTAATCGAAAACATTTAACTACGTTAACTCAGATCAATGGAAGAGATAGGCTTGGGTTGTCTACGTCAGGATTACACTCAACTCTCATTTCAGCCAGTGAATTCTTCTCGTGCTGGATTCGTCCATTCCTTTCTCACCTTTTCCTTCAAGACAATTCGGTGAATAATACTCCAGCTTCCTACAATCGAAATTGACTATTCCCTTAGGTACATCACAACTAAACTCAAAGTGATGTGCCTCACAATTTTCACCTTGAGATGGACAAATGTTCCTTTCCCTATTTCCTCCTTAGACACTTTTCTTCAATCGAGGATTCCTTAACCTTGACATTTCTGTGGTTGATATTCTCCCATTTACTTTTCCTCTTTCTCCAGTTGAGCCTGTATTTCATCATTCTTTCTCTTATTCTGAACTCAGACATTTCTCGCATGAAATTCATGTACTTTCCCATAGTCCTCATACATGCTTACCAACATCGAGAAATTCCTTATTCCTTGATAGTTGATAGCTAACTTGGGTTCGAACATAATCTACTCTTGAAGTTCATGCCTTTGGATTTCTCATCTAGGTTGTACCAGAAAACTCCTAAATCCCTTACTTCCATAATATATTTTCTAATATCCATAATCTCAGATTTTAATTCTAAAGATTAAATCTCATTCATCTCTTCATAGAAATCTAACTCCTCCTTTCCTGTTTGAAATTCACGAATCCGATTCAAGAATTCGTTGGTGATTTGCAACATTTCCAATCTAACGCTAGATGGTTCCTCTTGCGTTACCAGACTTAGGTCTCCGAACTCCTCGATCAGAATAATCTCCTTTACCATCATTGAGCTCAATTCTCTACCTTCTCCGATTGGAGTAGCTCCTTAATTTTAACTCTTGATTAGTTCATAAGTAATATGATTCAATCCTCTTAAATCAATTTCACTGATGAATCAAGGCATTAAGTTATTTGACCACGTTAAATCCTTCCTTAAATTTTACTTAGGTGGTTGACATTGAGTTTGGATTGGAGGAAGATGTCTATTGATACCAAAAGTTCCTTCACAAAGGACTTAAATTTTTATTTTAAACTTTCAGCTTCTACCGGTTACAAGAAACTCTAACCGGTTTATGAAGTACAGTTTTAGAAATAAAACCAAAGAATTTCCAAAACCATTCTCTTTACATCGTCCAATCCAATTCAAAATAGGATTTAATTATAATATAATACCTTGATTCCAACTGATTTCATCACTGAAACGATTTAAATCATAATATACTCACCTTTTTCCATAATTCCTCTTGGACTAATCATATTATATTGGGGTATAATCCATCACTACCCCGCCATAATTAAACAACATCCTATCATTTCATACAATCAGTTGATCTTTCCAAGTCAACTTGGTCAGAGGCCATGCGATCTTAGAAAATCCTTCCATAATTCGGCGGTAGAATCCCGTCAGCCCTAAGAACTTCTTACTTTAAAGATTACATGCCATGCGAACGTAACTTCGCTCAACCAGAACTCATCTTTGGTGAGCTTAGCACACAACTACTCCTCTTGCAGGATTCTCAACACAATCCCGAGATGTTTCTCATGCTCCTCCAGATTCTCAGGATAAACCACAAACGAATCCAAATAAGATCTAAAGGTCCGGTTCTTATAATCCATAAAAGAACAGGTGCATTAGTCAATCCGAACGGCATTATTTCCTACTCATAATGTCCGTATCGAGATCAAAAATGCAGTCTTAAGTGTATCCCTGTCCCGAATCCTGATTTGGGGTTACTCCAACCACCAATCAATTTTAGAAAACACTTAGACTCCTTTAACCTGGTCCAACCATAACCAATTTAACAACTTCTCTACGTGTTTCTTCCATTTAACCATTCCCGATGGTACCATATTATAAGAGTAGTAAAGATAGAATCAGTTTCAAGAATTAACTTGATTCCAAACTCTATCGCCTAACTCAAGGGTAAACCTGACATCATTTCTTGCAACCAAGATTTCTTTAACCCCTTTTTTCTTTTCCTTCACTGCTTCCCAGAAACAGACATATGGATCCATGGGATTCCAGATTCGAAGAATGGAAATCCCCATACAGGGTTGTTCTATCATCATTAATCATGATCACTTGATCTCTCGGCTTCCAAACCGTGCTTAAGATCAGATGCAATCATGACACAGGTAGATAGACAAAGTCTAATACCTTAATAGAACAATTCAAACATACCTTGGAAACAACTACAAGAGGATTTGTAGAAGTCTCTACTTTGAGATAGCATATTGGATAAGGCATAGAGCAACTTTGATCAATGCCCGTATCCATAAGGAACAAAAGAAATGATAGCTTGAGAGTTTAACAAACTCAACAAGGTTGATCTTTAAGGAGATGAATGCCCTGCACTCGGTCTGAAAAGTTAATTAACTTTAATACTGGTGAGGGTAAATACTCTTCTCCAGAGTCAAGGACTCAACTACAACTCCTTTAAGATTTCCTTATCACTGGTTCTATGAGAACGGAATAAACCAACACTATGGTTCTGGGTTTACAACATGTCTAAAGAGAAGCATACAACTATCATACTTCTACTTAGACTACATAGAACACTTCTTAATAACAGAATAAGCCACTTATCTAGAGCCATTACCCATAATCTTAGCTCTAGTTTGGAAGTATATGAAAGCATACTTCCCAGGAAACATTGCAGATATCGATGACCAGCGTATTGGACCACACACCCAAGGACCAAGAGTTAGGACCATTGCTCTGATACCATAAAAGTGTAACACTCCTAGTATATCATCTTACTTTATAAGAAAAGTAATGAGTTTATGAATACTTGGACTTGTTATCGTTGGAAAAAGATCTGAAAATAAGAATTTTCCCTTCCCTTGAAAATTCCTTTTCACAAACACTTGATTAGTAATGAGGTTGACTAACAAAATCAGAGTTTGGGGAAACATAGTAAAGTAGTCATATTATGCCCCCAAAATATATCAAGTGTAACAAGCCCATGGATACCAAATAAATATTATATGAAACCAATTTCATCTTATGATACCTCTTTCAAAATGTGTATCATATAAATACTATTAAAATAGAGATGTTATAGAGCTGGTCACTGGTCCTCTGTCCAAACATTCATCTGGCCGGATCCTCGATATCTTCAAAAAGGGTTCCCAACCCACACTTTCTATATAATGCATGCACCTAAAGGACATCTCCCTTCACTGACTTTTGTGCAAGCTAGATGCACGATCAACACCTAATAAGGGCATGGGGGTTAGCTATACATATTCGCATAATCAAATGAGAATAACACTAACATTCACAAGTCAACATGTAGCAAATCATGATGCATATTCATATGAGCACACCCGGTTAATCATAATAATTCTTTCAATGCAGGTGGCATGATGCATGATTTTCATCCACAATTGAGGTCTCTAACAAAGTCCATCTTGGACGTCCATCCAATACACCGTTGTGTTCCCGGAACACTGACATTCGTTCCCAGAACGTAATGCCAAACCATACATGGATAAATAAGCATCACTCCCAGAGTGTGCATCACGTTCCTAGAACGTGTAGCAAACCATACTTGGAATAATAAGCATCACTCCCAGAGTGTGCATCACGTTCTCAGAACGCATACGTTCCCAGAACGCATAAAAACCAGGTCCCGGACACTAGCCACATTCCCAGAATGTGTCATCAAGTAGGTTGCACATCAATGTGTTCCCAGAACACTAACATACGTTCCCAGAACGTATATAACCAGGTCCCAGACACTGGCCACATTCCCAGAATGTGTCATCAAGTAGGTTACAAATTTGGTACTCCCGGAGTACCCTCCTCATATTCCCAGAATATGATAATCGTTTCCTACCAACCCATCTTCCATTCTATATGCATGAATGCACAATCATTAAGGTTGGTTTTTATCTTTAATTCTATTATTATACCAACGTGTCCCCAGAACACTAACATACGTTCCCCGAACGTATCGCAAACCATACTTGGAATATAATCAAGCACCACTCCCAGAGTGTGCATCACGTTCCCAAAACGTGTCAAAGAAACCATGTCCCAGACAATGGCCACGTTCCCAGAATGTGTCATCAAGTAGGTTGCATCAGTTTGGTACTCCTAAAGTACAGGGTCATGTTCCCTGAACATCACAAACAACCCTTGCCAACCTATTTCATTACCTTTCTCTATGCATGCATTGCATACATAATTACTAAGGTTGGTCTTTCCATTAATTTCATTATTATGACTTAGAGAAACACAACTTCTGAATGATATCTTGAGGTATGGCTTTACTCATAAAATTCACCTTTGAATTTCAGTTTAACATATGCTCATAAACCTGGATTGAGAGAATATAATCATTGGTGTTAACAATCCTTACTCAAAAACTTAACTTTTATTTTTAAGTTTCTGGTACTAACCGGTTACATCATCACCTAACCGGTTAGAATTACAGACCTGAGTATAAAACCATTGGTTTTCAAAGAATCTTTTCTTGAATTCTCTACTCAATCCAATAACAAGGTCTTAGCATAACAGAATACCTCAAGTTCAACACATAATATCATTCAAAGATCTAAGTCATAATCCATTTTCATTTATGCATAATTTCCTCTTGAAATTATCATTTGATATTAAGGTATTAACTCATCACCTCCAATCTAAACCAAACAGTGCTCAATCACATAGTTTTAGATTGGCCTTTGTATGAAATTCTGGCTTAAACTTGAGTACCAATGGTATGGACACTTAGCCAATTTCAGAAATTCATTTTCTTTGAAAATTGACAGTATCTAACCGGTTACAAATTTCGAATAACCGGTTAGATTATGCAGTCTGTACATTGAAAAATGAGGATTTGCATACCATTCTTTTCAATACTCAAATCTAACCAATTTCAACAATCAATAGAGTTAACATACCTTAATACTAGTATGTTCAGCCACAGAAACATATCTATCTTGCATGCATTCAATTTAGATACTCAAATTGCACATAATTGCACATATTTCACAGCTTAATGCATCAATTCACATAATATCCAAATAAGTCATGAATCCAACATCAATATAGCTTACATGCATCTAGATAACATTTCTCATAACAACAATTGAGCTCAGATTGGCCTCCAAGCCACTTAACCATTTTAACTTATGCCCTTTGAGTCTCTTGGTGACTCATCCTATGTTCTACCACAATTTATTCTCATTCTAGAAAATATTAAGCTTCCCCCTTACCTTAGGTTCGTGCTTGAACAAGATTTGAGTAGAGATTTGAGGTAGAACACCAAACACCCAAAGCTCCTCCTCAAACCAGAACCGTTTTGACAGGGTAGATTGATCAAGGAATTTGGAACATGAAATGGACATGGAAATTAGGGAAAATGGTCATTATCAAAACCATGCAACATGAACTTTGAAAGGAAACCAAGTCTAGAACAAGAGAAGGCTTGAGCTTACCAAAATCGAAGCTCAAAGTCAGTTCCAGAAACCCAATACACAATTGTGACAGTTTTGAACCTCCAACTTCGTGAATTGATTTCTCCTAGCTCAGGAACTCTCAACTCACAAACCTTATATCAATACAAAGCCCTTGATTCAAGCTTTGTAATGGTATATCACTCGAAATCTAACTCTTAACAGAGAAGGAGAATCGAACGAAACACAACAAGAACCCTAAAACAGAGATTGATACCAACACACTCACAAAAACCCCAACTTTGATCTGATTAATGGCCTTATATAGCAAGATTAGAGAGCCATGCATGTTGACACGTCCTAACCCACCAAGAGAAGGATGAATTCGTGGCAAATTTCTGGGTTGTGGCTTGATTACTCATCAAATTCCACTTCCTCTTATGAGCTGTCTGCACTCACTAACCGGTTACTGGGCACTGGTAACCGGTTACTCAAGTGCAAAAATTCAAAAATTAAGATTTTAATTCCTTTCCTTCTAAAAACCTTTCTAATATTGTAATTAGGTCCCAACCCAAGGACTAAATTACGATATTCATATTTTTGTACAAAATAAACATATAAAAATATTTCTCATATTTTATATATAAAAACACATAATGTACAAAAACTAAAACTTTCCAAATCAATAATTGTTATAATTAATTTCTTGGTTATTTGGGAGACGAAAATTAGGGGTGTTACAAAGAAATTAAGAAATTAGCTAAGACAAAATATAGAAAGGAAAAATATCATTTTTTAGAATCAACAAGAAATTTAGAATTGCAAAAACAAGTTGATGAGCTTAATCTTCAAAATGGAAGAAAGATACCTCCTGCCTTCATTCAGTTGTTTCCTCAAGTCAGAATGGCAAAAAGATGCCCTGCCATTACTTAAACAATCCCTCAAGTTCACGTCTCTATGATGGCATGGCTCCAAGATTTCGCCGTTTGACCAGTTATCCATCTCCAAATAGGAGGTGGTGGGAATAAGTTTCCCACGTCCACAGTGGTCACCAATGTTCTATCGTTAGGTTCTTCGACTTGACTTATACGGTTAAGTGGTTGGATCCTTACTGGTTGCTTTATGTTCGTGAGTAAAGCACCTTAGAGTGAAGGTTACCTTTCTCTTGTTAGTATTTTTTTGGGTGTGAGTTTGTTTGAAAGTTAGCTGCCATACCTTTGCATCTTACCTGCCTTTATATGCTTTGTGTTGGTAATGTGATCCCTTGGCCAATTATTGTTGGAGATAGATTCCTTCTCACAGTTGGATTTACAGTGGCGATTACCGGTTCTTAAATGGTCATTACATCCTCTTAATGGCTACATGTGCCAACCAAATATTCAATGTTCTGATACAACGTGTAACTAGTTATGCGGCAATCCAAAGGTAGGACCTTGTGGCCCAAATACCATTTTGGCTGCTTACCCAATGTATCGGTGATAAGAGGTCCATTTAGCCCCATTTTCTGTTCAAGCCTATGCTATCGTTATGCCTCTATTTTGGTATTTCGGTTAACTGGATAACCGGTTAGTGACTACCGAACCGTTGATCCTGATTGTACTGGTTAAGTTAAGGGGATTCTTGCTGAGCCGTTAAACCGACTAGCCGGTTAACCGGTCAGGGGCTGTCTAACCGGATCCCTGGGGTTTGGACTACCTGATCAGTTTCGTTATGTCAAAGTATAAGACTGGTTTTAGAAAGTTAAACCACGGTCCATAACAAGTACCAGTATAAAATCGTGAATATCGGTACAATAAAATAATCAACCAATAAAAATATGCTATGTCACATTAATATATTTGTTGTTGAAAAATTATATTTTGATTAATTGCATTTTGGTCCTCAATATTTTAAGTAAGTTTAAATCACTTTTATAACTTTAAATCATATAAAATATTACATTGATAATTTAAAAAAAAATTAAAATCAAATCAAATTAAAAAAATAAAATTTCTCCTCTTTCTTCCCTCATCATCGTTCTTATTTGTCAATTCTCAGTCAAACTTTCATAACCAAAACCTTCATATATAATCACTCTTCCCCACCCATTCCTTAACCCTTCCACCAATAATAGGACTCGCAAACCACTTCGTTTTCTTTCGTAAATCACCACCACTTCTGAATACTCGCATCTCTTTATAAGTAGAATATAAGAATATTACTATGTAGCAATATGCTTCTTTGTATTAGAAGATATGTGAAGATGCGATAGATGTTTTTGCTCTGTACTATGCATGGTTATTTTTGCTTTTTGCAGGGAGCACTTTACACGTAGGTTGCAGTACCTTGCTCTTTGTTCTTTGACATTAATGCTGGTGAATAGATGCAGGTATTATAAAGTGGTGGTTATCTCCAAAGGGAAACGAAGTGGTTTACGAGTGTTATCAACCGTGTAAGGGTCAAGGAAGAGATGGGAAAGGATGATTAAGAAAGTTTTGGTTATGAATGTTTGGGTGAGAAATAAGAAGTGAGAATGATGATGAGAAAAGAAGGAGAAAAAAAATTCTTTTTTTTGGTTTAATCTTGTTTTATTTTTTAAATAAAAATGTAGTATTTTATTTGATTTAATGTAAGTGACTGGATTAAAGTATTTGTTTCAAGCATTTGTTCTTTGCTTGCAGCTGGAGTAAAGCCTTGTTGTCTTTGATTACTGACTGGATTTGTAACATCCTCAAATTTTGATTTTGTTTAGAAGTATTAATTCGTATTAGTATTATTAAGTGTTTAGAATTAGTATTTAGCTAAGTGTTGAATGGTACGAGTTGAGAATAGGTTAGATTATGTTTAGAGTGTAGGCCTTAGTGTTTAGCTAAGTGAATTTTGGAGATGATAGCTTAGAAGCCTTAGAAGAATGAAAGAAAGCCAATTTTCAATGAGTTAATCGATTGATGAGAGCCTTAATCGATTAGATTTTAATCCACTTTCAGCCACTACTCGATTAAGGAGTGGCTTAATCGATTAAGTTTTGAGGCACTTTCTGGCACTAATCGATTAAGGGCTATGTTAATCGATTAAGGGCTGAGTTAATCGATTAACCGTTGTGTTTAAGTTATGAAACACGTGCTTCCAAATATCATTTTCAGTGTTCCTCTTCTCTCTCTACTCGAGTTTCCCTTTCTATTTTCTCTAGGGCTTTCAATTTCACCATGTGATCATCAAAGCTTTATAAAATTAAAACCCCAAATCAATCACCCATCATCCTCTTACTAAATTTCCACCCATAAATCTTTCAATTGCTACCTCTTCTCATTTTCCCCAAATCACCCATAAACCCCAAATATGTGCAATCCTTTATTTGAGGTCTTCTAGTCATTAAGGAGCTTGGAGAAAGGTTAAGGTGCAAGGATTAAGGGGCTAGGAGAATTGGTTGGAGCTTTCTCTCGGATTAGTAAGGTTCTCCTCTACCCTCCAAGAGGTAAGGGGGTTTAGCTTGGGTTTAGCTTAGGGGAAATGTTAGAAACTAGTAATTGGAACTTAGTTAGGTATGTTTAGATGATTGGTTGTAATTAGGATCAAGAGAAAATAGTTTAGTCTAGAAAGCCCTAAGTGATGGTAGACTATATATGTAATTGTTTATGTTTAATGCTTTAAATTATGTGTAGTTGATAATTGTTGCTTTTATAAATGTTGTGCGATGCTTGCTAATTATGGACTTAAAGTATTATTAGTTACGCATAACCTAGGGACAAGTAATTTCCAATTGAGTGGAACCACTCTAAAATGATTTTTGATAGAATAAAAAGGGCTTCAATCTCAATTGGAAAGTACTTGATTGTTTAATCATGCATGGTGCAAAGGGGACGTTAGGAGTCGGGGAAAAATACACGTCTTTTGATTGATGAAGGAAAAAGTAAATTATTAGAATTATTATGGAGAACTTTGATCTTGCACAGGACATGGGTTTGATTCCCGTGTTGCGGATTGGTTGTATGCAAACTATAATAATTCTATTACTTTGGCTCGTTTTGACCAGTCGAGGGTGATTTCTGCTAAAGCCAATTTGGGCGAATCAATCCAAATTGTATGACGAACCCTAAAGGGTGAAGTACTGTGCAAGCTAGCATGACGAACCCTAGAGGGGTGAAGTGCTTAAGGTTGAGAAATGCTTACTCCTAGTAGGTTTTTCCCCCGAGTGGAGGGTGTATGTGAGGATATGAAATTGTTAAAGTAAATTGTTAAAGTAAAGTGTGGAAGAAGATTGCATAAATGGGTTAATTCATTGAATCCGACCAAATTGTTCAAGTTTAATAAAATGGAATAAATTGTGTAATATCGAATTCATGAATTAAATCATTTAAAGTGTGACGTGCATAGCATAATCATGTGACTGTATACTGCATTATTATACTATGAGTGTGTATTGTTTTATATTGATTATTGCCATTGTTAGATTCATTTCTAAAAGTGCTTGATAATATGATTATGCCTAGTTAAGTCTTATTATTATTTTCTAAAGTTTTCTCTAATCTAAATTCGAGTTACTCACCCTTACATGTTGATATGTTGTAACACCCCTAATTTTCGTCTCCCGAATAATAAGGAAATTAATAATAAATAAAGTTTTATTATTAATTAATATACATTTTCCAAGTTTATGTTTTGTATTTAATTAGCCTTGAAATATAAAAATAGGTGAAGGTATTTTTATATGGTAAATATATACAAAAATATAGATATTGCATTTTAGTCCTTGGATTAGGACCTAAATGTAATATTAGAAAGGTTCTTGGAGGGAAAAATTTTAAAAGTATTAATTTTTAAATATTACACTGATGTAACCGGTTAGATGTGCCCTGTAACCGGTTAGTCGATGAACCCAGAAACTGGGTTAGTGCGTTTTGATGAGTAATCACTTGATTAATCCACGAATTTGCCATGAATTCAGCCCAGGATTAGTGGGAAACACGCGTCCTCGTGCATGCAAGCCTAATCTCTCTATAAAAACCCTAATTGTTGATGAATATGGGTTGATTTCCTGAGTGAAGTGCTGAAACTCTGTTCTTAGGGTTCTGAGATTCATCTCTGAAATTCTCCTTCGTTTCTGAGAGGTAGATTTTGAGTGATACACTGTTGTAGAGCTTGAATCAAGGGCTTTACATAGATATAAAGCTTGTGAGTTGAGAGTTCTTGAGCAAGGAGAAATCAAACCACGAAGTTGAGGTTGTGAACCTGTCATCTCTGTTCGTGGAGCTGTCTTTGAGCTTCGATTTTGGTAAGCCCAAACATTCTTTGGACCTCAAATCACTTTGTTTCTTTAGTGCATGTTACATACAACAAGTCCTAACCATTTTCCCCAAATTATATGACCTTTTCATGCACCAAAATCTCTGGTTTTTGAACCCCGTTGAACCTATGTTGGCTGAGGACAGAGTTTGAGGTTCTTGTGGATTTCTTGAAAAAGTCAGTGATTTCACTCATCAAACACGACCTAAAGGTATGGGAGAAGTTTACCTTATACTAGATTAAGACTAAAATTATGTGTTTTAGGATTTGAGTCAACAAAGACTCAAAAGGGCATTATGTGAATAGGTTGAAAGGCTTGGAGGCCATTTCTGCAGCTCAATTCTTTTTGAGAAAGTTTGATAATCTGCATGCAAGTGATTTTGATGGTTGAAACAGAATCTAAATGCTTATTATGAGTTTTGTGATATCAAGTTGTGTTTATGTTGAATTATATGCAATTTGATGCTCTAAATGGAATGCATGCAAAATGAATATGTTTCTGTGGTTAAACATGTTTGTATTAAGGTATGTGAACTCTTTTTATGACTAAAATTGGTTAGATTTGAGTATGGTAGAAAATTGTATGCAAAATCCCTTTCTGCAATGTACATTCTGCATAATTTACTGAAATTGGCCCAGAGTTCATACCATTGCACTCAAGTCTATACTCTAATTTCAGTTGAAACCAATCTGAAATCATGTCAAGGGACACTGTTTGTTTCAGATTGTGATTGATGAGTCAATACCTTATGGTTAAAAGATAATTTCAAGTGGAAATTATGCTTAATTGAAATTGAATTGTGATTTAGACTTGTGAATGATGAAATCAGTGGGGTTTGAGGTATATAACAAGCTAAGACTCTGTTTATGGATTGGGTAGAGAATTCCAGAAAAAGGTTTTTCTGAATTTCAATGGTTAGTAGGTTCAGGTCTGTAATTCTAACCGGTTATCTGAAGCTGTAACCGGTTAGTACCTGAAACTGAAAAATAAAAGCTAAGTCTTTTAAGTGAAAAGTTTGATACCATTGGTTAAGTTTTTCCCAATCCAAGTCTATTGGCATGTTTTTAAATTAATTCAAGGATGAATTTTCATGCCAAAGGTTATACCTCAAATCAATCATTCCAAGGAGAATTTGAGATATTTCTAAATCATAATAATTAAATTAAAGATAAAAACCAACCTTAGTAATTGTGCATTCATGCATAGAGAATGGAAAATAGGTTGGTAAGAAACGATTATCATATTCCGGGAATATGAGGAGGGTACTCTAGGAGTACCAAATTTGTGTAACCTACTTGATGACACATTCTGGGAATGTGGCCAGTGTCTGGGACATGGTTTTTATGCGTTCTGGGAACGTGATGCACACTCTGGGAGTGATGTTTGTTTTTCCAAGTATGGTTTATCATACGCTCTGGGAACGTATGTTAGTGTTCTGGGAACACATTGGTGTATTGGATGGACGTCCAAGATGGACTAGTATGGAGGCCTCAGTTGTGGATGGAAATCATGCATCATACCACTTGCATTATAAGAGATATAATGTTGAAAATTGGTGTGCTCATATGTACTTGCATTATTGTCTGTCCATGATATACTTGTGTTTGGAATTTTAGTCTTTATTGATTATATATATGTGTATACTTACTCCCTATGCCTTGTTTAGGTGATGGCCAGATACCTAGCCTGCATCGAGATACGCCCTATCCCTAGTGGTATATGGACTTACGAGGAGCACCGAGCCACCTTTGAGGGGGAGGTGGAGATTACTCTCTACCACCCTAACCCTTTGGTTTGGGTGCGACCTCGTAGCTTTAGGATCCCTATAGTCTATACTATGCATGTTCCACCCTTTTTACTCATATAGAGGACCACCCCCGGCTCGACCAGTGCGTCGATTTCATAGTTTTCGTTTTAGATCTGCCACTCGTACTCATCCATCATCACATAGAGTTGTTACTGAGGAGACTCCTTCACCTGGTCCGGCTGATTTTGAGAGGACTGCTTCTGCAGATCCTAGACCCAGTGGTGGGGACTCTGCACAGTCGGGCGAGGTCGAGGAGGACCCCGTTGAGGATGAGGACGAGGAGGAGGTGCCTGTCGAGCCTACTGTTTCTACTCGAGGTGGACCTGCTGTTTCCTAGGAGCTTGCATAGCATAGATGTTTTGGATCCTAGGTCTAGGGATAGAGCTGCAGAGGATCAGAGGAGCTGCTGAGGACATGGATGACCTGCTCTGGACTTCTATTTTGATCTTGTTATATATTGTTCATATTTTTGAGAGGTCTTAGAGTGAGGTTTATTTTTGAGCAGCTGCTTATGTATATGTTTTACTAAAACTTGCTATCTCGACTTTGTTACTTGCTACTTGATACTGGTGGGTGTGTTTTATCTTATGATATATATATCTATATGATGTTTTACCTCAGCAGTGCCCCACAAGTATTATTTTTACTTCCGCATACTCTGATTTTGGTTAAAAAGGATTCGGCAAATATGTTTATATTCTACAAATCCGATTAAACTCAAGAGACAATTAATATGTTTTTAATCAACGCTACGGATATGTTTTATTATATTAAAAAGGCGTTGTCTCAAGAGATTTTTTTTAGTTAAGGTACCAATAAGCCGAATTCAAATTATTCGTCAAGGTTAAAGGTGTTGTTAATTGAGCAAGTATAAATTAAAAAGGAAAAATTTTCTAGACCAAATTTTTGGATAGCAAGTATTCCATATTTGGAAATATTTATTATTTTCAAGATATAAAACAAGGGTGTCACATATGTTAGGTACGCATTGCGAGGATCCACCTACTGTTCCCTCTGCCGAGGATCACTACACTCCTACTGATGGAGTGTAGTTGCATTATCATACATTGGATTAGCTGCACTCTATAGTTTTCGTCTTTGATGCTCATGCTATGGTTATCATTTTGATGTAAATATTTCTGTGACATGTAATGGTTGTGAGGATGGCTGATCATCCATTCTTTTGATGTAAATTGTAGTTGTTCAAATCACAACCTATTTTGGAATGTATGCCAACTTTTATAAGCTTTTTTTTTTTGGTAGAAGAAAAAATTCTATTACAACTTGCACAATGTAACACAACCAAAAGAGACAATCCATCCCTTGCCACCTTCTAGGAAGGGTTCAAGGAAAAGAAAATCTCAAACTCTAAATTAGTATGCCACCTTCTATGAAGGGTTCACACTAACAAAGAGTCCAAAAAATTGAACAAAGCTAATTACAATTCAATGCATATTCTATCAACTAAAGTCCTATTTGTCCAACAGATGATTTCATGATGATGATATTCTCTTATGCTAGTGAGCATAAGAAATGAAAGAATGTGTAATTATAAATGTCTGGTTTCTGACAGGTTATATATTTTAGTATTGTGGAAAGTCCAAATTATAGACGAACCCTTGCGAAAATTTTTCTTAATTTTCCTAATTGCATTAAAATCTATTAGATTAAAATAGGGGTGTTACAGGATTGGTGTGGACTGTTATCACTTTCAATATGCAAATTGGACTTATTGGATTTCATATGCTTTTAAGAGGGATAAGATTCGAAGGAGAATGATTTCGGCTGCTTATGCTGTATTGATTTATTATATATGGCATGAAAGGAATCAAAGGTGCTTCCAACAAACTCAACGTTCGGTGCATCAATTATACAAGCTTATTAAAAGGGAATTAGCTGTGAGATATAGCCTAGTTTTAGATTTCAAAAAATTGCACCATCAAATTGTAATTAGAGTGCAAGAAGAGCTTTAGGTTTTGCGGTTTTGTTTTGTATTGGTTTAATCTCTTTTGGATTTTGACACCTCTATGCCCATTGAACCCTTCCTAGAAGGTGGGTGTGGGTTTAATGGTGTTTTGTTTTGCTTTTGAATTTGTTCGTTGATAATAATATTTTTTATTTACCAAAAAAAAATAATTAAAGTGATTTAAACTTATTTAAAATATTCAAGACCAAAATACAATAAGTTAAAATAAAATTTCTAAACAATAAATATAATAATATGAGAAAATAGATTGTGCACCGACAGTGTAAAGGTTTTTCTATCAGTACATCATTCATCATTCATGTGCTTATGGTCGTTGACTTTCTAATAAAAGTTATAAATAAATAATAAATGATGGATTGTTGGTGTAAAAAACATTACACCATCAATAAACACCCATTAATCTCAAATAATATAACTATTAAGGTAACTTAACATATTTTTATTGGTTAATTATTTTATGGGAGATGTTATTAACACCCGTTTCATTACTACTTGCACCCGGTTATTATATATTTTTGCACTTACTTACCGATATTACCCTTATATTAATACTTACATTCATATATCTAATACTCACACTCCTAATCCTATTATTTGCACTCATAATCCTAAAAACCTAATACTTAGCCAACTTTATTATTCACATCCACTACTTTCAACTTCTCACCATCAACCCCCATAATATAATCATCTTCAACCTCTCATCCTTTTCATCCAATTCTCATCTCCACGAATATCATAATATTTTCCAGAATATAAACTTTATTTTGAATACATTATACCTTGAAAGTTCTAAAAGAAGTTTACAGTGGCAAAAATAGATGGTCTAGTGTTTAAAATTACTAGGGGTGTGTGTTTCATAAAAATTAACAAATTTGCAGAGAAAATCAGTAGTTATTTTCAGTGTTGAAATGAATTAGAAAAAATTATGGGCATGGCAAGTAAACCCTGCAGGCTGCTAACTAGGGGTGTTCGCGGATCGGTTCGGTTCGGTTTTGAGGAAAAATATGATCCGAACCGATTACAAAATATACGTGCGGTTCGGTTTGGATCGGTCCATTATATTAGGCAATCCAATTAGATCCAATCCAAAAAAAACCTTGCGATTTCGGTCCGGTTTGGATCGGTTTCAAATTTCTTTTTTTTTCCCCTGTTTTGATAAGCATTATGCAAAAAAAAAATTGTCCCTATACAGTGGCAGTATGGCACACATTAGTGCATTACAAATCTACAACAATATAATAATTATTGATCCTGTTGAGTGGCACTGTTTTGACATATAATAATTCATGTGCATTGGCTACACTGTGGCAAATGCATTGGCACAGTCAAGTCTAAAATCCCAACAAACCAACAATAATAAATCAGAACCAATATTAAAGTAGTATGATTCCTTTTATACTAATATTAATCTATAAATCAAAACTAACCGATAAATCAAAACTAATATTAAACTATAAAAGGCAAAAACAAATCTATAAATAAAAACTAATATTAAACTAGTATTTATTTTCTTTCTCCCTTTCACTGCATCATCCCCTGCATAAAAGGAATCTTACTAACACACTGACAATTTTTAAACTAGCAAAACAATTTCTATAATGTCATTCAATATTTAATTACTATCGTTAATCATAGATATAGAAGGAAAGAAATGAAGCTATTTAATTTCAGTTTTTATTTATTAAATATGAATAATATAAAAAAAATTAGTGAAATGGGTGTTGAAATCTTACCTCCATTGAAGTAGCAGGAGGCAGGAGCAGCGACGGGATGAAGCTTCCTCGCAGGAGCAGCGACAGCATCGGAACTGGAGACGGCGACGACTTCGACGGTGATAGCGAGCAGTGGTGGAGTAGCGGCGATGGGAGGAGCAGCGGCCAGCGAGGGGAGGAGCAGCGTCCAGCGTCCAGCGATGAGAGGAGCAGCGGCCAGCGATGGGAGAAGCAGTGGTGGTCTGGTGGAGGAGCGGCGGCGTTATGGAGAGAAAGAGAAATGAAAACCTAATGTGTTCTGTGTTGTGTCTGAAAAATGAAAATCTGAAATGCATAAAGCCCCATACAGTGATAAAACGCAGCGTTTCAACTTTCATGTAGGCATGAAGCGGTTCGGTTCGGTTTTTCAACTGAAACCGAAAACCGAACCGAACCGATCGGTTCTCAGAAAATGAGTCAAAAAAACCAATAAATGCGGTTTTTTTCGGTTTTCGGTTTTTTGGACCGGTTTGCGGTTTTTAATTGGACCGGTTCGGTTTTGAACACCCCTACTGCTAACCCATAGGCTAGTAGGCAAAATATTTTTTTTCCCTTGGTACATCTCCTCCATATCGCCGAGTCTTTCCTTCAATGGTTTGGGGGAGCATAATTGATATATTTTACACAGTAGCCATTATCATATTTTCAACAAACAAAATATTTAGACAGCCTTATCAAGTAGTTTTTTTTTATAGAAATATGATTTCTAAAAAGCCGCAACACTCCCAAATGATTTCTGAAAAGTCATTATTGATTACTTTTGTGCCCCAGTTAATAATTTAGAGTGAAAAAATTGTTTATCATCAAACTTTAGATCTAATAATTTTCATGGAATTTGATGAGAAGGATGAGAGGATGAAGATGATTATGGGGGTTGATGATGAAAGGTTGAAGGTGGTGGGTGTGAGTAGTAAAATTGGCTAAGTATACTGTTTTTAGGATTATTTTGGGTGCAAATAATAGGATTAGGGATGTGAGTATTAGATATATGAATATAAGTATTGATATAAGGATATTATCAAAAAGTAAGTGCAAAAATTTATAAAAACTGGATGCGAGTAATAATGAAGCGGGTGTTAATAACATCTCTCTCTTATTCTATAATATAAACTCACTATTCGATAAATTCTCATGCAATGTTATTAAACCTGTACAGGTGATCGAATCGGTCAGGAGAGTAGTTCACTGGTTTAGTGGTTTAATTAGTGGTACAGTAATTAAACCGCATTAATACATATCGGTCAAACCGGTTAACTCGTACGCACATATATATTTGTATATAAATATAAGAATACTGAATACCTATATAAAAAAAAGTTTTAAAAAAAAATACTCATTTAAAATCCATAATTAGGAGTGTACTTTTAATTCCCAAAAACAAACATCCATAACAATCAGACTTCAACTGTTTAACAAGTTCATAGTTTAAACTTCATTTGTTTCTCCTTTGCAACGGCGTTTTGTTTCTTTTTCTTCTTCGGTATTTGAGTTTTCTTTGGCCTTTTGAGTTCCCTTCATTTAGAAGTTTTTGTCTTCCTGAATCCTAATTAAAAAAAATAAAATAAAATTGCAAAACAACGTCGTTTTGCTTTTTTGCGGTTTTTTTAAAGAAAAAATTGCAAACCGTTCGATTCACGTAATACTAGCTGGTTTAACGGTTTTCCGATATACCAACCGGTTTAAACTGATTTTTTTCGATTTATTGCATGCCCGATATTTTAACGTACCACAACGGTAGAGGTCCGATTCACCAATTTTTCGGTTGAACCGGCCAGTACGGTAAGAGTTATGATAACACTGTCTCTTGTATCCAAGCACCTCGAATACGTTGTGATCGCAGCCTAACTATAATTCGTACGGTATTAATCTAACTTACTATTTTGCCAACTGAGATACGTCAGTCAACGTCATAGTCCGGAAAGTTTAAGTCTCATAGCAAATTCTATTAAATACTTTGGTCAAAGAACAAAAATTACTCCATCCGATTCTATATATCAAGATTCTTTTTAAGATTTTTTACTTTCATTGAATAAGGTAGTTAAATTTATTAGTGGTATTATAAATGTAAAAATTTGATATACTTTTTCAAAAATACCTTTAAAATTGTTATTAGAACTCTAAATATTGTTGAGTTGATAAGAGTATTTGTGAAAAAAGTAATTAAATACCATTGAAAATAGAAACAAGATCTTATAAATAGGACAAGAATAAAAGCCCCAAAAATCTTATAAATAAAATAAGAGGAAGTATGTTTGTATTGTGCTAAATTGAAAGCGCTCCAATCTTAAATATAAAATCTTTTCAATTAAAATAATTTGTGTTTAGTCCTCGAAAGTTTTTTTACAAGGTTTTAGTCCCTATAGAATTCAAAGTTTTGGAATCAATCCTTCCATCCATTAGTTTTGTTAAGTACGTACTAATGCGAAAGATAAAATTCTATGTCAACACTGCCACTTGTAATACATATGACATGTGGATTTTTTATTGTAACACCCCTAATTTTCCTCTTCCGGATAATAAGGAAATTAATAATAAAGTTTTATTATTAATTTATATAAATTTTCCAAGTTTATATTTTGTATTTAATTATCCTGAAATATAAAAATAAGTGGAAATATTTTTATATGGCAAATAAATGCAAAAATATAGATATTGCATTTTAGTCCTTGGTTTAGGACCTAATGTAATATTGAAAAGGTTCTTGGAGGGAAAGATTTAAAAAGTATTAATTTTTAAATTTTGTACTGACCTAACCGGTTAGTAATGCCCTGTATCCGGTTAGACGATGAACCCAGAAACTGGGTTAGTGCGTTTGATGAGTAATCACTTGATTAATTCGTGGAATCGCCACGAAAACAGCCTTAATCCAGTGGATAACACGCGTCATCATGCATGTTACTCCAATTTGCCTATAAATTGCTGGATTTCTGAAGGGTTGGGGGTTGATTCCTTTGAGTTCTGGGCTGAGAGGCTGAATTAGGGTTCCTATTTCGTTTGAAGCAATTCTTCTTCTTCTTTGAGCTATAGAGAGTGAGTGATACACTTCTGGAAAGCTTAAATCAAAGGCTTTCCTTTGATATAAAGCTTGTGAGCCAAGAGTGTGTGTGAGAGGAGAGATTGATCTGAGAAGTTGAGGCTTGGAAAGCTGGATTCTGAGTTTTCTGGTTCGGGAAGCTGGGTTTGAGTCTGGATTTTGGTAAGTACAGACAACTCTTAAGCCTCTAATCACTTCAATTTCTTAGTGCATGTTACCTAGATCGAGTTCTAACTGTTTTCCCCAATTTCTTTGGTCAATTTCTATGTCAAATTCTCTGGTCTTTGAACCCTGTTGATGGAAATCGTGGCTGAGAGCAGAACATAGGATTTGTGGGGAGTTTGTGGATTTTCTTCAAGTTTCAGAGCTAATACTCATCAAACACAACTTTGAGGTATGAGAGAAGTTTACCTTATACTAGATTTAGACAAAAATCAAGTGATTTAGGATTTGAGTCAACAAGGACTCAAAAAGGGCATTATGTGTTTAAGACCAAAAGGCTTGGAGGCCAACTTCTAGCTCAATTCTGTTTTGAGAAACTTTTTGTTGATGCATGCAAGTGATTTTGATGCTTGAATCATAATCTTAATGTTTATTATAAGTTTTGTGGTATTAAATTGTGTTTATGTGGGTTTTTATGCAATTTGATACTTTAAACTTTAATGCATGCAAGTTAAATGTGTTTCTGTGGTTAAACATGTTTATTTTAAGGTATGTGAACTCTTTGAGTGTTGAAATTGGTTAGATTTGAGTAATGAAAAGAATGGTTTGTAAAACCTCATGTTTCAGTGTGCAGACTGCATAATCTAACCGGCTATTCGATATTTGTAACCGGTTAGACACTGTAAAATTTCAAAGAAAATGAATTTATGAAATTAGTCCTATGTCCTTACCATTGTTACTCAAATCTAGACTCTAATTTCACTGGAACTCAATCTGAAAATAAGTTGATTAATACTGTATGGTTCAGATTGAAAATGAGAGTTAATACCTTAGTGTAATGAGATAATTTCAAGAGGAAATTATGCTCATTTGGGAATTGGAATGTGATTTAGACTTTTGAATGATGAATAATATAGTGGACTTGAGGTATAAAACAATGTTGAACCTTGTTTATGGATTGGGTAGAGAATTCAAGAAAAAGGGTTTTCTGAATTTCAATGGTAAACCAGTTCAGGTCTGTAATTCTAACCGGTTAGCCTGAGATTGTAACCGGTTAGCACCTGAAACTAAAAAATAAAAGTTAAGTCTTTAAAGTGAAAATGAATACCATTGGTTATGTTTTTCCCAATCTAAGCCTAATGGCATGTTTTTGAGTTAATTCAAGAGTGAATTTTTGTGCCAAGGATTATACCTCAAATTAATCATTCAAAAGAGAAATTGACATATTTCTAAATCACAGTAATTAAAGTAAAGATAAAACCAACCTTAATAATTGTGCATCCATGCATAGAGAATGGAAGATTGGTTGGTAGGAACATTTATCATATTCTGGAAATATGAGGAGGGTACTCCGAGAGTACCAAATTGTAACCTACTTGATGACACATTCTGGGAATGTGGCCAGTGTCTGGGACATGGTTTTTATGCGTTCTGGGAATGTGATGCACACTCTGGGAGTGATGCTTATTATCCAAGTATGGTTTGGCATTACGTTCTGGGAACGAATGTCAGTGTTCCGGGAGCACAATGGTGTATTGGATGGACGTCCAAGATGGACTTTTAGAGGCCTCAGTTGTGGATAGAAAATCATGCATCATGCCACTTGCATTATAAGAGATATAATGTTGAAAATTGGTATGCTCATATGTACTTGCATTATTGTCTGTCCATGACATACTTGTGTTTGTAATTTTAGTCTTTATTGATTATGAATATGTGTATACTTACTCCCTATGCCCTGTTTAGGTGATGGCCAGATACCTAGTGTAATACCCCGATTTTTTGTTTCCCAAATAAATAAAAAGGAAATATTTAAATAAAACTAATTATATGGAATTAGTTAGTTTTGTTTATTAATTTATGGTTATATTAAAAGAATTATTCAAGGAAAAATAAGAGAAAATATTTTGGGCTTTAAAAATAAAGATTTTTGCAATTTAGTCCTTGGAAAGGACCTAAGAGGCAATATTAGAAAGATATTTGGAGGGAAAGTGAATAAAATAATAATTTTTGAAAATCTGGGTGTGTTAATCGATTAACCCGATCAGTTAATCGATTAACAGTGGTGCTGAAGCTGAAAATAGTTCGTTTGATGATTCAAAAAATTGGGTAATTAAAATTTTAACACCTAGCACCGACTGGAGATGATGGAAAACACGTGTTGGGATGCATGGCAAGTGATTTAGGCTATAAATTCATGAATTTGGTTGATGAATTGGGAGGAAATTAAGAAAAAAGAAGGGAAACTCTGCCAATTTTGATTTTGAACACCCTCTGTTCATAGCCTTCGTTCTTCACCCTCACTTAAACAATTTTGATGAGCTTTACATCTTCTTAAATCTTGTCACAAGACCTTCAAAACCGTACCAAGATTGTGCATTTTCGTTACCTGAGTGAGGAGATTTTGCAGCTGAAAGTTGGGACCAAGAAACTGAAAGTTGCAGTTTCAGTTTTGAGGAGCCAAGTTCAAGCCTTCGATTTTGGTAGGTAGAGGTTTCAAATCGTGCCATTTCAGTTCCTAATTAAAGTTTGCAATGTCTAGTTTCTATATTGACCAAGTTTATTCGTTTTCATGCACGTTTGGTCTGTCAAATCCTTGCTTGAACTTGCTATGTTGAACCTGTCATAAACCGGAAAACAGAGCATTTGGAGTTTGGTGATTCTGTGAGTTCTCTTGCTGTGTACCTATCCAAAAAGCTTCATTAAGGTAAGGGAGAAGCTTTACTAATGCTAGAATATATTGTGGTATGGATTTGAATATAGAGTGAACCACCATGAGGTTTAAAGGGCACTAGGTTAGGGAACAATGGCTTGGAGGCCAATTTGACCAGAAAACCGAATTGGAACATGTTAGATGTTGATATCTAAAGCTAAATGAACTTTCAATTTGATCTGAAATTGAGTAATTAATGAATTGGTATGTGAGGTTGTGTTTTAGGTCAAAATTGGGGAAAAATGTGGTGATTCTGTGATTTTGATGTTCTTTCATGTAATTGATGCTATGAACAAGTTTAATATATTGTATTTAAGTTGTTTTGAAGGTTAGTTTTGGTTCAAATTGGATTGGCATGAGTTTGACACATAAAAACCAGTTCAGCAGTGTTTTTCTGCATAATTTAATCGATTAAACGAGTTGTTAATTGATTAATGCGTGAAAATTCTGATCAGACTGAAGTGTACAAAGGGATTAATCGATTAACCCGATGTGTTAATCGATTAACACCCTAAAATTTTGAATAATTTGAAATATACAAAGGAATACTCTATTAACAGATTCTGTTAATCGATTATTGACTGATCTGTTAATCGATTATTGACTGAATTTTTGTAATAATGATCAGAACTTAATAATGTAATTGATTATCAAGGTATGAGAATCAATTAAGGGCTGAAATTGAATTGGTCGGAGTCAGTTAATGTTAAATAAAGTTCGACTATGCCAAGTCCTAAATTCAAACAACTTAAATGACACTGGATAGTATTGATTGGGTGAAATCATGCATAGCATCTGCATTATCTGGATTCCCACATGAGTGGAGACACGTCCGAGAGGCGTGGGCATATCCCTTTCGGTTGAACTTGAGGGACATGAGTGTCTTCTCCAAAGGGGTTCACGGGGGAGTGTCGGTGACCGGGGTTGCACCTTCTGTTTCCGGAAATACACACGTGCGTGTGGGCATGTCAATGGATGCCGGACTCGATGAGGCGTAGTCCTACGGGATACGTCGGCAACATTTCTAAGAGCTCTAGAGGTGTTGATTTATTTGTGGGCCGAGTTCGATGAGATACTCAGTGTGGGTATCGGGCATGTTTGTTTTTTTAAAGGTGCCACGGAAACCTATTTGTTGTAGTTGGCCAACGATCATGCATTGATAAGATGAGACACATTATGATTGCATGTGCTTTTGATTTATAAGTAGTCTTGGTGTTGCTGTGTAACATGTGTAATTAATTATTAATGATCTTTGTAAAATAAAACTTCAATTATTTAACTTTACCCTGTCTATTTGATTATGCGTTAGTATTTGCTAACTCCCTAAGCCCTTTGCAGGTGATGGCTCGTTACCTGACATACGTGGAGTTACGCCCACTCCGTAGAGGAGTGTGGGACTACGAGGAGCACCGAGCGGTGTTCGAGGGTGAGGTTGATGTGATCTTTCGTCACCCCAACCCCCTTGCTCGAGTGCGACCTCGTAGACTTCGCATCCCCATGATCTACATACTGCACATTCCCCCGGCTTATACTTATCGTTTCGGTTCTCCACCCCCACATCATGGGCGCCATTTCTATAACTTACGTGTCAGACGCCCTGCTACCCGTACACGTCCCTCTACTTCTGATGAGGCTACTGCTACGGCCACTCCTCGTCCTGGTCCGACCACCAGGGTACGTTTTGCACCCTCACCAGAGCCAGTGCGTCGCACTGCTATCCCTGTGGTGTCGGATGAGGAGGAGGATGAGGACCCCGTAGAGGACGTGGATGGGCCAGCTGCGGACAGTCAGTGATGTGGTGTCTTTTCTGAGAGTATGTGCAGTATGGGGACCGTGGTAGGATGTAGTGTTTAGCTTTTGGAAGACCAGGGATCAGACATTAGCATGGGTGGATCATAGCTCAGCTCTCGAAGACTCTTTTATTTTGATTTGTGATATATTGTATATAGTTTTGAGAGGGTCCATGAGAGTTGTTATTTTATATCTGCTGATCTGTATCCTTATATCTTGCTACCTTGACTATTATCTCTGATACTTGGGTACCTGAGTTCTATATATATATATGGGCCATGGTTGTATAGTTATTATGATCCTTAAAATTATTTTAATTACAACCGCGATAATCGTTTTGAAAATCGTTTCCACTGAAAGTACAAAATAGGTACTCAACCGTTTATTTTTGAAAGAAAGGTATTTTCAAATCAAGAGTTTGGACGTGAAATTTTACGTATAGAAGGAAAAAGTTTTTCCATAAAGTTCCCATCCGAATAACAATTATTCTATAATCATACTCTATTTAATATAAATAAAGTTATATTTTGAGAGTGTCACATATTTTGTTATTAAATATCGAGATGTCACATTTGTTGGTATCAGAGCTGTGATCCTGCGAAGTGATGCTGATCTATGATCTCCAAAAGGTAATATCTGTTTTAGATGCTTGCCTTAGCATCTTCTTTGGTTAGTTTTAGAATTGAAAAGAGGTGTGTCATGCATACTTCTTGTTAGGATGTTAGCCTGATGGAGAGCCTTTAGTGCAGGTCTGAGATGTCTGCTAGAAACAATAACAATCATATGGCCGAGGCCATAGAAAGGTTGACTGATGTGTTAGTAGGTATGCGTCAGCAACAAACTAATCCGCCCCCTCAGCCTATGCAAGCAGAAAACCAGGAGTCAAAGACTTTCTCAGAATTTCGACGTTTTAAGCCTTCAAGGTTTGAAGGAGGTCACAAGCTTGAGGAAGCGAATCGTTGGATTCAAGAGTTGAACAAGATCTTCCGTACTATGGAGTGCACCGATGCTCAAAAGGTGAAGTTTGCAGTTTTCATGTTGTGTGGTGAAGCTGAGAATCGGTGGCATCACACCATGCAACTTCTGAATTATGAAGGAAGGCTGATTACCTGGGAGGTGTTTGTTGAGAAATTTCTCAATAAATACTTTCCTGAGGATCAAAGGAGAAAGAAGGAGTTAGAATTCATGCAACTAAGACAAGGAGACATGAGTGTGGGAGAATACGCGGCAAAGTTCGAGGAACTTATCAAGTACTCTCCGTACTACCAACTCAATCCGGACGAGAGGTCCAAATGCATCAAGTTTGAGAATGGGCTCAAGACGGAGATAAAGTCTGCTTTTGGGTATCAAAAGGTGAGAAGTTTTCCTGCTTTAGTTGAAATGTGCCGAGTTTACGAAGATGATAAGAAAGAGGAAGAGGCACAAAGGAGGAGTCAATCAGGGTTTGGACCTATCAGGAAGAAAAATTTCAACAACCGGAGTAAGGGTCCTTATTCTCATAAAGGAAAGGGAAAGTAAATGAATGGTGGTAAGGGTACTCCTCAAGCAAGCAATCGTAAGTGCGAGAAGTGTAATCGTTTCCATTTCGGAACCAACTGTTATGCTGCTCAACATGGCCTTTGCTTTAATTGTGGAAAGAAAGGACACTATTCTCGCGAATGCAAGGAGCCAATAAAGAAGGAGGGAGCAAGCAAGCCCACTGTTGCTGGAAAAGTGTTTGCTCTAAGTGGAACTGAATCAACCCCATCACCTGGTCTGATCCAAGGTATCTATCTCCTTAATGATCAACCCTGCATTGTTATGTTTGATTCCGGAGCCTCACACTCTTTCGTGTCTTATGAGTGTGTATATCGTTTAAAGTTAATAGTATCTGAGTCACCCTATCATCTACAGCTTGAAACCCCCACCAACCACCCTTGTGTTGTTTCTAAGGTTTGCAAGGATTGTAGAATAATGGTCCTAAACCATATATCCTCAGTAGATTTGATCTGTTTACCCATGCTTAAAATAGATGTGATCTTAGGAATGGATTGGTTGCATCGAAACCAAGTTATCTTAAACTGTGATGAAAAGACGATCCAGTTCCGAAATCATGAATCCCTAAGTTTTGAACCTAAGGGGTATGTTTGTCTATTCTCCTCAATTGGGGAAGAGAAGAAGGAAGTGGAGATTGAGGATATTCCGGTAGTTAGAGACTTTCCGGAAGTGTTTCCAGAAGAAATTCCAGGATTACCGCCGAAGCGCGAGATTGAGTTTGGAATCGACCTCGTACCTGGAACCGGACCTATCTCTATTGCTCCGTATAGGATGGCACCACCGGAGATGGCCGAGATGAAGAAACAGATTGAAGAATTGCTGCTGAAGCAAATGATAAGGCCAAGCATTTCGCCCTGGGGAGCCCCGTTGTTGTTTGTTAAGAAAAAAGACGGTAGCATGAGGATGTGTGTAGATTATCGTCAGCTGAATAAGGTCACGATCAAGAACAAGTATCCTTTGCCAAGGATTGAGGATCTTATGGATCAAGTTCGAGGAGCTTCAGTGTTTTCTAAGATCGATCTAAGGTCGGGATATCATCAGATTCGAATTCGAGATGAAGACATTTCGAAGACAGCTTTCCGATCAAGATATGGTCATTATGAGTATGTGGTTATGCCGTTTGGGCTAACAAATGCTCCTGCTATCTTCATGGATTACATGAACAGAATCTTCAGACCTTATTTGGATTCGTTCGTGGTGGTGTTCATCGATGATATTCTTATCTACTCTAAGAGTCCTGAGGAACATGCTGAACATCTCAAGATCGTGTTGGGGATCTTGAAGGAGAAGCAGTTGTATGCCAAACTTGCCAAGTGTGAGTTTTGGTTGGACAAGGTGAACTTTCTGGGACATGTTATCACCAAGGAAGGCATTGCTGTAGACCCAGCTAAAGTTGGAGCTGTGCTGAAGTGGGAACAGCCTAAGACTGTGACTGAAGTTCGTAGTTTCTTGGGTTTAGCTGGATATTATCGGAGATTTATTGAAGGTTTTTCAAAGATTGCCTTGCCATTGACTAAGTTGACTCGTAAAGATCAACCTTTCTTGTGGGATCATAAGTGTGAGAAAAGTTTTCAGTTGTTAAAGGAGAAGTTGACATCCTCACCGGTGTTGGTATTGCCTTAGCCACATAGAAGCTTTGAGGTTTATTGTGATGCTTCGGGGCAAGGACTTGGATGTGTTTTAATGCAAGATAGAAGAGTGGTAGCATACGCATCCAGGCAGTTAAAGGTACATGAGGCCAATTATCCGACGCATGATTTAGAGCTCGCTGCTATTGTCTTCGCTCTGAAGATTTGGAGACACTATCTCTATGGCACTATGTTCAGGGTGTATAGTGACCATAAGAGTTTGAAGTATCTGTTTGACCAGAAAGAATTGAACATGAGGCAAAGGCGTTGGATGGAGTTTATTAAAGACTATGACTTCGAGCTCCAATACCATCCCGGTAAAGCAAATGTAGTAGCTGATGCTTTAAGCCGGAAGACTCTTCATATGAGCTCAATGATGATCCGAGAATTTTTTTTGATCGAGAAGTTTCGTGATCTAAGTATGACAATGCAAATGGAAAGAGAATGCATTATGCTTGGTAAATTGCAAATTACCAATGAATTCCTGATTCAAGTTCGGGAATCTCAACAAGTGGATGAAGAACTGCAAGAGAAGAGAAGGCTCATGTTGGAAGGAAAGGAACCAAACTTCCACGTTGGAAGTGATGGAATTCTCCAATTTAAAGATCGGATTTGTATTCCAGAAGATCAGGAGATAAGGAGACTGATCTTAGACGAGGCGCATAAAAGTCGGATGAGTATCCATCCAGGATCAACCAAAATGTATCAAGATTTGAAGAAGCTGTTTTGGTGGTCTGGGTTAAAGAAAGATGTTGCTTCGTATGTCGCTTCTTGTCTGATTTGTCAGAAAGCGAAAGCTGAGCATAAGAAGCCAGGCGGAGAACTTCAACCATTGGACGTCCCCATGTGGAAATGGGATGGCATATCAATGGACTTCGTGTCTGGACTACCAAGGACTGTTGGAGGACATGATGCGATTTGGGTAATCATTGATAGATTGACCAAGTCAGCGCATTTTATTCCAGTTAATATGCGCTATCACATGGATAAGTTTGCTGAATTGTACATCAAAGAGGTTGTTCGTCTGCATGGTATACCTTCAAGTATTGTTTCGGATCGAGATCCGAGATTTACTTCGAAGCTTTGGAATGGCTTGCAGCAGTCTCTGGGATCAAAGTTGAGAATGAGTTCTGCTTATCACCCCCAGACTGATGGACAGTCAGAAAGAACTATCCAGTCTCTGGAGGATTTGCTAAGAGCATGTGTGTTGGAAAGTCAGGAAGGTTGGGATAAACTCTTGCCTCTGATAGAGTTTACTTACAATAACAGTCATCATACCAATATTGGGATGGCACCGTTTGAAGCATTGTATGGAAGGAAGTGCCAAACTCCCCTATGTTGGTTCCAAGTGGGGGAGCAAACAATTATTGGACCCGAGTTGGTTCAGGAAACCACTGAGAAGATTCAGATGATCAGGGAAAAGATGAAGACAGCGCAAAGCCGACAGAAAAGTTATGCAGATAAAAGAAGAAGACCCTTGGAGTTTGGAGAGGGCGATAATGTTTTTATTCGCGTAAGACCGACAACTGGTGTTGGGAGAACTTTGAAGACGAAGAAGTTGTCACCAAGATTTATTGGTCCTTATCAGATACTCAAGCGAATCGGTTCCGTCGCTTATCAGCTCGCTTTGCCTCCGTCTTTGTCTAATCTTCATGATGTGTTTCATGTCTCGCAATTACTGAAATTTGTGCCAGATCCTGATTCCGTAATTGAAGTGCAACCTGATGTTGTGGCTTTGAGAGAGAATCTCACTTTTGAGACAGTCCCTGTCAAGATTGAAGATCGAAGAATGAAGCAGTTGCGGGGAAAGGAAATTTCATTAGTTAAGGTTATTTGGGAGAATGCTGATGTATCAGAAGCAACTTGGGAATTAGAGGATAAGATGAGAAAGGATTATCCTGAGTTGTTTATGTAAGCGGAATTTCGAGGACGAAATTCTTGTAAGTGGGGGAGAAATGTAATACCCCGATTTTTTGTTTCCCAAATAAATAAAAAGGAAATATTTAAATAAAACTAATTATATGGAATTAGTTAGTTTTGTTTATTAATTTATGGTTATATTAAAAGAATTATTCAAGGAAAAATAAGAGAAAATATTTTGGGCTTTAAAAATAAAGATTTTTGCAGTTTAGTCCTTGGAAAGGACCTAAGAGGCAATATTAGAAAGATATTTGGAGGGAAAGTGAATAAAATAATAATTTTTGAAAATCTGGGTGTGTTAATCGATTAACCCGATCAGTTAATCGATTAACAGTGGTGTTGAAGCTGAAAATAGTGCGTTTGATGATTCAAAAAATTGGGTAATTAAAATTTTAACACCTAGCACCGACTGGAGATGATGGAAAACACGTGTTGGGATGCATGGCAAGTGATTTAGGCTATAAATTCATGAATTTGGTTGATGAATTGGGAGGAAATTAAGAAAAAAGAAGGGAAACTCTGCCAATTTTGATTTTCAACACCCTCTGTTCATAGCCTTCGTTCTTCACCCTCACTTAAACACTTTTGATGAGCTTTACATCTTCTTAAAGCTTGTCACAAGACCTTCAAAACCGTACCAAGATTGTGCATTTTGGTTACCTGAGTGAGGAGATTTTGCAGCTGAAAGTTGGGACCAAGAAACTGAAAGTTGCAGTTTCAGTTTTGAGGAGCCAAGTTCAAGCCTTCGATTTTGGTAGGTAGAGGTTTTCAAATCGTGCCATTTCAATTCCTAATTAAAGTTTGCAATGTCTAGTTTCTATATTGACCAAGTTTATTCGTTTTCATGCACGTTTGGTCTGTCAAATCCTTGCTTGAACTTGCTATGTTGAACCTGTCATAAACCGGAAAACAGAGCATTTGGAGTTTGGTGATTCTGTGAGTTCTCTTGCTGTGTACCTATCCAAAAAGCTTCATTAAGGTAAGGGAGAAGCTTTACTAATGCTAGAATAGATTGTGGTATGGATTTGAATATAGAGTGAACCACCATGAGGTTCAAAGGGCACTAGGTTAGGGAACAATGGCTTGGAGGCCAATTTGACCAGAAAACCGAATTGGAACATGTTAGATGTTGATATCTAAAGCTAAATGAACTTTCAATTTGATCTGAAATTGAGTAATTAATGAATTGGTATGTGAGGTTGTGTTTTAGGTCAAAATTGGGGAAAAATGTGGTGATTCTGTGATTTTGATGTTCTTTCATGTAATTGATGCTATGAACAAGTTTAATATATTGTATTTAAGTTGTTTTGAAGGTTAGTTTTGGTTCAAATTGGATTGGCATGAGTTTGACACATAAAAACCAGTTCAGCAGTGTTTTTCTGCATAATTTAATCGATTAAACGAGCTGTTAATCGATTAATGCGTGAAAATTCTGATCAGACTGAAGTGTACAAAGGGATTAATCGATTAACCCGATGTGTTAATCGATTAACACCCTAAAATTTTGAATAATTTGAAATATACAAAGGAATACTCGATTAACAGATTCTGTTAATCGATTATTGACTGATCTGTTAATCGATTATTGACTGAATTTTTGTAATAATGATCAGAACTTAATAATGTAATTGATTATCAAGGTATGAGAATCAATTAAGGGCTGAAATTGAATTGGTTGGAGTCAGTTAATGTTAAATAAAGTTCGACTATGCCAAGTCCTAAATTCAAACAACTTAAATAACACTGGATAGTATTGATTGGGTGAAATCATGCATAGCATCTGCATTATCTGGATTCCCACATGAGTGGAGACACGTCCGAGAGGCGTGGGCATATCGCTTTCGGTTGAACTTGAGGGACATGAGTGTCTGCTCCAAAGGGGTTCACGGGGGAGTGTCGGTGACCGGGGTTGCACCTTCTGTTTCCGGAAATACACACCTGTGGGCATGTCAATGGATGCCGGACTAGATGAGGCGTAGTCCTACGGGATACGTCGGCAACATTTCTAAGAGCTCTAGAGGTGTTGATTTATTTGTGGGCCGAGTTCGATGAGATACTCAGTTTGGGTATCGGGCATGTTTGTTTTTTTAAAGGTGCCACGGAAACCTATTTGTTGTAGTTGGCCAACGATCATGCATTGATAAGACGAGACACATTATGATTGCATGTGCTTTTGATTTATAAGTAGTCTTGGTGTTGCTGTGTAACATGTGTAATTAATTATTAATGATCTTTGTAAAATAAAACTTCAATTATTTAACTTTACCCTGTCTATTTGATTATGCGTTAGTATTTGCTAACTCCCTAAGCCCTTTGCAGGTGATGGCTCGTTACCTGACATACGTGATCTTTCGTCACCCCAACCCCCTTGCTCGAGTGCGACCTCGTAGACTTCGCATCCCCATGATCTACATACTGCACATTCCCCCGGCTTATACTTATCGTTTCGGTTCTCCACCCCCACATCATGGTCGCCGTTTCTATAACTTACGTGTCAGACGCCCTGCTACCCGTACACGTCCCTCTACTTCTGATGAGGCTACTGCTACGGCCACTCCTCGTCCTGGTCCGACCACCAGGGTACGTTTTTCACCCTCACCAGAGCCAGTGCGTCGCACTGCTATCCCTGTGGTGTCGGATGAGGAGGAGGAGGAGGACCCCGTAGAGGACGTGGATGGGCCAGCTGCGGACAGTCAGTGATGTGGTGTCTTTTCTGAGAGTATGTGCAGTATGGGGATCGTGGTAGGATGTAGTGTTTAGCTTTTGGAAGACCAGGGATCAGACATCAGCGTGGGTGGATCATAGCTCAGCTCTCGAAGACTCTTTTATTTTGATTTGTGATATATTGTATATAGTTTTGAGAGGGTCCATGAGAGTTGTTATTTTATATCTGCTGATCTGTATCCTTATATCTTGCTACCTCGACTATTATCTCTGATACTTGGGTACCTGAGTTCTATATATATATATGGGCCATGGTTGTATAATTATTATGATCCTTAAAATTATTTTAATTACAACCACGATAATCGTTTTGAAAATCGTTTCCGCTGAAAGTACAAAACAGGTACTCAACCGTTTATTTTTGAAAGAAAGGTATTTTCAAATCAAGAGTTTGGACGTGAAATTTTACGTATAGAAGGAAAAAGTTTTTCCATAAAGTTCCCATCCGAATAACAATTATTCTATAATCATACTCTATTTAATATAAATAAAGTTATATTTTGAGAGTGTCACATATTTTGTTATTAAATATTGAGATGTCACACCTAGCCTGCATCAAGATACGCCCTATCTCTAGTGGTATATGGACGTACGAGGAGCACCGTGCCACCTTTGAGGGGGAGGTGGAGATCACTCTCTACCATCCTAACCCTCTGGTTCGGGTGCGACCTCGTAGATTTAGGATCCCTTTAGTCTATACTATGCATGTTCCACCCTTTTACTCATATGGAGGACCACCCTCGGCTCGACCAGTGCGACGATTTCATAGCTTTCGTTTTAGAGCTGCCACTCGTACTCACCCTTCTTCCCATAGAGTTGTTACTGAGGAGACTCCTTCTCCTGGTCCGACTGATTTTGAGAGGACTGCTTCTGCAGATCCTAGACCCAGTGGTGGGGTCTCTGCACAGTCGGGCGAGGTCGAGGAGGACCCTGTGGAGGATGAGGACGAGGAGGAGGTGCATATCGAGCCGACTGTTTCTGCTAGAGGTGGACTCGCTGGTTCCTAGGATCCTGCATAGCATAGATGTTTTGGATCCTAGGTCCTAGGAATAGAGCTGTGGAGGATTATAGGAGCTGCTGAGGACATGGATGACCTGCTCTGGGACTTCTATTTTTGGATATTGTGATATACTGTATATATTTTGAGAGGTCTTAGAGTGAGGTTTACTTTATGCAGCTGGTTTGTATATGTTTCATCAAAACTTGCTATCTCGACTTTTGCTACTTGCTACTGATGATACTGGTGGGGTTTTTATCATGATATATATATATATATATATATATATATATATATATATGATGTTTTATTTACCTCAGCTGTGCCCCACAAGTATTACTTTTACTTCCGTGTACTCTGATTTTGATTAAAAAGGATTCGACAATAAGTTTATATTCTATGCACTCGATCAAACTCAAGAGACAAATAATATATTTTTAATAAGGCTACGAAGATGTCTTATTATGTTTAAAAGTTATTGTCTCGAGAGCATTTTCTTAATTAAAATAATATTAAGTCGAATTCAAGTTATTCGCCAATGAAAAAGGGATTTCTAATTAAGCATGTAAACATTAAAAAGGGAAAAAATTTTCAGTCCCGACTTTTGATAGCAAGTATTATAGATTTGGAAATATTAATTATTTTCAAGATATAAAACGAGGGTGTCACAACATTGGTGGTATCAGAGCATTGGTCCTGTCCCTCATGGCCCCGATGATGCAGCTAAGTATGGTATTCAATGTTATTTGAATATATCTGAGTAAGCTAGTAGTGTTTATGTTTTAAAGACCTTTTAGTGACCCAAAGCCCATAGTGCAGGTCTTTATATGGCAACCAGAAATAGAAATTATACGAACGAAATGTTAGAACGTATTACGACTGTGCTGGAGGGCATGCAACAGCAGCCACCTCAAGGGCGAGCTGGTAACCCACATTTTGGCAATGTGGTGAATCATGATGCTAAGACTTTGTCGGAATTCAGGAAGTGCAATCCACCAAGGTTTGAAGGAGGATACAAACCTGATGAGGCAAATAAGTGGTTGTACGAGGTCAACAAGATTTTCAGAACTTTGAATTATTCTGATGAACAGAAGGTAACCTATGCAGTTTACATGTCCATGGGGAAGCTGAGAACTGGTGGGACCACACTGTTCAATTGTTGAATTTTGAAAGGAGAGCAATCAATTGGGGAGTGTTTATGGAGAAATTCCTTAATAAATACTTTCCAGAAGATTTAAGGAGAAAGAAGGAGGTAGAGTTCATGCAATTGAAGTAGGGGGATATGAGTGTAGGAGAATATGCTGCCAGATTTGAGGAACTGATGAAATATTCTCCCTACTACTTGAATAATCCTGATGAAAGAAGTAAATGTGTTAAGTTTGAAGGTGGACTGAGACCGGAGCTGAAGTCTATTTTCAGTTACCAGAGGATTCAGAGTTTTCCTGCACTTGTGGATATGTGCAGAATGTATGAAGATGACAAGAAGGCTGAGTTGGTAGGAAGCCAAGGAAAGGGGAGTGGACAGAACTATGGACCACAGAGGAAGAAGAGATTCGATCACCGGAATAATGGTCCATATGCTCAGAAGAACAAGGGTAAGAGCAAAGTTGTGATGGATAACAAGAGCAAGCCTCGCGATAATGCTCCTTTTTGTGAGAAGTGTAGGCGTTATCATCATGGTCAATTCTGCTGGTCCACAGGAGGATGTTTCAAATGTGGAAAGCAAGGTCATTTTGCTCGTGATTGTAGAGAGCCTGCAAAAGGTGATGCAAAAGGATCTAGTGGCAAGTCAGTGGTGCAAGGAAGAGTGTTTACCCTGAGTGGTAATGACGCAACCCAAACCTCAAATCTCGTGCAAGGTAACTTTTTTCTTAATGATCAACCTTGCAAGATTATGTTTGATTCTGGAGCTACACATTCTTTTGTTTCTCTTGAATGTGTGAATTGTTTCCGATTCGCCTTGCTATCTTAGTATAGATACCCCTACTGGGATACCGATCTTTACCGCTAAGGTTTGCTTAGGGTGTGATGTTGAAATCTTGGGTCGTGTCTCTAAAGTAGATTTGGTTTGTCTCCCTAAGTTACAATTAGATGTGATCTTGGGTATGGATTGGTTGATAAAGAACCAAGTGATCATCAATTGTAAGAAAAAGACAATTCAATATAGAAACCTGGAACCTGAAGGTTATATGTGTTTATTCTCTGCTATTGGGGAGGAAGAGTCGATGCCGATAGAAGAGATTCCTGTGGTGAGGGAATTTCCGGAAGTATTTCCTGAGGAGATACCAGGATTACCTCCGAAGCGAGAAATAGAGTTTGGGATTGACTTAGTTCCTGGAGCTGGTCCCATCTCTATTGCTCCTTATAGAATGGCACCACCGGAAATGGCAGAAATGAAAAAGCAGATAGAGGAATTGCTACAGAAGCAGATGATCAGGCCAAGTGTTTCGCCTTGGGGAGCTCCATTACTGTTTGTAAAGAAGAAGGATGGGAGTATGAGAATGTGTGTGGACTACAGATAGTTGAATAAGGTCACCATTAAGAATAAGTACCCTTTTGCCAAGGATTGATGACCTTATGGATCAAGTTAGGGGAGCTGCAGTATTTTCCAAGATTGATCTGAGATCGGGCTATCATCAAATCAGGATAAAGGAGGAAGATATACCCAAGACTGCATTTCGATCTCGGTACGGTCATTATGAGTATGTTGTGATGCCGTTCGGATTGACTAATGCACCTGCCATTTTCATGGATTATATGAACCGGATCTTTAGACCATACCTGGATTTATTCGTAGTGGTGTTTATAGATGATATTCTGGGCTATTCTAAGAGTCCGGAGGAGCATGAAGAACATCTCAGGATAGTGTTAAAAGTCCTGAAGGAGAAGCAGTTATACGCCAAACTTACGAAATGTGAGTTTTGGTTGAATGAAGTGAAGTTTCTGGGGCATGTAATCTCTAAGGAAGGAATTGCGGTGGATCCAGCAAAAGTAAGTTAAGTGCTAAGCTGGGAACAGCCTAAGACTGTGACTGAGGTGAGAAGTTTCTTAGGGTTGGCCGGATACTATCATCGGTTTACAGAAGGATTTTCCAAGATTGCATTGCCTTTGACCAAGTTGACTCAGAAAGATCAACCGTTCGTGTGGGACGACAGGTGTGAAAGTAGTTTCCGGGAGTTGAAGGAAAGGTTAACATCATCTCCTGTGTTAATCTTACCTGATCCTCACAAGAGCTTTGAAGTGTACTGTGATGCATCTAAGCAAGGACTGGGGTGTGTATTGATGCAAGAAGGAAGAGTAGTGGCTTATGCATCACGACAGTTGAAGAATCATGAGGTGAATTACCCGACACACGATTTGGAATTGGCTGCGATCGTGTTTGCCCTAAAGATATGGAAACATCATCTCTATGGCACTACTTTCCAAGTATTTAGTGACCATAAGAGTTTGAAATATCTGTTTGACCAAAAAGAGTTGAACATGAGGCAGAGAAGGTGGATGAAGTTTTTGAAGGATTATGACTTTAAACTCCATTATCATCCGGGTAAAGCAAATGTGGTTGAGGATGCTTTGAGTTGGAAAGCAATCCACATAAGTGTGATGATGGTGAAGGAAGCAGCGTTGATTGAGGAATTCAGAGACTTGAGCTTGTTGACGCAAGTCGAGCCATCAAGTATCAAGTTAGGGATGTTGCAGATTACAAATGAGTTTTTGGAAAGAATTCGGGAGTTGCAACAAGTAGATGAGGAGTTGATTGAAAATATGAGATTGGGTTTAGAAGGGAAGGAACCTGATTTCAAGATTGGGTTGGATGGAATCCTTCGTTTCAGAACAAGGATTTGCATACCAAGAGATCAGGAGGTTAGAAGACTGATTCTTGATGAAGCACATAAGAGTCGGATGAGTATGCATCCTGGATCAACCAAAATGTATCAGGATCTGAAGAAAATGTTTTGGTGGTCTGGTTTGAAAAAGGATGTTGCGGAGTATGTGGCTTCATGCTTGATTTGCCAAAAAGCTAAGGTAGAACACCAGAAACCGGGAGGACAGTTACAACCTTTAAGTATCCCTCAATGGAAGTGGGATGGCATCTCAATGGACTTTGTGTCTGGTTTGCCAAGGACAGCAGCAAATCATGATGCAATATGGGTGATTGTGGATAGGTTGACTAAGTCGGCGCATTTTATTCCGATAAATATGCGTTATCCTTTGAATAAGCTTACCCAGATCTATATTAAGGAGGTAGTTCGTCTTCACGGAGTGCCTTTGAGTATTGTGTCGGATAGAGATCCCAGATTTTCTTTGCAGTTCTGGAAGAGTCTGCATAATGCTATGGGAACAAGATTAAAATTGAGTTCTGCATATCATCCACAGACGGATGGTCAGACGGAGAGAACGATTCAATCTTTGGAAGATGTGTTAAGGGCTTGTGCACTTGAAGAGCAAGGAAGTTGGGATCAAGTGTTACCCCTTGCAGAATTCACATACAACAACAGCTACCATGCAAGCATCGGAATGGCACCGTTTGAGGCTTTGTATGGAAGGAAGTGTCAAACCCCGCTATGCTGGTTTCAAGTGGGGGAGAACTTAGTGGTTGGACCGGAAATGGTGCAGCAGACAACTGAGAAGATCAAGATGGTTCAGGCAAAGATGAAAGCGGCTCAGAGTCGGCAGAAGAGTTATGCTGACAAGAGAAGGAAACCAATAGAGTTTTCGGAGGGCGACCATGTATTTCTTGGGATAGTTCCGATGAAAGGGATTATTAGAGCCTTGAGAACCCGAAAGCTTTCACCTAAGTGTATAGGTCCATACCAAATCCTTAAAAGAGTGGGTCTCGTTGCTTATCAACTAGCTTTACCACCCTCTCTATCCAATTTGCACAACATCTTTCATGTTTCCCAGTTGAAGAAATATGTGCATGACCCATCAGTTATTTTAAAAATCCAACCTGATGATCTAGCTTTGAAGGAGAACCTTACCTTTGAAGCCAGACGTGTCCGGATAGAAGATTGTGAAGTTAAGCAGCTCAGGGGAAAGGAGAAACCTTTAGTTAAGGTTATATAGGAAAATGCTGACGTGTCTGAAGCTACATGGGAATTAGAGGAGAAGATGCGTCAAGAGTATCTGGAGTTGTTTATGTAAGCTAGAATTTCGGGGACGAAATTCCTTTTAAGTGGGGGAGTAGTGTAACACCCCTAATTTTCGTCTTCCGGATAATAAGGAATTTATATAAATTTTCCAAGTTTATATTTTGTATTTAATTAGCCTGAAATATAAAAATAAGTGGAAATATTTTTATATGGCAAATAAATGCAAAAATATAGATATTGCATTTTAGTCCTTGGTTTAGGACCTAAATGTAATATTGAAAAGGTTCTTGGAGGGAAAGATTTAAAAAGTATTAATTTTTAAACTTTGTACTGACCTAACCGGTTAGTAATGCCCTGTAACCGGTTAGACGATGAACCCAGAAACTGGGTTAGTGCGTTTGATGAGTAATCAGTTGATTAATTCGTGGAATCGCCACGAAAACAGCCTTAATCCAGTGGATAACACGCGTCATCATGCATGTTACTCCAATTTGCCTATAAATTGCTGGATTTCTGAAGGGTTGGGGGTTGATTCCTTTGAGTTCTGGGCTGAGAGGCTGAATTAGGGTTCCTATTTCGTTTGAAGCAATTCTTCTTCTTCTTTGAGCTATAGAGAGTGAGTGATACACTTCTGGAAAGCTTAAATCAAGGGCTTTCCATTGATAAAAAGCTTGTGAGCCAAGAGTGTGTGTGTGAGGAGAGATTGATCTGAGAAGTTGAGGCTTGGAAAGCTGGATTTTGAGTTTTCTGGTTCGGGAAGCTGGGTTTGAGTCTGGATTTTGGTAAGTACGGATAGCTCTTAAGCCTCAAATCACTTCTATTTCTTAGTGCATGTTACCTAGATCGAGTTCTAACTGTTTTCCCCAATTTCTTTGGTCAATTTCTATGTCAAATTCTCTGGTCTTTGAACCCTGTTGATGGAAATCGTGGCTGAGAGCAGAACATAGGATTTGTGGGGAGTTTGTGGATTTTCTTCAAGTTTTAGAGCTAATACTCATCAAACACAACTTTGAGGTATGGGAGAAGTTTACCTTATACTAGATTTAGACTAAAATTAAGTGATTTAGGATTTGAGTCAACAAGGACTCAAAAAGGGCATTATGTGTTTAAGACCAAAAGGCTTGGAGGCCAACTTCTAGCTCAATTCTGTTTTGAGAAACTTTTTGTTGATGCATGCAAGTGATTTTGATGCTTGAATCATAATCTTAATGTTTATTATAAGTTTTGTGGTATTAAATTGTGTTTATGTGGGTTTTTATGCAATTTGATACTTTAAACTTAATGCATGCAAGTTAAATGTGTTTCTGTGGTTAAATTTTTATCTTTTCCAAAAAAAAATTTATAAATTTTCCCGTTATTTATAGAGTAAAAAAATTTAAAAAAAATTATGTGTCATACATGATGCACGTTGTAACATCCTAAGTTTTATGTATGTAAAGAAATGTTAGAAATTTATAAGTTAGTGTGTAAGACCTTTAGTATGCATGTAAGTAACTTAGGAACAATTAGAATGCATTAGAAAAAATGAAGCACTCAGGCAATACTCGAGTATTTCAAGGAATACTCGAGTATTCTGTCAGTCAGACAAATAGATATTTCGAATTTTCATGAAATACTCGAGTATTGTACTCTGGGGAATTCAGACATGAAATACACGAAATTGGCTTAACATTACTCATAATTTTCCTTTCTCAAAGTCATGAACTTCCTTCCCTTTCATGCCCTAGGATCTTCAAAACTCCAAATTACACCAAAATCAAGCAAGAATTTCATCTCATATCAAATCCCCATCACTTACTCCTTATTTTCCCTCTCTAAAACTTCAATTCACTCCCTCTCCTCTCAAATCCATCATTACCCATAAAACCCTAACTTCCTAAATCAAGAAGCTCTTGCCATAGGAATTGAAATAAAAGCTTATAAAGTGTTAGAAAACAGAGGAAAAGAGACTAAGAGCATGGATTTAAGCTTGGAGGGAAGTCTCCCTACACTCTCCATTTTCTCTCTACATGAGGTAAGTGATCGAGGTCGTACCCGATCAAAATAAAAGGTGTTTATTCTGTAGTACTAGGAAGGTGATCCTAGGTCGTTTCCCAGCGAATATCGGTCTAGGCAAAGTATCAAACACGTAGTGTGCATTAAAATGGGGGGGTTTTTGTGTGTGACAAATGTGAAGAACAAAACATAAACAGAATATAAAAACTAAGAAAATCAGAAACAAAAGCGGGCAAACCCCTTTGGCTACGTACACTACTCAATCCTAGCTCACTAAAGAACGATTCCTCTCCTCTCCTCTGTCCAACTCGTGATAACCAAATACTAAGCGAAAATTCAGTTATCACTCCAAACCCTAACTTCTAATTAAGCATCAGAAACCAGAATTGGAGTTTTTACGAGTTAATACAAATTAAGCATTTATATTCATGTATTATCTCTACGAAATGGAATTAAGCAAACCACTACACATCGATAAACATGAAAACAGAGAAGAGAAAACGAAATTGCATTAATAACAAGAGCTCAAGAGTAGATAATACAATACCAAAGGGATTAACCCTTGAAGTCTAGCCTTCCATGGCCATAAATGAAGAAAAACGAGTAGAAATGGGGAAGAACAAAACCCTAGCAGCCACCACCACTTGGGAGAGCCAAGAGAGAAGTTCTAACCTAGAGAGAGAGTGAGAAATCTGAAATGGGAGTGTGTTCTTGGGGGTTACACGAATTCCCCCTCTTTAGTCATGAAAATGGGCCTAAAACATGGGCCCAAGTCCTAAGAAACACTATTCTGAAAATTACAGTTAAAAAGGGACCTAAATGCAAATTACAATCTTCACTTCAATGCTTCAATCTTCATTTCCAAACTTCCCAAAGTGTCCTTGTGCCAAATATTACCTGAAGATAGAAATAGAATTAATTAGGCTAAATAATCGCAAATTAAACAATATTCGGAATATTAGTCCAATAAACTAAAAATCACTAAATCAAGCTAATCAATGTCAAATGGGCAACAAGTATCAATAATAGGAGTAAAATAATGCAAGGAATAATGGGAAATAAAATGCTCATCAAATACCCCCACACTTATCCTTTTGCACTCCTGGGCAAAACCCAAAGATAGGACTATGAAGATCAATATGCACCAAAGTGAATCATGCAACAAGATGACTACAACTAAGAAATGCAAACCTAAGAGATTACATACTTCACAATGAATTCTAGGAAATGCAAAGAAATGGGCAAACTCAAGCACACAAAATGGTTAAGGATCAAAGAGTCAAAGCATCCGCGAACATCATCCAATTACTTCAAGTATGCAAAGAAACCAATGACATCAAGAGGATAGTCACAAAGATGATAGAAACTCACAAGGATCACTCAAAAGTGTTTACACTCAAGTGTTTGGGGTTAATCATTATTTACACTCAAGGCAGATCATGAAAAACAAACACAACCATAAGCTTGACAAGCCTCTAACATCAACCATCAACACACATGCACAAAATGATCAAAAGGTCTTTTAAGGGTTGTAATGGGGCCAAGGACAAGGTAGGATAAAAATATGGGAATGTAGCTAAAACCAAGGGAATAGAGGAGCAATGGGGAATAAGTAAAAAGTAAGCAAAATCCACCCCAAGATCAACAACCACTAATTCCAATCCTCTTTGCCTCAACAACCTTTTATTCACTTTTTTTTTCTTTTTTTTTTTCTTCTTTTTTTTTTCTTTTTATTTTTGCATTTTTTTTTTTGAGAAATATACAAAAAGAAAAGAAGAAACAACACAAATGGCATGAAGATGAAGCCATAACTATAACAACCAATGAGGCAAAACCAAGAACTCAACCAATTAAAGCATAAAGAAAACTTCTTACCTAATACCCATTCTCAAAACAATTCCAAAGCTCTAAAATTCCCTAAGGTTAGGACAATCATGGTTTTTCAGTCATAGGCTTGTAATGAGCTAAAGAACAAGGAAAGGGATAAAAAGGCTCAAAGGGGCTAGCAAAGGATACATTCATTCAAGGTAGGCTCATATGGCTAGTAGCTTATTCAAGAAAGAAAGTGCCTAAATCATTTCAAAATGTGCATGAGCAATCAAGTATCAACAAGAGTCAAGTCAAGTTCTAGAGTGCAAGTAATCCAGAGTGCAATCACACATGAAATAAAATTAGGTGGCATATATAGCAATCCACCCATAATTAAGGCTCAAATCCTCACAAAAGGGACAATTCTATCACAGTGTTACCACCTCTTAATTATCAAAAGCAACTTTACACACAGAAATGCATGAATTCAGACACAAGATACCAAAACTCTACTAAAATGAAGCAAAAACATGCAAGAAAATGCCCAAAACTAAGCAAAACCTAAAAAAAATCAAAGCAAAATATACAACCTAAATTGCTCTCCCCTCACACTTAAATCACACATGGTCCTCAATGGAACACAAATAGAAGAATCAGATAGATATAGACAAGTGTAATAAAAAGAGTAAGGAAGGAGAAAAGGAGACTCCCTAAGTCATGGTTGTTCAAAAGTGGGGTCGACCAATGAGGCCTCCTCCACAGGTGCATCATCCAAAGAAGGGGTGGTTAGGAAAGGCTTGAGTCGGTGGCCATTGACTTTGAAGCTCTTGTTCGTGGACTCACTCTTGATCTCCACAGTGCCATAAGGAAACACTTGGGTGACTACAAACGGTCCAATCCATTTAGAGCGGAGCTTTCCACTCATGAGTCCAAGCCTAGAGTTGTAGAGCAAAACTTTTTGACCAACCAAGAACTCCTTTCTGGAAATGGAGTTATCATGAAGCTTCTTGGTCTTTTCTTTGTAGAATTTGGAGTTCTCATAGGCCTCCAAGCGGATCTCATCTAGCTCACTCAACTGCAGCTTCCTCTCCTCCCCCGCTTGATCAAGAGCTAAGTTACATTGCTTCACAGCCCAATATGCACGGTGCTCTATCTCCACAGGCAGGTGGCACGCCTTACCAAAGACAACCCGATAGGGTGACATCCCTATGGGTGCCTTGTAAGCGGTCCGATGGGCCCACAGAGCATCCTCCAATCGTGTGCTCCAATCCTTTCTATTAGGCTTCACCATCTTCTCCAAAATCCGCTTGATCTCTCTATTTGAAATCTCAGCTTGCCCGTTGGTTTGGGGGTGATAGGGTGTAGAAACTTTGTTCACAACCCCATACTTCTTGAGCAAAGCTTGCATGGATCTATTGCAGAAGTGTGTGCCTTGGTCACTGACTATGGCTCTAGGTATGCCAAACCTGCAAAGGATATTAGACCTGACAAAATCTACAACAACCTGAGCATCATTAGTCCTGGTGGCCTTAGCTTCCACCCATTTGGATACGTAATCCACAGCAAGTAAGATATAATAAAAACCAAAAGAAACAGGAAAGGGGCCCATGAAATCTATACCCCAGACGTCAAACACCTCACAAAACAACATAGGTTGTTGCGGCATTTGTTGCCTCCAAGATAGGGCGCCTCCTGCTCTTTGACACTGCTCACACGAGCTGCAGATGTTGCTCGCATCCTTGAAAATGGTAGGCCAATAAAATCCAGAATCCAGCACCTTTCGTGCTGTCCTTTGAGTACCAAGGTGGCCTCCCACTGGTGAAGCATGGCAAAATTGGAGAACCGATTGGATCTCCTGGTCTGGAATGCACCTGCGAATGACCTGATCACTGCAAAAACGCCATAAATAGGGGTCATCCCATACATAATGCTTGGCATCGCTCTTTAATTTGTCTCTTTGAGCTTTGGATGCCAAGGCAGGAAAAACAGAAGCAACCAGATAATTAACAATGTCTGCAAACCAAGGAGTTTGGGGAAGGGGATGGGAAACATGTAAAGATAAAAGCTGCTCATCCGGGAAGTTATCTCGGATAGGAAATGCATCCTCCTCTCTCTCTATCCTGCTCAAGTGGTCTGCGACAAGGTTATGCGCACCACTCCGATCCTGAATCTCAAGATCAAACTCCTGGAGGAGCAACATCCACCTAATCAACCTAGGTTTGGAATCTGTCTTTTTCAAAAGATACTTCAGAGCAGCATGATCAGTGTACACTACAACCTTAGAACCAAGCAAATATGATCTAAACTTGTCAAGTGTAAAAACAATAGCCAAAAGTTCTTTTTCAGTTGTCGTGTAATTAACCTGTGCTGCATCTAAAGTCCTAGAAGCATAATAAATCACATGCGACAGCTTACCAACCCTTTGGGAGAGAACTGCTCCCAAAGCATAATTTGAAGCATCAGTCATGAGCTCAAATGGGAGGGTCCAATCAGGTGGTTGGATGATGGGAGTGGTGGTCAGTGCTTTCTTCAATTCATCAAATGCCCTCTTGCATTGGTCTCCAAATTCCCATGGGGCATCCTTTTGAAGCAACTTGGAAAGAGGAAGGGCAATGTTGCTAAAGTTCTGAATAAACCTGCGATAGAAACCTGCATGACCAAGAAAAGAACGCACCTCTCGCACGCAAGAGGGGTAAGACAAATGTGATATTACATGCAGCTTAGCAGGGTCAACTTCTATGCCCTTGTGCGAAACAATGTGCCCTAAGACTATGCCTTGTTCTACCATGAAGTGGCATTTTTCAAAATTCAAGACAAGGTTAGTCTCAATGCACCTGTTAAGCACCTTAGTCAAATTATCAAGACATGCATCAAATGAGGAGCCATAAACACTAAAATCATCCATGAAGACCTCTATGCAATGCTCGAGCAAGTCAGCGAAAATACTCATCATACATCTTTGAAATGTGGCAGGAGCATTGCATAGGCCAAAAGGCATCTTTCTATATGCAAATGTGCCAAAAGGACAGGTAAATGTGGTCTTATGTTGGTCCTCTGGTGCAATGCAAATTTGAAAATAACCAGAGAATCCATCTAAGAAGCAATAATGAGATTTACCTGCCAGGCGCTCCAACATCTGATCAATGAAGGGGAGAGGGAAATGATCCTTGCGAGTCGCCTGGTTGAGCTTTCTGTAATCAATGCAGACTCTCCAACTGTTCTGCACTCTAGTGGGAATCAGCTCATCCTTCTCATTTTTGACAACTGTGACACCAGACTTCTTGGGGACAACTTGCACCGGGCTCACCCAAGTGCTATCTGAAATTGGGTAGATGATACCCGCTTGGAGCAGCTTGGTAACCTCCTTCTTAACCACATCAAGAATCTGGGGGTTCAATCGTCTTTGGGGTTGTCTCACTGGTTTAGCCCCATCCTCCAACAAAATGCGGTGCATGCACATGGAGGGGCTAATTCCAGGAATATCCGCTAAAGTCCATCCAATTGCCCTCTTGTTCTTTCTTATCACATCCAGCAGTTTCTCCTCTTGATCAACAGAAAGTGAGGTAGAGATGATCACTGGGAGTTTCTGCTCATCCTCCAAGTAAGCATATTTGAGATGAGGAGGGAGGGGCTTCAGGTCCAATGAGGGTGCTTGCATAATAGATGGAACTAAAGGGACAGCAGAAATGGATTCTGCTGCCTGCACCTGAACAAGTGAATCAGACTCATGCATAACAGATATGGGGTTAGGGTTAGCATAATCTGAATCTATAACATATGAATCATCAGATGCAGTGGCAGAGTCTAGAAACTGAGCTATTTCAGTGCATGCGGTGCACCATCCAGAGTTAGTGCATGATGGACAAGTAAATGAATCAGTGAAAGATGGCAATTCAAAATCATGATGCAAAAAGTCAAGCATATGCTCATCTATCAAATCATCAAGCAAGTCCACATGGAAAACAGAGTGATCCTCAGGAAAATGTTTCATAGCTTGGAAAATGTCAAATCGGATCACACTGCCATCAAACTCCATGGAAAGTGAACCTGAATGCACATCTATCTTGGTTCGGGCTGTTTTCAAAAATGGCCTCCCCAAAATAATAGGAACAGCATTACGGGGAGAGTCATCTTCCATATCAAGTATGTAAAAATCAGCAGGGAAGATCAACTCTTCAACCCGAACCAAGACATCCTCTATCAAACCTGCGGGGTGGGCAGTACTTCTATTTGCCAATTGAATCACCACACCCGTAGGTTGAAGAGGTCCAAGAGAAAGAGACTTAAAAACAGACATAGGCATGACATTTATGGATGCTCCTAAATCTAGCATAGCATTTTCAAACTTAACATTGCCTATGATGCAAGGTATAGAGAAAGTTCCAGGATCCTTACATTTTTCAGGAATGTGAGGGATAGGTTTACCTATGAGAGCGGAGACATTCCTTCCCATGCTTATCCTCTCGTTGCCCTTGAGTCTTCTCTTATGAGTGCACAACTCCTTAAGGAACTTCGCATACCTTGGAATCTGTTTTATTGCATCAAGAAGGGGTATGTTGGCTTCCACCTTCCTGAATGTGTCAAGAATGTCCTTGTCCACCTCTTCCACCCTTTTGTTTTGAGGCACTCTTGGTGGGAATGGAAGAGGAACAGGAGGAGGTTGTAGGACAACAGCAGGGCTTGTGGTTGAAGTTGAGGAGGGTTGAGTTGGATGATTCTCTTTGGTGCTAGCATGCTCACCTTCATCTACCACTTGGCTCTTCCCTTTAGAGGAAGCTAGAGCATCATTGTTGAGGTGAGGTTGTGGTGTGGGTGTGACAATCTGCTTTCCCGACCTCAGGTTGATGGCACTCACATTCTGATTCTGAGGGTTGATCACAGTTTGGGATGGCAACTTGTCAGAATTTTGAGATTGCAAGTTGTTGAGAGAAGTTGCCATTTGACCCATCTGATTTGTCAAAGTCTGAATGGATGCCTCTTGTCTCTGAATGGATGCTCTAGTCTCTTGTTGAAATTGGAGGTTTTGCATGGTCATTTGCCTCAACAACTCCTCCAAGGTAGGTTGGTTGGATGGAGGGGCTGATGGTGTAGGATGAACCACTTGCTGCTGTTGTTGTTGCCTTTGCTGCTGGATTGGAGGAGGTACATATGGTGGTCTGCTCGGTCCAGCGGTGTTCTGAAATGGAACATTAGGAGGAGGTTGTTGTTGTTGATCAGACCACTTCAGATTGGGATGGTTCCTCCATCCAGGGTTGTATCTATTGGAAGAGAGGTCATGATTGTGTTGTTGTGGGCCTCTATTGTTGTATATGTTTGCTGCATAGGCCTCAGGTTGGTCACCACTGGTCATCGGCTGTTGCTTCTTGCATGGAATTGTTGACAGTTGGAAGTCATCTTCTCAATTTTGCTCCTGGCTTGTAAGGGTGTCATATCTCCCAATGTACCACCACTTGCAGCATCTACCATGTTTCTTTCCATGAAGTTGAGACCTTCATAAAAGTACTGGATGAGAAGCTGCTCTGAGATCTGATGGTGAGGGCAGGAAGCACACAACCTCTTGAATCACTCCCAATAATCATAGAGACTCTCTCCATGTTGTTGCCTGATACCAGAAATTTCCTTTATGATTGCAGTGGTCCTATTTGCAGGGAAGAATTTTTCCAGAAATGCCCTCTTCAAGTCATCCCAGCTTGTGATGGAACCAGGGGCCAGGTCAGATAACCAATCTTGTGCTAGACCCTCTAAGGAATGTGGAAATGCTCTGAGACAGACATGATCCTCTTGCACATCATGTGGTTTCATTGTGGTGCACACTATATGGAATTTTTTGAGATGCTTATGAGGATCCTCACCTGCAAGACCATGAAACTTGGGCAACAAATGGATTAGTCCTGTTCTAAGCTCAAAAGGAACATCCTCATCAGGATACCGGATACACGAGTCTTCAATAGTGAAGTCAGGTGCAGCCAGCTCCCTAAGTGTCCTTTCCCTTGGTGGGGGTTGAGCCATGTTATCACAATGTATAGAATCAGATTGAATAAAAGTAGAAGGAATAGAAGAAATAGAAACAGAATCAGAATTAGATGGACTATAAGATGACTCTGACTCACTACCTAATGACTGATTCCTATTTTGTCTAACTAATCTGTGATAAGTTCTATCAATTTCAGGGTTGTAAGGATGCAAATAACTTGGGTTGCCCCTAGTCATGTACTGAACAGAACAGCATCAACCATAGCATACTGTAACAGATATGCATGACCAAAATCGGCAACAAAATTTTTTATTTTTTTTTAAATTTTTTATTTATTTTTTTAAGCACCCTAAAATCATGAAAACATATCACAGAAAGTTTGAGGACAAAATTCAAAAGGGAACCAAGTCAAAGAATTAAAACAGTGACCAAAAACTAAGAAAATAGAACTTGTAAAATAAAAAAGAAATAGTAAACAGGCTTTTTCGGGATCCAAACGAAGGGGTTTTCTGACAAAGTGAGAAAAATCAGATTATTCAGAAAATTCCCTTCGATTTGATATAAATTTCGTCAAATTCCGATATACGGATCAAAAGTTACGCCTATTTATAGTAAGTACTGCTGAAACTTGGAAAATTTTTCTGGAACTCACAACCAGTGCCTATCTGAGTGTCTGTGATGCATCAACACACTAATATATGATGAAACAAGTGTGGATACCAATTTTCGTGCAAAAATTCCACCCACAGCTATGTTGAATGGCACTCACAGAATCACTAGAATAGCATCAGTTGTGCAGAACAGCAAATCAGCAAACAGGGCAACTTTCAATTAGTTATCAGAATGCTTATTCACACACTAACTACACTAACTAATCTAACTAACTACTGTATGATCTTTGGCAAGAACCGATAATCCCCGGCAACAGCGCCAAATTTTGATCGAGGCCGTACCCGATCAAAATAAAAGGTGTTTATTCTGTAGTACTAGGAAGGTGATCCTAGGTCGTTTCCCAGCGAATATCGGTCTAGGCAAAGTATCAAACAAGTAGTGTGCATTAAAATGGGGGGGTTTTTGTGTGTGACAAATGTGAAGAACAAAACATAAACAAAATATAGAAACTAAGAAAATCAGAAACAAAAGCGGGCAAACCCCTTTGGCTACGTACACTACTCAATCCTAGCTCACTAAAGAACGATTCCTCTCCTCTCCTCTGTCCAACTCGTGATAACCAAATACTAAGCGAAAATTCAGTTATCACTCCAAACCCTAACTTCTAATTAAGCATCAGAAACCAGAATTGGAGTTTTTACGAGTTAATACAAATTAAGCATTTATATTCATGTATTATCTCTACGAAATGGAATTAAGCAAACCACTACACATCGATAAACATGAAAACAGAGAAGAGAAAACGAAATTGCATTAATAACAAGAGCTCAAGAGTAGATAATACAATACCAAAGGGATTAACCCTTGAAGTCTAGCCTTCCATGGCCATAAATGAAGAAAAACGAGTAGAAATGGGGAAGAACAAAACCCTAGCAGCCACCACCACTTGGGAGAGCCAAGAGAGAAGTTCTAACCTAGAGAGAGAGTGAGAAATCTGAAATGGGAGTGTGTTCTTGGGGGTTACACGAATTCCCCCTCTTTAGTCATGAAAATGGGCCTAAAACATGGGCCCAAGTCCTAAGAAACACTATTCTGAAAATTACAGTTAAAAAGGGACCTAAATGCAAATTACAATCTTCACTTCAATGCTTCAATCTTCATTTCCAAACTTCCCAAAGTGTCCTTGTGCCAAATATTACCTGAAGATAGAAATAGAATTAATTAGGCTAAATAATCGCAAATTAAACAATATTCGGAATATTAGTCCAATAAACTAAAAATCACTAAATCAAGCTAATCAATGTCAAATGGGCAACAAGTATCAATAATAGGAGTAAAATAATGCAAGGAATAATGGGAAATAAAATGCTTATCAGTAAGAGGGAAGGTATTTTCTATAATTAGAGGAGGGATATGATTATAGTAATAAGAGTATAGTAATATATAGATATATGATTTGTGTATGGATTTTAAAGTGGTTATGTCATAAACCTAGGGTTTGTTAGTTGATGATTGATGAATGATGAATGATAATATGCAAATACTTGATTATGTGTTTGAGATTTTCCATATTATGAATGAATGAATGGTATTATCATTGTTATTGAGCTTATTATTATTGTTATCATGCTTTTCCTACTTGAATGTGCAATTACTTCTTTGTTATGCATAAACACTCTAAGTTAGGAACTCACCTAAATTAATATATGTAAATAAAGACTTGGTTATTATAAATCAATTAAAATGAACTAGAAACTCGTAAATTATGAAGTAAGGTGGACGTTAGGAATTAGGAAAGACGGCGTGAAGATTTTATGAACTGAAGAACATTTCGTGAAGGTTCATAGAATTGACGAATGAGAGTATTATAGTGACTAGATTGTGTTATTGAAACAATCGTGGAAAACTATTATAGAGGACTTTGATCTTCCAAAGGAACAACGATACGAAGTACGTTTCGTGAAGTACCGGATAGTCGGGGATTGGTCCTATGCACACTATAATAGTTTTATCAGTCACTTAGATACTTTCTGACTAGTTGAGGATGGTCCCAGCTATAGCCAATTTTGGGAAAACCCCTCGAAATTGTACGAAGAACGATTCGTGAAGTATTGTGCAAGCACTGGTTGAAGGACATTTACTCCTAGTTGATCTTTCCTAAAGTGTGGAGGGCGATGTGAGGAAAAAGGAAAATGGAAAGTAGTAACGATTACTATGAAAAGAAATGGATAAAGGAAAATGGAAAATGGGAAGGAAATGGTTAAATGGGAAAAGAAAATGGAAGGAAATGGTTTATGGAATTCATGGTTTGATGTTGCATTGCATATCACTATAATTATTAATTGTGTTATATATGTATTATTATGCTTTATTATATATGGAAAATGGGAAGGAAATTAGGGGAGGGATATGATTATAGTAATAAGAGTATATGTATTATTGTGTTATATAGGTATAATTACTCTTTATTAATTTGATTGGATAAAGGCTCATGAATATATAATTTCAAGAAGGGATATCACATACCTTGGACATTTAAATGCCCTCTTTTATTAATTGTGTTACCGAAATGCTTTATTATTATTTTTGTATGTTAGTTTCCTTTAATTTTGGATAAATATCTCACCTTCTATGTTGTCTATTTTAGGTACACTTTTTGGTAGAGGATTTTGATAGCTCTTGCTGAGGACTAGTTTCCTCCTACATGTAGAGTGAAACTCTATTATATGACTTGATTCATAGAAATTGCAACCAAATAGTTTTGATATTATTTTTTCACTATTTTGTATAATTTTACTCTTTATTAATTTGATTGGATAAGGGCTTATAAATGTATAATTTCAATAAGGGATATCACATACCTTGATTGACATTTAAATGTCCTCTTTTATTGATGTATGGAATTTGGAAAATTGTGATATTCCATAAGGCTTGTAGTGTACCCATAAGATTGAATACACCACGATGTGTTTGATGGGTTGTTGTAGCTAGCGAGGGTGACCCCGGTCCTATGTATCCCCAGTGAAAAGGGAATCAAGCCACACGTAGTTCTTAAGAGTAGGGATGAGAGAACATACCTTAGCCCCTATAGCACGGTGATACTTATAGGGGAAGTTGTTGTGTGCATGTGGGCCTGTATAGGCCTGTTAGCTCGATGTGTTTGTGTATGACTAGGAAAGGTACTGTTTAGATAACCTTTCTAGAACCTGTAGCAGATAAACACAGTAGTTATCCTTTGTGTTTCGAGCTGTACGGAATTGTAGGAGGAAATCTAGGGCAATGGGACTGTAGCTGTTAGGATAAGGCTATCGGTAGCCTGTTCATAGCTGTAGTCCAGTGGCCCGTAAAACGTCGAAGAGTTCCTAGCTCGGTTATTGGGAAGTGACCATGTGTTGGTCAGCAAGTACCGAACGATGGGTCTGGGTAGTCGTTGTTCGGCGTACGGTCGATTAAGATGGGGGAAGGTCGGATCGAGTTCCGGTCCACGACATAAGCCCCCCAGCTCAGGAAGAGTCGTAGATACTCTGTGTCGAGTTTAGAGCCTTTTTGTGTTGGGCCGATCAGACGTACTTTTCCGAGGGTTGGTGGTGACGTAGAAGATTATTTGCGGCCAAGACCTTTTATTCGGAGAGTATCGCTGATGGTTGATAGTGTTCTTTGTGCTCGGATAATGACAGGGAAACCCGATAGGAGATTCTTCACAATTAGTTAACGATTTCGAGCAGGGGAAATCAACAAAATATTCTTCATACTCGGAGCGAGAGACTCTAGTGGGGAACACAGTGCGAGGTTTCCACAATCGTTTTATGAATCCGAGGAGAGAAGGGTAGTGCGTGGTTCCCGACATTCTGAATGTATGAGATACCAAAAGGGGGCACGCTGTCGAAGGTCCGCGCGCAGTTGGCACATGTATTCGAAGCGGGGAACCGTACACAGGCTTCTCTATGCTCGGAACACAAGCGCAAAGAGGGAAACTCGGCACGGGGGTCCTCGCCAATGTCAATAGGTTCCGAATAGAGTAACATGTTATTGTGTTCGCTATGCTCGGAAAACAATTTGCCCATTGATGAGAATCTTGAAATGGGTTATTCAGCTGCTCAAGCCATGTACCTAACATATGTGTACAAAAAAAATAATTTTAGCGGTTGTCGTTCAAATTGACAATTTATAATAAGGGAATTGCAATAATGAAAATTATTGGCAGATGAATATAAAATATCATAATAGAAGTAGTGTGATTTAAAAAGATCACACATAACATATCAGTATAAATGATAAACGTGATATAAAACATTACTTCCTTGATTTAGGAGAAAGCATTGCGTTATTGGGCCCATAGTGGTGTTGAGGCCCATTTTCTTTTTTGAGGGCGGTTTGGGCCAACAACCCGTAAGGGCTTGGGAACCCTCATGTAGCAGCAGCTTTGTGTTCCCTCTTCTTCTTCAAACAACAAGTGCGGTCGTCGCACCATGGGTGGTGATGCTTCCAACCCTTGTCGACGGTGGTAGCAGGCACAGCAGCGGGACCGAAGAGTGGTGGAGTTGTCGCCGCAGAACCCCGAACCCAGTTGCGGCGGCGAGGAAGGGAGTGACAGAGGGTGTTCGAAGCAGTAGTGGCAGCGACGATTCTGGACCATGAAGGCGGTGGCGGTGGTTTTTTGTTCTCCTTTGCCCCTCATGAAATCGCAAGACCGAGGAGCGAACCTCAAGCCTCACAAAATCGCAAGATCGACGCACCATGGGTCGATCTTCTGCGAAGGAGATCGATGGTTCTTATCCTCAGTTCGAATTCGGTGAGCGCAACGATCTGGATCTGGGTTGCGCCTTCCCAACCACCGCTTCATGCTTTTCATGGTGTCTGGTCTCGTGAATGAGGAGCAGCAGATCGAGGTGGTGGTGGATGACTGGTTCGTGACGCGCGTGCGCCACCCGTGCGCGTTGTTGATGATGGTGTTCGCTGTGGCTGATGGGTGTGGCCACGTTCGACGGTGATCCTCCGTGTTCCGGCTCTCTGCGTTGGAACCGTCACCGTGCATCGTGTCAAACCACCTCGATGAGATCGCCATTGTTTTTCCTCATAGAACACGTTGCTGTTGATGTTGTTTTTTTTGGATGGGGATCGAAATTTATCGTCCTCACAGACGGCGCCAATGTAGTGTACCCATAAGATTGAATACACCGCGATGTGTTTGATGGGTTGTTGTAGATGGCGAGGGTGACCCCGGTCCTACGTATCCCTAGTGAAAAGGGAATCAAGCCACAAGTAGTTCTTGAGAGTAGGGATGAGATAACATACCTTAGCCCCTATAGCATAGTGATACTTATAGGGGAAGTTGTTGTGTGCATGTGGGCCTGTATGTGCCTGTTAGCTTGATGTGTTTGTACATGACTAGGAAAGGTACCGTTTAGATAACCTTTCTAGAACCTGTAGCAGATAAACACAGTAGTTATCCCTTGTGTTTCGAGCTATACGGAATTGTAGGAGGAAATCTAGGGCAATGGGACTATAGCTGTTAGGATAAGGCTGTCGGTAGCCTGTTCATAGCTGTAGTCCAGTGGCTCGTAAAATGTCGAAGAGTTCCTAGCTAGGTTATTGGGGAAATGACCATGTGTTGGTCAGCAAGTACCAAACGATGGGTCTGGGTAGTCGTTGTCCGGCGTACGGTCGGTTAAGATGGGGAAGATCGGACTGAGTTCCGATCCACGACAAGGCTAATGTGAAAATCAAGTTTTTACTATGTGTTGTCCGGCGTACGGTCGGTTAAGATGGGGAAGATCGGACTGAGTTCCGATCCACGACAAGGCTAATGTGAAAATCAAGTTTTTACTATGAATGTATATGTTTTATTTTATTCTGGATCTGACAGGTACATATTTTTAAATAAGGGAAAAGTCCATATTTTAAAGCGAATTCCGTCAAATTTTTCCTGAAATTTTCATGTATTTAAACTTAATAAAAGAAATAAAAAGGTAGGATGTTACACACGTGGAAGGCGATGTGGTAGTATTAATGTGGATTTATGTCTACCATGCCAGTACTTAAAGAAATCAAATAGACGAAAGGACAAATTCTATAACTCTGAAGTTTATAAAGACTAAAATCTTGAAAAAAAATTGGAGGGACTAAACATAAAATTGATCCTATTTATAAAAACCAAAAACTTAATTAACCCTTTATTTTTTTATTATTTATTTTGGTTTTTTGTTTTTTAAAGATTTAATATGGTCTTTAACAACAACACCATATTTTGAGGTTGAGGTTTTATTGTCAATTTTCGTATTTTTTTAAACAAATTTTTTGGATTTTTTGAGATTATCTCTGTCTAATTTTTATCTTTATCAATCTAAAATTCATCGAATTACAAATTGTTTAAAGAAATGAATCTTTTTAAAAAAAAGTAATTGAAACTTTAAAAAAATAAAAACTAAATTAATTTTTTTTAGGAAATAAAGAATTGAACTAAATTATTTTTTAATTAAAGAATTAAATTGATTTTAAAAAAATATAAAATCAAAATGAATCTTTTAAGAAAAAGGAACAAATGATTTTGACCTGATTCTTTTGATGATGCATTCGACCTTTTGATGATTAAGAAAATATATTTTTTTGGTATACATCAACTAGTACACGATCTGGTTTATCCAGAATTCGGTTCTTCTGGTCCGACTCAATTAAGTTTGCATTAAGCTGTAGTGGTCTCCCAACAGGGATTGCTCCATGCCCAAGGCTCGAACTCGAAACCAGTTGGTTATTAAGAGACCAATCCTTGTTGCTTTGATTTGTCCCACAAATAAAATCAACGTGGGGTTAATTAAAAAAATATATGTTCGACAAATTTTGTAATAAGGATATATGTCGTCCAGAAAATAAAATTGCAACAGAAGAAAAGTTAATGGTTTCAGCTTTCATGTCAAATCCAATGACTGAAGCCAAAATTAAATCAGCAACCGCGTTTGAATGCAATTTGATTTCATTAAGCCGCAAAAGGAAGTGGATACTATATGGTAGTAGTAATTGATTTATGATGTCAAAATCAATTCATGTGCAATGCCTTAGAAGTGACTTCTAAAGCTTCCGAAATGGGCCCCAATTTCCCCCTATATATGTCGTATCTAGTCCCAAGGTATTGGAGTTAGGAAAGAACTGGTGACTTTGATTTACTTTCAGTCTTTGCAATCATTGATCTAGTGGAATTTGAACAACACAAGAATTATTTGCCACCTTAGTCACATAGTGCAAGTTTGTTCATTCTATTGATTGCTCCATTATTTGAAGTTTCTTTTGCATATAGACGTAGGTGGTCAACTTTATCCATGCTTATCTTTTGAAACTTCAAGTTGATTTGGACCAGTTCAAAATCTTTCAGTTGATCTCAATAGATTAACTGAATTATATTTTGGTTGGATAAATATTGCTCAAACTTCTAGATTTTTCACCCATTCATTTTCTACGTTCTACTTCACTTTGAAGTTTAGATTCCATTCACTTCTATCACCTTGGAGGAACTGGGGCGGTGTCCTTACCACTTTCTATCTTCAACTTCATACAAACATGATTGCATAAAATTGCGCAAAATGGAAGACCAATACCTGTGCACCGACAATTGCAAAAAGAACTTTTTAATGATCCGCTATATTTTATTTTTAGTTGTTTTCTTTCACATTCAGGGAAAGGATTTAAATTATTATATCACGGTGATTATTGAACTTGTAATATTTGTAAGTATTTGTGTTGAGACAAAAATTATTTTAATTTGACTAATTTGGTAGTTTCGATATAAAGATGATGTTGAAGAAAAGTGGACTTGTGTGTTGGAGTCCAAAGCACGTGCTAGAGGGATAAGGTTGGGGTCCGCGTGACACGAAATCTATCCACCTCATTGGCTGTTGCGGATTTCGCTTGGGATAGGGTTGGGAAATGAGTTGGGATCAATGGTGGGGATTTATCTAAGGGAAGTGGGGCAATCAAAAGGTTATATGTTGAAGTACAACCAGAGGGAACAAATTAGAGTTACTTTTACTTATCTCTATGATGAGCATTTTATTCCCATTATTCCTTGCATTATTTTACTCCTATTATTGATACTTGATGCCCATTTGATATTGTTTAGCTTGATTTAGTGATTTAGAGTTTATTGGACTAATATTCCGAATATTGTTTAATTTGGAATTATTTAGCCTAATTAATTCTATTTCTATTTTCAGGTCATATTTGGCACAAGGACACTGTGCGCATTTTGGAAATGAAGTATTGAAGTGAAGATTGTAATTTGCATTTAGGTCCCTTTTTAGTTGTAATTTTCATAATAGTGTTTCTTAGGACTTGGGGGCATGTTTTAGGCCCATTTTGTGACTAAAAGAAAGGGGAATTCGGCCAAACCTAGACCACCCTCATTCATTCACGTTTTTCACTTTCTCTCTAGAGGAGGAGAAGCTTAGTTTGCTCTTCATAGCATTTGGTGGCTGCTAGGGTTCTCTTTCATCATTTTCTTCCACGTTTTTTGTTGATTTACGACCATGGAAGGCTAACTCAAGGGTTAATCCCTTTGGTATTGTATCACTTACTCATGAGCTTTTGTTCTTAATGCTATTTTAATTTCTCTCTACTGTTTTCGTGGTTTATCTCTATTTATGATTCGCTTAGTTCTATTTATTAGCGGTAATCCATGAGTGTGAATGCTTAATTTATGCTAACTCGTAAAAACTCCAATTCTGGTTTCTGATGCTTAATTAGAAGTTAGGGTTTGGAGTGATAACTAAACTTTCGCTTAGTATTTGGTTGTCACGAGTTGGACAGAGGAGAGGAATCGATCTTTAGTTAGCTAGGATTGAGTAGTGTACGTAGCCAAAGGGGTTTGCCCGCTTTTGTTTATGATTTTCTTAGTTTTAATATTTTGTTTGGTGTTTTGTCCTTCGCATTTGATACATACAAACCCCCCCCCCCCCCCCCCATTTTATTGTATACTACGTGTTTGATACTTTGCCTAAACTGATATTCGCTAGGAAAAAACCTAGGATCATCTTCCTAGTACTACAAAATTAAACCCCTTTTATTTTGATCAGGTACGGCCTCGATCAAAATTTGGTGCCGTTGCCGGGGAGTATCGGTTCTTGCCAAAGGTCATACAGTAATTAGTTAGAGCAGTTAGTGTAGTTAGTGTGTGAATAAGCAGTCTGATATCTGATTGAAAGTTGCCCTGTTTGCTGTTTTGCTGTTCTGCATAACTGATGCTATTTTAGTGCTTCTGTGAGTGCCATTCGACATAGCTGTGGGTGGAATTTTTGCACGAAATTGGTATTCACACTTCTTTCATCATATATTAGTGTGTTGATGCATCACAGACACTCAAATAGGCACTAGTTGTGAGTTCCAGAAAATTTTTCCATGTTTCAGTAGCACTTACTATAAATAGGCGTAACTTTTGATCAATAACTCGGAATTTGACGAATTTTATATCAAATCAAAAAAGGTTGTTTACTATTTCTTTTTTATTTTACAAGTTTTATTTTCATAGTTTTTGGTCCCTGTATTAATTGTTTGACTTGGTTCCTTTTTGAATTTTGTGCTCAAACTTTCTATGATTGGTTTTCATGATTTTAGGGTGCTGAAATAAATAAAGAAAAAAATTTAAGAAATAAAAAATTTTGTTGCCTATTTTGGTCATGCATATCTGTTACAGTCTGCTATGGTTAATGGTGTTCTGTTTAGTTCATGACTAGGGGCAACCCAAGTTATTTGCATCATTACAACCCTGAAATTGATAGGACTTATCACAAATTAGTTAGACAAATTAGGAATCAGTCATTAGATAGTGAGTCAGAGTCATCTTATAGTCCATCTAATTCTGATTCTGTTTTCGTTTCTTCTGTTCCTTCTTCTTCTGTTCAATCTGATTCTGCTTTTGTTAATTGTGATAATATGGCTCAACCCCAACAAAGGGAAAGGACACTTAGGGAGCTGGCTGCACCTGACTTCACTATTGAAGACTCGTGTTTCCGGTATCCTAATGAGTGATGTGTGCGTAGCATGCATATTATTTTCCTATTAGTTTGTATTTATTTTAATATTTATTTAGGTATTTTATTTTAATTTAGCATGCATTTAGTTCATATTTCACTTGGGAAAGGTTTTTGGTGTTTTTGATGTGCAGGTTACAATTTGGAGGCTTGAAGCATTGGAAAATAAAGAAATAAATCAAAGAAGATATGTTAAGAGATATTGTGAGCAGAAATCTAGAAAAAGATAGAGATAGATGCATGTGAGAGGAAGGAGATTGCTTATGGATTTATTTTGCTATTTGGGCCCAACACTTGGAGGAAGGAAAATCTATAAAAGGAGGAAGATAGAAACCCTGTAAAATGACATTAGTCATAACATGTAGTAGTAGTAGTAAAGTAGGATTAGAATTAGAATTAGGATTATTTTCTCTATCATAGTAGAAACAAATTAGAAAATAAGGATTCAAAGTTTCACAACTCTCTCCATGAAGAACTAGAAGACGTTTGAAGACGGAAGAAATTCCTCATCTTTCATCTTTTGGTTATTTCTACCTTTTATTCCTTTATTCCTATTTTTTGGTTTGTATTATGTATATGATTGAGTAGTTTTCCGTTTCTAAGGATTAGGATTAACCCATGGAGGCATTGACTTGATGTTTTGATATTTTGTCTCTTATTAATATTTATGTATTTTAGATTTAATTATGGTGCTCTTAATGCTTGTGATTGTGTTGGATCCCACTATTGCATGATCCCAGATAGTAAGGGAAGAACCGAAAGGTGAACCTTAGTATTAGAAAATACATAATTAAACTTAAGGTTTTAGATCACGAAAGTAGTTCTAATCCTTGAGAGGATTCAATGAATTATCATAGATCTTAATGGATTTAATGTACCCTAATTACCACGAAAGTATGAATTAGGCCTCATTAAGTACGGTGCTAAGATTCTGAAAGGAACTAGTATTCTACATTAGGATAATTCACCTTCAAAGTAAATCTAATTTAATAAGAGATATATCTTTAATTGATTGTCAATGTTGATATATGGTGAAACTAATCCTTGGAAGATTTAATTCTTATCTTATCTCATATCTTTAGATTTATTTTATTTTATTTTATATCTCAATCCAATCTTTTTTTTTATTTTTTCATATCTCCAACAGATTCGTTTAGCTAATCTATACTTGTAATTTGTCGGTAATTAACAAACAAAATCCATGTGGAGACGATATCTTTTTATACTACTACTTGACATAACCCCGTGCGCTTGCGGGGCGTAACAAGTTTTTTTGGCGCCGTTGCCGGGGATTTTGCTTTATTAATATTAACTGTTATTATAAGTTGATTAGACTAAACCTCTTTTTCTAGTTTGTTTTGTTTTCTCTTTTTTTTCCACAGGAATTCTTTTTCTTTTATGCGAAGCATCAGACTTGGGACACCTGTTCAAGCAGATCCTGAGATTGAGAGGACTTTTCATAGAAGAAGGAATAGAAGAAGGAGACAACAAAAACCTGAAAATCTAACAATGGCGCAGAATGAAAATCACACGCCATTGAAGGATTATGGGACCCCTTCCATCAAAGGACTACAATCTAGTGTGGTCGTCCCACCCATTGAAGCCAACAAATTTGAGATCAAGATGAGCTTGATTAATGCGGTCCAGCAAAATCAATTTGGAGGCTCACCTGTAGAAGATCCTACTGTCCATGTCGACAACTTCCTCCGATATTGTGACACTGTGAAGGCCAATGGAGTCTCATCTGACCATATCAGACTGAAGTTGTTTATATTTTCACTGAAAGGTGATGCACTTGCTTGGTTGGAGGCTTTTCCACAAGGTTACTTCACCGAATGGGACAAGTTGGCAGAGTACTTCCTTACCCAATATTTTCCACCTGTGAAGACTGCGGAGTACAGAGGCCAGATCATGTCTTTCATGCAAAAAGAAGGAGAGACTCTTTATGATGCTTGGGAGCGATTTAAGTTTCCACTGCGGAAGTGTCCTCATCATAAGTTTCCTAGACCTCTTTTGGTGCAAACTTTCTACAATGGTTTGACACCAGAATCTCAGATGAATCTTGACTCCGTCACTAATGGTTCGTTCATGGATAAGAATGCAGATGAGGCATTTGATTTGCTTGACAAAATTTCTCTCAGCCGCAGGCGATATTCAAGAGAAAGATCAACTTCTACCAAACCTTCTTCATCCACTGCAGGAGTGATTGAGACAAATGAATTGAAACATCTCTCCTCTAGAGTTGATGCTTTGAGTGTGCTGGCTGGTAAAGTTGATATTTTAACTAAGAAGATTGATATGTTGAATGTGAATGTTGTGAATGTGGCAAGTGCTATTTGTGAGATATGTGGTATTGCTGGTCATGTTGCTCAACATTGTCTATTGGTTCAACCTGTTCCTCAAGAACAGCCGACAGAAACAGTTGATTATGTCAACAATTTCAACCAGAGGACACATCCAAATCTTTCTTATAGGAGCAACAATGTTCTCAATCCTTCTGTTGTTCCTAGACAGCAGCCTCCTGGTTTCCCTCAAAGGACTATCAATCCACTAGCTCCTCAAAAGTCCAACTTGGAGATCATGCTTAAGAATTTTTTGATCAACCAAGAGAAGGCAAATAATGATTTCAGAGTCAGGTTTGATTCTCAAGAGAAGCAATTTGCACAACAAGCAGCTCACAACAAGATGATAGAAACTCAAATTGCACAACAAGCAGCTCACAGCAAGATGATAGAGACTCAAATTGCACAATTAGCAGCCTCATCTACAAGAGCTCCAGACACACTTCTAGGCACACTTCCAGGCCAACCAGAGACAAATCCTAGTGAGCATTGCAAGGCAATAACTCTAAGAAGTGGAAAAGTTCTTGAAAGCCCAAGCAGTGATGATGCAGTGAAAGAAGAGCTATCCCAGAAGAGAGAAGGAAAAGGTGTGGTTGATGAAAAATCTGAGGAATCCACTTATACTCCTCCTGCCCCTTACAAGCCACCTATTCCTTTCCCTCAAAGATTGGCTAAAGTGAAGCTAGAGAAGCAGTTTGGCAAGTTCCTTGAAGTTCTGAAGAAGCTGTCTATCACCATACCATTCACTGAAGCTCTACTACAAATGCCATCATATGCAAAGTTCTTAAAAGATATTATTTCCAACAAGAGGAAGCTTGAAGATTGTGAGACAGTGGCTTTGATTGAGGAGTGCAGTGCAATAATTCAAAATAAATTACCTCCAAAGCTCAAAGACCTAGGTAGCTTTTCCATTTCATGCCTTATTGGGAATGTGTCTTTTGACCGCGCTTTATGTGATCTTGGGGCTAGTGTTAGCCTTATGCCGCTCTCAGTGTGCAAGAAGCTTGATATTGGTGAGATGAAACCCACAAGAATTTCATTGCAATTGGCTGATCGCTCAGTCAAATTCCCAGTGGATGTCTTGGAGGATGTTCCTATCAAGGTGGGTAACTTCTTTATTCCAGTTGATTTTGTGGTGCTTGAGATGGAAGAAGATACCTTCATTCCTATCCTCCTTGGAAGGCCTTTCTTGGCCACTGCTGGTGCTATTATTAATGTGAAGAATGGAAAGCTTTCACTAACTATTGGTGAAGAGAAGGTTGAGTTTGATATATCAAATGTGGTCAAACAACCATCTCTTGGAGACTCATGCTGCAGAATAGATCTATTGCATCAAGTGGTGACTGACAAAGCATTCAAGTACCGCTCTAAAGATCCACTCGAGCGGTGCTTGGTTGGTGAGTGCTCTAATGAAGTTGATGATGCTGAAGCCGCCCGCTATGCTACACTACTTGAAGCAAACCCACCTCTACCATCTCATAGGAATACACATGAAAAGCTGGAAGCTGAAGCCAAGTCATCAGATTGGAAGGAAGACAAAGCACCAAAGGTAGAACTGAAACCTCTCCCTTCATTGCTCAGGTATGAATTCCTTGGACCTAACTCTACATATCCAGTGATTGTTAATGCCAATCTAAGCAAGCTTGAAACTGAAAAATTACTTAGAGAGCTTAGGTTGCATAGAGCAGTCATTGGATATACCATTAGTGATATAAAAGGAATTAGCCCTTTACTTTGCATGCATAGGATATTAATGGAGGAGGGTCATAGGCCCTCCGTTGAACCTCAAAGAAGATTAAATCCTAACATGAAAGAGGTAGTGAAAAGGGAAATACTTAAATTGCTTGATGCTGGTGTGATTTATCCTATCTCTGATAGTGAATGGGTTAGTCCTGTGTAAGTAGTACCTAAGAAAGGGGGAATGACTGTTGTGATAATAATGAATTAATCCCACTAGAATAGTCATAGGATGGAGGATGTGTATTGACTATAGGAAGCTAAACAAAGCAACTAGAAAAGATCACTTCCCCCTCCCTTTCATTGACCAGATGCTTGAAAGGTTAGCAAAGCATTCACATTTTTGCTATTTGGATGGGTATTCGGGATTTCACCAAATCCCCATTCACCCTCAAGACCAAGAGAAAACAACTTTTACATGTCCTTATGGCACATTTGCCTATAGAAGGATGCCCTTTGGTCTTTGTAATGCTCCTGCTACCTTTCAGCGTTGTATGACTGTTATCTTCTCTGATTTTATTGAAAATATAATGGAAGTTTTCATGGATGATTTCTCTGTTTATGGCACTAGCTTTGATAATTGTTTGGCTAATCTTTCCAAAGTGTTGCAGAGATGTCACGAGATGAACCTGGTTTTAAACTGGGAAAAATGCCATTTTATGGTAAGAGAAGGTATTGTGTTAGGACACTTAGTGTGCGGAGCTTTTTGGGGTATGCTGGTTTTTATAGAAGGTTTATCAAAGATTTTTCTAAAATTACTAAACCTTTGACTAATTTGTTGATTAAGGATATGCCATTTGATTTTATCCAGGATTGCCTAGATGCCTTTTACAGGTTGAAGAAAGCTTTGATCTTTGCTCCTATCATTCAGGCACCTGATTGGAGTTTGCCCTTTGAGCTGATGTGTGATGCAAGTGACCATGCCATTGGAGCAGTGCTTGGAGAAAGGAAAGACAAGAAGGTCCATGCCATATACTATGCCAGCAAGACCTTGGATGATGCTCAAGTCAACTATGCAACAACTGAGAAGGAGCTGCTGGCGGTTGTCTTTGCCTTTGAGAAGTTCCGCTCCTACCTTGTTGGCTCGAAGGTGATCGTCTACACTGATCATTCAGCAATCAAGTACTTGTTGAGTAAGAAGGATGCCAAACCACGACTTATCAGATGGATCCTTCTTCTCCAAGAATTTGATCTTGAAATCAGAGACAAGAAAGGCGTTGAAAATGTGGTTGCAGATCACCTCTCCAGATTGCCTCATAATCCTGATCTTGATGATACAGATGAGATGCCCATTGATGATTCTTTCCCCGATGAGCAACTGTTGGCTCTTTCTAAGGTGGATGCTCCATGGTACGCAGATTTTGTTAATTATCTTGCTTGCGGAGTGCTACCACCTGAGCTGAGCTACCAACAAAAGAAGAAGTTCTTTTCTGATGTGAAGCATTACGTCTGGGAAGAACCTCTACTTTATAAGAGGTGTGCTGATGGTATATACAGAAGATGTGTTCCTGAAGAAGAAGTGAAGAATATCCTTTTTCACTGTCATGCCTCTGTGTACGGTGGACATGCCAGCACCTCAAAAACATCTGCAAAGGTCCTTCAATCTAGATTCTATTGGCCATCATTGTTCAAGGATGCAAGGAAGTTTGTGCTCTCATGCGATGCTTGTCAAAGGACGGGTAATATCTCCAGAAGAAATGAAATGCCTCTGAACAACATTCTTGAAGTGGAGATATTTGATGTTTGGGGAGTTGACTATATGGGACCATTCCCATCCTCATGCAACAACAAGTATATTCTCGTGGCAGTTGATTATGTGTCCAAATGGGTGGAGGCAATTGCGTCTCCAACCAATGATGCCAAGACTGTAATCATGCTCTTCAAGAGAGTCATCTTCCCCAGATTTGGAGTTCCTAGAGCAGTTATCAGTGATGGAGGCTCACACTTCATTGAAAAACAATTTGAGAGTCTCCTGAAGAAGTATGGGGTAACCCATAAGGTTGCTACTCCTTATCACCCTCAGACCAGTGGCCAAGTGGAGGTTTCCAATAGAGAAATCAAGAGTATTTTGGAGAGAACAGTGGCTAAATCCCGCAAGGATTGGTCTTTGAAGCTTGATGATGCTCTTTGGGCATACCGCACTGCTTATAAAACTCCTATTGGTATGACCCCGTTCCGGTTGATCTATGGAAAGCCTTGCCATCTTCCTGTTGAGTTGGAGCACAAAGCTTTGTGGGCAATAAAGTTTCTCAACTTTGACTTGAAGGAAGCTGGTGAGAAGAGGAAGCTTCATCTTAATGAGTTAGAGGAGTTGAGGCTTGATGCATATGAGAATGCCAAGATTTACAAGGAGAATACAAAGAGTTGGCATGACAAGAGAATCCTTCGAAGAGAGTTCAAAGAGAGTGACTCTGTGTTATTCTTTAACTCTCGTTTGAAGCTCTTCCCAGGCAAGCTTAGGTCCAGATGGTCAGGACCGTTCCGAGTAAAGCACGTCTACCCTTATGGTGCTATAGAGGTGTGGAGTGAAGCCACTGGAGCTTTCAAAGTCAATAGACAAATATTGAAGCACTACTTTATTGGAGAACCTATTGAGGATGGGAACACACAGTCCCTTCTCAATCCATCTGTCTCAGAGTGATTACAGTAAGAGGTCAAGCTTAGGACCTTAAATAAGCGCTTCTTGGGAGGCAACCCAAGTTTTAAATCGCTTTCGTGCTTTATTTTGTTGATTTTTAGGACTTTATTATGTTATATTACTGGGGTTTCGTCTTTGTTTTGTAGGATTATAAGAGGTTGCAGCAAAAAGGAGTTGATTTGGAGCGTAAAGTGCTGATTTGGGAAGAAAAAGAATTAATTTGAAGAACCGTGGGGAGACCACGGCGCATACCATGGCCACGGGGCTCTGAAAAAAAAAAAGTTCAGTGTGCCACGGGCTGGCCGTGGCAGGTACCACGCCCGTGGCAATTCTCACAGAAAGCTCCACGGGCTGGCCGTGGTACATGCCACGCCCATGGAGCTTAGAAGCCTTCAAAGTGTTGCTCTCCAGGCTGCCACGGGCAAGCCGTGGCAGCGTCCCTCCCAGCTCGTTTTCTTCTCCAGGGCACCACGGGCAGGCCGTGGCAGGTGCCACGCCCGTGGCGCGTCCAATTAAAAAAAAAAATTTAAACCAATTTCAGACCCCCCCCCCCCCCACCCATTAAACCCTAGCGCCGCCCCACTTCCTTTCCCTACCCTCCTTTTTCTTCTTTCCAACTTATCTCCCTCCATAGCTACACAACCACTTCCACCATCAATTCTTACCTTCCTCCATCACCCAAACCCCAACTGCTGCCAAGCCACACCAGACCCGCCCTAACCCACCAGCGGTTCACCCTGCCCAGCCACCACCCGAACCACTTCTCCCACCACAGCACCCCCTCCAACCCACAAACCACAGCAGCCACCCGCGACCACCAGCCCAACCCAGCCGTCCTCTCTGCACCAGCCCGTTTTAGACCCAGCAACCCTCTCACCACCGACCAGCCTCCACCCCTTCCCAACCCCAAGCCTTCAAGCAGCCACCCACCACCTCACACCCTAGCCAGCCTTCAGACCGACCAGCCCACCCTGTACCCGACCCAGCCCCAATAACCCTTAGCCCCAGATTCAATTTTCAACCCACAAAAAAAATTCCCTCCACTGCTGCAACTAAAAAAAAGTGTTCAGCTATGTCTTCCAAAAGAACAAGGAGCAATGCAGCACCGGCCGATCGTGGTTCATCGTCCAGAGCTCCATCCTCTCGCTCTAGAGGTAATAGAGTTCCTCCTCCTTCTGCTAATCCCTATGGTATTATTTTTTATTCTAAACATTATTTTCCAAGAGGCTAGGTACACTGCATTAGTGCAAAGGTCCATTGTGCCTACGCGCTACATGGATGAAACTACCTTAGCTACTTTAGGGATTTTAGAGGATGTGCAGTGGATGGTTGATAGGGTAGGTTGGACTAGTTTTGTCACTAAAAAGAGTCTTACTTATCACCGAATTACCTTAGAATTTTTAAGCTCTGTGGATGTGAATGTGTTGTATGGTATAGGGTGCAACGAGGGTAAGATTAGCTTTCGATTATTTAACACTAATTATGTCTTCACCCTCGCGGAGTTTAATCAACTCCTGCAGTTGCCTATAGGTGGTGAGCGCCGTTATCCTTCCGGATTTAATGAGCGCAATTTTTGGCAGGAAATAGCTTATACTGAATTTGACCCTAACACCACCAAAGCCACTCTCCTTCGCAACCCCTGTCTTAGGTATGTGCACAGATTATTATCATACACTCTTTTCGGACGTGGTGAACCCGGTGGGGTTCGGTCCGATGAGTTGTTATTCCTTTGGGGTATGCTCTATGGCGCGTCTCTTGATACCGGTTCTTATCTTGTTCGCCACCTTGAGAAGGTTGGCAAAGCGCCAAAGGGAGACATTGTGGTTGGTGGCCTTATTACCACTATTGCTCTTGCCCTTGGTCATGATGTTTCTGGCCTAGTTCCGGTCCCTGGAGGCACTCGTTTTGATCTAGCCACTTGCCTTCGTATGAATATGCTTGTAAAGCAAGGCGATGTTTATTGTCTTCGCCTCCATGGTGACCCTGTTGCTTATCCTCTTCCTGATCCTGTTCACACCTCAGTGCGAATCTCAGCCAATTGGCGCTTTCCCACTCCTGTGGCGCCACCTCCTATGACGGAGGAGTTCCTGATAGATCCACAACCTTTGGCTGAGGAGGCCCCTGATGATACCCCTGGCCCCTCTAGCTCTTCTCCACCTCCTCCTTCTCGCGCTGAGTTCACCGAACTTTGCTCTGATTTAGCAAGGATTGCCTCTATGTGTGAGGAATCCAATAGGATGCAGCGAGCCATGTATGACTGGCACATTTCTCAGGGTCACTTCCCTGATCCCACACTATGACCCTTTCCTCTTCTTGAGTTTTTGTTCCACATTGGGGACAATGTAGAATTTAAGCTTGGGGGGCGCATTGCATTTTGCATATTAGTTTAGGACCATGTAGTGTTCTCATTCATCTATCATGCATTTTTCATTTTTTTTATTTCACATGCATATATATTAAAAAAAAAATCATTCATTTTTCATGCATTTGACTGACTCATTATCTAGGCAATTTGACTTATATCTGTTTTGGCTTGCACGGAATGTGTTTCCTTAAGAATATTATTTTTGAAAAGTGACTTAGCCTGTGATGATCTACTTGTTTGGATTGATGGTTGCATGAATAATCATTAGAATACTGATAATTGGCTGAAACTTATTGTGATTCTTGCTCTTCATTAAATTAGCCAATAAATGTGAGTTTTTGAGCCTAACAGGGTAACACATAATAAATATTTTTTAAACCCCTCTTCTTTCTTGATATTTAGTGATGTTCATTTTGATTGTGAATTCTAGAACTTGACCTGTGACCATCTTGAGACTGATAATTGTTTGCATGCATGAATATGATAAAGGCACTTAGGACTGTTTTTTTTTTTTTTTTTGCCTTCAACAATTTTGATAAACACTTTTCCTTAGTTTCCCATTTTGAGCCTAATGAAATAATTGTTTTCCTTGGTACCCTTTCATAATGTTACATCTTTTTGGTACCCTTTGGATTGTGAATGGTGCAATTGAGAGAGTAGTTCTTTGGATGAGATGTTATATTGAGCTTAAAGCATTATTCGCTTTATCTCTCTTCTGAAAAAAAGAGAAATAATTAAGTGTCAGGTACCCCTTTAGAGAGCAGGTAATTGCTTATTGGGGAAATACTTGATATATGAAAAAAAAAATATAAAAGAAGAGAATAGAGAGAAGTGAAAAAAAAAAGGAATGAAAGGACACAAATTTTTGGAGTTGATGTGTAACTACAGTGATTATATGCTCCATTCATAATTCAAGGGGATATTGTGTTTATGGTTACATTATTATAGCCCTTTGCGGGATCCTTTTGTTTCTTATACCCCACCTGACATCTTTAGCCATGGCCTCATTACAACCTAATTAAGACCTTTTGATTCTTGCATGCATTCAATAGTTTTAGTGGAGATTTTGGTCTATGGTCAAGCTTATGGTAATTCACTTTCATTGATGAACCTGAGTGATATGTCTTTACCCTCTTATACACATTGAGAGTAGGTGAGTGGAGTGACCCCTTTAGTGATGAGCAAGGTTGTGATAAGTTTAAGGTTATAATTGGGTAGACTTTTGATTATTTCATGATTGGTTAGTGGATGTTAGTTTGAGAGACTTGCAGGTTATGTCATTTGATAGAATTTGTTTTGAGGAAGTTGTATTTTGTGCATGTCATTATTGGATTATGAGTTTTGTTTCCTAGATGATGAGTTAGTTTGCATTTCATATAGGATTCATTCATTGCATTGCATGTTTTGCTTGAGGACAAGCAAAGGTTCAAGCTTGGGGGAATTTGATGTGTGCGTAGCACGCATATTATTTTCCTATTAGTTTGTATTTATTTAAATATTTATTTAGGTATTTTATTTTAATTTAGCATGCATTTAGTTCATATTTCACTTGGGAAAGGTTTTTGGTGTTTTTGATGTGCAGGTTACAATTTGGAGGCTTGGAGCATTGGAAAATAAAGAAATAAATCAAAGAAGATATGTTAAGAGATATTGTGAGCAGAAATCTAGAAAAAGATAGAGATAGATGCATGTGAGAGGAAGGAGATTGCTTATGGATTTATTTTGCTATTTGGGCCCAACACTTGGAGGAAGGAAAATCTATAAAAGGAGGAAGATAGAAACCCTGTAAAATGACATTAGTCATAACATGTAGTAGTAGTAGTAGTAACAGTAGGACTAGAATTAGAATTAGGATTATTTTCTCTATCATAGTAGAAACAAATTAGAAAATAAGGATTCAAGGTTTCACAACTCTCTCCATGAAGAACTAGAAGACGTTTGAAGACGGAAGAAATTCCTCATCTTTCATCTTTTGGTTATTTCTACCTTTTATTCCTTTATTCCTATTTTTTGGTTTGTATTATGTATATGATTGAGTAGTTTTCTGTTTCTAAGGATTAGGATTAACCCATGGAGGCATTGACTTGATGTTTTGATATTTTGTCTCTTATTAATATTTATTTATTTTAGATTTAATTATGGTGTTCTTAATGCTTGTGATTGTGTTGGATCCCACTATTGCATGATCCCAGATAGTAAGGGAAGAACCGAAAGGTGAACCTTAGTATTAGAAAATACATAATTAAACTTAAGGTTTTAGATCACGAAAGTAGTTCTAATCCTTGAGAGGATTCAATGAATTATCATAGATCTTAATGGATTTAATGTACCCTAATTACCACGAAAGTAGGAATTAGGCCTCATTAAGTACGGTGCTAAGATTCTGAAAGAAACTAGTATTCTACATTAGGATAATTCACCTTCAAAGTAAATCTAATTTAATAAGAGGTATATCTTTAATTGATTGTCAATGTTGATATGTGGTGAAACTAATCCTTGGAAGATTTAATTCTTATCTTATCTCATATCTTTAGATTTATTTTATTTTATTTTATATCTCAATCCAATCTTTTATTTTATTTTTCATATCTCCAATAGATTCGTTTAGCTAATCTATACTTGTAATTTGTCGGTAATTAACAAACAAAATCCCTGTGGAGACGATATCTTTTTATACTACTACTTGACATAACCCCGTGCGCTTGTGGGGTGTATCAATGAGGATGTTCCTTTTGAGCTTAGAACAGGACTAATCCATTTGCTGCCCAAGTTTCATCGTCTTGCATGTGAGGATCCTCATAAGCATCTCAAGAAATTCCACATAGTGTGCATCACAATGAAACTACATGATGTTCAAGAGGATCATGTCTGTCTCATAGCATTCCCACATTCCTTAGAGGGTCTGGCGCAGGATTGGTTATCTGACTTGGCCCCTAGTTCCATCACAAGCTGGGATGACCTGAAGAGGGCATTTCTGAAAAAATTCTTCCCTACAAATAGGACCACTGCAATCAGAAAGGAAATCTCTGGTATCAGGCAACAACATGGAGAGAGTCTCTATGAATATTGGGAGAGATTCAAGAGGTTGTGTGCTTCCTATCCCCACCATCAAATATCAGAGCAACTTCTCATCCAGTACTTTTATGAGGGCCTCAACTTTATGGAGAGAAACATGGTAGATGCTGCAAGTGGTGGTACATTGGGAGATATGACACCCTTACAAGCCAGGAGCAAAATTGAGATGACGACTTCCAACTGTCAGCAATTCCATGCAAGAAGCAACAGTGATGCAATAGTTGTGAGGGATGTAAATGATGTTGGTGCAGACTCGGGCAAGGTTGAGAAGCTTGAGCAGAAAATTGATTCTCTTACAACATTGGTCACACAATTGGTTGTCAATCAGAAAAAGATGGTACTTCCTGCTAGAGTGTGTGGCATATGCACATCCATATGCATGCCCTTCCCTTCAGCAGCAACAACCGATAACCAGTGGTGACCAACCCGAGCCCTATGCGGCCAACATACACAACAATAGAGGCCCACAACATCACAATCATGACCTCTCTTCCAATAGATACAACCCTGGATGGAGGAACCATCCCAACCTGAAGTGGTCTAATCAACAACAGCAACCTCCTTCTAATGTTCCATTTCAGAACACCGCTGGACCGAGTACACCACCATATGTACCTCCTCCAATCCAGCAGCAAAGGCAACAACAGCAGCAGCAACAAGTGGTTCATCCTGCACCATCAGCCCCTCCACCCAACCAACCTACCTTGGAGGTGTTGGTGAGGCAAATGACCATGCAAAACCTCCAATTTCAACAAGAGACTAGAGCATCCATTCAGAGACAAAAGGCATCCATTCAGACTCTGACAAATCAGATGGGTCAAATGGCAACTTCTCTCAACAACTTGCAATCTCAAAATTCTGACAAGTTGCCATCCCAAACAGTGATCAACCCTCAGAATCATAATGTGAGTGCCATCAACCTGAGGTTAGGAAAGCAAATTGTCACACCCACACCACAACCTCACCTCAACAATGATGCTCTAGCTTCCTCTAAAGGGAAGAGCCAAGTGGTAGATAAAGGTGAGCATGCTATCACCAAGGAGAATCATCCAACTCAACCTTACTCAACTTCAACCACAAGCTCTGTTGTTGTCCTACAACCTCCTCCTGTTCCTCTTCCATTCCCACCAAGAGTGCCTAAAAACAAAAGGGTGGAAGAGGTGGACAAGGAGATTCTTGACACATTCAGGAAGGTGGAAGTCAACATACCCCTTCTTGATTCAATAAAACAGATTCCAAGGTATGCGAAGTTCCTTATGGAGTTGTGCACTCATAAGAGAAGACTCAAGGGCAATGAGAGGATAAGCATGAGAAGGAATGTCTCCGCTCTCATAGGTAAACCTATCCCTCACATTCCTGAAAAATGTAAGGATCCTGGAACTTTCTCTATACCTTGCATCATAGGCAATGTTAAGTTTGAAAATGCTATGCTAGATTTAGGAGCATCCATAAATGTCATGCCTATGTCTATTTTTAAGTCTCTTTCTCTTGGACCTCTTCAACCTACGGGTGTGTGATTCAATTGGCAAATAGAAGTACTGCCTATGTAACATCCTCGCTTTTATTAGTTAATTTTAAGTTTTATTAAAATTGGTGTTATAAAATGTATTTTAAATCTAATTACTTTTAAAAGATTTTACGAAAATCCGGCAGAATTTCCTCTGTTTTACGGACTTCCCAAAATTTTCCTTCTTTAAACCTGTCAGTCCATAAATATTTAAAACATAAAACATAATATTTCTACAGCCAGTTCAAACATAACGCCCGATTAATACAAGTCCAGGGCCATACTACTATTTCACATTCTAAAATTACAAAAATAATTGTCCACTCATAATAATAAAAATACATTCCACGTAGTGGAATGAGAATCCTGCTCGGCCATGTCCCATGTAAGCTCCACTTCAGTACCTGTGAAATATAGCAAGAAGGGTAGCATTACACAGAACTTAAAAAGATAAATCTTAAAAGAAGACATAGTAATAAACAAAGCCTACATTATTATTATTAACATACATTATTCATATACATGCATATATTAAATTTTCTTTTATTCTTCTCTTATTCTCACATTCTTTTAATTTTTAATTCTCTGACAGTTCTCGCATTTCATTACACTTTTTGGTCCGCTATTCATTTCTTTCAATTCTTAATTCGTTATTCAATTTACCTCATTCATTCATTTATTTCCATTCTTAGTTCTCTGATTATTTTTACATTCTCTTTTCCTTTATTTTTCTTCTTCTCTTCCTTTTCTTTTTCTTTTCTTTATCTTTTCCTTTTTCCTTATGACTGAGTCCAACAGACCATCAGCCACTTGTCTTTATTATGACTGAGTCCGAAAGACCATCAGCCGTTACCTTTTATTATGACTGAGTCCAAAAGACCATCAGCCGTTACCTTTTATTATGACTGAGTCCAAAAGACTATCAGTCGTGTTCATTTATTATGACTGAGTCCAAAAGACCATCAGCCGTTACCTTTTATTATGACTGAGTCCAAAAGACCATCAGCCGTTTTCCTTTATTATGACTGAGTCCAAAATACCATCGGCCGTTACCTTTTATTATGACTGAGTCCAAAAGACCATCAGCCGTTTTCCTTTATTATGACTGAGTCCAAAAGACCATCAGCCGTGTTCATTTATTATGACTGAGTCCAAAAGACCATCAGCCGTTTACTTTTCCTTTTAAATTATTTATCTTTTCTCTTTTTATAACTTAAGTAATTCTTTTATGCCTATCTCAATCTTTTAGTTTATCCTTTTCATTTGACTTATCACATTTTCCTACATTTTCTACTTTATTCTTTTTCTTACTGCTAATTACCCTCGCTTTTATCCAACTCTACTTAACTTGGTTATGTATGTTATATTTTAGTTCTCGTTATTAATTCTTAGTTATTTCTTTGTTTCCTTTACCTTATAGTATTACGTAACTTATGGTTTCTATTTCATTAACTCCCATTTATTTAACTACTCTATTAGCTCACATTATTACTTAACTTATTATTCCTATTTCATTAACTCCATTTTATTTAAATATCCTATTAATTCAACTTAGTTTCTCTATTTTATTATGCCATTTTATTTAACTTCCCTATTATCGAACTCTCTTTCGTCTTATTATCTTTTTACTAATTTCTTTTACCGGTTTCCTATTTATACTTGAAATTTAGTTTATTATCTCGTTTCTATTTTTCTAATCCCAATATCTATTAACTAATTCTACTTCGCACATACCTATTGCCTTCGCATTTAAACTCTTCTTTTATCTCACTTTTAGTTTATTTATTCTACTCTTTTTGCCTATTCAATTACTCTCTGTTCTTTTACACTCACACTTAATTAGTTTTTCCTAACTTTTCCCTTTGGTTATATTCTATACTTTCTTATATTTTCATCCAATGTTAACCGAATTAATATCCTAAATACACTCGTTCATCCCAGACCTTATTCTAATTATATGCATTTTATTCCCTAGGGTATGGTTTCTATTAACAATTTTATTTACCTCCTTTATATCAGCGGGGACTACCCTAAGGTTCATTAACATACTTTTTAATTACCCTATTCTTAGTTACCACTATAGCATCCTAGAATTTACTTTCTAAGTAAAGGTAACGCAACCCGTCTTACCTCAGGCTTTTAAAAAGAACCTGGGTTGTGGCTCGGCGACGATGACGGCATCGGTGTTGCTCCTCATTAGCGAGAACGATCGCGGCTGGACCAAGGCAATAGCTTCGAGCTTCGGGCACCTGACACAATCCCGGCACGATCACGGGTCGGTAACGACGCCGGTGAAATCCATGGAGAGAGAGAGACCAAAGAGAGGGAAGAGGGAGAGAGAGCAAGGGTCAAAGGGAGAGAGAGGAAGAGGGGTTTGTGAGGGTGGTGGGTGGTCGGTGTGGTCGTGGGCCATGGAGGTGGTGGGTCGCCCCGGTGGTGCCGGCAAGGAGGTGAGAGAGACGGGAGGAGGAAGAGAGAGAAGGAATCAAGAGGGAGGAGAGGGAGAACGGATCTATGGAGAGGGAGGAAGGCCAAGGAGGTGGTGGCGGTTTTTGGGTGGCTCCGGCGATGGTTCGTGGTGGGGGTTGAGGAGGAGAGAGAGAGAGAGAGGGTGGAGAGAGAGAAGGAGGGGTTGGGAATGGGGGTTTGGGGGGTGGTTGGCGCATCATATAAGGTGCTGGCGCTGGTGGGTTTTGCGCCGCGCGCCTGGGCGAGAAAGCTGCTGAGAGCTCAAGTCTGATGCACGTTCGCGCGCCTGGGTGAGCTGCTGGCGCGCCTGGGCTTGGGTCTATTGACTTTGTGTTGACCGTGCTATAACTTCTTCGTTAACCGTCGGATCATGCCCAAATTTGGAGACAATCTTCCTAAGACACTTATCTCCATATCCAACGGTGAAATTCATGTTTAGATACGTAGATCTTTTACTTTGAATTTCCTAATTAAGGGTGTTTATAACACCGAAAACACCGACTTTTAACACTCGTTTGGTCTTCTTTAAATTTCTTTTCTGATACCAACACTTTTTGATTCCTTTATGACATTCAGAGAATTCCTAATCCATCATTTTAAATCCCTTTTAGGATGATCCTTACTTCCAATTCTAATTATTATTATAATTATTATCAGAACTAAATTTCGGGATGTTACAGCCTACCCCGCAGGTTTGATAGAGGATGTCTTGGTTCGGGTTGAAGAGCTGATCTTCCCTGCTGATTTTTACATACTTGGTATGGAAGATGACTCCCCCCGTAATGTTGTTCCTATTATTATGGGGAGGCCATTTTTGAAAACAGTCCGAACCAAGATAGATGTGCATGTGTAACACCCTAGTTATTATTACCCTTAATTAGCAATCTATAAAATTGTGGACTTGAAAATTTCTTTTTTAAAAAAACTTAATTACTTATAAAAATTCTTACGGAAATCCGGCAGAGTTTCCTCTGTTTTTCGGATTTCCAAAAAAATCTTGTTTTAACCTGCTCAATCCAGTACATTCCAGAAAAACTATGAAACATATATAATTATACTTCTTAGCTATCATGCCCCTTTTTAACAAAATAAAATAAAACTCAGGGCTCTCAACATTTTAAACTATTTCCAAAACATAATGAATTAGTTATAGAAAAAATAAATATAATTTCCTCTTAACTAATTTACACTCCACGGGGTGGAGTGTACTCCTGCTCGGCCGATACTAATGCAAGCTCAATCTCGATACCTGTAAAAACAGTTAAGAGGTGAGCATTACACATAACTTAGTGAATGAAATCTAAATAAGCATAATAATAACTAAGTCATAGACAAATAGCATTTAATCACATAATTATCAAACAATTCAAACCCATATATTTCAGTCACATACACTTATCATTTTTATTATCGTTTCAATATCCTAATCTTGATCCTGCTTGCCCTCTATACCCTGCCCTTAGTAAACTCTTTTTCACCCGACTATTCTCACTCAAAACTCATCCAACCTCTTTCTCATTATGTCCTTAATCTCGTTCACTTTCGACATCCTAATAACTTTCCTTTCCACGGCTTTGCGAACCCACCACTGCGTACGACTCCATGAATCGGGCGTCTTACCGCTGCACACGCCATTAAATCGTGGGCTTACGCAACCAATGCACCCAGCGGGGCGTACTTACTTGGCCTGGCATTCGCAAAACTGTAACTAGGGTACTACGGACTCACCGCTGCGCACAACTCCATGAATTGGGCGTCTTACCGTTGCACACGCCATTAAATCGTGTGGCTTACACAACCAATGCACCCAGCGGGGCGTACTTACTTGGCCTGACATCCGTAGACCACATCCACATGTCCTATCAGAGTACTGTGAACCCACCACTGCGTACGACTCCATGAATCGGGCGTCTTACGCAACCAATGCACCCAGCGGGGCGTACTTACATGGCCTGGCATCCACATACCCAAATCCCTAAATTCTCTATCACTTTATCTATCATTACTCACATCAGAGTACTGCGAACCCACCACTGCGTACGACTCCACGAATCGGGCGTCTTACCGCTGCACACGCCATTAAATCGTGCGGCTTACGCAACCAATGCACCCAGCGGGGCGTACTTACATGGCCTGGCATCCACATACCCAAATCCCTAAATTCTCTATCACTTTATTTATCAATACTCACATCAGAGTACTGCGAACCCACCACTGCGTACGACTCCATGAATCGGGCGTCTTACCGCTGCACACGCCATTAAATCGTGCGGCTTACGCAACCAATGCACCCAGCGGAGCGTACTTACATGGCCTGGCGTTCGCATACCCAAATCCTTAATTCTCGTATCACTTTCTCTTCCATTTTTCTAACTCAATCATTCAACCACATTCTTCCTATTTCTGATATCACCTTATTCCCATTTCCTAGATCATTCTATTCTCATTTTCTAATCTCGAGTACCCGTCAAATTGCTTAGTTCCCTACACTTACTAATCCAACCTATACTTACCCCATGTTCATATCTAACTCTTAGCCAACCTTTCCTATTTATACACATCTATCATCACACAACACTTTATATAACACAATCACGTAATATCACGATTCCAAGAAAAAGCCCAATATCAAATAACAATAATTCAGGCATTCAACCACGCATACATAATTTCAAACATCAAATATCAAATAAAATATTCAATCATCAAGTCATAAAACATCAAGTCCTGCATATAATACATAAATTCCAATTAAAGTATCAAGTATTAAAAGTCATTCATCAAGTCGTGCATATAAGACATAAATTCAAGTGAGGGTTTCTATTCTTTTCTTTAAGTCATTATTATTTATTATTACCGGTTACCCTAAGGTTCATTAACATGCAAACTCACCCAGTCTCAATCATCACTATACACTAAGGTAACATTCCCCCTTACCTTGCGTTTCCATATACACGTTCCGGTTTGTACGATAATGCCCGAGCGCAACGCAGTTTATTTCTCGCATCGCGGCTGGTCCTAAAGTTCTTCGTCGTCTCTTCATGCCATATAAAACAATAGTATATCTTCGTTTGAAAAATACGCTAACTTTCGAAACCAACAAAAGTATCATAATAGATTGAAACCACGTACCTTTCGCTACTTAGAACTAATAATTCTGAATTAACAAGAGAGTGTTCTTTGTTCAAAATGAGCAAAATCACATTTTTCAAATCCAATTAGTTACACCCTCCTTCAATTTAGAATTAAAGTTCAAGGTTTAACCCGAATTAACGTATGCCGAATATATCGAATTCCTAATTAATTAGAGCATGGTTTAGTTTTATAATAGTACCAACCAACCAACCACAACTTAATTAATTAGGGACCCGTTACATTCAACAAAATACTCTTAAAACTAATCGTTCGGCATAACAGTTAATTCAACGTCAAAACAAATCAAAGTAGCTAATTAAAAACCATTATCATTAGTAATGTAATTAAAATAAACATAAACCTTAATACCCAAAAACAACTTAATGTTATAATTATTACTAATTAATATTAAAAATCAGTTTTATTATCACTATTAGAATCATCGTTACTATTAAAACATAACACAGAGTAGTTAAAAAGGTATTAGGGATTTACCCTCCGATTAGGCTTTTGAGGCAGTAGAGAGATCAAGACCGGTTCGATCAGCCCCAATCCATACCATTTATGGCACCACAGAGATCAGTTGGCAACTGAAGAAGGGTCAGTTCGGTTTGACACCGGTTCAATGCAAGGTTGACTGGTTCACAGCATCACCGTGAAGGGAGGACCAGCAGCCATGGAGGTTCAGTCATGTGGCGTCGTCGCCGGTGCCAGGCGGAGGTGGAGGCTCCTGGTTCGCGGTGAAGGCTCCTGATTCGTGACTATCAGAGAGAAGAACTAGTGATGGCGGCTGAGTCGCGAGGAGACGGAGATGACGGTTGGGAATCTGTGGCTCGCGAGGAACAGCGGCGACAACCACGAATCCAGCGGCGGCGACATCCATTGTGCCAGTGAGTCGCGAATCGCGACTGAAGGGAGAGGGAACGAGCGCGCGTCGCGACTGAAGGGAGAGAGACGAGCGCGCGGCGGGCGACGGTGCCGCTTGGGACTGGCTGAGAGAGAGAGAGAGCGGCTTGGCGTGAGAGGGAGGAGAGAGAAAGAGAAACACGTTGGAGGGAGATGGGGGAAGGGGTTAGGGCCGGCTGCTCCAAGGAAGGAGAAGATTAGGGTCATACCCTCAGCACACTACACACACACGCACATATCCTTTTTTTTTAACAAATACTTTTACTTATTTATTTATTTATTAATTTATTAAATAGAAATCAATGATATTATTATTATTATTTTAATATACAAATACTTATATTGCATCTATTTATTTATTTTCAATTTTTAATCCACGAAACACTTATAATAAAATTTAACTATCAAAGTAAATGCACATAAGAAAGTCATAGAGTTAAAAATCTGAAAGTATTAAACATAATTTAATATTAAATATATCAAAAGCAAAGTATAAAAAGTATATCATTCATATAAGGTAATTATCTTAAGGAGTATCAACAAATAGAATTTAATCATCAATTAAAATATTAATTATATATATGAAGGCCATAGAACCAAAAGTTTGAAAAACATTAAATATAATTCATTATTGAATATATAAAAGTTAAGTAAAATCTTCAAAATGTTTATCACTATTTTAATATGATGATTTTCTTTAAAAGGATGCACTTGAAATATAATTAAATACTCTTTCGTAATTAGCATAATGTATTTTATGAAAATACCTCACACTTTTATAATACTAAAAGGGACCATAATTTGTTATTCCTAAACTTTATTGTTATTTGAATCTATTATTATTATAATTATACTAGGGATTAGAATTCGAGATGTTACAATTCTCCCCCACTTAGGAGAATTTCGTCCGCGAAATTCTGATCGGCGCAAGTGAATGGAGGGCCAACACTCAAATAGGGCCTCCAACTATTATATCCAACTCTTTTCGGGTTTACTCCCCCACTTATGATGCTCCTAGATCAATACTCTTTGGTGTTTCTCAAATCTATTCCCGACTTATTAGTCCAAAGTTGTTCCACGCTTATACCTTCTTTCCTTAACACCAATGAGTTCGGGTAGGTTCCTGTTTAGGATTTCTACTATGGTAAGATCAAGGTTCGCCGATCCGAGAATTCTTGACGTTTGTCCAAACAACTGAGACAAACATAACTATAAACAAGCACTACATGTAGCGCGAGGGTCTTAGTTATCTTGCAAGCTTAGAGGCATACTTCATGCCGATGTCGAACTCCACGAGTTTGCTATACTCTTTGCAAGGCATAGAATAGCCAATCTAGTAAGGAAGAATGTAGGGTAACCCGTCACTGACAATTTGATTGACCCATGGATTGTCAATTTGACAATAGCACGATAATGTGGGATAACAGTGAGCGGAATTAAAATTCTCTTGGATGTCAACACCATTCTAAGTAGGGTAGGAGATTTTGCTGACTACACATTAGAGAGACTCAATATGATGAACTCATAAAATGTTACTCCAATCTAATGATAAGACAGTCCAGAACATTGTCACATGATAAGTTTTAGTATTGAACAAGGAATAGAGGAGGAGGTTTCAAGAGTTTCTACCGGCATTGTATGTGAGTTCTATCTAGAATAAGCATGACCATTCAATCCTAGGTCACACTAACATGATTTGCTGACAATTGGCATGATTCAAATTGGCACGTAGGTATTCAATCACTGCAAGAGATAATTTAGTGTCTATGTTCGCCACTAAACCATTGGAATCGATTCCAAACAATCAAGCCTCCTGACATAAAAGGAATAGCAAGGATCATAAAACAAAATAGATTCGGGTATCGACCTATCAAGTCATAAGTGTATGTTGCCTTTAGGAACCGATACAAGATTAAAGAAAGGACTAACAATTCTCTAATTATGTTTGAACCACAAGGAATCTCGCTCATTAAGAATAAAAATTCGATCTTCAACGACAATGGAGAAATTCTATTCGATATCAAAAGGTCACAGATGCATGTAAGACCCAGCCTATGCAAAAATAAGAATAGGTAACCGTTTGTTTTGAATTCAAGGGTTTGCATAGAACTTAGAAGGATGGATGCAATGTACTCAAGAAGTAGTACATTAGCAAGTGCATTACGATATGATGAAATCTATTCGTAGACAATTGATGTTTAAATCCAAATGAAATCTAAGTTCTACAATTAATATCTAAGGTGTCAGATGTTTTCCACGTGTGACAATATAACAAGTGGGAAAATTGGATTTGAACTTTTTATGAAGTTTAAAACAAACGCTAAGAAATCAACTATAAACTAAAAGATGACGTACTAAGTCCGATAAGTTCTAATCCCTAATCTAATTAACTTAGTCATTTAACTATCTATTGGTTACTCGCTTGATGAGTAACCCATTGGAGTTGTGAGTCCAAACTCCAAGGCCGAGGAAAAACTGCTCTGATACCAAATTGTAACACCCTAGTTATTATTACCCTTAATTAGCAATCTATAAAATTGTGGACTTGAAAATTTCTTTTTTAAAAAAACTTAATTACTTATAAAAATTCTTACGGAAATCCGGCAAAATTTCCTCTGTTTTTCGGATTTCCCAAAAATTCTTGTTTTAACCTGCTCAATCCAGTACATTCCAGAAAAAACTATGAAACATATATAATTATACTTCTTAGCTATCATGCCCCTTTTTAACAAAACAAAATAAAACTCAGGGCTCCCAACATTTTAAACTATTTCCAAAACATAATGAATTAGTTATAGAAAAAATAAATATAATTTCCTCTTAACTAATTTACACTCCACGGGGTGGAGTGTACTCCTGCTCGGCCGATACTAATGCAAGCTCAATCTCGATACCTGTAAAAACAGTTAAGAGGTGAGCATTACACATAACTTAGTGAATGAAATCTAAATAGGCATAATAATAACTAAGTCATAGACAAATAGCATTTAATCACATAATTATCAGACAATTCAAACCCATATATTTCAGTCACATACACTTATCATTTTTATTATCGTTTCAATATCCTAATCTTGATCCTGCTTGCCTTCTATACCTTGTCCTTAGTAAACTCTTTTTCACCCGACTATTCTCACTCAAAACTCAACCAACCTCTTTCTCATTATGTCCTTAATCTCGTTCACTTTCGGCATCCTAATAACTTTCCTTTCCACGGCTTTGCGAACCCACCACTGCGTACGACTCCATGAATCGGGCGTCTTACCACTGCACACGCCATTAAATCGTGCGGCTTACGCAACCAATGCACCCAGCGGGGCGTACTTACTTGGCCTGGCATTCGCAAAACTGTAACTAGGGTACTACGGACTCACCGCTGCGCACAACTCCATGAATTGGGCGTCTTACCGCTGCACACGCCATTAAATCGTGTGGCTTACACAACCAATGCACCCAGCGGGGCGTACTTACTTGGCCTGACATCCGTAGACCGCATCCACATGTCCTATCAGAGTACTGTGAACCCACCACTGCGTACGACTCCATGAATCGGGCGTCTTACCGCTGCACACGCCATTAAATCATGCGGCTTACGCAACCAATGCACCCAGCGGGGCGTACTTACATGGCCTGGCATCCACATACCCAAATCCCTAAATTCTCTATCACTTTATCTATCAATACTCACATCAGAGTACTGCGAACCCACCACTGCGTACGACTCCATGAATCGGGCGTCTTACCGCTGCACACGCCATTAAATCGTGCGGCTTACGCAACCAATGCACCCAGCGGAGCGTACTTACATGGCCTGGCGTTCGCATACCCAAATCCTTAATTCTCGTATCACTTTCTCTTCCATTTTTCTAACTCAATCATTCAACCACATTTTTCCTATTTCTGATATCACCTTATTCCCATTTCCTAGATCATTCTATTCTCATTTTCTAATCTCGAGTACCCGTCAAATTGCTTAGTTCCCTACACTTACTAATCCAACCTATACTTACCCCATGTTCATATCTAACTCTAAGCCAACCTTTCCTATTTATACACATCTATCATCACGCAACACTTTATATAACACAATCACGTAATATCACGATTCCAAGAAAAAGCCCAATATCAAATAACAATAATTCAGGCATTCAACCACACATACATAATTTCAAACATCAAATATCAAATAACATATTCAATCATCAAGTCATAAAACATCAAGTCCTGCATATAATACATAAATTCCAATTAAAGTATCAAGTATTAAAAGTCAATCATCAAGTCGTGCATATAAGACATAAATTCAAGTGAGGGTTTCTATTCTTTTCTTAAGTCATTATTATTTATTATTACCGGTTACCCTAAGGTTCATTAACATGCAAACTCACCCATTCTCAATCATCACTATACACTAATTAGATTTACATTTCCTAAGCTAAGGTAACATTCCCCCTTACCTTGCGTTTCCATATACACGTTCCGGTTTGTACGATAATGCCCGAGCGCAACGCAGTTTATTTCTCGCATCGCGGCTGGTCCTAAAGTTCTTCGTCGTCTCGTCATGCCATATAAAACAATAACAATCAATTTTTAAATCAAATTAAAACAGACACTTTAATGCTTTGCACACCGGAAACTAAAATAAACTAAATATAGAGTATCGAAACTTGACAAGTATTGTATTTAATTCCAAATGATAAAACAAAATACGTTGACTTATTGTAGTTTGGTTCAAAGTATTGCATCTCGAACATATTTCCGAACTGTAAAATTATTTGATTCAAGTTCATAGAATCAAGACCATGCCCTTTTCATTAAAAATAGTATATCTTCGTTTGAAAAATACGCTAACTTTCGAAACCAACAAAAGTATCATAATAGATTGAAACCACGTACCTTTCGGTACTTAGAACTATTAATTCTGAATTAACAAGAGAGTGTTCTTTGTTCAAAATGAGCAAAATCACATTTTCCAAATCCAAATAGTTACACCCTCCTTCAATTTAGAATTAAAGTTCAAGGTTTAACCCGAATTAACGTAGGCCGAATATATCGAATTCCTAATTAATTAGAGCATGGTTTAGTTTTATAATAGTACCAACCAACCAACCACAACTTAATTAATTAGGGACCCGTTACATTCAACAAAATACTCTTAAAACTAATCGTTCGGCATAACAGTTAATTCAACGTCAAAACAAATCAAAGTAGCTAATTAAAAACCATTATCATTAGTAATGTAATTAAAATAAACATAAACCTTAATACCCAAAAACAACTTAATGTTATAATTATTACTAATTAATATTAAAAATCAGTTTTATTATCACTATTAGAATCATCGTTACTATTAAAACATAACACAGAGTAGTTAAAAAGGTATTAGGGATTTACCCTCCGATTAGGCTTTTGAGGCAGTAGAGAGATCAAGACCGGTTCGATCAGCCCCAATCCATACCATTTATGGCACCACAGAGATCAGTTGGCAACTGAAGAAGGGTCAGTTCGGTTTGACACCGGTTCAATGCAAGGTTGACTGGTTCACAGCATCACCGTGAAGGGAGGACCAGCAACCATGGAGGTTCAGTCATGTGGCGTCGTCGCCGGTGCCAGGCGGAGGTGGAGGCTCCTGGTTCGCGGTGAAGGCTCCTGATTCGTGACTATCAGAGAGAAGAACTAGTGATGGCGGCTGAGTCGCGAGGAGACGGAGATGACGGTTGGGAATCTGTGGCTCGCGAGGAACAGCGGCGACAACCACGAATCCAGCGGCGGCGACATCCATTGTGCCAGTGAGTCGCGAATCGCGACTGAAGGGAGAGGGAACGAGCGCGTGTCGCGACTGAAGGGAGAGAGACGAGCGCGCGGCGGGCGACGGTGCCGCTTGGGACTGGCTGAGAGAGAGAGAGCGGCTTGGCGTGAGAGGGAGGAGAGAGAAAGAGAAACACGTTGGAGGGAGATGGGGGAAGGGGTTAGGGCCGGCTGCTCCAAGGAAGGAGAAGATGAGGTTCATACCCTCAGCACACTACACACACGCACATATCCTTTTTTTTTAACAAATACTTTTACTTATTTATTTATTTATTTATTTATTAATTTATTAAATAGAAATCAATGATATTATTATTATTATTATTTTAATATACAAATACTTATATTGCATCTATTTATTTATTTTCAATTTTTAATCCACGAAACACTTATAATAAAATTTAACTATCAAAGTAAATGCACATAAGAAAGTCATAGAGTTAAAAATCTGAAAGTATTAAACATAATTTAATATTAAATATATCAAAAGCAAAGTATAAAAAGTATATCATTCATATAAGGTAATTATCTTAAGGAGTATCAACAAATAGAATTTAATCATCAATTAAAATATTAATTATATATATGAAGGCCATAGAACCAAAAGTTTGAAAAACACTAAATATAATTCATTATTGAATATATAAAAGTTAATTAAAATCTTCAAAATGTTTATCACTATTTTAAAATGATGATTTTCTTTAAAAGGGTGCACTTGAAATATAATTAAATACTCTTTCGTAATTAGCATAATGTATTTTATGAAAATACCTCACACTTTTATAATACTAAAAGGGACCATAATTTGTTATTCCAAAACTTTATTGTTATTTGAATCTATTATTATTATAATTATACTAGGGATTAGAATTCGGGATGTTACAATTCTCCCCCACTTAGGAGAATTTCGTCCGCGAAATTCTGATCGGCGCAAGTGAATGGAGGGCCAACACTCAAATAGGGCCTCCGACTATTATATCCAACTCTTCTCGGGTTTACTCCCCCACTTATGATGCTCCTAGATCAATACTCTTTGGTGTTTCTCAAATCTATTCCCGACTTATTAGTCCAAAGTTGTTCCACGCTTATACCTTCTTTCCTTAACACCAATGAGTTCGGGTAGGTTCCTGTTTAGGATTTCTACTATGGTAAGATCAAGGTTCGCTGATCCGAGAATTCTTGACGTTTGTCCAAACAACTGAAACAAACATAACTATAAACAAGCACTACATGTAGCGCGAGGGTCTTAGTTATCTTGCAAGCTTAGAAGCATACTTCATGCCGATGTCGAACTCCACGAGTTTGCTATACTCTTCGCAAGGCATAGAATAGCCAATCTAGTAAGGAAGAATGTAGGTTAACCTGTCACTGACAATTTGATTGACCCATGAATTGTCAATTTGACAATAGCACGATAATGTGGGATAACAGTGAGCGGAATTACAATTCTCTTGGATGTCAACACCATTCTAAGTAGGGTAGGAGATTTTGCTGACTACACATTAGAGAGACTCAATATGATGAACTCATAAAATGTTACTCCAATCTAATGATAAGACAGTCTAGAACATTGTCACATGATAAGTTTTAGTATTGAACAAGGAATAGAGGACGAGGTTTCAAAAGTTTCTACCGGCATTGTTAGAGGCCCAATTTGACCTGATTCTGAACAAAGTAGAAGAAGAGAAGTCTAATTTGGCTTCATATCTTAGATTTGGTCAGAAATTAGAAGATAAACATGGACCTTATCTATTAGATTTAATTAAGATTTATTTTAGGATTTGTTTTACTCTTTAAATAGAGGATTTGTAAATAGTTTTCAGTAGGTTTTGAGATCATAGAATTCAATTAGGATTAGAGAGAGAGGTTAGTAACATCTATTGAGAGCAAGGAGGCAAGGCACAAATGTTGGAGATCATCACTACAAGAGAGATCTGCGTGAAGATTGAAGGTCTCTTGGAGAGTTAACCTGTATTGTCTATGATATGAGGTTTTCTCTTTGCTTCTGTTTTCTTTATTTCTATATGTGTAACTAAAACCTCTTGTTAGGAACATGGTGTAAATTGTATGATGTAACTTATTTTAATTTATGATTTAGTGTTTTCCTGTTTTTAATTCATGCGTTAATTGAGTTTTTATTGCATACGTAAAACTGATCACTTTATGTTTTGGATTTCTTAATTCACAACGAAAGTTGGGATTTTGAATAGGCCATGCAATTAACGGTATAATCAGTTTAGTTATAGAGATATGATTGAATGATTATTGACTTGGTAATTCCTTTGTGCTGAATTTGATATTTTCTAATATTGTAATTTGTTGAGAGATCAAGGATTAAGTATTTAGAGAATAAGGGTAATGTTAGAGAGATCTAACTATTGCTAATTGAGAGGAATTGTCCATGAATTAAAGGAAAATATAATTCATAGTTGAATAAGTGAATCATACAACGAAACCAAGTTCCTAACCTTTTTCTATTGCTTTCTATACATCTTATCTCCTCAATCTTTTTATTTTATTTTATTTTAAATTCTCCTTCTCCTTCTAAAATTCAATAACAAGTTGCATTAATAATTACAAATTGGTGAAAATTTATTAGAAACAATTTGCAATCCCCGAGTGGAACGATACTCACTTACTATCTGTATTACTTGTCGACCTAGTACTCTTGCTAGACAATCAACAAGTTTTTGGCGCCGTTGCCGGGGATTGAAATTCGATTCTAATTTCTTTTCGGTACTTTTTGAAAATTATTTGTGAATTTGTACTTCCTCATGTATAACTATAGTTATAACAATAATTCAAATTTTGATAGATTTAGTTTGTATTCTTCTCCCCCATATTATTATGCACAAAACACTAGTTGTAGTGAAAGCCCATTGGAAAAAGTTGCATATGAATGTATTCAAAGCGGAAGAATTTTACTTGAACAACTCAAAAATATGCAACTTCCATTGGAGCCTCACCCTCCAAAGAAAGCCCCATGGGAAATAGCTATAGAGAAATTGGCTCAAAACACTAAGGATTTTATTAAAGAGAGCAGAGAAAATTTTTAGCCAATCCCTTCCCCTATAGAGCAAATCCCTAGGGAAGTTGTGGTAATGGATGTGACTAATAATCAATTCCCTATGGAGGAGGAGAAAGTTGAAAAAATTGAAAAAGAAATTGTGCATGATAAGTTTGAGGAGGAGGATAAAAATACAAAATTAGAAGGTTTGAAAATTGTAGGAAAAGTTGACCCACCCTTGCATGATGAAATTGTTGTTATAGAAAATTTTATTAAATCTAATTCATGTTTGGGTGATTCAAAATTTTTCTATTATATTCAACCTTTGTGCTTTCATGAGAAAAATCTAAATCAATCTGAAGTTTTGTTAGGCAATAGGAAGCATGAGCAAGTGATCTTCCTGACTAATGGAGTTAACAACTTCATGATGGATGATGGAAGAAAAGAAAATTTTTCTAGGGTGGTGTATGGATTAAGGAACATACCCATTGACCCTGGTGGGTTTGAACTTAATTTTGAAATTTCCTTAATCCACCATCATCCTTATCAAAGGTCTTTCCTATGCGATGTGGGAGTAACACATTATTGTTGCATCACATCGGATTTGACCCATAGAATTTGGGATCCTGGTGGATTCCTTGTAAATAAGCAGTAGTGTAGGATTTTTTAGGTGTAGTTCTTAGGTAGTTTTTTTAAAAAAAGAAGAAGAAAAAAAAAAGAGGTACAGACCTTGTGCGCCCCAGGCGCACGCGGTCGCGCGCCTCAGGCGCGCCGGGCTGCTACAAGCCCTGTTTGGGGGAATTTCACTCCTACTTGGGGTGAAAAAGTTTAGTTTTGGGATCAAATTCTGATTCTACTATCTTATCTCTTAGGATTAGATTTATTTTTATCTCTAGGAAGTTTTTTTTATGTTTATCTTATCTTTTTAGCAATAGATTTTTTTCATCTTATCTTTTAGGATTAGATTAGTTTTATATATTTTTATAATTTTGTTTTTATCTTTTTAGATTAGATTTATCTTCTTAGGATTATTTTTAGAATAGATTTTTTTTATTTATTTTCGTTTTTTTTATTTTCTATTTTTTAGGGATAGATTTTTTGTAGGATTAGATTTGTATTTTTAGGATTTGGACCCCATTAGCCCCAATTTTTTTCAATATTGCACCCCAAGACCTGTACCTCACCAAAAATATTGTCCAGCTTTCTTAGGTAGTTTTAATTTTTATTTTGTAGTGTAGACTAGATTAGTTTGCTTGAGGACAAGCCAACACCTAAGTTTGGGGGAGTATATACAAAATAAAAACTTTTCAGATCTGAATTTTTTCTCCCATATTGGTATTGGTTTGTGTCTCTAGCAAGAGTAGGTAATTTTTCTAACCTTAGGACTTTTTCTCTAATGATGCATGTATATACTTAGTTTAGGACTGAAACTCATTGACTTTTGACTCTATTTGATTGAGCTGTAAATATGATTGTGAACGGGTTATTTCGACAAATGCTTTCAGAACTTGTGATTAGTGAACTGACTTTAGCCCTGTGAGATTTTGAGCCTTATATTGAGGGGTATGAATTTTATTGAAATATTCTGATATTGAGACCCCTATTCTTTCATGAGTGTGTTCACTTTGGTATTGTTCTAGAACTTGACCTGTGACCATTTCGAGATTGATAATTGATTGCATGCATTAAGATGATTAAGGCACTTAGGATGTGTTTTTGTGGCCTTCAGATGTTTTGCATTGATAATTTTCCCTTAATTGCCTATTTTGAGCCTTATGAGACATTATGATTTTTCTTTGGTACCTTGCATTTATTGCATATTCTTTGTAGTACCTTGGGAATTTTGAATGAGCAATTGAGAGGAATATAGAAAGAAAAAGTGAAAGTAATTGGTGAAAAGTGTATGAGTTCTATTTCTCTTGCAAAGAAAAAAATTAAAAAAAAAATAACAAATGTAAAGGAAGAGAATAGAAGAGAAAAAAATTGAAAAAGAAAGGAAGAATAAAATGTTCCTGATGTGAGTGTGAGTCTTTATTGTATTCATTGCTCATTCATGGTTTTTGAGGGAAACTTGCTTTTGTAAATATTTTTTTGCGAGTTAGCCTTAGTTTTATCCCTTCTTTCTTTTATCCCACCTGACACTTTTAGCCATGGCCTCATTACAACCAAAATTAAAGACCTTTTGATTTTTGCATACTTTCAATAATTTCAGTGGCGATTTTGGTCTATGGTCAAGCCTATGGTAACACATTATCATTGTTGAACTTGAGTGAATTGAAAATATGACCCTTATACACTTTTGAGAGAAACATTTGAGAGGTTGAGAGTGTTCACTAGCCTTGAGTTCTGATTGGGATTGTTATGATAATTAGTTTGTGATTGTGTAAATAGTTTGTGATAATATTTGTTGGAGTCTTGAGTCGTAGTCTTAGATGAGGTGTATATATGTTGATTTAGGGAGGTTCTCTTTTGTTTAGAATTTTATTTTACTTTTGCCTGGGACATGCAAAATGCTAAGTTTGGGGAGTGATTTGGGTCCAATATATAGTGATTTGAGCATGATTTAGACTCCATTTTACTATGTATTTGGCTTGTTTCTCTAGCAAATTTAGGACTTTTTAGTAGATTTTAATTATTTTTAGTAGTTTAGGGTCCTTTGAGCGTTTTGATCCGTTTGTTAGTGTTTCAGGTACTTTTTGGAGCTTAAATGGATAAAATATTTATGGACCTGAAAAAAGGACGAAAAGATCTTGCAAATGGAAAAGAACGGAGCAAAACGGAGTCGGGAACTACCCCACGCGCCTGAGGCGCGGGGACGGGTGCGCCTTAGGCGCGCCTGTATGGAAAAACACAAATTATCAAACCTGCGCGCCTGGGGCGCGAGGTCGCGTGCGCCTGGGGCGCGCGTGCATGTTGGAGGCCCAATTTGACCAGATTCTGAACAAAGTAGAAGAAGAGAAGTCTAATTTGGCTTCATATCTTAGATTTGGTCAGAAATTAGAAGATAAACATGGACCTTATCTATTAGATTTAATTAAGATTTATTTTAGGATTTGTTTTACTCTTTAAATAGAGTATTTGTAAATATTTTTTAGTAGGTTTTGAGATCATAGAATTCAATTAGGATTAGAGAGAGAGGTTAGTAACATCTATTGAGAGCAAGGAGGCAAGGCACAAATATTGGAGATCATCACTACAAGAGAGATCTGCGTGAAGATTGAAGGTCTCTTGGAGAGTTAACCTGTATTGTCTATGATATGAGGTTTTCTCTTTGCTTCTGTTTTCTTTATTTCTATATGTGTAACTAAAACCTCTTGTTAGGAACATGGTGTAAATTGTATGATGTAACTTATTTTAATTTATGATTTAGTGTTTTCCTGTTTTTAATTCATGCGTTAATTGAGTTTTTATTGCATACGTAAAACTGATCACTTTATGTTTTGGATTTCTTAATTCACAACGAGAGTTAGGATTTTGAATAGGTCATGCAATTAACGGTATAATCAGTTTAGTTATAGAGATATGATTGAATGATTATTGACTTGGTAATTCCTTTGTGCTGAATTTGATATTTTCTAATATTGTAATTTGTTGAGAGATCAAGGATTAAGTATTTAGAGAATAAGGGTAATGTTAGAGAGATCTAACTATTGCTAATTGAGAGGAATTGTCCATGAATTAAAGGAAAATCTAATTCATAGTTGAATAAGTGAATCATACAACGAAGTCAAGTTCCTAACCTTTTTCTATTGCTTTCTATACATCTTATCTCCTCAATCTTTTTATTTTATTTTATTTTAAATTCTCCTTCTCCTTCTAAAATTCAATAACAAGTTGCATTAATAATTACGAATTGGTGAAAAGTTATTAGAAACAATTTGCAATCCCCGAGTGGAACGATACTCACTTACTATATGTATTACTTGTCGACCTAGTACTCTTGCTAGACAATCAACAATACGCTTGACTTTTTGCATCATGATCATGAATTGTCATCTTTCACTAATTCATTTACTTGTCCATCATGCACTAATTCTGGATGGTGCACCGCATGCATTGAAATAGCTCAGTTTCTAGACTCTTCTACTGCATCTGATGATTCATATGTTATAGATTCAGATTATGCTAAGCCTAACCCCATATCTGTTATGCATGAGTCTGATTCACTTGTTCAGGTGCAGGCAGCAGAATCCATTTATGTTGTCCCTTTAGTTCCATCTATTATACAGGCACCCTCATTGGACCTGAAGCCCCTCCCTCCTCATCTCAAATATTCTTACTTGGAGGATGAGCAGAAACTCCCAGTGATTATCTGTACCTCACTTTCTGTTGATCAAGAGGAGAAACTACTGGATGTGATAAGAAAGAACAAGAGGACAATTGGATGGACTTTAGCGGATATTCCTAGAATTAGCCCCTCCATGTGCATGCACCGCATTTTGTTGGAGGATGGGGCTAAACCAGTGAGACAAACCCAAAGGCGGTTGAACCCCCAGATTCTTGATGTGGTTAAGAAAGAGGTCACCAAGCTGCTCCAAGCGGGTATCATCTACCCAATTTCAGATAGCACTTGGGTGAGCACAGTGCAAGTTGTCCCCAAGAAGTATGGAATCACAGTTGTCAAAAATGAAAGGGATGAGCTCATTCCTACTAGGGTGCAGAACAGTTGGAGAGTCTGCATTGATTACAGGAAGCTCAACTAGGCGACACGCAAAGATCATTTCCCTCTTCCCTTCATTGATCAGATGTTGGAGCGCCTGGCAGGTAAATCTCGTTATTGCTTCTTAGATGGTTTCTCTGGTTATTTTCAAATTTGCATTGCACCAGAGGACCAACATAAGACCACATTTACCTGTCCTTTCGTCACATTTGCATATAGGAAGATGCCTTTTGGCCTATGCAATGCTCCTGCCACATTTCAAAGATGTATGATGAGTATTTTTGCTGACTTGATCGAGCATTGCATAGAGGTCTTCATGGATGATTTTAGTGTTTATGGCTCCTCATTTGATGCATGTCTTGATAATTTGACTAAGGTGCTTAACAGGTGCATTGAGACTAACCTTGTCTTGAATTTTGAAAAATGCCACTTCATGGTAGAACAAGGCATAGTCTTAGGGCACATTGTTTCGCACAAGGGCATAGAAGTAGATCCTACTAAATTGCATGTTATTTCACACCTCCCTTACCCCTCTTGTGTGCAAGAGGTTCGTTCCTTTTTAGGCCATGCAGGATTTTACCGCAGGTTCATTCAAAACTTCAGCAACATTGCCCTTCCTCTACCCAAGCTGCTTCAAAAGGATGCCCCATGGGAATTTGGAGACCAATGCAAGAGGGCATTTGATGAATTCAAGAAAGCACTGACCACCACCCCCATCATCCAACCACCTGATTGGACCCTCCCATTTGAGCTCATGACTGATGCTTCAAATTATGCTTTGGGAGCAGTTCTCTCCCAAAGGGTTGGTAAACTGTCGCATGTGATTTATTATGCTTCTAGGACTTCAGATGCAGCACAGGTTAATTACACAACAACTGAAAAAGAACTTTTGGCTATTGTTTTGCACTTAACAAGTTTAGATCATATTTGTTTGGATCTAAGGTTGTAGTGTACACTATCATGCTGCTCTGAAGTATCTTTTGAAAAAGACAGATTCCAAACCTAGGTTGATTAGGTGGATGTTGCTCCTCCAGGAGTTTGATCTTGAGATTCAAGATCGGAGTGGTGCGCATAACCTTGTCGCAGACCACTTGAGCAGGATAGAGAGGGAGGAGGATGAATTTCCTATCCGGGATGACTTCCCGGATGAGTAGCTTTTATCTTTACATGTTTCCCATCCCCCTCCCCAAACTCCATGGTTTGTTGACATTGTTAATTAACTGGTTGCTTCTGTTTTTCCTACCTTGGCATCCAAAGCTCAAAGAGACAAATTAAAGAGCGATGCCAAGTATTATGTATGGGATGACCCATATTTGTGGCGTTTTTGCAGTGATCAGGTCATTCGCAGGTGCATTCCAGATCATGAGATCCAATCGGTTCTCAAGTTTTGCCATGCTTCACCAATTAGAGGCCACCTTGGGACTCAAAGGACCGCACGAAAGGTGTTGGATTCTAGATTTTATTGGCCTATCATCTTCAAGGATGCAAGCAACATCTGCAGCTCATGTGAGCAATGTCAAAGAGCAGGAGGCACACTTTCTTGAAGACAGCAGATGCCTCAACAACCTATGTTGTTCTGCAAGGTGTTTGATGTCTGGGGTATAGACTTCATGGGCCCTTTTCCTGTCTCTTTTGGTTTTCATTATATTTTTCTTGCTGTGGACTATGTGTCCAAATGGTTGGAAGCTAAAGCCATCCGGACTAATGACTCTGCGGTTGTTGTAGATTTTGTTAGGTCTCACATATTTTGTAGGTTTGGCATACCCAGAGCCATAGTCAGTGATCAGGGCACCTACTTCTGCAACAGATCCATGCAAGCCTTGCTCAAGAAGTATGGGGTTGTGCACAAAGTTTCCACACCATATCACCCCAAACCAATGGGCAAGCTGAGATTTCAAATAGAGAGATTAAGAGGATCTTGGAGAAGATAGTGCGCCCGAATAGGAAAGATTGGAGCACAAGACTGGAGGATGCTCTTTGGGCACATAGGACCACCTACAAGGCACCCATAGGGATATCACCCTATCGGGTTGTCTTTGGTAAGGCATGCCATCTACCTGTGGAGATTGAGCACCGTGCATACTGGGTAGTGAAGCAGTGCAACTTGGACCTTGATCTAGTGGGTGAGCAAAGGAAGCTTCAGTTGAGTGAGTTGGATGAGATCCGGTTGGAGGCCTACGAGAACTCTAAGTTCTACAAGGAGAAGACCAAAAAGCTCCATGATTGCTCAATTTCTAGAAAGGAGTTCTTGGTTGGCCAGAAAGTGTTGCTCTACAACTCTCGGCTTGGCCTCATGAGTGGAAAGCTCCGCTCCAAGTGGATTGGACCATTTATTGTCACTCAGGTGTTTCCTTATGGCACTATGGAGATTAGGAAGAGTTAGCTCTCAGTGATGAGGTCCGAGCCCTCGCGGCCGCCTGAAAAAGAAAGCAAAAGAAAGGCAGTCTCGAGAGTACAACAAGTGGGTCGTTCCGAGGAATTTCGCTGTAGGGGATCTAGTCCTCCGACGAGCCAACATCGGTCTAAGAAATGCCAAAGAAGGAAAATTGGTCAGGAATTGGGAAGGCCCCTACAGAGTCACCCCCAAGAACAGGGTCTGGGGCATACAGGTTGGAGACATTGACAAAGCAGCAACTAAACAACACCTGGAATGCTACAAAACTCAAACGCTACTACAGCTGATTCAGAATCCCACAAAGACCTCTGCAAAATTTCAACCCTGATTTTAAAATTCTGTTGTTTCAATTTTATCTACTTCATTGTCGTTTATTTTAGTATCTTTATGTTTTTGTCGTTTCAATACCTTATGTATTTAACATTCGCTGTTTGTAAACAGATTGAAAGAACTTAATGAAGATCTCTCTTTTTCCAGCACTTCATCCTCGAATTTTCTTTCTGTTAAAGTACTGACCCTTTCCTCTAGGCTCGCCACTGAGTCGAACTTGGGTGTTTATACATGTCTCTCCAACAGGGACTTATAAACTAATAATCACAAGTACTTTTAGAGATGCCCGGCTAAAAACTTAAACAGTTTCTCCAAGCCGAGGACCGAGGATCCCACCTTGGCCAAAGGTAGGAGATCCGAGATCTCGATAACAGACTATAACAATAAAGGATAAAACTCGATTACCGTGGAATTAAAAAGCTAAAGATCAAAATAGCGGAAGAAATTGCGAACTTCAAAAGCAATAAATTCATTGTCGAATAGCATCAAGATCGTCAGAACACCGATCATATTACACAGTCAACTACATCATCAAACTACAAAAGAAATATACAAAAAAAAAAGATCTAATCCTCGTCCTCGGAAAGCACAATGGTTGACCCATCAAAGTCAGCTTCTTCTTCATTATCTAAGTCCAAGGGATTGGGGAGATCCGGCGCAGACAAATCCACCTCTCTATCGCCTTGGGCATAGTCGATAATACGATCACCATCGACCCCAAAGGTCGAATTTGCTCCGATAACTCGGATCCCAGGATTCATTAAACTCAGCTGCTTGACGGCGTTTATAAAGGAATCATTCACTGCATGATCCCAGTTGATATGATTCCGTTTGGCCAAAACCTTGTGTTTTAAAGCCTTCCGACGAACTTTTTCAAGATCAACTTGCAAATGAGTTATCGTATTCTCTGCATCAGTTAACCGACCCTGAACTCCTTCGAACTCAGTATTTCTGTGCCGAGCTTCAGCCAATTTTTCTTCAACAGTTTGCAGCAACCTTCTCGTTTCAACCTCCTTCCCAACAACATTTTCCTTGGCCTTCACAGCAGCTTCCCGAGCCTCCTCGGATACCTCAAGATTTTTCTGGAGATTGGTGTTGGTCTCCGTCAATGCTCGGATGTTAGCCTCATTCTCCCTGATCTGAGCAAGTAGACCTTCTACTTGAACCGCGGAAGCCCTCCTTTTCTCCCTCTCAATCGGCGAGAGAGATGAACTTATCTCTTCGGCATTTGCCGCCACATGAAAGACGTAGCTTGCCGCCCTCAGCATATTCTTAGCCAGCAAATTATAGTTGTTCCTCAAAGTGTTGGCTGTCTGATCCGACAACCTCTTCTTATCGTTGGGAGTGTAGATCAAATTCACATATTTTTCCCGCAGTTTCCGAGCCCAAACGGTCTCTTCCTCGGGATCAGATATTACAAAATCAAAGTTCCTGTCAGGAGATTTCAATGGCTTCAACAGGTCAACAGCTTTACCCTTTCCCTTGTCTAATATGGCTCTCTTAGACAAAGGTACTCGGTCTTCTTCCTCTTCCTCTTCAACACCAACTAAAGGAATCGCAGTAGCAACCTCGGTCGCACGAGCAGATGGTGCTTGGACATCCTGCACAATTTCCACCTCAGAAGGTGGAGTCGACGCAACGGTCACAGATGGGGTGGCCTCGGAGGAGGCGGCTACACTCGGGGACCTGGCTGCTTCACCCGACCTAGACTTGGCAAGCTCTCTCATACGGGCAGCAACTTTGTTCTCTTTGGCCATTCTGACTGCAAAAAGAAAAGTCCAAAAACATGGTTAAAATTTTTTTTAAAAAAAAAATTCATTACCAAGTTCGGCTTTCACAAGTTCATTGGGGAAAATGACAATGTTCCTAATATCAACCTGACCATTCTCTCTAAGATATTTGTAAAAGGTATCACAAGTGTGCCTCTCCCCTTCCGACAACTCCGTGTCATAGTGATATTGGTAAAGCTTTGGGCTCCTATTGTAAAAATCAGAAGACCACGACAGGGGGAACCGAGGATGACCATCCTCCATAAACCAACAAACTCCCTTTCCGACGAACTGATACTTGAAAAATAAAGGCTTAAAGGTTTTCCACGAATCGGTAATCTTAGAAAATAGGGCATAATTATTGCGTGCCTTCAGCGACACCCATGCCCTCTTGATCGACCCCTTCTCGAAAATGTTTATTTGGGGTACATACAACCACAGAAACGCTTTGAGTGAGCACGTCAACCTTCGGGCCTCACAAAACTTTTGGAATGCCCGAGCAAAGGCCCAACCACTAGGATGTAATTGGGTAGGGGCCAAACGCAGCCTCCGCAGCAGAGCCATCTCAATATCCGAAAAGGGCATCTTAATGCCTAGCTTTATAACAACTTCCTCGTACATAAAGAACTCCTTGCGGTTCTCTTCAATTAAGGTGCAAACCCGGTCGTTAACCGACGGAGCACTAATGGCATAAGAGGTCCCAGCCTCATCCAAGGGGCAGGGGAGCACATGAGCTCGGGTGTGGCCTAAATTGCTGTTGACCAAAGCTGATCCTGTACCAAGCACCTCCAGATCAACCCAATCGTAAGCTTCAGAGTTTGGAGTCACTGGAAATTCATGAGGATGCGAGACGCACCGACGAACCATACCTGGAGAAGGGAAGACTCGGCGTCAGAATCTATAAAATTATAACTTTCAGATACCCTAACCCTAGGTCGATTTGTCCTATAGCCGAGCCTACTACATCTTCCCCTAACCTTTACGGTTTTTCCCCAAAAGCGCCTTTCCCTAGAACGGTTCGAAGTTGAACGGTTTGAGAAGCGAGACGCCACTTGCGCCCGCTCCTCCGCCAACTGATACGCTAACTTTCTGCTTTCTTCCTCTGCGAAATTTTGGGGAAAATCCACCGCTAACGGTGTCTCCACCGCAGGATGTAACATCCTAAAAATTAATATTAATATAATAAATTTATAAAATAATATATATAAACATTTATTTAAGGATAGAATTAAGTCATAGAAGTTGTATAAGGGTCGTGGGGTAGTAAGAGGCATAGGCCGACCTAGTGTGAAGATGTAGGACCTCTGGCCGATCCCGGCCGAGCTAAATGGGGTAAAACGTGAAGCCTGTTGTCAAGCTCGGATTAGCCGACCTCCGCGCACCTCACATTATCATCCGAGAAGGAAGCTCGGACTACCGATGTTCCTCTACACCGAGCCGACGTATCCTAGCTCCTCCGTGACAGCTCATGTTGAGCTGTTGGCCCATTGGGTTTCGCACCATCCGTACTATGTACTATCATTCACTTTATGTCACTATCATTGCTTTATGTCCTTTTCAAGTCACTATTCATGGCTTCCTTTAGAAGCCATTGAATCCTGTCCACACATTCTAGCTTCTCCAAGAAGCCTCCAATGAGGACCACACAAATAATTCCTCTAAATGAATAAAAGAATATCCAAACACCACATAACACACTTTGCATTCTCTCTCTTTCTCCTTCGTCTCTCTCTTTTCTCTCTGAAGCCCCAAGCATCAACAACTTCCATTTCTCCCTTCTCATCCACGGAGATAACTCTCTCTCTCACGAACGCCTCCCTCTCCTCCACCACGTGGTACCAACCGGAGACCTTCCTTCCTCCGTTCTTCTTTCCGTTTCGGACGCCCCTGGACAGCCGGTGTTGAGTGTGCAGCTTGGAGGAAAGGATCCAAGAGGTGTGAAGCTCACAAGGTCAAGCATCAAGGGAAAGCCATTCTCAACTCTCAACTCTTATCTCACACGGTTTGAGGTAAGGAGTGAGTGTTACCTCTACTTGAGTTTGGGTTTCTAGGGTGTTCATAAAGGGTACTAAGAGTGGGTGTTAGATTAGGGAATGAATATAGGTTAATGTTAGAAAGAAAAGGTAAAAAGGGTAATGGGAACCAATGAATGAACTAGAAACATGAAGTTTAGGTGAAGAGGGAATATTATGTTCTTGAGTATATGCTTATATTTACATGATGGACTGGTTAAATGCTTTATTCATATTGTTGTTGTGGTATAAGTGTTTATGAGCTTTGATATTTGCTATTTATATCTGTGGCCGAGCTGAGAGAGGTTGAGAGTGTGTATGGGAACATGGTAAATATTGAAAGTAGGAGAGATAAAGTAATAAGTCAGATAATGAGAAAGATTAATGGAAAAAGGGGAATGGTTAAATGGGCGGAGCCGAGAGAGGTCGAGCTAAGAAAATAATGAGATTAATGTAAAGAGGATAATTTAAAGGGTTGAGCCGAGATAGGTCGAACTAAAAGAGATGATTAAAAAGGCTAAGAGGAATTAAAGAGAAATGGTTGTGTGATCGGGTCATAGCAGACGCGTACTGGGTGCGTGCATTGATCGCGTAAGACGCATACTGGGTATGCGCAGCTGTAAGACGGGTACTAGATACTCGCAGTTATGATTCACACGAGGTTCCGAGCACGGAATCGGTGGAATGTGCTCCTGGTCATAGCAGACGCGTACTGGGTGCGTGCATTGATCGCGTAAGTCTCCGAGATGCGCCGCTGTAAGACGAGTACTGGGTGCTCGCAGTTATGGACACTCCTTACTCCATAGAATGATCGGCGGTAGTGCTCCTGGTCATAGCAGACGCATACTGGGTGCGTGCATTGATCGCGTAAGACGCATACTGGGTATGTACAGCTGTAAGACGGGTACTGGGTACTCGCAGTTATGGACACTGATCGAGGCCGTACCCGATCAAAATAAAAGGTGTTTATTCTGTAGTACTAGGAAGGTGATCCTAGGTCGTTTCCCAGCGAATATCGGTCTAGGCAAAGTATCAAACACGTAGTGTGCAGTAAAATGGGGGGGTTTTTGTGTGTGACAAATGTGAAGAACAAAACACAAACAGAATATAAAAACTAAGAAAATCAGAAACAAAAGCGGGCAAACCCCTTTGGTTACGTACACTACTCAATCCTAGCTCACTAAAGATCGATTCCTCTCCTCTCCTCTGTCCAACTCGTGATAACCAAATACTAAGCGAAAATTCAGTTATCACTCCAAACCCTAACTTCTAATTAAGCATCAGAAACCAGAATTGGAGTTTTTACGAGTTAATACAAATTAAGCATTTATATTCATGTATTATCTCTACGAAATGGAATTAAGCAAACCACTACACATCGATAAACATGAAAACAGAGAAGAGAAAACGAAATTGCATTAATAACAAGAGCTCAAGAGTAGATAATACAATACCAAAGGGATTAACCCTTGAAGTCTAGCCTTCCATGGCCATAAATGAAGAAAAACGAGTAGAAATGGGGAAGAACAAAACCCTAGCAGCCACCATCACTTGGGAGAGCCAAGAGAGAAGTTCTAACCTAGAGAGAGAGTGAGAAATCTGAAATGAAAGTGTGTTCTTGGAGGTTACACGAATTTCCCCTCTTAAGACACAAAATGGGCCTAAAACATGGGCCCAAATCCTAAGAAACACTATTCTGAACATTACAATTAAAAAGGGACCTAAATGCAAATTACAATCTTCACTTCAATACTTCAATCTTCATTTCCAAACTTCCCAAAGTGTCCTTGTGCCAAATATTACCTGAAAATAGAAATAGAATTAATTAGGCTAAATAATTCCAAATTAAACAATATTCGAAATATTAGTCCAATAAACTCTAAATCAATAAATCAAGCTAATCAATGTCAAATGGGCAACAAGTATCAATAATAGGAGTAAAATAATGCAAGGAATAATGGGAAATAAAATGCTCATCAAATACCCCCACACTTATCCTTTTGCACTCCTGGGCAAAACCAAAAAATAGGACTATGAAGATCAATATGCACCAAAGTGAATCATGCAACAAGATGACTACAACTAAGAAATGCAAACCTAAGAGATTACATACTTCACAATGAATTCTAGGAAATGCAAAGAAATGGGCAAACTCAAGCACACAAAATGGTTAAGGATCAAAGAGTCAAAGCATCCGCGAACATCATCCAATTACTTCAAGTATGCAAAGAAACCAATGACATCAAGAGGATAGTCACAAAGATGATAGAAACTCACAAGGATCACTCAAAAGTGTTTACACTCAAGTGTTTGGGGTTAATCATTATTTACACTCAAGGCACATCATGAAAAACAAACACAACCATAAGCTTGACAAGCCTCTAACATCAACCATCAACACACATGCACAAAATGATCAAAAGGTCTTTTAAGGGTTGTAATGGGGCCAAGGACAAGGTAGGATAAAAATATGGGAATGTAGCTAAAACCAAAGGAATAGAGGAGCAATGGGGAATAAGTAAAAAGTAAGCAAAATCCACCCCAAAATCAACTACCACTAATTCCAATCCTCTTTGCCTCAACAACCTTTTATTCACTTTTTTTTTCTCTTCTTTTTTTTTCTTTTTATTTTTGCATTTTTTTTTGTATTTTTGTCTTCTATTTTTTTTTTGTTTTTGAGAGATATACAAAAATAAAAGAAGAAACAACACAAATGGCATGAAGATGAAGCCATAACTATAACAACCAATGAGGCAAAACCAAGAACTCAACCAATTAAAGCATAAAGCACACTTCTTACCTAATACCCATTCCCAAAACAATTCCAAAGCTCCAAAATTCCCTAAGGTTAGGACAATCATGGTTTTTCAGTCATAGGCTTGTAATGAGCTAAAGAACAAGGAAAGGGATAAAAAGGCTCAAAGGGGCTAGCAAAGGATACATTCATTCAAGGTAGGCTCATATGGCTAGTAGCTTATTCAAGAAAGAAAGTGCCTAAATCATTTCAAAATGTGCATGAGCAATCAAGTATCAACAAGAGTCAAGTCAAGTTCTAGAGTGCAAGTAATCCAGAGTGCAATCACACATGAAAGAAAATTAGGTGGCATATATAGCAATCCACCCACAATTAAGGCTCAAATCCTCACAAAAGGGACAATTCTATCACAGTGTTACCACCTCTTAATTATCAAAAGCAACTTTACACACAGAAATGCATGAATTCAGACACAAGATACCAAAACTCTACTAAAGTGAAGCAAAAACATGCAAGAAAATGCCCAAAACTAAGCAAAACCTAAAAAAAAATCAAAGCAAAATATGCAACCTAAACTACTCTCCCCCCCACACTTAAATCACACATTGTCCTCAATGGAACACAAATAGCAGAATCAGACAGATATAGACAAGTGTAATAAAAAGAGTAAGGAAGGAGAAAAGGAGACTCCCTAAGTCATGGTTGTTCAAATGTGGGGTCGACAAATGAGGCCTCCTCCACAGGTGCATCATCCAAAGAAGGGGTGGTTAGGAAAGGCTTGAGTCGGTGGCCATTGACTTTGAAGCTCTTGTTCGTGGACTCACTCTTGATCTCCACAGTGCCATAAGGAAACACTTGGGTGACTACAAACGGTCCAATCCATTTAGAGCGGAGCTTTCCACTCATGAGTCCAAGCCTAGAGTTGTAGAGCAAAACTTTTTGACCAACCAAGAACTCCTTTCTGGAAATGGAGTTATCATGAAGCTTCTTGGTCTTCTCTTTGTAGAATTTGGAGTTCTCATAGGCCTCCAAGCGGATCTCATCTAGCTCACTCAACTACAGCTTCCTCTCCTCACCCGCTTGATCAAGAGCTAAGTTACATTGCTTCACAGCCCAATATGCACGGTGCTCTATCTCCACAGGCAGGTGGCACGCCTTACCAAAGACAACCCGATAGGGTGACATCCCTATGGGTGCCTTGTAAGCGGTCCGATGGGCCCACAGAGCATCCTCCAATCGTGTGCTCCAATCCTTTCTATTAGGCTTCACCATCTTCTCCAAAATCCGCTTGATCTCTCTATTTAAAATCTCTGCTTGCCCGTTGGTTTGGGGGTGATAGGGTGTAGAGACTTTGTGCACAACCCCATACTTCTTGAGCAAAGCTTGCATGGATCTATTGCAGAAGTGTGTGCCTTGGTCACTGACTATGGCTCTAGGTATGCCAAACCTGCAAAGGATATTAGACCTGACAAAATCTACAACAACCTGAGCATCATTAGTCCTGGTGGCCTTAGCTTCCACCCATTTGGATACGTAATCCACAGCAAGTAAGATATAATAAAAACCAAAAGAAACAGGAAAGGGGCCCATGAAATCTATACCCCAGACGTCAAACACCTCACAAAACAACATAGGTTGTTGCGGCATCTGTTGCCTCCAAGATAGGGCGCCTCCTGCTCTTTGACACTGCTCACACGAGCTGCAGATGTTGCTCGCATCCTTGAAAATGGTAGGCCAATAAAATCCAGAATCCAGCACCTTTCGTGCAGTCCTTTGAGTACCAAGGTGGCCTCCCACTGGTGAAGCATGGCAAAATTGGAGAACCGATTGGATCTCCTGGTCTGGAATGCACCTGCGAATGACCTGATCACTGCAAAAACGCCATAAATAGGGGTCATCCCATACATAATGCTTGGCATCGCTCTTTAATTTGTCTCTTTGAGCTTTGGATGCCAAGGCAGGAAAAACAGAAGCAACGAGATAATTAACAATGTCTGCAAACCAAGGAGTTTGGGGAAGGGGATGGGAAACATGTAAAGATAAAAGCTGCTCATCCGGGAAGTTATCCCGGATAGGAAATGCATCCTCCTCTCTCTCTATCCTGCTCAAGTGGTCTGCGACAAGGTTATGCGCACCACTCCGATCCTGAATCTCAAGATCAAACTCCTGGAGGAGCAACATCCACCAAATCAACCTAGGTTTGGAATCTGGGTCTTTTTCAAAAGATACTTCAAAGCAGCATGATCAGTGTACACTACAACCTTAGAACCAAGCAAATATGATCTAAATTTGTCAAGTGCAAAAACAATAGCCAAAAGTTCTTTTTAAGTTGTTGTGTAATTAACCTGTGCTGCATCTAAAGTCCTAGAAGCATAATAAATCACATGCGACAGCTTACCAACCCTTTGGGAGAGAACTGCTCCCAAAGCATAATTTGAAGCATCAGTCATGAGCTCAAATGGGAGGGTCCAATCAGGTGGTTGGATGATGGGAGTGGTGGTTAGTGCTTTCTTCAATTCATCAAATGCCCTCTTGCATTGGTCTCCAAATTCCCATGGGGCATCCTTTTGAAGCAACTTGGAAAGAGGAAGGGCAATGTTGCTAAAGTTCTGAATAAACCTGCGATAGAAACCTGCATGACCAAGAAAAGAACGCACCTCTCGCACGCAAGAGGGGTAAGGCAAATGTGATATTACATGCAGCTTAGCAGGGTCAACTTCTATGCCCTTGTGCGAAACAATGTGCCCTAAGACTATGCCTTGTTCTACCATGAAGTGGCATTTTTCAAAATTCAAGACAAGGTTAGTCTCAATGCACCTGTTAAGCACCTTAGTCAAATTATCAAGACATGCATCAAATGAGGAGCCATAAACACTAAAATCATCCATGAAGACCTCTATGCAATGCTCGAGCAAGTCAGCGAAAATACTCATCATACATCTTTGAAATGTGGCAGGAGCATTGCATAGGCCAAAAGGCATCTTTCTATATGCAAATGTGCCAAAAGGACAGGTAAATGTGGTCTTATGTTGGTCCTCTAGTGCAATACAAATTTGAAAATAACCAGAGAATCCATCTAAGAAGCAATAATGAGATTTACCTGCCAGGCGCTCCAACATCTGATCAATGAAGGGGAGAGGGAAATGATCCTTGCGAGTCGCATGATTGAGCTTTCTGTAATCAATGCAGACTCTCCAACTGTTCTGCACTCTAGTGGGAATCAGCTCATCCTTCTCATTTTTGACAACTGTGACACCAGACTTCTTGGGGACAACTTGCACCGGGCTCACCCAAGTGCTATCTGAAATTGGGTAGATGATACCCGCTTGGAGCAGCTTGGTGACTTCTTTCTTAACCACATCAAGAATCTGGGGGTTCAATCGTCTTTGGGGTTGTCTCACTGGTTTAGTCCCATCCTCCAACAAAATGCGGTGCATGCACATGGAGGGGCTAATTCCAGGAATATCCGCTAAAGTCCATCCAATTGCCCTCTTGTTCTTTCTTATCACATCCAGCAGTTTCTCCTCTTGATCAACAGAAAGTGAGGTAGAGATGATCACTGGGAGTTTCTGCTCATCCTCCAAGTAAGCATATTTGAGATGAGGAGGGAGGGGCTTCAGGTCCAATGAGGGTGCCTGCATAATAGATGGAACTAAAGGGACAACAGAAATGGATTCTGCTGCCTGCACCTGAACAAGTGAATCAGACTCATGCATAACAGATATGGGGTTAGGGTTGGCATAATCTGAATCTATAACATATGAATCATCAGATGCAGTGGCAGAGTCTAGAAACTGAGCTATTTCAGTGCATGCAGTGCACCATCCAGAGTTAGTGCATGATGGACAAGTAAATGAATCAGTGAAAGATGGCAATTCAAAATCATGATGCAAAATGTCAAGCATATGCTCATCTATCAAATCATCAAGCAAGTCCACATGGAAAACAGAGTGATCCTCAGGAAAATGTTTCATAGCATGGAAAATGTCAAATCGGATCACACTGCCATCAAACTCCATGGAAAGTGAACCTGAATGCACATCTATCTTGGTTCGGGCTGTTTTCAAAAATGGCCTCCCCAAAATAATAGGAACAACATTACGGGGAGAGTCATCTTCCATATCAAGTATGTAAAAATCAGCAGGGAAGATCAACTCTTCAACCCGAACCAAGACATCCTCTATCAAACCTGCGGGGTGGGCAGTACTTCTATTTGCCAATTGAATCACCACACCCGTAGGTTGAAGAGGTCCAAGAGAAAGAGACTTAAAAACAGACATAGGCATGACATTTATGGATGCTCCTAAATCTAGCATAGCATTTTCAAACTTAACATTGCCTATGATGCAAGGTATAGAGAAAGTTCCAGGATCCTTACATTTTTCAGGAATGTGAGGGATAGGTTTACCTATGAGAGCGGAGACATTCCTTCCCATGCTTATCCTCTCATTGCCCTTGAGTCTTCTCTTATGAGTGCACAACTCCTTAAGGAACTTCGCATACCTTGGAATCTGTTTTATTGCATCAAGAAGGGGTATGTTGATTTCCACCTTCCTGAATGTGTCAAGAATGTCCTTGTCCACCTCTTCCACCCTTTTGTTTTGAGGCACTCTTGGTGGGAATGGAAGAGGAACAGGAGGAGGTTGTAGGACAACAGCAGGGCTTGTGGTTGAAGTCGAGGAGGGTTGAGTTGGATGATTCTCTTTGGTGCTAGCATGCTCACCTTCATCTACCACTTGGCTCTTCCCTTTAGAGGAAGCTAGAGCATCATTGTTGAGGTGAGGTTGTGGTGTGGGTGTGACAATCTGTTTTCCCGACCTCAGGTTGATGGCACTCACATTCTGATTCTGAGGGTTGATCACAGTTTGGGATGGCAACTTGTCAGAATTTTGAGATTGCAAGTTGTTGAGAGAAGTTGCCATTTGACCCATCTGATTTGTCAAAGTCTGAATGGATGCCTCTTGTCTCTGAATGGATGCTCTAGTCTCTTGTTGAAATTGGAGGTTTTGCATGGTCATTTACCTCACCAACTCCTCCAAGGTAGGTTGGTTGGATGGAGGGGCTGATGGTGCAGGATGAACCACTTGCTGCTGTTGTTGTTGCCTTTGCTGCTGGATTGGAGGAGGTACATATGGTGGTCTACTCGGTCCAGCGGTGTTCTGAAATGGAACATTAGGAGGAGGTTGTTGTTGTTGATCAGACCACTTCAGATTGGGATGGTTCCTCCATCCAGGGTTGTATCTATTGGAAGAGAGGTCATGATTATGTTGTTGTGGGCCTCTATTGTTGTATATGTTTGCTGCATAGGCCTCGGGTTGGTCACCACTTGTCATCGGCTGTTGCTGCTGAAGGGAAGGGCATGCATCTGTGGGGTGCTCAATGGATGTGCATATGCCACACACTCTAGCAGGAAGTATCATCTTTTTCTGATTGATAGCCAATTGTGTGACCAATGTTGTGAGAGAATCAATTTTCTGCTCAAGCTTCTCAACCTTGCCCGAGTCTGCACCAACATCATTTACATCCCTCACAACTATTGCATCACTGTTGCTTCTTGCATGGAATTGTTGACAATTGGAAGCCATCTTCTCAATTTTGCTCCTGGCTTGTAAGGGTGTCATATCTCCCAATGTACCACCACTTGCAGCATCTACCATGTTTCTTTCCATGAAGTTGAGACCTTCATAAAAGTACTGGATGAGAAGCTGCTCTGAGATCTGATGGTGAGGGCAGGAAGCACACAACCTCTTGAATCTCTCCCAATAATCATAGAGACTCTCTCCATGTTGTTGCCTGATACCAGAAATTTCCTTTCTGATTGCAGTGGTCCTATTTGCAGGGAAGAATTTTTCTAGAAATGCCCTCTTCAAGTCATCCCAGCTTGTGATGGAACCAGGGGCCAAGTCAGATAACCAATCTTGTGCTAGACCCTCTAAGGAATGTGGAAATGCTCTGAGACAGACATGATCCTCTTGCACATCATGTGGTTTCATTGTGGTGCACACTATATGGAATTTCTTGAGATGCTTATGAGGATCCTCACCTGCAAGACCATGAAACTTGGGCAACAAATGGATTAGTCTTGTTCTAAGCTCAAAAGGAACATCCTCATCAGGATACCGGATACACGAGTCTTCAATAGTGAAGTCAGGTGCAGTCAGCTCCCTAAGTGTCCTTTCCCTTGGTGGGGGTTGAGCCATGTTATCACAATGTATAGAATCAGATTGAATAAAAGTAGAAGGAATAGAAGAAATAGAAACAGAATCAGAATTAGATGGACTATAAGATGACTCTGACTCACTACCTAATGACTGATTCCTATTTTGTCTAACTAATCTGTGATAAGTTCTATCAATTTCAGGCTTGTAAGGATGCAAATAACTTGGGTTGCCCCTAGTCATGTACTGAACAGAACAACATCAACCATAGCATACTGTAACAGATATGCATGACCAAAATCGGCAACAAAATTTATTATTTTTTAAAATTTTTTTCTTTATTTTTTCAGCATCCTAAAATCATGAAAACATATCACAGAAAGTTTGAGGACAAAATTCAAAAGGGAACCAAGTCAAACAAATAAGTTACAAACAAAAAAGAAGAAAAATAAACTTGTAAAATAAAAAAGAAATAGTAAACAACCGAATTTTTGGGGCCTTCCCATTAGCTTATTTGGAAAATTCTCTTCGATTTGATATAAAATTCGTCCAATTCCGAGTTACGGATCAAAAGTTATGGCTGTTTGAAATTCGTGCTGATAAAACTTGAAAAAGGTTTTCTGCAATTCACAACCAATGATGATCTGAGTGACAGTGGCTTAACAAAACATCATCATATGATAATAGTAGTGTGGATATAAATTTTCGTGCAAAAATACCACCCACAACTATGTGAACTAGCAACCACAGAATCAATCAAATACACTAATTGCAACAAAACAGCAAACAGCGCAACTTCAACCAGTTATCAGAATTGACTACTAGACCCTAAATCAGACACGACACACTATAATAACTATACTAACTACGACACTAACTAACTACTAATGACCTTTGGCAAGAACCGATATTCCCCGGCAGCGGCGCCAAATTTTGATCGAGGCCGTACCTGATCAAAATAAAAGGTGTTTATTCTGTAGTACTAGGAAGGTGATCCTAGGTCGTTTCCCAGCGAATATCGGTCTAGGAAAAGTATCAAACACGTAGTGTGCAGTAAAATGGGGGGGTTTTTGTGTGTGACAAATGTGAAGAACAAAACACAAACAGAATATAAAAACTAAGAAAATCAGAAACAAAAGCGGGCAAACCCCTTTGGTTACGTACACTACTCAATCCTAGCTCACTAAAGATCGATTCCTCTCCTCTCCTCTGTCCAACTCGTGATAACCAAATACTAAGCGAAAATTCAGTTATCACTCCAAACCCTAACTTCTAATTAAGCATCAGAAACCAGAATTGGAGTTTTTACGAGTTAATACAAATTAAGCATTTATATTCATGTATTATCTCTACGAAATGGAATTAAGCAAACCACTACACATCGATAAACATGAAAACAGAGAAGAGAAAACGAAATTGCATTAATAACAAGAGCTCAAGAGTAGATAATACAATACCAAAGGGATTAACCCTTGAAGTCTAGCCTTCCATGGCCATAAATGAAGAAAAACGAGTAGAAATGGGGAAGAACAAAACCCTAGCAGCCACCATCACTTGGGAGAGCCAAGAGAGAAGTTCTAACCTAGAGAGAGAGTGAGAAATCTGAAATGAAAGTGTGTTCTTGGAGGTTACACGAATTTCCCCTCTTAAGACACAAAATGGGCCTAAAACATGGGCCCAAGTCCTAAGAAACACTATTCTGAACATTACAATTAAAAAGGGACCTAAATGCAAATTACAATCTTCACTTTAATACTTCAATCTTCATTTCCAAACTTCCCAAAGTGTCCTTGTGCCAAATATTACCTGAAAATAGAAATAGAATTAATTAGGCTAAATAATTCCAAATTAAACAATATTCGGAATATTAGTCCAATAAACTCTAAATCAATAAATCAAGCTAATCAATGTCAAATGGGCAACAAGTATCAATAATAGGAGTAAAATAATGCAAGGAATAATGGGAAATAAAATGCTCATCAGACACTCCAATATCCGACCTTAAATGGTGTAAGACATGCATTGGGTGAATGCATCCGAGAAGAGTAAAACATTGGAAGCTATGTAAAAGTGGAATAATAAGTAATGAATCCGAGATAGAGATGGCAATCCGAGGTAAGAGAGTAGTGGCTGAGAAACTGAGTGTAGGAATTAAGGAAAGAGGATAAGGGGAGTTAATCGGGTGAACCGAGCTAAGCGAGATGGTGTGTATGTGAACCGAGCTAGATGAGATTGTATGATGTGAGCCGAGCTAAATGATGATGATGTATGCATGTGATTATATGGTTTGATTACTTGTTATTTTTATGCTAACTGACTACTTGTGTTTGGCTTGGTAGTTCGGTATGTCATGTTAGAAACTGCTTATTTAAGTTCTGTGTAATGCTCACCTCCTTACCATTTTTCAGGTACTGAGCCCGAGCAGATGCAGTCCCCGGCCGAGCAGGTTCACTCTCCCTCACTGGGAGAGTAGGTCATTAGAGTCGGATAGCCTAGATGGGCCTCGGCCAGTTGGCCGAGCTAAACTTTTACTGAACATGTATTTTGAATATGAACTCGGAAAATGTGTTTTGTATGAGTCTCGGCCAGTTAGCCGAGCTAAAATACTTTTGTATTTTTGGATTAATGATCTCGGTGTAGCTATGTTTCTTAACTTTGATTTTATGATGTATGAAGTCTTCCGCTGTATAACTCTGATGATTTGGTATTAATGAAAAGAAATTTTAAATCCCTAATTTTCGGGTTTAAGGGTAATTATTATATAGGGTGTTACATTTTTGGTATCAGAGCAGTTTCTCCTCGGCCTATTGGAGTTGCAAAGGACTCTAGTGGTTACTCACCAAGAGAGTGACAAATAAGTAAAGTCTAGAAGTCTAAGTTAGACAATAGAGCTGATAGATGTATATGTTTATGTATATATATATATATATATATATATTTAATTATTCGGTGGTTAATTGGCTTTCTCTCCATGACCGAGCAGCATGGCTGGGAGAAGAGCTGATAACGACCGAATTGCTGCTGTGTTGGAAACGCTGGTTCAACTGCAGCAGAACCAAGAACAGGCTCAGCAGAACCAGGCTGAGAACCTCGCTCAGAACATCGCCGCAGCCGCAGCAGCTGCAGCTGCCGCCCTTCAGCCTCAACCTCCGGCTGCGGTCGAGATCGACTGGATGAGCCGATTTCGGAAGAACGAGCCACCTTGGTTCGAAGGGGGTTACAATCCTGATGGAGCTCAAAGATGGCTCCAGGACATTGAGAAGATTTTCCTATCTCTGCAACCGCCCTATGAGTACAGGGTGAGGTTAGCTGAATTTGTGCTGGCGAGTAAAGCCGAGCACTGGTGGGAGCAGCAGAGCCGTGGGCTGGAAGCGGCTAATGAGGTCATTACTTGGGATTTGTTCCGAGCTCGATTTATCGGAAAGTACTTTCCTGAGGATGTCAGGAGAGAGAAGGAGCTCGCCTTCCTCAAGCTGGAACAGAGGAACTTGAGTGTCGGGGAATATGCTGCTCAGTTCGAGGATTTGATCCGTTATTTAGGAAGCTACCGAGATGCCTATGAGCGTACCAAGTGCATCAAGTTTGAGTCGGGTCTCCGTGACGATATTCGGCTCGCATTCGAATATCAGAACGTGGCCAATCTTTCGCAATTGGTGAACATGGCTAGCACCTATGAGAAGGGGCTCAAGAGGAAAGCCGACAGAAAGAGGAGCAGGTCGGCACAGAAAGCAGTTGGGCCGATCAGAGGGAAGGGAGCTGTTCAGAGATCTGCTCCCTATGTGAATTTGAGCTCAAGAGTGTCAACGACTCTGAGGAGCGGTGGTCAGATGGTGGTTGTCCCTGGTCCCTATCCGATATGCCAACACTGCGGGAGGAAGCACAGGGGAGAATGCTGGAGTCTGGATCCGACCAGAGCAAGAGGATCCTGTTTCCGATGTGGTAAGCCTGGTCATTTTGCAGCTCGGTGTACCGAGAATATTGTGAAGGAAGAAGTCAATGTGGCAAAGGCACAACAGGCTGGTGTTAACCGACCAATGCAGAGAGGCAAGGTTTATACCATGGATGGTGAAGAGGTGACTGATGCTGACGAGCTGATCCGAGGTAATTGTCAAGTAAACAGTATTCCATGTGCCGTGTTATTTGATTGTGGAGCCACACATTCTTTCATTTCCCTTGACTGTATGAACAATCTAAAGCTATCCCCAGTAGAGATGCCTTACAAACTATCCATTTCTACCCTAACCAATTCTTCTGTAATTACTTCTAAAATGTGCTTAGAGTGTCCTATCCATGTATTAGGCAGAGATTTTAAAGTCAATTTGATTTGCCTACCCCTAACCAAACTAGATATCATCCTCGGCATGGACTGGATGTCTCAACACCATGTCCTGCTCGACTGCCGAGAAAAAACTGTCATCTTTAGTGGCCCTTCTGTTGCAAAGTTAGAGACAACAGAGGAACCGACATTAGACCATATTCCTGTAATCGGAGAATTCCCAGAGGTTTTCTCGGACGAAATGCCTGGCTTACCGCCGAGAAGAGAAGTAGAGTTCAGTATAGACCTTATTCCGGGAACTGGACCGATCTCAATTGCTCCGTACATAATGGCACCTCCCGAGCTGGAAGAGCTTAAGAAGTAACTGGAAGAACTCTTGGCCAAAAAGCTGATCAGACCGAGCGTGTCGCCTTGGGGAGCTCCGATCTTGTTCGTTAAAAAGAAAGATGGTAGCCTCAGAATGTGCACTGATTATAGAAAGCTCAACGCGGTAACGGTGAAGAACAAATATCCGCTCCCTCGAATTGACGACTTGTTAGACCAACTTAAGGGAGCGTCGGTATTCTCTAAGATTGACCTCCGATCAGGATACCACCAGATCCGTATCCGAGATGAAGATATTCCGAAAACAGCTTTCAGGACGAGATATGGGCATTTTGAGTATGTGGTTATGCCCTTCGGACTTACCAACGCTCCTGCCATCTTCATGGACTACATGAATAGGATCTTCTGACCCTATCTGGACTCGTTTGTGATAGTCTTCATCGACGACATCCTCATCTACTCTCGGAGTCCGAGTGAACATGAGCAGCACTTGAGAACGGTATTGCAGGTTTTGAAGGACAAGGAACTCTACGCCAAGCTTTCTAAGTGCAGTTTTTGGCTCAAAGAGGTTCATTTCCTCGGACATGTGATATCCGAGCACGGTGTAACAGTTGATCCCTCCAAGGTAGAAGCTGTACTCAAGTGGGAGAGACCCAACTTGGTAACCGAGATCAGGAGTTTCCTCGGTCTTGCAGGATACTATAGGAGATTCATTGAAGGATTTTCCAAACTGGCTCTACCATTGACCTCGTTAACCCGAAAGGATGCACCTTACCAGTGGTCCGAAGTGTGCGAACAAAACTTTCAAGAGCTAAAGAAGAGGTTGACGAGCTCGCCCGTGTTGATTTTGCCTGATCCGACCACAGCCTTTGACGTGTTTTGTGACGCCTCGAAGCAGGGTCTCGGCTGTGTGTTCATGCAACAGGAAAAAGTGGTGGCTTATGCCTCTCGGCAACTTCGGCAACACGAACAGAATTACCCCACTCATGACCTCGAGTTGGCAGCTGTGGTGTTCGCCCTTAAGATTTGGAGACACTACATGTATGGCACGAAATTCGAGGTGTTCAGTGACCACAAGAGTCTCGTCTATCTGTTCGACCAGAAGGAACTGAACATGAGGCAGCGCAGATGGGTAGAATTCTTGAAAGATTACGATTTCAACTTGCACTATCACCCTGGAAAAGCCAACGTTGTGGCCGACGCACTAAGCAGGAAAAGCCTTCATCTGAGCAATATGATGGTCCGAGAGATGCAGTTAATGCAAGAGTTTAGCGATCTTAACCTCGGCATACAGAAGAAGGAAAATAGTGTGGTGCTGGAAATGCTGCAAGTAACGAATGATTTTGTGGGATTTATCAAGGAAAGACAGGCCGCCGACCTAGAGCTCCAGAAACTACTAGAAAGAGCAGCAGACAAGGATGAACCCGACTTCACTAAAGGACCCGATGGTCTCGTACGATTTCGGGGCCGAGTTTGCATTCCTATGGACTTTGAAGTCCAAAGAGAATTGATGGAAGAAGCCCACAAGACAAAGATGAGTCTACACCCAGGAGCCATAAAGATGTACCAAGATCTGAAGAGGTTATTTTGGTGGCCGAAGTTGAAGACCGATGTGGTAGATTATGTATCTCGGTGTTTGACATGCCAGAAAGCCAAGATCGAGCATCAGAAACCAGGAGGATTACTTAAATCCTTGGAGATTCCGCAATGAAAGTGGGACAACATTTCGATGGATTTTGTGTCGGGTCTACCGAGAACAAGGTCAGGGCAGGAAGCCATTTGGGTTGTGGTGGACCGACTTACAAAGTGCGCCCATTTCCTGCCGATCAGTATGAAGTACAGCCTAGAGAAGCTGACGCAACTATACATAAAGGACATTGTTCGGCTTCACGGTGTTCCGAGCAGCATAGTGTCGGACCGTGATCCTCGCTTCTTATCCCGATTTTGGCAGAGTTTATAGCAAGCCATGGGTACAAAGTTGAGGTTTAGCACAACTTATCATCCTCAGACCGACGGGCAATCCAAGCGCACCATTCAGACTCTTGAGGACTTGCTGAGAACATGTGTGCTTGAACAGTCGGAAAGTTGGGAAGCACTTCTGCCCTTGGTCGAATTTACCTACAACAACAGTTTCCATTCAAGTATAGGAATGGCTCCTTTCGAAGCATTGTATGGTCGGAAATGTCGGACGCCGTTATGCTGGTTCTAGATAGGATAAAACTTGTTGATGGGTCCCGACATTGTGCATGAGACAACCGAGAAGATCCGAATGATACAAGGAAAGATGAAAGCAGCTCAGGATCGACAGAAGAGCTATGCCGACAAGAGAAGAAAACCCTTGAACTTCATTGAGGGAGATCATGTATTCCTGTGGGTGTCCCCTGTAACAGGTATCGGCCGAGCTATCAAATCAAAGAAGTTGACCCCTCGGTTCGTCGGACCATACCAGATATCGGAGAAGGTTGGACCTGTAGCCTACAGAATTTCTCTACCTCCGCACTTGTCTAAACTCCATGATGTATTTAACGTCTCACAACTTAGGAGGTACATTCATGACCCCTCACATGTGATAGCAGTGGACGAGCTGCCGCTAAAAGACAACCTGACTTTCGAAGTCCTTCCAGTCCGAGTTGAGGACAAACAGGTCAGACGGCTTAGAGGGAAGGAAATCTCTTTGGTTAAGGTCGTCTGGAATCGGAATGATATGGAGGAAGCTACTTGGGAACTCGAGGAGAAGATGAAGCAGTCATATCCGCAACTGTTCAATGCCGAGTAAATTTCGAGGACGAAATTCCTGTAAGTGAGAGAGGAATGTAACATCCTGAAAATTAATATTAATATAATAAATTTATAAAATAATATATATAAATATTTATTTAAGGATAGAATTAAGTCATAGAAGTTGTATAAGGGTCGTGGGGTAGTAAGAAGCATAGGCCGACCTAGTGTGAAGATGTAGGACCTCGGACCGATCCCGGCCGAGCTAAATGGGGTAAAACGTGAAGCCTGTTGTCAAGCTCGGATTAGCCGACCTCCGCGCACCTCACATTATCATCCGAGAAGGGAGATCAAACTACCGATGTTCCTCTACACCGAGCCGACGTATCCTAGCTCCTCCGTGACAGCTCATGTTGAGCTGTTGGCCCATTGGGTTTCGCACCATCCGTACTATGTACTATCATTCACTTTATGTCACTATCATTGCTTTATGTCCTTTTCAAGTCACTATTCATGGCTTCCTTAAGAAGCCATTGAATCCTGTCCACACATTCTAGCTTCTCCAAGAAGCCTCCAATGAGGACCACACAAATAATTCCTCTAAATGAATAAAAGAATATCCAAACACCACATAACACACTTTGCATTCTCTCTCTTTCTCCTTCGTCTCTCTCTTTTCTCTCTGAAGCCCCAAGCATCAACAACTTCCATTTCTCCCTTCTCATCCACGGAGATCCCTCTCTCTCTCTCTCTCACGAACGCCTCCTTCTCCTCCACCACGTGGTACCAACCGGAGACCTTCCTTCCTTCGTTCTTCTTTCCGTTTCGGACGCCCCTGGACAGCCGGTGTTGAGTGTGCAGCTTGGAGGAAAGGATCCAAGAGGTGTGAAGCTCACAAGGTCAAGCATCAAGGGAAAGCCATTCTCAACTCTCAACTCTTATCTCACGCGGTTTGAGGTAAGGAGTGAGTGTTACCTCTACTTGAGTTTGGGTTTCTAGGGTGTTCATAAAGGGTACTAAGAGTGGGTGTTAGATTAGGGAATGGATATAGGTTAATGTTAGAAAGAAAAGGTAAAAAGGGTAATGGGAACCAATGAATGAACTAGAAACATGAAGTTTAGGTGAAGAGGGAATATTATGTTCTTGAGTATATGCTTATATTTACATGATGGACTGGTTAAATGCTTTATTCATATTGTTGTTGTGGTATAAGTGTTTATGAGCTTTGATATTTGCTATTTATATCTGTGGCCGAGCTGAGAGAGGTTGAGAGTGTGTATGGGAACATGGTAAATATTGAAAGTAGGAGAGATAAAGTAATAAGTCAGATAATGAGAAAGATTAATGGAAAAAGGGGAATGGTTAAATGGGCGGAGCCGAGAGAGGCCGAGCTAAGAAAATAATGAGATTAATGTAAAGAGGAATAATTTAAAGGGTTGAGCCGAGATAAGCCGAACTAAAAGAGATGATTAAAAAGGCTAAGAGGAATTAAAGAGAAATGGTTGTGTGATCGGGTCATAGCAGACGCGTACTGGGTGCGTGCATTGATCGCGTAAGACGCATACTGGGTATGGGCAGTTGTAAGACGAGTACTGGGTACTCGCAGTTATGATTCACGCGAGGTTCCGAGCACGGAATCGGTGGGATGTGCTCCTGGTCATAGCAGACGCGTACTGGGTGCGTGCATTGATCGCGTAAGTCGCCGAGATGCGCCGCTGTAAGACGAGTACTGGGTGCTCGCAGTTATGGACACTCCTTACTCCATAGAATGATCGGCGGTAGTGCTCCTGGTCATAGCAGACGCGTACTGGGTGCGTGCATTGATCGCGTAAGACGCATACTGGTATGTGCAGCTGTAAGACGGGTACTGGGTACTCGCAGTTATGGACACTCCGATATCCGACCTTAAATGGTGTAAGACATGCACTGGGTGTATGCATCCGAGAAGAGTAAAAGATTGGAAGCTATGTAAAAGTGGAATAATGAGTAATGAATCCGAGATAGAGATGGCAATCCGAGGTAAGAGAGTAGTGGCTGAGAAACTGAGTGTAGGAATTAAGGAAAGAGGATAAGGGGAGTTAATCGGGTGAACCGAGCTAAGCGAGATGGTGTGTATGTGGACCGAGCTAGATGAGATTGTATGATGTGAGCCGAGCTAAATGATGATGATGTATGCATGTGATTATATGGTTTGATTACTTGTTATTCTTATGCTAACTGACTACTTGTGTTTGGCTTGGTAGTTCGGTATGTCATGTTAGAAACTGCTTATTTAAGTTCTGTGTAATGCTCACCTCCTTACCATTTTTCAGGTACTGAGCCCGAGCAGACGCAGTCCCCGGCCGAGCAGGTTCACTCTCCCTCACTAGGAGAGTAGGTCATTAAAGTCGGATAGCCTAGATGGGCCTCGGCCAGTTGGCTGAGCTAAACTTTTACTGAACATGTATTTTGAATATGAACTCGGAAAATGTGTTTTGTATGAGTCTCGGCCAGTTAGCCGAGCTAAAATACTTTTGTATTTTTGAATTAATGATCTCGGTGTAGCTATGTTTCTTAACTTTGATTTTATGATGTATGAAGTCTTCCGCTTTATAACTCTGATGATTTGGTATTAATGAAAAGAAATTTCAAATCCCTAATTTTCGGGTTTAAGGTTATTTATTATATAGGGTGTTACACAGGATCCGCCATACGATGGCGGAAGGGTGAGGGTAAGAAATCTAAGACCTCCAAGTCAGAAGAGGATGAAGAAGAGGAGGAAGAATCCTCAATGTCACTCAAATTTGAAATCTTAGACCACTTTTCATACCATGACCATTTGTTGTCCATGATTAAATAAGAAACCTAGAAAAGAAACCCAGAAGGAAACGCAGAACCTAACGAAAACTAGGAAACCAGAGCCTAAGAATTTGGAAATGAACAGTTCAACGAAAAAGAATCAAAGTACCTGAGATTTGAAGACTAGCACGAACCGGATTGGCATAGTGAAAGGGAAGCAAAAAGCTTCAAGAGAGGATGACAGAAAGAATGTGATGGAGAAGAGTCTGGAATCCAAGAAATGAAATCGCAGGAGTGAGAATGAGATATCAGAAGTGCAGGGTTTGGAAGAAAGTGAGAGTGGGGAAACTGAAAGGACAGTTGAAGTTCAAAATGGAACTTCCCCCCCCCCCCCACGATTCTGAGTAATTGGGCTTGGAAGCAAAAGGCCCAATTTTGCATTGAGCCACGAAAAGCGAAACGTGACGCGTAGCCACTAGAGGGGATATTTGAAAAACCCAAAAGCCAACATGCACAATAATGGCGCAACTGACACATGCAACACGTGTCAACAGAAGGGCACTCAAATGTCCTGTCAAACAGATGAAGGGACAGCGAGGCGCATTGAGTTATCCAAAAGTCATTGCCCCATTTCGATCATGACACTCGGCCTCTCCAGCCTCAACTTCAAAGAACTCTCAGCTCGGCTCAAGACTCAAAAAGTCTTACCGAGCTAGGGGGCTTATGTGGTAGACCGACCCTCGGTCCTACCCTTACAATACTCGGCCGACCAAATTTATCTATCTGTCAGGTCACGCCTATCCAGGCCGAGCGCTTGTTCTAGGACCCACCCTAGCAACCTTGGACCGACCACATGGGCCTCACCCCTTAAGGGTCCGAGCTAGGGGCGCGTGAGCCTAACTCTCCACAGGGATAAGGACTCCCAACACAGTATAAGAATGAATGACTCATCCCTTATCCTAAATGGGACACGTTAGCTGCCTTGCTGGACCTCCATACAGGCCCACAAGGTACAATGCCACCCCTATAAATAGCTGTCTCCAGCAAGGGGCTCAGGTACGTTCTCTCACTCCCTAATCGCACATTTGCACACACCAGTGATTAGGGAAACCCTAGTTGTCCCAACTGGACATCTAGCATACCTAAGAAATCACACAGTAACACCAGATCATCCTCTAACTCTCTGGTCTTTCCATACCTTTGAGCTAGGGGTATCCCTTGAACACAGTGTCTTAGACACAACATGTTGTTTCTTCTTTTCTTTTTGTATATCTCTAAAAAAAATATAAGACAAAAATACAAAAAAAAAAATGCAAAAAGAAAAAGAAAAAAAAAGTGAATAAAAGGTTGTTGAGGCAAAGAGGATTGAAATTAGTGGTTGTTGATTTTGGGGTGGATTTTGCTTACTTTTTACTTATTCTCCATTGCTCCTATATTCCCTTGGTTTTAACTACATTCCCATATTTTTATCCTATACCTTGTCCTTGTCCACATTACAACCTCGAAAAGACCTTTTGATCATTTTGTGCATGTGTGTTGAAAGTTGATATTAGAGGCTTGTCAAGCTTATGATTGTGTTTGTTTTTCATGATGTACCTTGAGTGTAAATAATGATTAACCCCAAACACTTGAGTGTAAACACTTTTGAGTGATCCTTGTGAGTTTCTATCATCTTTGTGACTATCCTCTTGATGTCATTGGTTTCTTTGCAAACTTGAAGTAATTGGATGATGTTCATGGATGCTTTAATCCTTAACCATTTTGTGTGCTTGAGTTTGCCCATTTCTTTGCATTTCCTAGAATTCATTGTGAAGTATGTAATATCTTTGGTTTGCATTTCTTAGTTGTAGTCATCTTGTTGCATGATTCACTTTGGTGCATATTGATCTTCATATATATATATATATATATATATATATTCCTATCTTTCGATAGTGCAAAAGGATAAGTGTGGGGGTGTTTGATGAGCATTTTATTTCCCATTATTCCTTGCATTATTTTACTCCTATTATTGATACTTGTTGCCCATTTGACATTGTTTAGCTTCATTTAGTGATTTAGAGTTTATTGGACTAATATTCCGAATATTGTTTAATTTGGGATTATTTAGCCTAATTAATTCTATTTCTATTTTCAGGTCATATTTTCACAAGGACACTTTGGGCATTTTGGAAATGAAGATTGAAGTATTGAAGTGAAGACTGTAATTTGCATTTAGGTCCGTTTTTAGTTGTAATTTTCAAAATAGTGTTTCTTAGGACTTGGGCCCATGTTTTAGGCCCATTTTGTGACTAAAAGAAAGGGGAATTCGGCCAAACCTATACCACCCTCATTCATTCACGTTTTTCACTCTCTCTCTCTAGAGTAGGAGAAGCTTAGTTTGCTCTCCATAGCATTTGGTGGCTGCTAGGGTTCCCTTTCATCATTTTCTTCCACGTTTTTTGTTGATTTACGACCATGGAAGGCTAACTTCAAGGGTTAATCCCTTTGGTATTGTATCACTTACTCATGAGCTTTTGTTCTTAATGCTATTTCAATTTCTCTCTACTGTTTTCGTGGTTTATCTCTATTTATGGTTCGCTTAGTTCTATTTATTAGCGATAATCCATGAGTGTGAATGCTTAATTTATGCTAACACGTAAAAACTCCAATTCTGGTTTCTGATGCTTAATTAGAAGTTAGGGTTTGGAGTGATAACTTAATTTTCGCTTAGTATTTGGTGTCACGAGTTGGACAGAGGAGAGGAGAGGAATCGATCTTTAGTGAGCTAGGATTGAGTACTATACGTAGCCAAAGGGGTTTTCCCGCTTTTGTTTCTGATTTTTTTTTAGTTTTAATATTCTGTTTGGTGTTTTGTCCTTCACATCTGATACATACAAAAACCCCCCCATTTTACTGCATACTACGTGTTTGATACTTTGCCTAAACCGATATTCGCTGGGAAACGACCTAGGATCATCTTCCTAGTACTACAGAATTAAACCCCTTTTATTTTGATCGGGTACGACCTCGATCACTCTGGAGAGTGGGGAGGGGTCTTTTGAGAGTCACGGTCAGAGGCCAGTGTTGGAGCCATGAGTGAGGGAGGGAGAGTTTGGCTAAGGGATGAAGGATGAGTGCCATGATATGCACGAAGGAGAGCATGTGTGGGATCTATGAGGACGATGGGAATAAGGAATTTTCCGATGTTGGTGAGCATGTGTGGGATCTATGAGGACGATGGGAAAGCACAGGAAGTTTATTAGAAGATTCTCCGAGAACCAGATGAAGAGGAAAAGCGATTAAGAGAATCCACTATGGAAAAAGAACAAATTGATGAACCAGAGCTGGATGTATCGGTGTTGTGGAAACCTCGACCGAAGGAAAATAACTAAAAAGGAAGTGGGAAATGAATCTGTTGGGTCACTGGCAAGTGCATCAGATCGCATACAAGTAATATAGTAGTGAAAAGTATAGTAACGAACCCTGAGGATTAGTGTTATGGCAAATATCACCCTAATATGGTTAAACTAATGAAATTAGATTTGAAAAGATTTATTTAAAAAAAAGGAATAAAAAGTTGTAAAATTGAAATAGAACTATTAAAGCAGAAAAAGCTAGGAACATGGTTTCAGAGATCAGGATTGTAGCACTAAGTTTTATGAAATTCAATCTATTTTAGTCAACAACGATTCCGATATGGTAGTGAAAGTGTGATCCCTCGTCAAATTCGTTTCTAATAAATGCGAAAAGCCCTAATTCCTTATGAAACTTCTAGCTTTATAACCATTAATTATATTTTGCACTGCCGGATTCCTAATGTTATATAAGTCGCAAATGTATTCCTACTCTCTTCTTGCGGAGTTATAAAGTTTGATTGCATGGTCAATTCAATACTCAAGTTTCCACTTTGTTCTATTATGTCCCAAAACATAGATTAATTTCTTCTATACTTGCATTAAAACTCAATCAAACAATTGACTAAAAGTAGAAATTCATTCATAAAACAAAGGTATTAAGCAATATCCATACTCATCCACCACATTCCTATGATGAAACTAGTGATCCATTACAAAAAAAGAAGAAGAAGAAGAAGAAGAAGAAAAAAGAAGAAGAAGAAGAAGAAGAATAGATAAACTCCATAGCCATGGATTAGAAGTTACCCAATAGCAATCCGTCCAAGAATGTCACCTTCTCTCCGGTATTGTTGATCTTCTCTTGATCTCTATTTGTCTCTCCTTTTCTGAGTTTCACATCTATTTTTTATTCACTAACTGATTAACAAATAATCCTCATTCTAGTCCTAAATATAATTGAGGAAAATAAAATCCTAAATCTATAAGATTTAATCTTTTATCTCCAACACGAATTATCAGATTTATCTATTATATCTAATTGAGATAGAGATAGATCCTAAACTAAGAAGGAGTCTTCAGATTTAATCTTTTATCTCTAATTGGAGAAGAAATCAATTCTAAATCAGAGAGGATTCTGAAGCTTCTAATTGTAGGGTTAACCAAACCGAGACCATCCTTGACCGACCTAGGTCCCTTCACTCAAGGCTCAGCGACCAGACATGTAACACTAGTTTTTAAATCTCTAATTATAATGTTAAGTAAAGAATTTTGTATTAGTTAACACTATAATTAATGAAAAATTTTAGAAAAATTTTGACAGAATTTACGTTGTTTTTCTGACTATCCCAAATTTCATCTTCAAGACATGTTGTAACATCCTACTTTTTAATTACGTTATTAATTATTAAATAAAAAAATTTTAGGAAAATTTGACGGAGTTTACTTTAAAATATTGAATTTTCCCTTTTTAAAATATCTAAATATAACCTGTCAGAACAAGATACAGTAAAAATATAACAGTTTCAGGACATCACAGAGAAGGATATTTAGATATCCTTTATAGATGACGTCCACATAGTTGTTTAAAAAAATTTTAAACATTTACAAACTTAAATAAATTTATACATTTCAAAAAGTAAAACGATAATAGGCCTAATGATTGCATCGTCTATGATTTCCATAATCATAGTGTAAAGATACACTCCACTAGTAGGAGTGTACTTGTCCTCAGCAGTCGGGAATTTACGGTTTCTCCGATAAAGGTACTTAAAATATCAACTTAAGAGGGTGAGATATTCATTCAAAATCAAGGGAAACAATTAAAAACGATAACAAGATATAAGGAAAATGTATGTTTTAGGTAATTAGTAAATATAACAATATATATTTCCATATAATTCATTTATTCTTTTCTTTCTCCTTTTTCACATTTGGTACTTTTCGTTTACCTTTATTCATTTCATAACTTGGCATATACATTATCATTATCATAATTATCAACGTAATGTTGATAATACGTACACATTCATAATGCAATGCAATGCAATGCAACTTCTCCATGTATCATTGGTTTTCTTTTTTTTACTTTTACATCGTAGTCATTGCTAAGTTTCTTTTTCATTTAACATCGTAGCTTTTGCTACGCTTTCTTTTACTTTTATCTCACATCGCCCTCCACACTTTAGGAAAGACCGATTAGGAGTAAACGTTCCTCTACCATTGCATACTGTACTTCACGATACGTCCATCATACAGTGTAGGAACCATCCTCCGTAGTCACGAAGTATATAAGTGACCGATGGAACTACTATAGTGTGCACAGGACCAATCACCAATTCAACCAGTACTTCACGATACGTCCATCATACTGGTCTCTGCTGGGGTAGATCAAAGTCCCCTATAATAGTTCCCGTGATTATTTCATAAGCACAATCAAATCACTATAATACTCTCGTCCATTAATTCTATGAATCTTCACGATGCGTCCATCAATTCATAGAACCTGGCCTTCACCTCATCTTTCCCAATTCCTAACGCCCACCACACTTCTTGAATTCACGTGTTTCTACTTCATTTTAATGCATTGATTATCAAACCTTTAATTAATCATACCAATTTGGATGGGAGTTCTTACTCGGGTAATTGGTCATAATTATAAAATATAGATATGCAAGCATGCAACATTAATAATAATAGCTATAACATTCATTCATCCAAATTAGTGACATTCAAGCTTAAAATTACCATTCCAACATCAACATCATCACTAATTAGTGTGAACCATAGGTTTAAGAACCAATTTAATTTCACATTTAACACGTAATAATAATCTCAATGACAATGATAATCATATTAATTTCTTCATAATATTAAAATTTCCAAACATAAGCATTATCATCATCATGCATCAACTAACATGAATCTTAGGTTCATGACCTAAATGAATTTATAAATCATACACTCATCAAACATACACATCAATATATACATATTATCATAATTAATCCCTTCCCCTAATTAAGAAAAATACCTCCCCTCTTACCTTTAGGAAAGAGAAAGAGAGAAAGAAAAAGAGAGGGTTCTATGGAGAGCACCACTTCAAGCTTTAATTTCCACCCATAAGCTTTAAATCCTTCTTCTCTATCACTTTTTAAGCTTCTATGCCAATTCCTATAGCAAGAGCTCTTGATTTGGGGTTTTTGGGTTCATGGGTTTTTGGGTGGATTTGAGAGGATTTGAGAAGAATATGGAGATTTAGAGAAGAAAAAGCATGGATTTGTGATGAGAATCAAGTTGGGAATGATGATTTATGGATCTTTTGGTTTGATTTTAAGATTATAAAACTTAGGGTTTTGGGTAGAAAGAAATCGGGTTAGAGAGAGATTGAAGGGTTGGTGCGTTTTGGGCAAAAATGCAGCAACACCAAATTAAATATGGTGCCGCGCGCCTGGGCACAGGCGGTGGCGTGCTGGGCGCGCGGGGTCTGCTGCTGGTGCGTGCATTTTTTCCTGGTGCTGACGCTGGATCCTGGTGCGTGCGGGATTTGATTCTGGTGCATGGCTGGTGCACCAACTGGTGCAGGTTTGGTGCCACGGTGTTGTCAGCTGGTGCGTCCCGTCTGCGCACCGGTGCATAAATCCTGCGCATCGGTGCATGGTTTTGGCTAGCCAGTGCGTCTCGTACGCACCGGTGCAGCCGGTGCTATTTTTTTTTAAACTCAATCTATTACTTAACAAATGCAGAAACCCCTCCATCCTCCGATTCATTGTTCATATCCACGTCGGCACTATGCTTCCCTCGGTTTTTCCTTTTCAAATTGTGTTTTTGCCTTTTGCAGCTTTACAGTTATGGATTCTTTGCGCCGTTTTCTCAGTCTTTTTGCATGCTGCAATAACTTCTTCTGACCAACATAGCACATATGGCTATGTTTCCTGTCCCCCTAGACTGTTTAATTAATTGTACATTCCCTTCGTACCTCTTCTTCCCCTAAAACCTATTCTATAATTTGTATGAATCTATGGTTATATTAATTGTTGTAAGTGTTTCTGCTTTTTCTCTCTTTAAATACCGCAGACGTTTGTGAATCATGTTGTGTATCAACCAGTTAACCAACTTCATGTAACTGTTCTTATATTCTATCTTCCCCCCTTTTTTCCACTTTTAAATTTCTCTCGGCTTCACCTTCCATGGGTATTAAGTTTGATCTTTTGACTTCTGTTAAACTCCAGCGGGAGTCATATCGATTCAGAGTTCGTGTTGTTCGTAAATGGTTTGTTCCTGGCTTTATAAATCCACAGCAACCTATGTCAATGGAGCTCATTCTTATGGATGAGAAGGTGATTTCTAAATTTTCTACAACAGGCATCTATTTTAAATCGACTATGCCAAATTTTGATATGAAATAATCTCTGAATGCTAAATATATTGTTTCTCAGTTGGTTTATTTTTTATTGTTTTTTAACAGGGACATAAGATTCAAGCAACCGCCCGTAAATCAGTTCTCTATAAGTTTTCTGACGTTATAAAAGAGGGTGTTGTGTACCGTATGTCATACTTTGGTGTTGTTGCAAATTCTGGATCTTATCGTTCAACTTCCCATGAAAATAAGCTTATTTTCCTCCTGAGGACCACCGTCTCTGAGGTTGATTTCACGTCCATTCCTTTTTATGGACTGACCCCAACAACCTCTGAAGTTATTTCATCAATCACCTCTGACTATGACTATCTCATTGGTAATTAATTTTCGTGAACTCATTTTCCATTACGAATAAATTTTTTTTTGTGCCTATTTTATTCTATGCCTGGTTTCTTTTGTAAATAACACTGAATTTTTTGAAAGCAGATGTGGTTGGTCTCATGACTGCTATTTCTTCACAGCGAGAGTATCTCCGTGATGGAAAGGTTACTAAGATGATTGTTATTGACCTAACTGACCTCGGGTACACGCTTCATTAGCTGAATCTACGCGTTTGCTGACCCTAAGGTTTTTATTGGACAGTTCATAATGTAGGACTAATTTAATGAATTTTTTGTAGTGGTAAAATTGAGTGCACTCTCTTCGGTGACTTTGTTGATCAACTAATGGGTTTTATCAACGATGGCCATGTTACGGCTCCAATGATTGTTCTTCAGTATGCGAAGGTCAAGATTTTCAAGGGTATGTGTATTTTTTTCGTCATGCTTCTGTCATCAATTGTGTTAAGTTAACTGTATTGTCTTTTCTGGTCATTTTTTAGGTAAGCCGGTCGTTCAGAACTGTATGCATGCATCAAGGTTGCTTATTAATCCTGACATATCCGACGTTTCTAACTTGAAACAGAGGTTTGTATCGTTGTAGCCATTGATATATTTAACCTTTTTTCTTGACTCAAGTAATTATATATATATTCCATAGGTTTATAATTATATGTTGTTTCATCATTGCATTAGTCTTCTTTGTTTCTGCTTCTCAAGACTGTACCTCGTTTGTTGTGGGCCCCAAATATTCGGTGGAGGATGAATTTCTGAAGTTGCATCCAAAGAGGACAATTGAAGAACTTCTTTCTGTTTCTCAGATTGCCTTTAATTGTATTATGGACGTTTTCTTTCCATGCCGTAATATTTTTTAATCCCTTTTTAATTATCTAACAATTTTATTTATGCCAGAATGGTATGTCCATTCTACTTGCTACAGTTAATGATGTTATGGATGATGGTCACTGGTGGTACCCTTCTTGCAAATGTTTGAAGGTTGTTACTCCTGATAATGGATTTTATTTCTGTTCCAGCTGTGGACGCCATGTATTCCATGTCACCCCAAGGTAATTTATGTTTACCAGAACCGACCAAGTAATTTATTTTTTACTCTCGTTTATTTTTAAACCCATTTTTTGTTAATTGTTGTTCCATTGATGTAATAGGTTTAGACTTAGGCTTGATGTTGCTGACACCACTGGTTGTGCAACCCTCGTAATGTTTGATTATGATGTTGAATATCTTCTTGGTCAAAGCTGTGTCGACGTCCTCTCTTCCTTTAAGGAGGTAATTTTATTTCGTTAATTATTTTTTTTACTTCCTATTTTTGTTCACAAAGTGCAAGTTCACAATATTAATTACTCCAATTTTACTCTGAATTTCACATTCAAATAGGCCGATGACGAACATGATTATCCTCCCATATTTCGAAGCCTAATTGGGCGGAAGATGTTGTTTAAGGTTGCTAATCCATCTGAAGGTTCTTCTTCTGAAGATTCTGTCATTAAGGTTCGTGCGTTATGTGATGACCCTAATGTTATTGCTATGTACGAACTTCCAGGTTCCGACATATCTCCCCGAGAGGTATTTATTTCACATATATACCTTCTTTTCATTGCTTCCTTCTACCCCCTTTTTCCCTATTCTATTCTATTTATGCTGACACAATTTTATTTGTGTTTTTTTATTTCAATTTTCGATAGGGTCTATCTGTTCACAACTCTGCTCCTGTTATGGATATCATAGCATCCACTTTTGCTGATCATGCGGACTCTATTGCTTTCTCTTCTTATGTCCTTGTAACTCCTCCGTCTAATGAATCTGTTGGTGTTGATGTTGTTGATCTCTCGCTTGATGAAATAGTTGCAACACCGTCCAAGACTGCCAAAAGGAATCTTGCAAGTGCGTTCGCTGATTGTTCTTCTCCTGCAACAAGTGGTCGAAAACGCCCGTTGAAGAATGTTAAGAAGTGATTCTTCTTCAAGTCACTTATGTTATGTTGTAGCCCGTCTGTTTATCGTTTCATCACCAGTTTATGATGTTTTGTTTTAATAGATCTGTTGTTGTGTTAGTGCTATGCAATTAATAACGACATGTTTTGTTTTGTGGTTCGGTGAGTGTTTCACTCCTTTGATGTATTTGTCTTTTATGTGGTCGGTAATCGTTTTGTACGTTGCTTTCCTTTTAAATAAAATTGTTTAATAGCCTACTATGTTTGACTTACCGATCCTTTTTTGTTCTCCACTTACCTACTTTTCATTATCTTTTTATTTAATTATTAATACCTAATCGGTACTTTGCACCGTTCCGTATATATGTATCACACTCAACTTTGCACCCTTTTAATACTATATTGGTTCATTCTCTCTTGACCATAAATAATTGAATTTATTTATTTCGATGTATTATGCGTATTGTCGGCGTAGATATTTCAGTCATGACACCGTATATCCCTACGCCTAGATATTTCCATTCAGGCTTATTATCTTTCCACTCCCTTGACATTCTAATCTAAGCGTAACCTCCCGTTACATATTTATTTCAAACTGTCATTTATTTTTCCAACTTGGCAATGTATGCTCAAGAGAACCTTCGAATTCGTCGGCGTGGTCCATCATTCACTGCTGCTAACATGCGTATGTTCTTAAATTTATTTTTTTTATTAATTAAACCAAAAATTTTTTTTTGTTTAATTTTTGGATTATCCTATCTATTAACCATACTAAGCGCTGCTATTTAGTTTCCTCTTACGGTTTCCAAACGCCATCTGTTAGCTGTGTACTCGATCTTTCACACTTACTGGGTTTGTACACTTTCTTTTTTATGTGTATTGTTAATTTTTTCTTTACTTTTTAAATGATTATATAAAAGTGTTTCATGCTCTTGAAATATGCTGTTTCCTTGACAGGTGATGAAATTGCTGACTTCTATGTCTCTGACAATGTATCTTACTATGAAAATCTGATATCAACATTGTCACATAACCATTCAATGTTTGACATTTCTGAAAATACAGGTACTTTTTCATTGGTTTCCCATATAATTTTCTATACTTATAAGTTATGTTGATTAGTTTTGTTGTGTTTCCAGCATATCTTGATTTTGGTGATATGGAACTCACATGCAAACACTGCAATGCTTCTATGTGGCCTGATGAAAGAAGTGATAAGAATAAGAATGTTATGCTTGCTGAATTTTCTTTGTGCTGTATGAAAGGTGATGTCACATTACCACCATTATCTACTCCACCTCCCCTTATTTATGGGCTAATGTCTGGATCTGATGATCGACGGATCAACTTTTTCCAAAATATAAGGACTTATAATAGTATGTTTGCCTTTACATCTCTTGGAGGCAATGTCCAAAATTCATGTAATGATGGTCGTGGTCCTCCCTAGTTCATAATTGGCGGACAGAATTATCACCGTATTGGTTCTTTGTTCCCAGAAAATTTGCACCGGCCTAAGTTTATGCAGTTATACATTTATGATACTGACAATGAGGTTTCTAACCGCATTAGCCACTTTGGGTATGTATCAATTAATATTTATAATTTTTTTATTGCATTGCATTTATATTTCTTTATCATATTTTATCTTGATATTTACAGTTCCAATGATTCCGGTCTGCAACTTGATATATCACTGGTCCGTGATTTTATATCCATGTTTGATGAATTCAATGTTTTGGTCAAGATTTTCAGACAGATAGGGGATTTAACTCATAACCAATTTATCCCCCATTTTTCTCTTCGGTTGTTACGTCATCGTTCTAATGATGCTCGTGTTTATAATCTTCCTTCGGTTAATGAAGTTGCTGCTTTGATTGTTGGTGATTTTGATGGACCAAATTTACTTCGTGACATTGTCGTTCATTCCACTTCTGGTTATCTTCAACGGATACATGAAACTCACCTTTCTTATCTTCCTCTACAATACCCACTACCTTTTCCCTATGGTGAGGATGGTTTTCATGAGCATATACTGTGTTCTGGGTTGCCTTCTGATCATGTCCCGGGTTTTCGTGATCGTGTTACTTTGCGAGAGTATGTTGCTTTTCGAATACAACATAGGCAGAATGATCCAGGTTTGTTGGTTAGGAGTCAGCATTTGTTTCAGCAATTTGTGGTAGATTGTTACTCCATGGTTGAGTCACAAAGACTTTCTTTTATAAGAGGTAAGCAAAAAGAGATAAGGTCAGAATTTTTGAAGGGTGTTGAAGATGCATTAGATCGCGGTGACCTTCAAGCTTCTACTATTGGTAAACGTATTGTTCTACCATCTTCATTTGTTGGTGGCCGTAGATATATGTTCAATAATTGTCAAGATGCTATGTCTATATGTAAAAAGTATGGTTACCCAGATTTTTTCATCACATTCACATGTAATCCTAAATGGCCCGAAATTGATAGATACATGTCTGTTGAAGGACTTACAGCTGCAGATCGGCCAGACATTGTTTGTCGCGTTTTCAAAATGAAACTTGATGCAATGATGAAATATTTCAAAGATAGAATTGTATTTGGACCCTTAGTTGCTGGTATGTATAATAAACTTTTATATATATATGGTATATATTGTATTCTCTATGTTCTAATATGATTATATTTCACAGGTATGTATACTATTGAGTTTCAAAAGCGTGGTTTGCCCCATGCTCACATTCTTCTTTGGTTAGAACCATCCTCTAAGTCCAATCCACTTGATGTAATTGACAGTGTTATTTTCGCAGAACTTCCAAACCCTGACCTATTTCCTGAATTATATTATGTTGTTTCATATTTCATGATTCATGGTCCCTGTGGCCATGCTCGACGTACTTCACCTTGCATGCAGAATGGAAGATGTTCTAAACTCTTCCCAAAGAAATATAACCCCAACACTTACTTCGACGATGCAGGGTACCCAGTTTATAGACGTCGAGATCTTGGTGTTACTATTGAACGTAATGGTGTTAGATTGTGCAATGGTTACGTTGTTCCCTACAACCATTTGCTTCTCATGAAGTATCGTGCTCATATTAATATTGAATTCTGTAACCAGTCCAATTGCATAAAGTACTTGTTCAAATATGTTAGCAAGGGTCCAGACCGTGTCACTGTTGCTGTTGATCCTATACATAATTCCTCATCTGACGTGGTTGTTGATGAAATCAAGGAATACTACGATTGCAGATACCTGTCTCCCTGTGAGTCAGTTTGGAGAATATTTGTTTTTGAAATTCACCAAAGATGGCCAGCTGTTCAGCGTCTTACATTTCATTTACCTGGTGAACAAAACATATTTTTCGTGACCGAGAGCTAATTGATAATGTTGTTTCACGAGCTCGTGATTCAACAACAATGTTTCTGGCATGGATGCGTGCAAACCAAGTTTACGAAGAGGGTCGTTCTTTGACTTATGTTGAGTATCCAGCTAAATTTGTATTCAATGCACATGTCAAAGAATGGCGTCTTAGGCGGAAGGGATTTTCAGTTGGGAGACTCAATTTTATCCCAGCTGGTACTGGTGAGTTACATTTCCTGCGTATTTTGCTTAACTTTCAGCGTGGATGCACAAGCTTTGATGACATTAAGACTGTTAATGGAGTTGTTTATGAATCCTTTAAGGAAGCATGTTTTGCACTTGGTTTGCTTGCTGATGACAAAGAATATATTAATGGTATTCATGAGGCTTATTTCTTGTCATCTGGTAAATATATTCAGAGGTTATTTGCTGAGCTCCTAATATCTAATTCCATGAGTAATCCTGCCAATGTTTGGGAGAAAACATTTGAGTTATTGGCCGAAGATTTGCGTCATAAAAAAAAGACATTGTCCAGGTATAATATAAATTCGTTATTTATTAGTAATTGATCAATTATATATTTAAGTATCACTGGAATTTTTTCACTCCTTCAGATGCTCATATATCAATTAGTGATGCTGCTAATCTTTGCTTGAAAGAGATTGAATCTTTGTTGCATCTAAATGGACGATCACTCAAGGATTTCCCTAGAATGCCATATCCACTTGACATTCACTATTCCATATATGAAAATATTTATATAATTAATGAACTTAATTACAATGTTGAAGAGATGTGTTTACTTCATCAACGGAATTTTCAATGCTTACATGCGGATCAGTTGCGTGCTTATAATGCTATTGTAAACGCCGTTAATTCCGAGGTTGGTGTATTTTTCTTTGTATATGGTTTTGGTGGCACAGACAAGACATTTTTGTGGAACACATTGTCATATCTATTTAGATCCCAGAAGAAGATTGTTATAAATGTTGCTTCTCTGTTGCTTCCTGGTGGACGTACTGCACACTCTGTTTTCTCTATTCCCCTTGATTTAAATTCAGAATCGTGTTGCAATATTAAGCAAGGCAGTTTGAAGGCTTAGTTACTTCAGGCTGCAACATTGATAATATGGGATGAAGCTCCAATGGTTAATAAATGGGCATTTGAGGCATTTGATAGAACAATGTGTGATATCATGCGCTCTCAGTCAGATAGCAATATGCAACTTCCTTTTGGAGGAAAGACGTTGGTTCTTAGAGGTGATTTCCGACAGATACTTCCTGTTATTCCCAGAGCTAATAGAGCAACTATTATTATGTCAACTATTAACTCATCATATCTTTGGAATATGTGTACTGTCCTTGTACTTTCACAAAACATGAGGTTGTCCTCAAATATTGGTGTCGTTGATTCAGCCGAAGTAGCAAATTTTGGTGAGTGGACTCTTGTTCCTCAAATATTGACGTTGATGGTGAATTTGAAGTCCAGATTCCTTCTAATTTCTTAGTTAATCACTCGGTAAATCCTGTTGTTGACATTGTCGATTCTACCTATCCCGATATGCAAGCTAACTTTGATAATGATAAGTATTTTGAGGAACGTGCTGTCCTTGCCCCACGGTTGGAAGCCGTTGAAAAAATTAATGATTATGTATTATCCCTGGTTCCCGGTGAGGCTAAGATATACTTAAGCGCTGATTCCATCCCTGTTGTTGAAAATGATGTTGCTCCTGATATTCAATGGGTAAGCACTAAATTTTTGAATATGATTAAATGTTCTGGCATCCCCAACCATAAACTTGTACTCAAGCCTGGAGTTCCTGTAATACTTCTTCGTAATATTGACCAATCAATTGGGCTATGTAATGGCACAATACTAATTATTATTGACCTTGGAATTAATGTTATACATGCTCGCGTTGTAACTGGTACAAATGCTGGTCAAAGGGTTTTTATTCCTCGGATGAATTTGATCCCATCTGATCCCAATTTGCCAATTAAGTTTTGTCGTCGACAGTTTCCCTTGGCGTTATGTTTTTCAATGACTATCAACAAAAGTCAGGGACAGACGCTTTCTCATGTTGGCCTTTACCTAAATAAGCCAGTATTTACGCATGGTCAACTTTATGTGGCCATTTCAAGGGTGAAATCTCCACTCGGATTGAAGATTTTGGTTGAAAGTACAGATGACCATCCATATGGAGCTACCAATAATGTTGTTTACCAAGAAATTTTTAACTGCATTTAGTTATTATATTATGCCTTTAAATTACATTGTGTAAACTAATCTACGATTAACTATTTAATACTTTTTCCAAATTAATCTTTTAGTTTAAATATAGACATGTACATATATTTTTGTCCTTTCTATCTATGTTTCAGTAATTTATTCAAACTTATCAATATTCATGTAACTGTTCTTACATCCTCTCATTGGAACGTTGAAATATCGGACGGATTCTCATTCCATGTGTATTAAGTTTGATTTTTTGACTTCTTTTAAACTCATCAGATGTCATATCATTTTGTCAGTTCGTGTTATTCGTAAATGGATTGTTCTTGGCTTTATCTCCTGTTCACCAATGAGTAATCTAGATATTTGTTTCTTTTTGATTTCTAGGCTTTTTATATTGCTCTTCCTATCATCTTTCACTAATCATAATGGCACTAAAACTAGGTTATAATCATTTACCTCTTAGAGTTTTATTCCCGAGCTGTGATGCCACATTATATATATTGTCACAATAATTGTTGTTTATTTCAGAACTGACGACGGATTTTCACCTTCTTATCGACCAATTACGCTCAACTCATTGCGTGGTCGATTCCGTTTTTTCAATTATTTTACTAACATGTGTATCATTTGGAATTTTTCTCTTCCATAATATCTTGCAAAGTTAACTCCAAATCTCTACTCAACATTATGCTCCAACGAGATTATCCTAACTCCCTATATTTCCGTATGATAATGAATATTCGTTTTATTTTGCTCGACCACCCCTCAATATACTTGCGTGTTGTTTCATTTCATAACTTGGTTTCTGGTACCGCTCCGACTATCAACTTTGTCTTTTCCTAATGGTACTAAAGCCGAGATTTTAAGTCCTTACCTTTTAGAATGTTAATCCCAAGATGTGTTTTTTTATTACTTGTAATGCTTCAGTGATTGTCCTTTTTTCCAGAACAGATGAATAATTTTCACTTTCTTATCGACCACTTTGTCTTTAATCAGTATGTGGTCAGATCCGTGTGGTCAATTGATTTACTAATATGTTTATTGCTCGGAATTTTTCTTTCCCATAGTATCTTGTAAAGTTAATTATATAAAAGTACACAACAGTATGTTACTTCTATAACAACTATTTCTAATTTGTAAAACATGTTTCCTTTTTACGCATAATTATTTTATTGGCACTTTCCCCCACTTTGTTTTCCAGCCATAATTTTAATTTGAATGGACAACTTATAACTTATGATGTGGGATTCTGTGCTCACTTCCTCCGCGAAGTTTATTTCATGAATTTAGAAGCAATTATTTTCCCTTGGCGGAATAACTTCTTCTGCACTTTAACTAAATCTTTTGGAATTTTTCCTTTGCAAACGGAACTTACTCCTTTATCCATCCGTGTTGTTAGATTTTTTCTTCCTATGGTTAATCCTGGAGTTATTATTTTACGTAATATATATGTTGGACGATGTAGAATGATTTTCTTCATAGTTTACAAATTCTTTCATTATCCTTATGCTCGCCCACGCCATAATACTCTTGATACATCATCTATTTTGATAGCTAGGCTCCTTATATCGCTCTGCCTACCATCGTCGACTAATCTTTTTACCGTAATCCTATATATTTAACCGTTTCTTATACTTTGACTTATTTAATTAAGATAATAATCTTACTTTTTATTTGTTGCAGACATATTATGCCTGTAAATTACATTGTGTAAATTAAGCTTCGTTTAACTATTTAATACTTTTTCCAAAGTACGGTATTGGTTTTAATATAGATATTTATATATATTTTTGTCCTCTCGATCTATGTTTCGGTAATTTCTTCAAACTTATCATTCTACATGTAACTGTTCTTACATCCTATCATCGGACCGTTCAAATATCGATCAGATTCTCATTCCATGGGTATTAAATTTGATCTTTTGACTTCTTTTAAACTCATCAGATGTCATATAGTTTTGAGAGTTCGTGTTGTTCGTGATTTGTTTGTTCCTGGCTTTATTTCCTGTCCACCCATGAATACTCTAGATATTTTTTTTCGTTTTGATTTCTAGGTTTCTGATATCGCACGGCCTTTCATTTTTTTCTATTCATAATGGCAGTAAAACGAGGTTATAATCATTTACCTTTTAGAGATTTATTCCCGAGCTGTGATGCGATAATATATATATTGGCACAATTATTGTTGTATATTTCAGAACTGACGACGGATTCTTCACCTTCTTATCGACCAATTTCTCTCAACTCATTATGTGGTCGGTTCCGTTTTTTCAATTACTTTACTAATATATGTATCGTTCTGAATTTTTCTCTTCCATAATATATTGCAAAGTTAACTCTAAAACTATACTCAACATTATGCTCAAACGAGATCATCCTAACTCCCTATATTTCCTTATGATATTGAATATTCGTTTTCATTTGCTCGTCCACCCCTGAATATTCTAGCGTTTTGTATCATTTTGATAACTTGTCTTCTGTTTCCGCTCGGACCATCACCTTCCACTATTCTTAATGTTGCAAAAGCTGAGGTTTTAATCCCTTACCTTTTAGAATGTTATTCCTTAGATGTGGTGTTTTATTTGTTGTAATGCTTAAGTGATTGTCCTTTTTTTTCCAGAAGTGACCAATAATTTACACCTTTGTCTCGACCACTTTGTCTCAACTCAGTATGTTGTCGGAGCCGTGTGGTCAATTACTTTTGTAATATGTTTATCGCTCGGAATTTTCTCTCATCCATATTATCTTACAAAGTTAATTATATAAAAGTACACAACAGTATGTTACTTCGATCAATTCTATTTCTTATTTGTAAAACATGTTTCTTTTTTACCCATAATGAGTATAGTGGCACTATCCCCCACATTGTTTTCCAATCCATAATTTTAATTTATATCGAAAAATTATCACGTGGGATTCTTTCTGGTGAAATCATCCTCGAAGTTTCTGTCATGAATTTTGAATAAGTTAATTTCCCTTTGCGGAATAATTTATTATGCACTTTGACGATTCCCTTTGGAATTTTATCATAGCAAACTGAACTTACTCCTTTTTTCATAGCAAACTGAATTTTTTCACCGCACCTTTGAAATATCGGTCGGAATCTAATTCCATGGGTATTAAGTTTGATCTTTTGATTTATTTTAAACTCATCAGAAGTCATATCGTTTTGAGAGTTCGTGTTGTACGTAAATAGTTTTTTCCTGTCTTTATTGCCTGGCCACCCATGAATATTCTAGATATTTGTTTCATCTTGATTTCTAGGCTTCTTATATCGCTCGGCCTGTCATCTTTTACCACTCATAATGGCAGTAAAAGGAGGTTATAATCATTTACCTTTTAGAGTTTTAGTTCCCGAGCTGTGATGCCACATTATATATATTGCCACAAAAAAAAAACAAAAATTTTCAGCCATAAAAAAAAACAAAAATTTTTCAATTAATGAATAATTGCTACAATATATTTTCAGCCATTATATTGATACAATTTCTTCCTTCACCCATTATACTAAGGTAATGTATATCTAAACATCAGCATTGAAAATATAATACTTATAACTTATAATCCCCACAACCGTTTGTTTTTCTTTCAATAAATTGAGCACAATTATTGTTGTATATTTCAGAACTGACGAGGGATTCTTCACCTTCTTATCGACCAATTTCTCTCAGATTCTTTATGTGGTCGGTTCCGTTTTTTCAATTACTTTACTAATATGTGTATCGTTCTGAATTTTTCTCTTCCATAATATATTGCAAAGTTAACTCTAAAACTGTACTCAACATTATGCTCCAACGAGATCATCCTAACTCCCCATATTTCCTTATGATATTGAATATTCGTTTTCATTTGCTCCTCCACCCCTGAATATTCTAGCGTTTTGTATCATTTTGATAACTTGTCTTCTGTTTCCGCTCGGACCATCACCTTCCACTATTCTTAGTGTTGCAAAAGCTGAGGTTTTAATCCCTTACCTTTTTGAATGTTATTCCTTAGATGTGGTGTTTTATTTGTTGTAATGCTTCAGTGATTGTCCTTTTTTTCCAGAAGTGACCAATAATTTACACCTTTGTCTCGACCACTTTGTCTCAACTCAGTATGTTGTCGGAGCCGTGTGGTCAATTACTTTTGTAATATGTTTATCGCTCGGAATTTTCTCTTACACATATTATCTTACAAAGTTAATTATATAAAAGTACAGAACAGTATGTTACTTCGATCAAATCTATTTCTAATTTGTAAAACATGTTTATTTTTTACCCATAATGAGTATAGTGGCACTATCCCCCACATTGTTTTCCATCCATAATTTTAATTTATATCGAAAATTTATCACGTGGGATTCTTTCTGGTGAAATCATCCTCGAAGTTTCTGTCATGAATTTTGAATAAGTTAATTTCCCTTTGCGGAATAATTTATTATGTACTTTGACGATTCCCTTTGGAATTTTATCATAGCAAACTGAACTTACTCCTTTTTTCATAGCAAACTGAATTTTTTCACCGCACCTTTGAAATATCGGTCGAAATCTAATTCCATGGGTATTAAGTTTGATCTTTTGATTTATTTTAAACTCATCAGAAGTCATATCGTTTTGAGAGTTCGTGTTGTACGTAAATGGTTTTTTCCTGTCTTTATTGCCTGGCCACCCATGAATATTCTAGATATTTGTTTCATCTTGATTTCTAGGCTTCTTATATCGCTCGGCCTGTCATCTTTTACCACTCATAATTGTGTAACAGCCCGATTTTCGAAAACCAAAATGAATTGACTTTCATTTATAAATGTTGCAAAAATGAGACCAATTTTTTTTTTTAACGTTGTTGAAGGGTTTGAAAGCATTCTTGAAGAGTTATTAACATCCTTCAACCTTCTCTTTCGAAAATCGAGTTGTTACTTGAAACCACAACTCACTTACCATGTTTTCCAAAATCAATCATAGATCAAGACATGCAAAAGAAAATTAAAGCAAAGACATAAACTTAAACTCAAATCTTCAAGCAAACCGTGAGAAATAAGCTTAGAAAATAACATAAAAATAGCATGAAATCACTTAGATCAAATTAAAACATCAAGACCTAAAATTTCTACCCATGACCGAATCACTTAGCTTTTGATTTGATGATTTATGAATTCATTAATTCACAAAAGTCCAAGATCAAAACATAAAGAGAACATGCAAAGAAGAATAAGGATTACAAAGCCACAAAATCATCATGCATGTGAAAATCAAAGTAATTTATGGACTCTAAACACAACCTCAACAAAAAACGTGATGAAGAACATTTATAAGCAAGAGATCAAAACTTTTTCACATCCACATTCAAGATCAAAACATAAAAATAACATGCATGACCTTTAAACCTCAAGATCATTCACAAATAATTACATGCATCACAAAATTTAATCAAAGTCCAAAATAAATTCTTTACAACATAAAATCATTCAATCAAAACTCTTTCTACCTTAAATCCTAACTTAGGTCTTCTAATCTCTTCTTCTTCTTTTCTTGGTTTTGCCTCGGTTTCTCTCTTCTTCTAGGGTTGATGGGTTTTCTCCTTGATCTTAGAAGACTAAGATGGTTGGGAAAGGAATTAGGAGAGTTTGGGGTTAAGGATTTCCACTCTTCTTTCTTCTCTTCTCCTCACGGTTTCCCTCTTTCTCTCTATGAGTCTCAAGAGTTTGATGTTACTCTTGGACTTGGTGTGTTTGTGTTGGAAGAATGTGAAATGAAGAAGGAAATGAATTAGCCTAACAAACACTCATTCACACGGGTTTAAGGGCAAGGGTAAGGGGTGGACAATTCCCTTTCTAACCTTGGTTCATGGTGTGGAAGGAAGGGCAATTTGGGCCAACCCATTTGTTGCATGGGAGAGGGTCAAACCGTGGGACACATGGAGGGAGGGAAATCCACACTAGACTTCATGAGTCACTTACCCTACTCCTCTTCCTATTTTCTATTTAAATTTTGTTTTCTTAATGCTTAAGGAAATAAGCTTCATTTTTAGTCTTCCTAGTCCTATGTTGGCCGAACCTCACACACACACATGCACATATGATTTTTTTTTATTTCATCAACATATAGCATATATCCATGGGATAAGGCATACATATTCTCATACTCACACACGTATGACACACATTCATACACATACATTCATGCATCATATTTTACTCATATATATAAGTATGCACATTCATGTTTCTTTAAGTAGTCATGGTGCTAATCCTAGATATACATACCAAACCGCATACACACACATAATTACAAAATAAATCGCAAACACTTAAACTCTTCCAAACTAAATTTCTAAACTTTGGACATTATTTTAGGAAATCATCACTTTAAAATCCTCTATTAGCTTTGAAAACGTGAATTTTAGAAAAATCATTTAGGAAAACATTCTTTTAAAACACTCTTCTCAAAAAAAATTTCTTTAGTGTTTTAATTTAATATGAGGAATTTACGGGGTGTTACATTCTCCCCAACTTAAGAATTTCTCGTCCCAGAGAAATACATTGTGGGTTGGGCAGCGGAGCACCGACATTCCCATGTCCTTTTGATGTTCCTCGTTACCCTCTTCCAGGTGAGAAGATTCCACTTGCACCATCGCTTGTGTGTCGAGTCGGGTTAAGTCCAACAGACTAACCGAAGAAGATGCCGCTTCCTTAACCGATCATTGTCACAGAAAGTCCAACCATTGGTACGGACTTAGGGGAAATCAAGCAATTAAACATACACACATCTCCAAAAGCAAGGATTTCCACTTAAAATTCTTAGATATTCACTACTCTCTACAACTCGGATTCCTATTACCTTACAACAATCACTCCTTCCTTCAATTCTCCTCCTAATTCTAGGGTCTTTATCTATCGTTCCTCTAGCTAAGAGGGGGTTCTATTACAATCTAAGCTTACTCACTCTCTCGAATGTCCTTATTTTTCCCTTGAGATTCACCCCTAATAGTAATCAAACTCACCACCTTGGATCATCTCATTCCCTAATTAGGGTATAAGGCAATTCTAATCCTCAAATTTCTTCAAAATCTCCTCTAATGACTGATAACATACGCCTCTTTCTTTCCTTGTGACTCCCCAACTTGGATTCAACTTATAACTTATTCCACGATGATCTTACAGTCTTACTTCACTTAAACTACTTCTCCTTCCTCAATCATTCAGGCCTAATTTATTTGGGGTAGCTATGGTACTTCCAACTCCATGATTCGGTCTAAAGGGTTTTAAATGGAATTGGTATGGCTACAATGTGATAGGGGTTCATGAAGAAAAAGCTCGGGTCTTACAACAAGAACTGTTTTGTTGAAGCAATTCAACAAACACGGAAATTAAGAGATAACAACCTATATCCTCCGAGGTGATAACTATCCCCAGTCCTAAGTCTAACAATCACTATTGAAACCTCAGGGGTGTTGGGTCTTAATCTCAGAATCTATTTGTGGTTTACTCTTATAGGGTTAAAAGGTTTCTCAACTAATACGGTCGTTGCTAATCTACAAACTAGTTCCATGTCCTAAGGGACAAAAGCTTATCCTCCTATTCCTACTCGAATGCTAACAAACACACAGAGTCGCACAAACAAAGCATGAAGCCCATGCTTAAGGCTACAAAGGATTACCATAAGCTCTGATACCATTCTGTAACAGCCCGATTTTCGAAAACCAAAATGAATTGACTTTCATTTATAAATGTTGCAAAAATGAGACCAAATTTTTTTTTTAACGTTGTTGAAGGGTTTGAAAGCATTCTTGATGAGTTATTAACATCCTTCAACCTTCTCTTTCGAAAATCGAGTTGTTACTTGAAACCACAACTCACTTACCATGTTTTCCAAAATCAATCATAGATCAAGACATGCAAAAGAAAATTAAAGCAAAGACATAAACTTAAACTCAAATCTTCAAGCAAACCGTGAGAAATAAGCTTAGAAAATAACATAAAAATAGCATGAAATCACTTAGATCAAATTAAAACATCAAGACCTAAAATTTCTACCCATGACCGAATCACTTAGCTTTTGATTTGATGATTTATGAATTCATTAATTCACAAAAGTCCAAGATCAAAACATAAAGAGAACATGCAAAGAAGAATAAGGATTACAAAGCCACAAAATCATCATGCATGTGAAAATCAAAGTAATTTATGGACTCTAAACACAACCTCAACAAAAACCGTGATGAAGAACATTTATAAGCAAGAGATCAAAACTTTTTCACATCCACATTCAAGATCAAAACATAAAAATAACATGCATGACCTTTAAACCTCAAGATCATTCACAAATAATTACATGCATTACAAAATTTAATCAAAGTCCAAAATAAATTCTTTACAACATAAAATCATTCAATCAAAACTCTTTCTACCTTAAATCCTAACTTAGGTCTTCTAATCTCTTCTTCTTCTTTTCTTGGTTTTGCCTCGGTTTCTCTCTTCTTCTAGGGTTGATGGGTTTTCTCCTTGATCTTAGAAGACTAAGATGGTTGGGAAAGGAATTAGGAGAGTTTGGGGTTAAGGATTTCCACTCTTCTTTCTTCTCTTCTCCTCACGGTTTCCCTCTTTCTCTCTATGAGTCTCAAGAGTTTGATGTTACTCTTGGACATGGTGTGTTTGTGTTGGAAGAATGTGAAATGAAGAAGGAAATGAATTAGCCTAACACACACTCATTCACAAGGGTTTAAGGGCAAGGGTAAGGGGTGGACAATTCCCTTTCTAACCTTGGTTCATGGTGTGGAAGGAAGGGCAATTTGGGCCAACCCATTTGTTGCATGGGAGAGGGTCAAACCGTGGGACACATGGAGGGAGGGAAATCCACACTAGGCTTCATGAGTCACTTACCCTACTCCTCTTCCTATTTTCTATTTAAATTTTGTTTTCTTAATGCTTAAGGAAATAAGCTTCATTTAGTCTTCCTAGTCCTATGTTGGCCGAACCTCACACACACATGCACATATGATTTTTTTTTATTTCATCAACATATAGCATATATCCATGGGATAAGGCATACATATTCTCATACTCACACACGTATGACACACATTCATACACATACATTCATGCATCATATTTTACTCATATATATAAGTATGCACATTCATGTTTCTTTAAGTAGTCATGGTGCTAATCCTAGATATACATACCAAACCGCATACACACACATAATTACAAAATAAATCGCAAACACTTAAACTCTTCCAAACTAAATTTCTAAACTTTGGACATTATTTTAGGAAATCATCACTTTAAAATCCTCTATTAGCTTTGAAAACGTGAATTTTAGAAAAATCATTTAGGAAAACATTCTTTTAAAACACTCTTCTCAAAAAAAATTTCTTTAGTGTTTTAATTTAATATGAGGAATTTACGGGGTGTTACATTCTCTCCAACTTAAGAATTTCTCGTCCCAGAGAAATACATTGTGGGTTGGGCAGCGGAGCACCGACATTCCCATGTCCTTTTGATGTTCCTCGTTACCCTCTTCCAGGTGAGAAGATTACACTTGCACCATCGCTTGTGTGTCGAGTCGGGTTAAGTCCAACAGACTAACCGAAGAAGATGCCGCTTCCTTAACCGGTCATTGTCACAGAAAGTCCAACCATTGGTACGGACTTAGGGGAAATCAAGCAATTAAACATACACACATCTCCAAAAGCAAGGATTTCCACTTAAAATTCTTAGATATTCACTACTCTCTACAACTCGGATTCCTATTACCTTACAACAATCACTCCTTCCTTCAATTCTCCTCCTAATTCTAGGGTCTTTATCTATCGTTCCTCTAGCTAAGAGGGGGTTCTATTACAATCTAAGCTTACTCACTCTCTCGAATGTCCTTATTTTTCCCTTGAGATTCACCCCTAATAGTAATCAAACTCACCACCTTGGATCATCTCATTCCCTAATTAGGGTATAAGGCAATTCTAATCCTCAAATTTCTTCAAAATCTCCTCTAATGACTGATAACATACGCCTCTTTCTTTCCTTGTGACTCCCCAACTTGGATTCAACTTATAACTTATTCCACGATGATCTTACAGTCTTACTTCACTTAAACTACTTCTCCTTCCTCAATCATTCAGGCCTAATTTATTTGGGGTAGCTATGGTACTTCCAACTCCATGATTCGGTCTAAAGGGTTTTAAATGGAATTGGTATGGCTACAATGTGATAGGGGTTCATGAAGAAAAAGCTCGGGTCTTACAACAAGAACTGTTTTGTTGAAGCAATTCAACAAACACGGAAATTAAGAGATAACAACCTATATCCTCCGAGGTGATAACTATCCCCAGTCCTAAGTCTAACAATCACTATTGAAACCTCAGGGGTGTTGGGTCTTAATCTCATAATCTATTTGTGGTTTACTCTTATAGGGTTAAAAGGTTTCTCAACTAATACGGTCGTTGCTAATCTACAAACTAGTTCCATGTCCTAAGGGACAAAAGCTTATCCTCCTATTCCTACTCGAATGCTAACAAACACACAGAGTCGCACAAACAAAGCATGAAGCCCATGCTTAAGGCTACAAAGGATTACCATAAGCTCTGATACCATTCTGTAACAGCCCGATTTTCGAAAACCAAAATGAATTGACTTTCATTTATAAATGTTGCAAAAATGAGACCAAATTTTTTTTTTAACGTTGTTGAAGGGTTTGAAAGCATTCTTGACGAGTTATTAACATCCTTCAACCTTCTCTTTCGAAAATCGAGTTGTTACTTGAAACCACAACTCACTTACCATGTTTTCCAAAATCAATCATAGATCAAGACATGCAAAAGAAAATTAAAGCAAAGACATAAACTTAAACTCAAATCTTCAAGCAAACCGTGAGAAATAAGCTTAGAAAATAACATAAAAATAGCATGAAATCACTTAGATCAAATTAAAACATCAAGACCTAAAATTTCTACCCATGACCGAATCACTTAGCTTTTGATTTGATGATTTATGAATTCATTAATTCACAAAAGTCCAAGATCAAAACATAAAGAGAACATGCAAAGAAGAATAAGGATTACAAAGCCACAAAATCATCATGCATGTGAAAATCAAAGTAATTTATGGACTCTAAACACAACCTCAACAAAAACCGTGATGAAGAACATTTATAAGCAAGAGATCAAAACTTTTTCACATCCACATTCAAGATCAAAACATAAAAATAACATGCATGACCTTTAAACCTCAAGATCATTCACAAATAATTACATGCATCACAAAATTTAATCAAAGTCCAAAATAAATTCTTTACAACATAAAATCATTCAATCAAAACTCTTTCTACCTTAAATCCTAACTTAGGTCTTCTAATCTCTTCTTCTTCTTTTCTTGGTTTTGCCTCGGTTTCTCTCTTCTTCTAGGGTTGATGGGTTTTCTCCTTGATCTTAGAAGACTAAGATGGTTGGGAAAGGAATTAGGAGAGTTTGGGGTTAAGGATTTCCACTCTTCTTTCTTCTCTTCTCCTCACGGTTTCCCTCTTTCTCTCTATGAGTCTCAAGAGTTTGATGTTACTCTTGGACATGGTGTGTTTGTGTTGGAAGAATGTGAAATGAAGAAGGAAATGAATTAGCCTAACACACACTCATTCACACGGGTTTAAGGGCAAGGGTAAGGGGTGGACAATTCCCTTTCTAACCTTGGTTCATGGTGTGGAAGGAAGGGAAATTTGGGCCAACCCATTTGTTGCATGGGAGAGGGTCAAACCGTGGGACACATGGAGGGAGGGAAATCCACACTAGGCTTCATGAGTCACTTACCCTACTCCTCTTCCTATTTTCTATTTAAATTTTGTTTTCTTAATGCTTAAGGAAATAAGCTTCATTTAGTCTTCCTAGTCCTATGTTGGCCGAACCTCACACACACATGCACATATGATTTTTTTTTATTTCATCAACATATAGCATATATCCATGGGATAAGGCATACATATTCTCATACTCACACACGTATGACACACATTCATACACATACATTCATGCATCATATTTTACTCATATATATAAGTATGCACATTCATGTTTCTTTAAGTAGTCATGGTGCTAATCCTAGATATACATACCAAACCGCATACACACATAATTACAAAATAAATCGCAAACACTTAAACTCTTCCAAACTAAATTTCTAAACTTTGGACATTATTTTAGGAAATCGTCACTTTAAAATCCTCTATTAGCTTTGAAAACGTGAATTTTAGAAAAATCATTTAGGAAAACATTCTTTTAAAACACTCTTCTCAAAATAAATTTCTTTAGTGTTTTAATTTAATATGAGGAATTTACGGGGTGTTACAAATTGCAGTAAAAGGAGGTTATAATCATTTACCTTTTAGAGTTATAGTTCCCGAGCTGTGATGCCACATTATATATATTGCCACCCAAAAAAAACAAAAATTTTCAGCCATAAAAAAAACAAAAAAATTTCAATTAATGAATAATTGCTACAATATATTTTCAGCCATTATATTGATACAATTTCTTCTTCTTCACCCATTATACTAAGGTAATGTATATCTAAACATCAGCATTGAAAATATAATACTTATAACTTATAATCCGCACAACCGTTTGTTTTTCTTTCAATAAATTGTGACATTTATTTTTTCGATCTCAATTAGTACCTCCCATTTGTAATGATTAAAAAACCCCATATTTATTACAGTTGCACAGAACTTTAATATCTTTTATCTAGCGTGCAGTGTAGATTTGCCAAAGTAACTCTATCAGTTCAGTGCTACTCTCCTTTTTACTTCTTAACCTCACCCGAATCTTTGGATGAGTTATATACTTCTCTAATTATTTGTTGATAAATTTAAGAACAACACTTTAATTAAGTTGCTAATTTAATTTCTTTCCTCCTTAACATATGATATCATTTATTTTTTATATATATTCTTTAAAACAACTCAATATTATTTCTCTCAATTTTCAACCTTTTTTTGTATTGCAATTTCTAAACAACTTCAAATTTTATTTTTTTATTCTATTTGTCCTACCAATAGCATTGTTAATGTAATTAGTAAATAACACGGACATTTCTATCTACACTAAATTATGTCATGTAACCAAGATTGATAAAGTTTAAGGCCAACATTTCGCGATTTCTCATCTTCAATTAGAAATCCTACTAATTCCCATGATGAGTAGGACATATTGTATAATTTATTACCCTTCACAGCAATCACTCTTTCCTAAGTTGGGTAGTTGAACCAGCTTTATGAATCTGCACCCTGAACTTTCTCACGGCTCTACCATCATTGTACTTTCTTATTAATCTTTAATTGTCATCCATATGTCAGTTTTGTTCCCTATGTTTCCTTACCCGTATTTATTGCTTTTTAGTTTTAGTATAGAATATACTTCAACTCTTCTTCATCGCTAACCATGTAATGACTGTAGTTCTTTAATTGAAACTTCTCTAAATGTATATGTTCTAAGAAGTTCTTTCCCATTTACTAAAATGTAAAAAGACACAAACCCCATTTTGATATATTTAGCAACGTTAACTGTATAATGTAACGTCAGCAGTTCGTTTATCTTTTGGTATTTTAAAATGTACGGAATTGTTTTTTGTATAATATTTGCCTATCACATTAATTAAATTTGCTGATCATAATATAAGAAATATAATTCATTTTTTAAAATCAATGTAAAGTTTATCACGTATGAAGAAGGCAACGTTATATTCTAAATTAATCTCGTTGCATTATACTATATGTATCCCTTCTTTTAATAGTTGTTACTTTATCACTAAATTTACTTTTTTTCAATTATTTCATCTATCCGTTGTTAACTATTTATCCTTGTCATTACTCTATCCAAAATATTATCTTCATTATTGTATTTCTCCTTTTTTTTGTTTATATATTATTTTTCAGTTTTTAGGTATTTAGAATCTGTTGCCAATCCGATCCCATGTCTATATTTATATACATATACATATATATATATATATATGCCTACACCTAACACACTTACCATTACGACGTCTCTTTTTTACTTTCTGTCTTTCCTTTTTTAGACACTCTTCGTCTTAACTTTTCTTAATCTCTTTTTAGAATGAATAACGCAATGGAACATCCTCACACTCCAATTCATTATATAACCGACCAATCAAAGTGTATTTCCATTCGAGCAAGAGTCAACATGTTGTGGCATGTTCCTATCGTTCCACATTCACTGATTTCCGATGGTTTACATTTGATACTCATGGATCATATGGTATAACATATGTTAATCCTATAACTTTTGTAAATTTATAACTGCTACTGTAATTTTTTACTATATTATTTCTTCTTCTCCAGGGTGATAGCATTGAAGCCCCTGTTAAAGGTCCTCATGTTCACTTTTTCCTTAGGACTTTGCATGAGGGTTCTGCATATGAATTTTCCGCATTTTCTGTTGTTAAATATCTTGACAACTATAGAGCAACAAATCACCCCTATAAGTTGGAATTTCAATTTTCAACTAATTTTCATGAAGTTACATGTGCTACTTTTCCTTGTTGGAGTCTGAACAACAACTCCGTTGACGATGTATCTGGCCTCAAGAACAAGGCTACTCATCTCATGGGTTTGTTTTTCTTTTTTACCCTAATAAATTTATTTTTTAACACATTTGTGTTTTATTAAATCATTTTAATTTCAACTTAGATTTTGCTGGAATTGTTACCGCTGTTTCTCAAGAAAAAACATTTGTGAGTGATGGTCATCGAGGTCGTGTTATTAGAGTAGAACTATGCAACGATCAGTAAGTATCAAACCATTAATCTATTATAAAGGTCCTTGGTAACTACTTTTTCATCGTACTATATTATTAGTTTCTTTATTTTGCGCAATTCAGTGGATCCTTTGACTGCCTTTTACTTGATCACTACATTGACGACTTCTTAGCATATACCAATCTTAGAAAGGATAAGACAATTGTTCTTCTCATGAAGCTTGCTAAGCCTGAATACAACCGTGGTATACTTCGTTTAAAATTAATTTATTATATTGAATCATTATATTAAAAATGCGTATTTACCATTTCTCACATTATTATTTATATATTTTGCTAGGTCGAGTTGTTTTCCGCACGGTGTTATTTACTTCTAGGATGATGTTTGATTCTGATACACCTGATATCATCGCTTTCCGTAGAAGGTATAATTTTATCAATAAATGTGCATTGTAATTATTATATTTACCATGTTTTTTTAATTTTTTTTACCTACTTAGGATGATATTGCAAGGGTTTGGTTCTTCCCCTCCAATATTTTCATTGGTTTCCACTGGTGTTACTATCCATCAACAACTAATGGGTAATACTAATCCCATTGGTATTGGGCTTTTGAGGAAAATAACAAAGGTATCATTCATTGGTCTTAAACGTATTACTTAATGTATGATATTTTCCTTTTTCTCGCATGTTTGTATTTCTCTTATTTAAAATTTTTTTCAGGCTGGATACTACCATGTTCTTTGCACTGTTCTTGGACTTTCCACTGATATTCCTTGGTTCACACATGAATGCTCTTGCTCTGCCATGTTGTTGGACTACTCCCCAAAGCCAATGTGTGGAGTCTGTTCATCCATTGTCAATAACCCTGTACCCAAGTAAATTTTATAGCTTTCTCTATAAACCATACTTTTACAACCGTTAACACTTTGTTTTGCATTTTAACCTTTTCCCGTTCAACCAGGTATCGTATTCCTCTTGTTGTTAGTGATTCATCCGGCACACTTACAGTGATTCTCCTCGACCGTGATGCTCGCGTTCTGTATAAGAAACCATGCTCTGATCTATTTCCACTTGATGCATCTGTAACTTTCATTTGTTATATTTCTGTTTTCATTTTGCACTTTTATTTTTAAATACAATATTAACCTTGCCATTGGTGTAGGGGTCAATTCTGAATACTTATCCATCAGTTCTTTCATCATTGTTTGGTCACCGTTTCAATATGAAGATTGAAGTAAAGATAGCACGGGAAAATCCGTCCAACCCCGAATACTTTATTATACGGATTGGTGAAGCTGGTAGCAACAGTGCAGCTTTTTTCCCCCGGCCGATTGTGTCACTCCTCCTAGGGTAATAAATTAATTATGTCAATTTTGTTTGTATATATATATATATATATATACTTTTTGTTACATAACTTTAAAACCTATACAGCTTATTTTTCGCCCGCCTTTCCCTGATCTCGAAGAAACTTGTCCTTCTTCTGCTGCAGCTCCTTCTCAGATGTGTAATGTATATACTATACGAGTGGTTTTTCATTTATATTAATATTTTCTATACTTTCCTTTTTATATATATTGAATTAATTTTTTCCACCTTGTTTTTCTTAGCCACATCAGTTGAAAGGCAAATCATCCATTGATTCTCGTGTTGCATGTCATTTCAAAGAAGTTACCAAGAAGAGCTTGGTTTCTGAGAATGAGCACAACTTCCATCCCCAGTCTTTCAAAGCTTCAAAGAATGCCCTACGCATAGGGTCTTCGTCAACTACTGTTATATCTCAATATGAATCAGTCTCGTCCAGCACAGATTTTCTCAATATTGCTGACTTTCTTCCTAATCCTATTTGAATTTATTGTATTGCCTTAAAATTTGTCTTGACCTTTTTTTTGTTATCATGAACAATTGAATTTCTATCTATTTTGGTTAAATTATGTTATGTTCTCCATTTTAATGCATTTCTAAATATATTCCTTGTAATGTTTATCGCAATGGACCTTCGTTTATGGAATATTATTTTGTATTTTAAATTGATAGTGTATGATTAATATTAAAGGGATTATATAATACTCACATATTTCATATGTTTGCTCTAAAGTAATATAATCCTATATCAACGTTTGTTATCCTCTTTCATTAGATTTTAACCTAATAATTAGTTTTTATTTATTCACACCACTACAAAAAATAGGAATAAATTCAATATTTCTTATACCCTTAATAGACCTATCCATATTGCAAAGTTTGCATCAATTAATATTCCTAAAATTCAACGTGTAATTTGGGATTTATGAATACTTAAATCAGGATAACACTTATTATTTAAACCATTTTTTTTTCATTTTGCCTTTATTGAATACCTTGCACTTACGGCGATTATCGAAATCAGTATCCTAAAAAAAATCCTTTATACAACATGTTACTTATCCCCTTTCTTTAATAAGAGTTTTTGTGTTCCGCAGCGTTTATCTTTATTACCGTCATGTACTGTCAGTTTTAATTTAATGATTAGATATGGTATCTACTCTGAGTCCTCATTTATTGCTCTGTACTGTACTTTCCTTTTTGTAACTTCAGTTCAATGCTGCGACTTACTTCTTCATCAGGTTCCTCAGCTACATTCCTGCACTACCATGTCTGCCCACTTTTATACAGCAATAAATAGCAGCCCTACTATTACTAGCTACAAAGCTATCTCATTTATTGTCTTTTTTTTCGTCAAACTTACGTTTGTCGTTTCTTTTTTCGTACTTGATTTTCATCCTCACTTTGTATTATACTAGAACCATTCTTCATTCGTTAAACCTTTTGGTATAAAATCTACCTCGTTCGTCCAGTACTTAGCCTCACACCCTTTCCAAAAACCGAAATATCATCATTTTAGTGCTCATCATGTCTTTTAATATTTTCCCTTTATCTTCTATATCACTTGAGTGGGCATCTTGGAATGTTAAGGTCCATGTTATCCATTCTGCTGTTGTTCACCGTGTTTGTGGTGATGTTCCCCAAACTGAACTTCACCTTCTTCTTGTTGATTCATATGTATGTTATCATCTTATCAATTTATTTTCCATTATTTTTATATTTTCTTTATCACCATGTATATTACTTACATTTTTATCAAATTTTTCTTTAAGGGCACTAAAATACAAGGGCGTGTTTGTGACGCTTATTTTTCCAAGTTTCTTAGCTTATTGCAAGAGGGAGTTCCATATACTCTCACATCCATTTCAAGTGTACCAAACATTGGCAAGTTCCGTTGGACCTCTCATCCTTGTGTTTTGTCATTCAATGAATTTACACAAGTGAAACCTGACAAGTGTAGCATGATTCCAACCCACTCTTTCTCCTTTGGCAGTGTAGACAGTGTTTTTATGCCTTATTACAACAGTGATATTTTGCGAGGTAAATTCTGCATATATTTTCGATCATTGTTTTTTTCCTACATGAATTTCACTTTTTTATAAATTTTTTAACATTTGAACAAACCTGCATATTGTTTTAATAGTTGTAATTGGCCTTTTGACCGCGGTTACAAATGAGGTTACCTATCATAAGAATGACATTATATCCCCATCTGTATTGATGGAGTTATCTGATCAATAGTAAGTGTATTTACCGGTATGTTTGTTATATTTTATTTTTCTCTTGTTTCGTTTAATTATTTATTGAATCTATTGACTCTATTCCCAGTGGTACTGTTGACTGTTGTTTGTTTGGGGAACATGTATTTGAGCTCAACCATTTTTTGGCATCAAATAATTCAGTTGGAGTTGTTGTCGTTATTCAACTTGGAAGGATGCAAATCTATAATGGTATTGATTTCTACTTCCAGTTTCCATCTTTTTTTCATATTTATCTGCTTTTGCCACTTTTGTGGCACTGTTTTTTTAATTGTTTTTATTTCAAATTGAAATAGGTAAGATTGTTCTCCATGCTATTCCTGGCATATCGAATCTGTTATTTAATCCTGATGTCCCTGAAGCTCTTCAAATAAGGATCAGGTGTGACGTCTTTGTGTACTAATATGAAATTTTGTAATATTTTTTTTTCTTTTTAATCTTTTAAAATTGATATGTACTTCTTTTGTTTTAAAAAAATAAACCAGATTGAATCAACATGGTTTCTTTGATTATCTTCCACCTGCTGTTACCACGCAGAAGAAATCTTTTATTCAGGATCAGTTTATGGTTTCCTACCCTCATGTTATGCTTGATCAACTTTCACATGTTACTGAGGTCCGTTATTAAATATTTTACTGTTTTATTTATTCATTTTTTCCATTTATTCTATTTCCATATAATATGAGTACTATTTTTCTAATATGGTAATTCAGAGTGCTATATATGTCGTCTTTGCAACCATTGTCGGACTTGATACTTCCTTTCATTGGGCCTTCAATGAATGCATTTGCAAGGGATCTCTTTTATTGAAGTCTGGTGCACTATTCTGTGAAACTTGTGACAAGTTTGTCTTCCGCTTTGTTCCTCGGTACCTATTTTAAAAATTTTTACCTTTACTGTAATTATTTTTTATTGGGGTTGTTTTAATCGTCCTATAATACTGTGCACTCCTTTGTTACATACATTTGTTTATTTGTTATGTTTTTAATATTTCATATTCCCTCCTCAGCTACGTACTTAAGCTTGCTATTCGAGATTGTAATTCCGCAGCTACATTTGTTATGTTAGACCGAGATTCTACATTTCTCATATCTCATTCATGCCAAGAGTTGCTTAACATTTCTACTCAGGTTTATTTTTACATAACCTGTTTTTTTTCATAGATAATCTTAAACCTGTTATATAAATGTATATATTTTTTTTCTCCACCAGTTTGATTCATTTGCTTATGCCAAGATCATGGATTCTTTGGTGGATAGAAGTTTTTTATTTAAGATATCGGTCAAGGTTGGATCTTCCTCTCAATCTTCTCCTTTTTACTCCATCCGGAGGATGTTTGAAATCAAAACCTGTGACATGTTCCAATCATATTTTCTTGATTCTTCTCCTACCAAGGTACACTTATTATGTCTGTTTTGAATTTTTCCAACGCTTTTTTAATTCTTCACTTTATAGAATTTATTCATGTTAAATTAATTTAACTTATAATCTGGTAGGATGTTACTTCCTTCATCTTTCCTGAAGTTGACCCAGAAGACGTCAGACCCCATGCCCATAAACCAAACCAACCTGTCGGTATCACTCTATTACCCTAATTGTGCTCTATGATTTTATCTCTTATCTGCCATAGTCTTTTTTAACTTTACGGCATATATGCTGCAGATTGTTAATGTGAAGACTACTGCCAAACCTATTTTATTTTCCAATGCTGCTTCTGTTTCTGACCCAACAATCCCTCCAGTGAGGAAAAATCTACTCAATCGGTTTGACTTGGTTTCCGATAATTTTCATCCTTCTGACTCTGATACTATCATTGGGGAGTCATCTGTAGATGTTCCAGCTGACCCCAAAATATTGTAATCTCTGTGGCGAATATTTGTTTTATCTTATTTTTCACTGAACTTATCTAATGTTATGTGTGTGTGTTTTTTATCCCTTTGGATATTATTTTTTAATATATTCCAGTTTTCAATTAGGATTTTCCCCTATCGTTTCAATATAATTGAGTTTTATTATGTTATTGCTTAACACATATATTTAGAACTGTGGCTATTAAGATATTCACATTCCTCGTCTTTTATATTCCTACATGCTAAAAAATAATTTTTTAAATTAATTTTATCTACTTTACGTTTATAATCGAGTGAAAGAAACTTAACCAGCAATTCAATCTAGGTCTGCAGCAGATTTATTTTTTCTAAATTCCGCCTACCCCACCCCCCCAACCAATTATTTCCCTTATATTTGTTTCCAACCATTTCTTTATTACATTGCCTACTATTTCAACCTCAAATAAATTAAGCTAAATTCCTTGTCACAACTCAAAAGATTAATATCCTTAGATATAAAACCAACATCAACACCCAAGCACTATTCATCCACTTACAAATTTAGATCAATACCTAATACTCGGGCACACCGAGCAAAACGTCTGATAATATCTAACTACATTTGAAATTGTAATAACAACGAATGTGATAGAACCAAAATTAGAGGACAGTGAAACAGTCACAATCGGCCTACCCACCATACTTGCTTCTATGTATCGTTGTCTGATAAGTTCACACCTGAATCGTCAAATGGTGGTTCTTCCACGATATCGACCAGTGGATTGGGGAGGTTCTCTGCTTTGAGATCTACCTCAGATCTATCTCTTAAATCAATCGCTTTCCCTTCCCGAACTGCATGGAATGGATGAGCTCCAGTTACCCTTACTTCTGCTTGGGGGTTCAAGTATTTAATTTGTTGAATGGCATTGACAAATGAATCAAAAACGCCTTTTTCGCAATCAAACAAACATGTTGTTGCCTCCTTTTTGTGCTTAATTGCCTTTATCCTGAGCTTTTCTGAAATAATATCTTGCTTATGTATTTCATATTTCATCCTCTGCACTGTCGCTGCTAACTGTTCATTGTCCTTCTGAGTATTTTCCAGTGCTTTCTTCTCATTCTCTATATTTGTGCGCAATGTATTACCAGATTGTATCAGTTTATCTTTTTCGTTCATAATTTCTGCATTATCTGCACGGAGATTTTCAAGCTTGGACCTAGCTCTTAGAAGCTCATCAGCCAGGCTAGCTTCTCTTACAGCCGAAATTTGCCTCGCATCTTTCTGGTCTATGTTAATACCCGCAAACACATCTTCTCTTTGTTCATGTAGAAAATGAGTTATTCACGCCCCTCTTAAAAGATACTTTGTTAGACCTGTCATATATGAACCCCACTGTGATGATGTCATTCTTGAGAATCTGTCCTTGTCTTTCTCCGTGCATAAAAAATTCGCGAACTTTTCAGCTAGCTCTTTATCCCATATCGATCCCGTTGGACATCTTTCTTCTTGCTCATCCTCCACTACAGGATATTCACTGGGTTCTTCAATCAGCAAACTTTTCCTTTTATTTATTTTCCGGCGCCTGATGTGTTGTTCGGATGCAAATTCACTATCTGCATTAATCTCATCAGCTACAACCAATCCCTCACATAGCTGTGCATCATGATTTCCCACAGGGTCTGCAGCCGTAACCCGAATTGCTCCTTTGAACCCCTCAACAGATGGTCCTGAAGAATTAGTATTTGCTCTGCTATGTACGTTACTTAGCTTGGTTGTTTCATTTTTCCTTTTCCTGTCTCTCAATGCCAAATTTTTACAACGGTCGGCCATTTCAGCTGCAAACGAAATAAATTTTAATTAAGTGTATCATATGCTAATTTAATATTCATGTTAAAAATCTTACCAAGTTTGTCTTTAATTTGGCGTTCTGGTATGTCAACTATTTCCCGCGTATTAATTGTTCCCTTCGTTGTTATATACTCTTCGTATCCTCGGCAGACTTCCTTTTCAAACTCAAACAAATCTTTCCAATCAGTAGTGTAACTGTTGCAATCTCTTTGGTAGAAAGAATTGCTCCATTGTAGTGGGAAATATGGTATCTGTTGGTCTTCACCTTCCCTCATGAACCAGCTAACTCCATTTCCAAGATACGTATACTTGAAATAGAAAGGCTTGAATGACTGCCAATTCTCTTTATAAATTTCGAACATACTGTATCCTGTGCGTGCCGTGAATGATATCCAAGCTCTCTTTTCTGAATCGCTTTCACAGTTGTTACCCTGAGGTCTAAAAAGGTAGAAGAATATTCGTGATGTACATGCCCATTTCATAGCCGAGCATATAAGTTGAAATGCACGAACTATTGCCCATGCATTAGGATGAAGTTGCGAGGGAGCAATTCTTATGGTTTTTAAAACTTCCATTTCAAATTCTGTAAACGGCATTCTTACCCCTAGCCTTGTTACAACTTCTTCGTAGAAAAAGAATCCATGATTTTTTCTTGGAAGCCTAGTGCATATACGCTCGTTGGTGCCGACAGGATATATGCCGTACGCATTTCCACCTTCATCCCCAGGGCATGGCAGCAATATTGCTCGACTTTGTCTAACCGAACATTCTGATGCCAAATCCGAGCATGTTTCAATTACTTCACGATCCACCCATTCATATTCATTTGCATCTGATGGCAATTTAAAACGTTGATGGTTAGCCATATCCGACTGGATTAACCCTGGTCAAAGTGAGTCATACACAAATCATTTTTAGCACAAATCCTAAAATCATATTATGTTATTTATATTCACCAAAAAAAAAATATTATGTAATTTATCAATTTCTTGAATATTATTTTTAAATACATTGGTAATTACATCAATACCCTATAAAAAAATAAAAGGATCCAACTGTTTTACTTGATACCTCTTTGTTGTCTCCTTTTTTCCTTATTCTCGGCTATTTTGTAATATATCAATCCCTCGCGAGCTTCCACCAAAGTTCTAGGGTAATATGCAGTTATTGGTTTAACATTGATAATCTCACCTTCTTCCATGTCTTTCAAATCCGGTTCAGTATTCGATGTATTCATCAAACCCGCTATTGAAGGTTTAAAATCCCTGATATGGGTGTTCTTCGACTCACAATAACTACGGAACTCCCTAAACATAGAAAAAGATAGGATCTTTCTCTCAAATTAAGCAGATATGCAAACATTTGTTCAGAAAAGGTGTAAACTCTAAACTGGGAGAAACTCTGGAAGATAAAAAATCGGAGCAACTAATGTAAACAGAACCAATTTAAGTTTCTTTTTTGTTTACTCTTTACTTAATCAGTATTGAAGCCCGCTTAATAATTGCAAATTGATATAAAAAACACACTAAATATGGCATGCAAACTTTTGAAATTCAAGTGTTGAATTCTTACCTGATTTAACTGTGAAAGTATTCAATGTTGAAGACGATTAACGGTGGTTTTCGCCAAAACCCTTAAATACTAATTTTATCCCCAACTCTTTTCTTTATATTTGATAACTTGACCAATCAAGGTAAACTAATCATAGCAGATACAGTATACTACGAATTTTCAGTAGCTTATTATCTAAATGATCTCCACTTTTATTTTCGACGCTTGCAGCTTAATTCATAAGCTACTGATAGAACTGTAATCAATCAGTATTCTAACCGTTTTCTTCACAGACTTCCCTCCACTACTTAGTAAATGGCCCATATTGTAAAAGCCCACTACCAATTCAAGTAGGTTTTGACGGTGTAATGATTTTTAGATAAAAACATTTCAGTTACTGGATTTAAAAATTGATATAAACCCCAAGTCGATTAGGGACACGTGGACGTATGTGAAAAGTATAGTTTAAATTTCAAACCTGTCAGCAATTTCTTTTTTTCATTTTTTTTCCCTTTAATTTTATTTTTTACAATGATTAAATCAGTCTATATCTTTTTAAAGGTTAACATTATTTTTCTGATAATGAAAATTCATGACCACATAAATAAGTATATATGTGTCTATTAAGTTTAAAGGTGTTATAATCTACTTCATACCGAAAAGAAAAGTTAGCAACTACTACCAAATATTGCATTGTGCCCTTTAAATTTCTGTTTTCTCGCCACCTGTCAAATATGTTAATTTAATATTTCAATCATATTTCCATTATTCATTTTATAATTTTTTTTTCTTCTCTAACCCTTTTAATTTACTTTTAGTATTTTAATTAATGCACAGTTTTAAATAAATTTATATATTACTATACATATTTCCATTCATTATCAGAGTATGTTTTACCTCACTATTCCCTATCACTTAATTATGAATATTTTCAATTGAATAAAAGAATCTTATTTTTCTTCCTATATATACGTCAAATTATTTCTCGTGTCAATGGTTTCATATTTAATATGTAGCGTAACCGATTTTTTCCCCATGTTTTTTTTAATAACACAATCTCTTAATTTATGAATTCATATTCTATTATTAATGTAGTAGTAATACCATAGTATTATATACGACCATGTTGTATGATGACTCTATTTCAATCGAAGTTTTAAAATACGTTAAAAATCAAAGAAATTTTTGATTTTTAGTCACAGATAAAAAATTCCGAAATTTAAATGAAACATAACAATCAGTTTTTGTATTCAAAATGGAAAATAAGTATTGAATTCCTAAACTTCATATGCTACCATAATTGAAAACCATTAATTCATAGAAATTAAGACCAACTCAGCACAAAACCCGACCTTCCTCCCTTTAGGACTCAATGTCTGATAAGTTAATGTTTGAATCGTCAAATGACGGCTCTTCCACGATATCAATTAGTGGATTAGGCAAGTCATCAACATCCAGATCCACTTCTGTTTTCTCCGTCAGATCAATCATCTTTCCATCCTTAATTGCATGGAACGGATGAGCGCCAATGACCCTTAAATCTTTTTCCCCATTCAGATGCTTAATTTGTTTGACTGCATTAAGGAATGAATCATACACACCTTTTTCACAGTCAAATAGATTAGTTGCTGCTGCCTTTTTATGCTTCAGTGCCTGCTGCCTCAGCTTATCTGAAATGCGTGCTTGCCTCTCTGCTTCAACAGTCAACCTTTGCACACTTTCTGTTAACTCTGCATTTTTTTGTCGAGCATCTTCTAATGCCTTTTTAATCTGATCATTTTCTGTTCTTGCATTGTTTTCAGTTTCTTTCAAACCATCTCTTTCCTTGATCAGTTCATTGTGATCAGCACGCAAGTTTTCGAGTTCCGACCGAACTTTGAGTAGCTCGTCTGACAGGATTGCTTCTTTGGCGACCGTTACTCCCCTTGCTTCTTTCTGATCGTTGTTAATGCCTTCATACAGATCCTCTCTGTTATGGTACAGAAAGTGTGTTATGCATGCACCTCGTAACAAAAACTTGGTAAGGCTATTCATACGATCTCCCCATCCATTTGCTGACAGTTTCAAAAGATAGTCCTTATCCTGCTCTGTGCAGATGAAATTTGGGAATTTCTCATCTAGCTTTCTATCCCACACCGAGCCAATCTCCTCTGCTTCCACCTCCTCTTCTTCGACATGCTCTATTCTTGGAACCTCAACAGCTAATGCTTTCCCTTTGTTTAGCCTCCGCCGCCTAAACACTTGTTCGGGTGATGCTGATCTTTCCTCATTAGGCACTTCAGTTATTATAACCCCCTCAACATTACCTCCTTGTTCTGATGTTGTTTGGTCCTGAGTCAAAACCACCGCAGGATTTAATGTACCCGTAGCAGGTGGTCCAGATGCAGTAGGTGTTGCGATGCTTGGAGTTGAACTTCCTGCTGTATTCTTCACACTTTGATTCTTTCATTTCCTTCCTACCTTTGCTAATTTCTCTATACGGTCGGCCATTTCTGCTGAAAAGGAAATAATAGCAGATCAGTCTATGGTCTCAAATGCAAATAGGAATCAATAAATTTTTTACCAATTTTTAATTTAACTTGGCCCTCTGGAATGTTAACTATTTCTTTAGTTACAATCATTCTATTTTTAACTAAATACTCCTTGTATTGTCTGCATACATTCTTTTCAGATTCTATCAAATCTTCCCAGTCAGTGCTGTAACTTTTCACACTATATTGAAAGAATGTTTGACTCCAATGTAGTGGAAAGTAAGGTATTGGTTAATTCTCACCAGCTCTCATGAACCAGCTAACTCTATTTCCTAGATATCTATACTTGAAGTAAAAAGGTTTGAATGTTTTCCATGAATCTGTAAATTTTGTAAATAGACTGTATCCATTCCTTGCTTTGAGTGATACCCATGGCCTTTTCTCTGACCCTTTCACAAATGGATTAGCCTGAGGTGCAAAAAGATAAAAGAATATCCTCAGTGTACATTGCCATCCCATTGCACTACAGATTTGTTGGAATACTCTTACGAAAGCCCAAGCGTTAGGGTGCAATTGGGAAGGAGCAATTCCAAGAGTCCTCAAAACTCCCATTTCAAAATTCGTAAATGGCATTCTTATCCCAAGTCTTGTTATCACTTCTTCATAAAAATAAAATCCCGGATTCTCTTGCGGCACTGTTGTGCAAATTCGCTCCTCTCTTCCAACTGGGAAAACCCCATATTCATTCCCTCCATCTTCTACAGTGCTTGGTAGCAGAATTGACCTGACATGTTCAACTGACTCATTTGTTGTTAGTTCCGAGCATGTTCCAACCACTTCTCTGTCAACCCAGTCATATTGATTCGATTTGTGTGGCAAAGGGTAAAGCTCAGGTTGTTTTATAACCCTACGACCCATACTTCAGGAAAAGGAGGCAAACCGAGATCAGTATCAACGCAGAAACCATAAATTAAATTATGTACTTTATCAATTGAGGTACCATCCCTCAGTAACTTTGGCATGTTCCTCAATTGATTATGTTGTACCTCTCTGATGCCTCCTTAACCTCGTTCTCCAACTTGTTCGGCATTCCCATACTACACAGATCTATCCCGTTATTTCAATTAAATCTATAATACTATCTTCTCTTATCTTTAACAATGATGATGTCACATTTTTCCATCCATGCCAAACTTTAATCGCTTCTTATCTAACCCAACTAATCAAACTAAATGGGGTTTTAAAAGGGTGGAGTAACCTCTCGTAGACACCATTAAATAGTAAACCCCCATAAAAGGCAAAAAGTAATTTTTTAATTTTTTCTTATCATCCAAATTTAACAGTTAACCATTTTCAATTCACAATGCAAGAAATTAAATTCCTGTCATTATCAGAAAATATTGAATTTGTTTTTTATTATCTTCTCTCTTCCGTTGATAGTGTGTCGAAACACACATATTTATGGCTTTATCACAGTATAAATTAGGCAATTTACACATGCAAACTATTGAAGAATTAAAGTTGAATATTTACCTGTTTGCTGTGAAAGAACAATGGAACCCAAGATTCTAGATGCTTCTATGTGTCAAACCCTTGAAAAGCAGTTCCAAAGCTTCAAAAACTATATCAAATTTGTCGCAACCTCTGATACTTTTGTAGTTACACCACACTGACGAGAAATTTAGGTTTCAAAATATTTCGTGCTATCAATATCTGTAGCGATTTGTGATATATTGTTCGCTGATTGTGGAAGTACACTGTATTTTGTCTGTTCAAATTTCTATGTAATCGTTCTAATTCTTAACTTCTGTAACACCCCTAATTTTCGTCTCCCGAATAATAGGAAATTAATAATAAAAAAGTTTTATTATTAATTTATAGAATTTTCCAAGTTTATGTTTTGTGTTTAATTAGCCTTAAATATAAAAATAAGTTAAAATATTTTTATATGGCAATTAAATGCAGAATGTAAGGAAATTGCATTTTGGTCCCTGAAGGAGGGCTAAAAGGCAAAATTAGAAAGGTTCTTGGAGGGAAAGATTTAAAAATGATAATTTTTAAATTTTGAACTGACCTAACCGGTTAGTAATGCCCTGTAACTGGTTAGATGATGAACTCAGAAACTGGTTTAGTGGATTTTGATGAGTAATCACTGGGTTAATTCGTTTAATCGCCACGATTACTGCATGAATTGAGTGGAGAACCACACGTCGCCCTGCATGTTACCTTCAATTGTCTATAAATAGGGGAAAATCTGAGGAATTAGGGGTTGATCAACTGATTTCTGGTTGAAGAAGGGAGATTAGGGTTTCTGAATTGTTCTGAGCAATTCGTCTTCGTTGTTGAGTGTTAGTAATCGAGTGATACACGATTGTGAATCTTACATCAAGAGCTTTACAAAGATCTAAACACTGTGAGCTGAGGGTTAGTGTGGAAGGAGAAATCAAGCTTGGAAGTTGGAGGTAGAAATCTGGGTTCTCTGTGATTCTGATTCTGGGAGCTGACTTCCAGACTCGATTTTGGTAAGCATAGTCAATCTCTAAGCCTCAAACTTCTTTGATTCTCTAGTGCATGTACCCTACTTTGAGTCCTAACTGTTTTCCCCAATTTCTTTGGTCATTTGCTATGTCAAAATCTCTGGTTTTTGGACCCTGTTGCTGGGAAACGAATCTGGAAACAGAGCTGTGAGTTTGTGAGAAATCAGTGGAGTTTCTTCAATTTCAGTGTTCAATCTTCATCAAAATCAACTTAGAGGTATGGGAGAAGTCTTCACTATACTAGATTTAGACTAAATGTCAAATGATTTAGGATTTGAGTTCACAAAACTCAAAAGGGCATTATGTGTTTTTAAGCACAAAGGCTTGGAGGCCAATTTCTTGCTCACTGTGGTTTTGAGCAAATTTCAATTGATGCATGCAAGCTATATAAATGTTGAATTCTGTGGTTGAGTGCTTGATTTAAGTTTTGATGTGTTAAATTGTGTTTATGTGATTTTTCATACAATTTGATATAATAAACTTGATGCTTGCAATATGAACGTGTTTCTGGGTGTAAACATGTTTATTTTAAGGCATATGAACTTGGTGTATACTGGAAATTGGTTAGATTTGAGAAAGAAAGAAAATGAGTTGTTAAAACTCTTGTTTTAATGGTCTGACTGCATAACCTAACCGGTTACACGATTTTCGTAACCGGTTAGACACTGTAAATTTTCAAAGAAAAATCAGTTTGCAAATCAGTCCTGAAACTTTAATGGTTTTTACTCAAATCTAAGCCTTAATTTCTATACACAAGGTCTGAATATGAGTTGTGGTAATGTCAACAAATTCATATTGGAAAGATTTTCATTTATGCCTTAAATTAATGGAATAATTTCAAGTGAAATTATGTTCATTGGAAAAGGATATGTGATTTGGACTTTTGAATGATAAACAATCGTTTTTGAGGTATAAAATAAAGTTAAAAAAAAAGTGTTTTGGATTGGGTAGAGAATTCAAGAAAAAAGGGTTTTTCTGAATTGCAATGGTAAAACAGTTCAGGTCTGTAATTCTAACCGGTTAGCCTGAAACTGTAACCGGTTAGTACCTGAATCTGAAAAATAAAAAGTTAAGTTTTAAATACCATTGAAGTTATATTACTCAATCTGGGTTTTAAAAGGCATATTTTGAGAAAAATTCAAAGGGGAATTTTATGCCAAATATTATACCTCAAATAAATCATTCAAAAGTAGAAATTGGAATATTTCTAAATCACATTAATTAATGTAAAGATAAAACCAACCCTGATGTTTGTGCATACATATAGACTGGAAGTCTGGTTGGTAGGAACGTTTATCATATTCTGGGAATATGAGGAGGGTACTCCGGGAGTACCAAAGTATAACCTAGTTGATGACACATTATAGATATGTGGCCAGTGTCCGGGACCTGGTTTTTATGCGTTCTGGGAACGTGGCGTTCTGGGAACGTGGCGTTCTGGGAACGTGGTGCACACTCCGGGAGTGATGCTTTTTATCCAAGTATGGTTCGGCATTATGTTCTGGGAACTAATGTCGGTGTTCCGGGAACACAATGGTGTATTGGATGGACGTCCAAGATGGACATTTAGAGGCCTCAATTGTGGATAGAAAATCATACATCATGCCACTTGCATTATAAGAGTTATAATGTTGAAAAAATTGGTGTGCTCATATGTATTTGCATTACGATCTGTCCATGACATATTTGTGATTGTAATTTTAGTCTTTATCCACTATGTATATGTGTATACTTACTCCCTGTGCCCTGTTTAGGTGATGGCCAGATACCTAGCCTGCATCGAGACACGCCCTATCCCTATCAGTATATGGACGTATGAGGAGCACCGTGCCACCTTTGAGGGGAGGTGGAGATCACTCTCTACCACCCTAACCCTCTGGTACGTGTGCGACCTCGTCGATTTAGGATTCCATTAGTCTATACTATGCATGTTCCACCTTTTTACTCTTATAGAGGACCACCCCCGGCTCGACCTATGCGTCGTTTTCATAGTTTTAGATTTAGAGCTGCCACTCGTTCCCATCCTTCATCCCATAGAGTTGTTACTGAGGAGACTCCTTCTCCTGGTCCGACTGATTATGATAGGACTGCTTCTGCAGACCCTAGACTCAGTGGTGGGGTCTCTACTCAGTCAGGCGAGGTCGAGGAGGACCCTGTGGAGGATGAGAGCGAGGAGGAGGTGCATGTTGAGCCGACTGTTTCTGCTAGAGGTGGACCCGCTGGTTCGTAGGAGCCTGCATAGCATAGGGATTTTGGATCCTGGATCCTAGGGATAGAGCGGTGGAGGATCTGAGGAGCTGTTGAGGACATGGAGGACTTGCTCTGAGACTTCTGTTTTTGGACTTTTGTTATATATTGTATATATTGAGAGGTCTTAGAGTGAGCTTTTATTTTAGTGAGCTGGTCTGTATATGTTTTATCAAAACTTGCTATCTTGACTTTTATCACTTGCTACTGTTAGTACTAATGGGGTTATATGTCATGACTTTTATCACATATATATATATGCTTTATTTTCCTCAGCAGTGCCCCATGAGTATTGTTTTTCTTCCGCGAACTCTGATTTCACTTTACAAAGGATTCGGCGTTAAGTTTATATTTTATATACTCAAATCTGACTCTAGAGGCAAATCATATGTTTAAATAATAACTACTAAGGTTTCCTATAAATAAGGGCTTGCTTTCTCGAGAGTCTTTTTCAAGTCTAAGATCATACTAAGCCGAATTCATGAAACGGTTTATGTCAAAAGAGGTTTTGATTAAGCAAGTAGTAATATTAAAAAGGAAAAATTTTCTAGTCCTAATTTTGATAGCAAGTAGTAAACTATTTGGAAATATTAATTATTTTCAAGTTAAAAAGAGAGCGTCACACCCTTTGGTCGTATCAGAGCATTGGTCCTGTTCCTCATGGCCCCGCAGATGCAGCTAAGTATGATATTCAATATTGATTGAATATGTTTGAGTAAGTTAGTGGTAACATTTATGTCTTAAAGACCTTTTTAGTAACCCAAAGCCCATAGGGCAGGTCTTTCTATGGCAACCCGGAATCGAAATGTTACTAACGAAATGTTAGAACGAATCACAACCGTGCTGGAGGGTATGCAGCAGCAGCAGAGGCATCAATCATCTCAGGAGAGAGCTGGTAACCCGTCTGCTGGCAACATGGTGAATCCTGATGCTAAGACTCTGTCGGAGTTCAGGAAGTGCAATCCACCAAGATTTGAGGGGGGATATAAACCTGATAAGGCGAACAAGTGGTTGCATGAGATCAATAAGATCTTCCGAACTCTGGAGTGTTCTGATGAACAGAAGGTGACCTATGCAGTTTACATGCTTCATGGGGAAGCTGAAAACTGGTGGGATCACACGGTCCAATTGCTGAATTTTGAAAGGAGAGCAATCAACTGGGGAGTATTTATGGAGAAATTTCTTAATAAATATTTTCCAGAAGATTTGCGGAGGAAAAAGGAAGTGGAGTTTATGCAATTGAAACAAGGGGATATGAGTGTAGGGGAGTATGCTGCCAGATTCGAGGAACTGATGAAATACTCTCCCTATTACTTAAATAACCCTGATGAAATAAGTAAGTGTGTGAAGTTTGAAGGTAAGCTACGGCCGGAGCTGAAGTCTATCTTCAGTTATCAAAGGATTCAGAGTTTCCCTACATTGGTGGACATGTGCAGAATGTATGAAGATGATAAGAAGGCGGAGTTGATAGGGGGTCAAGCGAAGGGGGTTGGACAGAACTATGGACTCCAAAGGAAGAAGAAGTTTGACCATCGGAATAATGGTCCATATTCTAAGAACAAGGGGAAAGGCAAGGCAGTGATAGATAACCAGAACAAGCCTCGCGATGATGCTCCTTATTGCAAGAAGTGCAAGCGTTATCATCATGGTCAGTTTTGCTGGTCCACAGGAGGATGTTTCAAGTGTGGGAAACAAGGTCACTTTGCCCGTGAATGCAAGGAATCCGCAAAGGGGGATGCAAAGGGATCTGCTGGAAAGTCTGTGGTACAAGGACGAGTATTTGCCCTAAGTGGTAGTGAAGCAACCCAAACCCCGAATCTCGTGCAAGGTAATTTTCTGCTCAATAATCAACCTTGCAAAATCATGTTTGATTCTGGAGCTACACATTCTTTTGTTTCCCCTGAATGTGTGAGTAGGCTGAATCTTATTATTTCTGATTCACCCTGCTATCTTAGTATAGATACCCCTACGGGAATACCGATCTACTCCGCTAAAGTCTGTTTAGGGTGTAATGTAGAAGTTATGGGTCGTTCATCCGAGGTAGATTTGGTTTGTCTTCCTAACTTACAATTGGATGTGATCTTGGTAATGGATTGGTTGATGAAGAACCAAGTGATCATCAATTGTGAGGAAAAGACAATTCAATATAGGACCCTTGAACCGGAGGGATATATGTGTTTATTCTCGGCTTCTGGAGAAGAAGAGTCGATGCCGATTGAAGAGATTCCAGTGGTGAGGGAATTTCCGGAAGTATTTCCTGAGGAGATACCAGGATTACCTCCGAAGCGAGAGATAGAATTTGGGATCGATTTAGTCCCTGGAGCTGGTCCCATCTCTATTGCTCCTTATAGGATGGCACCACCAGAAATGGCAGAAATGAAGAAACAAATCGAGGAGCTGTTGCAGAAACAGATGATCAGGCCAAGCGTTTCGCCTTGGGGAGCTCCGTTATTGTTCGTAAAGAAGAAAGATGGAAGTATGAGGATGTGTGTGGACCACAGACAGCTGAATAAGGTCACTATTAAGAATAAGTATCTTTTGCCAAGGATTGATGATCTTATGGATCAAGTAAGGGGAGCTGCAGTATTCTCCAAGATTGATCTGAGATCGGGATATCATCAGATCAGGATAAAGGAGGAGGATATACCCAAGACTGCATTTCGATCGCGATACGGTCATTATGAGTATGTTGTGATGCCGTTCGGATTGACAAATGCACCTGCTATTTTCATGGACTATATGAACTGGATCTTTAGACCATATTTGGATTTGTCTGTGGTGGTATTCATTGACGATATTTTGGTCTATTCTAAAAATCCGGAAGAACATGAAGAGCATCTCAGGATTGTGATAAAGGTCCTGAAGGAGAAGCAATTATATGCCAAACTTACGAAGTGTGAGTTTTGGTTGAATGAAGTGAAGTTTCTGGGGCATGTAATCTCTAAAAAGGGAATTGCGGTGGATCCAGCGAAGGTAAGTTCGGTGCTAAGTTGGGAACAGCCTAAGACGGTGACGGAGGTGAGAAGTTTCTTAGGGCTGGCTGGATACTATCGTCGATTCATAGAAGGATTTTCTAAGATTGCATTGCCTTTAACTAAGTTGACTCGGAAGGATCAATCGTTCGTGTGGGACGATCGGTGCGAAGCTAGTTTTCGTGAGTTGAAGGAAAGGTTAACATTGTCTCCTGTGTTAATCTTACCTGATCCTCACAAGAGCTTTGAAGTTTACTGTGATGCATCTAAGCAGGGACTGGGTTGTGTATTGATGCAAGAAGGAAGAGTAGTGGCGTATGCATCGAGGCAATTGAAGAACCATGAGGTGAATTACCCGACACACGATTTGGAATTGGCGGCGATCGTGTTTGCCTTAAAGATATGGAGACATCATCTCTATGGCACTACATTCCAAGTATTTAGTGACCATAAGAGTTTGAAATATCTGTTCGACCAGAAAGAGTTGAACATGAGGCAAAGAAGATGGATGGAGTTCTTGAAGGATTATGATTTTAAACTCCATTATCATCCGGGTAAAGCGAATGTGGTTGCAGACGCGTTGAGTCGGAAAGCAATCCACGTTAGTGCGATGATGGTCAAGGAAGCAGCATTGATTGAAGAATTCAGAGACTTGAGCTTGTTGATGCAAGTGGAGCCATCAAGTATCAAGTTGGGGATGTTGCAGATCACAAACGAGTTCTTGGAAAGAATTCGGGAATTGCAACGAGCAGATGAAGAGTTGATGGAAAAGATGAGACTAGGTTCGGAAGGAAAGGAACCTGATTTCAAGATAGGGCAGGATGGAATCCTTCGTTTCAGGACAAGGATTTGTGTACCAAGAGATCAAGAAGTTAGGAGACTAATTCTTGATGAAGCTCATAAGAGTCGGATGAGTATGCATCCCGGATCGACCAAAATGTATCAGGATTTGAAGAAGATATTTTGGTGGTCGGGATTGAAAAGAGATGTGGCAGAATATGTGGCGGCGTGCTTGATCTGTCAGAAAGCGAAGGTAGAACATCAGAAACCGGGAGGACAGTTGCAACCTCTGAGGATTCCCCAGTGGAAGTGGGATAGTATCTCAATGGATTTTGTGTCTAGTTTGCCAAGAACAACAGCAAATCATGATGCAATCTGGGTGGTTGTGGATAGGTTAACAAAGTCGGCGCATTTTATTCCGATAAATATGCGTTATTCCTTGAACAAGCTTACCCAGATCTATATCAAGGAGGTAGTTCGTCTTCACGGAATGCCTTCGAGCATTGTATCAGACCGAGATCTGAGATTTTCGTCACAATTCTGGAAGAGTTTGCATGAAGTTATGGGAACAAGGTTGAAATTGAGTTCTGCGTATCATCCACAGACGGATGGCCAGACGGAGAGAACAATTCAATCTTTGGAAGATGTGTTGCGAGCGTGTGCACTTGAAGAACAAGGAAGTTGGGATCAAGTGTTACCTCTTGCAGAGTTCACATATAACAATAGTTACCATGCGAGCATTGGAATGGCACCGTTCGAGGCGTTGTATGGAAGGAAGTGTCAGACCCCGCTATGTTGGTTCCAAGTGGGGGAGGACTTGATGGTTGGACCAGAAATGATTCAACGGACGTCTGAAAAGATCAAGATGGTTCAGACTAAGATGAAAGCGGCTCAGAGTCGACAGAAGAGTTATGCAGATAAGAGGAGAAAACCATTGGAGTTTTCTGAGGGCGATCATGTGTTCCTTCGGGTAGTTCCGATGAAAGGAATTAGTATAGCCTTGAGAACCCGAGAGCTTTCGCCTAAGTGTATAGGTCCATATCAGATTCTTAAGAGAGTTGGCCCTGTTGCTTATCAATTGGCCTTACCACCCTCTCTATCCAATTTGCATAGCGTCTTTCACGTTTCGCAATTGAAAAAGTATGTTCATGACCCATCTGTTGTTCTGAAACTCCAACCCGATTATCTAACTTTGAGAGAAAACCTGACCTTTGAGACCAGACCGGTTCAGATAGAAGATCGTGAAGTCAAGCGACTCAGAGGAAAGGAAATACCTTTGGTCAAGGTAATTTGGGAGAATGCTGACGTATCTGAAGCTACATGGGAATTAGAGGAGAAGATGTGTCAAGAGTATCCAGAGTTATTTTTGTAATCTAGAATTTCGGGGACGAAATTCCTTTTAAGTGGGGGAGTAGTGTAACACCCCTAATTTTCGTCTCCCGAATAATAGGAAATTAATAATAAAAAAGTTTTATTATTAATTTATAGAATTTTCCAAGTTTATGTTTTGTGTTTAATTAGCCTTAAATATAAAAATAAGTTAAAATATTTTTATATGGCAATTAAATGCAGAATGTAAGGAAATTGCATTTTGGTCCCTGAAGGAGGGCTAAAAGGCAAAATTAGAAAGGTTCTTGGAGGGAAAGATTTAAAAATGATAATTTTTAAATTTTGAACTGACCTAACCGGTTAGTAATGCCCTGTAACCGGTTAGACGATGAACTCAAAAACTGGTTTAGTGGATTTTGATGAGTAATCACTGGGTTAATTCGTTTAATCGCCACGATTACTGCATGAATTGAGTGGAGAACCACGCGTCGCCCTGCATGTTACCTTCAATTGTCTATAAATAGGGGAAAATCTGAGGAATTAGGGGTTGATCAACTGATTTCTGGTTGAAGAAGGGAGATTAGGGTTTCTGAATTGTTCTGAGCAATTCGTCTTCGTTGTTGAGTGTTAGTAATCGAGTGATACACGATTGTGAAGCTTACATCAAGAGCTTTACAAAGATCTAAACACTGTGAGCTGAGGGTTAGTGTGGAAGGAGAAATCAAGCTTGGAAGTTGGAGGTAGAAATCTGGGCTCTCTGTGATTCTGATTCTGGGAGCTGACTTCCAGACTTGATTTTGGTAAGCATAGTCAATCTCTAAGCCTCAAACTTCTTTGATTCTCTAGTGCATGTACCCTACTTTGAGTCCTAACTGTTTTCCCCAATTTCTTTGGTCATTTGCTATGTCAAAATCTCTGGTTTTTGGACCCTGTTGCTGGGAAACGAATCTGGAAACAGAGCTGTGAGTTTGTGAGAAATCAGTGGAGTTTCTTCAATTTCAGTGTTCAATCTTCATCAAAATCAACTTAGAGGTATGGGAGAAGTCTTCACTATACTAGATTTAGACTAAATGTCAAATGATTTAGGATTTGAGTTCACAAAACTCAAAAGGGCATTATGTGTTTTTAAGCACAAAGGCTTGGAGGCCAATTTCTTGCTCATTGTGGTTTTGAGCAAATTTCAATTGATGCATGCAAGCTATATAAATGTTGAATTCTGTGGTTGAGTGCTTGATTTAAGTTTTGATGTGTTAAATTGTGTTTATGTGATTTTTCGTACAATTTGATACAATAAACTTGATGTTGTCAATATGAACGTGTTTCTGGGTGTAAACATGTTTATTTTAAGGCATATGAACTTGGTGTATATTGGAAATTGGTTAGATTTGAGAAAGAAAGAAAATGAGTTGTTAAAACTCTTGTTTTAATGGTCTGACTGCATAACCTAACCGGTTACACGATTTTCGTAACCGGTTAGACACTGTAAATTTTCAAAGAAAAATCAGTTTGCAAATCAGTCCTGAAACTTTAATGGTTTTTACTCAAATCTAAGCCTTAATTTCTATACACAAGGTCTGAATATGAGTTGTGGTAATGTCAACAAATTCAGATTGGAAAGATTTCCATTTATGCCTTAAATTGATGGAATAATTTCAAGTGAAATTATGTTCATTGGAAAAGGATATGTGATTTGGACTTTTGAATGATAAACAATGGTTTTTGAGGTATAAAATAAAGTTAAAAAAAAAGTGTTTTGGATTGGGTAGAGAATTCAAGAAAAAAGGGTTTTTCTGAATTGCAATGGTAAAACAGTTCAGGTCTGTAATTCTAACTGGTTAGCCTGAAACTGTAACCGGTTAGTACCTGAATCTGAAAAATAAAAGTTAAGTTTTAAATACCATTGAAGTTGTATTACTCAATCTGGGTTTTAAAAGGCATATTTTGAGAAAAATTCAAAGGGAAATTTTATGCCAAATATTATACCTCAAATAAATCATTCAAAAGTAGAAATTGAAATATTTCTAAATCACATTAATTAATGTAAAGATAAAACCAACCCTGATGTTTGTGCATACATATAGACTGGAAGTCTGGTTGGTAGGAACGTTTATCATATTCTGGGAATATGAGGAGGGTACTCCGGGAGTACCAAAGTATAACCTAGTTGATGACACATTATAGATATGTGGCCAGTGTCCGGGACCTGGTTTTTATGCGTTCTGGGAACGTGGCGTTCTGGGAACTGGTGCACACTCCGGGAGTGATGCTTTTTATCCAAGTATGGTTCGGCATTATGTTCTGGGAACTAATGTCGGTGTTCTGGGAACACAATGGTGTATTGGATGGACGTCCAAGATGGACATTTAGAGGCCTCAGTTGTGGATAGAAAATCATACATCATGCCACTTGCATTATAAGAGTTATAATGTTGAAAAAATTGGTGTGCTCATATGTATTTGCATTATGATCTGTCCATGACATATTTGTGATTGTAATTTTAGTCTTTATCCACTATGTATATGTGTACACTTACTCCCTGTGCCCTGTTTAGGTGATGGCCAGATACCTAGCCTGCATCGAGATACGCCCTATCCCTATCGGTATATGGACGTATGAGGAGCACCGTGCCACCTTTGAGGGGGAGGTGGAGATCACTCTCTACCACCCTAACCCTCTGGTACGTGTGCGACCTCGTCGATTTAGGATTCCATTAGTCTATACTATGCATGTTCCACCTTTTTACACTTATAGAGGACCACCCCCGGCTCGACCTATGCGTCGTTTTCATAGTTTTAGATTTAGAGCTGCAACTCGTTCCCATCCTTCATCCCATAGAGTTGTTACTGAGGAGACTCTTTCTCCTGGTCCGACTGATTATGATAGGACTGCTTCTGCAGACCCTAGACCCAGTGGTGGGGTCTCTACTCAGTCAGGCGAGGTCGAGGAGGACCCTGTGGAGGATGAGAGCGAGGAGGAGGTGCATGTTGAGCCGACTGTTTCTGCTAGAGGTGGACCCGCTGGTTCATAGGAGCCTGCATAGCATAGGGGTTTTGGATCCTGGATCCTAGGGATAGAGCGGTGGAGGATCTGAGGAGCTGCTGAGGACATGGAGGACTTGCTCTGAGACTTCTGTTTTTGGACTTTTGTTATATATTGTATATATTGAGAGGTCTTAGAGTGAGCTTTTATTTTAGTGCAGCTGGTCTATATATGTTTTATCAAAACTTGCTATCTCGACTTTTATCACTTGCTACTGTTAGTACTGATGGGTTTATATGTCATGACTTTTATCACACATATATATATATATATATGCTTTATTTTCCTCAGCAGTGCCCCATGAGTATTGTTTTTCTTCCGCGAACTCTGATTTCACTTTACAAAGGATTCGGCGTTAAGTTTATATTTTATATACTCAAATCTGACTCTAGAGGCAAATCATATGTTTAAATAATAACTACTAAGGTTTCCTATAAATAAGGGCTTGCTTTCTTGAGAGTCTTTTTCAAGTCTAATATCATACTAAGCCGAATTCATGAAACGGTTTATGTCAAAAGAGGTTTTGATTATGCAAGTAGTAATATTAAAAAGGAAAAATTTTCTAGTCCTAATTTTGATAGCAAGTAGTAAACTATTTGGAAATATTAATTATTTTCAAGTTAAAAAGAGAGCGTCACAACTTCCCTCCACCACTACAATAAAATGGGCCGTATTCTACCAAGCCCACTAATAGGATAATGTGTAATGTTTGTTTTCGTATGTCTAAAGAGAAACGGCCTCTATTCACCATAACCTTTACACAAATTTTATGGCATTAACTACGCTTGTTTTTTATAGAAATATCAATGGTATATTCTGAATCACCACAGTCCAGTAATTAATAGTCATTATTATTTTCATTCTTATGTTAATTAATGTATATTTTAAATATGTCTCTCCAATTTTTATTTACTTTTTTCATGAAATAACTATTTAAAAAATTTACTTTATGAATGAAATTAATTTCTTTATAATTTTTTAATCATATATTTTCAAATATATATCTAATATATAGTGTTTATCTATTTCAATATATAATAATATTTTAATGTGAATAATTTGTTACATTTCAAATTTCTTAAATAATTTAACTACATGAAGATTATTGATTTTATTTATCGGGCGAGAGGTTATAGGAGTGCATATTGAGGTCAAAATTATAAAAGCCTTATTTTCCTACTTTTTATTAACGAACATGTCATTTTCAAAGCTGTGTGCTTCTCTTTATCCAAATTACACTTTTTTATATTATTTGTAATATAAACTTCCTTAAATATTAGTAAATCGACAATTTAGACATTAAATTAATATATACTTCTAAATACACCTTGTTTATTTGCAAACCGAGCAGATATTTCATTTTATTGATGACAAAATATCAAAAAACGCCAAATTCACTGTAATACAGTAAAGCATAGCATTAATAATTCTAATATCTCTACATATACACTGACCAAACAAATTTACTGTTACACTCAATAGAAATTTATGTACCCTTTCCATCAATTTTTTCCGTCCACATCAGTTAAAGTGAATCTTTTATATAAAATTTATACTCATTGGTCTATTCCAAATTATTCGGAATATATAAATTGGAAGGTAATAATGTTTTATATTTATATCTAATGAGATGTACTATACATTAATTATCTAATTGGGACACTATTGTCATCCCAAACATGTATAATACATATTTCTTTTTCCTACGAGTCATATAAATTACTAATAAATTGTTGAACCGCTCAGTGCTACAGTTTATATTTTTCTAATATCGACAGATGTGATGTTATATGAACAAATTAATATTCCTTACCTTCCACGCTGATAATGCATATATTGCAATAGCATCTAACGTATAGAATATTTTTGAAATATTTTTTATAATGCTACCGTTCACTCCTAATTACCGTGCAATATGCACGGGTATGGTACTAGTTTAATACATTCCAAAACCTTCCTAAAAATAAAATACATGCCAAAACATTAAAATTTCATTTTCTTATAATTATTTAACTTAAAACTTCTAATTAGCTAAATCAAATCAAACTATTTGCACTAACTTAACTTTAACTATGAATGAATTCTAACTAACTAATGCACATAACTATTTAATAAATTTGGGGATGTTACAATACTCCCCTACTTATATGATTTCATCTCCGAAATCCGACTTATTTTTATGATGAAAATTGGGTAATCCTATTGCAAATAAGGAAGTTTCATTACTTTTGGGGAATTGCTCCCCCACTTATCATGGAACTAAGGTTGGAATTGGAAACTACTTACTACCCAATTACTAATGAGGTTTCTTCCTGAATAGGCTTCTTATTAATTAATAAAATTTCAAACCTTGGAAACATAACCTATTGCACTTAATCACAAACATAATAGGAGATAGTCCTGTAATCAATATATCATCATTCAATGAGATATATAGATTAAAATTCTAGCATTAGCATTATGATACCATTTCGAGATAGACATCTATAAGTAACATGATTAAAGAGGAGCAAAACATATAGCAGACATCCTTAAAGAAATTAATACAACAAAAGTATAATTCAAACACAATTTAGAGAAATAAACTAACACACACCCAAAGCATCGAGGTATTATTCATTTGAAATTTTATTCAAGGAGTACAATTTTAAAAGAGAAGCACAACATAAACCAAACACAAGTAAGGGAAACCGATCACACCCACTTAGGTAGTTTTGAATTTAATCAAACATTTTAATATACTAAAATTGGAACTTTAGTTTACAACCCTATTTACAAAACAAGAGATATAATACTTATATTACCATATTTGGTGTGTTTTGAAAACTGAAGAGGTATATAGCATTTAAACATACGGAAAATATCCAGCAAAAGATTGTTGTTTAATAATACAGAAAGATAAGTTCAATTTAACAAAAATTATTCAAATATAGCGGAAATAAGGTTTGATGTCCATATATTTTAGATTACCATAGATTAAGAGGAAATACTTCAAAAATGGTAATATCAATTTCTTTCAAAAGTTTTCTTAAAGAAACCATTAAAGTTAAAGAGTACATTATGTGACAACCCAACTTTCTTTTCTTAATAAAATACTTATATTCAAAAATACGACCATATTTTTTTCTTTTTATTACAAGTTAAGTCATTATCATTATCAATCTTGCGGAAATAATCGTAGTCAATCATAAAAGAGAAAACATTAACTTAATATTATAATTTCATAGTCAAAAAGGGAGCAAATCCCATTACATCAGTTCATATTCTCAGCAACTTTAAACCAAACATTATAACTTAGTTAGGACTCTAGGTCATTACACTATATTACAATATATTACAACAAAACGTATAACAACCTAGAGCATATGGTTCATAACTCCAAAATATAAAATAGTAAAGGAAAGAGAAACCTGATGGGTTATAACATCCATATTCCATTCACAGAAATTCAACTTAGTCGTCAGTTCCCCACTCACTTCCAGTTGAATTCTCCATGGGATCGTCATCCGCCACCTGAGAGTCATCTTCCACTGGGTCCTCATCCTCAATGGGGTACTCCTCGTCCTCCTCATGTGCCGGCTCAGATGGAACATAAACCGGAGTCCTAGGTTGGACTCTCGGGGAAGGACTAGGGTGAGTGGGAACTTCAAAAATTACTCTTTCAGTAGAGGGTGCAGGACTCAGTGGAAGTGATCGTCTAGTAAAACGTCATGGTGGTGGTGGAGGGGTTCCATGGCGAAAGACAAAATTTGGTGGAATATGCATAATATACACCATTGGGATTCTCGTTCGTCGCGGACGCATTCGGGACCAAGTGTTAGGATCACGGAAAGTGATTTCCACGTCACCCTCGTACGTGGCCCGATGCCCATCAAAGTTCCACTCCCCATTAGGGAGCGGCCTCATCTCCACGCATAGCATATTTCGTGCCATGTCCTACACACAAGGGATTAGGAGTGAGTCATAGCTAAATACAATAACAAATGAGCATAACAGGAGCTAAAAATGACATTCACATATAACCAAATAGCATAACGAATGCAAGTACATATGGTCAAACCATTATTTTATAATGTATTAGATTTTATTAGTATCATGATGCATGCCTACTCCTCTTTCATGCATCACGGTTCGGCATCCTTTCGGGATATTCATTTCATATACCTATATTTTCATCGAACCAAAGCGAATCCATATCAAACATCACGATTGATTGAAAACTAGTCTTCATAGCATCTTGAGCCATGGATATTCTCAGTCATCATAGCATCCTGTGCCATGGATATTCCTCTAACCTAAACTAGTATTCCAAATCAAATCGGAGAAACTTCATTCACCATTCATGATAATGCCACATATAAGTCTAATTTTTACTCTTTCATTATTCTCATTAGCATTCTTGGCGGTTCATCGTCGGATACCTCATCATTCCATAATTCCATTTCCTTTAACTTTTCTTTTAGCTGGTGCTGATGCTTTCGGAAAAAAATGGCCATCAGCGGCATAGCCACTTTGTGATGGGTTTAACTATTTCCGTTTAATAATTTCAAGAAAAGTCCATCTGCGGCCCTTTGTGATGGTTTTAGAAATAGCATATAATTATTTATTTAGTAATCCATCGGGGCATAGCCTCCTATTGATGGTTATTGCAACAACCCCATTGGGACTCCTATAAGAAAATATCAACCAAGTGAATAAAAATTTTCACTGGGACATCTATAGGATAAATATCGACCAAATGGGTGTACGCGCTTCCGTTGGGACTCCTGTAGGGAAACGATCAACCACTGAATAAAATTCCAGTAGGAAGGATTAAATTATTATAATATTAAACAAGTTAAATTTGGAAGTTTCAAGGAAATAAGAGTCTTTTGAAGTTTTGCTCAAAATACTCGAGTAGTTCATGAACTACTCGAGTAGTTCATGCAAAAATACTTGAGTCTTTAAAGAAATACTCGAGTCGTTCTTAACTTTCCAGAATACTCGAGTCTTTCTTGAAATACTCGAGTCTTTTTGCTGCAACAGCACCAGTTTTCTGCATTTTAAGCACCAATTCGAATTTCTTGCTTGCTTACTCCATTCCTATGCAAAACAACAACTTAAACACATAAAATAAACATATTACAATCATTAAACACAACTGAAACAACATAAAACAACATCAAATCCCAGATTGCACAAAACATTAGAAATTGTCCATTTCAATATATGAATTTCATTTTTACTTGATTTTAAGTTCGAAACACCATCCAGTGAGCATCATTAGGTCCATTTAAACTTGTTTGAATATTAAAATTATGGGTTTCTGACCTCCAGGTCAGAATCTCAATTCAGGTTGCATCCTTCTTTGAACCTTTAATGGTTCCTACATTTCTAGCTTGAAATTACTCATTCTAGTATTTAGGTAACTCCTCCCTTACCTTAGAGAAGTTAAAGAAAGGATTGATTGAAGAGGAAATGGTTTGAATCAAAATTTTGTTTCTGGTTCTGTGCAAAAACAGTTGCATTTGCTGACTTTGACAATCAATTGCACCACGAATAAGAATGAAATAAGTTAGCTTAAGCAACTAGGAAATGCCAACTTTAATCAGAAACAAATTTGGAATCAAGAGGGTTCCTGGATTTACCAAACCGATTCGAGAAAGAAGGGTATTTGATGCCGGATTGTGCTCTGTTTTCACAGCTTCAAACTCTTAACTTTGAAAGCTTGGAACGCGATCTATAGGAGGTTATTTCGAGTAATTCTTGGTTCTAATTCAAGATTGGAATTAGAACTTCAATTTGTGTTTTGGTTTCAGAGGGAATGGGTGAGAATTGAAAGAGAACGAAGGGCTCAAATTCAGCACCACAAAACTGAGAAATTTAGACAGAGATTCAGGTTTGGAGCAAATTCGATGTGTTTGTCACTTCTCCAAACATCTATTTAAGGTCTAAGCTTACCCTCCTTCGAATTAAAGTCCAGCTCTGTGCTTGGAACCAAGGGAATTGCGTTTTGGTTCGAAGTTTGAATCAAAACCGACTTATACACACAGCCACTGCACGAACTACTCGAGTATTCTAACCAAAAATTCAAATTTTCTAACTGCTAGTTACGATACTCGAGTCCTCCCTCAAATACACGAGTATTTTAACCAAATTTCAGAAAATTCAATATTTTATTCAATATAATAATATTATTCTTTAAATATTTAATTTCTTTTATTTATTTAAAAATATAGGATCTTACACATTATGTGTGAATGCGATTGGAAATAAGAGTTATTAAGAAAGATAGACATAATGATTGTCTTTTCAAAAATTCAATTTGATAGGTGGTTATAATTTGGATTGAAAATATTACATACAAGTATATACTTCAATCATATATATATATATATATATATATAATGAATTGTCATTCACACAAAGATTTAGCTTAAGCATTCTATCTAACTAAACTTAGGTCCTAGCTTGATTTTGCTAAACTAGTCTAACTAGTTCTTAATTCTCATTCTAAAGAGAAAGGTCTTTCTAATGGTACTATACTCATGACAAACTATACTCTATAAAGCTCAAGAGTATAGAAGGATTGACATCTATCAGGTTTGGTTGGAAATATACTACCTTAGGGAAGAGACATAATACATTGGGTTGATATCTAATGACTTCCGCTACTCACTCTGATAAAGAAGGATTGACATCTATCAGGTTTGGTTGGAAATATACTACCTTTCTTATCTTAGGCTTTATACACTTGAAAATTTGTTTTGTTTGAACCCAAGGATTTTAATAATGCTATCTGTCAATAAATGTAAATCTCGGGGTGATCAGTCTCGACTCTACATTATATTGAGGATAGGATCACTTTCAGTACTTAAGTTTCAAAAAAAAAAGCTTCACTTCCTTTGTCATATTTGGAATTAACATACTTAGTTTAAAAATAAGGACTAGTCCTTTCCGTTGGGTAGCAATTTCATGCTCTGGCCCATTGGGAGTTTTCAATTTCCTTAGTTTCAACTTTCTGTTTACTTCTGAATATGACAAAGTTATCCTATGAAAAGAGTTTGACTTAATTCACTTAGAAATGGAATGCACCACACTAACTTATACTATATGCCTATAGACTATCATAATGTACTAAGACTTAATCCTTACATCTAGACAATGCATTATGCAAGAAAATTCCTAAATATCCACTTACTATTCCTTACCTTATGTAGACTTCTGAGATTTTCTTGTTTTCCTTCCAGAAGTAGAAGGAACCTTTCCTTGGGCAGTGGTTTGGTTCACACTCGACTTTGGAGACAATATGCCCCGACAGTTGGCATAAGAAACAGATTATCTCCCTTTCAGTATTCATGGCTCTACGACAAAAGCCTAAATGATGCTTTCCACAGCGTGGACACTGTGGAGGAGAATCCATCAAAACAGCGTGGACACTGTGGAGGAGAATCCATCAAAACAGGAACCGCTTCTTCTGAAGCAGTCATTTGAGCTTTCTCTTCAATAACCTTTGAATTTGGGTAGGGGTCTATTCTAGGAGAAGGTTCTTTGTCCTGATTTGTGATAGGTTCCTTAGCTTTTTGGTTGGCTCTAACATTCCTCTCATGTATCTCCTTAGCTTTTAAATCATCCTCGTAGGTGCGACACATATTCACCAATTGAGGGAAATTGCGAATGCCTTGAAACCCAAAGGCCAACTTGATCTCCGGACGGAGACCATTCTCAAACTTAATGTAATTTGACCTTCCGTCTGGGTGATATTGGTAGTAAGGTGAGAACTTGATGAGTTCTTAAAATTTTGAGGCATATTCACCCACGGTCATAGTACCCTCCAGGAATTCTAGCTCTTTCTTACACCTCACGTCTTCAGGAAAATATTTCTCTAGAAATTTCTCCTTGAAGAGTTCCCAGGTAATTGGCCTTGCTTCCGCCTCAAGGAAGTGTCTGGTGTCCTGCCACCGGTACTCGACCTCTTCAAACATCATGAATGTAGAGAATGCAACATTTTCTGCAACCGTGCAAGGCATGGACCAAAAGATTTTCTCTAATTCCCGTAACCACCTTAGGGCTCCTTCAAGGATTGAAGCCACCTTCAAATCTAGGAAGGTCTAATTTCTTAAACTCTGCTACCCCAAAGTTTTCAGCTTGGTGCTGAGGCTGGTTTGCTTGGTTGGCATGATTGGCACTTGCTTGGACCAGATTTTCCAAAACATTGGCCTGGTTAGCGTTAGTCCGAGAGAGGTACTGAAAGTCTCTCGAAAACTCGATTATTTCGAGTCGACATTTTCTAAATCTGAAATTTGGATGAGATTGATGAGAAACATGCCCATTACTTCAATTAATAAACTATAACCAGCTACTTAAATATTTATGCATATTCTAGACATCTAACTATTTAATAGCTACTTCTAACTATTTGCTAATTATATTTAGCTATTTACTAATTACTTTCTATGTTGCTCTCATGGGGAGCAACACTGTAGGAGTAGGAAATTCATACTCCACAGCCGAGAAATGCAACCATTGCTCCGATACCATAATGTAACATCCTACTTTTTAATTACGTTATTAATTATTAAATCATAAAAAAAATTAGGAAAATTTGACGGAGTTTACTTTAAAATATTGATTTTTTTCCTTTTTAAAATATTTGAATATAACCTGTCAGAACCAGAAACAGTAAAAATATAACAATTTCAGGACATCACTTGATCAAAGAAGGATATTTAGATATCCTTTATAGGTGACGTCCACATAGTTGTTTAAAAAAAATTAAACATTTACAAACTTAAATAAATTTATACATTTCAAAAAGTAAAACGATAATAGGCCTAATGGTTGCATCGTTTATGATTTCCATAATCATAGTGTAAAGATACACTCCACTAGTAGGAGTGTATTGTCCTTAGCAGTCGGGAATTTACGGCTTCTCCGGTAAAGGTACCTAAAATATCAACTTAAGAGGGTGAGATATTCGTTCAAAATCAAGGGAAACAATTAAAAACGATAATAAGATATAAGGAAAATGTATGTTTTAGGCAATTAGTAAATATAACAATATATATTTTCATATAATTCATTTATTCTTTTCTTTCTCCTTTTTCACATTTGGTACTTTTCGTATACCTTTATTCATTTCATAACTTGGCATATACACAATTATTATCATAATTATCAACCTAATATTGATAATACGTACACATTCATAATGCAATGCAACTTCTCCATGTATCATTGGTTTTCTTTGCTTTACTTTTACATCGTAGTCATTGCTACGTTTCTTTTTCATTTAACATCGTAGCTTTTGCTACGCTTTCTTTTACTTTTATCTCACATCGCCCTCCACACTTTAGGAAAGACCGACTAGGAGTAAACGTTCCTCTACCATACACTGTACTTCACGATATGTCCATCATACAGTTAGGAATCATCCTTCATAGTCACGAAGTATGTAAGTGATCGATAAAACTACTATAGTGTGCACAGGACCAATCACAAATTCAACTAGTACTGCACGATACGTCCATCATACTGGTCTCTGCTGGGGTAGATCAAAGTCCCCTATAATAGTTCTAGTGATTGTTTCATAAGCACAATCAAATCACTATAATACACTCGTCCATTAATTCTATGAATCTTCACGATACGTCCATCAATTCATAGAACCTGGCCTTCACATCATCTTTCCCAATTCCTAACGTCCACCACACTTCTTGAATGCACGTTAACACATAATAATAATCTCAATGATAATGATAATCATATTCATGTCTTCATAATATTACAATTTCCAAACATAAGCATTATCATCATCATGCATCAACTAACATGAATCTTAGGTTCATGACCTAAATGAATTTATAAATCATACACACATCAAACATGCACATCAATATATACATATTATCATAATTAATCCCTTCCCCTAATTAAGAAAAATACCTCCCCTCTTACCTTTAGGAGAGAGAAAGAGAAAAAGAGAGGATTCTATGGAGAGCACCACTTCAAGCTTTAATTTCCACCCCTAAGCTTTAAATCCTTCTTCTCTATCACTTTTTAAGCTTCTATGTCAATTCCTATAGCAAGAGCTCTTGATTTGGGGTTTTAGGGTTCACGGGTTTTTGGGTGGATTTGAGAGGATTTGAGAAGAATATGGAGATTTAGAGAAGGAAAAGCATGGATTTGTGATGAGAATCAAGTTGGGAGTGATGATTTATGGAGCTTTTGGTTTGATTTTAAGATTAGAAAACTTAGGGTTTTGGGGGAGGAAGAAATCGGGTCAGAGAGAGATGGAGGGGTTGGTGCGTTTTGGGCAAAAATGCAGCAACACCAAATTAAATCTGGTGCCACGCGCCTGGGCGCGAGGGGTCTGCTGCTGGTGCGTGCATTTTTTCCTGGTGCAGACGCTGGATCCTGGTGCGTGCGGAATTTGATTCTGGTGCATGGCTGGTGCACCAACTAGTGCTGGTTTGGTGCCACGGTGCAGTCAGCTGGTGTGGACGGGATCTGGTGCATCCCGTCTGCGCACCGGTGCATAAATCCTGCGCACCGGTGCATGGTTTTGGCTAGCCGGTGCTATTCTTTATTTTTTTAAACACAATTTAATACATTCCAAAACCTTCCTAAAAATAAAATACATGCCAAAACATTAAAATTTCATTTTCTTATAATTATTTAACTTAAAACTTCTAATTACTTAAATCAAATCAAACTATTTGCACTAACTTAACTTTAACTATGAATGAATTCTAACTAACTAATGCACGTAACTATTTAATAAATTTGAGGATATTACACCTGTCAAATCCAGTAGCATATATATACATATATCAAGTCTAATTACACACCAAAAAGACTTATGGTCACCATATTACCACATTCAAAAGAATGGTATATGCTATACCATGGTGGTGGCACTATCTTACAAGCTACAAAATAAAAACTTGTCTATTGTTTTACATGACCAAATTAAAAGACTTAAAAGTTTTTATAAAAGTATTTTAACTAAGTAGGCCATAATAATAAAATGTAGCATCAGGCGTGGTTGCATCAAAAAGTGGCGGAGTGGCGGAGCCACATCTCTAACCGTTTTTTTTTCCCAAAAATCCAAATTATAAAAAACAGAATTTTCAGCAATCTAGTTTTTTCCATAAAAAAAACTGGTTTATAAAACACAACTTCAAAATAACAAGGCATCTGAAACAGCAATATGAAGTTAAAATACAATTTCTTTTATGTCCAGCCCCTCTGTAGTAGCTCTTTATTTGCCTTATAATACTCCTAGGCATGATACAGAACCATCTGAAACATACAAAATCCATCTGAAACATACACTAAATACAAAATCCATCTGAAACAGCAATAGGAAGTTAAAATACAACTTCTTTTATGTCCAACCACCTCTATATCTTTCTTGGCATATGTCATTCCAAAAAAACAAGGCTAATTGGTCTTCTTTTATGTCCAGCCCCCTGTAGTGGCTCTTTATTTGCCTATATAAAAAAAAAGTCTTGTGCAGATAAGGAAAAAAGAAACAATGACAACATTAGAATTCTATTTAAAAGAAAAGAAATAATCATATGTTCAGACTTGTAAGTTCAACTTATAAAACCAAAATTAGAAATTCTACACAATTAAGTATATGACTATACTATACACAAACATTTCATTAGTTGTTTTGACAACATGCAACAAGGAGAAATCAATATTATACCGTTAGTTAAATTAGTAATCTTTCAATCAATCATCAAGATTAGTAATTTTTCAATCAATCATCAAGATTGACACTGCTTAGACAACTACAATCTTCTTTGAAATTGTAACACTCCTTGTATATCATCTTACTTTATAAGAAAAGTAATAAGTTTGTGATTACTTGGACTTGTTGTTGTTGGAAAAAGATCTGAAAATAAGAATTTATCTCTTCCCTTGAAAATTTATTTTCACAAACACTTGATTGATAATGAGGGTGACTTAGTAAAATCAGAGTTTGCGGAAACATAGTAAAATCAGAGTTTGCGGAAACATAGTAAAATCAGCATATTATACTCCCAAAATATATCAAGTGTAACAAGTCCATTAATACCAAATAAGTATTATTATGAAACTGAATTCCTCTTATGATACCTCTTTCCAAAATATGTATCATATAAATTCTATTAAAAATAGAAATGTTATAGAGCTGGTCACTGGTCCTTTGTCCAAACATCCTTCTGGTCGGATCTTCGATATCTGCACAACGGGTTCCCAACCCACATTTTCTACACTCTGCATGCACCTAAGGGACATCTCCCCTTACTGATTCTTGTGCAAGCTAGATGCACGATCAACACCTAATAAGGGCATGGGGTTAGCTATACATATTCGCATAATCAAATGAGAATAAAACTAACATCCACATCATATGAGCACACCCGGTTAATCATAATTCTTTCAATGCAGGTGACGTGATGCATGATTTCCTTCCACAACTGAGGCCTCTAACAAAGTCCATCTTGGACATCCATCCAATACATCCTTGTGTTCCCGGAACACCGACATTCGTTCCCAGAACGTAATGCCGAACCATACTTGGATAATAAGCATCACTCCCAGAGTGTGCATCACGTTCCCAGAACGTGTAGCAAACCATGCTTGGGTAAATAAGCATCACTCCCAGAGTGTGCATCACGTTCCCAGAACGAATACGTTCCCAGAACGCATAAAAACCAGGTCCCGGACACTGGCCACATATCTATAATGTGTCATCAAGTAGGTTGCATATCAATGTGTTCCCAGAACACTAACATACGTTCCCAGAACGTATAAAACCAGGTCCCAGACACTGGCCACATATCTATAATGTGTCATCAAGTACGTTATAATTTGGTACTCCCGGAGTACCCTCCTCGTATTCCCAGAATATGATAAACGTTCCTACCAACCCATCTTCCATTCTATATGCATGAATGCACAATCATTAAGGTTGGTTTTTATCTTTAATTCTATTATTATACTAATGTGTTCCCAGAACACTCACATAAGTTCCCAGAACGTATCGCAAACCATACTTGGAATAAAATCAAGCACCACTCCCAGAGTGTGCATCACGTTCCCAGAACGTGTCCAAGAAACCATGTCCCAGACAATGGCCACATTCCTAGAATGTGTCATCAAGTAGGTTGCAATCAGTTTAGTACTCCTAGAGTACAGGGTCGTGTACCCCGAACATCACAAACAATCATTGCCAACCTATTTCATCACCTTTCCCTATGCATGCATTGCATACATAATTACTAAGGTTGGTCTTTCCATTAATTCCATTATTACGACTTAGAAAACACAACTTCTGATTGATATCTTGAGGTATGGCTTTACTCATAAAATTCACCTTTGAATTTAAATTTAACCTATGCTCATAGACCTGGATTGAGAGATTGTAATCATTGGTAATCCTTATTCAAAAACTTAACTTTTATTTTTAAGTTTCAGGTACTAACCGGTTACATTATCACTTAACCGGTTAGAATTACAGACCTGAATATAAAACCATTGATTTTCAATGAATCTTTTCTTGAATTCTCTACTCAATCCAATCACAAGGCCTTAGCATATCAGAATACCTCAAGTTCAACACATAATATCATTCAAAAGATCTAAGTCATAATCCCATTTCATTTGTGCATAATTTCTTCTTGAAATTATCATTTGATATTAAGGTATTAACTCATCACCTCCAATATAAACCAAACAGTGCTCAAACACATAGTTTTAGATTGGTCTTTGTATGAAATTTTAGCTTAAACTTGAGTACAAATGGTATGGACATTTAGCAAATTTCAGAAATTCATTTTCTTTGAAAATTGACAGTCTCTAACCGGTTACAGATTTCGACTAACCGGTTGGATTAAGCAGAAATACACTGAAAAATGAGGTTTTTCACACCATTTTCTACCATACTCAAATTTAACCAATTTCATTCATAAATAGAGTTCACATACCTTAATTCTAGTGTGTTCAACCACAGAAACCTATCTATATTGCATGCATTCAATTTAGATACTCAAATTGCACATAATTGCACATATTTCACAACTTAATGCATCAATTCACATAATATTCAATTAAGCCATGAAATCAACATCAACATAGCTTGCATGCATCGAGATAACATTGCTCAAAACAACAATTGAGCTCAAATTGGCCTCCAAGCCATTTAACCATTTCAACTTATGCCCTTTGAGTCTCTTGGTGACTCATCCTATATTCTACCACAATTTATTCTCATTCTAGCAAATAGTAAGCTTCCCCCTTACCTTAGGTTTGTGCTTGAACAAGATTTGAGCTAGAACACCAAACACCCAAAGCTCCTCGTCAAACCAGAATCGTTTTGACAGGGTAGATTGATCAAGGAATTTGGAACATGAAATGAACATGGAAATTAGGGAAAATGGTCATTATCAAAACCATGCAACATGAACTTTGAAAGGAAATCAAGTCTAGAACAAGAGAAGGCTTGAGCTTACCAAAATCAAAGCTCAAAGTCAGTTCCAGAAACCCAATACAAAACTGTGACAGTTTTGAATCTCCAACTTCATGAATCGATTTCTCCTAGCTCAGAAACTCTCAACTCATAAACCTTATATCAATACAAAGCCCTCGATGTAAGCTTTGTAACAGTGTATCACTCATGTTCTAACTCTCAGAAAAGAAGGAGAATTTCAGAGACGAATCTCAGAACCCTAAACAGAGCATCAGCACTTCAGATCAACAAATGAGCCAAAATCTCGATCAATTGGGCTATTTATAGAGAAATCAGGCTAACATGCATGTTGACACGTCCTACCCCACCAAGAGAAGGATGAATTTGTGGCAGATTTCTGGGTTTTGGCTTTATAACTCATCAAACGCACTAACCCAGTTTTCTGAGTTCATCGTGTAACCGGTTACACAGCCCTTCTAACCGGTTACATACTGATAAAATTCAAAAATTAATAATTTAATTACTTTCTTCAAAAACCTTTTTAATATTGCAATTAGGTCCCAACCCAAGGGCTAATTTATAATATTCACATTTTTGTACAAAATAACCATATAAAAATATATCTCATATTTTTATATAAAAACACATAATGTACAAAAACTAAAACCTTCAAAACTAATATAAATCAATTATAAAATAATTATAATTAATTTCTTGGTTATTTGGGAGACGAAAATTAGGGGTGTTACAAAAATCATCTCTACAAAATTAAAAACAATTTATTATTTATCCCAATAATTAATAATTAAATATATTATTAAACATTTATGTATATTACTTAGCTCTAAATCTCCATCAGAAGGTAATGAGAATGATGATCCTCTAAGCCAATCTTGCGAGCACACTAGGGTTTCAACCGTTTTTGGCAAGAGCGAACTGCGATAATCACGAAGTACTCTTCCTCCAGTACTAAAAGTAGCTTCACAGGCCACAGTTGAAATGGGTATGGCCAATACCTCTCTAGCGACGCGTGACATGATTTGGAAATCGACAAGCATTCAGCTTCCACCAATTCAATATATCAAAACTAGCTGATTGGGGCTCAACCCCTTCCTTCATGTATTTAGTTAGCTCGGAATCATAATTTGAACTTTCCCTGGTCGAAGTCCTCCACGAATTATAACCATACAGATCATCATTTAACTCTTCATCAACAACTGATGTGTCTTGTGAATCACTTTGAGACATACCATCTTCAACACTGTATTCTTTAAAAATCGTCTTGAAACTAGAGTCAACTTTTCCTCTCAAGTAGCTTCCCTCTTTAGAGCTAAAACATTGGTTGATACACCAGTGAACATACCCTACCCTAGCTTGTACCTAGGGTCAAGCACAAAACTCAAGCGGATTTCCCCAATTGTATTTCTCTTTCATCCATTCTGCAGTCAAGGTTATCCTATTGTCCCTAGATTCACCCATCCGACGAATTGTCTTCCAAATTGCAAACACTTCTAAAAAGCATTTGTTAGCGATCACATAAGACGAACCGGGAATCCGCATAGTTGCATGGTAAAAAATCTTCAAGAATGGAAGAACAACGCGAGCAAAGTCCCAATCTTCCTCAGTCAGTAATCTCTTCCCCTTTTTCATAGTATGCTCGTACTGTTGATCTTTCAACTCATACAATTCAAACGTTTTCTGGTGCTTCAAAGCAACATTTAACATGTTGTAAGTCGAATTCCACCGAATATCCATATCTAGAAAAACTAACGAATATAATCCTTAAAATTGCTAATCCTCAGAGGAGAAGAACTAAGGAATCGGACCGCTGCACGGATTCTTGATATAGAGATCCATCCATTACTTTTAGCCCAACCTTCACAATTAAATTAAGATATGAGCGCAGCACCGCATATGAATATAATCCCCCTCAAAACTAAAGGGTTCCAAGACATGAGCCGCCTCTTGAGGTATTGAATCCCAATATCATTGGATGACGCGTTATCAACCGTCAAGGTTAATACACGCGTCAACCCCCAACTGCTCAACAATGACTCAACAGTCTTAGTCATAATGTCTCTGAATGACCTTCAACTTGACAAATATTCAAAATCTTCTTTTGCCGCTTTTAATTGTTGTCCACAAAGTGGATGGTCACGCTCATGTAGCAAAAATTTTGACACGAAGTCCACGTGTCAGTTGTCAAGCAAACTCTCAGACAATTCTCGGAAAGTAACCACTTTAACTTTTCTCTTTCCGTGTTGTAGAGAGGATTAACATTGCGCGTAAGTGTGGCCTGTGAGCAAACTTGAAATCTTGGTTGAAGGACGCCCAGAAACTCCCGAAACAGTTTGTTCTCCACAAATTGGAAAGGAAGCTCGGTTCCAGCAAACAGCTTCGCAAGTGCATGCCGACAAACCTCTTGGTCAAACTTTCGCAGGTGAAGAAGAGACATTCGCAGCAATTGTTGAGGAAGAAGCTGTTCTCATCGTTGCATCTTTGTATATGTTAGGATTAGCTTGGCATCTCAGTGTATGACTTTTAATGGAAGTTGTCCCATTTCCATACTTGATCAATTTAAGATAGTATTTGCACTACTATTTTTCTTGGTAATTTATTTATTTGTTCGATAATTGTATGGTGGATGATGTGTTGATAATGTAAAAAAATAAATAAATTACCAAGAAAAAAAGTAGTATATCAGAAGATCTTTTTTTTTCCCTGCTTTCTTATGTTCTGTTTGGAAATTATTTTGGAAATCCCACCTTTCAGATTTGAACTTGGTTTTTTGATTTCAAAATTTTAGCCAACTTGTTTAAAAGTGATTCATTCAGTTATCGAACACGTTTATTTATAGAAAATTCATATGAACGTGCATGTCAGGAAATTCAATATAAGCTTGCTGCAATCGTGCATGTTATATGATAAAAACCCATCTTATTTGCATTTTGTAGATAAGGCAAATGGATGATCAAGCTGATTTCCTAACACCGGATATGGCGGTTGAGAGAGTGGTTAGTACCCCACCAGCTGTCTCAAATACTGTTGATTCCTTACCGCCTCGTCTAGGTAGGCGTAGGAATCGATCCGATGCTTGGGAACACTTTACAATTGAGCCCGACTCGGACAAGAAAGCTGAGTGCAAATACAGTCTTAAATTGATCAAGTATGGAAATGGGACAACTTCTATTAAAAGTCATACACTGAGATGTCAAGCTAATCCTAACAAAGACAAAGATGCAACCATGAGAACAGCTTCTTCCTCAACAGTTGTTGCTATGAATGTTTTTTTTCACATGCGATTCCTAAGTTCGACCAAGAGGCATGTCGGCATGCACTTGCGAAGCTGTTTGCTGGAACCGAGCTTTCTTTCCAAATTTGTGGAGAACAAACTGTTTCGGGAGTTTCTGTGCATCCTTCAACCAAGATTTCAAGTTTGCTCAAGGTCTACACTTACGCGCGATGTTAAGACTCTCTACAACACGGAAAGAGAAAGAGCAAAGTTAAAGAGGTTACTTTCCGAGAATTGTCAGAAAGTTTGCTTGACAACTGACACGTGGACTTCATGTCAAATTTGCTACATGAGCGACAACAATTGTGGAAGCTACAAAAGAAGATTTTGAATTTTTGTCAAGTTGAAAGTCATTCGGGAGACATCATGCTAAGACTGTTGAGTCATCGTTGAGCAGTTGGGGGTTGACGCGTGTATTAACCTTGACGGTTGATAACGCGTCATCCAATGATGTTGGGATTTAATACCTCAGGAGGCGGCTCATGTCTTGGAACCCTTCAGTTTTAAAGGGGGATTATATTCATATGCGGTGCCGCGCTCATATCTTGAATTTAATTGTGAAGGCTGGGCTAAAAGCAATGGATGAATCTATATCAAGGATCCGTGCGGCGATCTGATTCGTTAGTTCTTCTCCTATGAGGATGAGCAATTTTAATGATTGCATTGATCAAGATAATGACTATAAAGGTCTTGTTTTTATACATATGGATATTCGGTGGAATTCGACTTACAACATGTTAAATGTCGATTTGAAGAACCAGAAAACCTTTGAATTGTATGAGTTGAAATATCAATGGTACAAGGATACTATGAAAAAGGGGAAGGGACCACTGATTGAGGAAGATTGGGACTTTGCTCACGTTGTATTTTTGAAGATTTTTTTACGATGCAACTACGCGGATTTTCGGTTCGTCTTACGTGACCGCTAACAAATACTCCCTCCGGTCCTATTTATAAGACCCTTTTGGGGTTTTTATTTTGATCCTATTTATAAGACCCTTTCTCAATTTTCAATAGCATTCAATTACTTCTTTCCACTAATACCCCTATAAAGTCAATATTTTTTAGAATTTCAATAATAATTATAGAGTAGTTTTGAAAAAGTATATCAAATTTTCACATTTCCAATGCCACTAACAATTTTATCCACTCTCCTTGGTGGGAGTGAAAAACCCCAAAAGGGTCTTATAAATAGGACCGGAAGGAGTACTTTCTAGACGTGTTTGCAATTTGGAAAGACAATTCGTCGGATGGGTGAATCTACGGACAATAGGATAACCTTGATTGCAGAATGGATGAAAGAGAAATACTATCGATATTGGGAAAATCCGCTTGAGTTGAACGTCATGCTTTTCACTGCTGTTGTGCTTGACCCAACGTACAAGCTAGGTATGTTCACTCGTATATCAACCAGTGTTTCAGCCCTAAAGAGGGAAGCTACTTGAGAGGAAAAATTGACTCTGGTTTGAAGACGATTTTCAATAATACAGTGGTGAAGATGATGTGTCTCAAAGTGATTCACAAGACACATAGGTTGTTGATAAAGAGTCAAATGATGATCTGTATGGTTATAATTCGTGGCAGACTTCGACCGAGGAAAGTTCAAATTCTGATTCCCGAGCTAACTAAATACATGAAAGAAGGGGTTGAGCCCCAATCAGCTAGTTTTGATATATTGAATTGGTGGAAGCTGAATGTTTGTCGATTTCCAATCATGTCACGTGTCGTTAAAGAGGTATTAGCCATACCCGTTTCAACTGTCGCCTCTGAATCTAATCTTTATTTTATTTCGTAAATCATTTTGATTTAGTTTTGATTTTAAAACTTATTTCAAATCTTATTTTATTTTATTTTATTTTGATTTTGTTTTACTTATTCAAAATTCTTTTTTTGATTCAAAATAGTTTTCTTTTTAAAATAAGAATCACTCCAACATTCAAACAACGATTATTTTTTTCATTCATTCTTTCTGGTCTGCACGTTTCTCTCTTCTTCTTCTTCTCAAGTTTTCTGATTTTCATCGTTCATATCTTTTGAGGAACAAAATTCATTATTGGCTAAGTAATTTCTAGAGAAACTTTTGCTTCACTATCATAGAGCATATTGTTGTATCTGTGTTTTGAGAACACACAAAGCTATTGTAATCACTATCACATTCTTGTATTTGAAACCTTAGTGGTTAGGGAGAGAATCCCTTAGTGGACGTGTGATACGTCGTAGGGCGAGGAACCCTGCTGTGTGATTGAGGCCCCTAGCGAACGGAGGTTCCTAGTAGTGTGCGGGGTGCTCTTGGTTGTAATAGGGTGCATCTCTATTGCTTGGTATAAGAACTCCCAGGCTGGTCGCTTGGTCGCTTGGGGACTGGACTAGGTCTTTCGACGGGAAGGCTGAACCAGTATAAAATTCACCGCTGCAAGCTTTTCTATCCCTATCTCTTTTAATTTCCGCATATTTTATTTTTTACGTTTCCGCGCTACTCGTTTATTATTTTCTATCGTTTTCGCGATCTGTTTCAAACGCTTAATCTCTCCATCTCAAATCAATTTTTTTAATTTATAACGGTTTTTACAATACATTAATAAAACTCGATTCACCCCCCCTCTCGAGATTTTGAGGCCAAAACCAACATGTTCAGCCTGTGCTGTAGCTAAGTCTCATAGACTTCCTTCAACTACTTCATTGTCTGTTTACAATTCACCTTTTGAATTAGTCTATATAGATCTGTGGGGTCCAGCACCTATTTCATCTTCAAATGGTTTCAAATATTATATGTCTGTTGTTGATGCTTGTACTCGATATACTTGGTTATTTTTGTTGAAACAAAAGTCTTATACTTTACAAACTTTCAAACATTTTCTAGCCTATGTTCACACACAATTCTCAACAAATATCAAATCTGTCCAAACAGATTGGGGAGGTGAATTTAGACCTTTTACTAATCTTCTAGTTTCTCTTGGCATCACTCATAGAGTCATTTGTCCTCACACCCATCATCAAAATGGGGTCATAGAGAGAAAACATAGACATATTGTTGAGATGGGCTTAACCATGATGGCTCATGCTTCATTACCCACAGAATTCTGGGATGATGCCTTTGTTAGTGCTATTTATCTAATAAACAGATTACCTAGTGCCTCTGTGCAAGGTGCTGTACCATACACTTTACTCTTCAAATCTGAACCAGATTACAAATTCTTAAAAGTGTTTGGTTGCTCATGTTATCCTTGTCTAAGGCCTTACACAAACAACAAACTTCAGCCTAGGTCAACTTTGTGTACTTTCTTAGGATATTCACCAAATCATAAGGGCTATAAGTGTCTCTTTGAGTCTGGAAGAATTTTTATCTCTAAGGATGTGGTGTTTGATGAATATTCCTTTCCCTATAAAAAGGATAAACCTACTGTTCACACTTCATCATCTTCTTCTTTTCCCATTTCTCTCACTGTACTACAAGAACAGTCAAAGTCTTCTCTTCCTCACTTAGCTACAGCTACAGCACCTGAACACTCCTCTTCTTTTATACACACTCAACAGCATTCTTCTTCTACTTCTACATCTCTTCCTTCTACTGCTTCTCCCACTATATCTCTTTCTTCTTCTTCTCGGTCTAGTTATGTTCAGCAACCTCTGCCCACTCATCCTATGGTCACTAGGTCCAAAACTGGTACTAATACTGTTTTCAGGGCTCTTATTGCTAACACTGATTCAAAATCAGCAGCATCTCTTCCTATTACCGAACCAAAGTCAGCAAAAGTTGCTCTCACTATTCCTTGTTGGAAGTCAGCTATGGATGAAGAGTATCAAGCTCTCATGAAAAATAACACTTGGACTCTTGTTCCTCTACCTGAAGACAGAGAAGCTATTGGAAATAAGTGGGTGTACAGAATAAAAGAAAATCCTGACGGTTCAATAAACAAGCTTAAGGCTCGTTTGGTTGGAAAGGGTTTTCATCAAAGGGAAGGCTTTGATTACACAGAAACTTTTTCTCCTGTGTAACTGTTCGGGTTGTTCTTACTCTAGCTCTCAGTCACAAGTGGGATGTGCAGCAAAGTGGGATGTGCAGCAAATTGATGTTAATAATGCCTTTCTTAATGGCATTTTAGAAGAAGAAGTGTATATGCAACAACTAGAGGGTTTTCAGGTTGGTGATAAGTCTCTTGTTTGCAAGCTAAATAAGGCTATCTATGGCCTTAAACAGGCCCCTAGGGCTTGGCTTGATAAACTTGCTGGCACTCTGTTTTCTCTTGGGTTCAGAAAATGCAGGTGTGACCACTCCTTATTCATTCAAACCAGCTCCTCTCACAAACTTTTTGTTCTCTGTTATGTTGATGATATAATCATCACTGGCACTTCTTCTTCTATGATAAAGGACTTAATATCTCGGCTGAATCTTGCCTTTGCTCTAAAGGAACTAGGGTCTCTTGACTATTTTCTTGGCATTGAAATCAAGAGGCTGTCTACTGGAGAGTTTTTACTCGCCCAATCCAAATACATCAAAGATTTGTTAGAAAAGTCTCATTTGGATTCTATGAAGGGTCAACCCACTCCTATGGTTGCTGGTTTAAAGTTGTCAAACAGGGCTGCAACTACATTGAGAATGCTACTTTGTATAGATCTCTTGCTGGTGCTCTTCAATATGTGACAACTACAAGGCCAGAAATTAGCTATAGTGTCAACAAGCTTTGCCAATTTCTGTCTCAACCTCAAGAACAGCATTGGAAAGCCTTAAAAAGGGTGTTACGGTATCTCAGTGGTACAGTTGACAAAGGGCTACTTCTAAAACCTACTTCAGTTCACAAGCCTCTGAGTTTATTTGCCTATTGTGATGCTGATTGGGCATCTGATCCGGATGACCGCAAATCAACATCAAGCTCTTGTGTTTATCTTGGCTCAAATCTTGTCTCTTGGTGGTCCAAGAAAGAGTGGATTGCTAGGTCTACTGCTGAAGCTGAGTATAGGAGTATGGCTACTACTGCTGGTGAATTGATGTGGATTCAAAGCCTACTCTCTGAATTGGGTTACAACACAGTCACACCTGTCATCTATTGTGACAATCAAAAGCACTGTGATGTTGTCCAGGAATCCAGTTCTTCATTCCAGGACAAAACATATAGAACTAGATCTGTTTTGGGTAAGGGAGAAGGTACTGCACAAGAAACTTGTTGTTGAGCATGTACCAGGAGATCATCAAGTAGCTGATATCCTCACCAAGCCTCTCTCACATTCTAGGTTCAGTGTTCTCAGGGATAAATTGAATGTGACTGACAGATTTCATATAGCAACAACAACAACTAAGCTTTTGTCCCACTAGGTGGGGTCGGCTACATGGATCAAACGACGCCATAAAGGCCTATCATAAATCATGTCTTTTGATAAGGCATTGATTGCCATATCCTTCTCAATTGTTTCGCCTATAGTTTTTCTAGGTCTTCCTCTTCCTCTAACCCTTGTAGTACCCTCCATTTGGTCTACCCTCCTAACCGGGGCTTCCACCGGTCTCCTCCACACATGCCCAAACCACCTAAGACGAGATTCAACCATTTTTTCAACAATAGGAGCAACCCCAACTTTTTCTCGAATATACTCATTTCTAATCCGATCTTGTCTGGTATGCCCACTCATCCACCGCAACATCCTCATCTCTGCAACATGAAGTTTATTCTCTTGTGTGCCCTTTGCCGCCCAACACTCTGTCCCATATAACATCGCCGGTCTTACAGCAGTGCGGTAGAACCTTCCTTGGTTTCTGTCCTGTGCCTCTTCTTCAACATCAGCCTCCTTGAAGCTGAGTTTCTAAGGGGGAATATTAGAGTATATGTAATACTAGCCTAGTTGATATTCTAAGGGGGACTATTAGTGTATATAGCTTAGTTAGCTTTAGTGTAACTTAAATGTATTGTGTACAGCTGTCAAATTAAATGACAGCTGGCACCTTAAGTTAGTCGTTTCCCTTACAACCAACACTTCTATAAATAGAAGTGTTGAGTTCTTTTGTAATTGACTGATTCTAAGAATAACAGAATTAGTTTTCAGATTCTCTCTCTCTCTCTTCTCTCTCATAAGTTTCTAACACCCATGAAGATGTGCTCAAAAGAATGTTGTTCAACTGGCTGGTGAATTTGAGCAAAATCTGAGGTGATGTGATGTTGCACCAGAATCTGGATACCAGTTAAGTGGAGGTGCTGATGGATTAGCTACTGCAGCCATAGCATATGGTGCAGGAGGTGGACCATAAGGTGCATGTGGCCCATAGCCATACTGGTTAGGAGTAGTAGTAAGGATACCAGCACCAGCATAGTTTGCCTGAGACCTATAACCCTGAGGAGCATAATTCTTAGCCTGAAAATGAGAGCCATGTGGTGGTGGATAAGGTCTAGGTGTAGGTCCAGCAAATGGACCATTTTGAGCACCATATCCATAAGAATTGTGATGGTTGTTACCATAAGCAGAGGGAGCAGAATTGTTACTGAGAGGAATATAGGAATTATTATTATTTTCATCCTTATCCTTGTGTAGTAACAGTAAGAGAGATCATGGCCATATCTTTGGCATAAAGTACAGTAATGATTATTGCCTCTGCCACGGCCACCACGACCACCACGAGTGGAAGAAATATGTTGCACACCATGATTAGAAGTCTGATTTACAGAAGTATCACGGTACTTGGAGGAAACAATAGGGGAATGATTTCCAGTATGAGATTCAGCAATGTTAACAGACATAGCATCACTTAGTGGGCTTTTTTTGAAGCCTGAGCTAAACGATTCTCAAACACTAGCAGTAAGGTTTTAAATGACTTTCTATAGCAACTACAGCAGGATTATATTCCTCAAGTAAACCATCAAGAATCGCATAACATATTCTTCATGAGTAATCGGTATTCCAACAGAATCAAAACCATCAACAATCGATTTCAGTTTTAAGAAATATTCCTCAATGGAAACGTTACCCTTAGTTAGATCGCAACTAACGAGAACGAGCTTTCGTTTGAGCATGGCAATGTGAGAGGATCTGGTCCCAAAGGTGCCACGATTGCTGAGAAGAGATGAACCGCAAGCGCATAGAATGAGAATTTGAGTTCAGAAGCCATGAGAAGATCGTTTAATCTGTTTCTTCCCACTTCGCATATGCAGGATTGACGCGGTGAGAAGTGCGATCTTCATCAGGGAGAAATTCCGATGGAATAACCGGAATTTCATTAACGAAGGAGAGAAGATGCGCCGCACGGAGAACAGAGAGAACGAATTGCTTCCACGCAAGAAATTCGTCTCATTGAGCTTGTAAGCAGTCAGCGGAAGAGAGAGAACCGGCGCCGGTGCAACCGTCTGAAGAGGAGGAGGGCGAATAGCTTCGCCGGAGTTGTCGCCGGAGCCAGGATCAGCCATGGCTTACGATGATACCATATAAGAGAAGTGAAAAGTACAGAAACTAGAGAGAGAAGGAAGAGAGAAGAGAAGAGAGAGAAAATGTATTTTCTATTATTAAAATCAAAGAGAGGAATATACATCAAGATACTATTTATAGAAGAGTCTAGATAAGACTCTCTTAGCTGTCAATAACAGACTTTGTCAATAAGCTTAAGACATGACGGGGCATTATGACACGTAAGATCAAGAAGCTGGACAAACCTGAGTGAGAAAAAACCTGGTGTTTGTTGTTGTTACCAAGTGCAACATACCTAGGCAAGGACCTGCCTAAAACCAAAATTTGACTTTCTTTATGAAATGTTTTCTTTATTGACTGAATCTTGGTCTTACCCATACCAAACTGCTAATCAGCTAGACTACAAAAAGACTAGTGGATAGCTCCAAGCCATTATGCTATACATAACTCAGAGCCTCAGACAGAAATGAAAACCAAAAATTATACACATAAAGGGACTAAGAAGTAAAACATACATTCTTTGCAGCTTCTGCAACTCTAATTGGCAAAGCCTGCATTTCCTCCTCAACAACAATATCAGAGAGAGGAGTAAGCTGTCCTTCATAGTAACTGCAGACAGAATGAAAATGATTAATTGGTGATATTATGCTAAACATTTTGACATACTTAAGATGAAAATGAGCACCAAGTTGCAGCCAGTAGGTCTTCTCAGTATTGTGATTAAGTGATTTTTGACTAACTGACAGCTCCTCCATATTTGAATGAAAAAAGTTTATCAAGGAACTCTCCCTATCCATAATCTCTACAAAAGAAATCAGTCGTGATAAAAAAAATTAAAAAAAAAAAAAATTCCCTACAGGCCATGTATCAAAAAATCTGTTTTTTTTTTTTTTGACATAAAGAAACAACTGCAACTGCTAGAAATTATAGGCATACTAACGGCACAAAAATGAATTATAGCAGAGTATTTGAACCGATTCATAGACAAGCCAACCAACATTTTTAAGAGGCCCTATGCAAGGTTGAACTACCATTTTGCAATCTAAGAGGGTTGGATGTGCATAGCCCTACTCCATAGATATAGAAGCTGCTACCATGACAAGAACCTATGACCACCAGGTCCAAAGGCATGCCTTGCACTAGAAAATGGAGTTTTCTACTTTGAATCAAGGCTAGCCCTAAACTAATCTATATTAAATTTAAAACTTATAAAGAACACTCAATGCTCATGGAAACTCTAGTGTAAAACAGAAGGTAAAATCAGAGTAAGAAAGAAGCCAATCACTCACTGTATTAAAAGTTCAAGTGCTTGTGAACCATATCCAAGCTGAAAATAAAGAATGAAAATCAAAGATAAGAGGATTGTTGCAACTTCAAAAGAATCTGGTTAAACAAAACCATGCATTGGAAAATAGAAGTTACCTTCATGGCACTAGGGTGTGTAGCAATGTGTACGATGCGACCACCTGAGAGTGAAGGAAAATCTACGTCTCGGAATTGCTCAGAGAATTTCCACGGTATTTGATCTCCAGAAGGTTTAAGACTCTTATTTAAACTTTTCATTGCTGACTCACGCGATATCTTCCCTTCAAGGCAAACCTGTAAATTGTTAGGAACCCAAAATCAGAATTATGGAAATATGAAAATATTATGTTATATGCTGAAATAAAAATGATAACAAGGAGAAAAACCCCTATAAACCCCAGAGCAAAGCTCCCTCAGAGATGCATAGAGCACCCTCTGCCCCACCTCAAGGTGTAACCACAAAGTTCCTAACTAACTCTCTCATTATGCTAACTAATAGAGTATAGGAAGTAAGCACTCTGAACTTCGGTTCACTTGTGCATATACTCTTTCTTATGTAAATGTAGTTTAGTAAGTTTGTTATAGTGTAGTTAGTTAGTTAAGATCCTTTGCTAAAGTCACCCTGTTGGTGACTGGCAGCTAGGACTGGCAGCTAGGATAGTTACAGCTATAAATAGTAGGATTGTAAGCTTTCCCCTCTCAGAATTTTCAATAAGAAAAACAGTTATAACTAACTTTCTCTCTCCTCTCTTCTCTCTTCTCTCTCTCTTCTCTTCTCTCTCTCTCTCTCTCTTATCACTTTATCACTGTGAGTTTCATTTTCTTATATGGTATCATCGTAAGCCATGGCTGATCCTAGTTCCGGCACCAGCTCCGACGAAGCTCTTCGTCCTCCTCCTCTTCAGACGGTGGCTCCGGCGACGGCGATTTCTCTTCCGCTCACTGCGTATAAACTCAATGAGACGAACTTTCTCGCATGGAAGCAGTTTGTTCTCTCTGTTCTTCGTGCGGCGCATCTTCTCTCCTTCGTCAATGAAGTTCCGGTTATTCCACCGGAATTTCTTTCCGATGTAGATCGCGCCTCTAATCGTATCAACCATGCATATGCGAAATGGGAAGAAACAGATCAAACGATCTTCTCGTGGCTTTTGAACTCAATTTCTGACTCTGCGCTTGAGGTTCATCTCTTCTCAGCAATCGTGCCATCTTTGGGACCAGATCTTATCGCATTATCATGCTCAGACGAAAGCTCGCTCTCGTCAGTTGCGATCTGAACTTCGTTCAGTAACTAAGGGTAACCTCTCCATTGAAGAATATTTCTTAAAATTGAAATTGATTGTTGATGCTCTTGATTATGTTAGGACACCGATTACGCATGAGGAAAATGTTGATGCAATTCTAGATGGTTTACATGAGGAATATAATTATGCTGTAGTTGCTATAGGGAGTCAATGATCTTCATTCCTTGCTGCTAGTGTTTGAGAATCATTTAGCTCAGGCTTCAAAAAAGGCCACTAGTGATGCTATGTCTGTTAACATTGCTGAATCTCACACTGGAAATCATTCCCCTGTTGTTTCCTCGAAGTATAGTGAATAGTGATACTACAGTAAATTAGGTTTCTAATCGTGGTGTGCAAAATATTCCTTCCACTCGTGGTGGTCGTGGTGGCCGTCGTGGTGGTCGTGGCAGAGGCAATAATCATTACTGTACTCTATGTCAAAGATATGGTCATCATCTCTCTTACTATTACTACAACAAAGAAGAGGATGACACTAATCCTAACTCTTACATTCCTCTCAGTAATCATTCTGCTTGTGGTAGTAACCATTACAATTCTTATGGATATGGTGCTCAACATGTTCCATTTACTGGTCCTCCACCTAGACCTTATCCACCACCACATGGCTCTAATTTTCAAGCCAGGAATTATGCTCCTCAGGGTTATAGGTCTCACGCAAACTATGCTAGTGGTGGTATTCTCCCCACTCCTCCTAATCAGTTTGGTTATGGATCACAGGCACCTTATGCTCCATCTCCTGCACCCTATGCTATGGCTGCAGTAACTAATCCACCAGCATCTCAACTCAACTGGTATCCAGATTCTGGTGCAACACATCACATCACCTCAAATTTTGCCCAAATCCACCAGCCAGTTGAACAACACTCCTTTGAACACATTTTCATGGGTAATGGTCAACCTGTTCCTATTACTAAGTGTGGAAACTCTTTCTTTAAATCTCCTGAGGCTACTAGTACCAGATTAGCATTTCATAATCTGTTACTTGTACCTAATATTACTAAAAATTTAATGTGTGTGAATAAATTTTCTAAAGATAAATTGTTACTTTGAATTTCACCCTAATTTCTGTGTTGTTAAATCTCAGGCAACTAATCAAGTGGTTCTTAAGGGTACTGTCACTTCCGAAGGACTGTATACCTTCCCTCGTCTTCATGCTTTTTCCGCACCTCTGTGTCATTCTACTGTTTTTCCTACTAATTCACTATTGCAACGTAATTCTGCAGTTCCTACAGTACCTAGTTCTAGTTTCCATTCTGAGTTGTAATAATTCTCTGATTTGTAATAGCACTTCTAGTCCTAGTACTATGCAATGTAAGCCATCCAACTATCTGTTGTGGTATTGTAGGCTTGGTCATCCTCATGAGGATGTGGTTAAATCTGTTCTCAAATCCTGTAATATGCCTATCAGTAATAAAACAGTGTTTGATAATTGTGGTGCTTGTTGTGTTAGTAAGTCAAGTAGACTTCATTCTCCTCTGTCTACACATTCTTACAATCATCCTTTTGATTTGTTGTATGTTGATTTGTGGGTTCCAGCTCTTGTTTTTTCTAAAGCTGGATTCAAATATTATCTCTCTGTTGTTGATGCCTGTACTAAATACACATGGATATTTTTACTAAGACAAAAATCTGATACACTCACACTTTTTCAACAATTTCAAACATATGTTTCCACACAATTTTCCACTAAAATAAAAGTTGTTCAGAGTGATAATGGTGGGGACCAAGTTCTTGCATGAACAAGGCATTGTTCATAGGCTAACATGCCCTCATACTTCCCATCAAAATGCTACAGTTGAGCGCAAACATAGACACATTGTTGAGACTGGCTTAGCCTTGTTAGCCAAAGGATCAGCCCCAATGCATTTCTGGGATCATGCATTTTCCTCTGCTTTTTACTTGATCAATAGAATGCCTTCTCCTGCCAATCATTATAAGGTTCCTTATACTACTCTGTTTGGTTATACTCCAAACTACAGTGAACTAAAAGTATTTGGCTGTTGTTGCTATCCCTATCTTAGACCTTACAATCAGCATAAGCTTCAGTATAGGTCAGCCACTTGTGTATTTTTAGGTTATTCTACTTCTCACAAGGGGTATAAGTGTTTGGCTTCAGATGGCAGAATTTACATCTCCAAAGATGTAGTGTTTGATGAATTTGTTTTTCCCTTTGCTACTGCCAACTTCCAACATTCATCCTCCAGTTCAGAAAAATTTGATATTGCTCTGTTATCTTTCACTATACCAAACACCTCCTTTGGTTCAAGTGTTCCTGCAGCATCATCATCATCAGAATCAGCTTTTTCTGCTCCTCAAATTCCCTCAAATGATGCTAAATGTTTATTAAGTAAAGAGGATGAATCTTGGTTATGGCATCGTAGAATAGGTCACATCCACATGAATCATTTGAACAAAATTTCTTCTAAAAACTTAGTAGTAGGTTTGCCAAAGCAAAATTTTTCTATTTCTGAAAAATGTGATCCATGTTCAAAATCAAAACTCACAAGGGCATCTTTTCCTTCTAAAAACCTTGTTTCAACTCAAAACCCCTTGGAACTTTTACATATGGATCGTTTTGGACCTTGTCAAACAAAAAGCTTTGGTGACAACTATTATTGTCTGGTTATTGTGGATGACTATTCTAGGTATACATGAACATTATTCATTACTCATAAAAATGATGCATTCCATGAATTTAAAAAGCTAGCTAAGGTTGTTCAAAACCAAATGCATTTGAGCATTGCATCAATTAAGACTGATCATGGTGGAGAATTTGAAAATCAATTTTTTGAAAATTTTTGCGAAAAACATGGTATTAAGCATTATTTTTCAGCTCCAAGGACTCCGGAACAAAACGGGGTTGTGGAGAGGAAAAATCGTTCATTAAAAGAGCTTTCGAGAACAATTCTTAGTGACATGAACTTGTCTGCATATTTTTGGGCCGATGCACTGAGTACAGCTTGTTATGTTATGAACCATGTTTTAATACGGCCTATTTTAAAGAAAACCCCCTATGAGTTGTACAAGGGGAGAAAACCTAATATTTCCCATTTTAGAGTCTTTGGATGTAAATATTTTGTGCATAATAATGGTAGAGACAATCTAGGAAGTTTTGATGCTAGAGCTGATGAGGGCATATTTCTTGGCTATTCTGTTTCGAGCAAAGCTTATAGGATTTACAATAAATCTCGTAATACTATTGAAGAATCTATTCATGTATCATTTGATGAATCTGATCCCAGAAAGCTGGAAAAGGTATCTGTTAATGACATTTAAGGTATTTTTGGAGATTTATACATTGATGAGGATGATGAACTTAATCCTAAAGAAAAGGATCAATCTCAATGCAACAAAAAGTCAAAAGAATCAGTTGAGGATAAAAATCAAGAACAGTCCATGGAGCTTAATTCAGATTTGCCTAAGGAATGGAGAACATCACGACACCATCCAATTGACCAAATTATAGGTGATATCTCAAAAGGTGTAAGTACTCGTAATTCTCTTAGCAATCTGTGCAATTGTTTTGCTTTTGTTTCTCAAGTGGAGCCAAAGAATATTTTTGATGCTTCAATTGATGAACATTGGCTTCTAGCTATGCAAGAAGAATTAAACCAGTTCGAAAGAAACCAGGTTTGGGAACTTGTTCATAGGCCTGATTCTCATCCGATTATTGGAACTAAATGGATTTATAAAAACAAACTTGATGAGGCTGGTTTAATTGTTCGAAACAAAGCTAGGCTAGTTGCACAAGGTTACAACCAGGAAGAGGGGATAGATTATGAGGAAACTTTTGCCCCTGTTGCTAGGTTGGAAGCCATTAGGTTGCTTTTAGCTTTTGCATGTTTCTTAGTTTTTAAATTATATCAAATGGACGTAAAAAGTGCCTTTCTTAATGGTTTTATAAATGAAGAAGTATATGTTAGTCAACCTCCTGGTTTTGAAAATTTTGAACATCCTGATTATGTTTTTAAACTGAAAAAGGCTCTTTATGGACTCAAACAAGCTCCTAGAGCGTGGTATGAGCGATTAAACAAATTTTTACTTGAAAATGATTTTAAAAGAGGGAAGGTTGACAACACACTTTTTATCCAAAAAAAAAAGGAAAGGACATTCTTTTAGTTCAAATTTATGTAGATGATATTATTTTCAGTGCTACTAATGAAACCCTTTCCAAGGATTTTTCGAGTATAATTTAAAGAAGAGTTCAAGATGTCTATGATGGGCGAGCTGAACTTCTTTCTAGGATTGCAAATCAAACAAGCAAATGATGAAATCTTTATTAGCCAAACAAGATACTGCAAGGAACTATTGAAAAGATTCGGAATGGATAAGGTCAATGCAGCAGCAACACCTATGAGTACGTCATGTTATCTGGACAAAAATGAAGAAGGTAAATCCGTTGAAATTACAAAGTATCGAGGTATGATCGGATCCCTTTTATATTTAAAGGCAAGTAGGTCGAATATCATGTTTAGCGTATGTATATGTTCATGCTTTCAGGCGAATCCAAAAGAAATGCACATGGTTGCTGTCAAAAGAATTATGAAATATCTTTCTGACACAACTGATATGGGTTTATGGTACCCCAAAGATTCCTCTTGTAACCTTGTTGGGTATTCCGATTCTGATTTTGCTGGGTGCAAAGTAGATAGGAAAAGCACAAGTGACACTTGTCACCTCCTAGGTAATTCCTTAGTGTCATGGGCTAGCAAGAAACAGTCTAGTGTAGCCCTATCCACAGCCGAGGCTGAATATGTCGCTGCGAGTAGCTGTTGTGCACAAATTTTATGGTTAAAACAGCAACTCCTAGACTTTGGTGTAAGTCTAGATCACATTCTCATAAAATGTGATAACACTAGTGCAATTAGTATTACCAAAAACCCTGTGCAACATTCTCACACTAAGCACATAGAGATTCGTCACCATTTTATACGTGATCATATTCAAAAAGGTGATTGTGTTATTGAGTATGTAGATACTTCAAGGCAGTTAGCTGATATCTTTACGAAACCGCTTCCTAAAGAAAATTTCTTTTTTATTCGTAGATAAATTGGTCTAACTTCTGTCTCTCACCTGTTTTGAATATGTGATTGTTTATTATCTCCCTTGTTATTATTAATGTGTTTACTCAGTGTTTCAAGGGGAGTCATCTACTCTTTTTGATGAGGACAAAAAGGGGAGAAATATTCTGATGATAATATGAGAATTATTTGATGTTTTATGCATCAATACAGGGGGAGAAGCAGCATTTTGTGTAGTCAATTGTGTATTTTTCTTTTTAAATATTGTTCTAGGGAAGGTTATTTTCAATTGTACATATATTTTTGATTGTATAACACTTGTGATGCAGATATTCGAGAATAGATCAGAATAGAAGTTTGTCATCATCAAAAAGGGGAGTGTTAGAAGTCAAGCTAGTGTTGGAAGTCAAGCTTCAAGCTCTCTCATGGACTTCAAGCAAAATTCAAGTTAAAATTTTGATGATAACAAACTCAAGATTCAAGCTCACAAGTCTCTTCAAGTTCAAGTTGAAGATTCAAGCAAAGATATAAGTCTAGAAGCCTTTTCCCTTAGGACATGTTGTAAGGTAATGAAGTCTTGTTCTTAATGAGTTAAAAGGCCAATGAGTTTTTATTTAAAGGAGAAGAAAAAGTGTTTTCATGAAAATCTGTTTTTATAACTTAGTTTCTGTGTAAATGCTTGATGAAACAAAACTCTGGATATTTTTTTCTTATGAAAATCTATGTTTTTACAAGTGCAAGAAGGAGTAATCGATTACCTGCTTAAAGTAATCGATTAACTTTGTTGCATCATAGAAAAATCAGATAGTGTGTAATTGATTAAGTGAACTTGGCTAATCCATTACTTTATCGATTACCTGGATCAAGTAATCGATTATAAATGTTGCATCAACATTTTCCTGAGACAAAGTAATCGATTACATGTCTTGTAGTAATCGATTACATGATGTTGCATCATATGCAAACCAGACGCTCAATAATCGATTATTAGATTAGTGGTAATCGATTATATGAGTTGCATCATATAATGAACAGGGGTGAAGTAATCGATTAAATATTTTTGTTCTAATCGATTACTAGTTTTTCAAAAGAATTTAAAAGTTTTTATTTTTAAAGGGATAATCGATTACCTCCCTGAAGTAATCGATTACCTCAAGTTTTATTGAAAAGCATGTCAGAATCACTTTGATTTATTTTCAGATTTGCTTTTATATATAAATGATTCTGATGTATTTTCAAAAATTCGAATTTGATTTTAAGTTTGAATTATTTCCTTATTTGTTTTAAGAATCAAATCTTTGTTTTATTTCTTAAATCATTTTGATTTGTTTTTGATTTTAAAACTTATTACAAAATCATATTTTATTTTATTTAGATTTAAAATTGATTTTAATTTGTTGTTTTAAATCTTATTTTGATTTATCTAATTTTATTCTTTTAAAATCAAATCACTCCCACATTCAAACAGATTATTCATTCATTCGTTTTCATTTGATCATTCACGTTCTTCTTCACCTACTTTTCTCTGAACATCACGATCATATTTTTCTAAGAACTTAAGAACTCTTGTTGGCCTCTTAGCTTCAAAAAGAAAAACTTCATTATCATAGAGCTTTGATTGTAGTATCTGTGTTATTGAGAACACGTTATACTTGTTGTAATCATTCACATCTTTTTGTACTGAACCTTAGTGGTTAGGGAGTGAATCCCGTAGTTGAACGTTGAGGCGTTCGTAGGGTGAGGAACCCTGCTATGTGTTATTGAGGCCCCTAGCGAACGGAGGTTCCTAGTAGTGTGCGGGGTGCTCTTGGTTGTAATTGGGTGCGGCTCAATTGCTGGTTATAGAACTCTCAAGCGGGTCGCTTGGGGACTGGACTAGGCCTTTCGACGGGAAGACTGAACCAGAAAATTTCCGGTGCAAGCTTTTCTGTCCCTATCTCTTTTATTTTCCGCATTTTTATTTGTTTATGTTTCCGCGCTACTCTTAATTTTCTATAAATCGATTTCGCTCTCCGTCTAATCTCTCCAACGAGAAACAACTTTTTAATTTGTAAGAGATTTTGCAATAAATTAATAAAACTCGATTCACCCCCCTCTCGAGATTTTGAGGCCAAACCCAACAACTACTACACACAAAAATAGGAAGTTATATACTACTGAAAACAATATAGTAACAGATTTCAAATTGACATGCAGAAAATTTTTCATGCAGTTATGAAGAATCTAAGTGTACCTGCTAAAGTCTTTAAATCTTTCCAAGACCGGATCACCATGGAAAATATGCGCTACAATCGTAAAGTGACTGTTCCATCACAAAGGCAAATCTAGCATCCAATCAACTTAGTGCCTATTAAACAAATATTTGGTAAGAGTGTAAGAAATATAATTCATTGATGGGAACATGAATAATTACAAGTACAGTTTTCTATTTGCTAACTTTTTTATGCAAAGAAGAAGGACATTAGTAAACATGACCCAGATAAAATCAGGTTGGTGATGATCACTATATCAGGATGCAGGTTCATCATGAGAACAAGCAGTGGCAAGGTAACCATTAGACTAAGAGAGAAAGGATATGTGAGATAAAGCAAGACCGAGAGAGGTTTAGCATCAAGTTGGAATTTGGCATTGGGTGTCTACAGACTTGGTCTTGTCCAAGTCTCCAAGCATACTGCAAGGCTGTTACTGCTGAGCCTATGAATGTATCATAGGCCAAAATAACTGTAAACAATGGCTCAAAGATGAAGACCCACCAGACAAGCTTTCAACCAGTTAAATAGGGTCATCTAACATAAATCTGCTTCACACCTGTTGAAGTCACAAGGTTGCATAAGCTGTGCCAAAATGAAAGCTTTAACATATTTGGTGGGTTGGGCAAGCTGGCCCATGAGCCAAATCAAACTTTGACAGCGCGGATTATACAGCTAAAAGATCGGTAATGCTCAATGTTAGTGAATACCACTATGCAGTAAGATACCAATAAGAGCAAAAATTTGAGTGACATGAACATGAGAGTGAAGAGATAGGTTGTAGTAGAACTAGAGGCTCCAATCAGAAAAAGAAAATAGTAGGGCAAGACCAATTAAAACTTTTGATTTTAGATGAAAGAATTAAAAAAAGAAAAAGTAACCCTTGCTCAAATTGGTTTTACTAAAAAACTTGGTTTTGAGTAGAGCCTAATGGCGTCAATTGATCCATGCAACTTACCCTAAATAATGGGATAGGTTTTGTTTGTTGTGATTGTGACTGTTGTTGACACTATCAACACTTGACTTGTGCGGGGATGTGCATCTAAAAACATGCTGAGATAATGAGTAATTTTCTACCAAAACTATAGGACCAAAACATTGAAATCTAACCAATGAACAAGTTGAAATACATACCAAAGCTCTCTTTGGCAGTAATCATCATGTTTTCCATCTTTTGAGCAGCCTCAGTCATGCCTTGGGTATTGTAAGCCTGGATCATGCTAGCGAAAGTGATGCTATCTGGCTCACATTTCCTTTCTTTCATTGCCAAGAATAACTCACCAATCTTTTTTAAGTCACCTGCTTGGCCATAGGCACTTATCATGCAATTAAAGAAGGGTGTATCCAATACTACATCAGAATTTTCTACATGCCTCAAGATTGAATCAACTCTGTCAATTTTCCCAGCTTTCCTATATGCATTGACAAGAGAGCAATAAGTTACAACATTAGGCTTTACACCAAGATGCTTCATTTTCTTAAATTTTTCATCCATCTTCTCAATTTCTCCAGCTTTGCCAAACACCTCAATGACTGTATTGTATGTAACAATTGTTGGAGAGAAAAACCTCTTTTCCATGAAATCCATAACAGATTTCATCTTCTCATACATGCCTACTTTTCCATAGGACTTTATCATCATATTAAATGTCTTTATATCTGGCTTTATGCCCATTAGCTTAAATTCGTCATACCACTTCTCCATCTTATCAATTTCCCCACCATTTCCATATGCTCCTACAAAAGAATTCAGAGTGAAAATATCTGGTTGGCAGTTTCCATTTTCAAGCATATCCATCAGTGAATTCTCCATTTGTTCAAACATGCCAGCCTTACCATATCCATCAATTATGGTATTATATGTCACACTGTTACATTTGATGCCTAGATATGCCATCTCCGCAATAACTTGTTCAATTAAATCAAAACGGTGAAATTTTGCACAGCAACTGATAAGAATAGAATATGTATATGTATCTGGCATGCAGTCAACGACTGACTTCATATCTTCAACAGTAGAAAATGCCTGATTAAGGAGACCACTTTGACCATAAGCACTTACGAGAGCAGTGTATGCATCAACAGTAGGATTAAGTCCATCAGACAACATGATCTCAAAGAGCAGACTGGCCTCTTCAGGCTGCCTGCACTTGCCAAGCATCATCAACAGTTTTGCATATGTTTGGCATCTTGGTTCATACCATCGTTGCTTACGAAGAAGGGCAAAAATCTGCAAAAAAAGAATTGGTCGAAATTCAGACATAACAAAGGCTAAAATTCTAAAATCAATTCTAGTCATATTTCCCACACTAAAACAAATCCAGTCATGTCTGACGTTCATAGACTACAATATACTTCAAAGTGCCACTAATTTTTCAAAACAGAATAAAGCTTTTTTTTATCTCAAATATAAGATCTTCCTACTATTGTATCCAAACCATATCTAAACGAAAATTTACAAGGGTCCTAGACAAAATATTAGAACAGGAGCTAGGGTTGTACATTCAATGTAATAATACAGCGCAGTGTCGCAGTGAGTGACATGCTGCACCCTCGTCTGTTAGGCAGTTAGGAATTCTGTTACAGCTGTTGGTTGTGACAACTCATACTAGCCCTATATAACTTACCTAGCTCCAGTTGTAACAGTTAATCAAATTGATTCAATAAAATTCAGTTTTCTATCTAAGCTTTAGATCTCTAGTTTTCTCAACTCTGTTTTCTTACACAGTATACCTTTGTAATAGTTAATGAATTGATTCAATACAATTCAATTCAATTTCCTATCACAGCTTTAGATCTATCTAGTTTTCTCTCAACTCTAACAAAATGATGAACTGAAGAGTAAAAGTTAAAGCATCACGATAAAGCTCACTTTTATAACTGTCCCTGATTTCCAGGACAAAACATCATAACATGACATACTTCCTTTCTTTCTTTACAAAACCAACAATAAAACCAAGAAAACCTATAACCCCACAAGCCACCAATTCTACAAAACATCCCAATTCAATCGTCGGTTTTGATATACTTGGCCCTTAGGGATAAGTTTAAGCATTTAATACTTTCTTGTTTTCATCCATTAACAACAATATTTTAGGTAATATTAATTAGTATTTATTAGGTGTATCATTTTATTTATTAAAAATATTTACTCCCATTTTCATATTTTTAGTATGTCATTTCTAACTTTTTTCTTTTCTACAAGCTTCTTATTATCGTGTTTCTTGTATTTATTTTTTAATTTTTTTTCATGCCTCTTTTAATTAGGTAAGAATGTGATATATATATATATATATATATATATATATATATATATAATATTTGGAACAAAATAAATGAATTTAAAGTAGAGCGAGACAGCGAGCAAACAAACGTTGGTCTTCCTCTTTTTCTTTGTCTCTCCATGATTTCATATAGTGTTGATACACTAAGCAACCAAGTATAGGTCTTGCTATCAAGTGCTCTTAGGGCACTTGTTAAGGTAACTAGATATAGAAAAAATCATAAGTCCACCTTTTTTCTTCTCTCGGGAACATAAAAAATAACATTTTCCAAATTCTTTTTAATACATGTAATTTCTTAACAAGTGCTGTAAGGGGTTTGCTAACATGTATCCTCTCATTATCAAGAAGGATCATATTAGCAATGTGTATCAGATTATTGTAGACAAAAATATCCCTATTTATTTTGTTAAAGAAGTATTAAAGATAAAGTTATTTTAATAATTTCATAAAAATCCCTATCCTAAACTTGTGGCTCAATCTCTTCCAGAAGCTCCCTCTCTCTTAGGTCTCAGCCATGCTTCTCTCTCTCTACTTCTCTTTCTCTGCTTCTCTCTCCACCATAGCCAACCACTCCCCACCCAACCCTCTCCGCCATAGCCAATAACTCCCTGCCCATGCCAGCGACCAGCGAACTCATCCACCGCCGCACAACCCGCAAACCCACCCCTCCCGCGCCCAGCCTAGCCACAAGCAGCGAACCCAACCCCACACCCATGCTTGATGGTCATACCTTCGCGATTGACCGGTGGTGTCGTCACCACCATCCGTCATAGCAATCATGACCCTCCACCAAATCAGAGACTCAGTGAACGGTGAAGGACGACAGCGGCAGTGGCTTGGGTGGAAAGATGATAGCGATGGGGCCTTGGCCGTGAAGGACGAGATGGTGGCTGGGGGATGGAAGGCAACAGTAACAGCAACTAAAGGCGGGTAGGTGGTGGTGGTGGTTGGCCTTAACGTCGAGCAGAGGAGTGCCTCTGTTAGCAGAGTGATGGATTTGGTGCCTGTGTTAGCACGAATGGGATTGAGAAGAGAGGAAAGAGAAATGTTTTTTTTTAATGTTAATTATTTGTTTTACTAAAACAACCTTGGTAGTTAACTTGTTTCTTTAAACCAAAGTTGGATATTTTTGTCTACAATAATCTGGTACACATTGCTAATATGATCCTTCTTAATAATGAGAGGGTACATGTTATCAAATTATATATGTCACAATCGAGTTAGTAGCGGGTAAAAATGACAGTAAACATATCGAAATGAAAGAGTTAAAACAAATAATAAAAAGGGAATATTTTTAAATAAATAAAAAGATACAGCTAGTAAATGGTAATTAATAATGCAAAGAATGTTGTTGTCTATTGATTAAAATAAGAAAGTATTAAATGCTTAAACTTAGCCCTAAGGGCCGAGTATATCAAAACCATTCAATCATTTGGAAACTGCTTACACCCATGAATCATTGCACTTAATACAAAAATGAGTTTCAAAACATGCATGCATGAAGAATCATGGATCTTCATTTAAAATAGTTGAATGCAATTCACCTACCCATTCATCATATTACACTATTCTAGCACAATAGCAACTAACTGAAGCCAAAATACCTATTATATGAAATTATGGGTCTCAGGCCTCGGCCAAAAAATAATAAATGGATTAAAGAAATGTGAAACTAAGGCAACATTTGTATTGATAGAAATGGATGGAATAAAGCAAGACAATGCGGAATGACACTATTGGATTTCATTGTTTGGATTGTTTAAAATATGATGAAATGGAAAGCAACTTGTTACACTCCATTCTATACCTCTAACATATACAACCCTCCCAATCCAAGGGTATGGACAACTAAGAAGGAACCAACTTATTATTTGTTCATTTCATCGTAAAATATCCAAACAATGGTATGACCACCAAGAGCATATATCAATTGGCTTGTTCTAGCTTAATTAGAGGTCTAATAACATGGGGGGTTGGTCAAGTGGTAGCTCACCTGGTCCCTTAGCAAACTGGTCTCGAGTTCGAGCCTTGGATATGGAGCAACCCCCGCTGGAAGACCCCTACCACTTAGTGCGAGCTCAGTTGGGTCGGACCGGATGAGTCGGATTCTGGGTAAACCAAAACCGGGTATCGGTTGGTGAACACCAAAAAAAGCTTAACTAGAGGTCTTGAGCTCGAGTCCATGGAAACATGGTTGCGTTAAATACTACGTCGCCGCCCACATTGATCCTACCCATCTCGACCATGGTCATCAGGTGGAGGATAACTTGCTTCATACCAAAAAAAAACACTATTTTATTCCATTTGACTATATTTCATTCCCTTCCAATCCCATTGCATTTGCCCAATCATTAAGTATCAAAACATAGCCCAAGTCAACCCACCCACCCAACCCATCATTTCATATTGCACATGAACAAGCACAAAAAACCTAATGATAAGCAACAAAAACAATACAACAAAATCACGGTTCAAAGCCAAAAAGAAAATGTTCACAAAGGAATAAACTAGTAAATCATCAATTTCGTCCCTGAAAGATAGGGCACCAGGCGATTTAGTCAGACACTCTAAAACTATACTTTTCATCCCCCAATGCTAGTTTAGTATCTAAAAGACAAAAACAGACAATCAAGCTAGTAAAACTAAAAGGACATTTGAATGGTATTTTTCGTCCCCGAATGTTCGAAACGTCGTCAAGTTAGTACAACATGAATATGACTAATTTGATCAATATTTTGAATATTTAAGGACGAAACTACGAAAGTACCATTTTAGTTTTAGAGTGTTAGGGACTAAATTGTGTGGTGCCCTATCTTTCATGTACCAAATTAGTAATTTACTAAAAAAAAAAAAAAAAAAGGAGAGAATTGAAGAAGGGACGAGCCTTAAGAGCAGCCTGCCAGCGAAGCCCTTTGATGGCCTCATCCAAAGCTTCGAGAACAGCCTTAGGCCACAGCGTTGTGTTCTTCCACGAATTGCCTTTATGCTCGACGCCACTGATAGCCGCTTCCGTACGGAGAATGCGGGAAAGGTCCTTCTTGGGATCCTTCACAAGCCCCGGTGACTGCGGCTTTGAGCTTCGCTTCAGCGACTGAACGCGAAAAGGAAGAAGTGGTGGCTTTGGAGTCGTGTCGGTCGGGAATTTCATCGAACGGGTGATGGGTGTTGTGGAAGAGATGGAAGATGTCCATGTTAGGCACGAGGGATCCATTGGTGCAGAGAGAATGAGAGTGTGTGAGTGTGAGTGTGAGTGTGAGTGTGAGGTGAGGTTCTGCTTTGAGGAAGAAGATAACGGAAGTTAGAGTAAAGACAAGAATTAGAGGCTCACTTGGAAGAAGATTACACATTCATTTGGAATAATTTAGTTAATTGTATTGTAAATGTGAATTTTTAATATGTATTTTCAAAACTAACCCTATTAATATTATTAGGAATCTAAAAAGTGCTAAATAAACGCCTATAATATCTTGCCAAACCGAGAAAACTTCGGATTTCTGTCACCGTTGTTGGCACTTTCCAGTCCAACACCGCCTTTACTTTGGCCGGATCTACCGCTATTCCTTCCTTTGAGATTATATGACCCAAGAAATTCACTTCTTCCAACCAGAATTCGCACTTCGAGAGCTTCGCATACAACTTCTTTTCCTTCAAAATCTGCAGAACTATTCTCAAATGTTCCTCAAGTTCCTCCTTATTCTTGGAATAAATGAGAATATCGTCTATGAATACTATCACGAACGAATCTAAGTATGGCTGAAATATTCTATTCATGTAGTCCATAAACACTGCAAGAGCATTAGTCACTCCAAAAGGCATGACTAAATACTCGAAATGCTCATATCAGGTCCTAAAAGCAGTCTTCGGAATATCATCTTCCTTTACCCGAATCTGGTGATAACCCGATCGAAGATCGATTTTCGAAAACACCGCTGCTCCCCTCAACTGATCCATCAAGTCATCTATCCGAGGCAGAGGATACTTGTTCTTGATCGTTACCTTATTTAGCTGGCGATAGTCGACACACAACCTCATACTACCGTTCTTCTTCTTAACTAGCAAAACTGGAGCTCCCCAAGGTGACACACTGGGCCTGATGAGTTGCTTTTCTGCCAACTCCTCGATCTGCTTTTTCAGCTCAGCTAGCTCTACTGGTGTCATTCGGTAGGGTGCTCTAGAGATTGGTCCAGTCCCCCGTATCACATCGATTGAAAACTCGACCTCTCGAACAGGTGGTAATCCAGGAATGTCGTCAAGGAAAACTTCTGGGAAGTCTCGAACTACAGGCAGTTCTTGAATGTGGTTGTCCACATCGACATCCAAGGAAGTCGAGAGCATGTATACATGGGCTCCCTCTCTCAGAGAAGCCATGACTTGATTGGCAGTTACGTGCTTTGGTAAGGAATCGTCAGGGTTTCCAAAGGTTAGGGTTTTAGTGAAACAATTCAATTGAACATGGTTAGCGGATAACCAGTCCATCCCTAAGATAACATCAATTTGGGATAGGGGCAATGTTATCAGGTCAGTGGGAAAAGTCCTATCATCTATCACTACAAGACACTTAGGGCAAAAAGTTAAAACTGTGACCGGGTCACTAGTAGGGGTAAATACAATCAGATCTTATGGTAGGGAATCTACCATTAAGTGCAACCTACTCACAACATCATCAGATATAAAAGAGTGTGTGGCACCCGAATCATACAACACATTTAAGGAATTCTCGATTATAAAGCATGTACCTTGGATGAGACCATCATGGTTTGAAGCATCTACACCGCTCATCGTAAACACCTTTCCCATAGTTTGTGGCCTTGCAGCATTCCAGCATCATTCCCTTTTCTTGGATTGGGGCATTGCCTTGCAAAGTGGCCAGATTCTTGACAGATGAAACAAACTGGCTTGGAATTACACTCATCACCAAAGTGGCGTCTGTGGCATCGAGTACAGAAGGGAGGTGATGTTTCAGAGTTCCTATCAGTAGTGTTGTTGTTGGAGCGATTTCTACTTCCATTGTTGCTCCAAGTATTGGTGTTCCTATTACCCCGGTTGCCATTGTTGCGATTGTTATTCCTTCGGAACCTCGATCCTCCATACTGATTGTCCCTTCTTCCTCCAGATCGATCGTAGGGTCCTCGCCCATGTTGGGCTCCTTGCCTCGCATTCTGATAATTGGGGTTGTTTCTCACTGGTCCATGGGAACTCAAGGGTACAACAATCTTATTGCCCATGTTCTTCGCTTTGAGTCCATCCTCAAAGACTCTGCATCTGCTCACTAAGAGCGGAAAACTGTCGATCCCCATGTATATGAAGGCCATCTTAATCTCGGTCTTGAGTCCATCTAGAAACTTTGCGCACTTTGACTGATCATTTCCGGGTTGATTGTAGTGCGGCACGTACTTCACCAGTTCCTCAAACTTCGCAGCATACTCGCCGACCGACATGTTTCCTTGAGTCAAGTGCATGAACTCTATTTCCTTCTTCAACTTCATGTCGATGGGAAAATATTTCTCCAAGAACCTTTGCTTGAAGGAGTCCCAAGTGACAGCTCGCTGTTGAATCTCCATAACTTGCTTAGTATTTTCCCACCAGTCAGATGCCTCCTTGGTTAGCATGTAGACCGCATAGGTCACCTTCTGAGCATCGGTGCATTGCATAGCAGTGAAGATCTTTTCCAACTCCCTGATCCATTCATTAGCGTTATCTGAGGCATATCCACCGACGAACTCTTTAGGGTTCCTCTTGCAAAACTCATCTAAACCCCTATACTCCTGAGGTCCTAAGTTTTGGTTTTGGTTGTTCTGTTGGGCCTGTTGATGCATCATGTTGAGATTCTCACTCATGCCCAGAACTGCAGCAGACAGATCGTGTAACATGTCTTCGGTGTCCCGAGCTGCTCCAGGAGCATGTCTACCTCTTCCTCTTCCAGACATCGTAAGCTATATTCATTAACGCACTTACAGTTTAATACACTTACTAACACATCTAGTCACACAACTTAAACACATCTAGAGATCACACAACAGAGAACATGTAAGGCCATGTTCAGGCCACAAGGACAACCATTGCTCTGATACCACCAAGTGTAACACCCCGATTTGGAAAACTCGAAATAAACAATATCAATTACTAACTAATTTGTTCATGAAAAATAAGGTGAAAATTTTTTTTTCTTTTTTTTCACAAGTATAAAACTTATCAGTCAAGTTTCCAAAACAAGGTATTACAACTAAATCCATTTTCTTATAAGCACTCACTATCCAAACGTTACTGATCATAGTGAAAAGAGTGGGGATTCATATTATGTATAGAAAGATCGTCATTGAAAACGGTTCACTGAATTTCTAAAAGTAATTTGACATTGGTGACTTCACTTTCAACAGATAAATAAATATTTTACGTACAGAAAACATAACCGATTTTCTTAAAATGATTTGTCTGTCAGATCACGACAGTCCTTTAGAAAATAGTTTGGTAACAGATCATAAAGGTTCTTTCATAAGTAGTCACCATAGTTCATCAGTACTAGTCTTACATAAATCTTTACCTTATCAAAAACAGTTCGAAAGAAAAGGGGTACACTTGATATATATATATCAGCAAGGGTCCATCAAAACCTAATTATAAACTACTAAGCAGCATCCCTTCTCGATTCGGGATATAAGTCCCCAAAAGCAATCTCCGTCACCCAGCAGTAGCCATCCCATCGGTGTATCACGATCAGCAAGTATTTCTTCCAGGAGAAGCAACACCAGTTCCACCATCTTTTAGAACCAGAGGTTCACCATCACATGTGCACAAGAAGTTGAGAGAGTAAGTTACCCGAATGGAATTACTCTCATCGACTTCTTGGTTTTACACTAGCGATGTATATCATAACATAACAATCATACAAACAGATAAATATGCATGATGCATGAGGATGCAATAGTCGCATTATCTAACGCTTTATCTTTCACTTAAGGGGATCTCTTAATCAATTCATCTCGTGGGATCAAAGTCTCTTTGTCCTTATTTCTCGAGTCCATAACAACGGGAATTCAGGCTTTACGATTTGGGTCTACATCTCCTCGGAATCCATCCGCCTAGTCGGAAGCAATCAGGAGTACAGGATCTCTAACCACACCGGCTTTTCACGGATGGCGCAGTAAATGAATTTATATAATGTCCCGGGAAATAAAGTGGGCACATCCAGCCGTGTTCGAGCATCCCTCTCATTGATCTAGATTTAGTCAAGAGGGCGTCAGTCATCTGTCTAGTGATCATGTGGTACTTCGTCCACGACACTGAGTTACCAGCTCCGACCGGTTAAGCCAGAGCCCCATGGTTTTTCCCACCTAGACAGACTTCTCAAGGCTTCTTGACAAATCACCGTCATTGCCATCCCCTCTCTTAATCATCCAGCTGAACACCACAAGGGTAATTCAGGTGTATCTTCCTCTCCACTACTTTGGGTTAGGGTTCTAAGTCATAATGTTATACTCAGTTGTTCCAACGTCGACCCATCCTAAGTCATCTCCGTCATATAGCTCTGTCTATATACGGAATGCTTCTATGGGACTCGACCAATGTGTTTGACGGGCACCGACCCATTCTGAATCACTTCCGGCATATAGCTCCGACCATATGCAGGATATCGACAATTATGGGCACCGACCCATTCTGAATCACCTTCGGCATATAGCTCCGACTATATGCGAATTATTAATCAAGCTTTGATAGATAGGCTCCGACCTATCTTAAGTCATTCCAACATATGGCTACGACCATATGGGGACTGTCTTTGTGGATCTCTGCAATCGTTGCGTCCGGGTCCAAAGGCATCATCATCGTCCGAACCACTAATCCATTAGCCATATCGTCAGCTCGATCCACGTATGCGGGCGCATCAGCATCATCCGGTTCCATAGCGTGCTTAATCCATTAGAGTTTCGTTCTATTCTTTGGGGGATTTCTCATAGTTTCTAATGTCTTTGCTATTCTTAACTTATATTGTGGGATGATGCATCATGCTCATGCAATGACAATATAAGCAACATTATATCAATCAATCAATAGCATGTGATAGTATAGGTCTGGAGTCTTCGTATACCACGATACAAACAAAGCATACAAACTATCGGGTATACTACTACCTTCAGTAGACCTTCACTCCGACTTTGAGAGAGTCCGGAGTATCCTAATATACTCACTAGACACCAAAGTGTCTTAGGATAACTTCTCTCTCACCTTGGTTTGCAGTTACCAATTCCACAAGTTCCGAACGATCCGCTTCCTTCCTAGTCTGCTCAACTCCAACTTCTTCTAAGTCCCGCAAGATAGACACAGGAGTATTAAAACTTTATTCAATATTACTCTTGAACTTATTCTCAAAGTAACTTAGGAAAAATTCAGACTTTGTCTTCATGTAAAACCAAAACATCAATTCTTTTGCTCAAACTTGTCCAAAATCAAACACTAACTTTTACACTTTAAATTCATGAGAAAATGATCAAATAAATTAATTTAATTCAAAAGCTTCCTTGCTGGTCTCTCTTGGACAACAATGAATTCAACTCCGAAAATACCGAAAAATTGAACTTTTCAAACCAACTTTATCTTATATTAAATACTCATCAAAACTCAACTTCAAATCACTTTGAAAACATTTTTAAATAAGAAATACAACTTAGAAAAATTCTGGACAGCATCATATTCTAAGTCTCAAGTTCACTTTCCATTGTCCAAAACCAATTTAAATCCATAGGCAAACTAAGTATCTTGAAAACAATTAAATAAACACTTTGATCAACAATTTCTCAAGCTCAAACACTTAAAATCAAGTGTGGGCAGCATGATGCTCAAATAAAAAAAATTACTTAAACACTTTCATGCACTTCAAGAATCATTCCTACATTATTTTAAAAATCTCAAACAAACATTTATTCAATCCGCAAATTAAATTTCATTCATTTCAAACATTACATAACCATAGGTCATCAAATTGAACTTAAAAAAATTTCTTCTCAACATGCTCACATACTTATTCATGCATATATCTCAATCAAATAAAGTAGTTAAACTTATAGGCACATACAAACCGAATCATACTCACATAAACATTTAGACAAATTTTCATTTAACTTACACTTTATCAATTCTAACTTAGCATATACTTACACATAGAACTCAAACTTAGCAAAACTTCATCTCATTACACTTAATCATGTCAAAATCGTATGCATCATTTGTTTTTAAAAAATTATTTCCTCAAAGAATAACTTCACAAGTCAACACATAGTTTCATGACATCAACACACATATACTCAAGAAAGTTTAACTCAAAAACTAAGGTCCAAACCGTGACCTTTGACTAAGTTTCTCAAAAACTTTTCAAGAGTTCAAGACTTCTAAAACAACTCCAAATTCAACAACAATTTCACATGATTTATCAAACAAGTAGAAATATAATCCTAGCATATTTTTATTCACCAAACCGTGAGCATCATCAAGTCTCTAGACAATTTTTATTTCACATCTAACACATAAAATCAACTTAAAATTCATGGAAATCACATATTCATTGCTCATACTTAAGAAAATCTCAATCTTCTTATCCAGACATGCAAACTGTGGCCATCACTTAAAAATCACAACATCACACAAATTTTATTCATCCAAAACATCATTAAACTCCAAGATCATAACATGCATGTGTTCAAACATAAGGAAAATCAAACTTTCAACCACAACAACATCAAAACCGTGGCTTTGTTCATGGTTTTCTCAAGAATTTTTCTTAAAGGTTCAAACTTCCAAAACATACTCACAATCTCAAGATATTCACATGCACATATCACAAATCCATCATCAAAACCTCTAACCCAAAAGTCAATCACAAACTGTGGCCATCATAAGGAAAATCACTAAGAAAAATTCAATCTTTTTCAAAAACCTTTGCATGCATGTCAAGATCAAACATAGATCTCTTGAAAAGTCCTTCATGCAAACTCAAAATCAAACTTTTTCAAAACACTTTAAGAAATCAAGAAGAAAATGAATGAGTTTATAAGATAACTCAAGATCATGAAAGAAAAATGCTTACTTAACAAAAGCTTCAAAATCAAGCTTAGAAATTAACATGCATGTAAGTAAAAACACTAGATCTAGCTTGAAAACAAACATGCATCAACGTTTACAAACAAAATCAAAACTTTAGAAATGAGAACATGAAAACCGAAAATGAACTAAAGAAAGAGGTTAGGAACTTAAGGAAATACCTAGATCAAGCTTGAAATTCTATTAGAGAAGCCAAAATCCTCCTTCTCCTTCTCCCTCAAGGCTTCGGCCTTCTCTCCCTCTCTCTCTCTAAATTTCTTTCTCTCTTTGCTTTAGAATGGGTAGAAATGAAGAAATGAAGGGTGTGTGTGTGTGGGGGTGTTTATATATATATATGAGTAGTGGGCTTGGGCTTTGAAGAAACAAAATGGGTTAAAAGCCCAAAGCTCAAGGGTAGTTTAGGAATTTCAAATTCAAAGCTAGGGGTAGTTTTGGTAGCTCAAAATTTTGCATGAAAAAGGTCATTCAAGGGTAGACAACTTTGAGTAATTTAGGGAATTAGTCATATCACTTCCTTAAAGATATGTTATTTTATTCTATCATTTCATGCATCACACAACACATACATATGCAAATACATACACATTGCATTTTCATTTTCAATCATACATATATATATATATATACAAAAGAGATTTCCAAAATGAAAAATCCATTAGAGATCTTTAACTATTTTTAACAATTAATTCCTTCAAAATTCGTATTTCACAAACCTGAAAAATAATTTTCGTAAATCAACACATAAAATTATGAAAATCACATTTTTGAAATCTACATTTCGATACGATCGTTTTCATATAAGGATCATAAAATTCGGAGTTACGGTTAAAAAGTTATGAATTTCTGAAGTTCGTTAAATCTATTAAAGTTCACAAGGAAGTTCATTCTTATAAGAAATCACCAACAAAAATCATCACTCACTTCTCATCAATTAAATCAATCCAAACTCCATAAAATCATTTACTTGAGCTTCATAAAAATATTTGTTTACCAAAATTCCACAAAATCGACAACTCCTTACGTAACCGAATAAAACACTCATTAAAAATCCTTTGTAAAACAATATCTCAAAACTCCTCTTTAATGAAAATTTGTCTATCTTAGCCGGGAAAATACGGGATGTCACAACTCTTACCTTACTTTGTTCATAATACATCACCTTTGTTCATGCTTACTTATCCCTCAACCATCATAACTTTTCCTTAGCAACACCTCACTGTACGTCCACCTCATAGCTCGGAAATATCTACTTGATTGGCATAAGATGTCAGGGTCTAAGATTGTCACAAAGGCTCTGAAGAAGACAAACGTTTTGTCAAAGCAACTCAACAACACATGGGGTTTACATAAGAAGGAGTTTCAACAGGGAAAATAGGGTTCTAATCGCAAAACAAGGTCGCATGTCAAGAGTTCAGAGGTCGTTGCAACCAAAAAAAGGATTCTCAACAAAAAGGGTTTCAACAGTCAAGAGAGGTTCAGGTTACAAAGAATAAAGTCTCCTTATGATTCTGATCACTGTTCCTTGTACCATCGTAGACAAATTCTTGACACATTCCAAAGATAGAGAGATAGAACGATAGAGACAGAACGAGCGCTCACATAACTTCGTACTTCTATCCTCATTCATCGTAGTTCTAACACTAACACACAGACAGATACACACAAGCAAAGCATGTAAGCCCATGCAACAGGCTACTTAGGACAACCATTGCTCTAATACCACAAATGTAACACCTCGATTTGGCAACATGAAAATATAATTTCTTTAATTCAATATAGTGAAAATTTTGGCCTATTTTTTTTTATTTTTATTTTTTTAAAAAAACACAAGACAACATAACATGGACATGAGAATCTCCAAGTTCCAAACTCTTTTATCAAAATAGTTTGCAATAAAATTTGATTCTCATATCTCACGTTATACATCAAGTTCCAAACCGAGATGTTACGAAACATCGCACTTTGAAACCTACTTTCACAAATCGTATTTAAAGGCCCATCTCGTCTGTTCTTAATCAGAAAACTTAACATTGATTACCCAGCTTTATAAAACATAATTCGGGTGTACATGTGGATGCAGCAAATGATATCTAAGTACCTTCTAGGGGAGTACAATACTTGAAAGGAAGACCTTAACAGTAGGCCTATACATTAATCCTTGTCTCCCTCTTTGGCGGGTGCTCCTTCTAGCTCAAGGTACTCCTCGGCATCGTCGAATCTCTCTTCACCATCAGGTAGTACTAAACCTTCCGCACTCTGTTGCTCCTTTAGCACGAATCTGCTTGTTGTAGCATCAGCATCCACCAACAAAACAACGAGGCAGGAGAGAGTAAGCATTCCAAACAACGCATCGTCGACGGTGTGGGTTTACGATAGGCAAAATATCAAGACCACACAAACACAACAAAGTAACATATATGCATCATCACATTCATAATCATAATCACCATCAATTAATCATTCATGAACACAAGCTTACTTTCGCTTATCAATATCGTTAATCTCTTTGTGACGTATAATTCTTTCTTTCTCACATGCTTTTCTCAATCACCTCTTACGAATCTTTCACTTAAAGAGATCTCTTAATCAATTTATCTCATGGGATCAAAGTCTCTTTATCCATATTTCTCGAGTCCATAATATCGAGAATTCAGGCTTTATGATTTGGGTCTACATCTCCTCGGAATCCATCCGCCTAGTCGGAAGCAATCAGAAGTACAGGATCTCTAACCACACCGGCTTTTCACGGATGGCGCAATAAATGAATTTATATAATGTCCTGGGAAATAAAGTGGGCACATCCAGCTGTGTTCGAGCATCCCTCTCACTGATCCAGATTTAGTCAAGGGGGCGTCAGTCATCTGTCCAGTGATCAAGTGGTACTTCGTGTAACACCTTAATTCTAATAACAAAATACACAATCCACGGAAGCTTACCAAGTACGATATTCAGTAAATAAAAAAAATGTCTCATTAAGACAAATATACATCTCCTTGAACCAAAATAATTGTTACATAAAATTACATTGAAAATTTTACTTATTCTACAATGACACTGGGCACTAAAACTAGAAGGGCATTACAATGCCAACAATCCTCTTTAAACTTAATGTAGACTCCTTAAAAATAATTTACACAAGAAAGCTAATATTATAAACTTGTCTTCTTCTTGGCGCTTCCCAAAATCTCAATCTGACAACATCAAACCTGAATAGTGAGATAAAAATCTCAGTAACACTATTTAGCTTGAAAGTATTTTTGAACTATGATATTGTCAGCCGTCACATGTACGGAAAATCTCCATAAAGAAAATAATGAGGGAAATAACATTTAATAATATAACTCATGTATAGTATCATACAATTATTAGTCACATGAACAAAAATATGACTATCTAATACAATCAATGCAGAACAATCATTAATTGCATCTATGACCTTTTGGCCTCGAACTCCAACCATTAACTTTAACTTTTTATCTTGCACACAGCACGCCTGCTGGAGGTGCCTACCCCTCGCCCGGCGCCCCGGGTTTGGATGACATACACCCGCGTCCGGGTCAGTCCTCTGAATTATTTGTTGGAGTTCGTTTACCTGTGCCCAGGTCAAACAAAAGTCAAAAGACTCCTCTAAAGTAACATTATAACTATTCATATTTGGTGCACAGAACATTCCTAACCAATGACTTCTCTCTTGCACACAGCACGCTTGCTGGAGGTGCCTACCCCTTGCCTGGCGCCCCGGGTTCGGATGACTTACACTCGCGTCCGAAATATATCATATGGTCATATGGTTGATGTGCATGATCAAACAATCAAATACAATTTAAACATAAATTTAAATATAATATTAGAATTGTTTATAAAGGAACAAATCTACACTTCAATATAAATATATATATATATATACACACATATGGATTATAAGAAATAAAAGATTTAATAAAAACCACGATTTCATATTATAACACTGATTCAACCCCATAAAATTATACTTATTTTCGTTTCATGTTAATAAGTGGGTATGAATTATTAATATCATCATAATATATTAATAATAAGAAGTGCTTTCTCAAGATAAACAGGGAGGACATATATAACAAGAGAAATTGCCACTGAAGAAAAATAGTAGGCACAAGTCTCCATCGAAAATCAAAAACAACATCCCAATACACTATTATACTATAAATAAGAATATAGAATGAATCGGTACTGTATATAGGAAGTATTGCAACAAATGCCTAGTTTTTATATCAGAAGTTCACGTGCAGTAAAAGTGTCACAAAAGCTCATGTATCAATAATTATAAAATAATTTATCTATTCCCTATTATTATCATCATCTATGGAGGTTTAATTGGGTTATAGTGTTACCTTAATGGAGATTCTCTCTTCTTCTTCTTCTTCTTCTTTCTCTTGTACGTTTTCTCCCTCTGGTTCTCCTAACGGAGGCTAGGTTTTGTTTGTAGGAGAATGAAACTAACCTATCTGATCTTAACTTTTTATTTATTTTAAATCAATTATTCTAACTTATCCTCTTAGTCACAACATTATCAAAAACTAATATTGATAAAGATAAAATAGAATAATTTAAATAAATAATATATAATACTATCTTATCTTATATTAATAATAATAATAATAATGATGATGATGATGATGATGATGATGATAATAATGATTCTATCAAGTACCCTTATTCAACAATATATTACCATAAAATCTATATGTCTATTTTATTATCATTATAATATAATATAAAGGTCTAAGTTCTTTAATAATTTAATATTACAAAAAAATAACTACAAGAATAAAATTATAACACATGAATTTTGGGATGTTACACTTCGTCCATGCCACTGAGTTACCAGCTCCGACCGGTTAAGCCAGAGCCCCTATGGTTTTTCCCACCTAGACAGACTCCTCAAGGCTTCTTGACGAATCACCGTCATTGCCGTCCCCTCTCTTAATCATCCAGCTGAACACCACAAGGGTAATTCAGGTGTATCTTCCTCTCCACTACTTTGGGTTAGGGTTCTAGGTCATGATGTTATACTCAGTTGTTCCATCGTCGACCCATCCTAAGTCATCTCCGTCATATAGCTCCGACTATATACGGAATGCTTCTGTGGGACTCGACCAATATATTTGATGGGCACCGACCCATTCTGAATCACTTCCGGCATATAGCTCCGACCATATGCGGGATATCGACAGTCATTTTGATGGGCACCGACCCATTCTGAATCACTTTCGGCATATAGCTCCGACTATATGCGAATTATAAATCAATCTTTGATAGATAGGCTCCGACCTATCCTAAGTCATTCCAACATATGGCTACGACCATATGGGGACTGTCTTTGTGGAACTCTGTAATCATTGCGTCCGGGTCCAAAAGCATCATCATCGTCCGATCACTAATCCATTAGCCATATCGTCAGCTCGATCCACGTATTCGGGCGCATCAGCATCATCCGGTTCCATAGCGTGTTTAATCCATTAGAGTTTCGTTCTATTCTTTGGGGGATTTATCATAGTTCCTAATGTCTTTGCTATTCTTAACTTATATCGTCTTTCCACAATCTTAGCTCTTATCTCCCTTTAATTCATCATTTCTATAATTTCACGTAATTATAATCCACAATCAAGACATAGCAGATGTTCATCAGCATACTATTCATACTCAACAACAATACTTATTATCATCATGCATAATTCAAAACTCTTAAACACATAAACAGAAGCATGCCATTTCAAAATCATCATCATATAAATTCATCACATAATAACATGTGGTCTTTGTCTCCTTCGTATACGTGGCCACACAACACAAACAATTGCCACTATACTACTGACTCAGAAACACCAAGTTCCGATCTTTGAGATGATCCGAAACGTCCTAATAAATCACCTAAATACCACGGTGTCTTAGGAAAGCTTCTCTCTCACCTCAACTCCAGCAAATACTTTGTCCGAAATTGTTGCGGGTCCTCCCCAACATGTCAGCTGTTCCAACTTCCTGACTTATAAGCACCTTGTACTAAATAGAAGATACTAACGTTACAAGTCTATTTAAATAATCGTCATACTCAGAATCAAAACGTGTTTTCGAAAACTCCTTTCACTTCTTGTCGGAAAATCGTAAAACGTCAAGATTTTCTCAAATCAAATCCAACTTTCGCTGTACTTTAAATACTTTGAAATCATTATAAGCAATCAATGAAATCATTTTAAATAAATGGATCGGTTGCTGGTCCGTCTTGGATAGCAGCTCGCTCGAACCCGAAAACATTGGATAACGTCACTTTTTTTCAATCCAACTTTTCTTAAATTACTACCACTTAAAACTTAAACTTTAAACCAACCAAACACATTTTCAGGATTGAAAAACAATTTAAATAAAATATGGACAACAAAGATACAAGCCCATAAACCACTCTTTAGAAAATCCGAAAACACCGTAAAATCGCATTTTAATCCCTTAACACCTTTCTTTAAAACAAACACTTAAAACAATTTATTTTCAAACATAACATCATGTAACAAAATATGGCAACAACCAAATAAGCTCAAGGTATTCCAATTAAACAAACTTCTTCAATAATCAATTAACTTCAAAAGATCAATTACAACATCGTAACTTATTAAATAACTCATTTTCCTTCACTTCTTTTATCAAATAAGCAATTCCAAGACACTTAAACAAAGTAGTTCAATTAGCATGCATCACCTAAAACAAAACATTTGGCACATAGCACATAACACATCCTCAATTCATAATTTCAAACCAACAGCCTAGACCGAAACACCGTAAACAATCACCTTGCAAACTCATTCATTCAATTATTTCAAGGCATTATGATCATCATACAGGTCTAGCCAAGTCACAAAATAAAGTACAAAATTCATATTTGTCGAAAACATTTAAATAAAGCTTTTGTTCGATTACGGGAAAGCACAAAAGATAAAATCTAAAACTATAACAAATCAATTTGTTTAATCCTCAAAATTTCCAGAACACACACATATATGCTAAAGTTCATCATATAAAATTTTCAAGTCATTTGAACAAATATAAGCTAGGTTTCAAATCAGATTTCGTATGAAAAGCAAGATAGAACTGTTGCTGGCCTGAGGCCAAAATGCCACAATTAAAAATAGTAGTTCAATTTCGAATTGCATAAGAACTGGTATAAATCTTCCTTACACAATCAAGACCATCTCGTAAAAATTTCAGATTATTTGGAGTTGTGCAAGTCATACTTTTTCAATTAAACTTGTCGCTAAGTCCGGAAAATCTGAACCAAACGGTTCACTAATTTGCCTTGAGTACAATTATCAAATCAACTCCGAATCTCTTCAAATTTTACAGAGAACTTCAAGACACGTTCAAGAGGATACCATAAAAATTTGAAGCCTTTTAGGGCAATTTAAGTTCAAAAACTCTATTTAGGTTTAACTTGAAAAGCTTATTTTTCCGAAATCGTTTTCACACAAATGACTCCATTTCGATTATCAAACCAACTTTAAAAATCATATAAAAATTCAGAGACAATCCATTTAACCTACTTAAAACAGTATCCAAGTTTCAGAATCATCGAACATATGCAAGTACTACTTATCCAAATCTTTTTCACTGAAAATCTTAGACTTCCATAATTAACACCGAACAACCAAAATTCATTTAAAATTCCAAAACAATTCCAAATCCCTTCAAATTTTCCAGAACTCATTTAAATAGCATCAAGGACCACATATTAAAATTTCAAGGAAATCCAATTAGTATAACTATTGTTTCTCAAAGCTTGTTACAAGGAAATTACTTATAAACCAAAATTTCAGCATACTAACACATAAACACCTTCCATATTAATCTCCAACATACAGCCCCTATTTGTTTTTAATCCTATTCCAAACACACAACAACACAAAATCAATCACAATGCTCATCCAACAAAATTAATTTCCTTAAAACACATACTTATACATTTTTCGGTTCTTCTTTCAAAATCAACAAAAACATCTTTCAACTTAAAAATCTAACTTTATTACTAACACAAATCAAAGTACATTTATTGACTTTTCCTTAGACCCAATCGATTCAAGCCATAAAAATAGGGAAAAATACTTTTTAATTTAAAAATCCATTTTCATTTGAGTCCAACTTTGATGCACTTAATCATTTCCTCATATAAAACCGAATTGCGCGCGCGCACACACACACGCACATATATATATACTTAGTTAACACAAAAACCAATTTCTCAATTATTTCCCTTCAAAACCGAATCAATGAGCAAGAAACAATTTATTTCATTTCAACTACAACATGCATCATCAAATCAATTTATTTCAAGTCCAATTTCAACATGCATGTACTTAAAAAATCAAAGATCAGAGGAAAAATACTTGATCTCAACCATTTCTTTCAAATAAAAACCAAACATGATCATCAAAGGCAAGAAGTCATTTTGCATGTGCTTAAAAATTAAAGATCAAGTTAAGTCTTGAATCATGCATTAACTCTAACACCAATTAAAAATCAAATCTCACTAGTCATCATGTATAAATCGAAAAATCAAGAACAAAGTGAACCAAACTTAAATTCTTTCTCAAATCAAAACCAACAAATACAATAAACATAAGGAAAATCACATGCATGCATTATCAAACATCAAGATCTCACTACTAACCTAGATCTTGACATGCACATACTTAGAATTGATAAATCTCAAAGAAAATCAAACATGCATCAACACTCAAGAATCAAAATCAAGGCTTTATGAGTAAAGTCAAAACTAACATCAAAGTATACTCCTCTTCACTAGATCTTTACATGCATGTATCAAATAGTCCAAGCAAAATTCATCTCCTAAAGATCTAAGCCAACACCGAAACATGCATCAAGAAAATAAGTTCATCTCATCAAAAGTTTCATACTTTAAGTTAAACTCTCTAACTAAAAATGATTTCCTTTGCATGCACTCCAAAACCGAATCAAGCAAATAAAATTATTAGCACAAAATCCTTTAAAAACCGATTTGAACATCAAGTTCTCAAACATAGTCAATTTCTTATTTTTAAGTCAAGATCTTTGCATGCATGTGGGAAAAGTTAAGATCAACTCAAAAAAATCACATGCATGCAACTAGAAACACTAGATCTAGCTTGAAATAAACAAAGATCATTTGAGCAAAATAAAGAGGAAAAACCGTATGGACCTCAAAGACTTGTGCATGTCCATTTTTCATTTTCAACATTAGATCTATGCAAATAAAGACTTAGAAAATGAAGAGAAACACCAAAAATTGACATGCAAGAACTCTTTGAAATCACACAAACAAATCCTCCATGAAACTCAAATAAAACCGAAATGAAGAAGAAGAAGAAGAAGAAAAAGAACCAAGCTTGAAGGGTTACCTAGGTGATGAATGAAAAATGAGAGGAAAAGAATCTAAGAAAATCCAAGAAGCTCCCATGGCCACTTGCTCCCTCCTCCTTCTCTCTTGCTTCCACGACCTTCCTCTTCTCTCTTTCTCTATCTCTCTCTAATTTCTTAACTTGCCATAAAATGAAAACTAAATGGAGTGTGTGTGTGTGGGGGGGGGTGCATATATATATATATACACACGGTTGGTCTTGGGTCTTAGGGTTGAATGGGTTAGAAGCCCAAAGGCCCAAGGGTAGTTTAGGGATTTCAAATCTAAATCTAGGGGTAGTCTTGGTAGTTCATAATGTTGCATGTTAATAGTGATTTGGTGGGAGACATACAAGAGCAATTTAGGGAAATAAATCAAATCACACATCTTATCACTTTCTTAAAGATATGTTAATTTATTTTATCATTCCATGCACAACACATACATATGTGTCACACCCTCTCTTGTATATTATGAAATATAGTTTCTCTATTGTTTATTGAATAAAGTATATGGACTTGCGTAAGTATAGAAGTAATAAAAATTTTTGTTATGAAACAATTGGTGAAAATAATCCTTTCATCCATTGGTTGGGTTTTTATTACGACTATTAAAAACTTCCCAACTCAGCTCTAAAATCACAATTATCAGAGTAAGCGGAAAATAGGGACCTTGACTTGATAATTCACGTTTCATGCCATTTATATAAAGATATATATATATATATATATATATAAACATAACCATACATGTCATAATATAATAGTACCAACATACATCAAAGTCAGGTCGAGGTAGCAAGAGTTTACAAAATACAAGTCCATAATATAAAGCCAAAAGAAAAGACCACCTCACTGAGATCTCTCAAAATATGTACAATATATATATAGAGCAAAACATGAAAATCCCAGCAGTGGTCCAGTGATCCTCCTCCATAGCATCATCTCCAGAGTCTCCAGCAGCTGCTCCACTTGTCCCACATCCTAATCATCTATACTATGCATCACCTGGTGGATCCCCAACTTCCCACTGGCTTCCAGTGGAGTGTTCGACTGGCTCGCCCTCACTCTCAGCCTCCTCAGGATCCTCCTCAACCTCGTCCGACTGAGTGGGTGCCCTACCACTGGGCACTGGGTCGGCTGAAGGAGTCCCATGAACTGGACTCATCGGACTAGGTATAGGAGTCTCCTCACGGATCACTCGAGAAGCAGAGGGGTGAGATCTAGTAGCAGCTCTAAAACGAAAGGAATGAAAGCGACGAGCTGGTCGAGTCGGGGGTGGTCCATGATAGGTATAAAAAGGGGGTACATGCAAAGTATAGATAATAGGGATGTGAAACCTACGAGGACGGACACGAGCCAAAGGGTTAGGGTGATACAGAGTCACCTCTACCTCACCCTCAAATGTGGCTTTATGGTCCTCGTAGTACCACACTCCGCTAGGGAGCGGGCGCAACTCGATGCAAGCTAGATAGCGTGCCATCACCTATAATGGGCATAAGGGGTAAGCAATATAATCCACATAATCGAATAAGAATAAATAAAGCAAGTAATAATCGCAAGTTCCAAGTATCCAGATGCATATGCAAATGAACAAACATGATTCAATTATGTGAGTCCCATTATTTATGTGTCATGATGCATGTCTCCCATTTCCATTGTCCATTGAACGTTCAATCCAGTAATTCGCATACATGACCAACATGTATTGTGAAACTGCTCGGATAGTGTGCACACAACGTCACCAAGACGTAACAACATTCCGTAATGCTGCCCACATTACCAAAATGTGTCATCGACCCAGTTATCACCGAATTAGTTCCATCTCCTTTCTCCATGCATGTATGCACATAAAATTTATCCATTAAGATTAACAAATAATCTTATCATGTGCATCCAATATTATTCCATCAGTGAGTTATAATGTTGTTAATAATTTCCCCGTTCTTTTATTGGAACATGATTCCTTCCCATAAGCATAGTTGATCTTAATTGACATTACTTTAGGTATGTTAAAAGAAAATTACTTTTCTGTCCTTGCTCCAAAGGACTCGAGTAAACTTTCCAAGACTCGAGTGTCTCACAGATTCATCAAAATACTCGAGTGTTCTTAATGAGACTCGAGTTGTTCTTTATTTCCAGAACTTTATTTTTAAAAAGATTCATTAAAATACTCGAGTGTTCTTCATGAGACTCAAGTGTTATTTATTTTCCAGAAATATATTTTTAAATTCATCAAAATACTCGAGTGTTCTTCATGAGTACTCGAGTGTTCTTGAGTTTCCAGAAATTCAACTTTTCCAAAATAATCGAAATACTCGAGTATCATCCCAATTACTCGAGTATTTGCAGACAGACAGCATTGCAAATTGGGTTTTAACATACCATTTTCAACTATAGTCAATTCCAATCCAAACCAATGATCAACAGAGCTTATATTACATATTTTACACATGTTCCAATATAGAATTAACAACATTTAACACTGAATCATAGAATTTCAACAATTATGCATAAAATTCATTTTTCCACAACTCAACATACCAAATCAAATTCTAGGCACATTTAGCTCAATTACAGCTTTGGTACAGCTTGCATGTAACCTAACAAACTTGTCCAAACCAATGCTTGAATCCAGAAAGGCCTCCAAGCCTCAAACCTAATTCCAACTATGCCCATAGAGTCTTTTGTGGACTCTCATCCTAAATTCACATGATTTAAACTTATTCTAGTGAATTAAAAGCTTCACCCTTACCTCTAAGTCGTGAATCAACAGGGAATTTGCAGAGAAATTGGCTGGAACACTCTAACCCTCAAAACTCTTTGCATGCAGCCACAGTTGAACAGGGCACCAAGACCAGAGAATTTGACATGCAAAAACGTTTTAGAATTTGGGGAAAATTGTTAAGATTGATTCTCTGCAACTTAAACTAGAGGTATGAACGAATTTGAGGTTCAGAGAGCTCATATACTTACCAAAATCCTAGCTCCAAGTAAGCTCCAGACCTCAGGTTTTCGCACTTGACAGCTAAGGACACCACACTTTCGATCTTCGATTCTCCTTCCTCAAGCAACCACAACTCTCAAATCTTATGTCTTTGTAAAGCTCGTGATGTGAGCTTTACAATGGTGTATTACTCTCAATTCAACTCTCAAACACGATCGAATAATCAGCTCACGAAATCAGGAACCCTAACTTTGAAATTTCAGAGTAAATCAACCAAAATCCTCCACCCTCTTCAACCAAGAGCTTATATAGACACTTCTCATGATCATGCAGCTCGCCACGATGCCCATTAACGTGTCCTGGGTGTGTTTTCGTGTCGTTCAAAAGAAATCGTTGTGTGTTGACTCATCAAACGCACTAACGAGTTCTCCACTGACTCGATTACTCGAGTGTTTCCAAAAATACTCGAGTGTTTTTGATCAATTTTCAAAAATATTTATTTTAATGCCCTTCCCTCCAAAACTTTTCTAATATTGCTTCTAGGCCCTAATTCAGGGATTAATATGCAAAAACTTTAATTTTTACATATAATACTCTTGTCCAAATATTTTTCCACCTCTAACAAATACTAACACTAACACATAATTAATCTAATTTTAAAGAATAAATATAATTATGATTAAGAAAATAATTATAAAATAATCTTTCATAATTACAATTTTATTACATTAGGAAGTGAAAATTTGGGGGTGTTACAATATGCACATTCATATACATTGCATTTTCATTTTCTAAAATCACCTTTTCATATATATAAGAGATTCTCAAAAGGAAAAGCTCAGTAAAGATCAAAAACTATTTTTCATGAATTTGCCTTTAAAATTCGTACTTCACAAATCTGAGAAATAATTTTCGTAAATCAACCCAGAAAATTATAAAAGTTACATTTTTGAAATCTACACTTCATTACGATCGTTTTCATATAAAGATCATAAAATTCGGAGTTACGGTTAAAAAGTTATGAATTTCTGAAGTTTGTTAAATCTATAAAGATGCACAAAGAAAATCATTTCTCAATGAAATCACAAATAATAAAATTCATGACTTATTTCTTATCAATTGAATTACTCCAAACTCAATAAAATCATTTGCTTTGGACTCTATGAAAATCTTTGTTTACCAAAATTCCATAAAATCGACAACTGGTTACGTAATCGAATAAAATACCCATCGAAAATCATTTGTAAAACAATATCTCAAAACTTCTCTTTAATGAAAATTTATTTATTGTTGATAGGAAAATACGAGATGTCACACAATGCTCAAATGCAATTGGTTTTGAACAATCTTGGCTAGCTTTTTAAATTCATGAAATGCGTCATTTTTATGAGTAATAAAAAGCGTCCATGTATACCTAGAATAGTCATCCACCACAACTAAACAATAATAGTTGCCACCAAAGCTTTTCGTTTGACACGGTCCAAAAAGATCCATATGTAAAAGTTCCAAGGGCCTTTTAGTTGAAACAAGATTTTTAGAAGGAAAAGATGCCCTTGTGAGTTTTGATTTAGAACAAGGATCACATTTTTCAGAAATAGAAAAATTTTGCTTTGGCAAACCAACTACTAAGTTTTTAGAAGAAATTTTAATTAAATGAGCCATGAGGATGTGACCTATTCTACGATGCCATAGCCACGATTCATCCTCTTTACTTAATAAACACTTTGCATCATTTGAGGGTATTGAGATAAAATCAATAACATAAACATTGTTTATCCTGCGAGCAATTAGCTTAATAAGATTATCAATTTTACCCTCGATAATACATCTATCAGAATCAAAAATAACCCTATTGCCCTTATCACACAACTGACTAATACTTAGCAGATTGTGTTTTAGGCCCTCAACATGTAAGACATTTTCAATACAAGGGTTAGGAGGTGTACCTATTTTACCGACTCCGAAAATCTTTCCTTGATTGTTATCTCCGAAAGTCACATGTCCTTGGTCCTTTGGCACGAGATGCGAGAATTTAGATTTATCTCCAGTCATATGTTTTGAGCATCCGCTGTCCAAGTACCACCATGATTTCCTTTCTTCCGGAGTAACCTACAAGCAAAGATTTCAAGGTTTCTTTTTAGGTACCCATATCTTTTTGCGTCCTTGAGCGTTAGTATAGCCATAGTTTAAATCATGCCACCTTTTAGTTTCATTGTTCGGTTTAATGAACTTCACTTTTAGGTGTATGCATTCATGTGCACAATGACCCTTTTTACCACAAATATGACAAATAATTAAAGGTTTCTTATGATTACTAGCAGGGACAAAAATGGTACTTAATTTCTTTTGATGCCTACCGGGTTGATATCCTAAACCCGCTCTATTAAAGAAACATTTTTGTCTCCCTAGCATTAAATTTAAAGTATTTCTACCTTTTGTAAATTTTGCAAGAGTTTCTTTCAAATCCTCAACTTCTTTAACAAGGTCCTTGCAGAATTTACAAGAAGAAGAACTAGCTTTAAATTTAACGGCATTACTCGAGGTGTTCGAAGAATTTTTCAAAGTCAAATTCAGCCCCTTATTTTGATTTTTCAAAAATTCATTTTCTTTAATAAGGTTTTTATTCTTTTCTAACAGAGAAGCTAAATTTTTCTTTTCTAGAGAAACCAATAAGGATAACCTCATCGATTCCTCATGCAATTCTTCAAAGGCATCTTGTAATTCATCATAAGAAAAATTTAGTTCAGTGGTTACCTCATCTCCATGAGCCATTAAGCATATGTTGGCGGTTTCCCCTTGTTCGTCTGAATCCTCATCCGAACTTCCTTCATTGTCCAGCCATGCCAAATATGCTTGCTTCCCTTTCTTTGAATATGAGGTGCCTTTTTCTGAATTCTCTTTCTTTTTCAGCTGGTAGCAGTCTGCTCTGATGTGACCAGGCTTGCCACACTCATGACATGTAATAGTTGAGCCTCCACTCTTGTTGTTGTCTCTTCTATTGAAGTTTTTCTTTCTCAGAAATTTCCCGAACTTTTTGACCAACAGACCCATGTGTTCATCATTTAACAATTCTTTGTCCGAGTCACTTTCTGTTGCTGGTGCTTCAGCCTTGAAAGCCAGACTTTTGACCTTCTTGTTCTCTTCTTCGTGTTGAGCCAATCTTTTTAATTCACTTTCGTGCTCTTGTAACTTCCCAAAGAGAGTTGCCAGCGTCATAGTTGAAAGGTTTCTTGATTCAGCAATCGCCGTCACTTTGGGTTGCCATTCTCTTCCCAAACACCTTAAAACTTTGTTGATGAGATCCTCATTGGTGAATTTCTTCCCCAATGTTGTCAGCTGATTTACGATCATTGTGAAGCGTTTTTGGATCTCTTGAATCGATTCTCCATCTTTCATTCTAAATAACTCATATTCACCAGTCAGCGTGTTGATTCTTGATCTCTTCACTTCAGTCGTACCTTCATGCGTGACTTCCAGCGTATCCCACATTTGTTGTGATGTCTCGCATGTTGATATCCTGAAAAACTCATCATAGCTCAAAGTAGATGTTATAATATTTTTCGCTTTCAGGTCGTACTGGACTCTACGTTCCTCCTCCTCCGTCCACTCAGCCATAGGCTTTTCGACGGTGTTACCATTAACCACATAGGTAGGAATATAGGGACCATTTACGACGGCATCCTAAACTTTTAATCCGACTCCTTGAATGAAAATTTTCATACGGGCTTTCCAATAAGCGTACCCTACCCCATCAAACATGGGAGGACGGTTAATAGAACTCCCTTCATCACCAAACAGAGAGTTTGAAGCCATACTCTTGAGACGGTTAAGTCTTAACACAAGAGACTAGCTCTGATGCCAATTGTTGGTTTTGGCCTCAAAATCTCGAGAGGGGGGGGTGAATCGAGTTTTATTAATGTATTGTAAAAAACCGTTACAAATTAAAAAAATTGTTTTGAGACGGAGAGATTAATCGTTTGAAACGGATCGCGAAAACGATAGATAAAATAATTCGAGTAGCGCGGAAACGTAAAAATTGAAATATGCGGAAATATAAAGAGATAAGGGATAGAAAAGCTTGCACCGGTGAATTTTATACTGGTTCAGCCTTCCCGTCAAAAGGCCTAGTCCAGTCCCCAAGCGACCCGCCTGAGAGTTCTTATAACCAGCAATAGAGTCGCACCCTATTACAACCAAGAGCACCCCGCACACTACTAGGAACCTCCGTTCGCTAGGGGCCTCAAATCACACAGCAGGGTTCCTCACCCTACGAACGCCTCAACGTTCAACTACGGGATTCTCTCCCTACCACTAAGGATTAGAACAATTGATGTGAGTGATTACAACAAGTATAATGTGTTCTCAAAACACAGATTCTACAATAAGCTCTATGATAATGAAGTATTTGTTTCTCTAGGAGTTACTCAGCCAACAAGGTATTGTTCTTCAAAAAGTATGAACGTGAAAAACCAGAAGATATGAGAAGAAGATGAGAGAAATGTGTATGATCAGAAAAAGATGAATGAGAATGATTTTCCAAAAAAATTGATCTGAATGTTGGAGTGAAATCCTTTTTATTTAAAAATAGAAAAACCTTTTAGAATAAAAAAGATTTTGAATAAGTAAAACAAAATCAAAATAAAATAAAATAAGATTTGAAATAAGTTTTAAAATCAAAACTAAATCAAAATGATTTACGAAATAAAATAAAGATTTGATTCTTAAAACTAAAAAGGAAATAATTCAAATTTAAAATCATTTTCGAATTTTATAAAATAAATCAAAATCTTTTATATAAAAACAAATCAGGAAATAATCAAAATGATTCTGACACGTTTTTCAATAAAACTTGAAGTAATCGATTAATTTATGAAGGTAATCGATTATTCCTTCAAAAATAGAAATTCTTAAATTCATTTGAAAACCATGTAATCGATTAGACCCATAATAGTTAATCGATTACACCACTCCTGTTCAATGTATGATGCAACTCATTTAATCGATTACACTTGACCAATTAATCGATTACTGAGCCTCTGATATGCATATGATGCAACATCATGTAATCGATTACTACAGAGCTTGTAATCGATTACTAAGCCTCTGAAAAATATATGATGCAACAATTATAATCGATTACTTGAGCCAGGTAATCGATTACTCCCATAAGAAAGTAACTGATTAACAAGTTTCATTTAATCGATTACAACCTCTCTGATTTTTCTATGATGCAACAAAGTTAATCGATTATATTGAGAAGGTAATCGATTACTCTCTCTTGCACACATAAAAATATACAGAGTTTTGTACACATCAAGTATTTTCACAAAGATTAATGCAGAAAACACTTTTTCATGAAAAACACATTTTTCTTCTTCTCTCTTTAAAATGAAAAACTTATTGGCTTTTGTAACTCTTAAAGAAATAGAACTCCATTACCTTACAAATGATCTAAGGAGAAGGTTTCTAATCTATGTCTTGCTTGAATCTTCAATCTTGAATATGGATGACACTTGTGAGCTTGAACTTGAGTTGGCTTGTTATCATCAAAACAACATCTTGAATTATACTTGAAGTCCATAAGAGAGTTTGAAGCATGCCTTCCAACACTAGCTTGACTTCCAACACAATTTGTATCTATTGCTCAACTCAAGCAAGATACAAGCATTCAAAAACAATAAATATGCCCTGTGGATACCTGCTTGATGTTGATGACTACCTTTCTGGGACTACTTCAACTACTACAGGATCTGACTTTTGCTCTGATACCACTCAGTGTGACACCCTTAATACTCTAATAGAAATTAGAGTAATGAATAGACTATTACTCAATTAAGTATGGACTTGTTTCAAAATAGAAAATATAAGGTTGAATTTTTTTTTCCTTTTCATTTTCTAAAAGAAGCGGGTGCACAAACCAAAATATGGAATTCTTGGAGATTAGATTTTATATTATTTAAAATATTGAATTCGGCATTTATCTAAAACAAGGATATCATTTCATAATCTAGATAGCATCTATTCATTGAAATTGCATTTTCGTAATAAAAACTTAAGTGATGCCATCTACTTTTTCCTTTTGCGGAACTGATACCATTTTCAAACATTGAAGCCGAACTCTCTAAATACTTTTATCAGAGTAAGCGAAAATAGCAGGACTATGCACAAGTTGTAATATAAACATAAGATATATATATATATATATATGTGTGTGTGTGTCATAAGAAACATAGTCCAAGAGTCAAGTCTCCAAGATCCAATACAAGCCCATAACAAAAATAAACCATAACTCTAGAGTCCTCATAAGTATATCTACACTATATACATCTCAAAATATAAAACTCCAGAGCTAGTCATATAGGACAAGTAGCAGCAGTAGTAGTAGTAGTAATCTCCTAAAAGCAGCAGTAGTGGTCATCATCCAACATCAACAATATCATCTCCTCCACAGCATCCATCACACCGGATCCCTGATCCTCATCATCTACCTTATGCACATACCTAGGGATCATCGTCACTCCACTGACTCCCGGTAGAGTGAACGACAGGCTCGCCTCCGCTCTCGTCCTCAACAGGGTCCTCCTCTATCTCATCTGAAGGAGTGGGTACCCTTCCACTGGGTACAGGGTCTGGTGATGGTGAGACCCTAACAGGGCTCCTCGGATCAGATAGGGGAGTCTCCTCTCGGACGACTCTAGAAGTAAAAGGGTGTGAGCGGGTAGGTCGAAATTGAAAACTGTGATATGAGCGAGCTGGTCGTGTGGGAGGTGGTCCATGATAAGTGTAAAAGGGTGGTACATGCATAGTGTATATGATGGGGATCCTAAATCTACGAGGACGAAACTGAATCAGCGGGTTGGGGTGATAGAAGGTAACCTCTACCTCACCGTCAAAAACCGCTCGGTGATCCTCGTAGATCCATATGCCACTAGGAAGTGGCCGGATCTCGATGCAAGCGATGTAACGTGACATCACCTACAAGGGCATAGGGATAAGCAATTCTATACACATAATAAATAGAGCATAAATAATTGTATAACATAAATGTATATGTATGCAGCAATAAACAACAACCACATTTAGCATTTAACAGTTATTTGATGCAAGTAGAATGCTCATACTTATTTTCAGTTATCAGCTTTAAGTTAAATGAGTGGCATGATGTATGAGTCTAGCTCTCAACCCTAACTCCATCAATCTATGTCACTCTCTGACGTCCATCCTTTACTTCATATCAGCACTCAACAGTGCGTTGTACTCCTAGGTGTACAACATTCGTACATTCACCAAGAATGTACACGACAAGCTTGGAAATGGTACATAACGTGCTCCTCGAGCAACGTCCCGTCGTCTTAACGGAATAACCATATCATCAGCATCTCACTTTCGCTGGCCACATCGTCAACCATAATGTGTCATCAAGCAAGTCGTCAGTTGGCATCCCAGAGGCCCTCCTCATGTTACCAAAACATGAAAAACGATCTAACACCCGAACTCCAGGATGAATGCACTTTCTTAACTTAAAAGAATTGATTGACATATCTCAATTAATAATATCTCACATTATTAATCTATTGATTTCATGTCATCATCAATCAATTGCTTTGAAGTCTTAGATCTCTTGGATTATCATTACTTAGATGTTAACATAATGATTCAGAATTAAAAATGGCATTTTTTTTTAAGTTTTCTAATAAAAAAGACTCGAGTATTCCCCATAGGACTCGAGTGATTCTTCAAACTGCCCCATGGACTCGAGTGGTTTATGAACAGACTCGAGTAGATCATAAATTTTCAGAAAGTTCTTGATTCAGGTTTTCTCAAAATACTCGAGTCATTCATGATACACTCGATTCGTTCATTAACCCAGAAGACTCGAGTGATTCATGCAAAACTCGAGTGGTTCATCAGAAAAGTTCATTGGTGCATCAGTCAACACCCAAGTCTTGGACCAGAGACTCGAGTGATGGTGCCAGCAGACGCACTAGTGCGTCATGAAACACTCGAGTCTCGAGTCAAAGACTCGAGTCTTTACAAACAAAGGACAGTGAAAAATTGAGTTTTAACATGCCATTTTCACTTCTAACCAATTCCAATCCAATCCAAAGATCAACATAATTAACATAGCATATATTAAACATGTTCAAGCACTTAGAACACATCAAATTTCATAATTCACAGAGATTCATAAGATTATGCATGAAACTTAGAAAATTCACAACTTAACATATCAATTTGCATAATACACAGAATACTCATGATTTTAAGTTCTAAATAGCTTGCATGCAACATATAAAACTTGCTCAAGACAACTTTAGAGCACAGGTTGGTTTCCAAACCAACTTCCCTATTCAAACTAAGCCCTTAGAGCCTCTTGGTGGCTCTCTAATCAAATTCATGTTATTTAAACTCTATCTAGTGAATAGAAAGCTTTTCCCTTACCTCTTTGACGTGTATCAACAGAAAGTTTTGCAAGAAAGGCTCCACAACACAGAAAACCACTTCAAGCACCAACATGCAGAGCAGTTTGAGTGGAGCACCAAAATCGAGTTGGTTGGCACATGAAACAACAATAAGAATTGGGGAAATTAGTTTCCCTAGATTCTATGCAACACAAACTAACTAAAGAAACAAGTTTGAGACTCAGAAAGTACGTGAGCTTACCAAAATCAATGACCAAAGTAAGCTCCAGAAATTGTTGACAACAAACAAGCTTCCACTTTCGAGCTCCAATTCTTTCAACACACAAACTCTCTACTCACGATTTTGGTGTCTATACAAAGCTCGTGATGTGAGCTTTGTATTGGTGTATAATTTGTGACTCGAATCCAAACAGAGAGGGAGAATCGAATGAAACAATTCAGGAACCCTAAAGCATGCAAAGTCTCATGAATTTGGCAAAATGGGTTGGTTGATTCATCAACCATGGCTTAAATAGCCACTCAACAATCTCATGCAGCTCGACACGAAAGCCATAGACGTGTAGTGGTGGTGTTTTCGTGTCACTCGTCGGGAATCGTTGGTGGTGACTCACCAAAACGCACTAACTTGTCCCAAGTTGACCAGAATATTCGAGTCTTCTCAGAAACACTCGAGTATTTTGGTCAATTTTTGAAAAATATTTATTTTATTTTCTTTCCCTCCAAAACCTTTCCTATAATTACTTCTAGGTCCCAAAGCAGGGACTAATATGCAAATATATTTATTTTTATGCATAAACAAAATTTCCAAATCACATTCACACATTTCCTAATAACACAAACATAGATTTTAATCGAGGATTAAAAATAGAAATAATTAATTATAATAAACTTTATAATTAACATTTCATTAACCAGGGATTAAAATTTTGGGGTGTTACATAATCCCCATCAACGTACGTTAACAGAATGATGATGTGGCTGTTTGCGGGCATTAAACCACATCATTTTTTCACAAGAGGCCAAAATGTGGGCAAAACACAACCAAAAACTAGTTTCTTCATCTTTTAAATCCTAAAGCTGATGGTGAAGATGGTTCAGAGGAGTTTTTAGGTTCTTTAAAACCATGCATGGGCATAAACACCATTGACGATGTCTCTGTATTAGATGGGACTGGTGCAGCTGATCTTGGGACCGGTGCAGCTGATCTTGCCCTGATAGGTAGTTTAGCCCTAACACTAGATGATGCAGCCACTTCATTTGGAGGTTCTGGTTGGGAGAAATCTTGTGATGGTTGTGTTTGTGACATATTTATCGCATCCGAATGAGGAGCAACAACATTGGTAGCTGCAAGTGCAGGTGCAGTAGCATCATTAGCAACTACATTAGGATTAGAAGCAACATCTACCTCTTGTGCAAAAACGATGTGGTTTAATGCCCCCAAACAGCCACATCATCATTCTGTTAACGTACGTTGATGGAGGTTAGGGGCAGGGACTAAAGCGAATGACTTTTTACAAAGTTAGGGACCTAAAAGCAATTTTGTTAATTTCAGGGACTAAAGTGAATGACTTTTTACAAAGTCAGGGACCTAAAAGCAATTTTGTTAATTTGAGGGACTAAAGTGAATGACTTTTTACAAAGTCAGGGACCTAAAAGCAATTTTGTTAATTTCAGGGACCAGAGTGAAAATGCTGTGTAAATTCAGGGACTAAAGTGACAGTTTAGTCCTAAATAAAACCATGGCCTAATGTTTAAGAAGAGAACATGGTTATCAAATATGACATTAGGCCACGATTTTTTTAATATGATTTATGACCACAGTTTTTTAATATGATTTCTGACCATGATTTTTGTATATTCTTTGACCACGGTTTTTTAGTATATGATTTCTTGCCACAATTTTGTACTATGGTTATGTGTTTAAATCATGGTTTCTATAACAAATTTTAGACCACAGAATTCAAAATATCTTTAAGACCATGGCTTTTAAAATTACATTTAGCTATGATTTTATAAATAATATTGCAACTTTAAACCATGGTTTTTTATTAATCACTTTCAGCCCCAACTTTTCTTTCACAAATTTACGCAAACATTGTACACGTTGCTATATCTTTAAACCATGCATGATTTTTATAGAAACTATAAATGGTGGTAAGAATGCATTAATAGAAACTTTTTAAATAGAGGTCGAATTACATAAAAAAAAATATTCTCAAAAGTTGGTATATATTTCCATAGAGCAATGTAAATATAAAACATAATTACATCCTCAAACATAATTACTTCAACAATAAGCCGTTAGTTGCTCAAAACGAGCTTTAGGTATACATTCAGGTTGGAACTCGAAGTACTCTATTTTCTTGGTCCTGATTTTTCATCTTTTGTCTTTTTTTTTTCTTACCTTAAAAGAAAAATAAAATGAATTTAAACTTTTAAGTTTATAGGATATCAGCACCAAAGCACTATAAATATTACATAATATTTCAAGCTAAATGTAACACCCCTAATTTTCGTCTCCCGAATAATAGGAAATTAATAATAAAAGCTTTATTATTAATTTATAGAAATTTTCCAAGTTTATATTTTGTATTTAATTAGCCTTAAATATAAAAATAAGTTGAAATATTTTTATAGGGCAAATAAATGCAAAATATAAGGATATTGCATTTTGGTCCCTGGATGAGGACTAAAAGGTAATATTGAAAAGGTTCTTGGAGGGAAAGATTTAAAAATATTAATTTTTAAATTTTGTACTAATCTAACCGGTTAGTAATGCCCAGTAACCGGTTAGACGATGAACCCAGAAACTGGGTTAGTGGAATTTGATGAGTAATCACTTGATTAACCCCGTAATTGCCACGATTACAGCCTGAAATTAGTGGGGAAACACGCGTCAACGTGCATGTAATCCTTGTTGATCTATATATAGAGGAATTTCTGAAGGAATTGGGTTGTTGTTGCTCTGATTTTGGGAGAAGCTCTGTTTTAGGGTTTCAGAATCGCCCCTTGAAATTCTCTTTTGTTGTTGAGTGTTGAGAGACGAGTGATACACCATTGCAAAGCTTACATCTTAAGCTTTGTAAAAACACCAAGTTTGAGAGTTGAGGTTGAGTGTGGAAGGAGAACGACGTCTTTGAAGTGAAGGAGTTCAGAAGTTGGTTCAGCAGAGACTGATTTCTGGAGCTGAATTGAAGCTTCAATTTTGGTAAGTATAAGAACTCCTTTGACCTCAAATCACTTCTATCTCCTAGTGCATGTTACATAGAGTGAGTCCTAATTGTTTTCCCCAATTTCTTTGGCCATTTGCTATGTCAAAACTTCTGGATTTTGGACCCTGTTGATGGAATTCGTGACTGGAAACAAAACTTTGGGTTTGTGAGGAGTCTGTGGAGTTTTCTTCAAATTTAGTGTTGATTATCATCACACTCAGTCTTAAGGTATGGGAGAAGTCTACCTTATACTAGATTTAGACTAAAATCCAAGTGATTTAGGATTTGAGTTAACAAAACTCAAAAAGGGCATTATGTGCAATATGGCACAAAGGCTTGGAGGCCAAAGTTTTGCTCACTGTGGTTTTGAGCAACTTTATATTGATGCATGCAAAGTATATGGAAGCTGAATTCTGAATTTGAATGCCTATTATAAGTTTTGTTGTATTAAATTGTGTTTATGTGAATTTTTATGCAATTTGATGCAAAAAGCTTGATGCATGCACTTTGAATTTGTTTCTGTGATGAAACATGTTTGGTTAAGGTATATGAACCTGGTTGAATGATGGAATTTGGTTAGATTTGAGAAACAAAGAGAATGATGTGTCAAAACTCTTGTTTTAATGGATTGACTGCATAATCTAACCGGTTAATCGATATTCGTAACCGGTTAGACACTGCAGAATTTCAAAAGAAAATCATTTTATAAAACAGTCCTGAAGTTTCACTAATTTTACTCAAATCTATACCTTAAATTCACTGAAAAGAATCTGAAAGTGAGGTGACAATACTCTCTTGGTTCATATTTAAGGGTAAGGGGTTTATACCTTAACTCAATGAAATAATTTCAAGAGGAAATTATGCTTTATGGAAAACAAAAATGTGATTTGGACTTTTGAATGATGGAAATTGTGATTGTTGAGGCATAAAACAATGTTTAATTTGTTTATGGATTGGGTAGTAAATTCAAGAAAAAGGGTTTTTCTGAATTGCAATGGTAAACAGTTCAGGTCTGTAATTCTAACCGGTTAGCCTGAGACTGTAACCGGTTAGTACCTGAATCTGAAAAATAAAAAGTTAAGTTTTTGAATACCATTGAATTTGTTTTACCTAATCTAAGTTTAAGGGCATGTTTTGAGAAAATTCAAAAGAGAGTTTTATGCCAAAGTGTATGCCTCAAATAAATCATTCAAAAGGGAAATTTGAATATTTCTAAATCACATTAATTAATGTAAAGATAAAACCAACCCTGATATTTGTGCATCCATATAGACTGGAAGTCTGGTTGGTAGGAACGTTTATCATATTCTGGGAATATGAGGAGGGTACTCCGGGAGTACCAAATTATAACCTACTTGATGACACATTATAGATATGTGGCCAGTGTCAGGGACCTGGTTTTTATGCGTTCTGGGAACGTATGCGTTCTAGGAACGTGGTGCACACTCTGGGAGTGATGCTTATTATCCAAGTATGGTTCGGCATTATGTTCTGGGAACAAATGTCGGTGTTCCGGGAACACAATGGTGTATTGGATGGACGTCCAAGATGGACTTTTATAGGCCTCAGTTGTGGATAGAAAATCATACATCATGCCACTTGCATTATAAGAGTTATAATGTTGAAAACTGGTGTGCTCATATGTATTTGCATTATGATCTGTCCATGATATACTTGTGATTGTAATTTTAGTCTTTATCAATTATGTATATGTGTATACTTACTCCCTGTGCCCTATTTAGGTGATGGCCAGATACCTAGCTTGCATCGAGATACGCCCTATCCCTAGCGGTATATGGACGTATGAGGAGCACCGTGCCACTTTTGAGGGGGAGGTTGAGATCATTCTCTACCACCCTAACCCTCTGGTGCGAGTGCGACCTCGTCGATTTAGGATTCCCTTAGTCTACACTATGCATGTTCCACCTTTTTATACATATAGAGGACCACCCCCGGCTCGACCTATGCGTCGTTTTCATAGTTTTCGTTTTAGAGCTGCCACTCGTTCCCATCCTTCCTCCCATAGAGTTGTTACTGAGGAGACTCTTTCTCCTGGTCCGACTGACTTGGATAGGACTGCTTCTGCAGACCTTAGACCCAGTGGTGGGGTCTCTACACAGTCGGGCGAGGTCGAGGAGGACCCTGTGGAGGATGAAAGCGAGGAGGAGGTGCATGTTGAGCCGACTGTTTCAGCTAGAGGTGGACCCGCTGGTTCATAGGAGCTTGCATAGCGTAGATGTTTTGGATCCTAGATCCTAGGGATAGAGCTGTGGAGGATCTGAGGAGCTGCTGAGGACACGGATGACTTTCTCTGGGACTTCTATTTTGGATTTTGTTATATATATTGTATATATCTGAGAGGTCTTAGAGTGAGCTTTTATTTTATGCAGCTGGTCTGTATATGTTTTATCAAAACTTTCTATCTCGACTTTTTATCACTTGCTACTGATTGTACTGATGGGGTTATGTTATGACTTATATATATATATGATGTTTTTCTTTACCTCAGCAGTGCCCCATAAGTATTATTTTTTTTTACTTCCGCGAACTCTGATTTCTATTAAGAAAGGATTCCGCGATAAGTTTATGCTTTATATATTCAAATTCAACTCGAGAGGCAAATGGTGTGTTTTAATATTAACTATGAAGAGTATTTTCTATAGTTAAGGAAATGTTATCTCGAGAGCCTTTTTCGAAACTAAGATATCATTAAGCCGAACTTTCAAAAATGGTTTATGTTCAAAAAGGGTTTATGAACGAGCAAGTACTGGTTCTAAAAAGGAAAAATTTTCTAGCCCAAATTTTGATAGCAAGTATTCAATTATTTGGAAATATTAATTATTTTCAAGTTAAAAAGAGAGCGTCACACCCTTCGGTGGTATCAGAGCATTGGTCCTGTCCCTCATGGCCCGAAGATGCAGCTAAGTTTGGTATTCAATGTTGATTGAATATATTTTGAGTAAGTTAGTAGTATTTATGTTTTAAAGACCTTTTTAGTAACCCAAAGCCCATAGTGCAGGTCTTTCTATGGCAACCCGGAATAGAAATATTACTAATGAAATGTTAGAACGAATCACGACCGTGCTAGAAGGCATGCAGCAGCAGCAGAGACAACAACCATCTCAAGGGCGAGCTGGTAACCCATCTGCTGGCAACATGGCGAATCATGATGCTAAGACTCTGTCGGAGTTCAGAAAGTGAAACCCACCAAGGTTTGAGGGAGGATATAGACCTGATGAGGCGAACAAGTGGTTGCATGAGATTAATAAGATTTTCCGAACTTTGGAGTGCTCGGATGAGCAGAAGGTGACCTATGCAGTTTACATGCTCCATGGGGAAGCTGAAAACTGGTGGGATCACACTGTCCAATTGCTGAATTTTGAAAGGAGGGCAATCAACTGGGGAGTATTTATGGAGAAATTCCTCAATAAATATTTTCCAGAAGATTTGCGGAGAAAGAAGGAAGTGGAATTCATGCAATTGAAGCAGGGGGATATGAGTGTAGGGGAGTATGCTGCCAGATTCGAGGAGATGATGAAGTACTCTCCCTACTACTTAAATAACCCTGATGAAAGGAGTAAGTGTGTTAAGTTTGAAGGTGGACTAAGGCCGGAGCTGAAGTCTATCTTCAGTTATCAAAGGATTCAGAGTTTCCCTGCACTAGTGGATATGTGCAGAATGTATGAAGATGATAAGAAGGCTGAATTGATGGGAAGTCAAGTGAAAGGGGTTGGACAAAACTATGGACCACAGAGGAAGAAGAAGTTTGATCATCGGAGTACTGGTCCATATTCTAAGAACAAGGGTAAGGGCAAGGCGGTGATGGATAACAAGAACAAGTCTAGTGATAATGCTCCTTATTGTGAGAAGTGCAAGCGTTATCATCATGGTCAGTTTTGCTGGTCCACAGGAGGATGTTTTAAGTGTGGAAAACAAGGTCACTTTGCTCGTGAATGCAAAGAATCTGCAAAGGGAGATGCAAAGGGATCTGCTGGCAAGCCTGTGGTGTAAGGAAGAGTATTTACCCTGAGTGGTAATGAAGCAACCCAAACCCCGAATCTCATGCAAGGTAACTTTCTGCTTAATAACCAACCTTGCAAAATCATGTTTGATTTTGGAGCTACACATTCTTTTGTTTCTCCTGAATGTGTGAATAGGCTGAATCTTGTTGTTTCTGATTCACCCTGCTATCTTAGTATAGATACCCCTACGGGAATACCGATCTTCACCGCTAAAGTCTGTTTAGGGTGTAATGTAGAAATTCTGGGTCGTCTTTCTAAGATAGATTTGGTTTGTCTTCCTAAGTTACAATTGGATGTGATCTTGGGTATGGATTGGTTGATGAAGAACCAAGTGATCATCAATTGTGAGGAAAAGACAATTCAATATAGGACTCTGGAACCGGAAGATTATATGTGTTTATTCTCGGCTTCTGGAGAAGAAGAGTCAATGCCGATCGAGGAGATTCCGGTGGTAAGGGAATTTCCGGAAGTATTTCCTGAAGAGATACCAGGATTACCTCCGAAGCGAGAGATAGAATTTGGGATTGATTTAGTCCCTGGAGCTGGTCCCATCTCTATTGCTCCTTATAGGATGGCACCACCAGAAATGGTAGAAATGAAGAAGCAGATAGAGGAGTTGCTGCAAAAACAGATGATCAGGCCAAGCGTTTCGCCTTGGGGAGCTCCATTACTGTTTGTAAAGAAGAAAGATGGGAGTATGAGGATGTGTGTGGATTACAGGCAGTTGAATAAGGTCACTATTAAGAACAAGTATCCTTTGCCAAGGATTGATGACCTTATGGACCAGGTTAGGGGAGTTGCAGTATTCTCCAAGATTGATCTGAGATCGGGTTATCATCAGATCAGGATAAAGGAGGAGGATATACCCAAGACTGCATTTCGATCTCGATACGGTCATTATGAGTATGTTGTGATACCGTTCGGGTTGACTAATCACCTGCTATTTTCATGGATTATATGAACCGGATCTTTAGACCATATTTGGATCTATTTGTGGTGGTATTCATTGATGATATTCTGGTCTATTCTAAAAATCCGGAAGAGCATGAAGAGCATCTTAGGATTGTGTTGAAAGTCCTGAAGGAGAAGCAATTATATGCCAAACTTACGAAGTGAAGTTTTTGGGGCATGTAATCTCTAAAGAAGGAATTGCGGTGGATCCAGCAAAAGTAAGTTCAGTACTAAGTTGGGAACAGCCTAAGACCGTGACAGAGGTGAGAAGTTTCTTAGGGCTGGCTGGATACTATCGTCGGTTCATAGAAGGATTTTCTAAGATTGCACTGCCTTTGACTAAGCTGACTCGGAAAGATCAACCGTTCGTGTGGGACGATCGGTGCGAAGTTAGCTTCCGTGAGTTGAAGGAAAGGTTAACATCATCTCCTGTGTTAATCTTACCTGATCCTCACAAGAGTTTTGAAGTGTACTGTGATGCATCTAAGCAAGGACTGAGTTGTGTATTGATGCAAGAAGGAAGAGTAGTGGCTTATGCATCGCGACAATTGAAGAATCACGAAGTGAATTACTCGACACACGATTTAGAATTGGCTGCGATCGTGTTTGCCTTAAAGATATGGAGACATCATCTCTATGGCACTACATTCCAAGTATTTAATGACCATAAGAGTTTGAAATATCTGTTCGACCAGAAAGAGTTGAACATGAGGCAAAGAAGATGGATGGAGTTTTTGAAAGACTATGACTTTAAACTCCACTATCATCCGGGTAAAGCAAATGTGGTTGCAGATGCTTTGAGTCGGAAAGCAATCCACATAAGTGCGATGATGGTTAAGGAAGTAGCATTGATTGAGGAATTCAGAGACTTGAGCTTGTTGACACAAGTGGAGCCATCAAGTATCAAGTTGGGGACGTTGTAGATTACAAACGAGTTCTTGGAAAGAATTCGGGAGTTGCAACGAGCAGACGAAGAGTTGATGGAAAAGATGAAACTAGGTTCAGAGGGAAGGGAACCTGATTTCAAGATTGGGCAGGATGGAATCCTTCGTTTCAGGACAAGGATTTGTATACCAAGAGATCAGGAAGTTAGAAGACTGATTCTTGACGAAGCCCATAAGAGTCGGATGAGTATGCATCCTGGATCAACCAAAATGTATCAAGACTTGAAAAAGATGTTTTGGTGGTCTGGATTGAAAAAGGATGTTGCGGAATACATAGCGGCGTGCTTGATTTGTCAGAAAACTAAGGTAGAACATCAGAAACCGAGAGGACAGTCACAACCTTTGAGGATTCCCCAGTGGAAGTGGGATAGCATCTCAATGGATTTTGTGTCTGGTTTGCCAAGGACAGCAGCAAATCATGATGCAATTTGGGTGGTTGTGGATAGGTTAACCAAGTCGGCGCATTTTATTCCGATAAACATGCGTTATCCTTTGAGCAAGCTTACCCAGATCTATATCAAGGAGGTAGTTCGTCTTCACGGAGTGCCTTCGAGTATTGTGTCGGACCGAGATCCCAGATTTTCGTCGCAATTCTGGAAAAGTTTGCATGAGGCTATGGGAACAAGATTGAAACTGAGTTCTGCGTATCATCCACAGACGGATGGCCAGACGGAGAGAACAATTCAATCTTTGGAAGATGTGTTGCGAGCGTGTGCACTTGAAGAACAAGGAAGTTGGGATCAAGTGTTACCCCTTGCAGAATTCACATACAATAACAGTTATCATGCGAGCATTGGAATGGCACCGTTGGAAGCGTTGTATGGAAGGAAGTGCCAAACCCCGCTATGTTGGTTCCAAGTGGGGGAGAACTTGATGGTTGGACCAGAAATGATACAGCAAACATCTGAGAAGATTAATATGGTTCAGGCAAAGATGAAAGCGGCTCAGAGTCGGCAGAAGAGTTATGCGGATAAGAGGAGAAAACCATTAGATTTTTCTGAGGGCGATCATGTGTTCCTTCGGATAGTTCCGATAAAAGGAATCAGTTGAGCTTTGAGAACCCGAAAGCTTTCGCCTAAGTGTATAGGTCCATACCAAATTCTTAAAAGAGTTGGCCCTGTTGCTTACCAACTAGCTTTACCACCCTCTTTATCCAATTTGCACAACATCTTTCATGTTTCGCAATTAAAGAAGTATGTGCATGATCCATCGGTTATTCTAAAACTCCAACCTGACGATCTAACTCTAAAGGAAAACCTAACCTTTGAGACCAGACCAGTTCAGATAGAAGATCGTGAAGTTAAGCAGCTCAGGGGAAATGAGATACCTTTAGTAAAAGTCATATGGGAAAACGCTGATGTATCAGAAGCCACATGGGAATTAGAAGAGAAGATGCGTCAAGAGTATCCAGAGTTGTTTTTGTAAACTAGAATTTCGGGGACGAAATTCCTTTTAAGTGGGGGAGTAGTGTAACACCCCTAATTTTCGTCTCCCGAATAATAGGAAATTAATAATAAAAGCTTTATTATTAATTTATAGAAATTTTCCAAGTTTATATTTTGTATTTAATTAGCCTTAAATATAAAAATAAGTTGAAATATTTTTATAGGGCAAATAAATGCAAAATATAAGGATTATGCATTTTGGTCCTTGGATGAGGACTAAAAGGTAATATTGAAAAGGTTCTTGGAGGAAAAGATTTAAAAATATTAATTTTTAAATTTTGTACTAATCTAACCGGTTAGTAATGCCCTGTAACCGGTTAGACGATGAACCCAGAAACTGGGTTAGTGGAATTTGATGAGTAATCACTTGATTAACCCCGTAATCGCCACGATTACAGCCTGAAATTAGTGGGGAAACACGCGTCAACGTGCATGTAATCCTTGTTGATCTATATATAGAGGAATTTCTGAAGGAATTGGGTTGTTGTTGCTCTGATTTTGGGAGAAGCTCTGTTTTAGGGTTTCATAATCGCCCCTTGAAATTCTCTTTTGTTGCTGAGTGTTGAGAGACGAGTGATACACCATTGCAAAGCTTACATCTTAAGCTTTGTAAAAACACCAAGTTTGAGAGTTGAGGTTGAGTGTGGAAGGAGAACGACGTCTTTGAAGTGAAGGAGTTCAGAAGTTGGTTCAGCAGAGACTGATTTCTGGAGCTGAATTGAAGCTTCAATTTTGGTAAATATAAGAACTCCTTTGACCTCAAATCACTTCTATCTCCTAGTACATGTTACATAGAGTGAGTCCTAATTGTTTTCCCCAATTTCTTTGGCCATTTGCTATGTCAAAACTTCTGGATTTTGGACCCTGTTGATGGAATTCGTGACTGGAAACAGAACTTTGGGTTTGTGAGGAGTCTGTGGAGTTTTCTTCAAATTCAGTGTTGATTATCATCAAACTCAGTCTTAAGGTATGGGAGAAGTCTACCTTATACTAGATTTAGACTAAAATTCAAGTGATTTAGGATTTGAGTTAACAAAACTCAAAAAGGGCATTATGTGCAATATGGCACAAAGGCTTGGAGGCCAAAGTTTTGCTCACTGTGGTTTTGAGAAACTTTATATTGATGCATGCAAAGTATATGGAAGCTGAATTCTGAATTTGAATGCCTATTATAAGTTTTGTTGTATTAAATTGTGTTTATGTGAATTTTTATGCAATTTGATGCAAAAAGCTTGATGCATGCACTTTGAATTTGTTTTTGTGATGAAACATGTTTGGTTAAGGTATATGAACCTGGTTGAATGATGGAATTTGGTTAGATTTGAGAAACAAAGAGAATGATGTGTCAAAACTCTTGTTTTAATGGACTGACTGCATAATCTAACCGGTTAATCGATATTCGTAACCGGTTAGACACTGCAGAATTTCAAAAGAAAATCATTTTATAAAACAGTCTTGAAGTTTCACTAATTTTACTCAAATCTATACCTTAAATTCACTGAAAAGAATCTGACAGTGAGGTGACAATACTCTCTTGGTTCAGATTTAAGGATAAGGGGTTTATACCTTAATTCAATGAAATAATTTCAAGAGGAAATTATGCTTTATGGAAAACAAAAATGTGATTTGGACTTTTGAATGATGGAAACTGTGATTGTTGAGGCATAAAACAATGTTTAATTTGTTTATGGATTGGGTAGTAAATTCAAGAAAAAGGGTTTTTCTGAATTGCAATGGTAAACAGTTCAGGTCTGTAATTCTAACCGGTTAGCCTGAGACTGTAACCGGTTAGTACCTGAATCTGAAAAATAAAAAGTTAAGTTTTTGAATACCATTGAATTTGTTTTACCTAATCTAAGTTTAAGGGCATGTTTTGAGAAAAATCAAAGGAGAATTTTATGCCATAAGTATTATTTTTTTTTACTTCCGCGAACTCTAATTTCTATTAAGAAAGGATTCGGCGATAAGTTTATGCTTTATATATTCAAATTCAACTCGAGAGGCAAATGGTGTGTTTTAATATTATCTTGCTATTCCAAGATAAGCTACCTATGTGAACTAAGTAATCCAGATTTGAACTCAATATTTGAACCTATAGTAGAATATAACACCAGCTAGCAATCTCCTTATTAAATAGTATTTAATGTTTGCAATAATAATGATAGTGATAATAATAATAATAGTGATGATGATGATGATGATGATGTCACTAATAATGATGATGATGATGATATATCTGTACATGGTGTAACATACAAAACGACACAATAAATATTGTGCCACTGACTCATGCTTTGTGAATATTTAAATTTTTAATGTAAATAATTTTTTATAATTTTTTGTTTTAAACTTTACTTTTAGAATTGGAGTTAAAAAAATTTTTATACTGTATATATCAGCACAATATTTGAGGATCTGGTAGAACATAACACCACATAACAATCTCCTTATTAAATAGTATTTAATGTTTGCAATGATAATGATAATGATAATAATAATATCTCTTTACATGGTGTGACATACAAAATGAGACAATAAATATTGTGCCATTGACATACAAAATGCAAATAATTTTTTATTTTATTGCTTAGGGGTTAAAAATTTCTTATATATATATATATATATATATATATATATATATATATATATATATATATATATATATCAGCACAAAGACCTTCACATACATATGTAACTCACCAGCACACAGAGATATGGGTCGGGGAATGAGGATCACAGCAGTGACAATTTTTGGGGTCATTTGTATCTCTCAATGGCTCTGTTTGGCGAATGGTGCAGAACTTGTTCAACATAATGCAACACAGAAATTGAGCTGCAACGTATATGAAGGAAGTTGGGTGTTTGATGATTCATATCCTCTTTATAACTCTTCAAAATGTCACATTCGTAAAGAGTTTGATTGCTTGAAATATGGTCGTCCTGATAAGCAATACCTCAAATATAGATGGCAACCCCATAACTGTAACTTACCAAGGTACCTACTAATTAATTCTTCAATCTTTATTACTTTTTTCAAATCTTATTTCATATGTACCATGAAAATGATTCCAATAATCCTAAAGCAAAAAAACTATATTTTTTTTTTGAAAAGCGCAAAAAAAAAAATAATTAAAAATTTAAAACTTTATTCATCAGATTCAGAACACCAAAGCAGTTAAAAACAGAATCAGGAATTACCCAAAGTTCAATAACTCTGAAAACTCAGAAGATACAGAGAATCTTCTAGAAGCTGGCAAGAGGAACTTCGAAGCTTCTGGTAATGATGCTAACTTCGTTTGTCGGAAGAACCGGCGAGGCTCTAAGAAAAATGAAACCCTAATACCTTAATCCCTCCGTCCCAAAAAGTTAGTAAATTTTTTAAAAAATCAACAAAAATAAGGGAACATGCTTTTAATGCATTGTCTCCCAAATCAACCAATTATCAAAGCAAGTATTTAATGCATGTTCCTTATTTAACTAATCATACAATATACAATACAATTTCAATTTTTTTATTCACTATTTTAACTTTAATTTGGGATAAATTTTTTTTATGTTTTTAACTAAGGGACGGAGGGAGTAATAAAAATTGAAAGGAAAAAGAAAAAAGAAAACAGTAAAAAATAGAAAAAGTGGGTAACTTACGATTATTACATAATAGAATAGATCATAAAGAAAGGAAGGTTTTGGCTAAAAAAACACTGAATATTTTTGGTGATTAAGTGCATCATGTGTTAATCGAATAGTTGGATTTACTCATGACCTCTTGTGTGAGTGACATGTATGTAGAGTAAGTAACATGTATGAGTTTAATGAATTTGAAAATTTTAACCTCATTAATGAACTTATTTATTGCATGTTTTAAATTTTTTTTTATTTGTTTGTAATAAATAAAAATATCTCTATACTAGTTTTTTTAAATTATCATCAATGCTATAAGTTATTTAAAATTATTTATTTTTTGCAAAAAATAAAAAAATTCTAATTTTACTAAATTATTTCTGACGTATCGATTTATGAGCATGTAAATCAATTATTATTTTTATTTAGGTATCTCTGACGTATGAAATATAAGTTAATTAAATAATTAAGATTATCATGAACTTTAAGGGTGTAAATTAAATAATTTACTGATACCAAAGTTATTTTGCCATTGTGTGTAGTATAATTTAGTTTTTCATTTTTAGTATATATGATTATTAAATCTACATTAAAAAATAATTTTAGTTTTCTTTCTAGGAAAAATAATCAAAATCCAACCTCTCCTCCTTCATAGATGCGGTAGATTATTTTTGGTAAGATTTATTTTTTGTGACCCTTGTAATTTTCCTATTCTACCATTGTCACTCTAACAATAATAACTAACTTCATACCCTTTTTTGTAATTTACAAAGTAAAAATAATATTCTTTACACTATCTAAACAAAATAGATCAATTTAAATTCATTTTTCAGTTAAGAGATCCAAACATAAACAAATTATAATTTTAACAGATTATAAGCTTAACGGATTATAATCATAATTTAATTTTTTTTAGTTTTATCAAACACACACTTAAATGACGACCCATGTATCTTTCACATGACAGGTTAATCTAGTAGACCATGACCCCTAATGTGAACTTATGTGAGGACTCACCATTGATTTGTTAGATGCGGTCATCAATCTACTGGATATTTTTTTAATGCATTTTCTTTATTAACTTTAATATTTGAATATCAATATTCATGGTCAATGTTATTAATGAGTAAATATATTTCTACAAAACACTTACAGGTATTTTTGTCTATAATAATATATTATTCTATGTTAATTTGTTTCAACTGAAAAATTACATTTCTCATATTATATTTTTTAATTATCTATGTCATAAGTTTTTTTTATAATTTTTATTTAAAAAAATCATCAATTTTTATAATTAACATATTTCTACAAAAAAACATAATGGTATTTTTGTCTACAATAACCTGTTATACTATGTTAATTAGTTCCATCTGAAAAATCACATTTCTCATATTATATTTTTTAATTATCTATGCTAAAGTTTTTTTTATAATTATGTATTTTTAAAATATCATAAATTTTTATAACTAACATATTTCTACAAAACAAATAAGGGTATTTTTTTTCTATAATAATATGTTATACTACGTTAATTTCTTCCAACTGAAAAATCACCTTTCTCATATTATATTTTTTTTAATTATCTATGATATATGTTTTTTTTAATAATTATTTAGTTTTAAAAAATCATAAAATTTTATAATTAACATATTTAACATATTTCTACAAAACACATAAGGGTATTTTTGTCTACAATAATTTTTTATATTAAGTTAATTAATCTATTTCAACTAAAAAATTACCTTTCTCATATTATAATATTTAATTATCTATGCTATAGGTTTTTTTTTATGATTATTTATTTTTAAAAAGTCATTAATTTTTTAATTAATATATATCTACAAAAACACGTAAAGGTATTTTTGTCTACAATAATCGAGTTTACTATGTTAATTTGTTCCATTTGAAAAATAACCTTTCTCATATTATATTTTTTTAATTATTTATATAGAATCACACACCTTAGCCATGCACAATACTCTCAAAATACACACTTTTAAATGGAATAATATTTAGGATCTTCCATCATATTTTTTAAAAGGATCAAAGTAAACCTTATTTACAAAATTAATTTTTTAGATTTATGATTTTTTGTGGGACATAAATTAATTTTTTTGGAATTGAATGAAAAATATGAGAGGTTGAAGATGATTATATGAGTTGAGGATGAGAGGTTGAAGGTGATGGGTGTGAGTAGTAATAATTGGATGTTTTTAGGATTGTGGGTGCAAATAATAAGATTAGGGGTGTGAGTATTAGATATATAAGTATAAGTATTAATATAAGGGTAATATTGGTGAGTAATGCAAAAAATTATAAAAATCGGGTGTGAGTAGTAATGAAACAGATGTTAATAACATCTCTCAAAAATCAATGAAGGTACATTTCTTGATATAAGCCGTTGGATCAATCCAAAGTCTCAAATTGTGACATGTGAGAGTATCTTTTTAAATTTTAGGGGAAAAATAATAAGTTACTACAATAAAAGGTTAAAGTAAACAATGGAGGGTCAAACTCAAACCGTTTCGCGCACGATTAAGCAGGGACAGAGCCAGGATTTTAAATCAAGGAGCGTCAGAACTAAATAATGTATATTTTATAATAAAAGAAATTTTAACTATCAAACAAATGTTATATGAAATAAATTAGATAATAGCAAACATAGTATAATATAAACTATTTCAACATTTTCATAGTTGATGACTTTATCAAACATATAACAAAATAACATTGCAAGTAATAGCGTTTTTTCCTTCTCACATTTATCCCTCAATATTCACTAATATATGCATATGAATCTTTTTTGGTTGATGCCTTAGTACATCTTGTTACTTTACCAATTTGTTTTAAATTTTATTTATGTTGCCCCTATTGGTTTTTATTTTTAATAAAGTAAATGATAGGTTAGTAAAAATTTTAAGAAAATGGATATAGTCAATGTCCACTATTAACTGGTTCGTTACTAGTTATACCAACTGAAAGAGGATATTTATACATAAATTCAATATAATTTAAAGAGTGTTGCGCATGAATAATATATGTGTATATAAAAGAATTTTAAAAGTTTTGGGATGACCATAACATCCATAGGTCACCTCCAAGTTGTAGAGATGGATCTTGATCCAAAAATGAGGGTGAGCTGTTTTGAGAAGTCAATTTTTTAAACGTTCATATTAAATAATTTGCTAGGATTTGGAAGTTATAATCTTCGGCATATTGTTGAAAATTTAGCAGTACTATGTTACTTAGGTCATTGGTTCGAACCTTAGCTGCTGGCAATTTTTAACATTTGATTGAAAAAAAAATCACTAAAAGAAAGTTGGTTGATGGAGCCGAACTCATGACTACTCTAACGTTTATAATCCATGCTCAAAACCACCATGCCAAGAAACACATTGTGTATATAAAGTACCATATATTTATATAAGGTTTAGAAAATTTGAGGGGGGAGTACGTGCTCCCACATGCTCCTTCCATGATACGTCCCTGCGATTAAGGGAAGGCTTTGCCAAATATACTAATTAATTATTTTTACTACTAACTTATGTTAGCATTAAAATATGATTAACTAAACAAACAAAGTCAAAAGCAAAATATATATATTGAAAATAATATGACAATTTTTGTTTTATCACATATCGTTATGTCTTATTGTTATTGATAAATAATAACATTAGTTGGACATCTATATTTAAAATATCTTAATCTAACATCTATTATTTTGGGTAAAGAATGGTGAAACCTTTGATTTGTATATCTTATTATTTTTTGAGTGACCTTCACTCAAAATAATAGGTGTTGAATTTGAATGTTAGATATAAATGTTCAAATAACATTATTATTGAAAAAAAAAATTAAAACTAATTCCTTTGATTTAGTCAAATTTACTCTCTTATTTAATATTCTCACCAAAAATCTAATATTGATAACCCCCCCCCTAATGTCCCTCTACCTATGCCAACATTCTTAATTATTGATCAAGTGATATGATTAGTTTGATTATTAATCAAGATGAGAAAACTCCATCCCAAAAAATTTTTTTTATAGGCAAAGTTTTGCCAAAGAAGAGGGATGAAAATTAATCATCTAATAATCCATCAAATGATGGTGTCCAAGGATCAAATTCGAAACTTCCAAGCTTTAAAAATTTGATACACGACCATATAAATTACACCCATTAATCGGAAAAAAAAATTATTCATTTAAAGTAGAGAACAAGTATTCATTAAATTATAGTTATTGTCTCGATTTAATATTATTTCGCTAGATTAATTCCAAGTTGTTTTTCTATAAATTATTATTTCTAAAAAAACGGTTTTTGTATAAATTATTGTTCAAATTATTTTATAATTGTTTGGATTAAATTAATATTTCTTGATAATATTAAGTCAAGCTATTTCGTTCAAAAGAAATTAAATCATTTTCTTATTTAGTTTAATATATTAAATTCAATTGTCTAAGTTAATATTTTAAATTTCTTGTTTAATATCAATGCAATAGATAAAAATCTTTAGTAAGGTTCAAATTTTGATATTAATTTTTTTCACTTCTTTCCAAAATTAATTTTAATTTTTCAAATCTTTTTTTTGGGATAATTGAAATTTCATTCGAAAGAGAGTTTTTAAAAATCATTTGATCAAATACACGTAACATAATGAAATAAGAGTGTTTCTTCTGAGTAATTGGGTGCGAGATTAAAGTATTAGATTTATTGTATAAGGTGTTGATTAAAATATATTCTCTAAAGAGTTGTTAAATATCTTCTCATTTATGTGCAATGACATATATGCCTACAAAATAACTTACAAATAACCTTATATCATAAGAAAGTGACAAGTGTCACTTGTTAACTAATTATTAGCAAGTAAGTTACACTTTTCACTTTCTTTATGGTGTAAGCATAGCCTAGATGTTGGTTGATTTTATACGTTTATCAGTCATTTTTTCTCATTTATATATAGTGTTGACATCATGTCTTTCTTAATCTCTCCTTTTTAAATGTCTGAATTTTGTATTAATTATGCTTCTTTTTAAAATTTAAAAATATAGTTATTTTAGTTGTATAATTTAAACTTATTTTACTTTTTCCAGATTTGATGGGAAAAGTTTCTTGAAGAAATTTAAAGGGAAGCAGATAATGTTTGTAGGAGATTCTATTAGTCTCAATCAATGGCAATCACTTATATGCATGCTTCATTCTGCGGTACCTCAGTCTATAATACTAAAGAATGGTAGTAAATCCATCACTAACTACACATTTCAGGTCAGTGATCTAACCATCTTCTCTTGAAGTTGTCATAAAAATAATACTTTTACTAAAATTTTAATCAATTATAATAATTTTGTAGGGATATGGAGTTTCTGTGCTTGTCTTTCATTCAATGTATTTGGTTGACATTGTTAAGGAAAAAATTGGTCGAATCCTAAAGCTTGATTCCATTAAAAATGGAGCCATGTGGAAGAATATAGACATTTTGGTTTTCAACACTTGGCTTTGGTGGTACCGTAGAAGACATGTTCGAAACTCATTTAAGCTAAGTAATGTAGTACACACTCAATTCAAGCAACGGTAAGAATCCTCCAAACTCATTTAAGCTAAGTAATGTAGTACACAGAGGGCATGTCTCATAATATGTTTAGAGGTGTGGGATTGCACAGATCCAAATTTTAAAAATTCGTTAAGGAGTCTCATAATTTTAATGGGATTTTATAAAATATTTCTAAATATAAAAACACTTTAATTTATTACTAATTATAATCTTATTATAAATTAAAAATGGGTTAGCTATGGGGTTTTAATACACTTTAGTGCTACAGTATAAACAGCAGTGCTACAGTCTTGTGAGGAACGTTCACGCTATTATGGAGGATGAATGGAATGTCCCTGTATCATGTGTATCTTGTGACCAATAGGTCTAGTGCTAGTGCCTTAGCTAATGCAGGTCACTCGGGAGATTTTTCTTGTTTTTGCTTTTTTGTTCCACCTCCTTATTTAGTAGCTTTGGTAAGGGATGAAGCTTATGGTGTCATGTTCCTTTGGATAGAAGAATAATTAGAAATTGTTAATTTTATTAATTTATTCCAGTTAATTATTATCACTAATTGACTAGAGTCCAATTTATTTATAATCTTTTTAGAATTTAGAAATGAACAAACCACCTATTTTTATTTTAATTATTTATTTTTATTATATTTTGATGACTTTATCTTTTGTCATTTTAAAGAGGTCTAATTACTTATATTTACATAGTGTCCCAAAAGGTTTGAGATAACCTTGACTACCGATCTTCACACTTGCTAGCAACCAATTTGTTTGATGTTCATTTTTTTTTTCTACAGATTTGATTACATTCAAATAGGCGACAAGATCGTCAAAGACATGGATCGTATAGAAGCTTTTAAAATGGGATTGACAACTTGGACTAATTGGGTAGATACAGAAGTTGATTTAAGAAAAACCAAGGTGCTTTTTCAAGGAATTAATCCTCAACATTACAGGTAAGTTCAAAAAGTTTTTTCTTTTATCTAAAATATCTAAAGTTTTAAACAAAAAACTTTTTTTTTAATACGTGATTAATGAGTATAAATCGACATATATATTATATTTTATGGATAATGGTTTAATAAATAATTATCCTCAATACACATAATAAATCATAAATTTATACATCATTTACATGATATAAAAAATTATGTAAAAGTAGTATTAAATGCCATTTTTTTGCCTTTTAAATTTTAGTTTGTTATTTTTATTTTTTTTTACTAATGTATATGCAAATCATGTAAATTAGTGGCAAAGACTGGAATGAGCCAGAAGTGACAAATTGTGCAAATGAGACACAACCAATAAAAGGATCAACATACCCAAATGGATTGCCACTAGCATTACATGTTCTGCAAGAAGTGTTGAACAAAATGACCAAGCCTGTTCATTTGCTTAACATTACAACTCTCTCACAATTGAGAAAAGATGCACATCCTAGTTCTTACAATGGTGTCAAACGCATGGATTGTACCCATTGGTGTGTTGCTGGGCTGATGGATACTTGGAATGAGTTATTGTATAAAGCAGTGACCAGTTAGAAATGCTACTTATAATTAAGTGAAAATGAAATATGTTGATATTTCATATTATTGAGTACTCAATATAATGATAATGTTTGAGCATGTTATTAAAATAAAATAAAATTATATTATTGTATTTTTTATTAAAATAAACATATATGGATATGATGCCATTTTTAATTGAGAACCGCATTAATTATATATTTCCCAAAAAAAAATACACCTTATTTACGCACCATTAATTATGTGCTATTTCTACTTCGAATGTAATCTTGAATTATCGTACAGGTAATCAAATATACTATTCTACACTGCAAGTTCTTCTTAGCGATTGAAAATTTAAAATTCATGCAAAGTCAATCGTTATTGATTGGAAAATCAGAACTAAATTCTTTACTTCTTGCAATGTAAGATAGGCTTAATAATGCATAAGCGATATATTTGTAATTAAATATATTATCGAAAAATAGAAGAAGTAAAATAGAATATAGAGTAATATGTCAGATTAGTCCCTGACTTTGTAAGCGTAGGTCAAGTTAGTCCCTGACTTTATCGAAATAGCAATTTAGTCCCTGAGATAGGAGAACGTCGATCAAGTTAGTCCCTTCTGTCATTATCGCAGGGATGTATTTGCTTTAAAATGGGATAAAGATAGGGACGTATGTGAATTAAAATGAAATTTCAGGGACTAAATTGCTATTTCGATAAAGTCAGGGACTAACTTGACCGATACTTACAAAGTCAGGGACTAATCTGACATATTACTCATAGAATATATAACACAAGAAATTTAACGAGGAAAAAATCTCTTCTCGAGTTAGAGAAGTAAAAAACCATGAGACCAAGTAATAAAAAATCTTCACTATGAAAAGTAGGAATTCAATGTGTCTCTCAATGTGTGGGAGGAACACTCTCAATTGTTGGAAACCCAGCAAGCTAAGCGGTACTAGAGGGGGGGGGGGGTGAATAGTAGTTGGAAGCAATAATACCAATTTTTCGCGATGTGATAGAAATCGGTCGGATAATGCTAGTGATTTTAAAATGAAAGACTGACTTTGGGCCGAACAGTATCTGATAATCGATTATCTAGACCGACCACCGATTATCCGAGCTGGGTTGCTCAAAGATCAGGTTTGCAGCGGAAATTTGCTAGCACTATCCGAGCACAAAATATAAGTTAAACAAAGCTGACTAAATGCTCGGAATAAAAATTGAAAGCTGGAAAAAGAAAATGAGACACCGAGATTTTATACTGGTTCACTCACAACCACGGTGAGCTACGTCCAATCCCCCCTGAACCTCAGGGAGTCTTTAATAATATTAAATTGATAGAAATTACAAGGGATCAATTAACCCACCAAGAGAGTACCAAACTCTTGGCTTCTACCTAATTTAACAAGTCTTGAAACCTTCAAGGATTTTCACAAAGAACCTCTTTGGATTTCTGCTCAGGAATCTCCTAAGACTTCAATCGCCAAGAACCTCTTAGACGAGATTGGAAACCTTCCAAGACTTTCACTTGCTTGAGAACACCTCAAGACTTGAAGAAATGATTGAGTGAATAAGATGGCTCCAACCCGAAACTCAAATGTGTTTGATTTTGAAAGTTTGATGAACAAAAGAGTGTACGGTTGTGTGTTTGAGAAAGGATTTTTGCAGAGAACGATTTGGAGCTTAGATTCAAAATGTAACAGTTTCTCTCTCTAGCTCTATCGTTCCCTTTTCTACGTTTTTGCTTCACTGTTGTTAACGGAAAGTCGAAATCGACAAAAGGTGAGAATGTCGGATGTATAAGTGACGTCGACGGAAGTGTACTTAAACATTTTTGTTTAAAAGTGACTTCGAGGGAAGTGAACGTACAATCCGACAACGGGTAGATTTCGACAAAAAGGATGTGTGTCGACAACATAAGTGATGTCGAGGGAGGTGTACTTAAGTGGCATGACTTAAAAGTGACTTCGAAGGACGTGAACGTGTGTCGACAGAAGGAAGAGGTGGAAACAAAAGGCCTGTGTCGAGGGAATATTGACGCAAGGAAAGAGGAGTCAGAAACGTCATGTCAGCATTGGGAACGGAAGAGCAATTATGAGGGCATTTAATGCTCCTTGTGGCTATAAAATCCCCATTTTTCACTGAGAAAAGCCACGAGTTACAATGAGAAAACTCAAAGAATGCCCTCATGAGTTCTGGAAAGAGGAAAAAAGATTCATATTCCACATAAACATGAGTTCACCAAAGACTAAACATGTGGGATTAAGGTGTTCGGGTGAGGACAGGGAAATGAAGGGATGTCCACCCCGAACACCTCCTTTATCCTCTTGAATAGCGAAAGACTAAACATGTGGGATTACATAGAACTCGTTTCTGATGCATCGAGTCATAGCAAAGAACTCTGAATTGGAGGAAGCAATGAACCTGATAAATAAGCATTGGAAAGGTCTTTGTAATCCCATAGGCCAAGGTTTGTATCCTGCTAGGATCGACTACGACCGCCTTTCCTATTAAAGAGTTAAAGGAAATAAGCCCTTTGATGGCATTCTACTAGAAATGTCGGGGGCATGTTTTTTGATTGAATGTTGGTGAAACAACGTTTATTTGAATTACATGTCACTGATATCAATCGAATGCGTCTGAGGCCGACAGCAGGTCGAAAGTCTATTTCGACAAAAGACCTGTTTGTCGAAAGGAGCTTGATGTCGGCTGACATCTCAGAAACAAGAGACGGGATCACAAAAACATCAATGCTTCGAGCAACAAAGAGACTTAGACAAGAGTCAAAGAGTTGTAGTCGAAGAAGAGTGTCAGTCGAAGGAATCTCAGCAAAGATGTCACCACGGGGTTCGATAGAAGTATCCACTAAGCCCAAACCACAACGTGGGCAGTTACATCGTGGGGGATAGCGTAGTGGGTAGTTAATAGATCGTGGGTTCTGCAGTTATGCAGAACGTGCAAGCATGCTTTGTAAATAGTTTTCGGATTCCTATACCTATAAATAGGAAGTCCTTAGGTTGTAATCGGGGTCGGTTGCTAGGTTGACACACATAGGCCAAAATCCTAAACGTCTCACCAGAGCAGACAAACGGAGAAACGCCATTGTAAAGAACCTCAGCCTTCCACCCATTTAATTTCAATGCAATCTTTACTTTTTCATGCACTTTGAATTACATGCAATTTACTTTACTGCAAATTTTAACGCTTTCCTTTTCGATTCCAAGTCATTTACTTTACTGCACCTTTTAAATTTCACCGCATCGTGTTCTTGGTGTCGGTTTTACTCTTACTCGCATTTATTTTTACTCTTTTCAAACCCAAATACCCAAAAATACCAAAAAGACGGTCAAGTTCCTTTTACAAGATTACCACATAACCTGTCGTTACCCACACCCCACACATCACCGTCAGTTCGGCAGGCGTCGGACGAAAAACCCGCAAACAAAATTGGCACGCCCGGTGGGACAGGTTCAGAGTAACTTGTGCTTGTTTGTATGCGTTTGAGAAGTGGCATAACTTTTCCATCTTCATCGTCAATGGTTGTTACAAGTCAAGGTGGTCAACAGACCACCGTTATTTCGGAGATTATTACACCAAGTGTTTCGACAAGTGATCCTCAAAGGACCGGAGGAAGCGGTTCCGTCGTGGAATCAACTGTCGTAACTACAATTCAACGGCCAAATAATGGCTCAAATGGGGGAAACCTCACCAGTGGGTTTACTTTTGGTAGCAGTTCAAATACTGGAGGACAAGTTCCTCCGTATGGTTTGCCACCTGGTTTCGTTCCAGGGTCGACGTTGACATGGCCTTTGAGTAGTTCGATAGGCAGTACTAATACAACGATGGGGGCCACTAACATGGCCTTTATGCGTTCTGCTATGGACATGGCTGGCACAAGTAACGGTTCAAGATACATGCCTATCAATCCCGTTACGCATATTCGACAACAAATCGAAGAGGCTAATGTACAACTGGTCGATCAATTGACGGCTCAATTGGGTTCGGTTATTAACCCAGCGATGTTGGTGACAAATGAGACTTGCGGAAAAATTGCACAATACATGAAAAGGTTAAACCAAGTCTTAGGCGTCGACGACAACGAACATAGCGAGTCCGTCAATACTCCAGCTGTTGATAGAAATTTACCGAGGCCAATCTTGGTACAAAGTTATCCTGATGGCCAAGATGTACGACGCACTGCTCGAGTGTCGTCACCGCAGCAAGAGAGTAGAATCCCGACTACGTGGGATCATGCTCATACTAACCCGATGTTTAGTGCAGGTAATACGATGCCGGAGAATCAGCAAATGGTCTTTCACCCAGGTGTCGAAGCGCCTCAACATGTTCAAAATCCGGCGCAAGTTGCATTCATGCAAAGGGGAGAGGATATTCAAGCAGCACTAGCAAGGCAAAATTTGGCTCGACATTTGCTCCGACAAGGAAGGGAGACACGAGTCGAGCCGGACGACGTAAACCGGATCGTCGAACAAGCACTGAGTCGGATTGGGTTCAACGTTGGCATGGCTAACCAGCCAGGTTTCAATTCATCCTTTCCGGAGTGGGCACAGTTGGCAGAAATCCCAAGAGGAACAAAGGTGCCGAAGTTGTCGAAATTTGCTGGCGAAGCAGGAGAATCTACTGTCGAACATATCACTCGTTACATCATCGAATTGGGTGATTTGGCCGCTGATGAGGCAATCAAAATGCAGCTATTTCCTAGTTATTTGACAAGAAATGCTTTTTCTTGGTTCTCAACCTTACGATCTAATTCTATCCATGCTTGGGCCCAGTTAGAGAGGTCTTTTCACGAACAATTCTATAGAGGCGAATTGAGAGTCGCCTTGACGGATTTGTTAAGTGTGAAAAGATTTGCTGGGGAGCCTATCGATGACTATTTGTCGCGTTTCAGGCAGATGAGGAGTAGGTGTTTTACTCCGATTCCTGAACCGGAAGTGGTTAAGATGGCTGTAACCAGTTTAGAATATCATATCCGTACGAAGCTAGTTACCCAACATTTACTAGATTTGGCTCAGTTAGCCGCTTGTGTTCGGCAGATTGAAAATCTAAGAGATGAAAAAACGAAAGGGAGACCCTAAGGTTCCAAAAAGGGAACGCATCCACTATGTCGATTCTCAGCCTTCTGACGGGGAGGCGTTCGATGGTGGTTCAGAGGTGAACGTGATAGAACTAGGAAATGAGAAACCTTATTCATGTTCTGCCTTAAAACCATCCAAACCCGTTAGTGAAAATTTGTATAAGAAAACATACACTTTCGACGTTTCCAAAACTGAACAAGTTTTTGATGCGTTGTTAAAGGATAAACAAATTAAATTGCCAGAAGGTCATAAATTGTTAAAAAAAGAAGAGTTAAGAGGAAGAAAGTATTGCAAATATCATAACAATTGCACTCATAATACCAATGATTGCTTTTCTTTCAGGGATTTAATCCAACAAGGGATCGACAAAGGGAAATTGAAGTTCATAGAGAAAGACATGAAGATCGACACTGATCCTTTTCAGAAAGAGGTCAACGAGGTCGAGACTCAAGGAGTGTTCTCCATTAGCACTCTTTCACTGGCGTATGATGCAGAGGTGTTTCCCGAAGTCGGAGAATCATTCCAACATTTCTGTAAAAGGAAGCAAGATGGAGATCTTCAGATTTGCCCGAGGTGTCAAGTGATCTATGATCGAAAGACTGCAGCACATAAGGAAAGGGGCTCCAAAAGGGAAGACTTGAGAAAGAAGATAAGAGCCAGGGTCCAGGAACGGGAACACATCCGACGAGAAATGTCCCGAGAGGCTCGACGGCCTTTGTCTAGTCGAAGGATCTATGGAGAACGTCCCTCGAGGCCAACTGCATATGATCGATTCATGCAAAAAAGGCAACAATCAAGGTCGACATCTGGGTCAATCTATGAAGGGTTAACACGTACTCAGAAGAGGAGGCTCCAAAGAATACGGAAGGCAGAAGCTGAAGGAGTCAACATTGACGAGTTACCCACGAATGATCAAGGATGCCTTGTTGCAAGCATGAAGCCGAAAATGGCTCAAGGTCAACAAGGGGGCAAACAGAAACAGAAATGGGTGAAGAGGTCTGAAGGGTCGAATCAGATGAGTGAATCATACGAAGGGGACTCTGAAGATAGCTTGGATATCATTGTCAATGATCAAAACATGATAGATGCTCAAAGTAAGAAGATCAGTAGCCTCTCAATCAACAATGTCGGATTGCCTTTCGGCATGCCAGGAGACCATGCGCATGAAGAGGGAAACGAGAGTGATGATTCCGACAATTCATATCTTAGTGACGAGGTGCCAGGACTTCCTGAATGCCTTTTCCTTTTGGTTCGACTTCATTTGGAGGTAGACATCGGACACATTGCTCAGTTTGAGCCACTAGAAGAGAGCAAAAGAGAACACTTAAGGCCTTTACATATTAAGGCCATTGTTGACGGAAGCCTCTAAATTGAGTGTTAGTAGATGGAGGGGCAGCCGTCAATGTTTTGCCTTGGAACGTATTTAAGAGAATGGGAAAAGCAGAGTCGGATTTAATTCCGACGAATGTGGTTGTGGTTGGCTTTACTGGGAAGATCGCTCAATCACATGGCATAATGATGTTGAAGGTCGAGGTGGGTTCAGTCACAAGAGATACTCTGTTTGTGGTAGTCCCATCTAAGGCTAGTTACAATTTGCTGCTAGGAAGGGATTGGATTCATGCTGTGGGGGCCGTTCCGTCAACGGCCCATCAGAAGTTAGTTCTGTGGAATCAAGAGAATAAGGTGGAGGTGATTCCTGCAGATGACAGTCCATGTTATGTAACACCCTAAATAATTACCCTTAAATACCCATAATAAAATAGTGAATTTAAATTTTTCTGATTAATATCATTTTAACTTATGAAAATCTCTGTCAAAACGGACAGAGTTTGCTTTGTAATATGGACATTTCAAAAATGAGTTCTTTTCCTGTAAACCTGTTAATTTAATAATTCAAGAGAAATCAGAAAGCCATCAGGGCCAAACCATATATTAAAGCATTTATATCAGAGTTTCAGTGCGGCGGAAAATTATAAACTAATACAAGTTTTAGCAGTTATTTAAATTCCATAAAATTCTCCAAAATTACTCCCTTCCCACAAGGAGTGGTCCTGACTATACCCCAAAATTATGTTTTTCAGTACTTACACCTGTTGGTTTTGGCCTCAAAATCTCGAGAGGGGGGGTGAATCGAGTTTTATTATGTATTGAAAAATTCGTACCAAATTAAAAAATAGTTTTAAGACGGAGAGATTAAGCGTTGTTATGGATCGCGAAAACATTAGAAAAATATAATCGAGTAGCGCGGAAACGTAAATAAAGTAAATATGCGGAAAGTAAAAGATAAGGGTTAGAAAAGCTTGCACCGGTGATTTTATACTGGTTCAGCCTTCCCGTCGAAAGGCCTAGTCCAGTCCCCAAGCGACCCGCCTGAGAGTTCTTATAACCAAGCAATAGAGCCGCACCCTATTACAACCAAGAGCACCCCGCACACTACTAGGAACCTCCGTTCGCTAAGGGCCTCAATCACACAGCAGGGTTCCTCGCCCTACGACGTATCACAACGTCCACTAAGGGATACTCTCCCTAATCACTAAGGTTTAGAATGAATGCGATTGCGATTACAAAAGCTTTGTGTGTTCTCAAAACACAGATACAGCAATAAGCTCTATGATAGTGAAGTAGTGGTTCTCTAGATGTTACTCAGCCAATAAGAGTTTGTTCTTCAAAAAGTATGAACAATGAAAAGCACAAGTCTAGAGAAGAAGATGATGAAGAAACGTGCAACGTGAATGAAATAATGTTCTGATAAAAAAAATTCTTCTTTAACGTGTTGGAGTGAACCTTTTTAAAAAGAAAAGGAATTTTGAATTAAGTAAAACAAATCAAATCAGAATAATAAAAGATTTGTAATAAGTTTTAAAATCAAAATAAAATCAAAACGATTTTCGAAATAATAAAAAGATTCGATTCTTAAAACCAAAAAGGAAATAATTCAAATTTAAATTCATTTTCGAAATAAAATAAAATATATCAGAATCTTTTATATAAAAACAAATCAGGAAATAATAAAAATGATTCTGACACGTTTTTCAATAAATCAAGAAATAATCGATTACATAGAAGCAATAATCGATTACTTCTACAAAAATAGAAATTCTTAAAACATTTGAAAAACATGTAATCGATTAGGCTAAGAATAGTTAATCGATTACATCACTCCTGTTCATTATGTGATGCAACTATAATAATCGATTACACTGAGGAGTTAATCGATTACTAAGCCTCTGGTTTGCATATGATGTAACATCATGTAATCGATTACTACAAACCTTGTAATCGATTACAAAGCCTCTGAAAAATATATGATGCAACAATTATAATCGATTACCTGACCAATGTAATCGATTACTTCCATAAGAAAGTAACTGATTAACACAAATCACTTAATCGATTACAACCTCTCTGATTTTTCTATGATGCAACAAAGTTAATCGATTACTTTAGCAAATAATCGATTACTCCCTCTTGCACACATATAAATATACAGAGTTTTGTAACATCAATTATTTTACTAAGGTTAAATGCAGAAAATACATTTTTCATGCAAAAACACGTTTTTATTCTTCTCTCTAAAATGAAAAACTTATTGGCTTTGTAACTACTTAAAGAAACAGAACTTCATTACCTTACATTTGATCTAAAGATAAGGCTTCTATTCTATGCTTGCTTGAGTCTTCAATCTTCTAGACTTGCACTTGTGAGCTTGAACTTGAGTTGGTTTGTTATCATCAAAACATATGATTGTATTCCTTTGAAGTCCATAGAGAGTTTGAAACATGCCTTCCAACCAGCTTGACTTCCAACACTCCCCCTTTTTGATGATGACAAACACCCATTTTGATATGCTCTTTACTATCTGCATCACAAGTGTTATACAAGCAGAAATAGATATATAATAATGAAACCTTCCTTAGAATCATAAAATACAGGAAAAATAATGGATTATTTCATCTCCCCCTGTATGAATGCTTAAAAAATATATCATTTCGATTCAAGCATCCTTCCAGAATAATGGATTATATCTTCTCCCCCTGAATGTATTAGCCAATAAAAATTAGCCAATAATATCAGATAATATATCAGAATCTCTCTCCCCCGTTTGTAATCATCAGAAAGATGTGCAATCTCCCCCTGAAACACTAAGAAGATGCATCAATGATAACATGAGAGATAAAAGATTCACATATTCAAAAGAGGTGAGAGGCAGAAGCTAGACCAATTTCTCTACGAATAAAAAAGAAATTTTCTTTTGGAAGCGGTTTCGTAAAGATATCAGCCAACTGCCGCGAAGTATCAACATACTCAATAATGCAATCACCTTTCTGAATATGATCACGAATAAAATGGTGTCGAATCTCGATATGCTTCGTTCGAGAATGTTGCACTGGGTTTTTGGTAATAGAAATAGCACTGGTATTATCACATTTAATAGGAATGTGATCTAGACTTACACCAAAGTCTAAGAGTTGCTGTTTTAACCATAAAATCTGAGCGCAACAACTACCCGCGGCTACATATTCAGCCTCAGCTATAGATAGGGCAACACTAGACTGTTTCTTACTAGCCCATGATACCAATGAATTGCCAAGAAGATGACAAGTGCCGCTAGTGCTTTTTCTATCTACTTTGCAACCAGCAAAGTCAGAATCAGAATACCCAACAAGATTACAAGATGAACCTTTGGGGTACCACAAACCCATATCAGTTGTGCCAGACAGATATTTCATTATACGCTTGGCAGCAACCATGTGCGTTTCTTTTGGATTCGACTGGAACCGAGCACAAAGACACACACTAAACATGATATCCGACCTACTTGCCGTCAAATATAGAAGGGATCCGATAATACCTCGATACTTTGTAATTTCTACGGATTTACCTCCTTCGTCTTTGTCCAAGTAGCATGATGTACTTATCGGTGTTGCAACTGCCTTGGCTTTATCCATGCCAAATCTTTTCAATAATTCCTTGCAGTATTTAGTTTGACTAATAAAGATTCCATCCTTTGCTTGCTTTATTTGTAAACCCAGGAAAAAGTTCAGCTGGCCCATCATAGACATTTCGAACTCTTCCTGCATCATACTAGAAAACTCCTTGCAAAGGATTTCATTAGTAGCACCGAATATAATATCATCTACATAAATCTGAACTAAAAGAATGTCCTTTCCTTTCTTTTTAATAAAAAGTGTGTTATCAACCTTCCCTCTTTCAAAGTTATTTTTTAATAAAAACTTGCTAAGACGGTCGTACCACGCTCTAGGAGCTTGTTTTAAACCGTACAAAGCCTTTTTCAACTTATAAACATAATCAGGGTGTTCATAACATTCAAAGCCAGGAGGTTGACACACATAAACTTCCTCATTTATAAAACCATTAAGAAAGGCACTCTTTACGTCCATCTGATATAATTTAAAATCTAAAATGCATGCAAATGCTAATAGCAGTCTAATGGCTTCCAACCTAGCAACAGGGGCAAATGTTTCCTCATAATCTATCCCCTCTTCCTGGTTGTAACCTTGTGCAACTAGCCTAGATTTGTTTCGAACAATTAAACCAGCCTCATCAAGTTTATTTTTATAAATCCACTTAAGTCCAATAATCGGATGAGACTCAGGCCTAGGAACAAGTTCCCATACCTGATTTCTTTCGAACTGGTTTAATTCTTCTTGCATTGCCAAAAGCCAATGCTCATCAAGTATTGCCTCAGAATAATTCTTTGGCTCTACTTGAGAAACAAATGCAAAGAAGTTACACAGATTGCTAATAGAGTTGCGAGTACTTACACCTTTAGAAATGTCTCCGATGATTTGATCAATAGGATGATGCCTTGATGTTTTCCACTCCTTAGGCAAATCAGTGTTGAGTTCCATTGATTGTTCTTGATTTTTCTCCTCAACATTTTCAACTAAAATTTCATTGCTTCCGGATTGATCCTTTGATTTATCATTTTGCTCCTCATCCTCATCAATGAATAATTCTCCAAGAATACCTGAAAAATCATTAGCAAATACCTTTCCCAACCTTCTGGGATCGGATTCGTCAAATGATACATGAATAGATTCTTCAATAGTATTACGAGATTTATTGTATATCCTATAGGCTTTGCTAGAAGCAGAATAACCAAGAAATATACCCTCATCAGCTCTAGCCTCAAAAGATCCTAGATTTTCTCTACCATTATTATGCACAAAACATTTACATCCAAAAGCTCGAAGATGGGAAATATTAGGTTTTCTCCCCTTGTACAGCTCATAGGGGGTTTTCTTTAAAATAGGCCTAATCAAAACACGGTTCATAACATAACATGTTGTACTCACTGCATCGGCCCAAAAATATGCAGGCAAATTCATGTCATTAAGCATTGTTCTAGAAAGCTCTTTTAATGAACGATATTTCCTCTCCACAACCCCATTTTGTTCTGGAGTCCTTGGAGCTGAAAAATAATGCTTGATTCCATGTTTTTCGCAAAACTTTTCAAAACTATGATTTTCAAATTCTCCACCATGATCAGTTCTAATGGATGCAATGCTCAAATGCAATTGGTTTTGAATAATCTTGGCTAGCTTTTTAAATTCATGAAATGCGTCATTTTTATGAGTAATAAAAAGCGTCCATGTATACCTAGAATAGTCATCCACAATAACCAAACAATAATAGTTGCCACCAAAGCTTTTAGTTTGACACGGTCCAAAAAGATCCATATGTAAAAGTTCCAAAGGCCTTTGAGTTGAAACAAGATTTTTAGAAGGAAAATTGGCCCTTGTGAGTTTTGATTTTGAACAAGGATCACATTTTTCAGAAAAGGAAAAATTATGCTTTGGCAAACCAACTACTAAGTTTTTAGAAGAAATTTTATTTAAATGAGCCATGTGGATGTGACCTATTCTACGATGCCACAGCCACGATTCATCCTCTTTAGATAATAAACATTTAGCATCATTTGAGGGAATTGAATCGAAATCAATAATATATACATTGTTTATCCTGCGAGCAATTAGCTTAATAAGATTATCAATTTTTCCCTCGATAATACATCTATCAGAATCAAATATAACCCTATTGCCCTTATCACACAATTGACTAATGCTTAGCAAATTGTGCTTTAGGCCCTCAACATGTAATACATTTTCAATGCAAGGGTTAGGAGGTGTACCAATTTTACCGATTCCAATGATCTTTCCTTGATTGTTATCTCCGAAGGTCACATATCCTTGGTCCTTAGGCACGAGATGCGAGAATTTGGATTTATCTCCAGTCATATGTTTTGAGTATCCGCTGTCCAAGTACCACCATGATTTTCTTCCTTCCGGAGTAACCTCATTTTCGTGAGCCATCAAGCACAGGTTGGCGGTTTCTTCTTGTTCGTCTGAATCCTCATCCGAACTTCCATCATTGTCCAGCCACGCCAAGTATGCTTGCTTTCCCTTCTTTGAACTTGAGGTGCCTTTTTCTGAATTCTCTTTCTTTTTCAATTGATAGCAATCTGCTCGAATATGACCAGGCTTGCCACACTCATGACAGGTGATGGTTGAGCCTCCACTTTTGTTGTTGTCTCTTCGGTTGAAATTCTTCTTCCTCAGAAATTTTCCGAACTTCTTCACCAATAGACCCATGTGTTCATCATTGATCAGTTCTTTGTCCGAGTCACTATCTGGTGCAGGTGCTTCAGCCTTGAAATCCAAACTTTTGACTTTCTTGTTCTCTTCTTCATGCTGAGCTAACCTCTTCAGTTCACTTTCATGTTCTTGTAATTTTCCAAACAGAGTTGCCAGCGTCATTGTTGAGAGATTTCTTGATTCAGTGATTGCTGTCACTTTAGGTTGCCAATCTCTTCCCAAACATCTTAGCACTTTGTTGATGAGATCCTCATTGGTGAATTTCTTCCCCAATGTTGTCAGTTGATTTACTATCATTGTGAAGCGTTTTTGGATCTCTTGAATTGATTCTCCATCTTTCATTCTGAACAGTTCATATTCACCAGTTAATGTATTGATTCTTGACCTCTTTACTTCCGTTGTTCCTTCATGCGTGACTTCCAGTGTATCCCACATTTGTTGTGCTGTCTCGCATGTTGAAATCCTGAAAAACTCATCATAGCTCAAAGCAGATGTTATAATATTTTTCGCTTTCAAGTCGTATTGGACTCTATGTTCCTCCTCCTCCGTCCACTCAGCCATAGGCTTTTCGACGGTGTTACCATTAACCACATAGGTAGGAACATAGGGACCATTTACGACGGCATCCCAAACTTTTAATCCTACTCCTTGAATAAAAATTTTCATACGGGATTTCCAATACGCGTACCCTACCCCATCAAACATGGGAGGACGGTTAATAGAACTCCCTTCACCTCCAAACAGAGAGTTTGAAGCCATACTCTTGAGACGGTTAAGTCTTAACACAAGAGACTAGCTCTGATGTCAATTGTTGGTTTTGGCCTCAAAATCTCGAGAGGGGGGGTGAATCGAGTTTTATTATGTATTGAAAAATTCGTACCAAATTAAAAAATAGTTTTAAGACGGAGAGATTAAGCGTTGTTATGGATCGCGAAAACGTTAGAAAAATATAATCGAGTAGCGCGGAAACGTAAATAAAGTAAATATGCGGAAAGTAAAAGATAAGGGTTAGAAAAGCTTGCACCGGTGATTTTATACTGGTTCAGCCTTCCCGTCGAAAGGCCTAGTCCAGTCCCCAAGCGACACGCCTGAGAGTTCTTATAACCAAGCAATAGAGCCGCACCCTATTACAACCAAGAGCACCCCGCACACTACTAGGAACCTCCGTTCGCTAGGGGCCTCAATCACACAGCAGGGTTCCTCGCCCTACGACGTATCACAACGTCCACTAAGGGATACTCTCCCTAATCACTAAGGTTTAGAATGAATGCGATTGCGATTACAAAAGCTTTGTGTGTTCTCAAAACACATATACAACAATAAGCTCTATGATAGTGAAGTAGTGGTTCTCTAGATGTTACTCAGCCAATAAGAGTTTGTTCTTCAAAAAGTATGAACAATGAAAAGCACAAGTCTAGAGAAGAAGATGAAGAAGAAACGTGCAACGTGAATGAAATAATGTTCTGATAAAAAAAAAATTTCTTTAACGTGTTGGAGTGAACCTTTTTAAAAAGAAAAGGAATTTTGAATTAAGTAAAACAAATCAAATCAGAATGATAAAAGATTTGTAATAAGTTTTAAAATCAAAATAAAATCAAAACGATTTTCGAAATAATAAAAAGATTTGATTCTTAAAACCAAAAAGGAAATAATTCAAATTTAAATTCATTTTCGAAATAAAATAAAATATATCAGAATCTTTTATATAAAAACAAATCAGGAAATAATAAAAATGATTCTGACACGTTTTTCAATAAATCAAAAAATAATTGATTACATAGAAGCAATAATCGATTACTTCTACAAAAATAGAAATTCTTAAAACATTTGAAAAACATGTAATCGATTAGGCTAAGAATAGTTAATCGATTACATCACTCCTGTTCATTATGTGATGCAACTATAATAATCGATTACACTGAGGAGTTAATCGATTACTAAGCCTCTGGTTTGCATATGATGCAACATCATGTAATCGATTACTACAAACCTTGTAATCGATTACAAAGCCTCTGAAAAATATATGATGCAACAATTATAATCGATTACCTGACCAATGTAATCGATTACTTCCATAAGAAAGTAACTGATTAACACAAATCACTTAATCGATTACAACCTCTCTGATTTTTCTATGATGCAACAAAGTTAATCGATTACTTTAGCAAATAATCGATTACTCCCTCTTGCACACATATAAATATACAGAGTTTTGTAACATCAATTATTTTACTAAGGTTAAATGCAGAAAATACATTTTTCATGCAAAAACACGTTTTTCTTCTTCTCTCTAAAATGAAAAACTTATTGGCTTTGTAACTACTTAAAGAAACGGAACTTCATTACCTTACATTTGATCTAAAGATAAGGCTTCTATTCTATGCTTGCTTGAGTCTTCAATCTTCTAGGCTTGCACTTGTGAGCTTGAACTTGAGTTGGTTTGTTATCATCAAAACATATAATTGTATTCCTTTGAAGTCCATAGAGAGTTTGAAACATGCCTTCCAACCAGCTTGACTTCCAACAACACCTAATCATCATCATATACAAAAATCCCAAAAGTAGTTAGGACGAGACACACGACTCAACTAATATGACTTACTCTCCCTGTGAGGGAGAGCGAACCTGCTCGGCCGGGGGCTGTGCTAGCTCAATCGCAGTACCTGTGGAAATAGTAAGGAGTGAGCATTACACATAAAATGGGAAAAGCAGTTTCCAATATGACATAATAACCGACTAAGTCACACACAATTACCACATAGTTCAATCAATTTCACAACAGCCACATTCATACCAACATGCATCAATATTCCGATTCCATTATTTTTCCTAAGTTATAGTTCACTTTACCTATCCGACTAATCCACCTATGCTCCTATTTCCGTTTCCTTTTTTTTACCCATTAATTACCTAACTCTTTAATTCGTTTTACATACCCTGTTGTCCTATGATTACTAGTACACTTCTAATACAATCCTAAATTATCTTGTTATATCCATCTACCAACCTTCCTATCTTATGTTTCTTGTATTTTTTCCATTTTCAATCTTCATTCCTTTCTTCCTACCCTTTTCATGTCCTTTATTTTCCAATTCCCATTTACAATGTATGTCACCTCAGGTCAAAGGCCCACATACATCCCCAGTTTACAAAGTATGTCACCTTAGGTCAAAGGCCAACATACTCACCCTATACACACATGATAAGTATGTCACCTCAGGTCAAAGGCCAACATACTCACTCTATACACACATGATAAGTATGTCACCTCAGGTCAAAGGCCCACATACTTACCATATTTACAAAGTATGTCACCTCAGGTCAAAGGCCAACATACTCACCACTTCCAAACAATCATAATAAGCAACAAATATCCATATACAATAGTAAGCACACCATTCCTAATAATCTCATATAAACCATCTAGTAAATAAACACAATTACAATTCACAACACTTAAACACTTAGAGCAGCAAATGAACAGTTCACAATAATTATCAAGAATACACCAAATATATATAACAATTAGCAACAACTCAGATAAGCACCTAAAATATCCTACACATTAGCACTTAACAATTATTCTCAAGTAACACCTATAATAACATATAGTAGCAAGATCATGCATTTAGCTAGTTCAATTTATAGGTTTGCCTAATCAAATTATATTTCCTATTCCCCATCATAGCGTTACACTAAGTTCGTTTCTAATATTACCATTATTTTCTAACTTAGGTTTCCTATTCCTTATACTAACACCTAACTCTTAGCAAGCATTATATACATACTATAAACTATTCCCCAGAGTATGGTAATACTCACTAATACCCACTCCTTACCTCAACACTCAGAGATAAGGCGGTTACACTGCTTTAAGCTTGGGAGTCTTGCCACCAATTGAGTTATGACCCGAGAGAAAAGTGAGGAACTTAATATAATAGCCATAACAAGAAGAGTTAGCATTTATGCCATAGCCTCTTGCCAAAACTCAAGAAAATGAGAAGCTTCCATGGCCTAGAGTTGAAAACCACCATGGAAGACAAGAGAGAGAAAGGGAAAACGAGTTTGGAGAGAGAAAAGAGGAAATCCATGACATTAAACACTTACTTGGAGTGAAGAAGGAAGGGATTTGTTGATGGGATGAAGAAACCTCACTTGCTCTTGATGGATTTGATGATGGAGAATGGAACCCTAGGGGAGAGAGGAAGAGAGGTTCGAATTTTGGGAAGAAAAGAACGTGTGGATGACTTTATTTTTTTTATCAGCAACAGCCTTTAATCGATTAGTAATCGATTAAGGCTTTTCACCTCAGCGGACCTTAATCGATTAAGTTGCAGCTTAATCGATTAAGCTGCAGGGTTTTGCAGTACCCAGACTTTGACAGGCCATAACTTCTTCGTTACCCGTTGGATCTTCCTCAAATTTTAAAGCAAGCTTCCCCACATACTAATCTTCACATCCAACGGTGGAATTTGTGTTTAGAGTTGTAAATCTTTTATTTTGAATTTCCTAAGGTTCTATCTTTTTAACCCTAGTTCTACATGTATTTTTGGCTAGATTCTAACTTATATCTCCATTTCTTCTACCCTAAGACCATCCCAACATAGATTATACTTGGAATTAAATTTGGGATATTACATGTTACATGCAACAGATGCATGTAGATTTCAAAGTCTACAACCCAAGCATCAAGCCGATCCGACTTGATGCCGAAAACTTTCAGAAACCCATAGTGGATAAATGCTTAATGGAAAACTATGGGATTTCAATTATCGAGATGGACAAGGCCGTTGAGCAGCGGCCTTCGACCAGCACTGATGGTTGATCGACAGCTAGAAAGCCTGTCAGCCTACGTGGCCGACAGAATGCAATGCACTGTTCAGACGAGTGCATTCCAGGATTGTATCGTAGATAACAGCCCTTTGGGATTCGAAAGAGGGTGGACAGATGAAGAATCTCGATTCGTCAGTGAGGATCCCAGAGACGAAGTAAATTTGGGAACAGCTGAGAACCCGAAACCAATTTATGTAAGTTCGTTGCTAAAGGAGGAATTCCGACAAAAGCTCATTGATCTTATCAGAAGAAACCAAGATTGTTTTGCTTGGGAATATGAAGATATTCCAGGACTCGACAGAGAGTTAGTCGAACACAGGCTGACTTTACGGCCTGAACACAAACCAGTCAAACAAGCAGTTCGACGGTTTGCACCTGACGTAGTCCTTAAGATCAAAGATGAGATTGAAAGGCTATAGAAAGCAAAATTCATCAGAACGACAAGGTATGTCGAGTGGATGACAAATATAGTACCTGTTGTAAAGAAGAATGGGAAAATGCGACTGTGTGTCGATTTTAGGGATCTAAATAGTGTCACGCCAAAAGATGAATACCTAATGCCGATAGCTGATATGCTGGTGGATTCAGCGTCTTGTCATAAGGTAATGAGCTTGCTAGATGCTTTTTTAGGTTACAACCAGATTTTTATTGCTGAAGGCGACGTGTCGAAGACTGCGTTCAGATGTCCAGGTGCAATAGGAACTTTCAAATGGGTAATGATGTCGTTTGGACTCAAAAATGCGGGAGCGACATATCAAAGAGCAATGAATCTGATCTTTCGTGACATGATTGGCAAGTTCTTGGAAGTGTACATCGACGATGTGGTGATCAAGTCGGATACTCACGAGGAGCATTTGGAAAGCCTGGAAAAGGCATTTACCAGAATGAGGAAGCATAATCTAAAGATGAACCCAATCAAATGCACCTTTGGAGTTACTGCTGGCCAGTTTTTGGGATTCCTTGTCCACAGAAACGACATTGAAGTCGACAAGAACAAAGCCAAGGCCATCATAGAAGCATCTCCTCCGACCAACAAGAAAGAGGTTCAGTCGTTTCTTGGCAAGATAAATTATTTGAGAAGATTCATATCAAACTTGTCGGGAAGAACCAAAGCCTTTACACCTCTCGTAAAGTTAAGACGAGAAGAAGATTTTAAGTGGGGACCGGAGCAACAAGTGGCGTTTGACGATTTAAAGATATATTTATCGACACCACTAGTGGTGATGCCGCTTCAGCCAGGTTTTCCTTTAAAATTGTATATATCAGCCTCTGATTACACTATAGGTAGTATGTTATCTCAAGAAAATGAAAATGGTGTAGAAAGAGCTATATTTTATTTAAGTAGAGTGTTGAATGATGCCGAAACACGGTATAGTGCAATAGAAAAATTATGTTTAGCGCTCTACTTTTCTTGTACAAAACTTAAACATTATATGAAAAGTTTTCATGTTTTGGTTTTGTCGAAGTCTGACATTATTAAATACATGCTATCCAAGCCAATTATACATGGTAGGGTTGGCAAGTGGACATTGGCGTTAACTGAATTTTCACTTCAATATGTACCATTGAAAGCCGTCAAAGGCCAAGTGGTAGCCGACTTTTTGGCGGATCACCCATGTGTAGACATGGCTTTATCCGTTAATTTGGTCGGCTTAAGGCCTTGGACGATGTATTTTGATGGATCGTCGCATAAAAAAGGGGCAGGAGTTGGAATCTTACTCATATCCCCTGATGGAATTCCCACGGAATTCATGTTTAACCTTAAATATCAATGTTCGAATAATGAGGCTGAGTACGAGGCTATCTTAATTGGCCTTGAAATATTAATTTTCTTAAAGGCCAAAAATGTGGCCATAAAGGGAGATTCTCAGTTAGTCATTAAACAATTGGTTGACGAATATAAATGGCTAAGTCCAAAGTTGGCTAAGTATCGCAATATGGCACAGAAAATGATGCGCCAATTTGACGATGTCTCAATCGAACATATATACCGGTTTCATAATCAAAAGGCCAATCATTTGGCCCAAATCGCATCTAGATACCGTATATCGAAGAAGACTTTGGATAATGCAACACGGATTGAAGAGCTGTTATACCCCCTCATGAAAGAGAAGTAATGGTAAACGCATTGGCATCCGACGACGATTGGAGGAAACCCATAGCCGACTACTTGGCGAATCCATCTCCCAATGTTGAACGGAAGATGAGGTTAAGGGCCACCAAGTTCACGTTACTAGGCGGTGATCTATATCACAAGTCGGTCGACGATAATTTGGAGGTATGCCTTGACAAAGAAGACGCTTTCATAGCTTTGGCAGAAGTCCATGAAGGGATATGTGGAGCGCACCAAGCAGGGGAAAAGATGAAATGGATACTCAGAAGACAAAGGGTTTTTTGGCCCACACTAATATCAGATTGCATGAATTTTGCAAAGTCGTGTGAAGAATGCCAAAAACTTTGCTACATTCAGAATGTCCCAGCAAGAGAATTACATTCGATCATCAAGCCATGGCCTTTTAGAGGATGGGCATTAGACGTTATTGGAGAAATTGTCCCTCATTCTTCAAAAGGCCATTCAAGGATATCAGTGGGTGTTGATTATTTTACCAAATGGGTAGAAGCGATACCTTTGGTGAAGGTCGAACAAGAGCTAGTGATCGATTTTATTGAAGACCATATCGTTTGTCGATTTGGAATTCCCGAGACCATAACTACATATTAAGCATCTATTTTCTTGGGAAGCAAATTAAAGGGATATTTGGCATCAAGAAGAATCAAGCTACTAACTTCAACACCTTACTATGCACAAGCCAATGGACAAGCGGAAGCAGCCAACAAGTGGATTATCAACATCATCAAGAAGCAAATTAAAAGTAAACCACAAAATTGGCATGAAGCATTGACACCGGCGTTATGGGCTATTCGGAATTCTCCAAATGAAGCAACGGGTACAACTCCTTATATGTTAACATACGGCCATGAGGCCATGTTACCAGTTGAAATCAACTTGGAATCAATACGATTTCAAAGGCAACATGAAATGCCTACGAATGACTATTGGAATTCCATGTTCGACGAACTGAATGAGGTGCATGACGAAAGACTATTGGCGTTAGAAAATATTATGCGACAAAATGAAAAAAATGCTAGTTATTACGACGCCAAAGTTAAGTTCAAGTCATTTTTACCAAATGAATTAGTATGGAAAGTAATCTTACCTATCGATAAGTGGTCTAACGAATACGGTAAGTGGTCACCAAAGTGGGAAGGACCATTTAAAGTAGTAAAGGCTTTTTCGGGCAACGCATACGAATTAGTCGAAGTCGAGTCGGGGAAAAAGATTAAAGCAATTAACGGCAAGTATTTGAAAAGATATAAGCTGACAATGACGGAAATAAAAATGCATTGAATTGCAGAATCCATACGACAGAAGCAAAATACAAGAAGCAAATAGAACAAAGGATAAACAAAAATTTCATCCGAAAAGATTGCCAAAAGAACGCCATTCCCTGGCGAAAGCATCTCGATGTCGGAGTCCAGCCTTGTATTCTTGCAAATGAGTAGCCAAAGCATCTGTAATCTGCTGATAGGGCGCCACCAAGGCATCAACCTTGGCAGCCAGTTCTTGTCGGTTGACTTTGACAGCTTCCATGTATTGGGTCAAGTCCAGTTGATCTTGCTCCCAACGCGCTAATTCTTCTTTCAGTTCCCTAATCCTGACTCCATTCTCTTCTAATCGCCGGAGTGTATCATCGACCTTGGAAGAACAGTCTGCATCCTCTCGCTCCGAATCCATAAATTCAGCCTCCATTTTGCTTTGATTTGTTTTTTACATCTTCATAGGCTTTGATGTCATTCAAAATTTTTGGACTTTCAGTGGTCCAATTACTCACAAATCTCTACAAACCGGTCAATTTGGATTCGACATCTTCCTGAATAGGATGCTGCAAAAGCGAAGTAATGGTGGAAGACAAGAGCTCAAGAGTCGTGTAGTCGTCCAATAATTGATCAAAAGGCCGACAACAGATGTTCTTCAAGGTCACCATCAACTGATCTGCGACCGGTTCGGCGTCTCTCAAGGGAGAATTCATGGCTGCTTCAACGGATCGTGCTTTAGCCATTAATTCTCGAAGAGCAACGAAGGCAGTGGAAGGGGAAGCTTGAACCGAAGGGGCCATGACATTGGGTGGAGGTGTGCAAGAAGGAATCTCAACGGTGGGAACGGCGGCGGAACTAGATGCACAAGGGATTGCCAAGCTGTCGTCAAAACCTTCAAGTTGGACTGAATTGTTGGGGATCTAAGAAAAAACAAAAAGAAGAATACGGTAAGGATCCTTTAATGTTGCATAAGGGGTGAGTGAGTAAATTCGCAAATACCTCAAATGAAGGGCCACATGCAGTAGTGGTCTCAGGACCCACGACAGCAACAGGGGAGTTCACAACATGAGTGTCAATATCAAGAGGCTCAGTGTCGACAGCACCTTGGTTAGAGCCTTGAGCAACAACTTCAACTGCAGCCGAAGAAGAAGTATCATCAAGACACCTTTGCATAGAAGCCTCAATAGAGTGCAGCCTGTCGTTTTGGTCAAAAGCAACGTCAACATGAGGTTCGTCCGAAGACAAGTCATCAATAATCACTTGACGACGGACTGAACGCCTCTGCAGTTGGAAGCTGGTGTCTTCGACAATGTCCTCTTCATCAAATGGATTAAGTGTTGGAGTCGGAAGAAATTCACCAGCATGAGGGTCGTGACGGGAAACGTCGACAAACAGATCGGTCGCATTATCATGTGCTCTTTGAGTGGTGACATGGGGAGACGGCTCTTGGATGACGATTCCTTTGGCTTTTGGACGAGGATGCGGTTGAGTTTTGGATGAAGGATTTGAAGAAGGACGGATCGGAGGAGCAGATGAAGCAGTAGACACTTGAAGCTTCGTGGAAAGAGGACGAACCAAAGAACTGCCAGTCCTTTCAGGATCAACTTGAGATTTATTTGACGGTTGTTCAGTTCGTCCCTTGTGTTGTCTCTTGGCTTCAATGAAATCATCAATAGCATTGGAGTGGCGCCGCTTCTTGTGTTTCTTAGGTGATGAAGGGTCACCACCTTTCTTTCTTGATGCATGGGCCTTAATTGCCGCATAATAATCAATAAAGTTCGGCTTGGCCACTGCAAAGAAAACGACAAATGAGAAGGCCGAAAGGAAAAGAAGTTTAAAGAATAGAAAGGTTAAGTATTCTTACCAGTTTTGTCGGCCGCCAAATCTGTCGGAGTCCTCGCGCTCATCCTTTCAACAATAGTATCGTAGTTCACATGGTACGTGTTGAAGTAAGACTCCCACCAACGCACGAAACCCGGACTAGCCAAGAAACAAGGTGTGAAGCCGACAGGATTGAAACGGCTAAGAGAGGCAAGGTTTTTCGACACAAATCTATTAAGCACCGATTTCCAAGAAGATTTGTAGTCCATTAACTGGCCATGGTGGAATTCCTGCGACACTGATGCAAGCATGTGAGCAGGTAATCCTTGACAAAGGCCAAGTTGCCTCGACACACAATTGGGGTAATACAGAAAAACTTCTTTTTCCTCTTAGGCAGTAGAGTCGGGTAAACCACCAAATAGAATTCGTTGACTCAAATAATGTCCCCAAAGGACATCATTTAACTGCCTCTCTTCAGCATTAGAGCCAGGAAAAGGAAGGCGAAACCAGTCAGGCCCTACGGCTCTCTCAGCAAAAGGGGAAAACACGATATCCTCCGATGACATGGAGATGTTGGCAAAATTCTTCATAAAATGAAGAAAAGTGTTGGTACGAGACGGCAATGCAGGAACGTCATAATTTGCCGCCAAACAACCATAGTTGAACCGGAAACGGCAAACGCTATCATGTATAGAAACCAAGTGACGTTTCAGAATGACATTCAACCACAAGTGCAAAAGCCAAGTAGGGCCCCCGACATTGGTCACCAGTTGCTCATTGAATCTGATGGTGTCGGAGACGCTGCTTATTGTCGAATACAACTTCGCCAAAAGAAGTTGACTCAAGGCCACTTTTCTTTCTTCATGCAGAATCGTGGCTAAGGGCACCAAAGATTTATTGACTTGTCGAGATTTGGTTCAAAAGACGAAAGCACTAAGCCACACTGTCAGAAACTCGACATGCTCCTTGTCGCTAACTGTCGGGCTGCCCCTATAAGCATCTAGGCGTGCTTTGACATAGTTGCTGAAAGCATAAGACCCGCCACCGATGTGCACAACATCGTTAGGTTTACTTTCTACAGTCAAGAGTTCTCCATCGGGACGAAGACTAGTCAAAGAAGCAACGTCGAAGAGTGTGGGAGTCATCATGCCGTAACGAAAATGGAAACAGTTGGTTCGGCGACACCAGAAATAGCTTGCAGCACCGAAAAGACCATCGTCGTAATGAAGATTAGAAGTTGTTAAAATAAGAAGGTCTTTGAAACCGGCCCTCTTCCATGATTGATTCTTATGAGGACGAAGCCTATCAAACCACTCTGTAAACTTGGCGAATGGTTTCACATTCCGTAGAACCCTACGAGAATACTCTTTGTCGAAGTGGCAAGTGTATACGGGGTTAAGAGTGGCCACGGGACGGATCTCATCAGGATTGGAAAGGGGAAAGTTGACACTCAGGATAGGGTTTTGAGCCTCTGCTGGATGTAACATCCCTCAATTTCCTCGTATGGTTTTAAATTCTAAAAGAGAATTATTTTTAAGAAAAGTATTTTTTTCCAAGGGAATTTTCCTAAATTAACTCCTTCATTCGTGTTTTCAAAGTGACAAATGATTTTCAAGAAATGATTTTCATAAAGTAAAGTCATGAGTCTTGAAAATGGTGATTGATTTTCCTTGAATATATGCTTGATATTTTGAGTATGATTTCCATGTATGAGTAATTTCATTGCTTTCTATATATGTATGCACGGTTTTTATATGTATATATATATGCTCTTGATTATGTGAAATTTAATAAATATGATTAAGTATATGTGTGTGACGTGAATGAGTGGGTATGTGCATGAAAATATATATGTAAATGAATGTGCAAGTGCTAGGTGTGAAAATGGGTGAATACATGCATGAATATAGGTGTAGGTGTGTGTATGTGTCGTGTAAGGGTGTGTGAGTGAATTCATGAAAGTGATTAGGTGTAAGTGTGAGAGGAAGCCGTGTGTGCCGTGAGGGAGTGAGTGGAAGGCCTAGAATTTCCTAAGTTATGACTAAATGCACTAAGCCTAACTAAGTTCTTAACCAAACCAATTTCCCAACTAAAATCCCTAACTAAGCTTCAACCAAAGACCTAACTAGATGGAAAGGAGAACCGTAAGTCAACCCCCTAGTATGAACCCTAAACCTAATTGTTCCCCACTAAGTCTCCTTGAGATTTTGCTAAAGACCACCCATGCAAACTATGAGAAGGCCGAATTTACCCCTCTCCTTTGATGCTTGGCCGAATAACTTAAAGGCTAAAATAGGAATCCAACCATTTTTATATAAGACTTGCCTTAACCTTGTTGCACCCATTTTACTCTTCACTTTCTTCACTTCCTTCGTCCAACACCAACACCAACTACATGTTCTAAGAGTCCATCAAACTCTTAGACTAAAACTTAGAAAATAGAAAGAAAGAAGAAGGAGAAACCGTGAGCTAGGAAGGAGGAAAAGGAAGGAGATTAAGCCCAAGACTTAGGAGACCTTGAAGATCAAGAGCTTAGAAGTTTAGAAGACCCATTCTTCTTGGTATAGCCGAAGGCCCTAGAGTTTTAGAATTAGTTCTTGATCTTGTAATTTTATTTTCCATTCTTCCTTTGCATGTTTAATTTTATGCATTTATATGTAATTTTATTTCTAATCATGGACTTTTTAAAGACTTTGATTAATTTGTAATAAGTGTAAATTATGTTTAATGATTCGGTTGAAAATGTTTAGGTTAGATCTTGAGGTTTTATGATTGATCTTGATGTTTTCTTCCTAGATCCAAAGTTTTGTTTATGATCTAGATGAACTTGAAGAAAATCCTCTTGCATGTCTAATTTTGATGCTTAAAACCGTGGATCAATGAGTGTCTATGTCTTTATTTGCTAAATTCATGTTTGATCTAAACTTGTTTGATGATTTTTGGTTTTGCATGTTGCTTGAAAATGATTTTTTTAACCCTTGCATGTCACGGTTTTGATTTAATCTAGATGAAAGCTTCAATGTGTGTTTTGATCTTTGAATCTTGTGTAGACCTTGAATTGTTTTGAGTTTTGTAAATTTTGAATAAAAGTCTTTATATTTCTTTGTGTGTGTGCCTCGGTTTTGATCTCTCTCTCCCAATTAAAAAGATTTTTGTTTTCTATCTGTATTCTTGTGTTTGTTCTTATGACTTGGTATATTTGATTTAAGTATGCATGTTGGTTTTGAATGAAATGGTTATGTTTTCTTTCAATATGTGTTTCGGTTTTACCCCTTTTTCTTATTTAAAATGATTTTGTTTTAAGTGGTGCTAACATGTTCATTTTTATAACTTGATCTATATGATTTATATGCATGCATGTTAATTTTCAAGAAAAGATCATGATTCCCTTTGTGCATGTTTCGGTTTCTAGAAGAATTAGGAGAAATAAAATGACTTTACCCAAATTGAATTATGTTCTATGCTTCTATGAGATTCTTGATCTAAATTATATGTGCATGTTATATTCGGTCATGTTTAGATGAAACCCATGCTTTTATTTTTGAAAGAACTTGATGTGTGATTCTTGCATAATCTTTTATTCGGTTTGAGCTTAGGAAATGAATTAAAATTTGGTTATTTTCTTATGATTAAGCTTACGGTTTGTGCTAAGAATAAGGATGAATAATTGCATAATTTTGTATGTTTGATGATGCATGAATTTTGTTTTAAATTGTGTGAGGTGTTTCGGTCTAAACATGATAATTGATTAGGAATAAGTGTGGTGCTTGAATGACCTATATGTGTGCTCGGTTTGTATGCTTAAGTGTGCTTAGATAATGAAATGTTTTTGAAAGTGATTAAATTAAGTGTTTGCTGTTTGAGTTATGATTGATTAAGTGCTTATGTGATCGAAGTGTGTTGCTATCTGTGTGTGTGTGTATGCTTGGTTTTGAAATTTGTTGGGTTTGATTTATTTGAATTTGTGAAAGGAAGTTTGTGATTTATTTTGTGATAAAACTTGAAGTTTTCAAAGTATTAATATTGATTTAAAAAGTATTTGAAACTAAAGAGTTTTTACGATGTTTTGGATTTTTGCTAAGTTGATTTTGTGAAATCCTTCTTTTCTGCCCAAGTTGTTTTAAAGTCGTTTTTAAATGTTTTAAATTGAGTTCATGAGACTCAAAGTCTGTTTTCAAAGGAGGATTGATTTTATAAAAACCCGGATGTAAACCGGTGAATTTTTCGGTGTTTTCGAAAGTGGTTAAGGTGCTGTCCCAGACGGATCAGCCACCTAACCAATGGATTTAAATGTTTTATTTGATGTTTTCAAATGGTTTTGAAGTATTCAAAGAACTAAGAAGTGTTTGAGTGGTTTTGAGAAAATACTCATGTTTTCTAATAAGAAATGGAAAAGAAATTTCTTAAAGAAAAGTTTTAATGCAAATGTGTTTTAATTAATTCGGGGAAACGTTACAGACAAGGACTGAGACAATGGCAGCAAACAAGATCAGAGGAGACCGTGTTCATCAGACTGTTGGATCTCAGGTGAGAGAGTAGCTTTCCTAAGACACCGTGGTAGTAGGTGTCGTATTAAGACGTTCCGTATCAGCTCAAAGATCGGAACTAAGTGGTTCTGCGTCAGTAGTATAGTGGCGATTGTGTGCTTTGTGTGGCCACCTATACAAATGGGACAAAGACCACCTTTATGTGTGTGATGTATGATGATGTGTGTTTATGTTTGTTTGTTTATATATGTTGAATTAACTAATAATGATTAAGAAGATTAAAAATGTAAAAGACACAAGAAAAGATATAATCCCTTGTTTGGCCTAAGACCTTATGGAATAAGGCAGCCTTACTTTGATAAGACATTAAGATTGGAAATAATGATGAGAGGATTAAGTTGATGGTTGAGATGAGACAAAAGATGAGCGTGGGAAAGGATTTTGTGTTAACGATATGAATGAGCCAGAGCGAGGAAGGAATAAGGAGGTGATATTGAAAGTAAAACGTGATGAGGAGTGAGGTGGGAATCTTTTGGTTTTGTCTCCTGAATTGAGACTGGTCTGAGTTGAGCTTGCTCCTCCACTGGTTCTCAGGAAGGGAGGTGTGAATTGTGGGGTTTTATTTCTTGGATTGAGACTAGTCTGAGTTGAGCTTGCTCCTCCACTAGTTCTCAAGAAGAGAAAGTTTTTGAGAAAAGCTTTCGAAAAGGATTGTTTTGGAAAATGTTTCTATGAAAATGAGATTTTTGAAAATGAATTCTCAAAATGAAATTTTGAAAGGGATTCCCAGAAGTGAAAATTTTTGAAAAGGGTTTCGGATTTTGAGGAAAGGGTTCCCAAAATGAGAAAAATATGTTAAAGTAGATTTTCTGAAAGAGATGGTGAAAAGAGTTTTTTGAAAAGGATTTCAAAAAGAGATTGTATGAGGAGGTTGTTTGGAGAAGTGATTTGTGATGAGTTTCGAGTTATGAATATGATTCCGCTCTGTGCCAAGTTCGAGAATTGAAATGTGATGCAAAGTTAGCGGTCAGGACTCATTGAAGGGTTGTACGAAGGGTGAGCTGACCATTAGGTTAATAAAAGATAAAAGACCTTAAAAGACAGTAACAGCGAACGCGGTGAGGCATGAGATTTAACCCCAACCCGTAGTAGTGGAGAGGAAGATACTATGGGTATCTGCGGATACTCAGGTGGGGATTGCAGCAGGGGAGGACGATGACGGTGAAACGTCAAGAAGTCTAGAGTACTTTTCTAGGCAGGACAATTCCACAAGTGGCGCACTAACGTGGTGGGGACTGGGTCCAATGCCGTGGCACGTCCTGCATGATCAGCTAGAAATTGTACTGTCGCCCCTGGATGTAAATCTAGAACAGTGAGAGGAACTGGAGTGGGGCATTGTGTTTACCGATAAGAGCGCGCTTTGTTATATTGAGGCTGGGCCTCCTGGTCAGGGACCAATTGTGTGTGACAGCTGTCGTGCCCGCACGGTAAAGGTTCTGTACTCCTGTTTGCTTCCGACTAGAGGATGGATACCAAGGAGATGAAAACCTGAGACTTGAGTGCTAACTACGAACGGACACGTACCTCGATGATTCTTTAAATCCCCTTAATCATCGATGGTTATAATTGATAAGACTTAATAAGAAAAGAGTTCATAATTGGGAAAAGTAAGTTGAGAATGGCAAGTGTGAAAGAAGGAAGAGATGGATCCCTGGAGAAGGGAAAGGAAAGATTTGATAGTCTGGATGTGAGAATGAGAAAAGAATTGGAAATATAAGATATTGATAAAGATAATAATGAATTGTGGTGCTGTGCTTGAGTACTGCGTATGTCTGTTTGTATTGTGCGTGTGTGCTGTCTTAATATCATGCCTGCGGTAAATCCACAACGTCGACGACTTGTCGTTCGGTTCGCTAACTCTCTTCTGCTCATTGGCGTACTGGGGCCTCTGGTATTCCAATGTGCAGATGGAATATCGCATGGAGATTTCAACTTGGATGAGGCATGGATGTGGCTGGAAGCGTACCCCGGCTGGTTGGGTATGGGTTGGTGACTCGCAGATCGTGATCCCGGATCCAGAGCATCGGTTGTGCGGAGCTAACCTAGGACCTCTACTGGGACAAGTTCTGTTCGTGGGTACACGGACTATGAAGAGAAGTTGCGCTGCGAAATTCCGAAGACTCATCATGTTCCAACCAGGATGCAGTGGGTGCCCAAGTATGGGGGACCAACAGCAACCGCAATGGCGTCTTCTTCTGGAGTCAAGAAAGAACCAAAGGAAGATCAGGAGCTTCATCCCTTAGCATTCATTAGGCAGTGTCGTAAGTAGGGTATTTAGTTTAAGTGGTAGTAAGTATGTTGGTGTCAAGGATTAACTGAGTGAAGTACAGTCTCTGTAATGTTGCCCTACTTTTATTTTGTGAACTGGCCGACCCTTTTGTTTGACGAAACTATGAAATCGTTTTGGTAAGATGTGTGGAAGTAAGTTTTACGTAACGACCCGGTTTTCAGGAGAGTACGTAAACGTGCACCCACAACGTTTCGTTTTATTAAAAAAAAATGGCCTCATTTTTGGGCAACTTTTCAATTAAATAAAGATCATTTTCGGGAGGCGAAAATCGGGGTGTTACAGAAGTGGTATCAGAGCGATGTTAATCCTTGTGCTCATGCTTACGTGTCTTGCGTTCTTATTTGGTGTGTTGCTTGCTTGTTTGTGTTCATTCATGTGTGCTTGCTTGTGCAAGGTAGAGTGTGAGATTAGGTCCCTGTCTTTCTAAGGGTTAAGCCTTGGTTTATTTCTATTGCCGGTTGCGATAAATTAAGGACCCTGTCGGTTAAGATGGTATAGAAATGTAGATAGAGGCATAGAGGCCCGGAACCCAAAAGGAACCGAAATCCCATAACCACATAATGGTAAGAGTGGTATCTTTAGATTGTTACAGAGTGGTATCAGGAACGATATCATCAATAGATAAAACATAGGTGTATTGACCCAATACCCTTAAGAAAATAGGGTGTTACCCTTGAAACCTGTGTTTGATGAGTTGCCTCAACCTAGATAGTCAGCCTAGCTGGAATCCAAGTCTTTTTTTTCATGAACCTTTCCTGCTAGACCGTAGCCTGTCAACCATTTCCCTAGGATTTGTTAACCTGATTTGGAGAGTTATAAGTGTCATAGTTGTTAGGCTTGAATGACTAGGTGGTGGTTGCGAAGCACGGTATAGAACGATAGTGAGCCTAGTAGTGGGTTCGATCAAAGTTGGGGAGTCACAAGGAGGAGAGAAAATGTATATTGACCTTAGTCCGAGAGGGTAGTGAAGAAGGTTAGATTCCTTGTTCTATAGTTGGGTGTTAAAGTGGAGAAGTGATAGATGAAAAGCATTAGGATTAGAAGAAGAAGTATAGGGAAGAGTGGTTGCAGATAGGATAGTAAGCGCCTTAGGATGTAGAAAGTAATGCGGATTTTAGATTGAACCCGGTGTTTTTGGAGATGTGTGAATGTTTGTTTGTCTGGTTTTATCTTTGGGGTCTTGCCCAAGATTGTGCTAGCTGTGACGGCAATCGGTGGAAGGAACGACATCTATATCGGTCAGTCTGTGAGACTTAACCTGGTTCGACATGTAAAGAGTATGCTATGGAGGTTCTTCATCTGAGAGCGGCTCACGAGAAGCGTTGTGAAGACTTGCTGTGCCATTTGCCTAATCCACGACTTAATTTCTCGAGGACGAGAAATCTTTAAGTTGGGGAGACTGTAACATCCCTCAATTTCCTCGTATGGTTTTAAATTCTAAAAGAGAATTATTTTTAAGAAAAGTATTTTTTTCCAAGGGAATTTTCCTAAATTAACTCCTTCATTCGTGTTTTCAAAGTGACAAATGATTTTCAAGAAATGATTTTCATAAAGTAAAGTCATGAGTCTTGAAAATGGTGATTGATTTTCCTTGAATATATGCTTGATATTTTGAGTATGATTTCCATGTATGAGTAATTTCATTGCTTTCTATATATGTATGCACGGTTTTTATATGTATATATATATGCTCTTGATTATGTGAAATTTAATAAATGTGATTAAGTATATGTGTGTGACGTGAATGAGTGGGTATGTGCATGAAAATATATATGTAAATGAATGTGCAAGTGCTAGGTGTGAAAATGGGTGAATACATGCATGAATATAGGTGTAGGTGTGTGTATGTGTCGTGTAAGGGTGTGTGAGTGAATGCATGAAAGTGATTAGGTGTAAGTGTGTGAGGAAGCCGTGTGTGCCATGAGGGAGTGAGTGGAAGGCCTAGAATTTCCTAAGTTATGACTAAATGCACTAAACCTAACTAAGTTCTTAACCAAACCAATTTCCCAACTAAAATCCCTAACTAAGCTTCAACCAAAGACCTAACTAGATGGAAAGGAGAACCGTAAGTCAACCCCCTAGTATGAACCCTAAACCTAATTGTTCCCCACTAAGTCTCCTTGAGATTTTGCTAAAGACCACCCATGCAAACTATGAGAAGTCCGAATTTACCCCTCTCCTTTGATGCTTGGCCGAATAACTTAAAGGCTAAAATAGGAATCCAACCATTTTTATATAAGACTTGCCTTAACCTTGTTGCACCCATTTTACTCTTCACTTTCTTCACTTCCTTCGTCCAACACCAACTACATGTTCTAAGAGTCCATCAAACTGTTAGACTAAAACTTAGAAAATAGAAAGAAAGAAGAAGGATAAACCGTGAGCTAGGAAAGAGGAAAAGGAAGGAGATCAAGCCCAAGACTTAGGAGACCTTGAAGATCAAGAGCTTAGAAGTTTAGAAGACCCATTCTTCTTGGTATAGCCGAAGGCCCTAGAGTTTTAGAATTAGTTCTTGATCTTGTAATTTTATTTTCCATTCTTCCTTTGCATGTTTAATTTTATGCATTTATATGTAATTTTCTTTCTAATCATGGACTTTTTAAAGACTTTGATTAATTTGTAATAAGTGTAAATTATGTTTAATGATTCGGTTGAAAATGTTTAGGTTAGATCTTGAGGTTTTATGATTGATCTTGATGTTTTCTTCCTAGATCCAAAGTTTTGTTCATGATCTAGATGAACTTGAAGAAAATCCTCTTGCATGTCTAATTTTGATGCTTAAAACCGTGGATCAATGAGTGTCTATGTGTTTATTTGCTAAATTCATTGTAAGTTCCATGATGAATGTTTTGATAATGACAAAGTGTTTTGAACAAGTTATCATGTGATGATCAAGTTCAAGTTCAACAAGCAACAACAAGCATCAAGTGAAGAAGAGAGAACAAGCTCATGAAGACTTAAGTTTGAGTGTAATTGTTTTTGTTTTATCTTTTGCCTCTCAAGCTTCATAGGTTTTCATTTGGGTAGTTTGTTTAGAGAGTAGTGAATCTCATTCATAAGTCATGATTTAATCATAATTTGAGTTTTCACTTAACCTAGAATCAATAGGTGGCTTAAAGGTTTTAAAGGAAAGGTTGGTGTTTGAGAAAACAAGTTTTAATCAAGTGCAGTATCAATCTACTCGAGTATGAGTTTGTTTAATCGAGTACTACGCGAGTATGCTGCAATTTACTCGAGTAAACACTGCTGAACTGATTTTTAAAATACGATTTTCACTTCTCAAAATTAGTTTTCAAGTGCCATAACTTTTGGGTATTCTATAAAAACCTTTTCCTAACCTTTGTGATCATAACCCATCATTTTGATATTCATTTTTACAAAGAATCAAGCCACTCTATTTCTCTCTCAATTTCAAAGATCAAAGCTTTTCTATTTTCATATTCTTTGATCAAGAACCTTTGAATCTCTTGTGTGATTTGTCATAGCTATTGATTGAGATTCATTAGGATTGTTATGTGTATTCATTGAGTTGTAATCTTTGCAATAAGGCAAGCCACTACAACAAACAAGAAGCCTTGGTGTGTCGATTATCATCAAGCAACGTTCATTGAAGAAGAAGAAGTCTTGGTTGTGAATCAAGCAAGGAGAAGCCTTGATGTGTGGATTATCATCAAGCAATTGAAGACTTGTTGTGTCGATTATCAACAAGGGGTAGAGGTTAGATTAGAGAGAAGATCAATAGGATTACAAGGCAAGGGTGTCGGTTATCTCTTGTAGGCTAGCAAGAAGGAAGTCTTGTGAGGCAATCACTTGTAATTTGAGAACTCTAATTCCTCATAGTGAAGAATCTCTCTTGGTTGAAGAGGGGACTGGATGTAGCTTTCAAGCAGGTGAAAGTGAACCAGGATAAATCGCTGTGTCGTATCTCTAAACCCTTACTCTTTATATTCAAGTCATTTGATTGCGTTCTTGGTTGAAAACCTAGAAAGATTGATTTTCATAATTGATTGAATTGAATCTTTATTTGTTCAAATTGATAAAGGGAAAATCATTTTTATAACTAGGTTAATCAATAAGAATATAGGTGTTAATCATCTCCGTTGAATCTCTGATCTTTCATGTGAATTGATTGATTTGCGTATGCGAATGAAAACTTGATTTTTCTGGTTTCTGTCAGATATACTCGAGTAAACGAGTCTTTAATCGAGTACTACTCGAGTACTCTGAAATCTACTCGAGTAAACCTGAGAGTTTTTGGAAAAAAAATTTTGTTTTAATTGTTTCGATTTGTTTCGTTCGAAAATCTTTCAAGGTATCTTGTACACCTATTCAACCCCCCCTTCTAGGTGTATTCCTAGGGTTCATTTGTCTCTCCAACCACCAATTGCGGTTTCCTCATTCATGTTTGATCTAAACTTGTTTGATGATTTTTGGTTTTGCATGTTGCTTGAAAATGATTTTTTTAACCCTTGCATGTCACGGTTTTGATTTAATCTAGATGAAAGCTTCAATGTGTGTTTTGATCTTTGAATCTTGTGTAGACCTTGAATTGTTTTGAGTTTTGTAAATTTTGAATAAAAGTCTTTATATTTCTTTGTGTGTGTGCCTCGGTTTTGATCTCTCTCTCCCATTTAAAAAGATTTTTGTTTTCTATCTGTATTCTTGTGTTTGTTCTTAAGACTTGGTATATTTGATTTAAGTATGCATGTTGGTTTTGAATGAAATGGTTATGTTTTCTTTCAATATGTGTTTCGGTTTTACCCCTTTTTCTTATTTAAAATGATTTTGTTTTAAGTGGTGCTAACATGTTCATTTTTATAACTTGATCTATATGATTTATATGCATGCATGTTAATTTTCAAGAAAAGATCATGATTCCCTTTGTGCATGTTTCGGTTTCTAGAAGAATTAGGAGAAATAAAATGACTTTACCCAAATTGAATTATGTTCTATGCTTGTATGAGATTCTTGATCTAAATTATATGTGCATGTTATATTCGGTCATGTTTAGATGAAACCCATGCTTTTATTTTTGAAAGAACTTGATGTGTGATTCTTGCATAATCTTTGATTCGGTTTGAGCTTAGGAAATGAATTAAAATTTGGTTATTTTCTTATGATTAAGCTTACGATTTGTGCTAAGAATAAGGATGAATAATTGCATAATTTTGTATGTTTGATGATGCATGAATTTTGTTTTAAATTGTGTGAGGTGTTTCGGTCTAAACATGATAATTGATTAGGAATAAGTGTGGTGCTTGAATGACCTATATGTGTGCTCGGTTTGTATGCTTAAGTGTGCTTAGATAATGAAATGTTTTTGAAAGTGATTAAATTAAGTGTTTGATGTTTGAGTTATGATTGATTAAGTGCTTATGTGATCGAAGTGTGTTGCTATCTGTGTGTGTGTATGCTTGGTTTTGAAATTTGTTGGGTTTGATTTATTTGAATTTGTGAAAGGATGTTTGTGATTTATTTTGTGATAAAACTTGAAGTTTTCAAAGTATTAATATTGATTTAAAAAGTATTTGAAACTAAAGAGTTTTTACGATGTTTTGGATTTTTGCTAAGTTGATTTTGTGAAATCCTTCTTTTCTTCCCAAGTTGTTTTAAAGTCGTTTTTAAATGTTTTAAATTGAGTTCATGAGACTCAAAGTCTGTTTTCAAAGGAGGATTGATTTTATAAAAACCCGGATGTAAACCGGTGAATTTTTCGGTGTTTTCGAAAGTGGTTAAGGTGCTGTCCCAGACGGATCAGCCACCTAACCAATGGATTTAAATGTTTTATTTGATGTTTTCAAATGGTTTTGAAGTATTCAAAGAACTAAGAAGTGTTTGAGTGGTTTTGAGAAAATACTCATGTTTTCTAATAAGAAATGGAAAAGAAATTTCTTAAAGAAAAGTTTTAATGCAAATGTGTTTTAATTAATTCGGGGAAACGTTACAGACAAGGACTGAGACAATGGCAGCAAACAAGATCAGAGGAGACCGTGTTCATCAGACTGTTGGATCTCAGGTGAGAGAGTAGCTTTCCTAAGACACCGTGGTAGTAGGTGTCGTATTAAGACGTTCCGTATCAGCTCAAAGATCGGAACTAAGTGGTTCTGCGTCAGTAGTATAGTGGCGATTGTGTGCTTTGTGTGGCCACCTATACAAATGGGACAAAGACCACCTTTATGTGTGTGATGTATGATGATGTGTGTTTATGTTTGTTTGTTTATATATGTTGAATTAACTAATAATGATTAAGAAGATTAAAAATGTAAAAGACACAAGAAAAGATATAATCCCTTGTTTGGCCTAAGACCTTATGGAATAAGGCAGCCTTACTTTGATAAGACATTAAGACTGGAAATAATGATGAGAGGATTAAGTTGATGGTTGAGATGAGACAAAAGATGAGCGTGAGAAAGGATTTTGTGTTAACGATATGAATGAGCCAGAGCGAGGAAGGAATAAGGAGGTGATATTGAAAGTAAAACGTGATGAGGAGTGAGGTGGGAATCTATTGGTTTTGTCTCCTGAATTGAGACTGGTCTGAGTTGAGCTTGCTCCTCCACTGGTTCTCAGGAAGGGAGGTGTGAATTGTGGGGTTTTATTTCTTGGATTGAGACTAGTCTGAGTTGAGCTTGCTCCTCCACTAGTTCTCAAGAAGAGAAAGTTTTTGAGAAAAGCTTTCGAAAAGGATTGTTTTGGAAAATGTTTCTATGAAAATGAGATTTTTGAAAATGAATTCTCAAAATGAAATTTTGAAAGGGATTCCCAGAAGTGAAAATTTTTGAAAAGGGTTTCGGATTTTGAGGAAAGGGTTCCCAAAATGAGAAAAATATTTTAAAGTAGATTTTCTGAAAGAGATGGTGAAAAGAGTTTTTTGAAAAGGATTTCAAAAAGAGATTGTATGAGGAGGTTGTTTGGAGAAGTGATTTGTGATGAGTTTCGAGTTATGAATATGATTCCGCTCTGTGCCAAGTTCGAGAATTGAAATGTGATGCAAAGTTAGCGGTCAGGACTCATTGAAGGGTTGTACGAAGGGTGAGCTGACCATTAGGTTAATAAAAGATAAAAGACCTTAAAAGACAGTAACAGCGAACGCGGTGAGGCATGAGAGTTAACCCCAACCCGTAGTAGTGGAGAGGAAGATACTATGGGTATCTGCGGATACTCAGGTGGGGATTGCAGCAGGGGAGGACGATGACGGTGAAACGTCAAGAAGTCTAGAGTACTTTTCTAGGCAGGACAATTCCACAAGTGGCGCACTAACGTGGTGGGGACTGGGTCCAATGCCGTGGCACGTCCTGCATGATCAGCTAGAAATTGTACTGTCGCCCCCTGGATGTAAATCTAGAACAGTGAGAGGAACTGGAGTGGGGCATTGTGTTTACCGCTAAGAGCGCGCTTTGTTATAGTGAGGCTGGGCCTCCTGGTCAGGGACCAATTGTGTGTGACAGTTGTCGTGCCCGCACGGTAAAGGTTCTGTACTCCTGTTTGCTTCCGACTAGAGGATGGATACCGAGGAGATGAAAACCTGAGACTTGAGTGCTAACTACGAACGGACACGTACCTCGATGATTCTTTAAATCCCCTTAATCATCGATGGTTATAATTGATAAGACTTAATAAGAAAAGAGTTCATAATTGGGAAAAGTAAGTTGAGAATGGCAAGTGTGAAAGAAAGAAGAGATGGATCCATGGAGAAGGGAAAGGAAAGATTTGATAGTCTGGATGTGAGAATGAGAAAAGAATTGGAAATATAAGATATTGATAAAGATAATAATGAATTGTGGTGCTGTGCTTGAGTACTGCGTATGTCTGTTTGTATTGTGCGTGTGTGCTGTCTTAATATCATGCCTGCGGTAAATCCACAACGTCGACGACTTGTCGTTCGGTTCGCTAACTCTCTTCTGCTCATTAGCGTACTGGGGCCTCTGGTATTCCAATGTGCAGATGGCATATCGCATGGAGATTTCAACTTGGATGAGGCATGGATGTGGCTGGAAGCGTACCCCGACTGGTTGGGTATGGGTTGGTGACTCGCAGATCGTGATCCCGGATCCAGAGCATCGGTTGTGCGGAGCTAACCTAGGACCTCTACTGGGACAAGTTCTGTTCGTGGGTACACGGACTATGAAGAGAAGTTGCGCTGCGAAATTCCGAAGACTCATCCTGTTCCAACCAGGATGCAGTGGGTGCCCAAGTATGGGGGACCAACAGCAACCGCAATGGCGTCTTCTTCTGGAGTCAAGAAAGAACCAAAGGAAGATCAGGAGCTTCATCCCTTAGCATTCATTAGGCAGTGTCCTAAGTAGGGTATTTAGTTTAAGTGGTAGTAAGTATGTTGGTGTCAAGGATTAACTGAGTGAAGTACAGTCTCTGTAATGTTGCCCTACTTTTATTTTGTGAACTGGCCGACCCTTTTGTTTGACGAAACTATGAAATCGTTTTGGTAAGATGTGTGGAAGTAAGTTTTACGTAACGACCCGGTTTTCAGGAGAGTACGTAAACGTGCACCCACAACATTTCGTTTTATTAAAAAAAATGGCCTCATTTTTGGGCAACTTTTCAATTAAATAAAGATCATTTTCGGGAGGCGAAAATCGGGGTGTTACAGAAGTGGTATCAGAGCGATGTTAATCCTTGTGCTCATGCTTACGTGTCTTGCGTGCTTATTTGGTGTGTTGCTTGCTTGTTTGTGTTCATTCATGTGTGCTTGCTTGTGCAAGGTAGAGTGTGAGATTAGGTCCCTGTCTTTCTAAGGGGTAAGCCTTGGTTTATTTCTATTGCCGGTTGCGATAAATTAAGGACCCTGTCGGTTAAGATGGTATAGAAATGTAGATAGAGGCATAGAGGCCCGGAACCCAAAAGGAACCGAAATCCCATAACCACAGAATGGTAAGAGTGGTATCTTTAGATTGTTACAGAGTGGTATCAGGAACGATATCATCAATAGATAAAACATAGGTGTATTGACCCAATACCCTTAAGAAAATAGGGTGTTACCCTTGAAACCTGTGTTTGATGAGTTGCCTCAACCTAGATAGTCAGCCTAGCTGGAATCCAAGTCTTTTTTTTCATGAACCTTTCCTGCTAGACCGTAGCCTGTCAACCATTTCCCTAGGATTTGTTAACCTGATTTGGAGAGTTATAAGTGTCATAGTTGTTAGGCTTGAATGACTAGGTGGTGGTTGCGAAGCACGGTATAGAACGATAGTGAGCCTAGTAGTGGGTTCGATCAAAGTTGGGGAGTCACAAGGAGGAGAGAAAATGTATATTGACCTTAGTCCGAGAGGGTAGTGAAGAAGGTTAGATTCCTTGTTCTATAGTTGGGTGTTAAAGTGGAGAAGTGATAGATGAAAAGCATTAGGATTAGAAGAAGAAGTATAGGGAAGAGTGGTTGCAGATAGGATAGTAAGCGCCTTAGGATGTAGAAAGTAATGCGGATTTTAGATTGAACCCGGTGTTTTTGGAGATGTGTGAATGTTTGTTTGTCTGGTTTTATCTTTGGGGTCTTGCCCAAGATTGTGCTAGCTGTGACGGCAATCGGTGGAAGGAACGACATCTATATCGGTCAGTCTGTGAGACTTAACCTGGTTCGACATGTAAAGAGTATGCTATGGAGGTTCTTCATCTGAGAGCGGCTCACGAGAAGCGTTGTGAAGACTTGCTGTGCCATTTGCCTAATCCACGACTTAATTTCTCGAGGACGAGAAATATTTAAGTTGGGGAGACTGTAACATCCCTCAATTTCCTCGTATGGTTTTAAATTCTAAAAGAGAATTATTTTTAAGAAAAGTATTTTTTTCCAAGGGAATTTTCCTAAATTAACTCCTTCATTCGTGTTTTCAAAGTGACAAATGATTTTCAAGAAATGATTTTCATAAAGTAAAGTCATGAGTCTTGAAAATGGTGATTGATTTTCCTTGAATATATGCTTGATATTTTGAGTATGATTTCCATGTATGAGTAATTTCATTGCTTTCTATATATGTATGCACGGTTTTTATATGTATATATATATGCTCTTGATTATGTGAAATTTAATAAATGTGATTAAGTATATGTGTGTGACGTGAATGAGTGGGTATGTGCATGAAAATATATATGTAAATGAATGTGCAAGTGCTAGGTGTGAAAATGGGTGAATACATGCATGAATATAGGTGTAGGTGTGTGTATGTGTCGTGTAAGGGTGTGTGAGTGAATGCATGAAAGTGATTAGGTGTAAGTGTGTGAGGAAGCCGTGTGTGCCATGAGGGAGTGAGTGGAAGGCCTAGAATTTCCTAAGTTATGACTAAATGCACTAAACCTAACTAAGTTCTTAACCAAACCAATTTCCCAACTAAAATCCCTAACTAAGCTTCAACCAAAGACCTAACTAGATGGAAAGGAGAACCGTAAGTCAACCCCTTAGTATGAACCCTAAACCTAATTGTTCCCCACTAAGTCTCCTTGAGATTTTGCTAAAGACCACCCATGCAAACTATGAGAAGTCCGAATTTACCCCTCTCCTTTGATGCTTGGCCGAATAACTTAAAGGCTAAAATAGGAATCCAACCATTTTTATATAAGACTTGCCTTAACCTTGTTGCACCCATTTTACTCTTCACTTTCTTCACTTCCTTCGTCCAACACCAACACCAACTACATGTTCTAAGAGTCCATCAAACTGTTAGACTAAAACTTAGAAAATAGAAAGAAAGAAGAAGGATAAACCGTGAGCTAGGAAAGAGGAAAAGGAAGGAGATCAAGCCCAAGACTTAGGAGACCTTGAAGATCAAGAGCTTAGAAGTTTAGAAGACCCATTCTTCTTGGTATAGCCGAAGGCCCTAGAGTTTTAGAATTAGTTCTTGATCTTGTAATTTTATTTTCCATTCTTCCTTTGCATGTTTAATTTTATGCATTTATATGTAATTTTCTTTCTAATCATGGACTTTTTAAAGACTTTGATTAATTTGTAATAAGTGTAAATTATGTTTAATGATTCGGTTGAAAATGTTTAGGTTAGATCTTGAGATTTTATGATTGATCTTGATGTTTTCTTCCTAGATCCAAAGTTTTGTTTATGATCTAGATGAACTTGAAGAAAATCCTCTTGCATGTCTAATTTTGATGCTTAAAACCGTGGATCAATGAGTGTCTATGTGTTTATTTGCTAAATTCATTGTAAGTTCCATGATGAATGTTTTGATAATGACAAAGTGTTTTGAACAAGTTATCATGTGATGATCAAGTTCAAGTTCAACAAGCAACAACAAACATCAAGTGAAGAAGAGAGAACAAGCTCATGAAGACTTAAGTTTGAGTGTAATTGTTTTTGTTTTATCTTTTGCCTCTCAAGCTTCATAGGTTTTCATTTGGGTAGTTTGTTTAGAGAGTAGTGAATCTCATTCATAAGTCATGATTTAATCATAATTTGAGTTTTCACTTAACCTAGAATCAATAGGTGGCTTAAAGGTTTTAAAGGAAAGGTTGGTGTTTGAGAAAACAAGTTTTAATCAAGTGCAGTATCAATCTACTCGAGTATGAGTTTGTTTAATCGAGTACTACGCGAGTATGCTGCAATTTACTCGAGTAAACACTGCTGAACTGATTTTTAAAATACGATTTTCACTTCTCAAAATCAGTTTTCAAGTGCCATAACTTTTGGGTATTCTATAAAAACCTTTTCCTAACCTTTGTGATCATAACCCATCATTTTGATATTCATTTTTACAAAGAATCAAGCCACTCTATTTCTCTCTCAATTTCAAAGATCAAAGCTTTTCTATTTTCATATTCTTTGATCAAGAACCTTTGAATCTCTTGTGTGATTTGTCATAGCTATTGATTGAGATTCATTAGGATTGTTATGTGTATTCATTGAGTTGTAATCTTTGCAATAAGGCAAGCCACTACAACAAACAAGAAGCCTTGGTGTGTCGATTATCATCAAGCAACGTTCATTGAAGAAGAAGAAGTCTTGGTTGTGAATCAAGCAAGGAGAAGCCTTGATGTGTGGATTATCATCAAGCAATTGAAGACTTGTTGTGTCGATTATCAACAAGGGGTAGAGGTTAGATTAGAGAGAAGATCAATAGGATTACAAGGCAAGGGTGTCGGTTATCTCTTGTAGGCTAGCAAGAAGGAAGTCTTGTGAGGCAATCACTTGTAATTTGAGAACTCTAATTCCTCATAGTGAAGAATCTCTCTTGGTTGAAGAGGGGACTGGATGTAGCTTTCAAGCAGGTGAAAGTGAACCAGGATAAATCGCTGTGTCGTATCTCTAAACCCTTACTCTTTATATTCAAGTCATTTGATTGCGTTCTTGGTTGAAAACCTAGAAAGATTGATTTTCATAATTGATTGAATTGAATCTTTATTTGTTCAAATTGATAAAGGGAAAATCATTTTTATAACTAGGTTAATCAATAAGAATATAGGTGTTAATCATCTCCGTTGAATCTCTGATCTTTCATGTGAATTGATTGATTTTCGTATGCGAATGATAACTTGATTTTTCTGGTTTCTGTCAGATATACTCGAGTAAACGAGTCTTTAATCGAGTACTACTCGAGTACTCTGAAATCTACTCGAGTAAACCTGAGAGTTTTTGGAAAAAAAATTTTGTTTTAATTGTTTCGATTTGTTTCGTTCGAAAATCTTTCAAGGTATCTTGTACACCTATTCAACCCCCCCTTCTAGGTGTATTCCTAGGGTTCCTTTGTCTCTCCAACCACCAATTGCGGTTTCCTCATTCATGTTTGATCTAAACTTGTTTGATGATTTTTGGTTTTGCATGTTGCTTGAAAATGATTTTTTTAACCCTTGCATGTCACGGTTTTGATTAAATCTAGATGAAAGCTTCAATGTGTGTTTTGATCTTTGAATCTTGTGTAGACCTTGAATTGTTTTGAGTTTTGTAAATTTTGAATAAAAGTCTTTATATTTCTTTGTGTGTGTGCCTCGGTTTTGATCTCTCTCTCCCATTTAAAAAGATTTTTGTTTTCTATCTGTATTCTTGTGTTTGTTCTTATGACTTGGTATATTTGATTTAAGTATGCATGTTGGTTTTGAATGAAATGGTTATATTTTCTTTCAATATGTGTTTCGGTTTTACCCCTTTTTCTTATTTAAAATGATTTTGTTTTAAGTGGTGCTAACATGTTCATTTTTATAACTTGATCTATATGATTTATATGCATGCATGTTAATTTTCAAGAAAAGATCATGATTCCCTTTGTGCATGTTTCGGTTTCTAGAAGAATTAGGAGAAATAAAATGACTTTACCCAAATTGAATTATGTTCTATGCTTCTATGAGATTCTTGATCTAAATTATATGTGCATGTTATATTCGGTCATGTTTAGATGAAACCCATGCTTTTATTTTTGAAAGAACTTGATGTGTGATTCTTGCATAATCTTTGATTCGGTTTGAGCTTAGGAAATGAATTAAAATTTGGTTATTTTCTTATGATTAAGCTTACGATTTGTGCTAAGAATAAGGATGAATAATTGCATAATTTTGTATGTTTGATGATGCATGAATTTTGTTTTAAATTGTGTGAGGTGTTTCGGTCTAAACATGATAATTGATTAGGAATAAGTGTGGTGCTTGAATGACCTATATGTGTGCTCGGTTTGTATGCTTAAGTGTGCTTAGATAATGAAATGTTTTCGAAAGTGATTAAATTAAGTGTTTGATGTTTGAGTTATGATTGATTAAGTGCTTATGTGATCGAAGTGTGTTGCTATCTGTGTGTGTGTATGCTTGGTTTTGAAATTTGTTGGGTTTGATTTATTTGAATTTGTGAAAGGATGTTTGTGATTTATTTTGTGATAAAACTTGAAGTTTTCAAAGTATTAATATTGATTTAAAAAGTATTTGAAACTAAAGAGTTTTTACGATGTTTTAGATTTTTGCTAAGTTGATTTTGTGAAATCCTTCTTTTCTGCCCAAGTTGTTTTAAAGTCGTTTTTAAATGTTTTAAATTGAGTTCATGAGACTCAAAGTCTGTTTTCAAAGGAGGATTGATTTTATAAAAACCCGGATGTAAACCGGTGAATTTTTCGGTGTTTTCGAAAGTGGTTAAGGTGCTGTCCCAGACGGATCAGCCACCTAACCAATGGATTTAAATGTTTTATTTGATGTTTTCAAATGGTTTTGAAGTATTCAAAGAACTAAGAAGTGTTTGAGTGGTTTTGAGAAAATACTCATGTTTTCTAATAAGAAATGGAAAAGAAATTTCTTAAAGAAAAGTTTTAATGCAAATGTGTTTTAATTAATTCGGGGAAACGTTACAGACAAGGACTGAGACAATGGCAGCAAACAAGATCAGAGGAGACCGTGTTCATCAGACTGTTGGATCTCAGGTGAGAGAGTAGCTTTCCTAAGACACCGTGGTAGTAGGTGTCGTATTAAGACGTTCCGTATCAGCTCAAAGATCGGAACTAAGTGGTTCTGCGTCAGTAGTATAGTGGCGATTGTGTGCTTTGTGTGGCCACCTATACAAATGGGACAAAGACCACCTTTATGTGTGTGATGTATGATGATGTGTGTTTATGTTTGTTTGTTTATATATGTTGAATTAACTAATAATGATTAAGAAGATTAAAAATGTAAAAGACACAAGAAAAGATATAATCCCTTGTTTGGCCTAAGACCTTATGGAATAAGGCAGCCTTACTTTGATAAGACATTAAGATTGGAAATAATGATGAGAGGATTAAGTTGATGGTTGAGATGAGACAAAAGATGAGTGTGGGAAAGGATTTTGTGTTAACGATATGAATGAGCCAGAGCGAGGAAGGAATAAGGAGGTGATATTGAAAGTAAAACGTGATGAGGAGTGAGGTGGGAATCTTTTGGTTTTGTCTCCTGAATTGAGACTGGTCTGAGTTGAGCTTGCTCCTCCACTGGTTCTCAGGAAGGGAGGTGTGAATTGTGGGGTTTTATTTCTTGGATTGAGACTAGTCTGAGTTGAGCTTGCTCCTCCACTAGTTCTCAAGAAGAGAAAGTTTTTGAGAAAAGCTTTCGAAAAGGATTGTTTTGGAAAATGTTTCTATGAAAATGAGATTTTTGAAAATGAATTCTCAAAATGAAATTTTGAAAGGGATTCCCAGAAGTGAAAATTTTTGAAAAGGGTTTCGGATTTTGAGGAAAGGGTTCCCAAAATGAGAAAAATCTTTTAAAGTAGATTTTCTGAAAGAGATGGTGAAAAGAGTTTTTTGAAAAGGATTTCAAAAAGAGATTGTATGAGGAGGTTGTTTGGAGAAGTGATTTGTGATGAGTTTCGAGTTATGAATATGATTCCGCTCTGTGCCAAGTTCGAGAATTGAAATGTGATGCAAAGTTAGCGGTCAGGACTCATTGAAGGGTTGTACGAAGGGTGAGCTGACCATTAGGTTAATAAAAGATAAAAGACCTTAAAAGACAGTAACAGCGAACGCGGTGAGGCATGAGAGTTAACCCCAACCCGTAGTAGTGGAGAGGAAGATACTATGGGTATCTGCGGATACTCAGGTGGGGATTGCAGCAGGGGAGGACGATGACGGTGAAACGTCAAGAAGTCTAGAGTACTTTTCTAGGCAGGACAATTCCACAAGTGGCGCACTAACGTGGTGGGAACTGGGTCCAATGCCGTGGCACGTCCTGCATGATCAGCTAGAAATTGTACTGTCGCCCCCTGGATGTAAATCTAGAACAGTGAGAGGAACTGGAGTGGGGCATTGTGTTTACCGCTAAGAGCGCGCTTTGTTATATTGAGGCTGGGCCTCCTGGTCAGGGACCAATTGTGTGTGACAGCTGTCGTGCCCGCACGGTAAAGGTTTTGTACTCCTGTTTGCTTCCGACTAGAGGATGGATACCGAGGAGATGAAAACCTGAGACTTGAGTGCTAACTATGAACGGACGCGTACCTCGATGATTCTTTAAATCCCCTTAATCATCGATGGTTATAATTGATAAGACTTAATAAGAAAAGAGTTCATAATTGGGAAAAGTAAGTTGAGAATGGCAAGTGTGAAAGAAAGAAGAGATGGATCCCTGGAGAAGGGAAAGGAAAGATTTGATAGTCTGGATGTGAGAATGAGAAAAGAATTGGAAATATAAGATATTGATAAAGATAATAATGAATTGTGGTGCTGTGCTTGAGTACTGCGTATGTCTGTTTGTATTGTGCGTGTGTGCTGTCTTAATATCATGCCTGTGGTAAATCCACAACGTTGACGACTTGTCGTTCGGTTCGCTAACTCTCTCCTGCTCATTGGCGTACTGGGGCCTCTGGTATTCCAATGTGCAGATGGAATATCGCATGGAGATTTCAACTTGGATGAGGCATGGATGTGGCTGGAAGCGTACCCCGGTTGGTTGGGTATGGGTTGGTGACTCGCAGATCGTGATCCCGGATCCAGAGCATCGGTTGTGCGGAGCTAACCTAGGACCTCTACTGGGACAAGTTTCTGTTCGTGGGTACACGGACTATGAAGAGAAGTTGCGCTGCGAAATTCCGAAGACTCATCCTGTTCCAACCAGGATGCAGTGGGTGCCCAAGTATGGGGGACCAACAGCAACCGCAATGGCGTCTTCTTCTGGAGTCAAGAAAGAACCAAAAAAAGATCAGGAGCTTCATCCCTTAGCGTTCATTAGGCAGTGTCGTAAGTAGGGTATTTAGTTTAAGTGGTAGTAAGTATGTTGGTGTCAAGGATTAACTGAGTGAAGTACAGTCTCTGTAATGTTGCCCTACTTTAATTTTGTGAACTGGCCGACCCTTTTGTTTGACGAAACTATGAAATCGTTTTGGTAAGATGTGTGGAAGTAAGTTTTACGTAACGACCCGGTTTTCAGGAGAGTACGTAAACGTGCACCCACAACGTTTCGTTTTATAAAAAAAATGGCCTCATTTTTGGGCAACTTTTCAATTAAATAAAGATCATTTTCGGGAGGCGAAAATCGGGGTGTTACACTAGAGTCATCAAGGGACCCAAGAAAGCAGGAGAATGATTGACGGGGTCACCATTGGCAGGGACGAAAGAAGTCGCAGGAATGATCAAACTACGCTCATGATATGGGACTTCCAAATCGATTTCAGGATCAAGAACTCCTTGGATCGCCATGTTGAAAGAAGGGTTTTTGGAAAGGAAAAAGGGGTTTCAAGTCAAAGGGTGCAGTAACAAGCAAGAAAAGATAAAAGGGGGATAATGATAAGCGATCAAGTTTAAATAAGAAGTGAAAAGACGTGTAAGACCAACGCAATGGTCCAATAAGAAACGTCAGTTCAAAAGGATAAACTCGCCGTTTCAGAATCCTAATGCTGAAAGGACAGTTCGTAAAGATACAATTTTTGGCATCCTCCGAAAAGACGCGTCACATACCAAAACTTGGGGGGCCTCTGTTAACGGAAAGTCGAAATCGACAAAAGGTGAGAATGTCGGATGTATAAGTGACGTCGACGGAAGTGTACTTAAACATTTTTGTTTAAAAGTGACTTCGAGGGAAGTGAACGTACAATCCGACAACGGGTAGATTTCGGCGAAAAGGATGTGTGTCGACAACATAAGTGATGTCGAGGGAGGTGTACTTAAGTGGCATGACTTAAAAGTGACTTCGAAGGACGTGAACGTGTGTCGACAGAAGGAAGAGGTGGAAACAAAAGGCCTGTGTCGAGGGAATATTGACGCAAGGAAAGAGGAGTCAGAAACGTCATGTCAGCATTGGGAACGGAAGAGCAATTATGAGGGCATTTAATGCTCCTTGTGGCTATAAAATCCTCATTTTTCACTGAGAAAAGCCACGAGTTACAATGAGAAAACTCAAAGAATGCCCTCATGAGTTCTGGAAAGAGGAAAAAAGATTCATATTCCACATGAACATGAGTTCACCAAAGACTAAACATGTGGGATTAAGGTGTTCGGGTGAGGACAGGGAAATGAAGGGATGTCCACCCTGAACACCTCCTTTATCCTCTTGAATAGCGAAAGGCTAAACATGTGGGATTACATAGAACTCATTTCTGATGCATCAGGTCATAGCAAAGAACTCCGAATTGGAGGAAGCAATGAACCTGATAAATAAGCATTTGAAAGGTCTTTGTAATCCCATAGGCCAAGGTTTGTATCCTGCTAGGATCGACTACGGCCGCCTTTCCTATTAAAGAGTTAAAGGAAATAAGTCCTTTAATGGCATTCTACTAGAAATGTCGGGGGCATGTTTTTTGATTGAATGCTGGTGAAACAGCGTTTATTTGAATTACATGTCACTGATATCAATCGAATGCGTATGAGGCCGACAGCAGGTCGAAAGTCTATTTCGACAAAAGACCTGTTTGTCGAAAGGAGCTTGATGTCGGCTGACATCTCAGAAACAAGATACGGGAGCACAACAACATCAATGCTTCGAGCAACAAAGAGACTTAGACAAGAGTCAAAGAGTTGCAGTCGAAGAAGAGTGCTAGTCGAAGGAATCTCAGCAAAGATGTCACCACGGGGTTCGACAGAAGTATCCACTAAGCCCAAACCACGACGTGGGTAGTTACATCGTGGGGGATAGCGTAGTGGGTAGTTAATAGATCGTGGGTTCTGCAGTTATGCAGAACGTGCAAGCATGCTTTGTAAATAGTTTTCGGATTCCTATACCTATAAATAGGAAGTCCTTAGGTTGTAATCGGGGTCGGTTGCTAGGTTGACACACATAGGCCAAAATCCTAAATGTCTCACCAGAGCAGACAAACGGAGAAACACCATTGTAAAGAACCTCAGCCTTCCACCCATTTAATTTCAATGCAATCTTTATTTTTTCATGCACTTTTAATTACATGCAATTTACTTTACTGCAAATTTTAATCGCTTTCCTTTTCGATTCCAAGTCATTTACTTTACTGCACCTTTTAAATTTCACGGCATCGTGTTCTTGGTGTCGGTTTTACTCTTACTCGCATTTATTTTTACGCTTTTCAAACCCAAATACCCAAAAATACCAAAAAGACGGTCAAGTTCCTTTTACAAGATTACCACATAACCTGTCGTTACCCACACCCCACACATCACCGTCAGTTCGGCAGGCGTCGGACGAAAAACACGCAAACAACTGTGTATGCTCTTCTTGTTCTTGTTAAAGTTCTACCCATTTGTGAAGAAAAGTCATGCCTTTTATAATAATCCCAGCATGCATGAGGTAGGAGAGAGAGTGAAAAATATCTTGGACACGTATGTCCTTTGCAACGGATATACTAGACAATTTTTGCACTGTTCAGAGATACGTTTGTCCTTTGTCCAGCTATTTCCACTTCTTTGTAACGTTCTGAATTTGTCTCTCTTGCATTACTGATTTGAATTTTCAATTTTGAAATATTAAGGATGGTGACAGATGGATGCTGAGAGATAAGGACAAAATTGCCAGCTATGCACAGTACTATAATGTCAGTACAAAGACGAAGAGGTGATTGCGGCGTACTGCTGAAGGATGAAGAAGATAAATAGTGATGTCGTGCTTGACAACTAGACGAAAGGAGTACTTCATGTGTCACTTACTATTATAAGTCATATTTATCTAATTCATGAAAATTAAAAAAAAAGTATTTATTACTTTTAAATTTATCAAAAAATATGTTGTCATTCCAAAGTTATCACTATTTAAAACTTTATAACTTTATTTATTTCTCTTTCTATTATAATTATTATCTTCTCATTTCTATGAAATTATGAGGAGTGTATTTGGAATAAACTCTTAAATGCTACCTGAATATTCTAAAATGATTTATAAAAAAGGACAAAAAAATCTACCAAAATGGTACAGTATGTAACACCCTCACTTTTAATTAGTTAATTTTAAGGTTTAATAAAATGGGTACTTGAAAATTTCGACGAAAATCCGGCAGAGTTTCCTTTGTTTTTCGGACTTTCCCAAAATTTCCTGTTTGTACCTGTTTAGACTAGAGTAATTTTAAAGCATAAAACATAATAATACTACAACCGGTTTAAATCCTAAAGCCCGATGAGTACAAGTTCAGGGCATATACTAATACATATTTTAAATTTCCAAAAATAACATTTATAAAAAAAAAAAAACTAGAGTCCGCTCATGACAACATTACACTCCACGTGGTGGAGTGTACTCCTGCTCGGCCTGCACTAGTGTAAGCTCCGCTTCTGCACCTGTAGGAAAAATAGCAAGAAGGGTAGCATTACACAAAACTTAGGAAATAATCTCTAAGAAGACATAGTAATTAAACTAGGCCTATGTTATTATTAACACACTACAAATATACCATTTTCATACATTCTTACACATTTATTTTATTTTAACGTCTTTTACTTTTCTAATTTATATTGTCGCATTTAGCTCAATTTACTAATCCCTTAATCTCACGTTTAACTTCATTCTTAGTTCACTGTTCATTGTAACTCGTTATTTCTTTTGTTCTCTTTGATCTTTTATCTATATGTAATCCACTACTTTTCCTTTCTTCAATTTATTACTCTTTATTTACCTTCTTCCCATTTTCTTTATTCCTTTGTCTTATAATTGACAGGTTCTACCGAACGCCTGTCGTTTTAGTCTTTTAATTGTTGACAGGTTCTACCGAACGCCTGCCGTTTTAGTCTTTTAATATCGACAGGTTCTAACGAACACCTGCCGTTTTAGTCTTTTAATATCGACAGGTTCTAACGAACGCCTGCCATTTTATTCTTTTAATATCGACAGTCTCTACCGAGCGCCTACCGTTTTAGTCCTTTAATGTTGACAGGTTCTACCGAACGCCTGCCGTTTTATTCATTTAGTGTCGACAGATTCTATCGAATGCCTGCCATTTTAGTTTTTTAATGTCGACAGGTTCTACCGAACGCCTGTCGTTTTATTCTTTCTTTTCTTTCTCCTCTTATTAAATCTTTTCTCTCTTTTCTCATTTAGCTCTTTTCCTTCTTTTCTCATTAAGTCTTCTTTTCTTCTACTTAACTTACTTGTTCTCTTTCTCAGTTTTAGTTTCTTGGTTCTCTTTCTTTCTTTCTTACATATTTATCTATTATTTCTTTAGTTTCTATTACTTATTCTCTTCTCTCTTTCCATTCGTTAGTAGTTTATTAATATTTTCATATAATTGCCTAAGGGTTAACGAACTAGTCAAACATTCACAATAAACACGCATTTACAATCAATTCATTTTATTCCTTGCTTAATATCATTTGTTCTTACTTACCTCGCCTATTATCGTTCTAAATCCTTTAGTATTATTTTCATTGTCATTTATTCATGCACTCATCACATACACCAACATACCCTTTTCATCCCTTAATTTGTAATACTTATTAATTTTCGGAATCCTAATTTCATTTCAAAGTCCAATCCCCACATACACTTCAAACCTATCATCATTCAAACATGCAAGTGGTTCCATTGTCCTCATTTTCTTACTACACCTATTATTAACATTTATATTTTAATTCTTCACATTACAAGAATCATCATACGACGCATATAATCACAACCTTCGAGTGAGTTCATTTTCTATAACTTCATTCATAATTCATTATTATCATTTCTACCTACATACTAATTCATGCTTCACCTAGTGGGTCATATTCTTTATTTTCATTATTAACATATTGTCAACCTGAACTACCCTATTGTTTATTCTCATAACTAATCTTTTTATTCCTAATCATTACTATATACAACCTAGAAATTACGTCCTAAATAGAGGTAATACGACCCTCTTACCTGGGAGTCCTGACAATAGAAACAATGTCGCCTACACGTCCGCACCTTACTCGAGGATCAGGGTCAACAATAACGTGTTGGATCTAAATAGGACATACATTAAAACTAATTAAAACATTAAAAGTGTGTGTGTATATATATATATATATATATAATCAACTAAATTCATTTTTTTTTTGTCAAAATAATAAATATATATCATTGTACAATAAATACATATACTTTTCCTAAACATCTCTTTATTTGAAAATATAGGGATAATAAAAATATTAACGGATCGTAAAATAAATTAGGTAGATGGATAGAGGGAGTTGAGGAGGTTATATACCTAAGAAGAATTTGAGATTGGACGGTTGAATCTTAAGTTATTGGATCGGGAAATAATGAAAAACGAAAGTTCTTCTTGTTCTGCGACGATGCCCTCTGTCTCTCGCCAAATCTCTCTCTTTTTCTTTCTTGCTTCCACGTCTTGGGGTTGGGGTGACTTTCTTTTATTCTTAATTTTGGTTTGGGGTGGGCTACGGGCTGGGCTGGATAGATTTAGGAAAGTATATATATTTTAAGAATGTGCTCTCATTTGTGGATCAATGTATGTAAGTATTTTGGATTATAACTAAAAGTTGGATGATACTGAAAATAAAATACGTTTAGCTATAACAATATTGTATTTTGAATTATTCAAAACTGATTGAAAAATAATAAAGTTACCGGTCTCTCCGGATAGCTATTGCGTAAGAAAATTTATCGAAATTCAAAAGTAAATATATTTTCTAAATCTTGATATTAAACTTGATAATATATAATACTTAAAATTTTGAAGTAAAAGACTATTATATATAATTTAAACCGATAATATATTAAACCAGTCCAGAAGCTAAAACTAAAACAGCCTCCGAACACTATGAAAATTTATAGGGACTCTCAAAATATTAAGTTAAACATATTTTTCTGAAGAAACTATTTATAAAAATGCCTCTAAGCTTGCCACTTGAGCTCCCTGTCAAAATATTAATTAAACTAAATAAAAGTACTACTTTATTTTTGGAAAACGTATGATAACAAATTTATATTTATTTTGACTAGAAAACATATTTCAAATATAATGATGAAATCAGAATTTTATTCCGAGACTCAAATCTTGAAAACATCATATTAAATCATTTAATTAATTTGCTAGAGGTATTAGAAATAACGGGATGTTACACTGTATAATAAGGAACGGAGAGATGGAGTATATCACAAAGATTATAAAATGTGATTATATTTTTTGCAATTAAATATTAATAAATTTTTAACCTTGATTTTAAGAGTCTATATTAAGAGAATAATTTTTAGGGTAAAGTATCAATTTAGAATGTTTTTCAGTGGACAAACTTAATTTTTAAAATTTACAAATACATAGTAAATATTTCAAAATTTTCGAATGTATCAAGGTCCTTCAAATTTTTCGTCCGCATCAATTTAGTCCTTATTCCTTAAAATATGAGAGACCAAATTAGTATGTAAGAAAATTTTGAGACACCAAATTGATAATTCTGAAAATAAAGAGACCAAATATGTATTTATAAATTTTCAGAAACAAAGTTGATACATTAATAAAACATCAAGGACTACATTTTTACTTCATCCTTATTTTTATTGAAAAACTAAATACAAAAGTCTTTTATTATTTCAGAACATCATATCTAAATAAAAATTACCTTTTTATAAGTTCTTGTCCTTAACCCAAAGAGTTGAATTTTTAAAAAATTCTAAATAAATTCTAATTGGTGAAAAATCTAATTTAATGCATTTATATTAATTAACCAATTAGTTATTTGATATTTGACTCTATTATATAATTAAATATATTATATAAATCAATTAAAGATATTTATTTTTTCTTATTTTATTTATTCTTTATTTATTAATAAAAAATAATATATTTACAAAATTATCAATAAAGATTAAGAATTTAAAATTGTAATATTAAAATAATTTTTAAAATTTTAGAAAATATAAATACCTTCTTTGATTTACATTATATAGTTAAATATAACCTGTAACATCTCTAAATTTAATCCCTAGTCTAATTATAAGTTTTATCGAATTAAATAATTGTTTCTTGAAATCAATTACTCGGGTGTTGGGTATTTTCATAAAATACATTATGTAAACTACGAAAGCACATTTAATTATATTTTAAAGTGAACTCTTTTAATGAAAAATTATCATATTAAAATAATGCTAAACATTTTAAATACTTTACTTAACTTTTATATATTCAACAATGAATTATGTTTAGCGTTTTTAAATATTTGACTCTAGAACATTCTTAAAAATATATTTGCTTATTTGATTTGATGACTAAGTTTTATTTTTTAGATGCTCATAAAAATAATATTGATTTCTAATTACTATAATTAATAAATAAATACAAAAGTATTTAAAAAAAAAAAAGAAAATGTGTGTGCTGTGTGTGCAAGGGGTAAAACCCTATTTCTTTCTTTTACTCGAAGGGGAGCCGCCACCTGTCACAATCTTTTCTTTAATCAAAAATATAGTCTCTATTGGTAACTATATAATATACATATGGACTTGTTCTCAATGGAGAAGTAATGAAAATTCTTTTATTACTATACATATGATGAAAATAACTTGTGATAGAATGAGTTGGGTTTTCATTACTAAATTATTAAAACTTCCCAATACTCGCCCTTTGAATTTTCCTTGTTCGAATCAAAACATATAATTATCAGAGTAAGCGGAATTTGAATAAAATAGTGACATTGATTTGATAATCCACATTCCATGTCATTTATAAAAAGATATATATATTGTTGGAAACCAACATGCGGCTCAAAATAAACTAGAGGGGGGGTGAATAGTATTTTGAAGCCTCAATACAAATATTTCGATTGCTAAAGAGAATGGATTTGAGAAAACAAATTTTCTAACAAAAATATACTGTCTTAATCGATTAACTTCAGTACTAATCGATTAATGCCGAAGCTAACTTTTGAACTAATCGATTAACTAAGTCGTTACTCGATTAATGCCGAAAGCTGCTTAAAAACTAATCGACTAATTATCAACTTAATCGATTAATACGCTTAAAATCTGACAGAAATTCAGTTTTAATCGGAATTCAATGGAGATTGCAATACAGTGATGCACCAACAAATGATGAATGAATGATTGAACAATACTAAGTAAATTTACCAAGCCAAATTAGGTTGATTAACAAGGAAATGAAAAACCCCAAAAATTTAACCTAATTAATTGTTCTTGGTTAAAGAAAGCTAGAAGAAAGAAAAACAAAAGAGACAAGATTTTATCCTGGTTCACTTTCACCCACTTGAAAGCTACATCCACTCCTCTCTATCAAAGATAGAGAGTTTCTACTAGATACTTCAAATGTTAGATTACAATGTTAATATGCAGCTCACTCTAAGCTCTCCTATCTTAACCCCTTACAAAGAGAGTACCAATCTCTTTGCTAATCTACCCAATTGAATCCGTATCTTGCCCTCTTGAATTTGTTGAAGGATGCTCTCCAACCAAATTCTTTCCACTTGCTTTGAGATGCTTCAAAGTCTTGAATTTGTGAATCTTCACTTGTTGTTGAAAGCTTGATTGATACAACCCCTTGTTGTGAATTGCTCCAACACAAAATACTAAAAACTAGAAAAACTTGAATCTCAATGAAAACTTAGAATATTGAATTGATTGTAAGTGAAGAAGATTGAAAGATGTTTGAATCTTGATAGGACAATTGGAAATAGTAATAGCTCTTTAAAGATTATTGAAAGTATGTTTCTCTATAGAAAATTTTGAAAGTGTGTGTAACCTTGACAAAGTAGAAAAGAAAAGCTTTTAAACAAAATATTATTTTTCTGTCACAACAGTAATTAATCGATTAACATATTACTCACTAATCGATTAACCTATGTTAACTCGTGCTAATCGATTAACATTTAAAACACTAATCGATTAACCCTTATTAACATAATCAGTGTTGTACAGTTATACGTGTTAATCGATTAACCTTATCAAGCTAATCGATTAACCACTGTAAAAAGTGATTAAAAACAAGCTTTTCAAAAATACTTTGATCAATACTTTAGTTAGAGCTATTTTTATCAAGATTAATCTTTCTTCACTAATAATCAAACAATATTAAAACCTATTATTGAGATTTCTAAAACTACCACCCACTCTCTCATGAAATGCAAAATTACATTGATTTACAAATAAACATAAACCTAAGAACTAATTCTCCAAGAGTGGTTTGATGCTTCAAATGTTGTTGAATATGTTGTTGCTTGTCTTGTAGTTTGTTAGCATCAAAACCTCATAACTCTACAAACTCCCCCTTTTTGATGATGACAAACCTTCTTTACAATGAAGCACTAAGTTTTTAAATACTCCCCCTAAATGTAACACACTTAGGAACAATATCTAAAAACTTAACCTACAAAGCACAACATCAACAAACATTTCTCCCCCTTTTGGCATCATTAAAAAGTAGTGAATATTGAAAATTGCCTTTGCCAAAAGTGAGGAGTAAGTACTAGACATTTGTATATATATATATATATATATGAATAAAACGATAAACATTGGCCATAACCGAGACCATAATATAAACCATACTAATGCATAATAGCATAAACCATACTAGTGCATAAGACATATAATAGCAGTTCATACAGCAAATGTCATAGCAGAAAACTATACTTCAGCAGCAAAACATATCCAGAAAATAAACTAAGGCCATACACAGACCCTAAGCAGTTCAACCATAGCAAAAGCAAACAGTCCAGCTATAAAACCAAGTACCAAGAACCATGAAAACGTCAGTAAAAGTCAGCATCAGAGAATACTAAAATGTGCAGCAAAAACCAGAAGTGAAAATAGCATAAAAACAGCGAAAATCAGCATAAAACCATCATGGACTAAGGGTTAGGAGGAGGATGGGTAAAAAGGCTTGAGAAATGATCCATAAGTCTTTGTTCCATGGCCCGATTCTGAATCTCAATTCTTTGTTCCATAGCATCAAATCTAGCATCAATATGCTCAATAAGAGAGTCATGAGCAGCCTGGGCATCAAAAGGTGCGTCCAAATTATCAAAGTCTATAAAATCTTCGACATTGACCCCTTGATCCATATCCATGGCATCGACAGCAGGAGGTGCAGCCGGTGCAGCTTGAGTAGCAGGAGGAGCAGGAGGAACTGGTTGGGCAGCTTGCTCTAGTGCTTTAATTTGGGATTTCCACAACCAGGACCTTGTAGGCTTATGAAAACCAATCCGCATATAATTGATATGATGTTTATTCAAGCACAATTTCCTTTCCGGATCTTTTTCACAAGGTTCACCATCAGGAATTGGAACTTCATAATGCCTAAGAAGCTTAGTCACATGCATCGGATATGGAAGATATTGAGTAGGTGCAGATTGTGCAGCTGTGAACATCCTAGCTAAGACTATCCTATACCAATTAATCTTGACATGTTTCTTAATTCCATAAAACAAGGCCAAGTCATCCTACTGGACTTGTGCATAATTTTGATTACCTTTTGGAATAAGACAGTAAGCTATGATATACAATAAAATCCTATCCTTAGCATGCAGCAAACTAACATTTTTAGTACCCTTATCCCAAGATTCACCAGGTCTAACAGCATCTTGAAACACAGTAGCATGATCTACTTCAAGTTCTACAGACTCATCATCACCAAAGAAAGTACCCTCATTTTCCAAACCAAATAAAAGTCTCAAATCATTAGGTTTAATCACAAAATGATGTCCCCTTACTTGACTTTGATACACATAATCAATTCTAGTAAAATTCTGATAAAATCGTCTAACCAGCCTAGGATAATAATGTGTATTGAATTCCAAAAATTTCTGAATATTCTGAGCAACTAGAAGATCATGGAAACCAAACCTTTCTTTCCTTAACCATGCGAAATTGATGTAACGGATGATTCCAAACTGCCTTTCATCAAACTTTGGCGCCCGTGAATCTCGCTCTGCCTGAGAAAACCAAGGATTATTTCTGTCCTTGTGTGCAGGACGCTTCTTGCGTGGAGGAGGAGTAGGATCAGAGGAGGAGGAGGCCATTTGTTAAGGAGAAAAGTTAGGGTTTCAAATTTCTAGGGTTAGGGTTTCTGGAAATTTGGGGGAAACCGATTTTTGTGGGTTAATGGGTGAAATTGATGATAGTTTTTGGTAGAAATGATGTTAGAAAGAAGAATTATGGAAGAAATTTGGTGAAAATTGAGTTACAAAAGCCCATGAATGTTGAAATGAGACTTTCGGTTGAGAGAAGAGAATAGAGAAGTCGGAGAAGAGAGAGAAAAGAAAGAAGAAAAATGAGCAACTGTGCAGAAAATAAGTTTTTATAATACCGCCTTAATCGATTAGCGAGAACCTTAATCGATTAATAAGGGCATTAATCGATTAAGACCGAAAGCATTTTTAGAATTAATCGAGTTAAAAGTTCGTTAATCGATTAAGTGCGAAAGAGGTTTAAAAATTAATCGAGTAAAAGGGCCATTAATCGATTAAAGCCGAAAGAGGTTTAAAATTTAATCGATTAATGACTGCTGTGAATGGATTAATATTGCACAGAACTCAAATTTTTGAAGTTTTGAAAAGTATTTTCATGCACACAAACACATATAAACACTTAGCATTTAGCACACACATTTATACAAGCAAACATATCATAGAAAAACACACACATAACTACTAATTTAGAATATTATGAAAGATTTTCAAATTACAACTACTCAAATTTCAAAGCATAATGAAATAGGCTCAAGGTGATTAACTAAAAATGACTTCAAATACAATTAGCTAATAGTTGATTCATAAAAAATGCCAAGTTCCCTTCTAATACGATAGAAAGTATCTCTTGGTAATGGTTTTGTAAAAATGTCAGCTAATTGATCTAAAGTTTGAACAAACTCAATAACACAATCACCTTTTTGAACATGATCTCTAAGAAAGTGATGCCTAATTTCAATATGTTTTGTCCTTGAGTATAATACCGGATTTTTAGTTAAATTGATTGCGGATGTATTGTCACATTTAATAGGAATTTTTGACAAGTTTAAACCAAAATCCGAGAGTTGTTGCTTCATCCAAAGGATTTGAGCACAACAACTTCCGGCCGCAATATATTCGGCTTCCGCGGTTGATAAAGCGACACAATTTTGCTTTTTTGAAAACCATGATACAAGTGAACTTCCAATTAAATGGCATGTTCCGCTTGTACTTTTTCTTTCAACTTTACAACCCGCAAAATCAGAATCCGAATATCCAATTAGTTTTAAAAGAGCATCTCTAGGATACCATAAACCGGTATTAGTTGTACCTTTCAAATATTTCGTAATCCTCTTAATAGCAGTTAGATGTGACTCTTTCGGATTGGCTTGAAAACGAGCACACATGCAGACACTAAACATAATATCAGGACGAGAAGCAGTTAAATATAATAAACTACCTATCATACCACGATATTTTGTTACCTCAACTGGTTTTCCGATTTCATCCTTGTCTAAGTAACATGTGATGCTCATTGGAGTAGAAGCTACCTTGCATGACTCCATGCCAAACCGTTTAAGAAGTTCTCTACAATACTTGCCTTGATGAATATAGATCCCATCATCAAGTTGCTTGATTTGTAGTCCAAGGAAGAAGGTGAGCTCTCCCATCATTGACATTTCAAACTCACTCTGCATAATTTCAGAAAATTTCTTGCACAATTTTTCATTAGTTGCACCAAAAATAATATCATCAACATATATTTGGACTAAAAGTATATCCTTATCGGATCTTTCAAAAAAAAGCGTATTGTCCACGACACCTCTTTTAAAACCCTTTTCAATTAAAAAATTGCTTAAGCGGTCATACCAAGCTCTAGGTGCTTGTTTAAGACCATACAAAGCCTTTTTCAATTTAAAAACATAGTCCGGGTGTTCAAAACTTTCAAATCCGGGAGGTTGTGAAACATACACTTCTTCTTGAATGTATCCGTTAAGAAATGCACTTTTAACGTCCATTTGATACAACTTAAAGTTCATGATAGATGCATAAGCGAGTAGAATTCTTATAGCTTCTAATCTAGCTACGGCGGCATACGTTTCATCATAGTCTATCCCTTCCTCTTGACTATAACCCTTAGCTACCAATCTAGCCTTATTCCTAACAATAATACCCGACTCATCTAGTTTATTCCTATAAACCCAACGAGTACCGATTTCAGGACGATCATCGGGTTTTGGCACAAGCTCCCAAACTTGGTTTCTTTCAAATTGATTTAATTCTTCTTGCATGGCCATAACCCAATGTTCATCTTGAAGTGCCTCACTAATATTCTTAGGCTCTATTTGTGAAACAAAAGAAACAAAATAACAAAAGTTGTTCAAAGTGCTTCGGGTTACCACCCCCTTAGCAATGTCACCTAAGATATTAGAGATCGGGTGATTTTTGTTCGTTTTCCAAGCAATTGGTAGTTTGGAATGTGGCTCTTGTGCTAAGTCCTTCTCCTGTGCATGCATTTCTCCATTCTCAACTTGATTCTCCACTATTTGTTGTTGCATTTGCTTGTCATGATCCAAAAATGTACCTACATTCTCATCATCACAAGAAACAACACACTCTCCTTTCGGAGATTCATCAAACACGACATGAATTGATTCTTCAACGGTTAAGGTTCTTTTATTAAAAATACGATAAGCCTTGCTATGAGTTGAATAACCAATGAAAATACCTTCGTCGGCTTTTGAATCAGATTTGTCGATCGGATTCTTACCGTTATTTAAAATAAACACCTTACACCCAAAGACATGAAAATAAGAGATATTTGGCTTTCGCCCTTTTAAAAGCTCATAAGGTGTTTTATTCAAATGCGGACGGATAAGAACCCTATTAATGACATAACAAGCGGTATTAACCGCATCAGCCCAAAAGTAAGAGGGAACCCTAGATTCCTTAAGCATAGAACGAGCAAGTTCCTCTAAAACTCTATTTTTCCTTTCTACAACTCCGTTTTGCTCCGGAGTCCTAGGGGCTGAAAATTGGTGATTTATACCAAACTTTTCACAAAACGCATCAAACTTTGAATTTTCAAACTCACCTCCGTGATCACTTCTAATAGACACTATTTTCAAACTTAATTGATTTTGGATGAGCTTGGCAAACTTTTTAAAACTTTTGTAAGTTTCACTTTTTGCGGATAAAAACAAAGTCCATGTGAATCGAGTAAAGTCATCTACTATAACAAATCCGAAGTAATTGCCACCTAAACTTCGAACTGGTGATGGGCCAAACAAATCCATGTGGATTAGCTCCAATGGCTTTGTTGTGCTTACCACATTTTTAGGTTTAAAAGTGCTTTTAACTTGCTTGCATTTTTGACATGAGTCACAAACGCTATCAAGTTTAAAATTAAGTTTAGGTAAACCAATCACTAAGTCTTTTCGTAAAAGTTTATTTAATTGATTCACATTGACATGTGCAATTCGTCGATGCCAAAGTCGAACTTCATCATCAAAAGATTTAAAACATGTTGAAAACAATGAAGTTATCTCATCCAAGTCAATTAAGTAAGTGTTATTAGAACGACGACCTACGAACTTAACACTATCATCTAAACAACTCTTAATAAAACAAAATTCCGAAGTAAAGGTCACATTGTTGCCCATATCACATAGTTGGCTTATACTAAGCAAATTGTGTTCTAAGACTTCTACTAATAGGACATTTTCAATGATAAGGTTAGATACGTTACCAATCTTACCCACTCCTAGAATTTTGCCTTTGTTGTTGTCGCCATATATCACATGACCACCACCTTTTGAAGTAAGTTCGATGAAGTGCGTTTTGTCTCCCGTCATATGCCTCGAACATCCACTATCCAAGTACCATCTACGCTCCTTTGTTCGAAGGCACATCTACAAAACAATGTCATTTACTTGACTTTGGTACCCAAGTTATCTTGGGTCCTTTGATGTTAGTTTGGGGTGTAGTCCCCTTCACAATCCATACATACTTTCCACTTGGTATACCAAATTTCTTAATATTGCATTTATTTGTAGTATGCCCAAAAATACCACAATAATGACAAGTTGGAGTTTTTGAAAAATCGATTTTAGAAAATGTACTAACTTTGCAATAATGTCGATTTTTGGGTTTGGTATAACCAAGTCCGGTTCTATTACTATTATCCCTTTGATTAGAAAGCAAATGATCCAAGCATGTGTCTCCTCTTGTGAGCCTTGCAATTCTATCATTCAAATTAAAAACTTCTTTTTCAAGAGATTTGCACTTATCACAAGATGAGATATCATTTGTTTTCAAATCACAATTGCATGTAGAATTTGCATAAATGAGTTCAAGGGTTTCATTTTGAAGCTTTAGCTCCTCTAGGGAGTTTTGTAATTCCAAAATTTTTTCTTGTTGCTTCAAAATGAAATTCTTTCTTTCAACATTAATTTTTGCTAGTTTCTTCAACTCTTTATGCATTTCTACATACACATTATAAAGTTCATTGAAGGAGGGAGAATTATAATTAGAACTAGCATCGGAAAGATAATCTACCTCATTTGTGTTATCACTTGATTTCATGTTTGAAGATGCTTCTTCATCTAACTTGGTCATCAAGCAAAGGTTAGCAAGCTCTTCATCTTCCGACGAACTAGTTGAAGATTGAATTTCCGGTTCATCCCACACTATATATGCCCTTTTTCCTTTAGATTGATTGGGCTTCCCTTTGTCACTTTCGGACTTCTTTGAGTTGGTTGGACAATTTGATCTATAATGGTCCGGCTTCCCACACCCATGACATATGATGTTGTCTTTATTGGTCTTGTTCCTTGGTTGAGCGTCCTTAGAGTCTCTTGATCTATTTCTATTGAAATTATTCTTCTTCTTAAGGAAACGTCCAAGTTTTTTGACCAACAACCCAAGTGTCTCATCATCGATATCCGAGTCGGAATCATCCACTAAAGAGAGTTCTTCATGTGCCTTTAGGGATTTTGAATTAGTTTTAAGAGCAATCCCTTTCTTCTTTTTATCGGCATCCTCATTCATGGATAATCTTCCTAGCTCCATTTCATGCTCTTGAAGCTTCCCGAATAGTGTTGCTAAATCCATCTCGTCAAGATCCTTAGACTCCATAATGGCCGTGACTTTAGGTTGTCATTCCCTGCTAAGACATCTCAAAACTTTATTAACAACTTCACCATTAGTTAATCTTTTTCCAAGAGCAGAAAGATGATTAATGATGTGAGTAAAGCGCTTTTGCATGTCGCATATGTTTTCATTTGGCAACATACGAAAGAGCTCGTACTCATGCATGAGAGTGTTAAGCCTAGCCCTTCTAACCTCATTCGTGCCCTCATGTGTGACTTGTAAAGTGTCCCACATTTGTTTTGCATCAGTGCATTGTGATACTCTAAAGAATTCGTCATAAGACAATGCCGAAGTGATGATACCACTTGTTGGAAACCAAACCTTTCTTTTTGTCATCATCATTCCAGCTTGACTTTGGTTTCAATGAGACAGTATCATTAACTTTTGTTTGAGGAATAAAAGGCCCATTCTCTATGGCATTCCAAATTTTCATATCAATAGCTTCTATAAAAATTTTCATTCGGACCTTCCAATAAGCGTAGCCCTCACCATTGAATAGTGGAGGACGATTAATGGAAGCTCCTTCATCACCAAAAGGATTAAAATTTGAGCCCATGATTTCCAAAATCGGATCTTTGCGAAAAAGCGTTTTAATGCTCGGATCTTTCGACCGAGCTCTGATACCACTTGTTGGAAACCAACAAGCGGCTCAAAATAAACTAGAGGGGGGGTGAATAGTATTTTGAAGCCTCAATACAAATATTTCGATTGCTAAAGAGAATGGATTTGAGAAAACAAATTTTCTAACAAAAATATACTGTCTTAATCGATTAACTTCAGTACTAATCGATTAATGCTGAAGCTAACTTTTGAACTAATCGATTAACTAAGTCGTTACTCGATTAATGCCGAAAGCTGCTTAAAAACTAATCAATTAATTATCAACTTAATCGATTAATACGCTTAAAATCTGACAGAAATTCAGTTTTAATCGGAATTCAATGGAGATTGCAATACAGTGATGCACCAACAAATGATGAATGAATGATTGAACAATACTAAGTAAATTTACCAAGCCAAATTAGGTTGATTAAAAAGGAAATGAAAAACCCCAAAAATTTAACCTAATTAATTGTTCTTGGTTAAAGAAAGCTAGAAGAAAGAAAAACAAAAGAGACAAGATTTTATCCTGGTTCACTTTCACCCACTTGAAAGCTACATCCACTCCTCTCTATCAAAGATAGAGAGTTTCTACTAGATACTTCAAATGTTAGATTACAATGTTAATATGCAGCTCACTCTAAGCTCTCCTATCTTAACCCCTTACAAAGAGAGTACCAATCTCTTTGCTAATCTACCCAATTGAATCCGTATCCTGCCCTCTTGAATTTGTTGAAGGATGCTCTCCAACCAAATTCTTTCCACTTGCTTTGAGATGCTTCAAAGTCTTGAATTTGTGAATCTTCACTTGTTGTTGAAAGCTTGATTGATACAACCCCTTGTTGTGAATTGCTCCAACACAAAATACTAAAAACTAGAAAAACTTGAATCTCAATGAAAACTTAGAATATTGAATTGATTGTAAGTGAAGAAGATTGAAAGATGTTTGAATCTTGATAGGACAATTGGAAATAGTAATAGCTCTTTAAAGATTATTGAAAGTATGTTTCTCTATAGAAAATTTTGAAAGTGTGTGTAACCTTGACAAAGTAGAAAAGAAAAGCTTTTAAACAAAATATTATTTTTCTGTCACAACAGTAATTAATCGATTAACGTATTACTCACTAATCGATTAACCTATGTTAACTCGTGCTAATCGATTAACATTTAAAACACTAAACGATTAACCCTTATTAACATAATCAGTGTTGTACAGTTATACGTGTTAATCGATTAACCTTATCAAGCTAATCGATTAACCACTGTAAAAAGTGATTAAAAACAAGCTTTTCAAAAATACTTTGATCAATACTTTAGTTAGAGCTATTTTTATCAAGATTAATCTTTCTTCACTAATAATCAAACAATATTAAAACCTATTATTGAGATTTCTAAAACTACCACCCACTCTCTCATGAAATGCAAAATTACATTGATTTACAAATAAACATAAACCTAAGAACTAATTCTCCAAGAGTGGTGTGATGCTTCAAATGTTGTTGAATATGTTGTTGCTTGTCTTGTAGTTTGTTAGCATCAAAACCTCATAACTCTACAAATATAACCATCCATACCATCATATAAAAGTACTAACATAAGTCAAGGTCAAAGTAGGGTAGCAGAAGTTTATAAAATACAAGTCCATGAAATGTAATCAAAAGGAAAGACCACCTCACTGAGATCTCTCAAAAATATACAATATATATAGAGCAAAATATAAAATCCCAGCAGTGGTCCGATGATCCTCCTCCATAGCATCAGTCTCCAGAATCTCCAGCAGCTGCTCCACATGTCCCACATCCTAACCATCTATACTATGCATCACCCGGTGGATCCCCAACTCCCCACTGGCTCCCAGTGGAGTGCTCGACTGGCTCACCCTCACTCTCAGCCTCCTCAGGGTCCTCCTCAACCTCGTCCGACTGAGTGGGTGCCCGACCACTGGGCACTGGGTCAGCTGAAGGTGTCCCATGAACCGGACTCATCGGACTAGGCATAGGAGTCTCCTCACGGATCACTCGGGAAGCAGAGGGGTGAGATCTAGTAGCAGATCTAAAGCGAAAGGAATGAATTCGACGAGCTGATCGAGTCGGGGGTGGTCCATGATAAGTATAAAAAGGGGGTACATGCAAAGTATAGATAATAGGGATGCGAAACCTACGAGGACAGACACGAGCCAGAGGGTTAGGGTGATATAGAGTCACCTCTACCTCACCCTCAAAAGTGGCTCTATGGTCCTCGTAGTACCACACTCCACTAGGGAGTGGGCGCAACTCGATGCAAGCTAGATAGCGATCCATCACCTACAATGGGCATAAGGGGTAAGCAATATAATTCACATAATCAAATAAGAGTAAATAGAACAAGTAACATCCACAAGTACCAAGTATTCAGATGCATAGACAAATGAGCAAGCATGGTTCATTTATAATAATTCCATTATTTATGTGTCATGATGCATGCTCCCCATTTCCATTGTTTATTGAACGTTCAATCCAGTAATTCGTATACATGACCAACATGTATTGTGAAACTGCTCGGATAGTGTGCACACAATGTCACCAAGACGTAACAGCATTCGCCAATGCTGCCCACATTACCAAAATGTGTCATCGAGCCAGTTATCACCGAATTAATTATCCATCTCCTTTCTCCATGCATGTATGCACATAAAATTTATCCATTAAGATTAACCAATAATCTTATTATGTGCAACCAATATCATTCCATCAGTGAATTACAATGTTGTTAATAATTCTCCCATTCTTTTATTGGAACACGATTTTTTTCCCATAAGCATAGTTGATTCAATTGGAAATACTTTAGGTATGTTAAGAAAATTACTTTTCTGTCCCTAGATAAAAGACTCGAGTGAACTTTCCTGGACTCGAGTGTTCCTTAGATTTTTCAAAAGTACTCGAGTGATTCATGAATACTCGAGTGTTCTTCGTTTTCCAGAAATTAATTTTCAGGTTTCATCAAAATACTCGAGTGTTCTTCATGAATACTCGAGTGTTCCTCAGATTTATCAAAATACTCGAGTGTTCTTCATGAGTACTCGAGTTTTCTTCATTTTCCAGAAATCCATATTCCAAATTTGGTCGAAACACTCGAGTATAATCCCCAATACTCGAGTATTTTCAGACAGATAGCACTGTAAATTGCATCTTAACATACCATTTCCAAATATAACCATTTCCAATTAAAACCAAGGATCAACAAAGCTTACATTACACATATTAAGCATGTTCCAATATAGAATTAACAACATATTACACTGATTCACAGAATAGCATCAATTATGCATAAAATCCATTTTTCCACAACTCAACATACCAAATCCAATTCTAAGCACATTTAGCAAGAGAACAACTTTGGTACAGCTTGTATGTAACATAATAAACTTGTCCAACACAAAATTTAAACACAGAGAGGCCTCCAAGCCTTGATCCTATTTCCAACTATGCCCATAGAGTCTTTTGTTGACTCTTAACCTAAATTCACATGATTTAAACTTATTCTAGTGAATTAATAGCTTCACCCTTACCTCTAGGTCATGAATCAACACAGGGATTGCAGAGAAATTGGCTGGAAATGCTAAACCCCAAAAATCCTTTGCATGCAACCATATGTGAGCAGGGTACCAAAACCAGAGGATTTAACATGCAAAATCGTTGTAAAAATTAGGGAAAGAAGTTAGGAGTTATTCTCTGCAACTTAAAGTAGAGGTAGGAACAAATTTGAGGTTTAGGGAGCTCATAAACTTACCAAAATCCTAGCTTCAAGTAAGCTCCAGACCTCAAGAACTTGGTTTGGCAGCAACTATCCCTCTTCTTTCGATCCTTGATTCTTCCTCCACACAGCCCCTCAACTCACGAATCTTATGTCTTTGTGAAGCTCGGAACGTGAGCTTCACAATGGTGTATCACACTCAATCTAACTCTCAACAACGATCGAATAATCAAAGCACGAAATTGGAAACCCTGAGTTGATGTCTCAAGATCAATTCGACCAAAATGGTCCATCTTCCTCAACCAAGAGCTTAAATAGCCATTCCCAGCGATCATGCAGCTCCCCACGAAGCTCATTAACGTGTCTTGGGTGTGTTTTCGTGTCAACGAAAGGAATCGACGAGTGTTGACTCATCAAACGCACTCACGAGTTCTCCACTGACTCGATTACTCGAGTGTTTCCAGGAATACTCGAGTATTTTTGCCAATTTTTCAAAAAAATATTTATTTTAATACCCTTCCCTCCAAGACTTTCCTAATATTGCTTCTAGGTCCTTCTTCAGGGATTAATATGTAAAAACTTTATTTTTATATATTATATTTTATCAAAATACTTTTCCACCTCATACAGGCACCAATACCAACACATAATTAATCTAAATTAATTATGAAATATATAATTATGATTAAAGAAAAATAATTATGAAATAACCTTTCATAATCAAAATTTTCATTACATCAGGGGATGAAAATTTGGGGTGTTACATTACTCCCCCACTTAATAGGAATTTCGTCCCCGAAATTCAACTTACAAAAATAACTCAGGATAATCCTTGTGCATTCGATACTCTAATTCCCAGGTTGACTCATACACATTTCCACTTTGCCATACGACTTTAACTAACGGAATCTCCTTTCCTCTAAGCTGTTTGGCCTTCTATCTTCAACTTTAACTGGGCCAGCCTTAAAGGTTAGGTTTTCTCGTAGGGTTAAGTCATCCGGACGAATCTGAAGGATCGTGGTTGGATCGTGCACAAACTTTTTCAATTGAGAAACATGAAAAACATTGTGCAGGTTGGCTAAAGATGGTGGGAGAGCTATTTGATAAGCTACCGGTCCTACTCACTTAAGGATTTGGTAGGGACCTATAAACTTAGGTGAAAGCTTCTGAGGTTTCAACGCTCTACTCACACCCTTCAGCGGTACAATCCTGAGAAACACATGGTCGCCTTCTGCAAACTCTAAAGGTCTCCTTCTTCGATCAGCATAACTTTTCTGACGACTATCAGCAGCCCTGATCTTTTCTTGAATCATTCTGATCTTTTCAGTTGTCTGTTGCACCACATCCGGACCAAGATGTAAATTCTCCCCCACTTGGAACCAACATAGTGGGGTTTGGCACTTTCTTCCATACAACGCCTCGAACGGTGCCATACCGATACTTGTATGATATCCATTGTTGTATGTGAATTCTGCGAGTGGTAAAATCTGATCCCAACTTCCTCGTTCTTCCCACACACAAGCTCGCAAAATATCTTCCAAAGTTTGAATGGTCCTTTCGGTCTGTCCATCTGTCTGAGGGTGATATGCTGAACTCATCCTAAGCCTCGTCCCCAGAGCTTGATGCAGGCTTGACCAGAATCTAGACATGAACCTCGGATCACGATCAGAAATAATACCAGATGGCACTCCATGCAATCGTACCACTTCCCGGAGGTAAAGTTAGGTAAGTTTTTCCAAAGAATAGCGCATATTCACCGAAATAAAATGCGCCGACTTAGTAAGACGATCCACAATTACCCATATTGCATCATGGTTTGCAACTTTCTTTGGCAATCCATTCACAAAATCCATGGAAATACTATCCCACTTCCATTGTGGAATATCCAGGGGTTGCAACATTCCTCCAGGTTTCTGGTGTTCCACCTTAACTTTTTGACAGATGAAACATGACGCTACATAATCCGCAACGTCCTTCTTAAGGCCCGACCACCAAAACATGCCTTTCAAATCCCGGTACATCTTAGTTGATCCCGGATGAATGCTCATCTAACTCTTGTGTGCCTCATCCAGAATTAACCTTCTAATCTCCGAATTCTTCGGTATGCAAATTCTTGTCTTGAAACGAAGAATTCCATCTGGTCCTTCTGAGAAATTTGGCTATTTTCCTCCTTTCATCAACTTCCTCTTTTCTATTAATTCTTCATCTTCCTGTTGCAATTCTCGAATTCGAGCCAAGAATTCACTAGAAATTTGCAACATACCCATCTTAATATGACTTGGTTCCACTTGCATCACTAAACTTAAATCCCGAAACTCTTCAATCAAAGTTGCTTCTTTAATCATCATGGAACTTGCATAAATAGCTTTACGGCTCAAAGCGTCTGCTACAACATTAGCCTTACCGGGATGGTAATGAAGCTCAAAGTCGTAGTCTTTTAAAAATTCCATCCACTGACGCTGCCTCATATTTAACTCCTTCTGTTCAAACAAATACTTCAAACTCTTGTGATCACTAAACACCCGGAACGTAGTGCCATAGAGATAATGCCTCCATATCTTTAGTGCAAAGACTATTGCAGCGAGTTCCAAATCATGTGTGGGATAATTCACCTCGTGAACTTTCAATTGACGAGATGCATACGCCACCACCTTTCCTTCTTGCATTAGAACACTCCCAAGCCCTTGTCCTGATGCATCGCAGTACACTTCATACTCCTTGTGAGGGTCAGGTAAGATTAACACTGGTGAGGATGTTAATCTTTCCTTAAGCATCAGAAAACTCGTCTCACACTTCTCATCCCATATGAATGGTTGATCTTTCCGAGTCAGCTTGGTGAGGGGTAGTGCAATCTTCGAAAATCCTTCAATGAATCTTCTATAGTAACCAGCCAGTCCTAAGAAACTTCGGACTTTAGTGACTGTCTTCGGTTGAACCCACTGCAGAACCGATTCAACTTTAGCTGGGTCAACTGCTATGCCACCGTCCGAAATCACATGCCCCAAAAACTGAACTTCCTTCAACCAAAACTAACAGTTAGAGATTTTGGCGTAGAGTTGCTTCTCCTTCAGAATCTTTAGTACTATCCGAAGATGTTCGGCATGTTCTTCCGGATTCTTAGAATATATCAGGATATCATCAATGAAAACTACCACGAATGAATCCAGATATGGTCTAAAAATCCGATTCATATAGTCCATGAAAATGGTTGGTGCATTTGTCAATCCGAACGGCATTACAACATATTCATAATGTCCGTATCGAGATCGGAATGCAGTCTTATGGATATCTTCCTCCTTGATTCTGATCTGATGATATCTAGATCTCAGATCAATCTTGGAAAACACTGAAGCTCCTCTTACTTGATCCATGAGATCATCAATCCTTGGCAAAGGATACTTGTTCTTTATGGTCACCTTATTCAACTGTCTATAATCTACACACATTCTAAGGCTTCCATCCTTCTTCTTGACAAAAAACACCGGAGCGCCCCATGGAGATACACTTGGTCTAATAAGCTGTTTCTGCAGCAGCTCCTCTATCTGTTTCTTCAATTCGACCATCTCGGGTGGTGCCATTCTATAAGGGGCAATAGAAATGGGACCAGTTCCTGGAATCAACTCGATTCCAAACTCAATCTCCCTCTTGGGTGGTAATCCCGACATTTCCTCAGGAAATACTTCAGGAAATTCTCGAACAATCGGAATCTCCTTCACAGACTTTTCTCCTTCCTCCGGTTCAACAGCAAAGACAAAGCAGAGATACTTCTCTGGAATCGATTCCTTGAATAAAATGGCCTTCTTATCACAGTCAATAACCACATGGTTACTAATCATCTAGTCCATGCCCAAAATCACATCCAATTGGGACAAAGGTAAGCAGATCAAATCTAACTGGGAGACTCGATCTAATACCTTAATTCTACAATTAAGGCACACCTTTGAAGCGATCACGGGAGAATTGGTAGGGGTTTCTACCCTAAGACTATAGGGTGATTCAGACACAGACAATTTCAAACGATTCACACATTCAAAGGAAACAAATGAATGAGTGGCTTCTGAATCGAATAAAATTTTGCAAGGTTGGTCATTGAGCAAATAAATACCTTGCATGAGTCCCGGAGTCTGATTCGCTTCAGCACCACTAAGAGTGAAAACTCGACCTTGGGTCACTGGCTTGTCTATAGATCCTCTTTGAGTGTCCTTAGGTGGTTCCTTGTAATCGCGAGAAAAATGACCAGGTTTCCTGCATTTAAAACATCCATTGTGAGACCAACAAAATCTTCCGAAGTGATGACGCTTGCACTTCTCACAATAAGGAGCATTATTGTAAGAGGTGTTTCGATCACCAAACACCTTGCCCTTTCCTCGATTCTTATGGGAATAAGGACCTTTGTGACGGTGATCCTGCCCTTTCCGCCTCTGCGGCCCATATCCCTGATGTTCCTTCTTTCCTTCCACATTTTGAACTGTTTCCGCCTTTTTATCATCCTCATACATTCTACACATATCAACCAGCGTAGGAAAACTTTGAATCTTTTGATAACTGAACACTTACTTTAATTGAGGTCTCAGTCCTCCTTCAAACTTGATACACTTACTTCTTTCATCAGGATTCATCTGATAGTAAGGAGAGTATTTCATCAATTCTTCAAATTTCGCAGCATATTCGCCCACACTCATGCTGCCTTGTTTGAGTTGTAGAAACTCCACCTCTTTCTTTCTCCTTAAGTCATCAGGAAAATACTTCTTGAGAAACACCTCCATGAATACTTCCCAAAGTTACCACTCTTCCTTCATGGGCCAGTAACTGGGCAGTATGATTCCACCAATGTTACGCTTCGCCTTCCAGCATGAAAACAACATAAACTATCCTCTGCGCGTCGGAGCATTCCAAAGTTCTAAAGATCTTGTCTATTTCCAAGATCCACTTATTAGCTTCTTCAGGTTTAAACCCACCAGCGAACTTCGAGGGATTGCAGCTCCTGAAATCCGACAAAGTTTTCGTTTCCGTAGCCGCTACACCCGCTGGAGGTGGATTAACGGATTGAGGTTGATGTTGTTGATGCTGATTCTGCTGCATATTCTCTAACACTGCTGTGATCATTTCCAGCATATCGTTCGTATGATTTCTATAACGCGATGCCATAGTGAGCCTGCACTATGGACCTAGGTCGTTAAAGATCTATCTAAACCATTGAAATCTATCTAGTTCTATTCTAAACAATCATTAATAGAACTCAAGCTATATGAAATAAATCAAATAGCTAAGAAACTTTACCCAGTTGTAGCATCTTCTGGTAGATCATGCTTGAGAGGATCAAGAATCAGGACCATTATGCTCTGATACCATAAAAGTGTCACAATCTTTTCTTTAATCAAAAATATAGTCTCTATTGGTAACTATATAATATACATATGGACTTGTTCTCAACGGAGAAGTAATGAAAATTCTTTTATTACTATACATATGATGAAAATAACTTGTGATAGAATGAGTTGGGTTTTCATTACTAAATTATTAAAACTTCCCAATACTCGCCCTTTGAATTTTCCTTGTTCGAATCAAAACACATAATTATCAGAGTAAGCGGAATTTGAATAAAATAGTGACCTTGATTTGATAATCCACATTCCATGTCATTTATAAAAAGATATATATATATATATATATATATATATAACCATCCATACCATCATATAAAAGTACTAACATAAGTCAAGGTCAAAGTAGGGTAGCAGAAGTTTACAAAATACAAGTCCATGAAATGTAATCAAAAGGAAAGACCACCTCACTGAGATCTCTCAAAAATATATACAATATATATAGAGAAAAATATAAAATCCCAGCAGTGGTCCGATGATCCTCCTCCATAGCATCAGTCTCCAGAATCTCCAGCAGCTGCTCCACATGTCCCACATCCTAACCATCTATACTATGCATCACCCGGTGGATCCCCAACTCCCCACTGGCTCCCTGTGGAGTGCTCGACTGGCTCGCCCTCACTCTCAGCCTCCTCAGGGTCCTCCTCAACCTCGTCCGACTGAGTGGGTGCCCGACCACTGGGCACTGGGTCAGCTGAAGGAGTCCCATAAACCGGACTCATCGGACTAGGCATAGGAGTCTCCTCACGGATCACTCGAGAAGCAGAGGGGTGAGATCTAGTAGCAGCTCTAAAGCGAAAGGAATGAAATCGACGAGCTGGTCGAGTCGGGGGTGGTCCATGATAAGTATAAAAAGGGGGTACATGCAAAGTATAGATAATAGGGATGCGAAACCTACGAGGACGGACACGAGCCAGAGGGTTAGGGTGATATAGAGTCACCTCTACCTCACCCTCAAAAGTGGCTCTATGGTCCTCGTAGTACCACACTCCACTAGGGAGTGGGCGCAACTCGATGCAAGCTAGATAGCGAGCCATCACCTACAATAGGCATAAGGGGTAAGCAATATAATTCACATAATCGAATAAGAGTAAATAGAACAAGTAACATCCACAAGTACCAAGTATTCAGATGCATAGACAAATGAGCAAGCATGGTTCATTTATAATAATTCCATTATTTATGTGTCATGATGCATGCTCCCCATTTCCATTATTTATTGAACATTCAATCCAGTAATTCGTATACATGACCAACATGTATTGTGAAACTGCTCGGATAGTGTGCAAACAATGTCACCAAGACGTAACAACATTCCCCAATGCTGCCCACATTACCAAAATGTGTCATCGAGCCAGTTATCACCGAATTAATTATCCATCTCCTTTCTCCATGCATGTATGCACATAAAATTTATCCATTAAAATTAACCAATATAATTAACTAAATTATTTCATTTTTCAGTACAGTCCCCAAAAAGTATTTATATTTAGAATGAGGGAGTAACTTATATCATGGGATCGAGGATTAGAATACTAGATAACGCAACACATTAACAACTACCGAGAATCTTCCAGCTATTGATCACATGCCTCCGGCGGCTCGTGAAACTAGAGGAGCAATAAAAAATTGAAATAATTTCACTTGTAGGACCGAAGAAAGTAATTACTTCCTCGGTTTTATATATAGTAATCCCTCCGGTTCTATATATAAGACATACTTAATCATATTCTTCGGACAAAGAAAAGTAGTTAGTTTTATGAATTCTATGAGAATATATTGTAACATTACAATTTTACCCTCTCAACTTTTCTTGAAAAACTCACACTCATTAATGAACAACAAAAAACACATAAATAGTCAAAGAATTTAATAAGGGCAAAAAAGAGAAAAACAATAAATGATGCATAGAAAATACAAAATGTCTTATATATAGGACCAAAGATTGCTTCTAGAATATGTCTTATATATAGGACCGGAGGGAGTATATTTTAAAGTTTATATATGAGTTTTAAAATATTATTAAATGATGTAAGGATTTATTGTATTTTGATTATAACGTCATTATATAGTAATCATTATTAAAGAGATAAAGATATTAAAAGTGAAAAAAGAATGTAATAAATATGAGTGTGTTTGGAAAAATAACATTAATTATGTATTTGGTTTATAAAAGAACAAGACTTATGAAACATGGTACAAATGCTAAAACAACACTACTTATGAAACGGAGAGAGTAAATACGACAATTCTCTTTCTAATCTATGTAAAGTTTAATCATATATTCTCTTCTTCCCTTGTTATAAGTTACTTTTACCTAATTCACACAGATTAAGAAAAGTAATTATTACTCTTAAATTTATCAAAAAAAAAATATGTTGTCATTCCAAAGTTATCCATATTTAAAACTTTACTAGAACTCTATTCATATCTCTCTCTGTTGTAATTATTACTTTATCATCCTCTATGTAATTATGAGGGGTATATTTGGAATAAACTCTTTAATATTACCTAGATATTCGAAAACGACTTATAAAAAGAGACAAGAAATTTACCAAAATGGTGCCCTATAATAAGGGATGAAGGGAGTATTTATCTGTCATATTTCAAACAAAATATATCCTTTAAGAAATTTAATCATTACTCAGATTTCCAATACATTAATTATGTTTTTTTTTTCCACTTTACCCTTTCTCTATCTATAATCATTAATTTTTATCCATTACTTACATAAATCAAGACATACTAGACAGGGGCAAACATGAAAAATAGCATTTATTACACTTTTGAAATCCTCAATACGACAGATAAAAAGATAAAAAATCTCTCCAAAAAAAGACAGATAATAAGGAACGAAGGGAGTATGAGTTAGATTTATTGACATCAAGTGTAGGTCTTGAACACTTATACATTCAAATACTCCATCTGTTTCATATATAGTATGTTTTAAAGTTATGCACGAGTTTTAAGAATTTGGTTAAATGATGTAAAAATTTGTTGTATTTTGACTATAATGCCCCTATATGATGAGAAAAGTATTGGGAGTGAAAAATACAGTGCAATAAATAAGGGTGTGTTTGGAAAAATAACATTAATTATGTATTAAATGTATAAAACAACTAGATTTATGAAACATAATACAAATGCTAAAACAACATTATATATGAAACGGAAAGAGTATCCTTTTATATATTATGAAATTAATCCGTCCAATTGTTGATGCTTTAGATTACCACCCTATTTTAAGTTTTTAACTCATACTCCCTCCGATCCTTATTATAGGGCATATTTAACCGAATTACACATGCCAAGGAAAGTGGTTGGTTTTACGAATTCTATGAGAATATATTATAACATTACAATTTTACCCCCTTAACTTTTCTTGAAAAATTCGCACTCATTAATGAGCAACAAAAAACACAGATAATCAAAGCATTTAATAAGGGCAAAAAAGATAAAAATCAATAAATGATGCATAAAAAATATAAAGTGACTTATAATTAGGACCAAGAAAACTTTCTAGAATGTGACCTATATATAAGATCGGAGGGAGTAATGTTTTGGAATATATGTAAATTTCCATTATAAAATTGTATACATACAAATCTTCAAATCATCTAAAATTTGATCAATATGATTATCATGATAATATCATATAAATCAACTCTTTGATCGATTAATTTCTTACTCCCTCCGTTCCTATTTATCTGTCATATTTCAAACAAAACACGTCCTTTAAGAAATCCAATCATTACTCAAATTTCCAATGCATTAATTATGTTTTTTCCTACTATACTCTTTCTCTCTTTATAATCATTAATTTTTCTCCACTACTTACATAAACCAAGACATATTAAATAGGGGCAAACATGAAAAATAACATTTATTACACTCTTGAAATCCTCAATACGACAGATAAAAAGAAACAAAAAATCTCTTCAAAATACGACAGATAAAAAGGAACGGAGGGAGTAATATATAAAGAATTATATGAAGATGTAAGTATTTATGACTAACACATGTATAAATTGATTAAAAATAAATTAAGTTAATTGAAAATTTTATTTTATACTTCCTCCGTTCCTTATTATTTGTCGTTTTTCGAAAAGATATTTTGTTTATTTTTATATGTCGTATTGAGCATTTCAAGAGAGTAATAAATGTTATTTTTCATGTTTGCTCCTATTTAATTAATATGACTTGATTTAAGTAAGTAGTGAAGAAAAATTAATGATCATAGAGGGATAAACGATATAGTGGAAAAAACATAATTAATGTATTGAAAATCTGAGTAATGACTAAATTTCTTAAAGGAAGTGTTTTGGGTTTGAAATATGACAGATAAATAGAAACGGATGGAGTAAATTTTTATCAATCCTCTCCCTCTAATCCTTATTATATGTCACATTTTAGAAGGTCTTTTTGTCCTAATTATAAGTCGCTTTATATTTGATATACATCATTTATTATTTTTTCTCTTTTTTGCCCTTACTATAAATGTTTTGACTATCTATATGTTTTTTGTTGTTCATTAATGAGTGTGAATTTTACGATAAAAGTTGAGAAGGTAAAATTGTAATATTGCAATATATTATCATATAATTCATAAAAGTAACTACTTTTCTTGGTATGTGTAATTTGGTTAAGTATGTTATATAATAATGATTAGGGGAGTATATGTTGGAGTATATTTTGACATATACTCCATTCGGCTTGAAATATAAGCAACAAAAAACACATTTCATTTGGTTTAAAATATAAGCAAAAGTAACTAATCTTCTTAAATTTTATTTCATTCTTAATGCTACTTTTCGAAAATATCCCTAGAAAATTGTTATATTATTTTTAATTTTTGTTTCATTCCCAATGCAAGTTTCCTAAAATACTTCTATTCTTTTATAAATGTGAGAAAATTAAATACATCAACTAACTTCCTTAATAAGTGTAAAATTAATTATTTTTGCTTATAGCTTGAATCGGAGGGTGTAAAATGTAATAAAAGGAATTTCTTAACTGCCCTTAAGGCTGAGGATAAAAACTCTAAAATAAATAATTTTTTTTGAAAAATTAAAACCTTAAATTTTTATTTTTTCAACGCATCAACTTCCAAGAAAAACCATCTATTTTTGAATACTTAAGAGAACCCGTAATAAAAATAGCACCGTAAAATATATGATATGTTTTCGCCACGTAAGGCATATATAACATCGGGCCCGGTTAAAGTACGAACTAGCTATTAGTTTGTATGGCTACTAATTGCAAATCTAATGGTGCATAAAAATCAAAATAAATATACGAATAAGATTAAAAATGTGTAATTTTCTTATATGAGATAGAGAGGGTATTTGAGACTTGCTCTTTTTTGTGCCATGCATGAGCAGCATATACAACAAAGTTGTATTTCGATCAGTTCTATGTATTAGTTCATTTTGAAGATTTTTTTTTTTAAAAAAAAATTTAGTCTTATTTTTAATTTTTAATGACATTAATTAATTTTTTTCACAAATATCTTGATGTGCTCAACATTTTTTAAAGTCTCAGTAATAACTATAGTGATAGTTTTCAAAAAGAATACTAAATATTTACACTTTCAATATCACTAATAATAGTAACTTTTTTAAAGATTATATTTTTTTAGTCAAAGAGACTTTCATATAAAACGGGATAGAGTATTTCTTTTTTACTTTGATGTGTACTTTTTCTGTTATTATTATAGGTTATATTTAATTACATTATAAAAATCAAGAATGATAGTTATATTTTTTTTTAAATTTTAAACAAGGTTCTTTAACATTACTTCCTTGGTTACTATTTATTAGTCTCTTTTTAGAGAAAACTATTTATTTGTCATATTTAAAAGTTCAATGTGTAATAAATGTTATTAAATAGGGTATTGATTTATGTAAATTGGGGAAAAAAATAATGATTACATAGAAAGAAAGGGTATGTTAGAGAAAAACATAATTAATTTATTAAAAATCAAAATAATCATTACATTTCTTAAATGATGTACTACTATATTTTTTAAAATAAGAAGATAAATACTCCTTTCAGTTCTATTTATAACACCACTTTGGGGTTTTTCTCTTCTACCAATTAAAGTAGTTAAATTTGTTAGTGGCATTGGAAATTTAAAAATTTGATATACTTTTTCAAAACTACCCTATAATTAATATTGAGACTCTAAAAAGTGTTGAGTTAATAAAGGTGTTTGTGGAAAAAAGTAATTAAATGCTATTGAAAATTGAAATGGAGTCTTATAAATAGGATTAAAATAAAAACTCCAAAAAAATCTTATATATAGGACCTCTGAAGGGAGTAGGAAGCAGTAAAGAAGTAATACTAAATTACCTTTTTAAAACTTCAAATAATATAACTATAAAAAAAAATTTAATTTCATAATGTAATTAAATATGACCTATAATGAATAACCGAAAGAATACACATCAAAGTATAACAGAAATACTCAATCCGGTTTTATATGTAAGCCTTTTTGATTAAAAATTACAATATTTAAAAAAGTTAATTAGTATTATTAGTGACATTGAAAATGTAAATATTTGGTATTTTTTTAAAAACTACCCTTATAATTATTATTGAAACTCTAAAAAATGTTGAGTAAATAAGGTTATTAATGAAAAAAATTAATATCATCGAAAACTAAACATGAGACTTTACATTAAAAATAAAAGAAAAATCTTTAAAATGAGTTTACATGTAAAATCGGACCAAATATACAACTTCAAGTTGTATTGTATATGCTGTTCATGCATCACGCAAAAGAAAGCGAATCTCAAATACACTCTCTATCTCATAAAAGAAAATTACATACTTTTAATCTTATCCGTATTTATATTTTGATTTTTATCTATTTATGTGCACCATTAGATTTGCAGTAAGTAGCCATATGAACTAATAGTCAGCTCGTATTTTAACCGTGCCCATATAACATCACTCCACAGGCTTTATTTTTCCATGAATGTAGATTTTCAGTACAATACATGGTGCCAAGTGGCAATACATGCTACCATGTAGCAATAACTCAGAGTGATGTTTATCAATCATTTTTTAGTTGGCGTTTGATTTGGTGCCAAATTTTGGCACCACCGGTGGTTCCATGTCTTTGAACCGTTGATGTGAGGAGAATACGAAATGGATGGTTGAGATGGGTGACCTGGTAACTTCTATACAGGTTTTTATACAGTGTACCTGTATTTGTTGGAAAAAAAAAATAGGAAATTCGGCAATGGGCTGGAGCATCCGGTTTTGGTTTGGGCCAAAGAGGCACAATTTTTTTTTTGTCTTTAACAAATCTATGGACCAAGTTTGTTATATGGCAATAAATTATAAAATAGTTACAAATATGAAAGTTTGAGCACGTGTGAATGGGCTAAAAAAAAGTTAAGGTAGAATTAGTGATTAAGTATGTTCCTGGTTTATATGCATGTCCAGTCCATTGATTTTGTAGTGTGGTGGTAATAATACGTCCTCCTTTCTATTTTGTCCCAATGTTTTATACTTCCTCCGTCCCTAAATAAAAGATCATTTTGTCTATTTTATTTTGTCTCTATTTATAAGACCATTTATCAATTTTCAATCAGTATTAATTATTTTTTTCCACAAATACCGTTATTTATTTAACTTTTTTTGGATTCCCAATAACATTAATAGAGATAATTTTGAAAATACATATAAAAAATTCACATTTCCAATATAATTAACTACTAACTTATTACACTTTCTTAATGGATGTGAATTCTTCCAAATGGGTCCTATAATTAGGGACGGAGAGAGCATGTATTATTTTTTTACAAAATCTAATACATAATTAATGTTATTTTTCCTAACACACCCCTATTTATTATACTCTCTTTTTCACTTCCAATATATTTGTCTCTCTCCAATAATGATTATATAGTGACATTATAGTCCAAATATACAAAATTCTAACATCATTTAAACTTTCATTCGATCATTTCGTTCACTCCTCGTTAATTATACTTTTATCATCTGTCTTATCTCTAAACCACTATACATTAATTAACAGACACACTTACTAGTAATTAAAATTAAATACTACTGTACTACAATTTTCAGTAAGGATTAAATAGGAGCATTTTGGACAAACTAAACATAATACTTATAATAATTAATACTTTCTTAATTTGTGTGCCAAAACCTACTAAAAGGCCAAACATATTGAAACAAAGGGAGTAACATATTTGTAGGGATAATGAATTCATTATCCATTATTCATGTGCATTACATTTATTTATGAGTCAATCATTATTCATTCGTGTATAATAAATAATGTGTTGATAATTTAAAAAACATTACACTTTAAATGTATACACTATTTTGTCATAAAGAAACAGGTTTTATGAATAATAATAGGGGTGTAACGGTCCGGTCCGGTCCGGTCTTTGACAGACATTGGAGACCGGATCAATCAAATTAACACGGTCCGGTCCGGTCCGGTCTTGATGTATTTTATGTATAAAGACCGGACCGGACCGCATCGGTCCAGACCATATCGGTCTGATCCGGTCCGATCTATTTAGACCATTAAATTAAATTTAAAATGCTGGAAATAAAAAGCCAGCAAAACCTAATTAAAAAAAACCTAATTGATACAAAGGACAAAATCAGACGGCGGCGGCGGCGAACCAGTGGCGGTGGCGGAGAGGAACGAGCAGAGAGAGAACAGAGGGAGAGCGAATCGAACGGATCGGAGGAGAGAGGGAGAGCGAATCGAACAGGGAGAGCGAATCGAATGGATAGGAGGAGAGAGGGAGAGCGAATCGAATGCAGGAGGAGGGAGAACCAGAAGTCGCGAGTGAACGGAGGGAGAACTGGAGGCGCGAGGCGCAATGAACGGAGGAGGAAGAACTGGAGGCGCAGTGAACGGAGGAACCGGAGGTCGCGAGTGAAGCAGGTGTCCAGAACGAAGCAGAAGTCCAGAACGGAGGGAAGAGAGAGAGAAGAGAAGAAGTCCAGAACGGAGGTCTGAGGGAGGAGGAGGGGAGAGAGGGAAGAGAGAGGGTTGTGTAACTTAAGATAAGATTAGGGAGAGAGGGTTGTGTAACTTAAGATAAGATTAGGGAGAGAAGGAAAGAGAGAGGCTGCCTTCATTGAAAGAAAAAAAAATTACCGGTAATTCCTTGCAAAATGATCCAGATATTACCTACAACAACAGGTAAATAGTATGTCATACGGCACCAAATTAAAATCGTTCCATTTTTTATAGTAGAACGAAGGTTATGTTCCACGACATGATAAGCTGTTGTAGAAAGGGCCTTATAGCATGGTCCTGAAAGTCAAGGCACCACATGTGGTGCCATTGACTGACCTTTGATCCCAGTCATGAAGCAGCAAGGACCCAGTTGCAATTACATATAACGGTAAAAATCTATTTGTTCCGGCTTTTTTTTAATTTTAATTAATCTAATATATTTAAAAAAAATCTGCTTTGAGTTTTCTGTGTTCTTTTTATGTACATGTTTTTGTTATTTGGATTTGAATTTTTTTATTATATTCTTCCTGATACAAGTAATGATCCAAACAAGTAAAATATAAAACAAAGGTGTTTCTACCATGTACCGGTTTTTGGTGCTCCGACTCTTTTTTTTTAATTTTAATAAATCTAATAAATTAAAAAAAAAATGCTTTTGGTTTTCTGGGTTCTTTTTATGTACATGTTTTTGTTATTTTGATTTGAATTTTTTTTATTACATACTACTTCCTAACACATGTAATGGTCCAAACAAATAAAATATAAAATAATGGTGCTTTTACCATGCACCGATTTTTGGTGCTCCGGCTCTTTTTTTATTTTTTTTTATTTTAATAAATCTAATATATTAAAAAAATATGATTTGGGTTTTCTGTGTTCTTTTTATGTACATGTTTTTGTTATTTGGATTTGAATTTTTTTATTATATTCTTCCTGACACAAGTAATAGTCCAAACAAGTAAAATATAAAACAAAGATGTTTCTACCATGTACCGGTTTTTGGTGCTCCGGCTCTTTTTTTTTATTTTTTTTAATTTTAATAAATCTAATATATTAAGTGGTGTGGGCTCCGTGAGCATTACTCAACAAGTACTACTTCTTTCTTCTTCTTTTTTTATGGAAGTACTGTTTCTATCATGCACCGGTTTTTGGTGCTCCGACTATTTTTTTTTATTTTTTTATTTTAATAAATCTAATATATTAAAAAAATTAGCTTTGGATTATCTGTGTTCTTTTTATGTACATGTTTTTAGTATTTGAATTTGAATTTTTTTATTACATGCTTCCTAACACATGCAATGGTCCAAACAAGTAAAATATAAAACAAGAATGCTTCTACCTTGTTTTATAATTAAGAATATTACATTAATTAACAACAATAATTAAGAATATTACATTAATCTATTATAAAAATTAATTATTGTACTAACAATCGAATTTTATACGTAAACTTCAAAACAAAAAATGTACTGCATCTTGCAAATATATGAACAAGACAAACGCAGTTGCATCTTGCAAAACGGAACGGAATGCAAAGTGAACTACTCCTCCAAGTTGCAGCTACCGCTTGGATGCAAAGTGAATAGAAAAACTCAGCCATTAGATAAATGCATCAACAAATAGATGGATAGGATTATGGGCATCACAGCTGGTGCCTTGACCTTGAGCACCATGCTATAACTTGCCGTTGTAAAAATATCCCAGAGAGTCCTTAGAGTGCCAATCCCTTTAGCAAACTTGAACGCACCAGTGCCACCCACAATTGGTAACTCTCTTCCATTTTCGAAAATATCGTTCCTCCCAAGGATGCTAAGCGTGCTACCTTTATAGTCACCTTCAGTAAAAACAAAGTTGACAAGCGTCACCATTCCACTGCCGCGAAGAGACGCCAAACCATATAGCTCTTGAGCTCTTATTTTAATCTTGGTTAACTTTAGTTCACAAACTATAATATGATTAGATCTCTATTTTAATACTTTGTTAGTTTATTGCGTATAACGGAAAATTATGTTTTCATAACGTTTTCAATCAAGGTTTAAATGATCGTTTTATTATCGCGCTTGATTCACTACAAGAAAACTCTTGATTAGCTATGGCATTTTGCTATGGAAATTTTCCATAGCTAATTTATAGCCAATTAATTAGGAATTTGCTACAAAATATATTTCCCAAGCTAAATTTAGAAGATTTAAAAAAATTATTTGTCCAAACAAATAACTACGAAATAGATACTAAATAGCTATGACAAATTTGTAGCAATATAAATTTTTATAGCTATTTTAATTTGCTAGGAAATTTTCCACAGCAAAAAAATTTATTTTGAAGTTAATTTTAGCTATTTTAAAATTATTTTTAGTTTTAACACTTATTATATTCTAAGCACATTCTTAACTTACTGATAAGTCTTATTACATTCTTAGCCTAAATCACACGTGCTTAACATCTGAGTAGCCAAAAATGAAACTTCACTGAGAAATGAGAAATGAAAAAATATTCCTCTTCCTCTTCGAGAAAGGCTTCGAGAAATAAGCAATATCCACGAGAAAGGTTTCGAGAATGGCTTCGCCGATCTAAACCTGCCTCTTTGATCAGCCTTCTCTACTCGCCTTCGTCTATCTCACCTTCGCCGATCTTCGATTCGAGCTTCACCTTCCTCTTCGCCGATCTTCGATTCGAGCTTCGTTCTTCGATTCGAGCTTTGTTGAGCTTCACCTTCCATTTTAGATCTCGATTCAGAGCTTCACCTTCAAGCTTCGGTCTCCATTTTCTTGGTTTGCTCCCTCGATTCTCTTTCCTATGTGTGAGATTACTAGGTTTTCAATTCATTTATTCTCTTTCCTCATTGTGAGATTATTAGGTTTTTGATTCATTTGTCCTCTTTCCTCAATAAAATAATCCCTAATTAGATTGTTTCTAGGTTTTTTGCTGCTGACTCTGTGAGTTTATTGCTCCTAATTATAATCCCTAATTAAAATCCCTATGGGCTTTATGAAAATCCCTAATTATACCTAACTTAATTTTTTTAGATTGATTCTAGGAAGCTCGCTATTTCGATAATTGTCACTGTAAGTGCATGTGACTATTTAGTGGTTTGTGTTATAGTGAGTTTATTAACAATACTGATGGTTAGTTCTAATTCTAATGTATGTTTTGAGAATAAGTGGTTTCCATTTCTCATTCTCCTTTTATGATTTGAGAGTAACTGGTATATGCCTGTTCTTGTGGTTGTTCTATTTGTATATATTTTCCCCTTGGTATATTTATTAATTTTGAAGTTTTTTTTCCTTCTCTTATTACTTTTGCAGAGAAGTTGCATTCAATTTATGGAGTATTGAGGATATCCCACTGCTGCTAATAACATCTATTTTCTGGTTTTACTACTAAATGCATTCCTGAATATAAGTATTTGGAGTACACTTATATGCAGATTAATAAAGTTACTTACTCTCTCCATTCTTATTTAGTTATCTATTTACAAAAAAGCACTCATCCTTTAGAAAATGCAATGACTATTCACTAATTACTATTTACTTTGAGGGCGGATGAAATTATTACTATTATATTATATTCGATCTGATCTGATCACGCTGTTCTGTTTTGTGTCATTTTTCAGGTTACGCAACAAGGAATATCTTCCGATTGTTGGGGTTGCCGATTTTAATAAATTGAGTGCTAGGCTCATTTTGGGTGCTGACAGGTTAATAATAATAGAACGTAGAAACACAATGTTGCTGAAATTAACTACTTTTTTTTTCTCTTTGCTGCAGTTGGTTTTGCTCGGTCTTTGATTTATTGCTTGTAAATATTCTTTCCTGCTCAGTATCTAATTGTTCATATGCTTACGTTTTTTTGGTTATAGCCCTGCTATTCAAGAGAACAGGGTTGCTACAGTTCAATGCTTGTCTGGTACTGGTTCACTGAGAGTTGGGGGTGAATTTTTGGCTAGACACTATCACCAAGTAAAATGCTTTCTCCTTAACTTTCTCCCTCTCAACTGATTATTGTTTAGTTCTAGTTTACAATTTTTGGCTGCTCTTTTCTTTTCAGAGGACTATATACTTGCCTCAGCCAACTTTTCTTGTGTCAATGATGATTTTGTTATTTTGTCTTGGTTTGCACTTTTTTTTTGTTCTCTTTGTATCTGTCAACTCCTTCGCACATGGTGGTATTAACTAATTACTATTTACTTTGTAGATATAAATGTACAAACAGTGTTAGATCATGTAGTATTTGGCTATAAGAACTTTGGTTTTCTTGCAGATATTTTCTTGCATTTGTATAATTTTGGATTTATGAAGGGTTTGCATAAATTGGACTAGTCATGGTGAGGATTGATGGGAGAATAGTGGTGTCCATGATGATGAAGACGTGGAGACTAGGAATCCATATGTGGATATGGTTATGGATGCTTATCAGATTTGTATATGGTACATCAATGGAAGGCCCGATTCCTGCCACTATATCTGACTTGACAACTTTAGAAGAATTGTGAGTAGTTATATCCTTTTTATCATTTATCATATTACTGAATTGCTGCATTTTTTTTGCATTTTACAATGGTTGGGGAATTCGATGTTCAAAAGAAGATCATTTTCATTTCACTGATGAAAACATTTATATATCAGGAGAATATCTGATTTGAACGCACCAACTACATTTCCTGATCTGAAGAATTTGAAAAGCTTGATTAGACTGTGAGTTGAAACCTTTCCTGCTACTTTGTGAATAACTATATAATCCATTTAGGCCTTTATCAAGTAATTTATTTGTGTGACTCAGGGAATTAAGAAATTGCTTTATCACTGGTCCTATTCCAGACTACATCGGTGAACTGACAAATTTAAAAACTTTGTAAGTTGCCTCAAGGGTATATTACTGACTGTATATGCTTCGCTTTCAAGTATATTTTTCTCTACCTTTTTTTTTAATGTGGTACAATATTCCTGTTTACTAATTTTAATGTTGTATATATAAGAAAGTTTTGTTCGCATGCTTTTTTTTTAGCAAACTTGAATTTCCTTCTTATTCTCTATTGTTAGGATTTGAATTATATGGTATGTGTGCCATACCATATACTTGTATTGCCATTACCCTTAAGCATTCATTAAACATGAAGTAATCAAAATTTAATTAAATGTTCTTTTAGAGATTTATCTTACAACAATTTTACAGAATCTTCAGCATCTAGTTGCTAGCAAGTGGATGTGTAAGTTTCGTTTTTTTTTCTCTCGAGAAATTATATACAAATTTCATGTCCATTTTTAAACACCCTTGTCGTCCTATTGGCAAAGGACGGAATAAATTCTTATAAGATTTAGAGCTTCATATTGCTGAGACATATGTGCTTGTCAATTGCAAAGAAGTAGAACCATATCTCAAGTAAGTTTGCTCCTTTACTCGTGAATTTGGTGGGATATTTTGTTCAACACTAATTATTCTACTCATTAGGCAATTCGAGGATTCACTAAAGGAAGCAAACCATGATTGAATAGTTATTGCATGTTTTCTTTTATGTCAATTTAGAGATGGTAAGATAATGCTAACTACTATGTTGATTTCAGGAGGCAAATTTGAAACATCCGGTTAAATTTAGAGTTGTCTATTCCCATGTCCACAAGAAGAAAGATGGGCAATATGTGTCTCAGCGCTCAAAGTGTTTCATCGTAAGTATTTTTTTTAAGTGTTTCATTTCTTGTTTTCATATACTGATCAACTTCTGCTAGATTTTATAGGCTAGTTATTAATTAATTATGAGCATCAAGAAAAAGAAGTGAACTTTGTACTGTTTGTTTTAGTTCATTTGATGCAAATAAAGATTAGGAAATATGAGAAGACTCTGTAGTGGATCTTATCAATCATGCATTTGTCTTTTAGCAGATTTTATGTTATGGATGTTTAGTGTAAACCAATGACATAATTCACAATTATATATTCACTACAGGTTGAGCTATTACTACTCTTTTTATTGTTGATCCTGTGAATGAAATTTTTGGATAAAGATGTCATTACCTGATACAGTATCTATTGATTTCAATGTCCTTAAGTAGTTATATACAAACAGGGTTGTTTTGTTCTTGAGCTTCTGCATATTAATGCTTTTGTTTGAATGAAACAATCTCTTTATGACATATATCTTGCTAGTCTATGTATGGTTGATACTGAAATACTGATTGGAAACAAATACTTTTAATTGTTGTTTCAGGATTCATATGATGCTAAAATGCAAGAGAAATATGGAGAAAACACTTCTTCTCATCCTATGGTTGATAAGGAGGTTTGGGCAGAAATGTCAGGTCCAAACAAGAAGGGACGATTCTTAGGGGGTCGCAGTTTGGATATTGGTGTTCATGGATCCATACCTTCTTCCTATGCAAATGTTATGGGGTCTTCTCACAAGGTTCAAGAAGATATAAAGGAAGCAGTGAATGCAGTGATAAGTACTTTTGTTCAGACACAATTGACTAGTGTTTTGCAAACACAATTGATGTCCATCTTGAAGCCCATCTTATCTAACATTCATGTCTCTCAAGCTAGAAATGTAGGGGAAGGTGAAGGAGCAGTTGAGGAGGAACATGCTGACGATGAAGATTGGCTTTATTAGTAATAGATTGAACTAGTGAATTTGAATTTAATTTGAATAAGTACACTTAGTTTTGTGTTCAATTGAACCAATGAAACTTGTTTTGAATTAGTAAATTTGGTTTGTGTTGGGTTGAAGGTTTTTAGAAGCTTTGATAACTTGTTTACTGGACAACATTCATATTAATTAATTCAACTATGATACTTTGTTGTTCCTTTTCATCTTTTTATTATTGCTTTTTTCTATTTTATATTATACGTGGATTAGTGAAATTATTTGTGTATGTATTAGCTATTAAATAGCTATGGAATTGCTAGAGCCATAAATTAGCTATAGATTTAGCGATGCATTAGCTATAGATTAGATATACAATGGATATGGATTAGCTATTGAATAGCTACAAAATCTAGCTATGGAGATAGCTATGAAAAATTTCTCCGACTAATTAGCTATGGAATTAATGAATTTTAGTAGCAAAATATAGCTATGGATTTAGATGTAGATTAGCTATGGAAATTTTTAAATAAGCTATAGATTAGCTATCAAAATTTTATGTAGCCAATCAGCTAGGAGGTATTGGCTATGGAGCATTTTATAGCGAATTCATATCTTATTCCATAGCTAAAGATTTTAACTGCAAATTAGCTATGAAAAATTCCATATCTAATCAAGATTTTTCTTGTATTGATTGGACCTTGGCGCATTATATTAATTGTTATTTATTTTATATAATATGATTAGACGATGAAGGAGCTTTAGAACGTGTCATCGCGCGTAAGCAATGGACCTTGTACGTTTGGATATTATCCCACAGAAAGGATAATGTCTTTGGAAAAGCAAGGTAAGGAGTGAGTGTTACCTTGGTTTAGAAGAGTATTCTGTCGTAGGATTACTGATCTTAGACAATCTGGCTAAGAGCTCGACAATCCCACTTTTGATATCAGACGTGAAGTGAGCACCTTGAATACCAAGATACCCACGCTCTTGTCGTTTTACTTTGGGGTGGTGTGTGTGTTTGTGTGAGATGAGTTAGTTCATACCTGCTTGCCTTACCAGGTATTATATAGGCATACCAGCATAAATGACGTTGATTGCCGCTTTCATGTGGCGGGTGAGGTTCTCTCCAAACGGCTCAGGCATTAAGTTGAGTAGAATCCTATGCTTGTGTGGATAACGGAATTCCTCGGATTCCCTAATGCACGTGTCTGAATTCCTACCGGTATAACGGTATTATGTTACCTGTTCAAGACCTATACTGATACCGGTATCCGAACCAAGCTTCACTGGGCATTCAGGGTTTCATACCGGTATCTGAATCCGGTTTTCCAAGTCCTCTTAGGATGTCATTCCGGTATCCGAATCTAGCTTGATTGGGCCTCTTATGGTCTCAATCCGGTGTCCGAATCCGGCCTCGTTGGGCCTCTCAAGGACTCAATCTGGTATCCGAATCCAGCCTCATTGGGCCTCTCAAAGACTCGATCCGGTATCCGAATCTGGCCTCGTTGGGCCTCTCAAGGGCTCAATCCGGTATCAGAATCCGGACTTAGTGGACCTCTCAGGGCCTCAATCCGGTATCAGAATCCGGCATACCGGTTCCCTTTACGTGGTCCATAACAGTAGCCCCCAAGTCATGGTTTATGAATATGAGCCATGAACTTCAAGTAGCTTTTTCAGCTGCATTGATCATACCGAATTGCCGACCTCAAGATGCCGGTTCTAACTAAAACTTCATCAGTTACTCCTCAATTCCGAAGTCTCAAGGGCCCAGTCTCTAAGGATTCCGAATTCCTACTTTCCCATAACTGTGTCTGCTTCCGTTTCCCAAGATGGTGATTTCAGCATTGCAATATCGGGACCCTGAGCATGCATATTCAAATCCGAATTCAAAAATTTGAATTTAGTATCTTTTCTAGACTTCACGGCTCCCAAGGATTAAATTTTCAAAGCATAAGCTCTTGTTCCCAGGCCCAGCTTTAATCTGACATAAGCCAGAACTTATTATGGCCACCTTTATGTCTTGTCTCTGCCCCCTAGCAATCCACTTGCTCCTAGAGTTTTATTGGAATCCGAGCTCCCCTCTTTACTGTACCCACGAATTCGGATTTCCTAGTTTGGTTTCTGAAAGGATGCAATAACTGATCTTCAGTTTTCCTTGGGAAGATGAGAAGAGGTGACTCTTTACTGCAACCATTATGGCATTTCTCTTCAAACATCATGACTTATCACTGCATCATTATGACTCCTTGCTGTCATATTCAACTGACACATCTCTTGAGTGGTCTTTCATCTAATGCTAGTACCCTTTCACCTGCTTCTTTTGAAAACCGAACTCCCTTTATAAATAGAGAGGAGCTTTTAGTGATAAAACTCACTTCTCCATTTCTTATTTGCTGCATACGAATTCACTTCTTTGCTGCCTACGAATTCACTTCTTTCATTCTCAGGTACATAACTTCTTATCCTTTACTTTTTCTTTTATCATGGACTCACTTCCTTCCAACAAACCCCCATGCTCTTCTTCTTCCAATTCGTCGAAGCCCTTTTCTGCCAACCCTGGTAATTCTGTTAGCCAACCCAATGGCCTTCAAAACTCTTCTTTTTCTGAACACGAAAAGGAAGCTTTAGACGAACTAGTGAAGAAATGGATCATTGGGGATATGTTTAGTGAAGTCTCCAGCATTCCTTCTAAATCTTCTTTCTACACTTCCTCTCAGGAATCCAACATGGGGAAAAAGAGGTCTGAAACAAACCCTGAGGAATTCATCCTCCCTACTGACATTACTGGTTATGAGGATGTAGACCTTGATGCCTTAGGCAGACCCTCCATATTTGTAGATGTCCAACGTCTACAGGAATACCATAACAGTGCTGACCTCGCAAGACCGGGAGTTACTCCAAACTTTTATGCCTTAGAGGCCCCTTCTTCTCAAAACCGAATTTGCTCTGTAGGCAGCCCTCTCGAAAATTTCTTCTTTATGTATGTGGTTCTCTTTGAGACTTGTGGAGTTCAAATCCCTTTTACTGACTTCGAGTGTAGTATCCTTAGGCACTTAGAACTTGCTCCAACACAACTCCATCCTAATGGCTGGTGTTACTTGAGGGCTTTTCAACTTTTCTGCAATCATTTCAATTTAGCATGTACTCTCCCAGTATTCTTCACCTTCTTCACCTTCATGGGGAAATGGTCTTGGGTTACATTGAAGTCTCGTCTTAACTGGAAAGTTTTTGAAACCTATTCAGAGACATGTAAAGGGTTTAAAAGTGAATACTTCAAGATAGTAGGAGCCCCACATTCCTGGCCTTTCTTCTTTGACCATGGGGGAAATCCATACTTCCCACTCTTTTGGTCTGATAAAAACTCGCAGATTCCGGCTCGTTCTTTCCTTACCCCCAACAACGTTCTTACTGACGTTGAGCGGTCTACTATAAAATTTTTCTTTGCCTGGTATGAACGTTTCGGGTACATTAGTACCAGGAAGATAGTGGATGTGGAACCAGAATCCCTGCGTTCGGTATTCGGTAGGATACCTGACGTATATATATTCTTTACTCGCTTTCGTTACCTTTGGAATTATTAATGCTTTTGTACTGACTTTATGCAGAAAAAATGGCGAGCCCTCAAGATCTTGCTGTTCTCGCTGCTACTATCAGAAACGCCCCAAGGAAGCCTCCCAAACGTAGCAAGACAAGTGCTAACCGTCCTCCTCCGGCTGCCATAGTTCTTGACAGTCCTGAAGGTGCCGCTCGAAAGAGGAAAAATCAAGAACCTTTCCAATCCGGTTCTCCCACTGGATCTCACTTTGATGCTGGTCAGGGATCTTCTGGTCTTGCTTCCTCAGTGTGGGAAGAAAACCTAAGTGAAAATTTTGGTCGTATGCTGCTGACTGATGCCGACTCCCATCGTTTCCAAGGAATGACACGCTGAGAATTTGTCAATTTGATGAAGTCCTTAAAGAAACACCAACTTTGTGCTGCCTCCACACTCCAATTCTTAGAGGATAATGCTCAAAAGGTCTTGTTCGTTGGGCAAGAGGCTGTAGACTTGGCTGCTTATGTTAAGAAAGAAGCTGAAATGGATGAACAGATTGCCTCTTAAGCGGCCGAATTGAGGAAGACCAAGCAAGCCCTTTCCCAAGCTGAGGAAGAATTTGCAAAGAGGATGAATGACAAATTGAAGGAAGTGAATGATGCCAATGATGTTGCTTTAAACACGTTGAGGGACGCCCTCATTGAGGCTGAAAATCAAAGGGACATGTACAAAGAGAAATGGATTGGATCAGTCCAGTCTTCCTTCATGAATGCGGTGGAGCAAGCCAACTTCCTCAACAGCAATTTTTCTGCCAAGGGCATGCACTTTTTTCACTAAGTCAAAGATGGAGCGCTTTATAGCTACCTTCAAGATGGTACCAGAGTACTTGTCAACTTGGATGATGAGGACTGCCCTGATCCCCTGGCCACTGGAGATGATGAGGAAACTGAGGATGATGAGGAACACGAGGATGGTGGGGGACATGAGGATGACGGTGCTGCTGGTTAGCCTTATAGTTTAATCTTGTTTATTTCAAGTCTTTCTGTTTTGTGTTATTGGTTTTTTCCTCTTTTGCATTTTGTTCTTTCCTTTTCTTGGTTGTAATCCGTATTCCGACTTCTGTTTTCCCTTGGTTGTTTTTGCATTTTCACTTTCCAATTAATGAATTTGGTTTAGTATCTGTTATATATTTCCTTTGTGTATCCATCTTTTTTATTGATCCATGGAAGTCCTATTCTAGCCAGCGAATGGTTTTCCATTTAACTTATTAGTTTTTTAAAACTAACAGGGATCATTGTATGTACATGGGTAGTGTTCATGAGAACATCTCCTTGCCCATTTCACTTCTTATATGGTGGCTAATCAGATAAGTGGTGTATCAAATATTGGATACTAGGATTTTTGCTTAAGTCTTACCAACTTCATACGTTTGAGAAGATCAATTTAAGTATAAGATTCCCGATACCGAATTTTGATACCGAATTCCTTACATCGAATTCTTCATTCCAAATGCTTTTCAAAATACCATTTTTATCATTAAGTATGAGATTCCTGATACTGGATTCAAATACCGAATTCCTGATACCGAATTCTTTACACCTTTTTTTTTATCGGCCTCCTGATACCGATTTCCTTATATCGGATTCCTGATACCAAATTCGTAATTCCTAACTCATGCATTTGAATGATGTCAATCATTTTGAGCAAACCATCTCATTGGGGTACTATACTCAATCCTGTAACTTATGGAATTTTCATAATTCTCATAGAAAACCAAGCACAATCATCACTTCCTTTTTAAAATATAAATAAACTGGATACATGACACTGGTCTGTAAGACCTTCTTGGAAAGTAAACAAACTCTATGAAAGCATAAATAAAGAACATAATTCAACTATAATAAATGCGAAGCTTAGTTGCATTCCACGGGTTCTTGATGCCTCTGCTAGTAAGTGTTTCGAAAAAGTACGCTCCCTTTCCTGTTTTGGATCAGACTCGATACGGCCCTTCCCAATTGGCTGCCAACTTCCTATGTGCAGGCTCATTACCGTGTACATCAGCCCTTCTCAACACCAAGTCACCTTCGTTGAAGGTTCTGGAAATCACCTTTAAATTGTATTGCTTGGCCGACTGCTGCTGGATTGTGGCCATGCGGACAGTTGCCATCTCCCTGGATTCTTGCAAGAGATCCAAGTTTTCTCTGATGAGTCGTACATTAGCTTCTGGATCAAAATAACTTGACCTCATATTAGTGGATCCTACTTCCAGTGGAATCATGGCTACACTCCCATATGTAAGCTTAAATGGCGTCTCTCCAGTAGTAGAGTGCGGAGTAGTTCTGTAGGACCAAAGGACAGCATCTATGCAATCTACCCATTTACCTTTGCTATTTTCTAGCTTCCTTTTCAACCCCCTTAGGATACATCTGTTGGTTGCTTCGGCTTGCCCGTTAGTTTGCGGGTGCTCCACAGAGGACAGACGCTGTTTTATCCCCAACTTCTGGAGAAACTCCTTGAAAGCTCTGCTGGTAAATTGTGTAACACCCTATGATTAATTACCCTTAATTCCCATTATAATAAAATACGGACTTAAAAATTCATTTTTATTACATTAAAATCAACCGTCAAACGGACGGAGTTTTGTTTGTTTTTCGGACTAATCCAAAATTTAACCTGTGATAATCAATTTCAAATAAACATCCAATAGCCAGCAGGGCTTCAGATTTACATATATAAATCAGTGTACAATAATTTATCAGAGTAATAGCGGAAAAATATTAATTTTGAGTGTCATAACCAACACATATAACTTTGTCTAACAAAACATCCTAAGCCTCATTTCAAAATATGCATATTAAATTTACATCAAAATAATATAAGAGGCTTAGGTTCATAATATACTCTAAACCCTAACACCCTACTCTCCCTGTAAGGGAAAGTACTCCTGCTCGGCCGGGGGCTGTGCCAGCTCAATCTCCGTACCTGAAAATGTAAGGGAGTGAGCATTGCACATGAAATAGAAGGCAGTTTCTAACTAGACATAACAACCCGCTAGGTCAAGCACAAATAGAAATTAAACATATATTCACATATTGCACACCATACTCATTATTCATTCCAAATTTCCATTTTTATTATTCATTTCAACATCCGTTTCCATTATTCATTTCCACATCCATTTTCCTTATTCATCTCAATATCCATTTCATTAATCATTTCACACACTTACTTTATTTAGGTACATCACCTCAAATCAGAGGCCAATGTACAATTTCATTCAACACATTTATCACCTCAATCTGAGGCTCCCATTCTTTTCCTTATTTAAATTATGTGTCCCTCAGGTCAGAGGTCAACACCCATTCATTATAATTCATATTGTGTCCCTCAGGTCAGAGGTCAACACTTCAATCTCTTAATTCACGGTGTGTCTCTCAGGTCAGAGGTCAACACACCAATACACATTTCATCCGGTGTCCCTCAGGTCAGAGGTCAACACCCAACTCATTATTTAATCAGGTGTCCCTCAGGTCAGAGGTCAACACTCATTCATTTTAATTCATATCGTGTCCCTCAGGTCAGAGGTCAACACATTTTTAACATTTTATTCATTTCGTGTCCCTCAGGTCAGAGGTCAACACTCAATCGTACTTCACCTCCACGCAGGAAGGTACCCCATACATTTGGCCTATGGGTACTTCACCTCCACACCGGAAGGTACCTCATACCATTGTACTTCACCTCCACACCGAAAGGTACCTCATACAATTTGGCCGGTGGGTACTTCACCTCCACACCGGAAGGTACCTCATACAACCACCTACATTATACTTAACATCATTCTCTTTATAAACAATTCATCACAATTTAATAATCGTCACCTCAAAACATAGGCCAACATATATACCACATTCTTGTTCAATCAATTATAACACATTTAAATTCAACATCACACATCCAACATCTAATCATTCATGTAAATTCCTTATTTATTTCCTTTCTCAGTTATCACAATCATACCAAATAGTGTTCTCTTTTATAGCCCAACATTTAGATTCGCCCTTCATTTTAATTTTGCATATATCATCTTTTACTTTGGTTTGCACATAATCACTTTACTTCCGTTTCCTATATTCACAAGTTCAATTCATCAGCCATAACCTTTGTTCACAATTGATAATACTTAACATTTTTACTTATTTAACAATTTGATACTAATATGCACATTCATCACCTTTAATCGTTTCCATTCCCTTTCTTCCTATATCAATTTATTCCACAACACATACATATATTAGCTACAGTAAATAATTATCATTTAATTCACAACTTTACAAATAAAGTCAATAATCATAGCTATCATTTATATCAAATTCACTATCACATTACCCAATTCCTCTTGTACTTCATAATAATCATTAACCAAATTTCATTTATCAAATAATTCATTCTCATATTATTGGGTTTCCTTTTCCTAGTCTTAACATCCAATCATCATGCACATTTAATTAATTAGAATTTCATATTCAATAACCTAGGGATTTATAATCTAATGTTCTCCCCTAACACATAACCCTAACAAGCATTATATACTTGCTAGAACCTACTCCCTAGAACAAGACAAAGCTCACTATATCCACCCCCTTACCTTAACCTTGTAGAGAGAGAAGGGAGTACCAAACCCTAACTCTTTGAAATCCCCTTCTTTTGAGTTTCAACCAAATAGCCTCCCAATGTGTAGCAAGAGTGAGGAGGAGAGCTTGATCCTACTTAGCCATTGTGTAGAGAGAGAAAGCTTCAAGGCTATGAAGGAGAGAGAAACTATACCCACAGTGACCAACAAAGCAAGAACGATTAGAGATTGATAATAGTTTGTGTAAGTTGAAGGAGAAAGGAATGAAACTCAGATCAACTTACTTAGATGTGATGATTCTCCATGGTGGATGTTCTTGAAGCTTCAAGGATGGAGAGAGAGAATTGGGGATTGAAGTGGGTGAGAGGAAATAGAAGAGATTGATGAATGATTATGTGTTAGTGTGTGATGGGGATTGATTTTTGGTAGTTTATTATGGATCTAAGGAAGGATTTGAGGATGAAATTAGAGAAAGAGAAGAGAGAGCTTCGTGCCCTAGAGAGAGAAAGACAAAGGGATGAATGAGGAAGAAGACCCCCAATCACGTTTTATGTTTCTTTTTTTTTCAGATGCAGTACGCACTACTCGAGTAGTCCACGGACTACTCGAGTAGTCCAAATTTTCTGGACTTTCTGTTTCCACCAACTACTCGATTACCTAGTGAACTAATCGATTAATTGGTGAATTACTTGATTAGTTCAGGTACTACTCGAGTAGTCAGGCCAGTTCTCTTTTTCCTTGGTATTTCAAAATGCCATAACTTCTTCGTTACCCGTCGGATCTTGCTCAAATTTTGACACCAGCTTCCTTACCTATCCTACTTCACATCCAACGGTGGAATTTGTGTTTAGAGTTGTAAATCTTTTATTTTTAAATTTCTTAATATCCTATGTTATTAATCCTAAAACAAGCCTTCAATCCACTATTTTTAACTCAATATCATTATTTCCTTCACTCTAAGCTTGACCCATCATCAATTATACTAGGAATTAAATTTAGGATGTTACAAATTGAGTACCATTGTCCGTGACCAATACAGCTGGAACTCCGAAACGCGATATGACTTGGTTGCTGAAGAACTTCACGATTTGCGTAGAAGTAGTAACAGCGACTGCTTTAGCCTCGATCCATTTGGTGAAATAATCGACTGCCACCACTAGATGGGTAACCTGTCCTACCGCCTGCGGGAATGGTCCCAACAGGTCCATCCCTCACTGAAAGAAAGGCCATGGAGCTGATATGGAATGGAGTTCCTCTGGTGGCGCCAAATGAACATCAGCGTGCTTCTGACAACGATCACACTTCTTCACATGCTTCATGGAATCCAACTGTATACTGGGCCAGTAAAAACCTGCTCTCAATATCTTCCTTGCCAGACTTCTTCCTCCCAGATGGTGACTGCATCTCCCTTCGTGCACTTCCTTCAGGGCCAATTCGGATTCCCGTTCAGTCAGACACCGGAGTAGGGGCGAAGAAAGTCCTCTCCGATAGAGCAGTCCATCTTGTATGACAAAGTGAGGAGCCATTTTTCTTATTTTTCTTGCCGCATCGTCTTCACTTGGAAGGATTCCATGAAGTAGAAATGCCAGGATAGGAGAAGCCCATGAATCTTCATCCTCCACTGCTAATGTTGCACTGGGGTGAGAGATAGCTTGCTGAATTACGGACCTGTGATTTCCTGGTTTCTTGGTGCTAGCTAACTTGGATAGGACATCAGCTCTGGACTTCTGTTCTCTCGGAATGTGCTGAAAATCCACGCTGTCAAACCTTCCTGCCAACTCCTTGCACTTGGTGAGATACTTTTGAAGTAAAGGCTCCTTGGCTTGGAAATCTCCTTTAATTTGCGAAATCACCAGCTGCGAATCGTTGTACAGTAGGATTGAGTGCGCTCCAAGATCCTTGGCCATTGTCATCCCAGCAAGACAGGCTTCATACTCAGCTTGGTTGTTAGAAGTCAAAAAATCGAACCTTAACGAATATTCGATGGATACTCGTTGAGCGTTTTCCAATATTACACCAGCACCTCCACCTGTCTGATTGGATGAACCATCAACGAACAAGGTCCAGACTTCAGAATCCTTCTTAGGTGCCAATCCCACGACGAAGTCTGCCAAAACCTGAGATTTGATTGCTGCTCTTGACTCATAGCTGATCCCATATTCGGACAACTCCACTGACCAAGCGATCATACGACCTGCTAAGTCTGGTTTTTGTAAAACCTGCCGAATGGGCTGATCCGTTCTGACCACGACTGGATGGCTTTGGAAATATTGCCTCAGACGCCTCGCCGTGACCACCAGCGCGAATGCCATTTTTTCAATCTTTTGATACCTTTTTTCTGCTTCTTGCAACACTTTGCCGACAAAATACATCGGCCTCTGTCCTTCCTCCAAATCCCTAACCAAAACAGCACTCACCGCTTCATCATTTACAACCAGATATAAATAGAGAGTCTCACCTGGCTCAGGCTTGCTCAGGATCGGAGGATTGGAAAGGTAACGCTTGAAGTCCTGAAAGGCTGCTTCGCATTCATCAGTCCATTTGAATTCTTGGTCCTTCTTAAGCAATTGGAATAGTGGAAGGGATTTGTAAGCGGACTTCGACAAAAATCTTGTTAATGCGGCTATGCGTCCGGTCAGTTGCTGAACTTCCTTCACGGAATTCGGGCTCCTCATCTGCGTGATTGCATCACACTTTTCAGGGTTAGCCTCTATTCCTCTGCTAGTAAGCATAAGACCTAGGAATTTTCCTGCTGTGACACCAAAGGCACACTTCAGCGGATTTAAACGCATATTATGCTGACGTACCTTACTGAGGACAGTTTCCAAATCCTGCTTGTGGTTTCCTTCCTCTGTTGACTTAACGATCATATCGTCGACATAAACTTCCAACGTTGGACCAATCAGCTCCCCAAAGATTTTATCCATCATCCTCTGGTATGTTGCACCTGCATTTTTCAGACCAAACGGAATTACTGTGTAACAGTATGCTACTTTATCAGTCATAAAAGCGGTTTTTTCCTGATCGTCACTAAACATGGGAATTTGATTGTAACCGGAATAAGCATCCATGAAAGAAAGCAACTGGTATCCAGCAGAATTATCCACCAGCTTGTCTATGTTGGGAAGAGGGTAGGTGTCTTTGGGACACGCTTTGTTCAAATCCGTGTAGTCCACGCACATACGCCATTTGCCATTGGACTTCTTGACTAGAACTATATTAGAGAGCTAGGTAGTATAAGGAACTTCCCTGATGAATCCAGCTTGTAAGAGCTCCTCCACATTCGCAGCTATCACCTTCTGCCGTTCATTGCCCATCTTCCTTCTCCTTTGTGACACTGGCTTGAATTTGGGATCAACTGATAAGCGATGACAGATAAAATCTGGATCTATTCCCGGCATATCAGCTGTCGTCCATGCGAATAAATCCTTGTTCTCTTTTAGCAATGCAACCAGCCTAACCTTTTCTTCATTTGGTAAGTCTTTTCCAACTTGAGTCCACTGTTCCGGTATATCTCCAATCTGAATTCTTTCTAATTCCCCTTCAGGCTTGGGCCGTTCCTCTTTGATATCATCCCTCATGTCCAAGTCTACCATCATGACCATGGAAGATGAGGCAGATCCCTTGATCTGCTTCGCTTGTACCTGCTTCTTGGCGTTCTCTTTTGTCGCTTTCAGACTGGCTATGTAACAAGTTTTGGCCTGCATCTGGTCTGCACGTATTGTAACAACTGATCCTTTCTTATCGGGGAACTTCATGGCCATGTGCAAGGGAGAGGCGACTACTTGGAATGCCTTCAAAGTGGGCCGACCTAAGATTGCATTGTAAGCAGAGGGGCAATCCATCACCAGGAAGCGCACCTTTTCTGTCCGACATTGAGGGGGTGTGCCTAATGTCAGCCTGATATCAATGTACCCTCTAGGTTTGATAGTGTCACCGGTAAACCCAATTAATTCCTTTTGGCAGGGATGCAGATCTGCTGACTTCAACTTCAAGCGGTCAAACAGTTCTGTGAACATGATATCTGATGAGCTACCTTGGTCTACCATCATGCGGCAAACACAGAACCTATCAATAATTCATGTTACCACTAATGGATCGTTGTGATTGGGAATCACTCCTTCCAAATCGGCTTCAGTAAACGTGATCGGAGGGTGTGCTTCCTTCTGCCTGTTTGATACAGAAACCGCCATTGTTGCTAACTTCAATTGTCTTTTCTGAGACGTTATGGATTCCCCTTCCACCGTCAAACCACCAGCAATAGTGCTAATTAACTCAAGATCCTCATTGTTGATCTTACCAGCATCTTCTTTTTTCACTGGAGAATTCCTGGTTGCAGTACGCCTAGGAGTTCTGCTCCTCCTTGGGGACGTTCGGGATCTCCTCCTAGGTGGACTTCTTGTTCTCCTTCTGACTAGACTCCTGACTCTTCTTGTGGGGGTACGCTCATTGGGACCTCCTCTAAAGGATCGAGTGTAACAGTTCAGTCTTCCTCTTCTTACCAGAGTTTCCACAGCGTCCTTGAGTTGAACACATTCGTCATCAGTGTGTCCATAACTGTCGTGCCAACTACACCTTTTGTGCTGGTTCTCCTTTGTCGGAGGTCTCCTCAACGGGGGTGGTCGATCCACTTCCATCAGTTCTGCATTCATAATCTCACAAAGGATTTGTGATCTAGAAGTGTTTAAAGGAGTATAATTGTCATATTTACCTTCGGGCTTTTTAGCCCCCGAATCATGTCTATTATTCCTGTCTCCTTCTCGCTGACCTTTCCCGGATCCCTTGTTGAAGAAAGCCTCTTTCTTTTTTCCAGATGCTTCACAAGCAAAATTATCTTGCGCTTTCTGATATTCCTCCAAGTTGATATATTTTTCAGCTCTTTCCATGACTTCATCCATGGTTTTGATTTTGTGCATCACCAAGTGTTCCGTGAAATCCCCTGGTCTTAATGCGCGCATCAAGAGATGCAGGGCTACTGAGGCCTCTATGTCACTAATTGAAAGGTATTCAGTATTGAATCGAGTCAAGAAATCTCTCAGTGATTCCCCCTTTTCCTGCTTAATTTGAGATAAATGGTGTTCAGACTTTGGCTGGGCTTTGCATGTTGTGAAATGTCCCAGGAATTTGGTAGCTAAATCCTTCCACCCAGTTATCGAATCAGGTTCCAATTTAGAATACCAACGCAAAGCCGCTTTTTTCAGAGTTAGGGGGAAGGTGCGACACTTGTACGCATCCTTAGCCCCTTGACACGACATTGCAACCAGAAATCTGTCAATATGTTCCTGTGGATCTGAGTTCCCAAAATATGGATCTACATTGGCTGGAGCTTTGAGATTTTCAGGCATGGGGAAAGCCATTATGCTTTCAGAAAACGGGTGGTCTTTTTCTTCAGGTTCTCCAACCAGCTCTACCTCATTTCCTTTGCCAATGCCTGATTGGGATGTTCCTTTCCTCAACTCCTTCAGAAACTTGTCCTGCTCATCTAATCGCTTACGCAAACGAGCCAACTCTGTCTCCATGCTTGTTTTCCTCTGTGAGCATCCACCAGATGACCCCTTACTCTCATGTCGGGAATGCGAAGGGCTTCCTCCTCTGAAGGGGGGCCTCTGTCGCGATTTCTCCTGTTCATGATGAGAAGGTCCCTCTTGTCTCGAACGCTCTTGTTCTGCCCGTCTTCTTCCTTCGCTTAATCGTTCCCTGAGGTCCTTCTGACGAGAAGGTGCTTATTCTCCACTTGGGTTTTTTCTCAATTCCAGCGCACTGTGGTGGCTGGGTTCAACACGTTCTCCCTGTGACTGGTTCGCCATGGACTTCTTCAGAAGGTGGTGGGAATAAGTTTCTCGCTCCCACTGTGGTCGCCAATGTTCTGTCATAGGATTACTGATCTTAGACAATTCGGCTAAGAGCTCGGCAATCCCACTTTTGATATCAGACGTGAAGTGAGCACCTTGAATACCAAGATACTCACACTCTTGTCGTTTTACTTTGGGGTGGTGTGTGTGTTTGTGTGAGATGAGTTAGTTCATACCAGCTTGCCTTACCAGGTATTATATAGGCATACCAGCATAAATGACGTTGATTGCCGGTATCAGAATCCGACATACCGATTCCCTTTACGTGGTCCATAACAAAGAGGGTTTCTAGTTAATATATAGTGATTGCTAAGAATGTGTGTAAATTTGTGATATTGAAGCATATGACAGTTAATAATGAAAATAAGTTGAATATGAAAATGAATAAAGTGAATCCATGTTGAGAATTGTGAACGTTTGTTGTTGAGAAATGTTGATGATTGAATATATGTTGATTGGGAAATGTTATTCGTTGTTATGCATGCTTGAATGATTGAATGAGTATATATTTATTAGTTATTATATGTTTATGTTGATAGTTGCCATATGTGCTGGAATGATGTGATGAATATATATGTTGGTGCATGAATGAGTAAATGAATATGCTATATGAAACAATTGAAGGAAAGAAATAATGCGAGTGCAAAGTAAAAAAAAAAAGAATGCAAGCATAAAATGAATAGAGAAATGTAAAGTAAAGAATAATGGATATTGCAGCGAAATTGAGTATTGGTGCCTTGATAGACTAGGTGCCCCTGCCCGGTGTATCAAATTCCCAAAGGGCCAAATGCTCACCAGGCCAAATGCCCATTAGGTTCAAATGCCCGTTAGGCGTCAATGCACCAATGACTCAATTCGCTGCCAAATAAAAGATATGCTAATGTGATAGAGAATGAGAAAGAATGAAAATGAGTAATGAAAATGATTAAAGAAAAGTGTGAAAATGTGATAGCATAGCCTAACATGGTGATGCCTTTTGGGTGTAAAAGTCCTGGTTGGGTGCTAGAGTCCCTTGGGTGTTCCAAATGCCTGGCAGGTGCGTTAAATCCTAGTGATGCGAACTGGTTGTGTGATCCTAGTCTTGTAAGACGTTTGTCCGGGTGCAGTAAGTCGCACATTGTGAATGTGTGCAATAAGCCGCAAGAGGGACTGTATGCCTAGACTGCGTAAGACATAGGTGTGCAGCTTTAAGATGCACAGAGGGTTGTGCGCAATGATGGATACACGTTATACTCCTGAGATTATGAGATATATGAATGAAAGATTGAAAAGAGAAAAGAAAAGAGATAAGTGAAGGAAAAGAATGAAAAGAGAAAATAAAAGAGAAATATATGAGAAAAGAGAAAGAAAATATAATAAGAAAACAATAATTAAGAAAGAGATAGGTACGTGATGAATTGAATCAAAAAGCATAGATGTGTATGAATTTGAATTGTATGGGTTGCTATATTATGAACTATTTGAAATATTTGTGTTTGGCTTAGTCAATTATTATGTCTAGTTAGAAACTGTTTTTCTACTTCACGTGTAATGCTCACCTCCTTACTATTTTTACACAGGTACAGAGCTTGAGCATACACTATTATTGGCCGAACAGGAGTACACTTCACCCGTGGAGTGTATATTAGTTAAGAGGGGATAATAATAAGAGAAAATAGTCTATTTGGTCCCCCAAAGATACACTAGGCATCAACTTAGTCCCCGAAAAATTTTGGGCATCAATTTAGTCCCCCAAAGATCAAAATGGTCATCACGTTAGTCCCACCGTTAAAAAATCCGTTAATATTATAAAAAAAATAATAATAAATTCCGAAAAACAATAAAAAATTGATAAAATAATAAAAAATTATAAAAACAAATTATAAAATCAGTAAAATATTTTAAAAATTATGAAAAAAGGGTCTTTTTTTTAAATATTTATAAAATAATAAAAATTCATAAATATATTTTTAAAAAGCGGTAAAATATTTTTTTAAAAAAATTAAAAATTTTATTTTTTTCGTTTTTAAATATTTTAAAATGTAATAGAAAATTCGTAAAAATGATAAAAAAATCGGAAAACGGTAAAATATTATTAAAAATTCGGAAAAATAATTAAAAAATCAGAAAAGTTTAAAATTTAATTTATTATTTTACAGTAACTTTCCGATATTTTTTAATTTTCTAAAAATTCTGTATTTTTTCTGAAAATTCTTAAACGGTAATGTTCTAACCCATATAACCCTTGTGCGAAAGCAGATTTAGTTTATAAAATTTTTAAAAAGAAATATCATTCATATTTTTTTAAAAAATATTTTACCTATTTTATAAAAATATATTGATGAATTTTTTATTATTTTCAGAATTTTTTAAAAAATATTTTGCATGTTTTTTAAAATTTGTCCGACTTTTTTATTTTCATAATTTTTTTTATTATTTTATAAATATTTAAAAAAAAGAAATAAACTTTTTTCATAATCTTTTTTAAAATTTTCAGAATTTTTTATTATTTTCAGAATTTTTTATTAATTTTTAACATAAAAAAAATTCCGTATTTTTTAAAAATATTTTACAGATTTTTATAAAAAATTTCTGAATTTTTTATTATTTTTCGAAGTTTTTTATTATTTTTTTTAATAATATTAACAGATTTTTTAACACTGAGACTAACGTAATGCCCATTTTGATCTTTGAGGGACTAAATTGATGCCCTCAATCTTTCGGGGACTAAGCTGATGCCGGATGTATCTTTGGGGGACCAAATAGACTATTTTGTCTAATAATAATTTTGTGATAATTAATCTATTATGGTTTGGAAATAGTTCAAAGTGTTGTAAGCCCAGTGTATGTTTTATTCTGTTAAGTGTAACATCCAAAACTTAATTTATAGTGTAATCTATGTTGTGATGGTCTTACGTAGAAGAAATGAGGATGTAAGTTAGAAAGTTAGCCAATTGTGCATGTAACCTTAGGTTTAAAACATAGGAACTTAGGGAATTTAGAATAACAAGATTGATAGCTTAAAACATAAATTCCACCGTTGGATGTGAAGTAGGATATGTGAGGAAGTTTGCTTTAAAATTTGAGGAAGATCCAACGGGTAACGAAGAAGTTATGGCCTTTCAAAGTCTGGATACTGCAAAATTATGCAGCTTAATCGATTAACCTGTTGGTTAATCGATTAACGTCAGATTGGGTGCAAAATGTTAATCGATTAAGTAAGCCTCTAATCGATTAAGTCGTGCTGCTGGGAAAAAAAAATAAAGGCACCCACATATTAGTTTCTTGCAAAATTCGAACACTCTCTCTCCTAGGGCACAAAATCTTTCATTCCAATCAATCAAGCATCAAGTGAATCACTCCAAATCCATCCTCAAGTCCCTTTTTGTTGCTCCAAGTAAGTGATTTTTGGTTTGAGTTTTCCTCGTTTTCTCCCCAATAATTTGAATTCCTCTCTCCCTCTTGCTCCCATGAAACTTCAATCTTCAATCTAGGGAACTCTAGATTGGTTCAAGAATTTCCCTCAAGTTCTTAGGCAAAGCTTAATAATTTGTCTCTTTATTCTATTGATTTTAGGTTCCTCCCTCTTCTTTGAGTTGTGGCTAATATTCAAGTGTGTACCAAGCACAAAATCCTTCTATCTCTAAGAACTTGAGGTAAGGAGGTTTGTGTTACCATACTCTAGGGGGTAGGTTATATTGTGTATATATTGGGTTGCTAGGAGATATGTGTTAATAGGATAAAGAACCCTAGGGTAGTTAATAATATGTTAAATTGTGATTATGCATAAAAGCGTAGTGATATTTTATGTTGGACTTAAATGAGACTATGATATTTGATTAAGTGGTGAATATTGTGCTAAATTATGTTGAGCCTGAAACTTATGAATGATCATGAATATATTGATTGGAATAGATATGTATGACTCTTTGGAAAGTGAAAATTTAATGGCATGATTAAATTGATGAAACCCATGAGATTGACAACAAATGAAACAAATGAAAATGTAATTCAAAGACTTAAAGAACAAAGAGTGTGTGATCCAGATCTTGTAAGACGTTGTCCGTAGGAGACTGTACGCATTGATCGCGTAAGACGCACTTGATGCGCTGCTGTAAGACGTTGTCCGAAGGAGACTGTACGCAATTATGGACACATACACCATATATTAATTAATGATATAATTGGATTGTTCCTCTCCAGATCTTGTAAGACGCTGTCCGTAGGTGACTGTACGCATAGATCGCGTAAGACGCACTTGATGCGCTGCTGTAAGACGTTGTCCGTAGGAGACTATACGCAATGATGGATGCACCTTCCGATTGTGGAATCCAGGTCTTGTAAGACGTTGTCGTATGAGACTGTACGCATAGACCGCCTAATACGCACTTGATGCGCTCCTGTAAGACGTTGTCCGAAGGAGACTGTACGCAATGATGGAAATCCATGTAATAATTTTCTAAAAGTCTTTACAAAAAAACAAAGAGGATGTGATAAAAATGGATTGTGATCTTATGCAAGAGTATAACTAGTATCAAATTTTGGAATAAATTGGAAAAGTATGATATATGGAAGCTAAAGCTTTAATGAATTAAATTTACTGTTGAAATGAAATTAATTGAAATGTGTGGGAATGATTTCTCTGGTTTATATGCACTATATGAATATTTGTGTTTGGCTTGGTGGTTCAGTATAGCATAATAGAAACTTCTTCCCTATTTTATTGTGTAATACTCACCTCCTTACCATTTTTCAGGTACTGAGTCGGAGTATACACCAGGACCGGCCGAGCAGGATTACTCTCCCTCACAGGGAGAGTAGGGTTGTGGGGTGTAGATGCATTACATTGACCTAAGCCTCCATATTATTGTGATGTATATGTGCTGTATATGCTTTTTGAGTGAGGCTTAGGATAGTTTCATTTGGGGCATGGTTTATGATTCATTTTTGGGCATAGTGGTTGTTATGGCTTCTTGATTTACACACTTTGCAATTTTGCTGGCACTCTGAAAAACTGTTTCTGATGTTTTACTTTAGAGCCCACAGGGCCACTATATGATGCTTATATACTTATATTTGAGCCCTGCTGGCTACTGTTGATATTATATAAATGTGTTTATCAGGTTGAAGATTTAGAAAAGTCCGAAAAACAAACGAAACTCCGTCCGTTTGACGATTGATTTTCATAAATTAAAAAGGAATTTTTAAGCCCGTATTTTTAATTTAAGGGGAATTAAGGGTAATTAATTATAGGGTGTTACATTTATGGTATCAGAGCAGTTTCTCCTCGGCCTCGGAGTTATGCAAACTCCACATGATTACTCACCTAGCGAGTAATGGATGTTCATAGTAAAAGTTTAAGAATTTAATAGTATGATTATAGTACTATCTATGTATACATTTATTAGTTAAGTCTTACTGGTCTGTTCTCTTTGGATAAGCAGTATGGCTGGAAGAAGGGCTGCTAATGATGGGCTTGCAGCCATTCTGGAGCATCTGTCTCAGATGCAGCAGCAGCAGGGAGAGCAGATGGCGGCTGCTGCAGTAGCAACAGCTACAGCAGCAGCAGCAGCTCTGCAACCAGCACCAGTTGAGGTTGACTGGATGGCTAGGTTCCGCAAGAATGATCCACCTCGTTTTGAGGGTGGAAATGACCCTGATGGAGCACAGAGATGGATTCAGGAGATCGAGAAGATCCTCCGCTCTATTCACCCACCCATGGAGCAGCATGTGCGACTGGCGGAATTTATGCTGACCAATGAGGCTGAGCATTGGTGGGACCAGCAAAGGAGGGGATTGGTGGCAGCCAATCCGGTTGTTTCTTGGGAAGTATTCAAGGACCTCTTTTTAGGGAAGTATTTCCCTGAAGACGTGAGGAGGGAGAAGGATATTTCCTTTCTCCAACTGACTCAAGGCTCTATGTTAGTTGGGGATTATGCAGCTAGATTTGAAGATCTCATCCGATTCTCTGACTATCGGGATGCCAGTGTACGCGACAAATGCGTTAAGTTTGAGTCAGGACTCAGGACCGATATTCGCCTCTCTTGCGAGTATCACAATATTGACAACTTGCCCCGTTTGGTGAACATGGCGAGCACTTATGAGAAGGGTCTTAAGAGGAAAATGACTGAGGATAAGAGCAAGACTGTACAGAGAAGTGGTGGTCCTATGAGGGGCAAGGGAGCGGTGCAGCGGCCAGGCCCCTATCCATAACCTAGAGCAGGCCCTATAGGGGATTCATCTGGTCCTATTCCGCCTTGTCCTCTTTGTGGCAAGCAACATAGAGGTGTATGTTGGAGTCTGAATCAGAATCAACCAAGTGTCACTTGTTTCAAATGTGGACAACCCGGTCATGTTGCAACTAACTGCCCAAAGAATGCAGTTAAGAAGGAAGCCAATGTGACTAGGGTGCAGAGGATTGTTGATGGCCGCCCACTTCAGAAGGGGAAGGTGTACACTCTTGATGGAGAGGAGGTGACTGAGGCTGATGAGCTGATTCGAGGTATTGGCCATATAAATGATATAGCATGTGTTATTCTCTTTGACTGTGGAGCTACACACTCTTTTATTTCTGTCAATTGCATGGAGAGACTAAAACTATCTGCGGTTGAGATGCCTTTCAAGTTGTCTGTATCTACCCCTACCAATTCAGCTGTGGTTACATATTTGATGTGCTTGGATTGCCCACTCCGAGTATTGGAGCAGGAATTCAAAGTGAATTTAATATGTTTGCCCTTAACCAAGCTGGATATCATTCTAGGCATGGACTGGATGTCCCAGAACCGTGTCCTTCTTGACTGTAGCCAGAAGTCAGGAATTTTCTGTCAAGTTTCGGTGTCGACTTTGGATGATGAGGAAGCATCAAATATCAGTAGAATTCCTGTGGTTTGTGAATTTACGGATGTTTTTCCTGCTGAAATTCCCGGATTACCTCCAGCCAGAGAAGTAGAATTTGGCATTGATCTTATGCCTGGTGCCGGTCTGATATCTAAAGCGCCTTATAGAATGGCCCCTCCAGAGTTGGAAGAGTTGAAGAAGCAATTGGAGGAGCTTTTGGCGAAGGGGTTCATAAGGCCAAGTGTTTCCCCGTGGGGAGCTCCTATCCTCTTTGTTAAGAAGAAGGATGGAAGTGCCCGTATGTGCACTGATTACCGGCAGCTGAATGCGGTGACGGTAAAGAATAAATATCCGCTCCCACGCATCGATGATTTGTTGGATCAACTTAGGGGAGCTGCAGTTTTCTCAAAAATCGACCTCCGATCTGGATACCATCAAATCCGTATCCGAGAAGGGGACATTCCCAAAACTGCTTTTAGAACCCGGTATGGGCATTTTGAATATGTGGTGATGCCTTTCGGTCTTACGAATGCTCCTGCCATTTTCCTGGATTATATGAACAGGATCTTCAAGCCGTACTTAGACTCATTCGTCATTGTGTTCACTGACGACATTCTTATCTACTCCAAGAGCCCGAAGGAGCATGAAGAGCATTTGAGAACGGTGCTCCAAGTTCTCAAAGATAAGCATCTTTATGCCAAGTTTTCTAAATGTAGTTTATGGTTGAATGAAGTGCATTTTCTAAGGCATGTGATTTCTGAGAAGGGTGTTGCTGTTGACCCTTCTAAGGTGGAAGCGGTGCTTAAGTGGGAGAGACCCAAGTCCAATACTGAGATCAGAAGTTTCCTTGGTATGGCTGGGTATTATAGGAGGTTCATTGAGGGGTTTTCTAAACTAGCCCTTCCTTTGACTACTCTTACGCGGAAAGGTGTTCCGTTTGAATGGTCCCCAGAATGTGAAGATAGCTTCCAGGAGTTGAAGAGGCGATTGACTAGTTCCCCGGTATTGATTTTGCCGGATCCGACTCAATCCTTTGTAGTGTATTGTGATGCTTCAAAACAAGGGTTGGGTTGTGTGCTGATGCAGCAAGGACAAGTCATAGCCTATGCATCCAGGCAGTTGAGGCAGCATGAGCAGAACTATCCCACTCATGATCTTGAGTTGGCGGCAGTAGTTTTTGCTTTGAAAATCTGGAGGCATTATCTATATGGTTCAAAGTTTGAAGTCTTTAGCGATCACAAAAGCCTTCGCTATCTCTTCGATCAAAAGGAGTTGAATATGAGACAGAGGAGGTGGATGGAGTTTCTGAAGGATTATGATTTTAATCTTCCGTATCATCCGGGCAAAGCCAATGTAGTGGCTGATGCACTAAGTCGCAAGACTTTGCATATCAGCAATTTGATGGTGAAGGAGATGTAGCTAATCCAAGAGTTCAGTGACCTCAATTTGAACATGCAAGTGAAAGAGAAGAGCATTGTTCTAGAAATGTTGCAGGTTACCAATGACTTGATTGGTCTTATTAGAGAAAGACAAGCTGATGATGCAGAATTACAAAATTTGTTGGAAGGGGCATCGGGCAATGAAGAGCCCTATTTTGTAAAGGGTTCTGATGGCATTATCCGGTTTAGGGGTCGGATATGTGTTCCCATGGACTTCGAGATCAGAAGGGATATCCTATGGGAAGCACATCGAACCAAAATGAATTGCCATCCCGGTGCAACGAAGATGTACCAAGATTTGAAGAAGATTTATTGGTGGCCAAAGTTAAAAACCGATGTAGCAGATCATGCATCTCATTGCCTTACTTGTCAAAAAGTTAAGATTGAGCATCAAAAGCCTGGTGGTCCGTTGCTATCACTTGATATCCCGGAGTGGAAGTGGGATAACATAGCCATGGATTTTGTGACGGGTCTACCTGGACTGCTGCAGGATGTGATGCAGTTTGGGTGGTTGTGGACCGTCTCACAAAGTGTGCTCATTTTATTCCGATTCACAAGAAGTACACTCTAGAGAAGCTGACTTAGTTGTATATCAGGGACATAGTGAAGCTACATGGTGTTCCTACCAGTATTGTATCCGATCGTGATCCGAGATTTCTGTCTAGATTTTGGCAGAGTCTTCAGCAGGCATTGGGTACTAAGCTGAAATTTAGTACGGCTTATCATCAGCAGATAGACGGACAATCTGAGCGTACTATCCAGACACTGGAGGATTTGTTGAGAGCATGTAATCTGGAGCAGGCTGGTAGTTGGGAGCAGTTACTGCCGTTGATGGAGTTTACTTATAATAACAGCTTCCACTGCAGTATTGGCATGGCACCATTTGAGGCTCTCTATGGCAGAAAGTGTAGGACGCCTCTGTGTTGGTTCCAAATAGGAGAGAATTTGTTGACAGGTCCTGATATTGTGAAAGAAACAACTGAGAAGATCACCATGATCAAGAACAAGATGAAAACATCCCAGGATCGCCAGAAGAATTATGCTGATAGGCAAAGGAGACCTTTGGAATTTGATGTTGGGAATCAGGTGTTTCTAAGAGTGTCTCCGTTCACAGGGATTGGTAGAGCAATTAGGTCCAAGAAACTAACTCCTCGGTTTGTTGGACCTTATGAGATTTTGGAGAAGGTTGGTCTGGTAGCTTACAAGATTGCTATGCCCCCTCACTTAGCTAGGCTTCATGATGTATTCCATGTTTCACAGCTAAGGAAATACATTCATGATCCTACTCATGTGGTCACATTGGACGATTTGCCTTTGAAGGAGAATTTGACTTTTGAGGTGCTGCCAGTGAGAATTGAAGATAGGCAAGTGAGACAATTAAGAGGCAAGGAGATTAGCTTGGTAAAAGTCATATGGAGCAGGAACAATGTGGAGGAGGCTACTTGGGAGTTGGAAAGCAAGATCAGACAATCTCATCCACACTTGTTCGATGACAACTGAATTTCGAGGACGAAACTCGGGTAAGTGGGAGAGGATTGTAACATCCCAAACTTAATTTATAGTGTAATCTATGTTGTGATGGTCTTAGGGTAGAAGAAATGGGGATATAAGTTAGAAACTTAGCCAATTGTGCATGTAACCTTAGGTTTAAAACATAGGAACTTAGGGAATTTAGAATAACAAGATTGGTAGCTTAAAACATAAATTCCACCGTTGGATGTGAAGTAGGATAGGTGAGGAAGTTTGCTTTAAAATTTGAGGAAGATCCAACGGGTAACGAAGAAGTTATGACCTTTCAAAGTCTGGATACTGCAAAATTATGCAGCTTAATCGATTAACCTGTTGGTTAATCAATTAACGTCAGATTGGGTGCAAAATATTAATCGATTAAGTAAGCCTGTGCTGTTGGGAAAAAATATAAAGGCACCCACATCTTAGTTTCTTGCAAAATTCGAACACTCTCTCTCCTAGGGCACAAAATCTTTCATTCCAATCAATCAAGCCTCAAGTGAATCACTCCAAATCCATCCTCAAGTCCCTCTTTGTTGCTCCAAGTAAGTGATTTTTGGTTTGAGTTTTCCTCTTTTTCTCCCCAATAATTCGAATTCCTCTCTCCCTCTTGCTCCCATGAAACTTCAATCTTCAATCTAGGGAACTCTAGATTGGTTCAAGAATTTCCCTCCAGTTCTTGGGCAAAGCTTAATAATTTGTCTCTTTATTCTATTGATTTTAGGTTCCTCCCTCTTCTTTGAGTTGTGGCTAATATTCAAGTGTGTACCAAGCACAAAATCCTTCTATCTCTAAGAACTTGAGGTAAGGAGGTTTGTGTTACCATACTCTAGGGGGTAGGTTATATTGTGTATATATTGGGTTGCTAGGAGATATGTGTTAATAGGATAAAGAACCCTAGGGTAGTTAATAATATGTTAAATTGTGATTATGCATAAAAGCGTAGTGATATTTTATGTTGGACTTAAATGAGACTATGATATTTGATTAAGTGGTGAATATTGTGCTAAATTATGTTGAGCCTGAAACTTATGAATGATCATGAATATGTTGATTGAAATAGATATGTATGACTCTTTGGAAAGTGAAAATATAATGGCATGATTAAATTGATGAAACCCATGAGATTGACGACAAATGAAACAAATGAAAATGTAATTCAAAGACTTAAAGAACAAAGAGTGTGTGATCCAGATCTTGTAAGACGTTGTCCGTAAGAGACTGTACGCATTGATCGCGTAAGACGCACTTGATGCGCTGCTGTAAGTCGTTGTCCGAAGGAGACTGTACGCAATTATGGACACATACACCATATATTAATTAATGATATAATTCGATTGTGCCTCTCCAGATCTTGTAAGACGTTGTTCGTAGGAGACTGTACGCATAGATCGCGTAAGACGCACTTGATGCGCTGCTGTAAGACGTTGTCCGTAGGAGACTATACGCAATGATGGATGCACCTTCCGATTGTGGAATCCAGGTCTTGTAAGACGTTGTCCGTAGGAGACTGTACGCATTGACCGCGTAAGACGCACTTGATGCGCTGTTGTAAGACGTTGTCCGAAGGAGACTGTACGCAATGATGGAAATCCGCGTAATAATTTTCTAAAAGTCTTTACAAAAACACAAAGAGGATGTGATAAAAATGGATTGTGATCTTATGCAAGAGTATAACTAGTATCAAATTTTGGAATAAATTGGAAAAGTATGATATATGGAAGCTAAAGCTTTAATGAATTAAATTTACTGTTGAAATGAAATTAATTGAAATGTGTGGGAATGATTTCTCTGGTTTATATGCACTATATGAATATTTGTGTTTGACTTGGTGGTTCAGTATAGCATAATAGAAACTTCTTCCCTATTTTATTGTGTAATACTCACCTCCTTACCATTTTTCAGGTATTGAGTCGGAGTATACACCAGGACCGGCCGAGCAGGATTACTCTCCCTCACAGGGAGAGTAGGGTTGTGGGGTGTAGATGCATTACATTGACCTAAGCCTCCATATTATTGTGATGTATATGTGCTGTATATGCTTTTTGAGTGAGGCTTAGGATAGTTTCATTTGGGGCATGGTATATGATTCATTTTTGGGCATAGTGGTTGTTATGGCTTCTTGATTTACACACTTTGCAATTTTGCTGGCACTCTGAAAAACTGTTTCTGATGTTTTACTTTGGAGCCCACAGGGCCACTATATGATGCTTATATACTTATATTTGAGCCCTGCTGGCTACTGTTGATATTATATAAATGTGTTTATCAGGTTGAAGATTTAGAAAAGTCCGAAAAACAAACGAAACTCTGTCCGTTTGACGGTTGATTTTCATAAATTAAAAAGGAATTTTTAATTTCGTATTTTTAATTTAAGGGAAATTAAGGATAATTAATTATAGGGTGTTACATTAAGAGGGCATGAGGATGCTAGGTAATATGTGCATAAATGTTTAAATGTTTTTCTGGCTGCATTGGTTATACATGGGAAAAATATATTTTTTTTAGGAAGTCCAAAAAACAAAGAAAACTTTGCTGAAATTTTAATCCAAATTTTCAAGTAACTAATTTTAATTAAGGAAATAATAGTGAGGGTGTTGCATAACATAAAAAAAAATCGTAAAACAAAAAGATGTACGTAAAAGGTAGAATAGGAGGGAAAATTCAGATGCGATAAAATGGTATACTAAATTTAGAATATGTACTATATGATTTTTAGAATGTACTTCCGCTGAAATTATATGTAAGTTTTTTTTTTTTTAAGATTTCTTTTATTTTTTTATGTTTTATTTTAATTTTAATGACATTAATATTTTTTATAAACGTTTTTATTTATTGAAATATTTTTTAGAGTCTTGGCAATTATTATAAGGGTATTTTTTTAAAAAAATATATCAAATATTTACATTTTAATATTATGACAATATAAACTAATTTTTTTAAATAAAAAATCGAATAAAATAGTAAAATATGATGTATTACTAAAAAAATACTCCATCAGTTTCATAAAATTTGGCCTTTTAGGTTTTTTTCTTGTTTCACAAAGTTTGGCCGTTTACATTTTCAATACACAAACATATTTATTTTTCCAATTTTAACCTTTCATTTAACCATTTCTCTTACTCCTCGTTAATTCTACTTTTATCATCTCTCTCATCTCTAAACCACTATACATTAATTAATGGACATACTTACTAATAAAAATTAAATACTACTTCAATTTTCAATAAGTATTAAATAGGGACATTTTGGACAAATTATACATAATATCTACAATGATTAACACTTTCTTAATCTGTGTGTCAGGACTTAAAAGACCAAACTTTCTGAAACGGAGGGAGTAAAGAAAATAGAGTAAAAATTAGAATAGGAGGGAACATTTGGGCGTGATAAAATGGCACTGCAATTGTAAGAATATGTAAATTAATTACTCCCTCTATCCTTTAATGTAAGGCATAATTTTGGTAGAATTGGTGTTCCATTTTATAAATCGTTTTAGAATATATAGGTAGTATTAAAGAATTTATTCCAAATACATCTCTCATAATTACATAGGGATGATAGGATAATAATTACAATAGAAAAAAATGAATAGAATTTTAAAGTTTTAAATAATTTAAAAATACAACATATTTTTTGATAAATTTAACATTAATAATTATTTTTTTAATATGCGTAAATTAAATAAAAATAACTGGACAGAATTAGAATACTAGATAAACGTAACACATTAACAATTACCGAGAATCTTCCAGCTATTAATCACATGCCTCCGGCGGCTCGTGAAACTAGAGGAGCAATAAAAAATTGAAATAATTTCACTTGTAGGACCGAAGAAAGTAGAAAGTAGTTACTCTCTCTCTCTCTCTCGTACGGTGTATTTTAAGTTTATGCACGAATTTTAAGAAATTTTTAAATGATGTAAGAATTTATTGTATTTTGACTATAATATCACTGTATAATCATTATTCCCTCCGGTCCTATATATAGGTCACATTCTAGAAAGTTTTTTGGTCCTAATTATAAGTCATTTTATATTTTCTATGCATCATTTATTGATTTTTTTCTTTTTTGCCCTTATTAAATGCTTTGACTATCTATGTGTTTTATGTTGTTCATTAACGAGTGCGAGTTTTTCAAGAAAAGTTAAGGGGGTAAAATTGTAATGTTACAATATATTCTCATAGAATTCATAAAACCAACCACTTTCCTTGGTATGTGTAATTCGGTTAAGTATGCCCTATAATAAGGACCAGAGGGAGTATTAAAGAGATAAAGATATTAGAAGTGAAAAAAAGAATGCAATAAATAGGAGTGTATTTAGAAAAATAACATTAATTATGTATTTAGTTTATAAAAGAACAATATTTATGAAACATGGTACAAATGCTAAAACAACACTATTTATGAAACGGAGAGAGTAAATACGATAATTCTCTTTCTAATTTATGTAAAGGTTAATCATATATTCTCTTCTTCCCTTATTATAAGTCACTTTTATCTAATTCACACAGATTAAGAAGAGTAATTATTACTTTTAAATTTATCAAAAAAAATATGTTGTCATTCAAAAGTTACTCGTATTTAAAACTTTACTAGAACTCTATTCATTTTTCTTTTTGTTGTAATTATTACTTTATCATCCCCTATGTAATTATGAGAGATATATTTGGAATAAACTCTTTAATGTTAAATAGATATTCCAAAACGACTTATAAAAAGAGACAAGAAATCTACCAAAATGGTGCCTTATAATAAGTGACGGAGGGAGTATTTATCTGTTAATTATATTTCAAACAAAATACATCCTTTAATAAAAAATTTAATCATTACTCAGATTTCCAATACATTAATTATGTTTTTTTCTCACTTTACCCTTTCTCTCTCTATAATCATTAATTTTTATCCATTAATTACATAAACCAAGACATATTAGACGACATGGGCAAACATGAAAAATATCATTTATTACACTTTTGAAATCTTCAATACGACAGATAAAAAAAATAAAAAAATATCTCAAAAAAAAGACAGATAATAAGGAACGAAGGGAGTATGAGTTAGATTTATTGACATCAAGTCTTGAACACTTATACATTCAAATACTCCATTCGTTTCATATGTAGTGTGTTTTAAGGTTATGCGCGAGCTTTAAGAATTGGTTAAATGATGTAAAGATTTGTTGTATTTTGACTATAATGCCTATATATGATCATTATTGAAGAGAGAGAAAAATATTAGGAGTGAAAAATACAGTGTAATAAATAGGGGTGTGTTTGAAAAAATAACATTAATTATGTATTGGGTTTATATAACAACAAGATTTACGAAACATGGTACAGATGCTAAAACAACATTACATATGAAACGGAAGGAATATAATTTTATATATTATGAAATTAATCCGTCTAATTGTTGATGCTTTAGATTACCACCCTATTTTAAGTTTTTAACTCATAATGTTTTGGAATATATGTAAATTTCCATTATATGTAAATTTTAATATATAATTTTATATATTATGAAATTAATCCGTCTAATTGTTGATGCTTTAGATTACCACCCTATTTTAAGTTTTTAACTCATAATGTTTTGGAATATATGTAAATTTCCATTATAAAATTGTATACATACGAATCTTCACATCATCTAAAATTTGATCAATATGATTATCATGATAATATCATATAAATCAACTCTTCAATTGATTAATTTCTTAATATATAAAGAATTATATGAAGATGTAAGTATTTATGACTAACACATGTAAAAATAAATTAAGTTAATTGAAAATTTTATTTTATACTCCCTCCGTTTCTTATTATTTATCTTTTTGAAAAGATTTTTTGTTTCTTTTTATATGTCATGTTGAGTATTTCAATAGGGTAATAAATGTTATTTTCCATATTTGCTCCTATTTAATATGGCTTGATTTAAGTAAGTAGAGAAGAAAAATTAATGATGATAGAGAGATAAAAGATATAGTGGGAAAAACATAATTAATGTATTGAAAATCTGAGTAATGATTAGATTTCTTAAATGAAGTGTTTTATTTGAAATATGACAGATAAATAAGAACGAAGGGAGAAAATTTTTATCAATCCTTATTACTCCCTCTAATCCTTATTATAGGTCACATTTTAAAAGGTTTTTTTGGTCCTAATTATATGTCGCTTTATATTTCATATACATCATTTATTATTTTTTCTCTTTTTTGCCCTTACTATAAATGCTTTGACTATCTATATGTTTTTTGTTGTTCATTAATGAGTGTGAATTTTACGATAAAAGTTGAGAAGGTAAAATTGTAATATTGCAATACATTATCATAGAATTCATGACAGTAACTACTTTTCTTGGTATGTGTAATTTGGTTAAGTATGTTATATAATAATGATCAGAGGAAGTATATGTTGGAGTACTCCGTATATTTTAACATATACTCCATTCGGCTTGAAATATAAGTAACAAAAAACACATTTCATTTAGTTTAAAATATAAGTAAAAGTAACTAATCTTCTTAAATTTTATTTTATTCTTAATGCTACTTTCCGAAAATATCCTTAGAAAATTGTTATCTTATTTATATTTTTTTAATTCCCAATGCAACTTTCTTAAAATACTTTTATTCTTCTATAAATGTGAGAAAATTAAATACATCAACTAACTTAATTAATAAGCGTAAAATTAGTTATTTTTGCTTATAACTTGAGTCGGAGGATGTAAAATGTAATAAAAGGAATTTTTAATCTCAGCTCTTAAAGCTGAGGATATAAACTCCAAAATAAATAAGCTTTTTGAAAAATTAAAACTTTACTTTTTATTTTTTCAATGCATCAATTTCAAAAAAAAACCATTCGTTTTTGAATAATTAAAAGAACCCCTAATAAAAATAACACCGTAAAATATATTATATGTTTTCTCCACAGGCTTTATTTTTCCATGAATGTAGATTTTCAGTACAATACATGGTGCCAAGTGGCAATACATGCTACCATGTAGCAATAACTCAGAGTGCTGTTTATCAATCATTTTTTACAGTAAAACGAAGGTTATGCTCCACGACATGATAAGCTGTTGTAGAAATATCCCAGAGAGTCCTTAGAGTGTCAATCCCTTTAGCAAACTTGAACGCACCAGTGCCACCCACAATTGGTAACTCTCTTCCATTTTCGAAAATATCGTTCCTCCCAAGGATGCTAAGCGTGCTACCTTTATAGTCACCTTCAGTAAAAACGAAGTTGACAAGCGTCACCATTCCACTGCCGTGAAGAGACGCCAAACCATATAGCCCTTGAGCTCTTCCAACAGGTGTTGAGGTTATCTCCTTTTCCTCGGTCAAAGGGTTGTCCTGCATGTAAGTGGCTCCAAAGCCACTTGGAGTGGTTGGTATAATGATTGGAATGACCGTTGCGTTATCACCGTGTATGATTTCATGCGAAAAGAAGTGTAGATGGATCGATTTCTCTGTGCGTGGTTGATCCGTCGGTAACATGATGTTGGATTGTTCAGAGAATAATCCATGGATAGGGGTAAAGTGAGTAGAGAGAAGAGAGAGAGATAGCAGAACGTAGAATTGAAAAGGGGCAGCAGCCATCATATTGCAATGTTATTCGTTCAGCTATGTTAGCTAGTTGGACAATGGGAAATGGTTATGATTCTGAAGTTTTCTTCTCCCTTTTAGAGTGAAATTATTTCAATTTTTTATTGTTCCTCTAGTTTTACGAGCCGCCGGGGCATGTCATCAATAGCTGGAAGATTCGTGTTAGTGGTTATCTACGTATGTAGATCAAGATCTACATATCTACACGTGGGTGGTAACAAATGACATACATTCATTATTAAAAAATCCAAATATCCAATCGGTTCCTTATTATAGGATATCATTTTTATAGATTTGATGTTCGTTTTTATAAATCATTTTAAAATATCTAGGTAGTTTTAAAAAGTTTATTCCAAATACAACCTTTATAATTACATAAGGGTCATAAGGTAATAATTACAATAGAAAGAGAAATGAATAGAGTTGTAAAGTTTTAAATATGGGTAACTTTGAAATGACAATATATTTTTTTATAAATTTGAGACTAATAATTACTTTTCTTAATCAGCACGAATTAGGTAAAACTAACTAAGGGAACGAGGGAGTATAATATATAAGAGTTTTTTTTTAACTTATGCAGTTATGCACGACACACCTTAAAAAGTAAAGTTATATTGGAAATTGAGATAGTTAATGAATTAAAAAATTACTCCTTCCGTTCTTATTTATCTGTCATATTTCAAACAAAACATGTTCTTTAAGAAATCTAATCATCACTCAGATTTCCAATATATTAATTATGTTTTTTCCCACTATACCCTTTCTCTCTCTGTAATCATTAATTTTTCTCCACTACTTACATAAACCAAGACATATTAAATAGGGACAAATATGGAAGATAGCATTTATTACACTCTTGAAATCCTCAATACAATAGCTAAAAAGAAACAAAAAATCTCTCCAAAAAACGACAGATAATAAGGAACGGAGGGAGTAATTATTTAATTCTCTAATACAATTTTATTATTTTTGTTATCTTATCATCATATGCATGAGGTACATAGGATAAAAAAACCGAATATATAATTAGTAAAAATATTTTTTTTTTAGATTTTTGAGATATGGACAAATATACATTTATGATTACTTCTTCCCTCTTTAAATATAAGCACTTCGACTAACCTTTCACGGGGATTGTGACACCCTTAGAAATAAAACCCCTTAATCCTAATTTGTCAATTGGTGACTTGAAAATTTCGTTTTAAAGCTTATTATCTTATAAAATTTCTTTGTGAAAATCGGACAGAGTTTCCTTTGTTTTCGTGACTCTCCCAAAATAATTCTTTTTCTGTTAAACCTGTCATAACACATGTTCATATAAACATATAAGCCAGCAGGGCATTTAGCATCATATATTATAGCCATCATTTCCAGAAAATATTAACAAGTTTGCGAATTAGTTAATTCCCAAAAATCACTCCTTTCCCTAAATGATGAGTCCTAGGCCACCCAAGTGCTACCTCCCAGCACCCAAAACCCATATATACAAGTTTTAACAAAATAAGTTCATATATACATCAGACACCCAAAATAAGGCTCAGGACAGACATCAAGACCAACTATTACTAGCTACTTACTCTTCCCGAGGGGGAGAGTACTCCTGCTCGGCCTTTGCCTGTGTAAGTTCGGGCTCGGTACCTGTGTAAAAAAGGTAAGGAGTGAGCATTACACAATACTTAGAAAATATATTCTAAAAAGTCATAGAGAATAACTAAGTCAATCACATTTAGCAAATATAACATCACATCACATTCACACAGTTTCATACCCATACATTATTTAATTTATTTTTGTTGGAAACCAACAAGCGGCCTAACAATCTACTAGAGGGGGGAGGGGGTGAATAGTGTAACACCTACACTATACTGCCCTTAATTCCCCATAATTAAAATAGTTAGTTTAAAATTTTTGTTTTAACTTATAAAAATTCACCCGTCAAACGGACGGAGTTTCCTTTGTTTTTCTGACTTTCCCAAAAATTAGATTTTTGCTGCAACCTGATAAACATATTCATTTTCAACAACCAGAAGCCAACAAGGCTATCAACAACACATAATCACAAATCGGTGCTACATCGCATCCCACATAGCATCAAATTAAAATGAATTAATTACAATTAAATAACCTATAATCCCCTATAACTAACTCACACTCCACGGAGTGGAGTGTGCACCTACTCGGCCAATGATAGTGCAAGCTCAAATCTCGGTACCTGGAAAAATGGTAAGGAGGTGAGCATTACACATAAAGTAGGAATAGCAGTTTTTGATATGACATAATAACCGACTAAGCCAAACTCACTTAATTCAAGTAATGCATATACACACAAGGTCGAATCAAATCATATTCATTTACAAATAGCACCATTTCCTTACATTAAACATTTTCATATTCTCTCTCATCACATAACTTAATTCTTTTTCAAGCATTATCCTGCGTTTTATATTTCTTTTATTCTTTTTCATTCTTAACAATTTTGATAACAACATCCCTCATGCATATTGTCCGTTTCGCGAACACATCGTAGTCGGACGCAAGAGGTTGAGTCGTACTCCTCTATCGCAGTATATCCGATTCGTGAACACATCACAGTCGGAACCCGATTCGCGAACACATCGTAGTCGACTGCAAGGAGCACCAAGTAATTCCTCTATCGTAGTATATTCGATTCGTGAACACATCACAGTCAGAACCCGATTCGCGAACACATCGTAGTCGGCTACAAGGAATTACCCCTCAAATCCTTCGTGGACTATCCGATTTGCGCCACCTCGCAGTCAGATTCCACACAAAATAATCTTTTATTCTATATCGTGGACTATCCAATTCGCGCCACATTGCAGTCGGATTCCACACAAAATCTTTTATTCTATATCATGGACTATCCGATTCGCGCCACATCGCAGTTGGATTCCACACAAAATCATCTTTTTCTTTCTCATCAATTATTAATTGATTATATTCACATATTCTGAGTTCCCAACCAATTAGCATTATAACCATCATTCATTAACTTAGCACATATAAACACCTATAACACCTAACATTATCACCAATAAATTCACAACACAAGTTACTTCCTTTTTACTTAACAATTATTAATTGGTTATATTTACATCTTCCAAGAATTTTCAACAACAACAACATAAGCACATATTCACAATTATATACAAATTCACAAGTATGCGCATATTCACAATTATACAAGTATGCACGTATTCACCAATATACAAGTATGCACATATTCACAATTATACCCCTAAACTACCAACCAATATTAACCAATCACTATGAACGTACCAGAAACCCAAACCTAAATTAAGGTAACACCCACTCCTTACCTGGCGTTTCCTTAGACATGAATCTTTTCGTGCGATAATGCCCAAACATCTCAAAGTCCAGTCCTTACGCGCATCGATAGGTTCTAAGGCTCCTTCATCGTCTAATCATATTATATAAAATATAGAATCATCAAAATAACAAAGTAAGGATCAATCAAACGCGATAAGAAGACGATTACTTAAACCTTGATTGAAAATATTATAAAAACATAGTTTTCTGTTATACGAAATAAGTTAACAAGGTATTAAAATAGGGATCTTTCGGTGTTCCGTAAAAGCGAGTTTTAGGAATAATTCAGCAAGCTAGTAGCGGCGTTAAAATATTTGATTATAGTTCATGAGTTAAAGTTACCCAAGATTAAAATTATGAGCCAAAGTCTTCACAAAATAGTATAGTTTCTCATTGGAAAGAGATTAACTTTCAAACTAACATAAGCATTAAAATACGTTAGGGTAAAGTATTTTTAACTTCATCTTCTGAAAATAAATGCTAGTATTGCTCGAAAATGACAATTCTTTATCGAAAACACTTTAACTATCAAAATTACATGTTTATCAAAAATAATTAAAAATCACCTAGCTTTAATCACTATTTGAAAAGTCGAATGTTTATGATACTTGACGCTAAAAATTCAAAACTGAAAGAGAGCTTCCCTTGTTCAAGAATAAGTTAAAATCATGTTTTCTAAGCTCAAATAACTACACTCCCTTTCAGTTCAAATTTAAAGCCCAGAGTATTAACCTGAATTAACGTATGCCGAATACATCAGATTTCTAATTATCGGTGTATTGTTTAGTTTAGGGACAATTCAACCTCACTAAACAATAACTCAATCACTTAGGGACCTGACACAATTAACGGAATACTTTTAAAACTCATCGTTCGGCATATCGGTCAACTTGATATAATACAAATCAGATTAACTAATTAAAATCCTTATCAATACTAGTATAAATAGTAAAATTGAAACTTAATACTAAATCCAAATACCATTTATTTTCTAAAACAACAATAACATTTCAAAATAATTAAACAAATAGATAATAAGTACAATATTATTATAATTAGTATTATCATTATTAAAACACAATATAGAGTAATTAAAAGGGTATTAGAGATTTACCCTCAAAGATGGTTTTGAAGGCCGGTTCAAGGCACAACGGAGGGCTGATCACGGTAACGATGACGGTGACGGCGATACCGGCGTCGGTGGCGATCCTTAACAGCAGCAACACACACCGGAGAGAGGAAAGAAGTGGTGGTGGCGTGACTTGACCAACAGAGGCAGCGAGCGGCGGCGGATCGCGACCCCGGAGGAAGCAAGTCGCGAATCGCGACTGGGGAGAGGGAGAACGCGCGACTTCGACGGCGAGGGAGGACGCGTGGTGGCTGGCGAGTTGTCATGGCGGCGGGGAGCTTCGTGGTTGGGTTTGCGGTTGAAGAAGGCGATGGTCACAGAATGAATGTTGATGGCAGCGGCGGTGACCGGATCGTGGTGGGAGGAGAACGGCTGGGAGAGAGAAAATATGAGGGAGAGAGAAAGAGAGATGGGGGGCGGCGGCTGCCTTGGAGAGGAAGGGGAAAGTAGGGTTCCACCCTTCTTACACTACACACATGCACATACAACTCTATTTTATTATTATTATTATTTTCTTTTTAAAACACATACTTTGATTTATCAATTTATTAGCTATAAGGATGTATGTTTAAGAGTTAAATATTTGAAAACTCTAAACATAATTCATTGTTGAATATATTAAAGTTAAGTAAAGTGTCCAAAATGTTTAGCATTATTAAAATATGATAATCTTTCTTTAAAATAATTCACTTCAAATACAATTAAATTACTCTTCGTAATTAACATAATGTATTTTATGAAAATACCCAACAACTAAATGATTGATTTCAAGAAACAAATATTTAGTTCCTTAAAACTTATATTTATATTAGGGATTAAAATTAGGGATGTTACAATTCTCCCCCACTTAGGAGAATTTCGTCCCCGAAATTCCGATGGGTTCAAGTGAATGGAAGACCATCACTTAAGCAGGACCTCTAACTATTATATCTAACTCTTTCCGGGTTCACTCCCCCACTTATAATGCTCCTAGATCATTACTCTTTAGGGTTTCCTCCCATCTATTTTCGACTACACTAGCCCAAGGTGTGCTTCCCACTTATACATTCTTTCCTTGAAACCATTGAGTTCAACTAAACTTTCGTTTATGATTTCTACTATTCCTGACATTTAGGAATTTGGTAAGCTACACCTTATTTATCGGGTTGACTTTTGGCCGGGATTCCACTATCTAAGAATATCAGGGCCTAAGAGTTTGGTAGACTACACCTCGTTTAGACCAAAGAACACAATTAATTTAACCACACAATCCTATGGTTATGTTCTTCATCTAAAACGCTTAATCAATATTCTTATTCAAACTCATAAGGAGTAGACACAATTTATTTGTTTATGTAATCCACTACTCAAACTAGACCTCACTAATCCACCGAACGACTAAATCTTCATTCGTTACCTTAATCACTAACAACAACCTTATACTATTACCATTATGTTCGATCTTGACTCAGGAAAATAACTAATCCTGTTGGAAACCAACAAGCGGATCAAAATATACTAGAGGGGGGGGGGGTGAATAGTGTTTTGGAGCCTTAATATCAAATTTTCAATTGCGAATGAGAATGGTTTTGAGAAAACAGATTTTCTAACAAAAATTGAACTGCTTAATCGATTAATGAATAGGCTAATCGATTAATGCCTGAAGCTTACAAAACAATTAATCGATTAGCAAGTGAGTTACTCGATTAATGTCTGAAAGGTGATTCAAAACTAATCGATTAACACAAATGCTTAATCGATTAACTAAGTACAAATCAGCAAAAATTCAATCTTAATCAGAATCGCAGCAGAGCTCAAATGCCAAGAATGCAAGAACAATTATCTAACGAATTAATAACAACTCTAATTAGATTTACCAATTCAAATTAGAGTTAATTCTCTAAGAAATATGAAATTCCCAATTCTAACCTAATTGATTAATTTGTTTGTTAATTCTCTCAAAGCTTTAAAGAAAGTAAAAGATAAGAGACACGAGTTTTTATCCTGGTTCACTCTCAATCCACCGAGAGCTACATCCAGTCCCATCTATCGCAATAGAGAGATTTCCACTAAAGAAACAATTGTGTAGATTACAAACGGATAAAAGATAAACCTCACTCAAGTTATCCTATCCCTTCAAGAGAGTACCAATCTCTTGAAAACTACCCAACCAATTGTTCTTCTAGTCTCTTGAATTGTTCTTGTTGAAGCAACCTCTTCAACCAATTCCTTTCTCCTTGCTTTGATTTCTTCAAAGGCTTCCAACTTGTGAATTTCTTCACTTCTTTGATTTGTTGAATTCTTGATAGTACAACCCTTGTTGTAGGATGATTCAACTAAACTAATAAGCTCTGGATATCTAAGTGTATTGAAGAGAATGATAGTGAAGAATAAGATTGGAAAATAAGACTTGAATCTTGATAGAACTTTGAAATTGAAATAGATCTTTTTGTGAGATTGTGATAGCATGAAAGTATATTGAAAAATATGAAAGTGTGTAACCAAATCAAAATCACAATGAAAAGCTTTTAAACAAAATAATTTTTCTGTTATAACAACTATTAATTGATTAACGTTTAACCCTTAATCGATTAACCACTGTTAATCAAACAATTTAAAACAGTTATACACGTGTTAATCGATTAAGCCTTATGCGCTAATCGATTAACCACTGTAAAAGTGATTAAAAAATTGCTTTTCAATTATGTTTTGATTTCTACTTTCATGTGAGCTATTTTCTATCAAGTTAATCTCATTTCACTATATACTCAACAATTCAAATTCTTAAATTGAGATAAACTAAGCTACCACCCACTCTCATATGACATAAAATAAAATATTACAATGAGTACAATAACATATGAGCTAACTAATTAATCTTGAGTGGTGCTTGACTTGAATGTTGTTGATACTTGAGGTTTGCACAATTGGTTTGTTGTCATCAAAACATCATCAACTTACAAACTCCCCTTTTTGATGATGACAAACCATCTTCAAATTAAAAAACTTCAAGTTTTCATATACTCCCCCTAAATGTATGAACACTTAGGAAAAATACATAAAAACCAACCAAACCTACAAATCACAACACAAACAACCTTTTCTCCCCCTTTTGGCATCATTAAAAAGAGTATTTAAGCAGAAAAATCTTTGCCAAAAGATGAGAGGTAAGTAGACAATTGGTAATATATATGACATGGAATAATATAAATAACCACAATATGCATAACACTGTCATAATAATACCAAGTTCATAACTTCATAATACCATATATAAAACCACATAAAACAGTCCATACTAAACAAAACCATAGTCCACACATAACCATAGCATCTAAAAAACAGTCCAGAAACTTAAACTAGTAGAAAAAACCAGAAAAACCAGAAACAGTCCATCATAAACAGTAGTAGAAAAACAGAAAAACGATGAAAACAGTAAAGTGAGACAAGAGGTGCTTAAGAGGGTGGAGGGGGATGGGTAAAAAATCTGGAAAAAGTCTCCATAATCCTATTCTCCATTGCTCTATGTTGTGCCTCCAAGGCATCAAATCTGCTATCAACATGGTGGAGAAGAGCATCATATGCAGCTTGGTGATCAAAAGGAGGAGGCTCGGGATTAGCATCCAAATTTTCAAAGTCAATGAAGTCTTCGATGTTGACTCCATGCTCCCCATTCTGAATTTATGGCCCCTGTTCAGTTTGCATAGGATCATTGGCTGGTGGCTGTGGTGCAGGTGCTGCAGGTTGTGCTTGACCCTCTAAAGCCCTAATTTTAATGTTCCACCTCCAAGTTCTAGTAGGCTTATGAAAAGTAATCTTCATTTGATTTATATGATGATCATTGAAACACAATTTTCCCTCAGGATCCTTCTCACATGGTTCATTGTCAGGAATAGGAACACCAAAATGATGCCACATCTTACTCACATGCATAGGAAATGGTAAATAAGCAGGAGATTGAGACTTGGCAGCAGCTGTCATCTTGGCCATAACTATCTTATACCAATTAATTTGAATATTGTTTTTAATACCATGAAAAAGTTTGAGATCGTCCTCCTGGACTTGAGCATAATTTTGAGAGGTTTTTGGTATTAAACAATATGCAATTATATACAGCAAAATCCTATCCTCAGCATGCAATAAAGATACCCTCTTAGTTCCTTTATCCCAATTAACATCTTCTCTAACAACATCAGCAAATACAGTAGCAGCATCAACATCTAACTCATTAGACTCATCATCACCAATATAAGTCCCTTCATTTCTTAGCCCAAACAAAATCCTCATGTGGTCAGGTTTGATAATAAAGTGATGACCACGAACCATACTTTGATAAATACCATCAATGCAAGTGAATTTCGCATAGAATTGGCGAACTAGTCTAGGGTATATGATAGTATTAAATTCCAAAAACTTTTGCAAATGCTGTTGAACCAATAAGTCATGAAAACTAAACCGCTGTTTCTTCAACCAAGCAAAATAAAAATACCTCAATATACCAAATTTGTGATCTACAAATTTTTGAGCACGGTCATCTCTCTCAGCTTGTGTAAACCAAACGTTGTCCCGGCGAGGATGAGCACGTCTCTTCAGTCGTTTTTGGGCTTGTGTTTCAGAGGAAGAAGAAGCCATAATGTGTAGAGGTTGAAGTTAGGGTTTCAAATTGGGGATTTTCGGATTTTGTGGGGAGAAATGAAATTGATGAAGGTTTGTGTAGAATTGATGGTGGAGAAGAGTAATAGAGTGATGAAACTAAGGATTTGTGGTGAAAAACTTAGACATCTTTGCCTCAAATACGGTTTTCGAAGAGAGAAGAAAAGAGTCAACACGGAGTAAAAACGAAAAAATGAGTCAAATGCAGTCAAAAACGTTTTTATATGTCAGTTGACAGCTCCATTAATCGATTAACGGAAACCCTTAATCGATTAACGCCTGAAGACTGATAAAAAAATTAATCGATTAATTGGACGATTAATCGAGTAGTGCCTGAAAGGCTGAAAAAAGTTAATCGATTAATGAGAATTCCTAATCGATTAATTTTCAAAAACACTGAATTTTTGACATTTTGAAAAGCATTTTAACATTTATAAACACAAAGTGTCATTTAGCAACTAGCACATACATATAAACAAGCAACACAACAAGGAAAACACAAATAACTACATATTGAAAGAATTATGAAAGGATTTGTATTTTTGAAAAACTCAAACAACACATAATGAAATAGGCTTTAAGGTGATCAACTAAAAGAATTTAAAATACAACTAGCTAATTGTTGATTCATCAAGAATACCTAGTTCCCTTCTAATAAAATAGAAAGTGTCCCTAGGTAAAGGTTTAGTAAAAATATCAGCTAGTTGATTTGAAGTTTGCACAAATTCAATGACACAATCACCTTTTTGGACATGGTCCCTTAAGAAATGATGCCTAATCTCAATATGTTTTGTTCTTGTGTGCAATACCAGATTTTTCGTTAAATTTATTGTGGATGTGTTATCATACTTAATAGGAATTTTAGATAAATTGAGACCAAAATCCGAAAGTTGTTGTTTCATCCATAGGATTTGAGCACAACAACTCCTAGCCGCAATATATTCGGCTTCGGCAGTTGATAAAGCTACACAATTTTGTTTCTTAGAAAACCATGATACAAGAGAACTTCCAATTAAATGGCATTTCCACTTGTACTTTTTCTTTCAAATTTACAACCAGCAAAATCTGAATCCGAATAACCAATTAAGTTCAAAACGACATCTCTAGGATACCATAAACCGGTATTTATTGTTCCTTTCAAATATTTCATAATTCTTTTAACAACAGTTAAATGAGACTCTTTAGGATTGGCTTGATATCTAGCACACATGCACACACTAAACATAATATCGGGACGAGAAGCAGTCAAATATAATAAACTACCTATCATACCACGATACTTAGTTACCTCAACGAATTTTCCTTTTTCATCTTTGTCCATGTAGCATGTGACACTCACGGGTGTTGAAGCTTATTTGCAAGACTCCATTCCAAACCTTTTGAGTAATTCCCTACAATATTTTCCTTGATGAATATAAATTCCATCATCTAGTTGCTTGATTTGCAAGCCAAGAAAGAAGGTAAGCTCCCCCATCATTGACATTTCAAACTCGCTTTGCATAATATCTGAAAATTTCTTACACAAATTCTCATTAGTTGCACCAAATATTATATCATCAACATATATTTGTACTAAGAGTATGTCCTTACCCAATTTTTCAATAAAAAGAGTATTATCCACTGCACCTCGTTTAAAACCTTTTTCAAGTAGAAAATTGCTTAAACGATCATACCAAGCTCTAGGAGCTTGTTTAAGACCATATAAAGCCTTTTTCAACTTGAATACATAATCCGGATGTTCAAAATCTTCAAATCCGGGAGGTTGTGAAACATACACTTATTCTTGAATATAACCGTTAAGAAACGCACTCTTAACATCCATTTGATACAATCTAAAATTCATAATAGATGCAAAAGCAAGCAAGATTCTAATAGCTTCTAGTCTAGCAACGGGAGCATATGTTTCATCATAATCAATACCCTCTTCTTGACTATAACCCTTAGCTACCAACCTAGCTTTATTTCTAACAATGATACCCGACTCATCTAGCTTATTTCTATAGACCCATCGAGTTCCAATCACAGGATGATCATCGGGTTTTGGCACAAGCTCCCAAACTTTATTTCTTTCAAATTGATTCAATTCTTCTTGCATGGCCATTACCCAATGTTCGTCTTGAATTGCCTCATGAATATTCTTAGGTTCTAATTGAGAAACAAATGCAACATAATAGCAAAAATTATTAAGAGTGCTTCGGGTTACCACTCCCTTAGCAATATCACCTAGAGTATTTGAGATCGGGTTGTTTCTATTTTGTTTCCAAGCAGTTGGTAGATCGGTATGTGGTACTTGTTCTAAGTCCTTTTCTTGTGTTTGTGTTTCTCCGTTGTCAATTTGATTCTCTACCTCTTGTTGTATAGGCTTCTCACGATCAATGAATGTACCTACATTTTCATCATCACAAGAAACAATATTTTCTCCTTTCGGAGATTCATCAAAAACAACGTGGACTGATTCTTCTACATTTAATGTTCTTTTATTGAAAACACGAAAAGCTTTGCTATGCATTGAATATCCAACAAAAATACCTTCGTCGGCTTTAGAATCAAACTTGTCGACAGGATTCTTACCATTATTCAAAACAAACACCTTACAACCAAAAACATGGAAATAAGAAATATTCGGCTTTCGCCCTTTGAGCAATTCATAAGGTGTTTTATTTAAATGAGGACGGATAAGAACACGATTAATCACATAACAAGCGGTGTTAACCGCATCAGCCCAAAAATAAGAGGGAACTTTAGACTCTTTAAGCATGGTTCTTGCTAGTTCCTCTAATACTCTATTTTTTCTTTCAACAACACCATTTTGTTCCGGAGTTCTAGGGGCTGAAAATTGATGACCAATGCCATATTTTTCACAAAAGGCATCAAATTTAGAGAAACTCACCACCATGATCACTTCTAATAGACACAATTTTTAAATTTAATTGATTTTGGATGAGTTTGGCAAACTTTTTAAAACATTTATAAGTATCACTTTTGGCGGATAAGAATAATGTCCATGTGAATCGCGTAAAATCATCTACCATAACGAAGCCATAGTAATTACCACCAAAACTCCGAACTTGTGATGGGCCAAACAAATCCATGTGGATTAACTCCAATGACTTTGTTGTGCTTACCACATTTTTAGGTTTAAAAGAGTTTTTAACTTGTTTGCATTTTTGACAAGAGTCACAAACACCATCAAGTTGAAAATTGAGTTTAGGTAAGCCAATTACTAGTTCTTTGCGTAGTAGCTTATTTAGTTGATTCACATTTACATGAGCTATTCGCCGGTGCCAAAGTCTAACCTCATCATCAAAAGATTTAAAACAAGTAGAAAATAATGAGGTGATTTCATCTAAATCAATTAAATATGTGTTATTAGAGCGTCTACCTACAAATTTGACACTATCATTAACATTACTCTCAATAAAGCAAAATTCAGAGGTAAAAGTAACGTTGTTGCCCATATCACATAGTTGGCTTATACTTAGCAAATTGTGTTCTAAGCCTTCTACATAAAGGACATTCTCAATGATTAGGTTAGAAACATTACCAATCTTACCCACTCCAAGAATCTTGCCTTTATTGTTGTCTCCATAGGTGACGTGACCACTTCCTTTGGTAATAAGTTCAATAAAATGTGATTTATCGTGTAACACCCTAATTGAATTTTACCCTTAAACCGAAAATAGGACTTAAAAATTTTCTTTTTTAAAAGCGGTATAATGGTACTTATGATCATGATCAAATCAATAATTCATCTCATTAATGTTAACGTCAAAGTTTTCAGCGGAAGACTAGCTCATGCAAAAGTAAGAATGCAAAACAACTTGATTACATCAGTCGGTTATACAAAACGTGAAATACAAAAGCAGTGTTATAGCTCGGCCAACAGGCCGAGGCCTAACTTAATTTCCGACTCTAATGACCTACTCTCCCTGTGAGGGAGAGTGAACCTGCTCGGCCGGGGACTGTGTCTTCTCGGGCTCAGTACCTGAAAAATGGTAAGTAGGTGAGCATTACACAGAACTTAAGTAAGCAGTTTCTAATATGACATATCGAACTACCAAGCCAAACACAAATAATCAAATAGCATATTAACAAATATTAAATCAGATGACATATCACATATAAACAGCTTTATTCTACTCGGTCCATGTTATTTTCCAATGTGTTCTTTACCGACCCTTCATATTCCTACATTTCCGATTGTTGACCCTTGAACACCTTCCTCAATTCCTAAATCACTCGGTCTCTCTTTCCTTTATCGGTATTAGATTCCCTCTCGGTCTCTTTTCCCATTCATTCATCTTTTTCATATCTTACAATCTTTTACTCTTCTCGACCTCATACACCCAGTGCATGTCTTACACCATTTAGGGTCGGATACCAGAGTGTCCATAACTGCGAGTACCCGGTACCCGTCTTACAGCTGCACATACCCAGTATGTGTCTAACACGATCAATGCACGCACCCAGTACGCGTCTTCTATGACCAGGAGCACTACCGCCGATTCTTCTATGGAGTTAAGGTGTGTCCATAACTGCGAGCACCCAGTACCCGTCTTACAGCTGCGCCTCTCGGCGTCTTACGTGATCAACGCACGAACCCAGTACGCGTCTTCTATGACCAGGAACACATCCCACCGGTTTCGTTCTCGGAACCTCGTGTGAGTCATGACTGCGAGTACCCAGTACCCGTCTTACAGCTGCACATACCCAGTATGCGTCTGACGCGATCAATGCACGCACCCAGTACGCGTCTTCTATGACCCGACCACACAACCATTTCCCTTTAGTTACTCTTTTATTCCTTTAAATCATTCATCATTTAATTCCTCTCGGCTCAACCCTCTTGTTTACCCTGTTCGCTCGTCCTTTCATTATTTATGTCTTTACTACTATTTCCTTCCTCCAGTAATTAACATCATTCCTCATGATCCATCTTGGCGTCTCACGCTCAGACCACAAACAGGTTTAAAGATACAACATAAGCAATAAATATCACAACTCATATAGCAACAAAATATGATTAATATACTTAGCAAACATACAAATATTACCACCTACTTTCAACATATATGACCGTAGTTCACTTATTAATTTTCCTTCTTGGTTATTTCTCTTTCTCCCTGTTATTATCCTATGTCTCTTCCCTAAACTAACACCCACTCTTAGCACCCGTTATGAACACACTAGCAACCCAAACCTAAGCTAAGGTAACACTCACTCCTTACCTCAACCCGTAAGAGATAAGAGTTTGAGAGCTTGAGTGTGGCCTCCTTGCGGTTCAACTTCTTGAGCTTTGAACCCCCAAACCATTTCTTTCCTAGCTGCACTCTCAACACAGCGTAGACCCAAGGAACGTTCAACAAGGCAAGGGAGATGAGGAGGTGTAGCTTCTAGTTAGTGAGTCTTGGGGGAGAAAAAGAGAGAGATTTGCGTGAGTGAGAAGAGAGTGTATTGGTCTTTTAGTGTTGAAGCTTCAGAGGAAAAATGAGAGAGACGTAAGAGAAAGAGAATGGAAAAGTGTTGTATTTGGTTTTGGGATTTTATTTTATTCCCTAATGGGAAAATAATTGCGTGGTCCTTATTGGAGGCTTTTTTGAGAAGCTTGAAACATGTGGACAGGATTTATTGGCTTCTAAAGGAAATCACCAATAGTGACTTGAAAAGGACATAAAGTGATTGACAAAGACACCTGTACGGAGGGCGTGAAAATCAAGGAGTTAGCAACTCAGTTAGAGCTGCTACGAATGGATAGAAGAGGAGGGACTTCGGCTCTGGCACGGAGGGGTAGTAGAAGTCTGAGTCTCCTCTCGGTCAACACAGCGAGATCTGTTACAGTTGGCTTATCCGAGTTGACGCATTCACTAGGTTTCGCGTTCTGCTTCTATCTAGCTCGGCAAGGATCGGTCCGAGATCTAGCATTTCCTTATCTGGTAGGCACACGCTTCCTATTTTCCTCACGATACTATACTTATTTCTACAACCTCATTCTATTACTAAATAAATTTATATTTAAGTCTATTATTATATTGGATATTAAATCTTGGGATGTTACATATCGCCCGTCATATGCCTCGAACAACCACTATCTAGATACCGTCTTCGCTCCTTTGTCCGAAGGCACATCTACAACACAACATCATTTGCTAGTTTTAGGTACCCAAGTTGTCTTGGGTCCTTTCATGTTAGCTTGGGGTGTGGTCCCCTTCACAATCCACATATATTTGCCACTAGGTATACCAAATCTTTTGATATTGCAATTAGTTGAAACATGTCCAAAAATTCCACAATAATGGCAAGTTGGTGTTTTAGAAAAATCAACTTTAGAAAGAGTACCAACTTTGCTGAAATTTTGATTTTTGGGTTTGGTATATCCTAGTCCAGCTCTATTTCCATTATTTCTTTGATTTGAAAGCAAATGATCCAAATGAGTATCACCTCTTGTGAGCCTTGCAATTCTATCTTTCAAATTTGAAACTTCTTTTTCAAGGGTTTTGCAATTTTCACAAGTTGAGACATCATTTATTTTCAATCACAATCACATGTGGAATTAGCATAAATGAGATCTAGAGTTTCATTTTGAAGCTTCAATTCCTCAAGAGAGTTTTGCAACTCTAAAATATTTTCTTGTTGCTTCAAAATAAAGTTCTTTCTCTCTACATTTATTTTAGCTAACTTTTTCAATTCTTTATGCATTTCCACATAAGCATAATATAGTTCATTAAAAGAAGGAGAATCGGATTTTGAACTAGAATCGGAGAGATAGTCTACCTCATTAGTTTTGTCATTAGATTTTGTGCTTGAAGACGCCTCTTCATCTACTTTGGCCATCAAGCATAGGTTGGCTAACTCCTCATCCTCCGATGTGCTAGTTGTGGATTCATTCTCCGGTTCGTCCCAAACTATATATGCTTTCTTCTCTTTTGTGTAGTTGGATTTCCACTTGTCACTATTGGGCTTCTTTGAGTTTTGTGGACAATTAGATTTATAATGCCCCGGTTTTCCACACTCATGACATATTATTTTGTCCTTATTGGTCTTATGTCTTTGTTGTGATTCCTTGGTGTCCCTTGTCTTAGTTCTATTGAAATTGTTTTTCTTTTTAAGGAATCGACCAAGCTTCTTCACCAACAAACCAAGGGTTTCATCATCAATGTTGGAATCAGAATCATCTACTAGTGAAGACTCATCTTGGGCTTTTAGGGATTTTGAGCTTGACTTGATCGCTATCCCCTGATTCTTTCTATCGGAGTCCTCGTTCATAGTTAGACTTCTTAATTCCATTTCGTGATCTAGAAGCTTGCCAAAAAAAGTTGCCAAATCCATCTCATCTAGATCTTTGGATTCCATGATAGCGGTGACCTTTGGTTGCCACTCCCTGCTAATACATCTCATAACTTTGTTAACAAGTTCACCATTAGACAAATTTTTACCAAGAGCAGATAGATGATTAATAATATGTGTAAAGCGCTTTTGCATGTCACTTATTGTTTCATTAGGCAACATGCGAAAGAGCTCATATTCATGCATAAGGGTATTCAACCTAGCACGTCTAACCTCATTAGTGCTCTCATGTGTGACTTGAAGTGTATCCCACATTTGTTTTGCATTCGTGCATTGAGAGACTCTAAAGAATTCATCATAGGAAAGAGACAAAGTGATGATGTTTTTAGCTTTTAAATCATATTGAACCTTTTTCTTATTGACGTGTCTAGGACACGGTGTTTCAGATGCACCCCTAGCTCAAAGGTATAGAGAGACCCAAGAACTAGTGGATGGACTGAGGTTAGTGTATGATTGTTTAGGTATGCTAGAGGTCCAGTTGGGACAACTAGGGTTTCCCTAATCACAGTGTGTGCGGATGTGCAATTAGGGAGAGATAGAACGTACCAGAGCCCCTTGCTGGAGACAGCTATTTATAGGGGTGGCATTGTACCTTGTGGGCCTGTATGGAGGGCCAGCAAGGCAGCTGACGTGTCCCCTTTAGGATGTGGGATGAGTCATTCATCCTTATCCTGTAGTGGAGAATCTTATCCCTGTTGGCAAGTTAGGCTCACGCGCCCCTAGCTCGGACTCTTAAGGGGGGTAAGTCCCATGTGGTCGGTCCTGAGGTGCCAGGTTGGGTCCTAGGACTAGCGCTCGGCCTGGGTAGGCGTGACCTATCAGATAGGGTAATCTGGTTGGCCGAGTATGCTAAGGGTAGACCGAGGGTCGGTCTACCACATAAGCCCCCTAGCTCGGTAAGACTTTTGAGTCTTGAGCCGAGCTGATAATTCTTCAACGGTGTCCTTTAAGGGAACCGAGCTTTAGGGTCGGGGCGAGGTGGTGAGTTCAGGACAGCTCAAAGTGCCTTGCTGTCCCTTATACTGACTGAGAGGACGTTTGAATGCCCTTTTACTGACACGTGCTGCTTGTGTCAGGTGTCATTATTATGCATGCTGCCCTTTGGGTTTTTGAAATGTTTCCCTCCACTGATTGCGCGACACGTGTCTCTTTGAGTGGCTCAATGTTGGATTTGGGCCTTCTGCTGCCAGGCCCAGTAACTCAAAACGTGGGGAGGGAAGTTTCTTTTTGAGTTTAACTGCCCTTTAGTCTTCTCTTTTTCTCATTTGTTTCAAAAACTCTTCCTTCTATCCTCCCTCTCTATTCCTGCGTTTTCTCTTCAGATTTCCTCCAACCATTTTCAAGCCATTGCAGTCCTACCTTCTTTGACGGCCATTGCTTCCCCTTCATTGCATCTATCAGTTCGTGCCAGTATTCTTTCTACAGTTTCAGGTATTTTGACTTGAAACTTCTAGTTTTTGCTTCTATCTTTTTCTTTTTCTGTTTGAACTGTTCATCCCTTAGGTTCTGGGTTCTTGGCTTTCATTAGGTTTAGAATTTCTTTCTGGGTTTTCTGAGTTTCCTGAGTTTTCATCATGGGTATTAACTGGTCATGGTATGAGGAATTGTCAAAAATTTTGGGTTTAAGCGATATTGAGGATTCTTCCTCTTCTTCATCTTCATCTTCTTCTGATTTGGAAGTGCTAGACTTCCTGCCACCACCTTTCCGCCATCGCATGGCGGATCCCACGGCAGAGATGCCGTTATCGGTGGAATTTCCCCAGGATTTTGAGGAAAAGGAGAGTAGGAAGTTACAGTATCGAGTAGCGGAGGAGCGGGCCCAAGTGGCCCGCTGCCCCTCGAACCGTACTTGGGAAAAACCCTTATGGGGAAAAGCCTTAAAGGTTAGGGGAAGATGCAGTAGGCTCGGCTATAGGACCAATAAACTTAGGGTTAGGTTGTTTAAAGATTTTGATTTTGTAGATTCTGACGCCGAGACTTCCCTTTCCCCAGGTATGGTTCGACGGTGCGTCACACATCCTCATGAATTTCCTGTCCCTCCGAACGCAGGAGCCTATGGCTGGGTTGATTTGGAGGTGCTCGGTACGCCGTCAGCCTTAATCAACAGCAATTTGAGTCATATCCGAGCTAACATACTCCCTTGCCCTGTGGATGAAACGGGGACATCTTACACAATCAGTCCTCCTTCAGCCAATGACCGAGTATGTACAGCGATCGAAGAGAATCGCAAGGAGTTTTTTATGTACGAGGAGGTCATGATAAGGCTGGGTGTTAAAATGCCGTTTTCCGATCTAGAGATAGCTCTGCTCCAGCGGCTACGCCTAGCTCCCACCCAACTACATCCTAGTGGTTGGGCGTTTGTCCGAGCGTTTCAAAAATTTTGTGAGGCTCGCCGATTGACATGCTCGCTCCGAGTGTTCCTATGGTTATACATACCACAGGTAAACATTTTTGAGAGAGGGTCAACCAAAAGACTGTGGGTATCGTTGAAGGCACGCAACGACCATGCTCTCTTTGCCAAATACACTGATTCATGGAAAACCTTTAAACCTTTGTTTTTCAAGTACCGATTTGTCGGAAGGGGGAATTGTAACATCCCTAATTTTAATCCCCGCGATAATTACGAGTTTTATCGAATTAAATATTTGTTTCTTGAAAACAATTATTTAGTTGTTGGGTATTTTCATAAAATACATTGTGTTAATTACGAAACTATATCTTATTTATATATAATATATATTAAAGTAGAATCATTAAAATAGTCACCCTAATTGAAAAATATACTTTCTATATTTTAATTTGCTTTTGTTATATTTAAAATTAAACTTGTTTTAAGAACTTCAAGATCTTTAACTTTATGATTTTTTTTACAAGTACTTATTTGGATGTTTACATTTTTATTATTAGTACTTCTTGGTATTTAAAATAAATAAATAAAGAACAAAAATATTTAGTAGTATTTTAAAATGATACTAACTTTGCTACTAATAATAATAATAATAATAGTAATTTTAAAAGTGTGAAGGGAAGAGAAGGGGTAACCCTAGGGTTCCTTTGTGTTGCAGCGGCTGCAACCCCCTTCCCCCCAATTCTATCGCCTCACCCTCCTTCCTCTGTCTGTAGCTCTCTCTCCCTCGCTACCTTCTCTCTCTCCCATGGCCGTCACCAACCCCATTGAAACTGGCCGCCCCTTAACCGTCTCTCTCTTCGCCGGCGCCGTCTCCCTCCTCCTCCATCACGGCACGCCGCGCGCTCTCTCTATCCCCATCGCCGCCACCAGCCCTCGAATCACGAACCGGGAGCTTCTGCGTCGCCGCTGTCGCCATCGCTGCTGGAGGAGACAACCCGCGCGAGCGAGCGAACCGGCTTCCTCCTTCTCCAATCGCGAGTCGCGACTTGTAGCCCCGGGGTCGCGATCCGCCGCCACCAGCGCTGCTACGGTGGAGCCACCGCCACCCTTGGCCGAACCGTGTTTGTGTTGAGTGCCCCGAAAACATGAAGCTCTTGTCTTGATTCAGATCCGTTGCCGTTCTCGTCACCGACGTCGGTCGGGATAAGCCGAAGCAGGATCTCCCCCGCCGAGCCGCAAGTCAGATTTTATTGAAAACCCAGAGGTAAGAGGGGACTTTTACCTGGCTTAGGGGATAAATTCTGGGATGTTGGTAGTGATGATTAAGTGTAGAAGAACATGTAGATTATTGAGCCTTAGGATAACTAATAATAACAAAGGATAATAGTTTAGGGAGAAATAGAACCTCTCATTAATTAATTAAAATTTTTAAAGGCAAGCCATGATTATTGAAAGTTAATGTTTGATGAATTATATGAGAATAGGCAATTGTGAATTATATGTGTTTATGATGACGTGTATGAGATGTTGGTTATTAGTGTGTAAGGAGAGTGAATATAAACTTAGAAATGACAGATTAATTATGAATTGAGTAAGTGTAAAAAGATAGCGAATGATTTGATAAAAGACCATTGAACTAAGACAACAAAATAATTGGGTATGTTGTGTGAGTTGGTTAGATTTATTAAAATGTATTGAAAATTAGTAATTATGTTAATTTGTGATTATTTATAAAAGTGTAGTGATATGTACGTTGGACTTACATGAGAATATGAGATTTGATTATGTGGTGAATGTTGTGCTAAATTATGTTGGTTGGAATAGATATGAATGACTGATAATTGATTTGATATTGGTATGTGATGTTATGTGCAAATTGTGATGTTGGTAATTGATTTAAATGGAGAGCATGTATAAATTATATTGAACCTGGAAGTTATGAATGGTAACGAACGAGATGATTTGGAATGAGAAAAAGGAGAATTTTAGCAAGTGAAAATATAAGGGTATGATTGAATGATGAAATCCATGAGATTGGAAACCAATGAGATAATTTGGAAACGAAATTCAAAGATTTAAAGATATATAATTGTTTAGTGGTGGTATGAGGTACCTTCCGGTGTGGAGGTGAAGTACAGTGGTGTGAGGTACCTTCCGGTGTGGAGGTGAAGCACCCATAGGCCAAACTGTATGAGGTACCTTCCGGTGTGGAGGTGAAGTACAGTGGTGTGAGGTACCTTTCGGTGTGGAGGTGAAGCACCCATAGGCCCAATTGTATGAGGTACCTTCCGGTGTGGAGGTGAAGTACCTGCAGGCCAACTTGTATGAGGTACCTTCCGGTGTGGAGGTGAAGTACAACGATATGAGGTACCTTCCGGTGTGGAGGTGAAGTATCCCTAGGCCACATTGTATGAGGTACCTTCCGGTGTGGAGGTGAAGTACAATGGCGCGAAATGTATTTTTAAGAATAAAATGTTAAAAAGTGTTGACCTCTGACCTGAGGGACACATAATTCAAATAAGGAAAATTAAGAGGGCCTCTGTTTTGAGGTGTTGCACTGAAATAAAGTGAGTATATGAAAAGAAAGTGTTAAAAGGAAAAGAGAATGAAGAATACGAAAATGAAGAAAAGAATAATAAAAGTTGAATAAATGGGAATTTAATGAAATGAGTGTTGTTGTGAATGTTATGATTATTATAAGTTGGTTAGGCTTAGTTCATCACTATTTTATTGAGGGTTTATTTCTCTTAAGTTCTGCGTAATTGCTACCCCTTTTGCAGTTATTTTTTTTCAGGTACAGAAGCAAGGTTTACATCGTCACAGGCCGAGCAGGATTCACTCCACCACGTGGAGTGTATTTATAATAGCATGAGTGGACAGAGATATCTATATTTTGATTAGTATTCTGGATTAATGGCAATTTTCTAAGTAAGCCCTGGAACTTGTATTATTTTGTAAAACCGGGCTTTAGTTTTAAAATGTCTGTATAATTTATAAGTTTTTTTGTTTAAATTAATCTGGCTGAACAGGTACAAAACAGGAAATTTTGGTAAAGTCCGAAAAACAGAGGAAACTCTGTCCGTTTTTCCGGAAAAATATTCATAAGTATTTTAATTTAAAAAGAAATTTTCAAGTACCAATTTTCCTAAAACTCTAATTTAACTAAATAAATGTGAGGGTGTTGCATTATGGTATCAGAGCACTTTTCCTCGGCCTTGGAGTGTGAATTCACAACTCCTGTAGTTTACTCACCAAGCGAGTAACTTGTAGTTAGAAATAGATTAGCTTTATGACTTAGGGGAATATTGGTAGCATCATAATAGGAATGGTTGCGAAAAATTTATGACTTATAACGCTTAGTGAAAACTTGTGTAGAATATTTAATGGCTGGATATTGATGGTTGATATGATATATGATGTACAGATTATAGACTTTAGTAATTCCGGAAATATTGTGCATTTTCTCAAATTTATTAATGCATATTTTGGCTGCTCGCTATTTCACACACTCTTTGATGAGACAATAATTGTATGCCATTGCTGTGTTGTCATATGGGTACGGGACTTGTTATAGGGGCAAAGTTTTTAATGTTAATATTTGTTATGTTTTGTATTTTCTCCTTTGACCGTTCTGCCCCAAGTGAAAGACTATGCACCAAAATGTGTTGTCTTGCTGTACATGGACAACAAAATGACTTTTTTTTATAGGTAGAAAGCATCCGATGGAAATTATATGTGGGAAGTTAATGTCTGAGAAGTAGCCTGCTAAAACAATGAACGTTGGTGTATGATCTGTTATTTGGGGTAACAAGAAATTTTTCCCCATACATTACTAGGGTTGTAGCCTATAAGTACTCATACTTCCATAGTTATTCTTTATTAACTTAGGGTATTTAGTATAGTATTATAATGATAGAAACTTAGACTTCTTTAAGAAAATATGGAGATTTACTCTTTATACGATAGCACTCTCCTTGTAGGCAGCCTCGTAAGGATCTATCTTTGAAGGAGCCCTAGTGATGTTGAAGAGTGTAGTTGTTGAATTGGGGAAGGAATTAAGGATTTCTGGGCTTATGATGGTCACGTTTATGGCTTAAGGGTATAGGCAGAATTCTATAACTATGAGAAGACTAGGGGAAACTAAGAGAGGTTAAGGAGAAGGACTTGAGAAGGGACTTGAGGAGTTTTCAAAGGGATTGTTAATACTGCACGTTTCTAGTCTTCTTGAGCAGCCCCTTATTCTAATCTTAAAAGCTTACATTAAAAACAAACTTAAACTTCTAAGAACATCAAGAGTAAATTCGTGGGCATACATAGAGCCCCTAATTGCTTGTTAGAACCAATCGAGTTGAATCATCGAACCGCATTTCCCATCGAATAAGAGAACTTAGACAATTGATTCTTGGAATCGACCAAGCCTATCCCTTGACGTTGACACACCCGGGTATGTCGATGCCAAGTGGGGGAGAACTTAGTAAACCAGTTTAGGTCACATTCGAGTGAAGAATGCAGATGAGAAAGAAAGACGAGCGAGGACAAAGTGTAAAGTGTCCTCGTATACCCATGAAGAGACTAGGCTTATTGTTGGTAGGAATACCGTACGAACCATTAGTTATCATTCTCCCTAGCTCTTCGGAGAAGACATCTTAAGTATGCGTGAAATCGCCATCTTCGCCTGCCGGAACGAAAATTCAAGTAAACAAATAATCGATTACCTTAACCTGATAATCGATTATTCATTCAATGCAACATTTTTAGGATTTCCCACCAGAGGCCTTGTAATCGATTACAGCCCTGAAAGTAATCGATTACAGCTCATAATAATCGATTACTTTATATAAGATAATCGATTAGATTTGCTGCAACTTTTTATTGTTTTCATCAGGGGCCCTGTAATCGATTACTGACCATCCAAGTAATCGATTACTTAGTGGAAAAGTCATATTTTGATGATTTTCTATCTCCAATTCATTTCCATAGGCTCTACCCCCAATCCAAACTTGATACCCCACACAAACCTCTTCCGAAACTTAACAATTCTCATAATAACTTGGTAACTTAAGAGGTAGAGCTCAACTTTGACCTGGACCTTAGAGTAGTTCTCATAAATTATAGGTATTGAACCGAGTACTAGAAATCGGAAAGGTGTTGTGATTAAGAGGATCACAACCGATCGAGTGTACAATGTTAAGAATCCTAAGGAGTAAGTGGAAGTCAAGGCGAATCCTTCACTTAGACACATTCTAAGTGGGGGAGTAAGTTAAGAAAGAATAGAAAGCTTTGGTGGAATTTTTGTCAAGTCGTTGTTAACCCTTACTTCGTGTAATATGAATTTCGGGGACGAAATTCTCCTAAGAGGGGGAGACTGTAACATCCCTAATTTTAATCCCCGCGATAATTACGAGTTTTATCGAATTAAATATTTGTTTCTTGAAAACAATTATTTAGTTGTTGGGTATTTTCATAAAATACATTGTGTTAATTACGAAACTATATCTTATTTATATATAATATATATTAAAGTAGAATCATTAAAATAGTCACCCTAATTGAAAAATATACTTTCTATATTTTAATTTGCTTTTGTTATATTTAAAATTAAACTTGTTTTAAGAACTTCAAGATCTTTAACTTTATGATTTTTTTTACAAGTACTTATTTGGATGTTTACATTTTTATTATTAGTACTTCTTGGTATTTAAAATAAATAAATAAAGAACAAAAGTATTTAGTAGTATTTTAAAATGATACTAACTTTGCTACTAATAATAATAATAATAATAATAATAATAGTAATTTTAAAAGTGTGAAGGGAAGAGAAGGGGGTAACCCTAGGGTTCCTTTGTGTTGCAGCGGCTGCAACCCCCTTCCCCCCAATTCTATCGCCTCACCCTCCTTCCTCCGTCTGTAGCTCTCTCTCCCTCGCTACCTTCTCTCTCTCCCATGGCTGTCACCAACCCCATTGAAACTGGCCGCCCCTTAACCGTCTCTCTCTTCGCCGGCGCCGTCTCCCTCCTCCTCCATCACGGCACGCCGCGCGCTCTCTCTGTCCCCATCGCCGCCACCAGCCCTCGAATCACGAACCGGGAGCTTCTGCGTCGCCGCTGTCGCCATCGCTGCTGGAGGAGACAACCCGCGCGAGCGAGCGAACCGGCTTCCTCCTTCTCCAGTCGCGAGTCGCGACTTGTAGCCCCGGGGTCGCGATCCGCCGCCACCAGCGCTGCTACGGTGGAGCCACCGCCACCCTTGGCCGAACCGTGTTTGTGTTGAGTGCCCCGAAAACATGAAGCTCTTGTCTTGATTCAGATCCGTTGCCGTTCTCGTCACCGACGTCGGTCGGGATAAGCCGAAGCAGGATCTCCCCCGCCGAGCCGCAAGTCAGATTTTATTGAAAACCCAGAGGTAAGAGGGGACTTTTACCTAGCTTAGGGGATAAATTCTGGGATGTTGGTAGTGATGATTAAGTGTAGAAGAACATGTAGATTATTGAGCCTTAGGATAACTAATAATAACAAAGGATAATAGTTTAGGGAGAAATAGAACCTCTCATTAATTAATTAAAATTTTTAAAGGCAAGCCATGATTATTGAAAGTTAATGTTTGATGAATTATATGAGAATAGGCAATTGTGAATTATATGTGTTTATGATGACGTGTATGAGATGTTGGTTATTAGTGTGTAAGGAGAGTGAATATAAACTTAGAAATGACAGATTAATTATGAATTGAGTAAGTGTAAAAAGATAGCGAATGATTTGATAAAAGACCATTGAACTAAGACAACAAAATAATTGGGCATGTTGTGTGAGTTGGTTAGATTTATTAAAATGTATTGAAAATTAGTAATTATGTTAATTTGTGATTATTTATAAAAGTGTAGTGATATGTACGTTGGACTTACATGAGAATATGAGATTTGATTATGTGGTGAATGTTGTGCTAAATTATGTTGGTTGGAATAGATATGAATGACTGATAATTGATTTGATATTGGTATGTGATGTTATGTGCAAATTGTGATGTTGGTAATTGATTTAAATGGAGAGCATGTATAAATTATATTGAACCTGGAAGTTATGAATGGTAACGAACGAGATGATTTGGAATGAGAAAAAGGATAATTTTAGCAAGTGAAAATATAAGGGTATGATTGAATGATGAAATCCATGATATTGGAAACCAATGAGATAATTTGGAAACGAAATTCAAAGATTTAAAGATATATAATTGTTTAGTGGTGGTATGAGGTACCTTCCGGTGTGGAGGTGAAATACTCACCGGCCAAACTGTATGAGGTACCTTTCGGTGTGGAGGTGAAGTACAGTGGTGTGAGGTACCTTCCGGTGTGGAGGTGAAGCACCCATAGGCCAAACTGTATGAGGTACCTTCCGGTGTGGAGGTGAAGTACAGTGGTGTGAGGTACCTTCCGGTGTGGAGGTGAAGCACCCATAGGCCCAATTGTATGAGGTACCTTCCGGTGTGGAGGTGAAGTACCTGCAGGCCAACTTGTATGAGGTACCTTCCGGTGTGGAGGTGAAGTACAACGATATGAGGTACCTTCCGGTGTGGAGGTGAAGTATCCCTAGGCCACATTGTATGAGGTACCTTCCGGTGTGGAGGTGAAGTACAATGGCGCGAAATGTATTTTTAAGAATAAAATGTTAAAAAGTGTTGACCTCTGACCTGAGGGACACATAATTCAAATAAGGAAAATTAAGAGGGCCTCTGTTTTGAGGTGTTGCACTGAAATAAAGTGAGTATATGAAAAGAAAGTGTTAAAAGGAAAAGAGAATGAAGAATACGAAAATGAAGAAAAGAATAATAAAAGTTGAATAATTGGGAATTTAATGAAATGAGTGTTGTTGTGAATGTTATGATTATTATAAGTTGGTTAGGCTTAGTTCATCACTATTTTATTGAGGGTTTATTTCTCTTAAGTTCTGCGTAATTGCTACCCCTTTTGCAGTTATTTTTTTTCAGGTACAGAAGCAAGGTTTACATCGTCACAGACCGAGCAGGATTCACTCCACCACGTGGAGTGTATTTATAATAGCATGAGTGGACATAGATATCTATATTTTGATTAGTATTCTGGATTAATGGCAATTTGCTAAGTAAGCCCTAGAACTTGTATTATTTTGTAAAACCGGGCTTTAGTTTTAAAATGTATGTATAATTTATAAGTTTTCTTGTTTAAATTAATCTGGCTGAACAGGTACAAAACATGAAATTTTGGTAAAGTCCGAAAAACAGAGGAAACTCTGTCCGTTTTTCCGGAAAAATATGCATAAGTATTTTAATTTAAAAAGAAATTTTCAAGTACCAATTTTCCTAAAACTCTAATTTAACTAAATAAATGTGAGGGTGTTACAGGAACTGCTGGTTTATGGAGGATGATCACCCTCGGTTCCCTCTATCCTGGTCGCCTGACTTTTTCAACAGACACCCGAAGCTTTACCAGTTTCAATATGAAACTGAACTGTCGGCCGACGAGAGGCATACATGTGATACCTTCTTCAGCTATCTTAAAGAAAATGGCCAAGTCGACATTAGGAACATTATTATTTTTCCACAAGAGCTTGTGAAAGCCGAGCTTGGTATATACACCTTTTTTTTTTAACCTTTGTATATTTGATTTGCAGTTAAGATGGCTAGGGAGAATAAGGCTGCTAAACGTATGAGGGAGCTTGTTAAGTCAAGAACAGCTGAAACGGTCAGCTCTTCTGGCGGAGCCGCTTCCTCGAAAGCGACTCGATCAGTTACAGTGGCCGTGGCATCACCTGATGTTGAAGTGGTGCAAGATGTCCGACCACCATCTGTTCGTGTGGTGGAGGTGGCTACTGGGAGTCCTGTTGCTCGGGTGGAAGAGGAGGAGGAGCAGGACCGAGTGCCCCTGGCCAAAAGAGCTAGGATAGATAAGGGCAAAGGCAAAGTTGTTGAGTTGCTGAAACCATTACAGAGAGGTAATTTATGGTTTGACGTTTCGGACCCCGAGGAGGAGACCGTTTGGGCTCAAAAGCTGAAGGAGAAATTTGTTGACTTGATTTACACTCCTAATGATGATAAGAGATTGTCGGACCAGACTGCTGCCACCTTGAAATGTCACTGTGATTTATTGGGCAGAAACATGCTAAGGGCTGCTAGCTATATGTTCCACCTTAGTAAGCATGCCGAAGATATCAGCGCAACTCTTTCGGCTACTGAGAAGGAGAAAAGGAAAGCTGCTGCTCATCAAATAAAAAATCTGTTAACTCAGATTAAGGAGAATGAGGCAAATCTTCAAGCTCTGACCGAGTCCAACGCCGACCTGCAGAGAAGACTTGAAGCATCTGAAAGAGCTCGGGAGACCGCTCAAAATGCTTTGGAGGATGTTGGTGGAAGGGAGGCCGAGAAGGGAAGGTTGCTGCAAATTGCTCAAGAGAAACTGGTTGAAGCTCAACAGAAAGTTACCAAGCTGGAGGGTGTGCAGGATCGGTTGAAAAATTCTGAGAATGAGGTGGCTCGGTTGCAGGGGGAGTTGACAAAGGCTCGTCGGAAAGCTTTGAAGCATAAGGTTACTTCCATGCGGAACCACTTCAATTGGGATCATGCAGTGAATGATTCTTTTGTGAATGCTGTTAAACAATTGTCCCTTATGAATCCGGGGATCCGAGTGTTAGGTGCAAGTCCAAATTTTGGTGTTGACGGTAATCGTATCATTGACTACGCCCACGAGGATAGGGAGGTGGACTTATCAGTGCCGAATCTTCCGAACCCCTTGGATTTGGAGAATGAAGACGAAGCTGATTTCGATGGGTCGGCCATTGCACTCTCCGAGGATGATGACTAGATCTTTTTTATGCACTTCTTTTTGCTATTATTGTGTTTTTAATTTTTGTTGTTTGATGAAGTACTAAACGCTGTAATATGATCGGTTTGAACAGAATATTGCTTTTGAATTTCTTATGAAATGTTGATGTTTTACTTTCATCAAGATTTTGCACTGTCCTTTATTTCAACTGTTATTTAGATTTCGGATCTCCTACCTTTGGCCAAGGTGGGATCCTCGGTCCTCGGCTTGTAGAAACTGTTTAAGTTCTTAGCCGGGCATCTACTAAAGTACTTGTGATTGTTAGTTTATAAGTCCCCGTTGGAAGGACGTGTATAAACACCCAAGTTTGCCTCGGTGGCGAACCGAGAGGAAATGGTTAGTACGTTAACAGTAAGAAGGCAAGATAAATAACTGAAAAAAGATAGATCTTCATTAAGCTCTTTTTGATCTGCTTGCAAACAATAGAAATCAGCAAACAATAGAAATCAAATGTAACATAAACATAGAAATGCTGAAATAAATGACATGGAATTTAAACAACAGAATTTTAAAATCAGGGTTGAAACTTTGCGAGAGTTGTGGTGGGTCTTCATTAGCTGTAGTAAGGTTTAAGCTTGGTAGCATTCCAGGAGTTGTTCAGTTGTTGCTTTGTTAGTGTCTCCAATTTGTATGCCCCCGAGCCAGTTTTTGAGACGACCCTGTAGGGGCCTTCCCAATTCCTTGCCAACTTTCCTTCTTTTGAGTTTTTCAAACCGATGTCGGCTCGTCTGAGGACCAGATCCCCTACAGTAAAGCTTCTTGGAACCACCCACTTGTTGTATTCTCGGGACTGCCTTTCTTTTGCTTTTTTCTCTCGATCAAATGCGAGAGATCAGACTTCCTCGCTGAGAGTTAACTCCTCTTTTAGCAAACCATCGTTCACTTCTACTGGTCGTTCGGACACTCGGAAGGTGGGAATCCGAGTTTCAATAGGTAGCACAGCCTCACAACCATATGTTAGTCGAAATGGGGTTTCTCCTGTCGAGGTGTGAATGGTCGTTCGAATTGACCATAATACCTCGGGAAGGAGGTCAGCCCAAGATCCCTCGGCTTCGTACAATCTCTTCTTCATCCCGTCAATGATGATTTTATTCGCTGCTTCTGCCTGTCCGTTCGTCTGCGGGTGTTCGACCGATGAGAAATGGTGGGTGATGTGGAAGTGGTCGACCAGCTCTTGAAAAATCTTGGCTGTGAATTGTGTGCCATTGTCGGTCACCAGAGTGTGTGGGACACCGAAGCGAGCGATGACTTGTCTGAGAAAGAATTTTTGGATTTTAGCTGAAGAGATTGTGGCCAAAGCCTCGGCTTCGATCCACTTTGTGAAATAATCAATTGCGACCACCACAAACTTTAGCTGCCCCGGAGCTGTTTTGAATTTCCCTATGATGTCCATGCCCCACTGATAGAAGGGCCATGGTGCGATCATTGAGTGGAGCTCCGTCGGGGGGCGTTGGAAAATCTTTCCGTGAAGCTGACAGGACTTACATCTTTTGACATGTTCTGAAGCATCGCTTAGAAGTGTAGGCCAGTAATAGCCTGCTCGGAGTACTTTTTGGGCTAGAGCTTTTGCGCCTACGTGGTGGCTCGAGATTCCTTCGTGAACCTCGGCTAGCACGAGATCGGCTTCAGCAGGGTTCAGACACTTCAGCATAGGGGAGTCCATTCCCCGTTTATACAAAGTGTCACCAATCATGGCGTACTGAGCAGCTTGCTTGACTACCTTTTTTGCTTGAGTGGGGTCGGTTGGTAGAACTTGGGATTTAAGATATTGCTTGATGGGGTCCATCCAATCGGTGGTCAGAGATAATGCCAAAACAACACTCGGCTGGTGGACAGTTTCTTGGACTAGGCTTTTGGTGTTTTCAGGTCCTTTAGTGCTAGCGAGCTTGGAGAGAATATCAGCTCGCCCATTAGAGGACCTAGGGATGTGAGTGATGGAAAATTGAGGGAAGAGATCTGAGAGGGTTTTGACTTGCTCTAGGTATTTTTGGAGAATTGGTTCTTTTGCTTGAAACTCACCTTTGACCTGAGATACAACTAACTGAGAATCGCTGAAAACTTCGATTTCTGAAGCCCCAATTTGGTGGGCCATCTGCAGGCCGGCTATCACCGCCTCATACTCTGCTTGGTTGTTTGAGGTGGGAAACTCAAATTTGAGGGAATATTCTACGCTGAGGCCCTCGGCGTTTTCAAGGATTATTCCGGCCCCAGCCCCCTTACTGTGGCTGGAACCATCAACATAAATCTTCCAAGGTTGGGGCTGGCTGGGTTGGTTGAGGTCTGACAATTATGAAACAAAGTCCGCTAAGATTTGGGACTTGAGGGTTCTCCGCGGCTTGTAGGTGACGTCGAACTCTGATAGCTCAACGGACCAAGAGACCATCCTTCCCGCCAAGTCAGGCCGATGAAGTACCTGCCTTATTGGCTGAGTTGTTTTGACTACGATGGGGTGGTTATGAAAGTACTGCCGGAGTCTCCTAGCAGCAATTACCAAAGCAAAAGCGAGCTTCTCTATCTTGGAGTATCTTATTTCGGGTCCTTGGAGGGCCTTGCTGACAAAGTAGATGGGTCGCTCGGTACCTGAGTCGTCCTTGACCAGGGCCGAGCTCACAGATGTTTCACTAACAGACAAGTATAAAAACAGTATTTCTCCCTCCCGAGGACTTGTGAGGACGGGAGGGGCCGAGAGGTATTCCTTGAGTTCAGCAAACGCTTGTTCGCAAAAGTCATTCCAAAGAAAAGTTTTGTTCTTTCTGAGAAGTTGGTACCACGGGAGGGCTTTTTTAGCTGCTTGAGCGAGGAATCTTGAGAGGGCGGCCATCCGACCAGTCAGCCTCTGGACCTCCTTTACATTAGACGGGCTATGCATGTTCAGAATAGCTTGGCATTTCTCTGGGTTGGCCTCGATACCCCTCTCTGTGAGCATGAAGCCTAAAAAGGCCCCAGCCGGAACCCCGAAGGTGCACTTATCGGGGTTCAGGCGCATGTTGTACCTTCTGATTCTGTCCAGTATGGCTGCTAAGTCCTGGGGATGATGTTCCTTTTTCTTGCTCTTGGCTATCATATCATCTATGTACACCTCAAGAGTAGGACCAATCAAACCCAAGAAGACCTTGTTCATCATCCGCTGGTAGGTTGCGCCAGTGTTTTTCAATCCGAAAGGCATTACCGTGTAGCAATAAGTAGCCCTTTCAGTGATGAAGGCCGTTTTCTCCTGATTAGGAGGGTACATCGGGATTTGGTTGTACCCCGAGTATGCGTCCATAAAAGAAAGGAGTTGGTAGCCAGCTGAGTTGTCCACTAGTTTGTCAATAATGGGGAGGGGGTACTGGTCTTTTGGGCAAGCTTTATTGAAGTCGGTGTAGTCGACGCACATGCGCCACTTCCCGTTTGATTTTTTGACCAATACTGTGTTTGAAAGCCACTCGGAATAATTGACCTCTCGGATGAATCCGGCAGCGAGGAGCTCGGCCACTTTCTCCTCAATTACTGTAGCTTACTCTGTGCCTACCCTTCTCTTTTTCTGGGCGACCGGCTTGACGGTCGGGTGTACGCTGAGACGATGACAAATTAGGTTTGGATCAATCCCCGGCATATCAGCCGAGGTCCATGCAAAAAGGTCCTTGTTTTTCTTTAAAAGTTCAAGCATCTCTGCTCGTATTGTTTCTGAAAGGTTGGTTCCTAGCTTCACCTTCCTGCTCGGGAGCTCTTCATCTAACACGATGAATTCCCACTCACCTTGTGGGGTTGGTCTTGTATCATCCAACTTGGAACTGACATCCAAGTCTGCCAAAAGTACATTTCCTTTGTTCAAACATAACTTTGGCTGAATTTCTTCAGGGCTTTTGAGCTTTGCTAAACTAGCATTGTAGCATAGTCTAGCTTTTTCCTGCTCGGCTCGGATAGCGACAACAGTTCCGTCGGAGCCTTCAAATTTCATGGCCAGATGAACGGTCGAGACGACCACACCGAAAGCCTGTAGGCATGTTCTGCCGAGGATGGCATTATATGCTGAGGGGCAGTCGACCACAAGAAACTTGATTATCTCGGTCCTGGCCGAGGGGTGGTTCCCAAGTGTTACCGGTAGTTGGATGTGTCCTTTGGGAACCACCGCGTCTCCTGTAAAGCTGATTAATTTTCCCTCGAATGGGGTTAGGTCGGAGGTTTTTAACTTTAGGGCTTCAAAAAGGTTCAAGAACATGATGTCTGCCGAACTGCCTTGGTCGACAAATATCCTGGCAACCTCATAGTTGCCTACCAGGGCAGTAATGACCATTGGGTCGTTGTGACCCGGGATGATCCCTTCAAGATCTTCATCAGAGAAACAGATGGGTACACTTTTTGTGGTTCTTTTTCGGATTGGATGGTCATGGACGGCAAGCACTTGATTGATGTATTTTTTCCTATCGGATCTCTTTTCTCCTCCCCCCGCGAAACCTCCTGCTATGGTGTTGACTCTAAGGTTTTGCGGGGATTGGTCTGTAGTTACTTCTACCATGGCTACTCTCTGTGGATCGGATGGTTGCTGATTGGTGTTATGGTTGGCTTCTCTGGTTGGAGGTCGGATATTTCTGTCTGGAGAGGGGGTCCTTCTACGAGCATGTCGGTTGAGTGCCTCCCTGACATACTGTTGTAATTTCCCATCTCTTATCAGTTGCTCGATGACATCCCTTAGCCAAGTGCACTCGTCTGTAGTGTGCCCGTATCCCCCATGATACGAGCAAAACTTGGAACGGTCTTGGCGCTGACTTCTTTTTAAGGGGGGAGGTCTTTCTACCATTCGAAGGTCGGTTTGCATTGTTTCCTGTAGTATCTGACTTCTTGGGACCGTGAGAGGAGTGTACTGCTCGAATTTTGCTCGGGGAACGCCGAACCTTCTGTCCCCTCTAGGTCCTCTTCTTTGTTCCTCCCTCCTATCATCTCTTCTGTCATCTCTTCTTGGTTTTCCCTGAGAGGAAGGTTCCCCTCGCTTACCTCTTTCCCTGTTTCTCTGCCAATTGCTGAATTCCTCCAAATTTATGAATTTGGTGGAACGATGTCTTAACTCCGCCATATCCCTCGGCGGTTTTCCCACTAATGAGTTTTTGAAGTCCCCATTCCGAAGTCCCTGAGTGAAAAGGAAGACCGAGAAGCTTGGTTCGAGGTTTGGAACGGATCCTGCCTCTGAATGGAAACGGGACAGATACTCTCTCAAGGGTTCTTCGGGCTGTTGCATGACACCTGCTAGTGCGTGGTCGGACTTTGGCTGGACGCAGCTAGTAGTATATCTGTTCAGGAAAACTCTCTTCATTTCTGCCCAGGAGTTGACAGAGTTCCTAGGCAGGGCCGAGTACCACCTCAAAACGGGTGGTTGCAGAGTCATAGAAAAGGCTCGGCACTTCATTAGGTCTCCTCCATCATAAAAGTTCATAGCACCTTCAAAAGATAAAATGTGTTCCAAGGGGTCGGTTAACCCGTTATACTTCGCTACACTAGTGGGGCCGAGGAATGCGGAGGGTGTCTCATAAGCCATGATTCGCGGAGTAAAGGGGTGGCCAGGGTGAGCGCTATCGTCGGTCTCATAAGTGGCTGCAAGGACTAGATTTATTGGAGGTGGTGGGGGAAGGGCGATGGGGCCTTGAGGATCCTGGGCTGGTATGGTTATCGGGGTTGTTTCTACTGCTCGTGCAGCGACCGTCTGCATGTGGATCTGCTGGAGCTCTGCTATGGCCCTTCCCTGCTGATCCAACATTTGGGCTTGTTGTTTGATTATTTCTTCAAGCTGGGTTTCCCTTCAGCCTTGGGAGTGTCCCCTTTCTTCTCCAGAGACACGGGCGTCGATGGAGCGGCCGGAGCCGTGGTTTGGTACATGATTGGGGGGGTTGGGGTTTGTCTGCCTAGAATGAACGGTGTATGGACCACTGTGAGTTCGAGCTGGTACTGAGTGGTGGCTGCGGGATGGGATTTCAAGTCTTACCGAAGGCATGCTTTGGTGGGGAGGATTTCTTCCTTCCAGATCTCTTCCATTGTCAGCGCTGCCTTCTTCCAGTCTCTGGCGGTTCCTTCCGATCTGGTGGTTTGCGCCGCGCGAGCTGTTTGCGGCGTTTCCACGTGGGTTTACCATTTTTTGGGTGGGGATAACAGTTTATCAGATTCCCACAGACGGCGCCAATGTCGTGTCTAGGACACGGTGTTTCAGATGCACCCCTAGCTCAAAGGTATAGAGAGACCCAAGAACTAGTGGATGGAATGAGGTTAGTGTATGATTGTTTAGGTATGCTAGAGGTCCAGTTGGGACAACTAGGGTTTCCCTAATCACAGTGTGTGCGGATGTGCAATTAGGGAGAGAGAGAACGTACCAGAGCCCCTTGCTGGAGACAACTATTTATAGGGGTGGCATTGTACCTTGTGGGCCTGTACGGAGGGCCAGCAAGGCAGCTGACGTGTCCCCTTTAGGATGTGGGATGAGTCATTCATCCTTATCCTGTAGTGGAGAATCTTATCCCTGTTGGCAAGTTAGGCTCACGCGCCCCTAGCTCGGACTCCTAAGGGGGGTAAGTCCCATGTGGTCGGTCCTGAGGTGCCAGGTTGGGTCCTAGGACTAGCGCTCGGCCTGGGTAGGCGTGACCTATCAGATAGGTTAATCTGGTCGGCCGAGTATGCTAAGGGTAGACCGAGGGTCGGTCTACCACACTTATCATCATTATTCCAGCTAGCTTTAGGTTTTAAAGAAACAGTATCATTTACTTTTGTCATAGGAATAAAAGGTCCATTCTCAATGGCATTCCAAATCTCAATATCAATAGTTGCGATAAAAATTTTCATTCGAACCTTCCAATAAGCATATCCTTCACCATTAAATAGTGGAGGACGGTTAATGGAAGCTCCTTCACCTCCAAAGGGATTAAAATTTGAGCCCATGATTTCCAAAATGGATCTTTTCGAAAAAGCGTTTTAATGCTCGGATCTTTCGACCGAGCTCTAATACCACTTGTTGGAAACCAACAAGCGGCTCAAAATATACTAGAGGGGGGGGGGGTGAATAGTGTTTTGGAGCCTTAATATCAAATTTTCGATTGCGAATGAGAATGGTTTTGAGAAAACAGATTTTCTAACAAGAATTGAACTGCTTAATCGATTAATGAATAGCTAATCGATTAATGCCTGAAGCTTACAAAACAATTAATCGATTCACAAGTGAGTTACTCGATTAATGCCTAAAAGGTGATTCAAATCTAATCGATTAACACAAATGCTTAATCGATTAACTAAGTACAAATCAGCAAAAATTCAATCTTAATCAGAATCGCAGCAGAGCTCAAATGCCAAGAATGCAAGCACAATTATCTAACGAATTAATAACAACTCTAATTAGATTTACCAATTCAAATTAGAGTTAATTCTATAAGAAATATGAAATTCCCAATTCTAACCTAATTAATTAATTTGTTTGTTAATTCTCTCAAAGCTTTAAAGAAAGTAAAAGATAAGAGACACGAGTTTTTATCCTGGTTCACTCTCAATCCACCGAGAGCTACATCCAGTCCCCTCTATCGCAATAGAGAGATTTCCACTAAAGAAACAATTGTGTAGATTACAAACGGATAAAAGATAAACCTCACTCAAGTTATCCTATCCCTTCAAGAGAGTACCAATCTCTTGAAAACTACCCAACCGATTGTTCTTCTTGTCTCTTGAATTGTTCTTGTTGAAGCAACCTCTTCAACCAATTCCTTTCTCCTTGATTTGATTTCTTCAAAGGCTTCCAACTTGTGAATTTTTCCACTTCTTTGATTTGTTGAATTCTTGATAGTACAACCCTTGTTGTAGGATGATTCAACTAAACTAAGAAGCTCTAGAAACTAATATCTCAATATCCAAGTGTATTGAAGAGAATGATAGTGAAGAATAAGATTGGAAAATAAGACTTGAATCTTGATAGAACTTTGAAATTGAAATAGCTCTTTTTGTGAGATTGTGATAGCTTGAAAGTATATTGAAAAATATGAAAGTGTGTAACCAAATCAAAGTCACAATGAAAAGCTTTTAAACAAAATAATTTTTCTGTTATAACAGCTATTAATCGATTAACGTTTAACCCTTAATCGATTAACCACTGTTAATCAAATAGATTAAAACAGTTATACACGTGTTAATCGATTAAGCCTTATGAGCTAATCGATTAACCACTGTAAAAGTGATTAAAAAATTGATTTTCAATTATGTTTTGATTTCTACTTTCATGTAAGCTATTTTCTATCAAGTTAATCTCATTTCACTATATACTCAAAAATTCAAATTCCTAAATTGAGATAAACTAAGCTACCACCCACTCTCATATGACATAAAATAAAATATTATAATGAGTACAATAACATATGAGCTAACTAATTAATCTTGAGTGGTGCTTGACTTGAATGTTGTTGATAATTGAGGTTTGCACAATTGGTTTGTTGTCATCAAAACATCATCAACTTACAAATCCTACCACACGGATCGTGAACTTATCCTTAATCTAGGGCACTTGACCATATCCATAACCTCATACTCATAGATTAACATACATTCCTTAATAACACCCAATCCCCTTTCCATTGATAAATCTTACATCAAACATTTCCTATGACTTCGCACAATCTAACGAAGTCTCAATTACGTAAATAATCCCAAAATTATTGATCACTCTCTAGCAAGTATACTAGATCGCAAAGTAATATAGTCGGTTAAGACCAGATATCGTACCCACAGGGACTCAAAATTGTTCAATCTATCTCTACCTAAGGTAAAATCTAGAATAAAATCTATGAAAAGATAAAATTCAGAAATAAATAAATTAAAAAGAAGAATTATATGCTGAAAATAAAATAAAAGAGAAATTAAATGGAAGAACTTGGTTAGGAACTTAGTTTCATTGTATATTCATTTATTTATTATAAATCAATATTTTTCATTCAAATCAAGAACAAATTCAGAGAATAGTAATTCCTAGATTCCTCTTATGAAATTACTGTTTATTATCCAATTTATTAAATCCTAATCCCTTAGAAATTTAAACCATTGAATAACCTTAATTAAGAACAGTGAATTACCAAGTTATACAATAATCCAAAAGTATTCCTACAAGTTGAATCATTATACTGTTTAATTGCATGACCTATTCTAAATCCTAATTTTCCAATTCAGATTTAGAAATCCAAAACATAGATTAACTACTTCTATGCATAACATTAAAAACCCAATTAACACTTGATTTAAAACTGAAAAACATTAATTCATAAAAATAAATTACAAATACAAATCCACCATGTTCCTAACACAAAAGGTTTAGTTACACATAATGAAAGAGAAGAAGAAAACAAATAACTATGATATTTATCCCTAAATTACCACAGATATGTGCTTCAAATCTTCAATCTTCTCCGGATTCCTCCTTCGAATGCTCCCAAAAGTGTGTAAAATCTCCTTTCTAAAACTGCCTATTGAATCCTAATTACTATTCATTACTTGCTAACTCCTATTAACTGACTAATTCTGACTGTTAAACCTAATATTAATCCTAATATAAATAGATAAAAGTCTAATCTTATCAAAATCCCTCAAAACTGCTCAGAATTAGGCCCAATTGGGCTTCCTCGTGTCTCGCGCGTTTGGGCGTGTGAAGCAGCACGCCTGGGCGCGCGCTGTCTGATGCCCTTTGAATTAACGCTGCACGTGCGCCTGGGCGCGCTATTCCCGCGCCTGGGCGTGCCAGGTACTTTCCGACTCCGTTTCTCTCTGTTCTTGTGCCATTTTCAAGGTCTTTTTATACTCTTCTCAGCTCCAATAATATTTTCTCCAAATAAAGCTCCAAAACACCTGAAACATACCCAAAACGGATCAAAACGTTCAAAGGATTCTAATAAACTAAAATTCCTAAAACTAATACAAAATACCTATATTTACAAGAGAAACAAGCCAAAACCCAAGCAAAAGGAAGTGAAATTAAGCCCAAAAACATCATATATTAGTCCCACATCACACCCCCAAACTTAGCATTTTGCATGTCCCAGGAAAAAGTAAAATAAAAATTCATAAACACAAGACTATCTTCTAAATCAAAATGTACAACACATAATCTAAGACTTCGACTCATCAACACAGCCACATATTTACACAAGCTATTCACATATCAAAACCTGGTTAAAGAAACAAAATAAATCAGAACTTAGAACTAGTGAACACTCTCAACCTCTATCAAGGGTTATAACTCAATTCACTCAACTTCATACAATAGTTAAATGTTACCATAAGCTTGACCATAGACCCAAATCTCCACTGAAATTATTGAAAACATGCAAAAATCAAAAGGTCTTTATTTTGGTTGTAACGAGGCCATGACTAAAAGTGTTAGGTGAGATAAAAGAAAGAAAAGATGAAACTAATGGCTAAAATGAAAAACAAATTTCCCTATAAAAATTATGAATGAGCAATGAATACTATGAGGACTCACACTCAAATCACAACTATTTCAAACTTTTTTTCAATTTTACTCTACTTCTTCTTCCAAACAAAATTTCTTTTCTCTTTTCATTCATCAATTTTTACTTTTTCTCAATTTTTCTTTTCTCTTTTCATTCAGCAATGAATACTATAAGTAACTCAATCAACACTTTCACAATTTTCATACTTTTGAAATGTCCTTTTCTCAATTGCTCATTCAAAATTCCTAAGGTACTCACAAAAATATACAATCAATGAGGGTACCAAAGAAAAATCATATTTATATCTGCCTCAAAATGGGCAACTAAGGGAAAACAAATCCAACAAAAACCTCTGAAGGCTACAAAAACACCATCCTAAATGCCTTAATCATTTTCATGCATGTAATCAATTATCAATCTCAAAATGGTCATCGGTCAAGTTCTAGAACACAAAACTAAAGAGAACACACTCATGAAAGAAATAGGGGTCTCAAATCAAAATAATTCAAATTAATCATACCCCATCAAATAGGCTCAAAATCTCACTAAGCTAAAGTCAGTTCACTAATCTCAAGTTTTGAAAAACTTTGTCAAAATAACCAAATTTCAAAAATATTTACATCTCAACAAATAAATAACATGAATTAATGAGTCTAATCCTAAACTAAGTATATACACCTATCATCAGAAAAATAATTCTAAGTCTAGAATAATTACAAAACCTCTACCTAAGACACAAACCAACACCAAAAATGGGAGAAAAATTCAGATCTGAAATTTTTTTAATTTGTCCACTCCCCCAAACTTAAAGGTTGGCTTGTCCTCAAGCAAACTAAACTAAACATACCTAATTACAAAATAAAAAATTACATGGAATAAATTTGGAACACTTACTATTTGCATCCACAAAAATTGCTCATCAATAACAAAAGTGAGAGACATTCCCCCAAACTTAATGCCTGCAGGTAGTTAGAACCAAGTGCCAAAAATAGCACCTCTAATGGGGAAATATATCAACTCACACCTGTCATACAAAATATAACTAGATGCACATAATAAATAATCCAAATAAATATTCATGCAATAAAACTAAAAACAAATCCTAGAAAGCAATACATGTTTTTGTTATGGCAACAGTACAGGTCTGAAAAGGGGAAGGGATACAAAATATATAAATAAAAATCAGAATCCCCTAAACTACTTCTCATCCTCCTCCTCAGGAGATGCCTCCAGTAAGCTCTGATCCTCATCCGTGTATGGTGGTACATCATAAGGCATACCCTGCGCTGCTTCGATACTGCTCAGAAATGAATCTCTAGCCTGGTTCCTACGCATCTCTCTGCCCTGGAACTCAGCTGCTCTGCTCTGTCTCCTCAGCAAACGCTGTAACATCCCAATGATCATCCCATCATCACTTCCCCTCTGTTGTGCTGGCTGGCTGGAAGGACCTGCCTCATCCTGAAGCTGCTGAACTGGGATATGACTCTGTGACTGTGGTGGACCGGTTCTAGCTACCTCTATAGATCTGCCGATAAACATGTCCCATGTAGCCGTGGTCATCTTTGGGGTCCTCCTAAGATCCCTCACATCCCAACGAAAATCAACACCGGCTGCAGTGCACAGTCGGGTGATAACCCAAGGAAAGCCTACATACCCTGCCTCATTCTTAGCAAAACGATGCATCCTATCAGAGATAATAGATGCAGTGTCTACTATAATACCACGACGAAGGGCATATATCAGTCTATAAACTCCTGGCTGTACCTCAGTATCATGAGAATGTGGGTCCAAATTATGCACAATGAATCTGACCCAGAATCTAGCCGCTCCCCTCAAGTTCTTCTGGTAAACATGCTTGACCGTTCCAGCCATAGACAAGTTCCAATCCCTGTCTGCCAGGAACAAAGCATCCTTCACCATATTCAGCGGGTACTCCTCCTCATTATCAAAACTATCAACAGTAAACATAGCAGGTGCCGTCTCCAACGGGTAAGACTTAAGTCCCATGACACGAGCAATAGTGTCTGCATCATAAGGAACCTCAACCCCTCAGACATACGATACCCTCCTATGAGTACCATCCAACTCAAACCTCTTCGCCCTCCACCAGGCGTTAGCATAAAATTCCCACACCAGGAACTTGCTAAACACCTCGTCAGGCTCCCTAATCCAGTCCAATCACCTGTTAATCAACAGGGTCTCCTTCACCTCCTTAATACTACTGACCCCAACAACTCTCCTCCCTACCGGGCCCTCTCTCTCATAAAGCATACTCGTCTCCGGGGTTATACCCCTCTTCACCATCTTCCCTTCATAGTAGTCGGAGACCCTCGAATGCTCGAAGGTCTTCCCCAAATCACTACTAGCACTCCCTACAACTGGTCTTTTTCCCCTAGGCATCCTAAAAGCTCATAACTAACTAAAGACAATTGATCAAACACTTGGTAGGCACTCTCTAGAACTCAAAAACCAAACTCTAAATCACTAACTCCTAACTCCAAAATCAACCACAACAGTACCAGGGAGTATAGAAGAGTGATTCTTACCCAAATTGATGGAAAAATTCGTGTCCCTTTGCCCTTGAAAGTGAAAAACTGAATTGATGGAGAGGGTAGAGAATGAGAGAGAAGCTTGAAAATCCTTTAAGAATAGGGAATAATAATGAAAAAGGAAGAAGGAATGTTGAGTTATGTTGGAAGAATTTGAGGATTTGAGGAATATTTTAGTGAATTTGAAAAATTGGGGGTTAGGATTTGAATTGGGCAAGAATAGAATTGAAAGAATTGGGGAAGAATGGGGAACAACTCCCTCTGGCGTGTCTGATAACGCCTGCCGCGCGCCCAGGCGTGCGGCATCTGTGTTGGCTTTTTTTTTTTAAAATTACAGAATAATAAATAAAAAATTAAAAATAAAATTAAAAATAACTAAATTAAAATTACCCATACTAAAAACTAATTTCCTCAACTAAAATCAACTATTATAAGGAATTAAGAAACTTACCTTTGGAGCACAGCTTTTTTCAATTAATGCAACATGGAGAAAATCCTCCAAATCTTATTTACCTATGTCACATGAACAACTAAAAATAGTGCTATAAAGCACCTCATTAGTAATCACATATAGAAAGTTTCACTACTTTTTCACTAACTAACTAACTAAAAAAAATTAAAACCTACACTACTACATAATTACAAAGAATCCACCAGGATCCCAATTTCTATGGCTCAGCTCCCATGTGATATAAGAATAACAAGTTACTCCTATGTCCCATGGGAATGAGCATGGATGAAGTAAGGAAATTTTAGAAATAAATCAATCCCACCAGGTTCAAAAGGTACATTCCTTACATCATGCATCTTAGAAAATTTGCCTTTTTCCCCATTCATGAAGGTGTTAATTTCATGAACAAGGAAAACAAGATTATTAGGATCTTTATTCATCCCTTTGTACAACAATGACTTGTGTTGATGTTCTGGAAAAACATCATGCAAACTCAAGGGTCGAACATAATTGAAAATTTTTGAATCATCCATACATGCAAGGGATTTAACACAATTTTTAAGTTCAGAAATTTCAGCACGCAAGGATGAGTCAAATTTTTCTATTATTATTCTATCCCCATTTGTTTTGTTTTGTTTCACCTCTTCTACCTCATGATTCACTTTAATTTCTTTTTCTTCAAAATTTTCAGAGAAATTATTACTTAAGTCTTCCTTAATGGACAACTCTTGTACTATATTTTCTATGAAAGATTTCTTATAAAAATTTTCAATTTCACTAATAGGAGTATTTGTGTGACATCCTGCATTTTTCCTTACCTAAATAAATCAATAAGATTTTATTTAAAGTGAATTTTGAGAATTCAAGAAGGATTTTTAGATGAATGTTTTATAAACTCGAAGCAAATGATTTTATTTGAGTTTGAATTAATGAGATATAAGTTATGGTTTTGTTATTTGTAATTTCTTGAAGAAATGAATTTTCCCTTATAAACTAAAGTGAATATAGTAACTTTGAAAATGCATATCTTTTCAACCGTAACTCAGAAAATTATGATCTTTATATGAAAACAATCGCGTTGAAACGTAGAATTTGAAAATTGATTTTTTATAATTTTCTGAATCGATTTACAGAATGTTATTTTCCAGGTCTGCAAAGTGTGAATTTTGAAAGTATTGAGTGTTGAAAATAATTAGAGACCTCAAATAAATTATTCCTTTTGGAGATCTTTTAATTATGTGAAAATATGGTTTTAGAAAATAAAGCGGAGCTCATACCTATAGCCAATTTGTGCAGTTTATTAATTTCCTTAAGAAGTATATCTTTCGAATTTTCAAGTTTGTAAACATTAGTGTTTTCTTATCATAAAAGCAAAATAAATTATATGCAAATTTAAATAGTGGATTTGAGATGAATGAGTTCATGACTTGATGTGAATATGAGTGTGTGTATGATGTATGATTTTGAGTTGTTTTACTAAGAAATATAATGCCCTAAAGCATTGCATATATGTTTGTTTGTGTGTTGGATGTTATGCCTTGAATTTTTAGGATGTTCCATGATTTAATTTTATATGCTTGTAATTGTTCTTTCTCAAAAAAAAAATAAAAGGAAAATTTTATTTTCCCTTCTATGTGTATATTTCGGCCATGTATGGACCAAAGAGGACAAATTTGAAGCCTATTTTCTTATGAATTAAGAAAGTTAAGAATTTGAAGGAAAATAGTATAAATAAGTTAAGAAATGTGAGGTGGTGAGTGCAATGATGCATGACAAGACTACTTCCCTAAATCACTCCACTTTGCTTTACCATGATAAGACCATTTTCATGCAACAAATGGGTTGGACAAAATTGCCCTTGCATGTGAACCTTAGACCCGAAATTAGGAGAGGAAACCCCATGACTTGACCTTGTCTATATATATATGTGAGTGTTGGCTAGTTTGGTTCATTTCATTTCATTCTTCAAGCTTCTACACACCAAGTCCAAGAGCAACAACAAGCTCTTGTGATAGAGAAAGAGAGGCCGAGAGAGAAAGGGAAAGGGAGAGAGTGAGATGATTCAAGTTACACACACACCCTTGATTTTCTTTCACAACCACACTTCCTTTCTCAAAACTCAAGAAGAAGATCACCTATCACCCAAAGGAGAGAAGGCCGAAAACTAAACTAGGAGAAGAAGAGAGATCTTAAAGTTTGAAGTTAAGATTTTTTATTTAAGGTAGTTGTTTAAGCTTTTTAAGTGTTTAATGTGTAGTTAATCTTGTGTTGTAAAGGACTTTATGATGAACTGTGTTTGAACTTAAAGATTTATGATGCATGTGTTTGTTTTGATGTGATCTTGAAGTTTAAGTTACATGCATGTCATTTTTAAGTATTGACCATGAATATTTGTGTTAGAAAGTTTGGATCTTTAACTTGTGATCTTTCTTTGTCACGGTTTTGACTAGAGTTTGTGCTTAAATTTGTTTGTTTGCCTTGATCTTCATGTGCATGTGATGATTTATGTTTGATCTATGATAAAGCATGGAACTTGAGTCTTGCATGTTAACTTTGAGTGAAAAGATTTAATTTTCACTTGATGCAAGTCACGGTTTTGAAGAGAAATTAGGGTAGCAAGCTTTAAAAATGATATTTTAGTATAAAAAGGATTTGAAGCAAGATTTTGTTTAAATGACGATGATGATTCAGTTGATGTTTGAAAAAGAAAATGGTGCTTTAAAGTTTTGCATGAACAAGAACATGGTGTGATCTATGAGTTTTGAACCTTGCATGTGAAAATGAAACCAAAGATCTTGTCTTTTTACATGATGACATTCGGTCAAGCCTAGGGAGAATAAAAAATCATGTTTGATCATCATTCAAGCTACATGCATGATGAGATTTATTTAATCCAAGGATTTAAAGTGCATGCATGAAATTATTAAGATTTGAAAGATAAAACTAATTGATTTGAATAATCATTGATATAGCTTGATTTGAAAGATGTCAACATAATTCTAAGCAAGGATATTCTTTAATAATTATTTCGGTCGTGATGCTCAAAGTAGGATAATATGTTTAAAAGGTTATTCTCCATATGTGCATGATTTTGTTTAAGTGTTATAAATCACTGGTGTTTGAAAATTGTGAAAAAAAACCTTGTCTTGTGTATGATGAGATTCGGCCATGCTTAGAGAAATAGGAGCCTATACTTGACTCTTATTTCATGTGCATGCATGATGAGTGTACACTTGATACATGTATTTTTGAGTGGCTTGAAATGCTAAGTATGTATGTTTGAAGATGATTATAAGGATTTAAGAATAAGAATAGAGATTTTGTTCTTTACAGTGGATGTCATTATGCCTTGTTTGAACATGGGAATCTTAGAAAAGAAAGACAAATATATAAATAAATAAGAGTAATTTAATGTCTTATATGGTTAATATTTTAAATGGTTATTAACTTGATCCTTGTGTTGTCTTCTTTGATTCAATTCGGTTTGAAAGAAATAAAGTGAGTGAAGTAATTTGATTAATTGAAAAGTATTACTTTGAGAAGATTTTCATATAATTATTGAAGTGTATGGCTAAAGAATTTAATGGTGGCTTGTATATGAAAAACCTTAAGATAAATGTGGCCTTTATGTGAGCCAAGGAACTATTCATGTTTTGTTTTAATAAGCAAGTGTTTGAAAAGAATATTTCAAGTTTTAAATTCCTGAATGTGTCATTAAACAAACGATTGCATTTAATCATGATTGCGAGTTTAAAACCCAAAGTTGATCTCAAACTATTGAGAAAAAGAGAATACTCTATTTTCAAATAAGAAGTTTTGGTAATGATTTTTTGTTTTCGAAATGATCATATGAGAATGATTTTAATGAAAGAGAAATATTTTAGTTGCCAGTAACGATCGGGAAGCGGGTACGAGCATCGTATTGGAATTCAAGGAGCATATTGGGAATTGCTGCCGGTAGAGGTGAGAGTGAAGTTTCCCTCAAACACCGTGGTATTTAGGTAACATATTAAGCCGTTTCGACCATCTCAAAAGTCGGAACTTGGTGGTTCTAAGTCAGTAGCATAGTGGAAATTGTATTGTGGTATGGCCACTTATGCGAAGGAGACAAAGACCACGTGAGATTATGTGATGAGTTTATGTGACGGTACTTTGATACTAGTATGCTTTTGTTTATTTACTAAAGAGTTTATTATGCATGATGATATCTGAATTGCTATTGATTATGATAATTATGCTGATGGACATCTGTTATGCCCGGATTGTGGTCTTGAATTGAATTAAGAGCGTGATATAGAAAAGAAAGAGAAATAATTAATATGAAAATGATCGAAAAAGAGATACGAGCTAAAGTTTGAGAAAGATTTGAGATATTGTGGAATTCGTAAGAATGCGATAAGGGCTGATGATAATGATGCCGCTGAGCAAGAACTGCAGAAAGTAATGCTGATGAGACTCACGAGAAAGAGGCATGATATGAGTTGAGTTGTGCTCCTCAGTTGCAAAAGTGAAGCCGAAATGCTGATGCCCTGAGCTGGGACATGAGATTGTATAGTGGAAGCCCAAGAGATGAAATGCAAGTTGTTAATGCTCAAGCCTTGTGCTAAGTTAAGAAAAGCGAATTATCTTTTAGCGGTCGGGACTCGTTGAAGGGATGCACCAAGGATGAGCCGACCTTAGGATTAAGATGTTAATTAAAATATTAAAACTCTAAAAGACTTGGATTAACGTGGTGAGTTATGAGTGCGATATCGAAGTAGTGGAGAGGAAGATACTACGAGTAATCTGCGGATGCTCGGGTGGAGATTGCATTAGGGGAGGACAATGACGGTGAAACGTCAAGAAGTCTAGAGTACTTTTCTAGGCGGAACGAATTCCACAAGTGGTAACGGGTGATCGATCCCGAAAAGCCGTGGTAAAGTTCTGCAGCACAGCTAGAGAATTACTGTCGCCCCCTAGATTATAAGTCTAGAACAGTGAGAGGGACTGGAAAAAGGCTCTGTCATTTGCCACTGTATCGGATTTTTCTACAGTGTGCCTTGAGTTTATGATTTGAGATTGTATCGGATTTTCTACAGTTCTCCTGGCATTAAGTGATTTGTTGAGACAGCTGTCAAGCCTGTGTGGTAAAGGTCCTGTACTCCTGTTTGCTTCCGACTAGGTTGGGTGGATTACCGAGGAGATGTAGACATGTGTGTTAAACGACCTCCTCAATGATGATTAATTTCCCCGCATCATTGATGGATACGAATTCATAATACTTAAATAAGAAAATATGAATTTTGTAATATTAAGAAATGATTCCAAGAACGAAAGAATGGATTAGCGAATAAGATTGTATGAAGATGGAAACGGATACAAATAAGAGACCCACAGAATGTGATGTGGTTATGTAAAGAATTTTGAGAAAGAGAAAGTAATGATATCGATAAGCGTAAGTGAATTGGATGCTGATGATGGGAATGAATATGAGAATGCTCTTTATCTGTTGCCTGGTTGTATGATGTTGTTATTTCTTAATATCTTGCCTATTGTAATTCCACATTGTTGCCATTGAATGCTTAGGAATACTTACTCTCTCGAGATTTCTGTTTTGTGTACTTGTTTATATGATGTCAATCCCATAGCATATGAACCCTGTCAAGTTTACTTTCGACATCCGGGATGATGGAAGATGGGAAGTTAATCATAGTGGTTGGGAATGGCGTGGAGTCACTGAGGTGCGCATCTTTGACCCCAACCATACTCTGCAAGGGACAACGCCTGATGCTCGCACCTGTCGTTTTGTGCTTGTGGACTTACAGACTGCTGGACCAGCTGACTATCATGGTGGGCATCCGATGCCTTTACCTGCACGGATTGATTCCGAGGCCGAGGATCTAGAGGAGTTGGATGAAACTCTGGATGATCTACCGGACGAGGCTTTCGAGGCTATGCAGGAGGACGACCCAGAGGAAGATCCAGAAGAGGATCCTGATGAGGACTTAGATTACTCGGAGGCTGAGGTGTACGAGTTTGATCCTAGTGACGCATCTCCTGTGGATCCTTCAGCATCAGCTTAGTATGGGCCTAGTAGTAGTTCTTTTCTTTTATTTGAAGTATTGTGTTTCCCTGTACTTACTTAGCTATCATTGCAGTACCAACATGTAACCCCTGACTTATGTTTACGAAGTATGTTTTAATTGGTACCAATGATTCGAGTTGTGAAAGAAGAAGGGCTGTTGCAAATGAAATTAAAAGAAGCAAGTTTCAAAGTGCGGTGTCTTGTTACATCTTGGTTTGGAACTTGAAGGTTAACATGAGACATGAGAACACCAATTTTAAATACAAAAGAGTTTTGGAAACTTAACGGTTCTCATGCCCATGTTACTTGTAAAAAAAATAAATTTTGGCCCACATTTTCACTACATTTAATAAAAAGGGAATATATTTTCAAGTTGCCAAATCGGGGTGTTACATTAGACCTCTTTGGCTATTGATGCAACCAAAAGATCTACCATTCAGAACCAATTTAAAAGTGACTGAAGAGATGCATACCATAATCTAATCCACAAATTTCATAGGGAATTTCAAAGCAATGAGCATATTCTTCACAAAAGACCAATCAAGCATATCATAAGCCTTTCTCAAATCAATTTTTAGCAAGCATCTAGGAGAAACATGTCTTCTACCATATAATCTAAGCAACTCTTGAGTAATAAGAACATTCTGAACAATACTTCTACCACTCACAAAAGCTGTTTGATTATCTTGAACCAAATCAGGCAGCACTAATTGCATTCTATTAGACAATATTTTAGCTATGCACTTCTAAATAGAATTACAACAATTTGTTGGTCTAAAATCATATGCATAATTTGGGCAATCCACTTTAGGAATTAACACCAAGGAAATGCTATTTACCTCTTTCAAGAGCTTGCCAGATATGAAAAACTCCTTGACAGTCTCACAGATCTCAGCACCAATAATCCCCCAGGAAGCCTTATAGAATTCAGCACCATACCCATCTGGACCAGGAAACTTGTTACTACCCATGCTCATAAAACGAGCAAGAACCTCATCATCAGTCACAGGCCTAATCAGATTCATCTGCTGATCAAAAGAGATGGATTTCCCTTAATTAATCTCATCCTCAGTCATACTCCAATTGGATCTGGCTCTCTGAAACAACTTTGTGAAATACTCTTCAAAAACATTGCACACCTCAGGCTGAGAAATTCTCAAAACGTCATGCTCATCCCTGATGGATAAGACTCTGTTTCTATAATTTATGAGCTTGATTGCATCATGGAAAAACCGAGTATTTTGATCAACATCCCTTAACCAATTCTCCTTTGCTTTCTGCTGAAGAAAATAGTTAGCAGCATATGATATTTTCATGTAATCCCTGCTAGCATCCCTCTCCAGCTTCTGCAAATGAACATTCCCAAGATCATTAGAGAGATCCATCTGAGCCCTCTCAAGATTTTGCCTGCAAAGCAATTCCTTCTTGTCAATATCTGCATACTTGGCTTTATTCAGGTCCCTAAGAGTGTAACACCCCAAAATTTTAATCCCTGATTAATGAAATGTTAATTATAAAATTTATTATAATTAATTATTTCTATTTTAATCTTTGATTAAAAATCTGTGATTTTATTATTAGCGGATGTGTGAATTTATTTAATAAGTATAACTATGCATAAAATAAATATTTTGCATATTAGTCCCTGATTTGGGACCTAGAGGTAATTATAGGAAAGGTTTTGGTGGGAAAAGAAATAAAATTATTATTTTTGAAAAAATGGTCAAAACACTCGAGTGTTTCTGAAAAGACTCGAGTGTTCTGGTCAGAGTTGCACGAGTTAGTGCGTTTGGTGAGTCACCACCAACGATTCCGCTGTGGTGACACGAATACTCCATCCTCAACACCTCAATGGTGTCGTGTCGACCTGCATGCAAGCATCAATGGTCTATTTAAGCTATTCATCAACGAATTAGAACCCTTTGTTGATGAAATTGTGAGGTTAGGATTTCGAATTCGTTTTCCTCGATTCCTCTTCGTTCCTGAGTGTTTGATTTCGAGTGATACACGGTTACGAAGCTCACATCCAGGGCTTCGTAAAGATACTAAGTTTTTTAGCTAGAAGCAAGCATAGAGTGAGAATCGAATTTGAGAAAGGAAAAAGTTGAAGTTGGTTTCAGTTCCTGGAGCTTACTTGGACCATCAATTTTGGTAAGCCCTTGAACCTTTGAGACTTCAATTTCATTCCATTCTCTTATGCATGTTGCAGAGAACGATTTCTAATCGTTTTCCCCAATTTTTTTGCATGAATTCACAATTAAAATCCTTGGTTTTATGACCTCATTCAAAACTGTGTTGCTGTCATATGCTTTTTGGGGAAACTAGCTTGGAGGTCATTTTTCTGTCCAATTTCAATTCTCACACGAATTTGAGGTAAGGGGGAAGCTTTCTATTCACTAGATAGAGTTTGAATTGTATGAATTTAATTAGAGAGCCACTAAGAGGCTCTAAGGGCTTAGATTGAATAGGGAAATTGGTTTGGAGACCAACTTGTGCTCTAAATTTGTTGTGAGCAAGTCCCATATGTTGCATGCAAGCTGTGTTGAGCTTAAATTCACAAGTTTATTGAGTATATTGCAATTTGATATGTTGAGTTGTGAATTTTCATGTTTATTGCATAATCTTGAGATTCTCTGTCAAATCAGTAATTTGATGTGTTCCAAGTGTTTAAACATTTTCAATATATGTTATATGAACTCTGTTGATCATTGGATTGGGTTAGAAATGGTTAGAATTGAAAATGGTATGTTAAAACCAAGTTTCCAGTCTGTTCTATAAGAAAAGACTCGAGTACTTGGTTTGATACTCGAGTATTTCATGTTAAAATGATGTGTCTTTTGCTCCAAACACTCGAGTACCAGGCCTAGAACTCGAGTATTAACTGATGTACAAGAATATTTTATGATGAACCACTCGAGTAATGCATGAGTCACTCGAGTATTCTGGATTTGAGAAAGAACACTTGAGTATTCATGAATCACTCGAGTAATTTTAAGAATCTAAAATCTGACCCTTCTGAAAGCATGAACTACTCGAGTAATCTAGAAACACTGAAGAACACTCGAGTATTCTGAAGAACACTCGAGTAGTTTTACCCAGAATATTAAGAATACCATTTTTTAATTCTGAATCATTTGGTTAATAATTAAATGGCAATAATCCAAGTGATCTAAGACTTAAAAGAAATTGATGGATATGGCTATACCGTTTGGATGACGGGACGTTGCTCGGGTGACACGTTATATAACATTAATTGAGATATATCAATCAATTTCCTTTAAGTTAAGATAATGCATTCATTCTGGAGTTTGGATGATAGATCGTTTATCATGTTTTGGTAACATGAGGAGGGCCTCTGGGAGTGCCAATTGACGGCTCGCTTGATGACACGTTATGGTTGACGATGTGGTCAGCATAGTGATATGCTGATGATATGGTTATACCGTTTGTATGACGGGACGTTGCTCGGGTGGCACGTTATAACATTGCTCGGGTGGCACGGATTCCAAGCTTGTCGTGTACATTCTTGGTGAATGTACGAATGTTGTACACCTAGGAGTACAACGCACTGTTGAGTGCTGGAAGTAAAGGATAGACATTAGAGAGTGACATAGAATGATGGAGTTAGGCTTGAGAGCTAGATTCATACATCATGTCACTCATTTAACCTAAAAGTTGATAAATGAAATAAGTATGAGCATCTTACTTGCATCCAGTATTTGCTAAATGTTAAATGTGGTTGATTACTATTGCATGTCTATACCTTCATATTGTACATATATTTATGCTCTATTGATTATGTGTATAGAATTGCTTACCCCTATGCCCTTGTAGGTGATGTCATGTTACATCGCTTGCATCGAGATCCGGCCACTTCCTAGTGGCATATGGATCTACGAGGACCACCACGCGGTGTTCGAGGGAGAGGTAGAGGTTACCTTCTACCACCCGAACCCGCTGATCCGGTTCTTTCCTCGTAGGTTTAGGATTCCCATCATATACACTATGCACGTACCACCCTTTTACACTTATCATGGACCACCTCCCACACGACCAGCTCGCTCCTATCATAGTTTTCGTTTTCGACCTACCCGCTCACACCCTTTTTCTTCGAGAGTCGTCCTTGAGGAGACTCCCCTATCTGATCCGAGGAGCCCTGTTAGGGTCGCACCATCTCCTGACTCTGTACCCAGTGGTAGGGTACCCACTCCATCGGACGAGATCGTGGAGGATCTTGTGGAGGACAAGAGCGGGGGCGAGCCAGTCGTTCACTCTACCGGGAGTCAGTGGAGGGACGATGATCCCTAGGCACGTGCGTATGGTAAATTATGAGGATTAGGGGATCTGGTGTGAGGATGATGTGGAGGAGATACTGCTGCTGCTGTTGATGATGATGTTTGATGATGACTACTACTTCTGCTACCTGGAGACTACTACTACTACCACTGCTGTTACTAGTGCTATGTGACCTGCTTTAGAGTTCATATTTTGATATGTATATATGGTAGATATACCTATTAGAACTTTAGAGCGATGGTCTACTTTTGATGTACATATTATACTATGGACTTGTACTGGGGTTTTAGAGACTTTTACGTATGGACTATGTATTACATGACTCTGATATATATATAATCTATGTTCATATCTCTCTTTGTTACATAGTCCTATTATTTCCGCTTACTCTGATAATGATTTTAAAAGAGAGTTCGGCTGCGCTGTTTTAAAACGATACTAGTCAGGCAAAAATGAAATTCTGGATGGTATACTTAAGTTCATATTATATATAACTTGTAATTTATCTTATTATTTAAAGAGGACGCCATCCAAGTTTGCAAATGAGTTCTTGATTAAAGAAAACGCCGAATTCAGCATTTATAATAATACGAAGTCTATTCTCCAAAAGTCCCATATTTTGGTTTGTGCACCCGCTTTTATAGAAAATAAAAAGAAAATCTTGTTTTCCACATTTTCTAAACACTAACAAGTCCATATCTTATTTATTTAATAGCTATTCATTTTTATTAATTACTTGGATTATAATGAGGGTGTCACACTGAGTGGTATCAGAGCAAAAGTCAGATCCTGTAGTAGTGGAAGTAGTTCCAGAAAGGTAGTCATCAACATCAAGCAGGTATCCACAGGGAATATTTATTGTTTTGAATGCTAGTATCTTGCTTGTTTTGAGCATTAGATACAATTGAATGTTCTGTTTGAGGATATAGTTATAGCCTTAGTATAGGTGGTGTGATAAATGTTTCTTTAGTTCAACATATGTGACCATAAGCCGTAGCGCAGGTCTATTATGGCAACTAGAAACCAAAATCACACCAACGCGATATTAGAGAGAATTACCGCGGTGCTGGAGTCCATGCAATAGCAACAATCTCAGCAACCACCTCAACTGGTTAATCCGCCTCACCAGTGCAATGTGGGTAACACTGAGATGAAGAGTCTGACAGATTTTAGGAGTTGTAATCCACCCAAGTTTGAAGGAGGATTTAAACCGGAGGAGGCCAATAAGTGGATTCACACCATGGACAAGATTTTGAGAACTTTGGATTGCACGGAAGCTCAGAAAGTGGCATATGCAGTCTACATGTTAGAGGATGAAGCTGAGAACTAGTGGAATCATACGGTTCAGCTCCTACATTATGAAGGAAGAGATGTTAGTTGGGGTGTATTTATGGAGAAGTTTCTCAATAAATACTTCCCTGAGGATTTAAGGAGAAAGAAGGAAGTGGAATTCTTGCAGCTGAAGCAAGGAGACATGAGTGTGGGTGAGTACGCGGCCAAGTTCGAGGAGTTGATGAAGTACTCTCCATACTACCAGAACAACCCTGATGAAAGGAGCAAGTGTATCAAGTTTGAGGGAGGCTTAAGGCCTAAGCTGAAGTCTATTTTCAGCTATCAACGGATTCAAAGTTTTCCTGCACTTGTGGACATGTGTAGGATGTATGAGGATGACAAGAAAGCTGAGGAATTGCAAGCATCAGAGAGAAAAGATAATCAGAATTATGGACCCCAAAGGCGCAAGGGTTTCAACAATCGAGGCAAGGGTCCGTATGATCGCCGAGGGAAAGGCAAGGGAAAAGTTGGAGGAAGCGATGGAAGGAATTTCCGGAGCGAGGCTCCTTTTTGTGACAAGTGCAAGCGTCGTCATTATGGCCGTTTTTGTTGGGGAACCAGTGGCTGCTTTAATTGTGGAAAACCGGGACACTTTGCAAAGGACTGCAAGGAACCGGCCAAGGCTAATTCAAGAGAAACTGCTGATAGGCTTATGGTTCAAGGAAGGGTTTTCACACTTAGCGGTGTGGAGGCAAGCCGATCCTCTGATCTTGTGCAAGGTAATTACTTGCTAAATGGTCAGTTTTGTAGTGTGTTGTTTGATTCTGGTGCAACGCATTCATTTGTTTCATATGAATGTGTGAATCGTTTGAGTTTACCCATATCTGAGTTATCCTACACTCTTAAAGTTGAAACCCCTACTAATGCTCCTGTAATTGTTTCTAGAGCATGTCTTAACTGTTGTATAGAAGTGTTAGGACAAACCTCTAGGGTAGATTTAATCTGTTTACCCTTATCGCAATTAGATGTGATCTTGGGGATGAACTGGTTAAGCCGAAATCAAGTGATCATTGATTGCGATAGAAAAGTAGTAGTCTATAGAAACCCAAAACCTTTAGGTTATATGTGTTTGTTTAACACTGAAGTGGAGGAGAATGGCTTAAGGATTGAAGAGATCCCTGTTGTCCGAGATTTTCCGGAGGTATTCGCTGATGACATACCTGGTTAGCCACCGAAAAGAGAGATTGAATTTGGCATCGACTTAGTTCCGGGAGCTGGTCCCATTTCTATCGCTTCTTATAGAATGGCACCACCGGAGATGGCTGAAATGAAGAAGCAGATTGAGTTGTTGCAGAAGCAGATGATCCGACCAAGTGTGTCACCTTGGGGTGCTCCGGTGTTGTTCGTCAAGAAGAAAGATGGTAGTATGAGGATATGCATCGACTATCGGCAGTTGAATAAGGTTACAATCAAGAACAAGTATCCTTTACCAAGGATAGATGACCTTATGGATCAAGTTCGTGGGGCTTCAGTATTTTCCAAGATTGATCTGGGATCAGGGTACCATCAGATCAGGATCAGAGAAGAGGATATCTCTAAGACCGCATTTCGATCCCGATACGGGCACTATGAGTATGTTGTGATGTCGTTCGGATTGACTAATGCACCCGCTATCTTCATGGACTACATGAATCGAATCTTCAGACCCTATTTAGATTCATTCGTGGTTGTTTTCATTGACGATATCCTCATCTATTCCAAGAGCCCGGAGGAGCATGCAGAACACTTGAGAATAGTGTTGAATGTCCTAAAGGAGAAGCAGTTGTAAGCCAAACTTACAAAGTGTGAGTTCTGGCTGGAGGAAGTTAAGTTTTTAGGGCATGTAATCTCAAACAAGGGGATAACGGTTGACCCGACGAAAGTAAGCTCGGTTTTACAATGGGAACAACCGAAGTCGGTCACGGAGGTGAGAAGATTTCTTGGTTTGGCTGGTTACTATAGAAGATTTATAGAAGGTTTCTCGAAGATTGCACTACCCTTGACGAAGTTAACTCGGAAAGATCAACCATTTATATGGGATGAGAAGTGTGAAAGGAGTTTCAGAGAGTTGAAGGAAAGATTGACATCGTCTCATGTGTTAATTTTGCCTGATCCACAGAAGAATTTTGAGGTGTACTGTGATGCATCGAAACAAGGTCTTGGGAGTGTTTTGATGCAAGATGGAAATGTAGTCGCTTACGCCTCGAGACAGCTAAAAGTTCATGAAATGAACTATCCAACTCATGACCTAGAGTTGGCAGTTGTTGTCTTCGCTCTAAAGATTTTGAGGCATTATCTCTATGGCACTACGTTCCGGGTGTTTAGTGACCATAAGAGTTTAAAGTACCTCTTTGACCAGAAAGAATTGAATATGAGGCAACGCCGATGGATGGAGTTCTTGAAGGATTATGAGTTTGAGCTTCATTAACATCCTGGGAAAGCAAACGTTGTGGCGGATGCATTGAGCCGAAAAGCAATGCATATCAGTTCGATGATGGTCAGAGAAGCTGCATTGATAGAAGAATTTAGAGATATGAGCTTAACGATGCAAGTGGAGCCGACAAGTGTCAAGATGGGTATGTTGCAGATTGCTAATGATTTTTTGCAAAGGATTTGTGAGTTGCAACAAGAAGATGAAAGGCTTAAGGAAAAGAGGAAGCTTATACAAGAAGGCAAGGAATTAGAGTTCCAAGAGGGGAAAGATGGAATCCTTCGCTTTCACCTGCATGCCTAGATTAAGGTTGTTGAATTCTTGTATCAACTGCATTTCTTTTACCATCAAATTGCTGACATGTAAAGTCTTTCGACTTAAAGCACCGGCCACAAAATTTGCTTTGCCGGGATGGTAGTGAAGATTGAAATCATAATCTTTCAAGAATTCCATCCAAATCCTCTGTCTCATATTCAACTTCTTCTGGTCAAAGAGATATTTGAGACTCTTATGATCACTAAAGACTTCGAACTTTGTACCATACAAATAATGTCTCCATATTTTCATAGCAAATACAACAGCTGCTAATTCCAGATCATGAGTGGGGTAGTTATGCTCATGTTGTTGAAGCTGTCTAGATGCATATGCAATCACTTTACCCTGTTGCATCAGTACACAGCCCAATCCTTGTTTCGAAGCATCACAGTACACATCGAAGGATTGGGTCGGATCCAGCAAAATTAACACCGAAGAGCTAGTCAACCTCTTTTTCAGCTCTTGGAAACTCTGCTCACACTCCTGAGACCATTGATAAGGCACATATTTCCTTGTTAGCATGGTTAAGGGAAGGGCTGATTTAGAAAACCCTTCAATGAATCTCCGATAATAACCTCCCATGCCAAGGAAACTTCTTATCTCTGTCACTGTCTAAGGTCTCTCCCACTTTAATACTACTTCCACCTTAGAAGGGTCAACAACTACTCCTTGTGCAGAAATAACATGACCCAGGAAGTGAACTTCACTCAACCAGAAGCTACACTTGGAGAGCTTTGCTTAGAGTTGCTCTTCTTTGAGAATTTGCAGCACCATTCTCAAATGTTTCTCATGCTCACTTGGAATCTTAGAATAGATGAGAATGTCGTGAATGAACACTATTACAAAAGAATCCAAATAAGGCATGAAAATTCTATTCATGTAATCCATGAATATTGCAGGAGCATTTGTTAAACCAAAAGGCATCACAACATACATAAAATGCCCATATCGCGTCCTGAATGCAGTTTTAGGAATGTCCTCTTCTCGGATACGGATTTGATGGTATCCCGATCGGAAGTCAATTTTAGAAAATACTGCTGCTCCCCTTAATTGATCCAGCAAATCATTGATGCGTGAAAGTGGATATTTATTTTTCACCGTCACAGCATTAAATTGCCTGTAATCCGTGCACAACCGGAGGCTACCGTTCTTCTTCTTAACAAAAAGAATCGGAGCTCCCTAGGGAGATACACTTGGCCTAATCAGTTTCTTAGCCAATAACTCCTCTAATTGCTTCTTCTGTACGGTTCTATAGAAATCAGACTTGTACCAGACATAAGATCAATGTCGAACTCTACTTCTCTGCTTGGCGGTAAACTGGAATCTGACTGACATCAGACACTTCATCCACTTCCATGGCAGATAACGAAAGATCACTAAAGATAACTGCTTTCTGACGACAATCAATCAGAAAATGGTGTTGATACATCCAGTCCATGCCCAGGATGATATCCTATTTAGTCAAAGGCAGACATATCAGATTTACTTTGGACTCCCGCTCCAAGACTCGGAGTGGGCAATCCAAACACACTTGTGATGTAACTACAGAAGAATTAGTAGGAGTAGAAACTGACAACTTATAAGGCATTTCTACAGTTGACAACCCTAACTTCTTCATGCAATCGACAGATATAATAGAATGAGTAGCACCGCAATCAAATAGAACTCCACAGGAAATATCATTAACGTAACATGTACATCTGATCAACTCATCAACATCTGTTACTTCTTCCCCATCCAGTGTGTATATTTTGCCCCTCTGAAATGGTTGACTTCCACTCGCTTTCTACACCTTAGCCACATCAACCTCCTTCTTCAGTGTGCTCTTGGGACAGTTTGCAACAAAGTGACCGGGCTAACCATAATGGAACCAGAGCCCCTCTCTTCGAATGAAATTCCAGCACACTCCTCTATGCTGCCTCCCACAATGCTAACAAGTCGGAATAGGACCAAGGGTAATCGCCGTTTGACCTGTTCCTCTTGAAGTTGCAGCTTTAGGATTAGAGTAAGGGCCTGATCTCTGCATTGGACCCTTGCCTCTAATAGGGCCAACTAATTTTTGAGCTGCCTTGTTCCGCTCCTCCGCCAATTCCTGCTTGAGTGAGTTCTCATAAGCACTTGTCATATTTACAAGCTGAGAAAGATTAGCAATTCCCTGATATACAAAAGCAGTCCTAGTCTTGGCATGACCAAATTCAAATTTGATGCACTTGGTACACTCGTCTGCATCCTTGTAACTACCAGAGTATCAGATTAGATCTTCAAATTGTGCCGCATACTCGCCGACACTCATGCTCCCTTGCTCCAGGTTGAGAAAAGCCATCTCTTTCTCCCTTTTGACATCCTCTGGGAAATACTTCCCAAGAAAATGGATCTTGAAAAGATCCAAGTAACAGCCTCATTTGCCGCCTCCAAACCCCTTCTCTGGTGCTCCCACCAATGCTCCGCCTCACTAGCAAGAACATATTCCACCAATCGAACATAATGATCAGCTGGTGGTTGCAATGAGCGGAGAATCTTCTCTATCTCTTGGAGTCAATTCTGAGCTCCGTCTGGGTTGTACCCCCCTTCAAACTTTGGTGGATCCCTCTTCCTGAATCTCGCCATCCAATCGATCTCAACAGGAGCCTGTGGTTGATCCAGTGTTGTTGTCGCTGCTGCCGCTGCTATATTCTCAGCCTGATTCTGCTGCATCTGAGCCATGGCCGCAACATAGTCCTGTTGCATCTGAGCCTGGTTCTGTTGCATCTGCACCTGGTTCTGCTACATTTGAGCCATATTCGCAGCCTGATTCTGGTTCATCTAAATCAGGTTCTCAAGTATAGCAGCCATTCTGTCGTTCTCGGCACGTCGCCCAACCATATTATTTAGCCATGGAGGGAACAACCAGTTAAAGATTAAGCAACTAACTAATTGTATAAATATCCTAATTATAAACATTGGACTCTTAACTACACGCATCGGCTACTCACTTCGTGATTAACCACAGGGGATGTGAGTCCACACTCCAAAGGCCGAGGGAAACTGCTCTGATACCAAAAATGTAACACCCTATTTATAATTACCCTTAGCTACCCTTAATGGAAGTAATAAATTAAAAATTTCTTTTTAACTTAAATAACTTATAAAAATCTCCGAACAAATAGATGGAGTTTCCTTTGTTTTTAAAGATTTTCCAAACGTTTCGTTTGTCCTGCAACCTGTTTTAAACCCAATATTCATATTCATTCAGTAGCCAGCAGGGCTAAACATAACTTTGTGCATCATAATTCACCCAGATAACAGTTATACACATATCAGAGTTAGCAGCATATTTAACAAGTTGTGGAAACAGTATTTTCCCAAAAAGACTCCTTTCCCAAAAGGAGTTGTCCTGGGCCCACCCAAAAGTTATATTTACATTATACGCAACGAAAGTGAATCACATCATGGCATCTAAAGGCCCAGGACATAAACATGTTCTAATCAACTACAATCTACTCTCCCTGAGAGTACACCTACGCGGCCGGGGATTGTGCTAGCTCAATCTTAGAACTTGTGAAAAATAGTAAGGAGGTGAGCATTGCACATGAAATAGAAAAGCAATTTCTAATCAGACATAATAACCTTCTAAGCCAAGCACAATCATCAACTAATAGTTTCACATAATGCAAATTCACCACAGTCAATTAACATAGTCACACTCAAATATTTCCAAGGCCTAATTCCTTATCTTATCTCATTATTCGTTAATGATCCCATTTCCCTTTCTTATACTCCTTTCCTTTTTGTTGCACCACTAGGATTTGGATTACACCTTCTAGGGCATTTGGCACACCCATTAGGGACTTTGCACCCATCAGGACTTTTGCACCCATTAGGCATCACCCGTTAAGTCTATGCTTATTAATTTGTTCGGTTCATTTCCCATATCTCTAGTCCACACTTTATTCCATTTTATTTAGCAGTAAATTGATCCATTGGGTACACCGACACCTAACAGGGCGTTTGGACCTAATGGGCGATTAGCCTGACGGGAAATTAGCCCTAATGGGACACTTGGAACACCTAGTTAGACACCTAGTGTGCCAGTGTCCCCAACGATCAATTCGTCTGCATATTCCTTTAATTTAGTTTAGTTTCTAATTCATCATTAACATGCATTCATCCCACAATTAATCTGACTCACCGATTAAATTTCCTAAGTTCATGCTCTGACTCCTAATTCGTTTTAATCATCACTGCACCATCCTTGCACTTTATATCCACACAAACATATCAAGTATCAATATCACATAGCAAATATCACAAATTTCCATTAAAAGTGCACATTCTCCAGTAAGCATTTACAACACATTTAACATCTAACCTATATATTAATTCATAAATACTACCTAGGGTTCCTTTCGTTTATTTTCCTAATCAAAATATTATCATTATTCACTATCTTAGGGTTTCCAAATCAATATGCTAAACATTTAAATTCTGTCAAATCATTATAACTAACTAGAAACCCTTCTCTAGGACAAGGCAACACCCACCCCCTTACCTCAAATGTGATGAGTGGGGTAAGGAAAACCTTGAGAACCTTAGCTTTGTGAGCCTTAGAGTTTAAACCTCTTAAGTCTTGATTTCCACCTTAGAATAGCTAGAATCCAATGAGTGTGTATGACCCGAGAATGAGAGTTGTATGAAGGAGGTGAATTATCCTTCACTTGATCTTGACTATGAGGCATGAGTGAACCATAGTCTCCATAGCTTAGGAACTTCGAAAATAAATAGAGAAAGAGAGAGAGAGTGACGGGTTAACGGGTTGAGAGGAGGGAATGATTTTTTTGTTCTTGTTTACATGGTAAAGACTTGATAATGGTGATATTTAATAATGCTTTGCTCTTGATCTTGGTGTTTTTGGTGATGATGGCAAGATTTGCTCTTTAACCCTAAGAAAGAAAGAAAATGGAGAAGATGATGTGTAGTGGTGTGGTGTGGTGTTGTGCTGTTGTGACTTTATTTTTGTTTCGTAATTTGCATGAGAGGAAACAAATGAGTGGAGGAAAATTAATGGCTTCATCAGGAAGCCAAAAACGTGTGGCTAGGAATTGCCCATTCTGACACGCGTGCTTGGGCGAGGAAAATGATGCGCCTGGGCGAGAAAAACGTTGTGAGAGCCATTTGTTTCGGCGCTGGTGCTCGGATCCCTGGAGACACCCACTCGGACTGAGGCAGGTAAAGTGAAATACTCGGCGCGTAAGGGCCGAGATACCTTGGCGTCGGTGCGAGGTCGATTTAACCACACGATGGTCGGCCACTGTAGCATCTGTTAGAAACGGCCTCAAAATCTCGAGAGGGAGGTGAATCGAGTTTTATTAATTTATTGAGAAAGCACGTATAATTTAAAATAGTTTTCGCGTTGGAGATATTTAGAGTGTAAGATGGAGAGCGATTGCGATAGATAATAAAATTAAGAGTAGCGCGGAAACGTAAATAATTGAAATTGCGGAAATTAAAAGAGATAGGGAAGAAGAACACGCAAACCAATTTTATACTGGTTCAATCAATCCAGCGAGAGACCTACTCCAGTCCCCAAGTGACCCGCTTGAGAGTTTCTATAAACCTTTGAATTGAGCCGCACCCAATTACAACCAGAGCACCCCGCACACTACTAGGAACCTCAGTTCGCTAGGGGCCTCAATATCACGCAAGGGTTCCTCACCCTACAAAGGAATTCAATCCTTCACACCTAGGGAAACACTCCCTGTGTTCTACGGTTTGAGTACAAGATGATGTGAGTGATTATAATAGTATGATGTGTTCTCAATAACACAGATACAACAAGTATAGCACTATAGCAATGAAGTCTTATTTGAGTAGTTAAGAAGCCAACAAGGTTTTTTGTGTTCTTAGAAAAAGTATGAACGTTAAAACCAGAGAATTGGAGAAGGAGAAGGAGAACATGTTTCTTTGAAGAATGTAGGAGTGAGTTATTTTTAAAAGTTAAATCTGATTTTGAAATAAGAAGCAAAAGAATATTTTTGAAAATCACAAACAAATCGAAAGATTTAAAATTCAAATCAAAAAGGAGTATTTTCAAAAATAATATCAAATTTGAATTTCAGAAAATAAATCAGAATCAATCAGGTAAAAACAAATATGGAAATAAATCAAAATGATTCTAACACGTTTTTCAATAAAACTTAAGGTAAGCGATTACTTCAGGGAAGGTAATCGATTATCCTCTTTAAAATGGAAACTTTGAAATCCTATTGAAAAACAAGTAATCGATTACATCATACCAAGTAATCGATTATTTCACTCCTGTTTAATATATGATGCAACTCATATAATCGATTACCACTAATCTAATAATCGATTACAGAGCCTTTGGAATTTGTGTGATGCAACATCGGGTAATCGAATACTCAGCCCCTGGAAACTGTATGATGCAACAATTATAATCAATTACTTGATCTAGGTAATCGATTACTCTCATTCAAAAAGTAATGGATTAGCCAGGTTCACATAATCGATTACACACTCTCTGGATTTTCTATGATGCAACAAAAGTAATCGATTACTTTGAGAAGGTAATCGATTATCTCCTCTTGCACTTGTAAAAATAGATTTTCATGACTTAGATAAAAGCATCCAGAGTTGTTTCATCATGAATTTCCACAGAAACTAAGTTAAAAACTGATTTTCACTAAAACTCTTTTTCTTCTCCTTTATTTGAAAAACTCATTGGCCTTTTAACTCATTGAGAACTTAGACTTCATTACCTTACAACATGTCCTAAGGGAAAGGGATTAAAAGCTTCTATTTGCTTGAGACTTTAACATGAGCTTGAAAGGACTTTGTGATTGCACTTGAGACTCTTGAGTTTGTTATCATCAAAACCTTAAACTTTAACTCTTGAAGTCCTTGGGAAAGCTTGACTTCCAACAACATCTTGATAGGCCAATAAGAGGCTGATCTTATAATCGATTGACACAAAGCGACTAGCTGTGATCGGCGGGATATTGCTGAGGTATGTGCGTATGATCGTCCGACGCGAAACGGCTCGATGTGGTCGGCTGGTCACTGCCAAAGGTTGTCAAACGAAAAGAGGTCGGCTCTCATGAGCTCAGTACTAACTGATCGGTTCTTATGATCTCGGTGCTAGCTATTCGGTTATTATGATCTCGGTGCTAGCTGGTCGGCTCGGAAGCAGTCTGCTACGTACATCCTCCTAGCTCGGTAAGGTGAGTCGAGCTTGTCTCGAACTCACTAGGTGGCCTAACAGTCTGGTATTCGTTATTCGGCGAATGTTGGCTAAAATGAGCTAGGTCAGTCCGAGGTCCAATCCACTATACTCGAATTCTCTTACTCTTTACTAAGGCTTTCCACTACTTAGCAGAAAGACTGTAATCGGTTATCACCCCACGGTAATCGACTACATCAACAACTTTCATGTACTTGTAAGATCCATGAAGAATGTTTTGATAAATGCCAAAAGGTTTTGAACAAGCTCAAATGTGTTGATCAAGTTCAAGCTCAACAAGCAACAGCAAACATCAAGTGATGAAGAGAGAGCCAACTCATGAAGACTTAGTTTGGTAGTTTGTGTTTTATTGTTTTATCTTTTGCCTCACAAGTCTTTTAGCTTATGAGTTTGGGTAGAGTCATTAGAGGGTAGTGAATCTCTTTTGATTGCATGATTATATCATATTTTGAGTATTCACTTTGCCTAAAATCAATAGATGGCTTAAAGGTTTGAAAGAAAAGGTTTAGATTTTGAGAAAACAAGTTTTTAAGTGTTTTTTGAACTGACTACTCGATTAGCCACTTGATTACTCGAGTAGAATTTTTGTGTCTTGCGGAATTACTCGATTAAGGGGCTGATTACTCGAGTAGAATTATTCAGCCTTGCGTACATACTCGAGTAGTATCTCAAATACTCGAGTAGTGAACAAGTTTTACACTTATTACTCGAGTAGTGAATTTGTTACTCGATTAACACAAGCTGTAACTGTTTTTAAATGAGTTTTTCACTTCTCAAAAGCACTTCTAACCATTCCTAACTTTTGGGTATTCTATATAAACCTATTCCTAACCTTTGTGATCATTTAGAATCATTTTTCATACACATTTTACAAGAATCAAAGCCACTCTATTCTCTCTCACTTTCTCAAGATCAAAGTTCTTATTTTTACATTCTTTGATCAAGAACCTTGAATCTCTCATGTTGATATTTTCATAGCTTTTGAAAGAGATTCATAGGATTGTTATTTGTTTTCATTTGAGTTGTAATCTTTGCAAGAGGCAAGCTATCTACAACAATTGGAAGTCTTGGTTGTGAATCAAGCAAAGTTATATTGGAAGCCTTGGTGTGGCATTTCATCAAGCACTTGGAAGCCTTGTTGTGTTAACAAGCAATTGGAAGTCTTGTAGTGAAGCAAGCAATTGGAAGTCTTGTTGAGGGGATTTGACAAGCAAGAGAAGAGGTTAGATTAGATATCAATAGGGTTACAAGGCAAGGGTGTGGTATCTCTTGTAGGCTAGCAAGAAGGGAGTCTTGTGAGGCATTTACTTGTAATTTGAGAAACTCTAATTCCTCATAGTGAAGAATCTCTCTTGGTTGAAGAGGGGACTGGAGTAGCTTTCAAGTGGATGAAAGTGAACCAGGATAAATCACTGTGTCGTATCTCTAAACTCTCTACTCTTTACAATTCTTGTTATTCATTGTGTTCTTGGTCAAAACCTAGAAAAAGTGATTTTTCATAATTGATTGAATTGAATCTTAATTGTGCAAAATTGGTTTTGGGAAAATCATTTTCATAACCTAGGTAATCAATAAGAATATTGGTGTTAATTTTTTCCGCTGAATCTCTGGTTGTACTTGTGAATTGATTGATTTTCGTATTTGATTGAAAAGTGATTTTTTCAATATACAGAGGCATTAATCGATTAGTTCATGTCATTAATCGATTAAGGCTAAAGAATTTCAAGAAAATCATTTGTTTTAATCGTTTTGATTTGTTTCTTGCGAAAATCTTTCAAGGTTTCTTTTACACCTATCAACCCCCCTTCTAGGTGTTCTCCTAGTGTTTCCTAGTTGTTTCACCCACCGATTGTAGGTTCTCACAGTACTGATGGCTTTTAACTCTATGGACAACTTCTCCACTCCTATACTCATTTCGGCTATATTTTCCCTTCATTAACCCCAACTTATTCTTACGATTTCCATTGGTTTCACTTAGAATTATTCTAATTAAACTTGAAATTAAATTCGGGATGTTACAAGGTGGATGACTGGCCGTAACCAGATCTTGTCGAACCGTGATGCTTGGAATTAGGCATACATCATACCACCTAACTATAAGAGAAATGATTGGAAACACTGGATTGAGCACGAGTATTTGCATTATGATTGTGTGCGTATGTTTGTGCTTGAACCAATCACCAATCTGCTTATGCGATATGACAAGTGACTTACTCCTATCTGCCATGTCTTTGTATGTAGTAGGGTCTTTCGAAGGACAGGACTGAAGTCACTCCTGTTGGAGTGAAAGTTCGTTGGAGGGAACAGCTAGGATGACGTCTCGTCATCCGAATCCTTTTGTTGAAGGATCGAGTTGTGAAGACCAATGCTCCGAGTGTAAATTGGTTTTGGGGATTTTGTATACACGTTATTTTACACTCAGACCGTTTTGTAAAAGAAATATTACTTTAACCAAAAGTATTTTGGTGTTCACACTCTTCGAAGAAAAAGATTTTGTCGACTCGTATTTTTAATTACGTTAAATATTTTGGGACGTTACAGCATCATTAATATTTTTCGGAATAGTACAAGACCGATCGAAGAGTTATGGGAGTTGAGTTTGGTCTTAAAAGACTTGAACTGCATGAATTTATTTGATCCAAAAGATGATTACCATTAGTTAAGAATCCTACATTTCATTTTCGGAAAAATTAAAGAACATTGGTTATCGTTATCATTGGATACGAGATGATTTAGAGGAAAGTGTGCAACAGCTAGAGAAAGTTCATACTGATGACAATTGGTCTAGTATAATGACCGAGGTAGTTCCATTCAGAAAGCTTAGATATTATTGCTTTTGGGCAAGACTACTACTGATGACATCCCCTTAACTAATAAATCAAGAACGGGGAGAATTGTTGGGTTTCCTTCATTATTTAATGGGAAGAGATAAAAGCTCAAGTTGAGTGAAGAGAAAGCTAATTTATTTGGAGACCAAGGAAACCCATATAGAATAGATAACATGTAATTAGAGTGGGACCAAGTAAGTGCCTCCATTTCAAAGCCTATAAACAGAGCTCTCGAGGAGAGAGCAAAGTGTACCTTAGCTTCACCAAACCCCAGAGAGAGAAAGAGAGAGAGAGAGAGAGAGAGAGAGAGAGAGAGATTTCCACCACCATGGTGCGGGTATAGAGAATTTATGTATAGCTAGATGTTGGTCATGGTGCAATACTAGAGAGAGTTTGAAGTGAGTGAACTAGAGAGAGAAATCCTGGTGTGATATTAGAAATATTTGATTTCATCCCTTTAGGGTGTAATTGAGAGCGTTCCCCCCCACACATTGAGACTCATTGAATTCCTACTTTTTAATAGTGAAGATTTTTTATGATTTGATCCCGTGGTTTTTTACTTCTCTAACTCGAGAAGAGATTTTTTCCACTTCGAAATTTCTTTTGTTGAATATTCTACTTTACTTCTTATATTTTTCGATAATATATTTAATTGCAAATATATCGCTTTTGCATTATTAATCCTATCTTATATTACAAGAAATAAAGAAATTAGTTCTGATTTTCCAACCAATAACGAATTATTTTGCACGAATTTTAAATTTTTAATTGGTGAGAGGAACTTGCAGTGTAGAGCAGTATATTTGATATAATTCAACATTATATTCGAAGTAGAAATAACACATAACTTGTGGTGCGTAAAGAAGATGTATTTTTTTTGGGAAATATATAGTTAATGTGGTTCTCAATTAACAAACACATCATATCCATGTATGTTTATTGAAATAAAAAATACAATAATAAATTTTATTTTATTTTAATAACATGCTCAAACATTCTCATTTTATTGAGTTAAAATTTTGAAAAAACTTATTCTTGTGCATGGATTTAACTTTAACTTAATTCTAAGTAGTATTTTTAACTGGTCACAGCTTTATACAACAACTCATTCCAAGTATCCACCAGCCCAGCAACACACCAATGGGTACAATCCATGTGTTTGATACCATTGTAAGAACTAGGATGTGCATCTATTCTCAATTGTGAGAGAGTTGTAATATTAAGCAGATGAACAGGTTTGATCATTTTGTTCAACACTTCTTGCAGTACATGTGATGCTGGTGGCAATCCAGCTGGGAATATTGATCCATTTATTGGTTGTGTCTCCTTTGCACAATTTGTCGATTTTGGCTCATTCCAGTCTTTGGCACTAATTTATATGATTTGCATTTACATTAGTAAAAAAAAAAAGGAACATAGAGTAAAATTTAAAAGAAAAAAATGTCATTTAATACTACTTTTACATAATTTTTTATATCATGTCAGTGATTTACAAAATTTATGATTTATTATGTGTATTGAGGATAATTATTTATTAAACCATTATCCAAAATATATACTGATTTATACTCATTAATCACGTATTTAAAAAAATGGTGTTTTATTTAAAACTTCAAATTTATTATATTAGAAGAAAAAAGTTTTTGAACTTACTGGGAATGTTGAGGATTAATTCCTTGAAAAAGCACCTTAGTTTTTCTTAAATCAACTTCTGCATCTACCCAATTAGCCCAAGTTGTCAATCCCATTTTATAAGCTTCCATACGATCCATGTCTTCGACGATCTTGTCGCCTATTTGAATGTAATCAAATCTACAAAAAAAAAAAAAAAAAAAAAAAAAAAAAAAAAAAAAACAAACAGACAAATTGGTTGCTAGCAAGTGTAAAAATTGGTAGTCAAGGTTATCTCAAACCTTTTGGGACACTATGCAAATATAAGTAATTAGAGCTATTTAAAATGACAGAAGATAAAGTCATCAAAATTAAATAAAAATAAATAATTAAAATAAAAATAGGAGTTTTGTTCATTTGTAAATTCTAAAAACATCATAAATAAATTGGACTCTAATCAAATAGTGATAATAATTAACTGGAATAAATTAAACAGAAAAGCAAAAATAAGAAAAACGGCCCGAGTGACTTGCATTAGCTAAGGCACTAGCACTAGACCTATTGGTCACACGATAAACATGATGCAGGGACATTCCATTCACCCTCCATAATAGCGTGAATGTTCCTCGCAAGACTGTAGCACTAAAGTGTATTAAAACCCCATAGCCAACCCATTTTTAATTTCTAATAAGATTATAATTAGTGATAAATTAAAATGTTTTTATTTTATAATTATTTCTAACGAATTTTTAAAATTGGGATCATGTATGTGCAATTCCACATCTCTAAACATATTATGAAACATGCCCTGTTTGTACTGCATTACTTAGCTTAAATGAGTTTGGAGGATTCTTACGGCGCTTGCTTGAATTGAGTGTGTACTACATTACTTATGTTAGATGAGTTTGGAACAGTTCTTCCAAGGTACCACCAAAGCCAACTGTTGAAAACCAAAATGTCTATATTCTTCCATGTGGCTCCATTTTCAATGGAATCAAGCTTCAGGACTCGACCAATTTCTTCTCTAACTATGTCAACCAAATATGCTGAACGAAAAAGAAGCACAGAAACTCCATAGTCCTGCAAAATTCGTATAATTGATTTAAATTTTAGTAAAAGTATTATTTTTATGACAATTTCGAGAGAAGATAGTTAGATCATTGACCTGAAATGTATAGTTAGTGATGGGCCGTCCATTGCCATGCTTTAGTATTTTAGATTGAGGGGCCGCAGAATGAAGCAAGCATATAAGTGATTGCCATTGATTGACACTAATAGAATCTCCTATGAACATGATCTGCTTCCCTTTAAATTTCTCCAAGAAACTTCTCCCGTCAAATCTGGAAAAAGTAAAATGAGTTTAAATTACACTACTAAAATAACTATATTTTTAAATTTTAAAAAGAAGTATAATTAATACAAAATTCAGGCATTTAAAAAGGAAAAATTAAGAAAGACATCATGTCAACACTATATAAACGAGTAGATGTTTAACAACTCTTGAGAGAATATATTTTAATCAAGACCTTATACAATAAATCTGATACTTTAATCTTGCACCCCAATTGTTTAGAAGAAACACTCTTATTTCATTATGTTACGTGTATTTGATCAAATAAATTTTTAAAAACTCTCTCGAATGAAATTTTAACTATCCCAAAAAAAAACATTTAAAAATTAAAATTAAATTTGGAAAGAATTAACAAATTAATATCAAAATTTGAACTTTACTAAAGATTTCTATCTGTTGCATTGATATTAAATAAGAAATTTAAAATATTAACTGAAACAATTGAATTTAATATATTAAACTAAATAAGAAGATAATTTAATTTTTTTTTCTTCTGATGGAAATAACTTGACTTAATATATATTATCAAGAAATTTGGGCTTTTGTCCCATTTATTATAAAAAATATTATCAAGAAATATTAAGGTAATCTAAATAATTAGCAAATAATTTGAACAATAACTTATAAAAAACCCTTTTTTAGAAATAATAAATTTATAGAAAAACAACTTGAAATTAATCTAGTGAAATAATATGAAATCGAGAAAATAACTATAATTTAATGAACAGTTATTCTCTTCTTTAAATGAACAATATTTTTTTTATTAGTGAGTGTAATTTATATCGTCGTGTATAAATTTTTAAAGCTTAGAAGTCCCAAATTCGATCCTTTGACACCAACATTTGATGGATTATTATTAGTTGATTTAATTTTCATCCCTCATCTTCGTCAAAACTTTGCCTATAAAAAAAAAGGGGTTTTTGGATTTTTCTCATCTTGATGAATATATAATCAAACTAGTCATATCATTTGATCAATAATCAAGAGTGTTGGCATAGGCAAAGGGACACTATGGTTAGAGGGAAAACTAATATTCGATTCTTGGTGAAAATATTAAATAAAGGAGCAAATATGACTAAATCAAAGGAATTATTAGCTTTTTTCAACAATAATTTTATTTGAACATTTATATCTAATATTCAAATTCAACACCTATCATTTTAAGGAGAGATGTGAAAAATAATTAAAAAATAATAAATTAAAGAATTCGTAATTCTTTACCCGAAATGATAAATATTAGATTAAGATATTAAATGTAAATGTCCAAATGATGTTATTGTTTTTCAATAACAATAAGAGAGAACGATATTTGGCAAAACAAAAAATTGTCATATTATTTTGACAATATATTTTTTCCTTTTGACTGTGTTTTTTTAGTTATACATATTTTAATGCTAAAATAAGTTAGTACTCCCTCCATTTTATATGTAATGTTCTTAGAATTTTTGTATCATATTTCATATTTATTCTTCTTTTACAAAATTCAATACATAATTAATGTTATTTTTCATAACACACCCCAATTTATTACACTCTTTTTCTTACACCCATTATTTTTCTATTTCTTCAATAATGATTATCTAAGGGCATTATAGTTGAAATACCCCAAACTCTTATAATCATTTAACAATTTCTTAAAACTCGTGCATAACCTTAAAATACACTACTTATGAAATTGATGGATTAGTAAATATAATTAATTTCTCACTCTTTTTCATAGGTTATGTTCATTTAGGTTTTTCATTTTGTCTCATAAGTTATATTCTTTTATAAATTCAATACTAATTTATACTTTTTTAAGTATACCCATATTTATTGCATTTTCTTTTTCACCACTTATTTCTCCATCTCTCTTTAATATAATTTTCATACATTTATTATTACTATGTTTTCTATTATTAATTGAGGGTTATTCAATAAAAATATAGAGTATCAAATCCTTATATCAATTGCTCATTTTTTTAATTTATGTACCAAAAAAAAAAATTTAACTTATGAGACGGATGAATGAAGTACTATTTTGGCAAAGCCTTCCCTAAACGGAGAGTGAAGGTATTTGAGTTTGACCCTCCATTTTTACTTAAACCTTTTACTGTAGTAGCTTATTATTATTATTATTATTATCATCATAATAGTAACTTATTATTTTTTTCCCTAAAATTAAAAAAATACTGTCACGTGTCATAATTTGAGACTTTAGATTGATCCAACGGCTATATCAAGAAAAGTGCCTTCATTGATTTTTTTACCTTTGTTCCACTTGCAAACAACAACACTCTGCACCATAACTCAAAAGAAAAGATGCATAACACAACATTGCGCCTTCCATAACGAATCTCCGAAACCCATTATTATTCTTCATTTCCTTTCAAACTTTCCTTCAATTCTTTCTATTCTATTCTGTAATAACTGTAAGTTACCGACTTTTTCTATTTTTTACTGTTTCCTTTTTCTTTTTCCTTTCAATTTTTATTAACATATGAGTTTTCGAAGTTAGCATCATTACCGGAAACTTCGAGGTTCTCTCTTGCCAGCTTCTATAGCATCATTACATATGAAGTAAGATTTGAAAAAAGCAATAAAGATTGAAGAATTAATTAGTAGGTACCTTGGTAAGTTACAGTTATGGGGTTGCCATCTGTATTTGAGGTATTGCTTATCAGGACGACCATATTTCAAGCAATCAAACTCTCTACGAATGGGACATTCTGAAGAGTTATAAAGAGGATATGAATCATCAAACACCCAACTTCCTTCATACATGTTGCAGCTCAATTTCTGTGTTGCATTATGTTGAACAAGTTTTGCACCATTCTTCAAACACAGCCATTGAGAGATACAAATGACCCCAAAAATTGTCACTGCTGTGATCCTCATTCCCCGACCCATATCTCTGTGTGTGCTGGTGAGTTACATATGTATGTGATGATGGTCTTTGTGCTGATATATATATAAGAATTTTTTTAACCCCTAAGCATTAAAATAAAAAATTATTTGCATTTTGTATGTCAATGGCACAATATTTATTGTCTCATTTTGTTTGTCACACCATGTAAAGAGATATTGTCATTATTATTATTATAATCATTATTATCATTATCGTTATCATTTTCATTATCATTATCATTATTATTGCAAACATTAAATACTATTTAATAAGGAGATTGTTACATGGTGTTATGTTCTACTAGATCCTCAAATATTGTTCAAGGTTTAAGGCCAAGATTTGATACTTAGGAGCTACATTTGCTAAAAGATGCAGGTGCACACTTCAAAGAAGGATTAGTTCATTACCATATGGTAGGAATATCATTTGTATAACTAACAAAATATTAATTTTTTATTTATTCACTACAACATTTTTGGCTTTAGGTCACGCTTTTTTTTTTCTTGAAAAACCGTAGTCACCACAGTTTTATATACGTGGGTAATTCTGCATAGCATCTTATCTAGTCTTTCTGTTCTCCTTTCCCAGGTTTTCAAATCCATCATCAGGTTCTCTTTCTCAAGTTAACGGCGAGGGAAATATTGAGCCTGTAAGGCCCTTAAATTTGGTCACTTCTAATGCTTTGATTGATAGGGAGATGAATTTTTTATATATACTCATGTTGATCAATCTGTTTTCCTGTTGCAAACTAGAAGGCAGTTATTGAAGGCAAAGCTGGAGGAGGGGATTGAGTGGAAGCTTCCATTTTTAGTTGTAGGAAGTTTTCTTGCAAGTTATCTTATTCTGCTAGTCCTTATTTGAAATAGCTCAATGGTCCTTTTACTCTTGCTTGTTGACATTGGCTTTGGTAAATTACGAGTCTTCAATTTTAATTAACCTGACTTTTTTGATATTATTTCTTTTTGTCTTTCAACCTTTTTCTTTAAACTTCTCTGCAATTCTATATATCATACATTGCCTCAATAACAAACAGAGGAAAATTACTATATTATCATACATTGCCTCAAGTTTATAAACTTAACAATTGTGGTATGAAGTTGATCAATGACAAATAAAGGAAAATTACTATATATCGTACATTGCCTCAAAACATATTGCAGCTAACATGAAGATGTGGATCTTTGTTTCTACTGCTGCTTCCAAGCTGTTCTTTTTGTTTTTTGTTTTACAGTTTTTCCTGTTGAGATTTTGCTGTCATTCTGTTGTTCTATTGATGTTTTATTGCTTTTTCTGTGCTATTTTTTTGCTGCTTCCTGGAAGTTTTATGCTGCTGATTTAGTGTTATGTGGGTGTTGCTGCTGTGTGTTATTGGACCAACTACTGCTGGTACTTGTCTTGTGTTACTGCTGTTGATTTTTTCAAATGACTTGAGACCAGTTTGTTTAAGGTTAATTGAAAGTAAATCTTGCAGAAACGATTTTTGTAAAAGTCATTCTTTATTGCTGCTGGTAGTTCTAGATTCTTTTTTCACATATTTGGTAACTCAGTGGACGGAAATCTAGATTATTGAAGCATATTAGTCACACTATAGATTCACATATTAGATCATTATTCACATATTAACCTGTACCACCTGTACAGGTTAATATTAGTCACACCAAAGGTTCACGTATTAGATCATTATTGAAGCATCTTATTGAGTTTACATATTTGAGTTACAAATCACACTATTGGTTCAAACATTGAGTTCAAATCTGGATTACTTAGTTCACATATTGAGTTACCAAAAATCATTAGGTAGCTTTATGTTTTTCTCTGCAATGATAGCAGTGTATTAGACAAGTAGCTTTAGGTAGCTTATCATGGAATAGCAAGCTATTAGGATAAGAATATTCTACTTCATTTTGTATTGGATAAGTTAACTTCTAATTTATAGGTTTTATTATAGTACTTATTTCACATACCTTGATGCCTTCATCTTGTTTTTTAAATAGGTCCTATGCTTTTGATGTGTGGCAATTGGATCCGTAATGTTTTATTTATTTTTGTCAATTTAGGTTGCTTGTCACCCCATGTTATAACTCTTAAAATTATGATGTGGTAGATGAAATGACTGTCACATAATTGGTCCAATGTTGCCAATTTTTATTGGCACCAGCATCCCACTATTTGTGTACTTGTAGGCTGTAGCCTTGGTTTTCACTCTATCGTCAGTGAAGTCTTACACTGCTAAACTGATACTTTGTGACAAGCAAAGCTATGAACCGGGAAGGTTAAGCACTCCTGTCCTTGATAGGATGGAATGTAATGATCCATTTTCAAGGCACCTTTTTCAAAATAAGGTGAAGAGAAATGCCAGCAACACTCCTTTCAACACTCTTCTCAGAAAAATTGTATGAGTTTAACTTTCCACAGTAACTTTTCAGCTTGAAATATTATGTAATATATGTAGTGCTTTGGTGCTGATATGCATGAATTCTGCCCTCATGAAAATTGTATAAGTTTAACTTTTCACATTAACTATTCAGCTTGAAATAGTATGTAATATTTGTAGTGCTTTGGCGCTGATATACTTTGAACCTATCAGTTTAACTTCAATTATTTTTCTTTTTAGGTAAGAACAAAAAAGATAAAAGATGAAAGCTTAAGACCAAGGAGAAAAGAGTAGTTCCAGTTCCGAAATTTTAGGTAAGAACAAAAAAGATAAAAGATGAAAGCTTAAGACCAAGGAGAAAAGAGTAGTTCCAGTTCCGACCTGGATGTATATCTAAAGCTCATTTCGAGAAACTAATGGCTTATTGGAGAAGTAATTATGTTTGAGGATGTAATTATCTTTTATTTTTACATTGCTCTATGGAAATATATACCAACTTTTGGGAATAATTTTTTGCTTATGTAATTCGATCTCTATTCAAAAAATTTCTATTAATGCATTTTCATCACCATTTATAGGTTCCATAAAAATCATGGTTTAAAGATATAGCAATGTGTACGATGTTTGCTTAAATTTGTGAAAGAAAAGTTGTGGTTAAAGTGATTAAGAAAACCATGGTTTAATTTTGTGAAAATATTTAGAAAATCATAGCTAAATGTAATTTTAAATGTTGTAAACTAAAAGAGATTTTGAAAACTCTGGTGTAAAATGACTATGAAAACATTGGTCTAAACTAATAGAAACAAGTACATTCGTGATATAAAAGATATTTTGAAAATTGTGGTCTAAAAGTTGTTATGGAAACTGTAAGGTCTGTCGACCACATACGAACCTAAGTCTTACTAAAGGGTACCACTAAGGGCATTTTACTCGGTTTAACTGTCATAAAAGTCCTTCGCTCGGACTTGTGAGCTCCGAGCATACGATAGGGCCAGGCTCGGACTTGATGGAACCGAGCCTTACGATCGGTCCCCAATCCATCAGGCTCGGGACTCTAGGACCGAGACATACCGTCGGCTCATGGATAAGCTCAGGCTCACCGAGGCTTCTTATCCCTTCCGCAAATCTCTCCTAGATTCTCGCAACAGCCTAGACATGAGATCTTCAGTTGATCCTAACCAGATTTTAAAAGCATAATTATCCGACATTTTCTCACAGAGTCCTGGTTCAGCACAACTCTGATACAGGGCCCAAACGGCCCATATCAGCCCCCTCCAAACCCTATAAATAGCTCATTACATCTAGGGTTTCAGGTAAGTACTCTCATCCCTAAGTTGACACTCAACACACACGTTGACTAGGGAGACCCTGCTTTTCCCAACTGGAACTGCAGAAATACCATAACTCATACATTAACATTTGATCCTCTCTTGGGCTCTGGTTGCCATAATCTTGAGCACTTAGAGGGTTAAGGACATATAGTGTTCAAGGACACTACAGAAACCATGATTTAAACACATAGCCACATTACAAAATCGTGGCAAGAAATCTTATGAAAAACTGTGGTCAAAGAATATACAAAAATCGTGGCCTAATGTCATGTTTGATAATCGTGGCTTATACTTGAACTTTAGACCATGGTTTTATTTAGTCGTCGAGAATGGTCAAAAAATTGTGGCCTATATAAATAATCCACGATTTTTATAAGAATACCCATAGCAACCTATATCACATTCCGAAAACCATGACTGAACTTTAGGTCATGGTTTTTTCACCTTTAATCACGATTTACGTGTGTGGCCTAAGGCGAAAAATATTGTAGTGATATAAGATTTTTTTTATAATGCATGTCCTAGGATATATGTTAATAAACATCTTTATTGAAATTATTGTAATAATTGCACATAAATTTTGCAAATTCATCAATTTTCATTACAAATTTACTCAATACAAATTTCCCAATATGCACGTTAGGTCATATATTAAAAAACTCTTATATTAATAACAATTAATATTTTTTAATTTAGCAGTGATATTCTCACTATATTAGCAATTAAATAATTTTTTCTAGTGTGCGTATGCATCTTTTAGCAAATATATCTCCTAAGAATTGAATATTGACCATTGAGGGCACATTAAAAAAACACTTAATATAAATTATATGTAAGAAATTAATCATAGCATATTAATTAAGAATGTTTTGATTTTATTGAGTATACTCACACCCAATTACTATAGTAAAAATTAATCCTTGAGCGTAGTCAAGCTTGCTACCCCAACTAATACTCTCACTAGAGCTGTCAAAACGGGCCTGCGGGCCGGGTTCGGGCCGGCCCGCTTCGGGTTCGGGCCAAACCGGGCTCGGGCCAAAAAGCCCGGTTATAAATTAAGTACCCTAGTATCAAACCCAAACCCGCCCTAAGCGGGCTTCGGGCCGGGTGCGGGCCGGCCCGCATCACCTTTTTTTTTTTTTTTACAATTCAACCACTTCAAAAAAATATATATTTATTTTTCAAAAAAATTAATGAATAAACTTCCTTTATTTTTTACACATATTTTTTTAAACAATAATAAGTGTTTTATTCTTTTACACATTTTTTAGAGGATATATTTGATTTTCTATTCTTACATAAATTAAAATGTATGTATAACTCATATAGGACAATTAATGTTGTGCTTTGATTTGTTCAGGTGTATTTTTGATATGTGAATATTGATAAAAATTAAGGGAATTTTATTATAAGTGTTTTTTTACACATATGAAATTAAAAAAAATGTGAATTTTTTTCTTTTTTTCTAGGCCGCCGGGCTGGCCCGAACCCGGCCGGGTTCATCCGGCCCGAACCCGAACCCGAACCGGCCCGGGCTAAATAGCCCGGGTTGAATAAATAGGCCATATTAAGGAGCCCGAGCCCTATGATTTTTCGGGCTTTTTGGCCCGGCCCGGCTGGCCCGGCCCATTTTGACAGCTCTAACTCTCACAAGGAATCGATCTTTAGTTCTCCCCTAGTTTCATAGTGTGTGATTTTATCATTATAAGACAACATTATATATTTGAAGAGAATGAATCTCTTTACACCAAAGCACTGATTGGGAACACTAGTTTGATATGTGTCTTTTTGATAGCTTAAAGCTTTTTTCTAAGTCAATAAGCTAATAACGTCATCGATGAATACAAAATGAAGACAACTTATCTTTTTTTATCAGAGCTTGTAATTTTCGAAAGATATTTTTCAAAATATGCTTGAAGTAGCTTTAAAAAAAAAAAATTTGATTTAGCTTTCAATACTCAATGAGTCAACTAAGCTCATTAAAATTTTACCAAATTACATTGATTACCCTAATCTAAAAATTCCTTATTAAATTTGTTAAGTATAAATCATTTGTCAATTAACGTAGAAGTAATTTTAATTTATACTCTGTAGGGTTAACCAATTTGGACCTCCCTAGACCGACCTGAGCCAATCCACTTAGAACAAATGTCCAAGCGGTTCAAAGGCATCTCGCCTGTTACTCAGACCAACTATAACAGACATGGTCGCCAACCGACCATAAAACTGGGCCAACCTCGAATAAGTCCCCAATAGGGTGGTAAGATAGGGTTGCTCGGTACTCAATCCTGTGCTCGGATCCGAAACTACCCCCTCGTCTCGCACACGGCTTAGACATGAGAAAGGTACATGTTGAGCTGTCTAGGCTCTGGTATATGTTGCGTTGTCTACCCTCTAGAAAGCCACAAATATTTACCAGATATTTCTAGAGAGCCTGACGTCAGCATGGTAACCCTAACGGGCCTCCATACAGGCCCACTCTCGCACACCCCTATAAAAGTCATAATCATGCCTTGGGGTCAGGTAAGTTTTTCTCATCCCTATGTTGACACTCTGCACACACTTTTGTTGACAGGGGGAGACCCTGGGTATTTCAACTGAATATTCAGATATTTTCCAAAACCGTCACATATCAACCCCTGATCTCACTCAGATTTCAGGACCACTAGCCATTGGTATTGAGGTCCCCTAGATCAGGGACATTTCCCATTTTTATGATCCACTACATTGGCGCCGTCTGTGGGAACCGTAAACTTCGATTCCCATCCACCGTTAGAATATGACAAGACACAGCAAAAAGTCAACATTGCTCCCGTCCAGCACTGTCCCGGACAGCCTCAAGACCCAGGTATGCCTAATGTCTTCACGATTGTTGGGGGCCTTGCGAGTGGAGGCGAGAAGCGTGCTGGATGGAGGCGATACGTTAGCCAGATCCATGGTCAAAAGGCCTCGAAAAGGGCTAAACGGGAGGCCACCACACCGCTTAGCTTCGACAATAGCGACTACAGTAGCATCCTAAGGGACCACGACGACCCAATGGTCATCACAGCCGCCGTGGGTAACTACACAGTCTGATGAATGCTGGTGGACCAAGGCAGTTCAGCGGACTTGATATTCGAACCCTTGCTGAAATCCCTGGGTTTGAAATGGTCAGATTTATTCCCTGTGCTAAGACCTCTAGTTGGGTTTACAACGGACACGGTCGTTCCCTTGAGGTGAATCTGCCTGCTTGTAAGCATGGGAGTAGTATCATCTTCTTGAACGCAGATGATTAACTTCCTTGTGGTCGACTTTCCACCGTCATACAATGGTATCTTGGGAAGACCATCCATACATGCTTTTGGGGCAGTAGTTTCCACCATACACCTAGCCAAGTTCGTTGCCGTTGACGGACAGGTAGTCACGATTCGAGCCAACCAAAAAAAGGCTCGAAAGTGCTACAACATGAGCTTGGGGAAGAGGAAGGAAAAAGGGCCTTTGTGGCTCGAGAAACCCCATCTCGGTAAGGGCAACATCAACCGACTTGGACGGACGAGACTCATCCCACCCCCGAAGGGGAGTGGGAGTATGTGTTGTTGGACGACAACCCCGAACATCGAGTCTATATTGGAGCGGGACTTCCTCAACCCATCAAGGAGGAGTTAACACGCCTCCTCCGTACCAATAAAGAATTGTTTGCCTAGACGTTGGCAGACATGCCAGGGATAGATCTGAACTTCATTTGCCACCGGTTAAGTGTGTACCCAGACACGAAACCAATGGCCCAAAAAAGGTGGCATGTAGGGGGCGAAAAAGCCGCCTCAATCGAAGAAAAAGTGGCTGACCCTAAAGAGGCAGGGTTCATCGGAGAAATCAACTACATCGATTGGCTAGCTAACATAGTGCTGGTAAAAAAAGCCGAGCGGGAAGTGGCGAATGTGCGTGGACTATATCGACCTCAACAAGGTATGACCCAAGGACCAATACCCATTTCCCCTCATCGACAAGTTGGTTGACAACTCGGCAGGATACCAGCTCCTGTCCTTTCTAGATGCATATTCGGGTTACAACCAGATCCCGATGTATGCCCCGGACTAAGAGAAAACAACCTTTATCACGGAGAAGGCTGTAACATCCTCACTTTTGTTAGTAATTATATAATAATAGGAAAAAGAATTTTAATATTTTGAGCCATATTTTATGTTTAAAGAGGCATTGGAATAGGTTAGGATGCATTATAAAATGAATAAAAATTTTATATAAGTATGCGCCCAAGCGCATGGATTGCGCGCCTAAGCGTGCCTAGTGCAGAACCTGGTGCGGAAATCTGGTGCAGGAATCTAGCGCACCACTGAGCGCCTATTGCGGGAATCTGGCACAGCTTGGTGCGGGAGCTGGCGCACTAGTGGTGCTGCGTATGCACCCCTAAGCGCGAGTCGTGGTGCACCTGAGCGCGCACCTGATTCATAAATTGGTGTTGGCAACACAATTGGGGCAAAACACTTAGGTTTTCTTCCCAAAATTGAACCCACTCTCTCTTCTTCATGCCTTGAATGATCTAGCTTAAATTAACACTAAAACCAAGCAAGTCCTTGCTCTAAATCCAATTTCCATCACTAATTCCTCTCTTTCCCTCTCTAGAAATCCCAAACACTCCTTCTCCTCTCACTTCCATAAATCTCCATAAACCCTAACTTTCCCATAAGGTGACCTTTTTCATATAATAGAGATAGAAAGACTAAGAAGTGAGTTAGAACAAAGGAAAAAGAGTGAAGTCTTGGAGAGGAGCTCCCTACACCTTTCCTTCTCTGTCTCTCCTCTACATGAGGTAAGAGGGGGTTATTTGACATAAATTAGGAAAGGGATTTAATGATAGTAACAAGAATATATATATATATATATATATGTGTGTGTGTGTGTGTGTATAGATGTCTTGTTAAAAGTTAGAATCAAATTAATATTGAATTAGTGAATTTATGCTCTCTTTATATGTATTAGCTTGTATGTTGAATATGTTGATATGTATTATTGGCCTATGAATGATAGAATAGTGACAAATATGTATTGATTTTGTTAATTGTCAATTATTAAATTGTTAATGAGTGTTTAGGCACAAAGTTAGGATAAAGGACTTTCTAATTGAATTTGTACCTAATCCATTATAATTTTCAAAGATCAAATGGTTCAAATTAAATTAGAAAGGGAATAGGACATGCATCATACATGGTGTGAAGGTGGACGTTAGAGTATGGGAAAAACATGACGTAACAATTTGTGAGTGATATAGTGACTAGGTTGTGTTATTGAAACAGCCAAGGGAATTATTATGGAAAACCTTAATCTACCCAAGGGCCGAATTTGCTACCCGTGTCGGAGATTGGTTTTACTAGAACCATAATAATTCTATCGGTCGCTTAGACACTTCGTGATTGGTTGAGGGTGATCCCTACTATAGCCAACTTGGACGAATCAAACCAAGTTGCATGAGGAACCCCGAAATGTGGTGAAGTACTGTGCAAGTAAGTTGGTTGAGGGTTTCTTACTCCCGGTTGGTTTTTCCCAAGAGTGGAGGGTGATGTAAGGAAATGAAAAGTGTGTAATGAAAAGAAAGTGAAATGAAAAATGAAAAGTGAAAACTGAAAAGAGAAAAGTGAAAAGAGAAAGAAAAGGGGAAAAACAAATTCATATGAAAGTTCAATAATTGAATCCAATAAAAATAAAATTATAAAGAAGTGAAAATAAAAGAAAGTAGTATTGGATTCAATAATTGAACAAAAGCGTGTGACGTGCATGCATCACTAATCATTGGTTAGAATTATGCACAATGGCATTTCTCCCTATCTTCGTTTCATGTTGTTTTATGAAATTGTATATATGATGTTATGAATGTTTCAATGAACATATGTATGTTTTATTATTGTCGTTAAATGTTTTTCTTAATTTATGTTCAAATGACTCACCTCTTTGTTGTTATTTTTAGGTACCCCTAGTGAGTAAGCTTTTATTGTCCCATCTACCGAGGACAATTACACTCCCCCTAATGGAGTGTAATGCATATGCTATGATTATCGAGCCTCTCTATGTATCTATTATAACCTCTTTTGATGTATATAATAATAGAATGATAATAGTTATGAAGGATATTCATATATCCTCCTTTTTTATGATAGTTACCTTATAATTTAAAAGAGTATGATGTATCTATATGATGTGTGAACTCGGACTTTAAAATCTTTTGTAATGATGCATGTACACAAATGATATGAATGAAATGATGAAAGATATCTATATAAATTCAATCTGGCTCTGACAGGTACTATATTTTATGATAAGGAAATGTCAATTTTTAGAGGAAACTCTGTCAAAAATTTTCCAGAAATTTAACATTTATACGTTCTAGACTTTAATTAAAAAGTAGGATGTTACATTATGGTATCAGAGCCTGGTTTGCAATCATCAGGCTAGGGTTTTGAAGGTTCCCTTATCTCTCTCTTCATTGAGGTAAGGAGGGGGTATTACCGCTACTTAGGGCATGATTTCTAGATTGCATATAGTGATAGCTAAGGATAGAGGACTATAAATATGTTAAGGAACCTTAGGGTAGTTGATATTGTTAATAAATGAAGTATAAAAATAATGAGATGAACACACTTATGTTTTTGTGAAAATATGTGATACTTATAAGTTTAATTGGTTTCTATAAATTTAATGATGATTTGGAGATGTTTGTGTATGTGTGGAATAAATGAGGATAATAACTTATGGTTTTAAAAGATTATGTTTTAATGACAAGTCTTATTTGGTTTTATGAGTAAAAATATTGTTTGTGCATGTCGGGAGTTTATGATGATAATAATATAAAGGAATCTTCGAATGATAATATGAAAATAATGATAGGTTACAAGTAAAAAGAAGAGAAGGAGAAAAGCTAATAATGAGAAAAGAAAGAGTATAGGGCCATGAGGGCCTATAAGTTAAGGCGCTGAATCCGATTGGGTGACACACCCCATTAGGTACAAAAGTCCTGTTAGGTGCAAATGTCCCAGTAGGTGCAAAGGTCCTGTTAGGAGCAAACGTCCCATTAGGTGAAAAAGGTCCCGTTTGGTGTAAAATGTGTCACCACGGATCATTATGCGCAATTAAAAGAAAACAAGTAAAAAGTATGTAAAAGACATGAATGGATAAGAGTGATAAAAGAATAAGAAAGGTCCTGACGGATATTAATGGTCCTAATGGGTGCTCAAACGCCCTGATGGGTGATAAACGTCCTAGCAGGTGAAAATGTCCTAAAAGGTATAAATGTCCTAATGGGGGAAAACAAAGGATAAAGGAAAGTGAGTAAAAGGAACAAGTAAGAGAAGGAATTGAGTTAAGAATAATGACGAGAATAAAATTATGAATTGAATGTGATTATAGTTGTTGTGTTGTAAATATTTTGTAATAAATATGTTAGGCTTTGCGTATTGCTATGACTCTTTAGAAATTATTTTCACCTCCTTGCCGTTTTTACACAGGTACCGAGATTGAGCATACACCGTCTCAGGGCGAGAAGGATCACACTTACCATCGGGGAGTGTAAGTAGCGGTAGTAGTAGTTAGTATGTGTCAGTCCTGGGCTGTGTTTTGGGATTTCTGATGTATTCGTGATATTTTGTAAAAAAATGTAAATAGTTATTTTGGGTGCTAAGATGTAGCACGGGATGGCCCAGGACTCCTCCTTTTGGGAAGTTAAAACTAATCCACAACTTGTTAATAGATAACTATGATGTAAATATATGCATGATGATGCATTGTGCCTTGTGGGCTTTTCTGTTGATGTTATGAATATGTTAATATAGGTTTTACAGGAAAACTAAATTTTTGGAAAGTCTTAAAAACAAAGTAAACTCCGTCCAACTCTACGGAGAATTTTTTAAGTAATTGAATTAATGAAAGAAAATTTTTAAGTAACTAATTACTTATTGGGTAATCAGGGTAGTATTTAAAGTAGGGTGTCACATTTGGGTATCAGAGCAGTTTTTCCTCGGCCTTGGAGTGTGGACTCACAACTCCAGTGGTTTACTCACCAAGCGAATAACAAATAGAAAGTTAAGTGTCTTAGTTAGATGAATAGGATGCATATGCAATCATTTACTTGTACAAGCAATAACTGGCTGTATTCTCCAGGACTAGGCAGTATGGCTTGGAGCCATGCTGATAGTGACAAGATTGCTACAATCCTAGAAAACCTGGTTCAGTTGAACCAGAACTGTGACACCCTACATTAATTAATACCCTAACTTCCCAATTTATATTTGACTACTTAAAAATTCCTTTAAAACTCTTATTTACTTATGAAAAATCTCCATAAAATTGGATGGAGTTTACTTTGTATTATTAGCTTTCCAAAAACATAGTTTTCCTAAAGAACTTGTATTATCACATTCATATCATCAACAGTAAGCCAGCAAGGCAAAACATATCATAGTGCATATATTTACATTCCACTCCAAAGTATAATCAAGTTGTGGATTAGTTTGATTCCCAAAAGATAAAGTGGTCCTGGGCCAACCTAGTGCTACATTTTAGCACCCAAAATAGTATTTACATTTTATACATAAAGTACTACATCATATCCAAAATATCTAGCCCAAGACATGTAACATGTCCAACCCTAACTACTTACTGTAGAATCAAGTCTCCAATGAGGTGGTTATAGTTTTGATGATGACAATATAATTAGATCATTGATTTAAAGTAAGAATTCAAGCTCATCAAGTCAAGAAGATCAAGTGCACCATTAGCTAGTCATTCTCTCTTTTATTGTAATTGTAATTTTTATGTTGAGAGTGGGTAGCTTAGGAGTTAATCTCAGCCTAGGATAAATAATTTTAATGCATGAAAAGGTTGGGATTACATAAAATTATCACTTGAGAAGAGAATTGAAAATAATTTTAGAAAAACTTAATTTTTACCATCTCTGGGCAAAAGACTCGAGTGATCTGTAAAAGACTCGAGTAACTCTGGTCCAAAGACTCGAGTAATATGAAAAGGACTCGAGTATTTTGCTTCAATTTAGAAATATGACCGTTAGTTCAAGTACAAGGGCATCACAATTGAAAGATGGGCAAAAGACTCGAGTAGAGTCAAAAAGACTCGAGTGTTTTAGTCCTGTCAGCAAATTTTTTAACCGTTGGAAGAGGACAAGAATGGGATTTTAACTTTGTTTCACTTTCTCATTCTCTCTTCCATATATTCTATTCTTATTGCCTTTGTACTTGACAAGAACTACAACTAACAAGACACAAGAAAAAACGTTCTTTTTGCTCATTCTCTCTCTCAAGTGGAAATTCTCTCTAACTCAATCATTCATTCATTGTTATTACTTTGTCTAAAGAGTTAGAGATTGTGCTTACTTGTTGTAGAAATTATTTGTTGTATTTCTCCACATACACTTATATAGCTTGTTCCAAAATCTTGGTTGGTAACCAAGTGTACCTAAGTGGGTCTTAGGTTCATTCAAGACTTGAGAGGTTCTTAAGCAAAAGTCTAAGAGGTTCTTAGCTTGGTGGAGCTCTTGAAGGTTTCAAGGAGCTCGAGAAGAGGAAGTCTTCATCACCAAATTCAAATTGGGGTAGAAATTCAAGAGTTTGGTACACTCTTGGAAGGGTTAGGTTGAGTGAGGCATCTCAATAATCCCTTGTAATAATTCTAACAATTTGATTTTAGTAGACACTCCTAAGGTTCTTAGGGGGACTGGATTAGCTCTCTTTATAGGGAGTGAACCAGTATAAAATTGGTGGAGTCCTCTTTTTATTGCTTTCTTTACTTTTAAGTAAAAACCAAACCTAAGTTTTCTCAAAAGGGGCTTTTTAATTTGAGTAGTATTTCCGCAACAATTAAGTTGTTTTTAAGTTGTCATAGCTTTATTTAATTGCTTACTACTCTTTTATTTATCTGTTCTGGACTGGTTTTATTCTTATTGATTTATAGTGCAACTTTCTCAGAAACTGTTTTCTGCACTCTGCACGATTCACTCGAGTGTTCTTGCCCTGTTTCAGAAAAATCTGCACAAAATCAATTATTCCTTAATTACATCCGAAAATCAGTCACTGTTGCATTCATATTACTATTCACCTCCCCTCTAGTAATTGCTAAGACCGTTTGTTGGTTTCCAACACTTACTCTCCCTGGGAGGGAGAGTACTCCTGCTCGGCCTATGACAGTGTATGCTCAGTCTCGATATCTGTGTAAAAACAGCAAGGAGGTGAGCATTACACAATACTTAGAAAATAATTTCTAAAGAGTCAGAGCAATAAACTAAGCCTACCTCAATTAGAGCCAAAATATTAACAACACATATTCACTTTCATTTTAATGTTCTCATTCTTAATTTCTTCTCTTTATCTTTCCTTTTACTTACTTTCCTCTTTCCTTTGGTTTTCCCCATTAGGACGTTTATTCCTGTTAGGACGTTTGCACCCAATAGGACGTTTTCACCTGTTAGGCCGTTTATTTCTGTTAGGACATTTGCACCCAATAGGACGTTTTCACATGTTAAGACGTTTGCCTCCCATCAAGACATTTAATCACCCATTAGGACGTTTCACACCGATTTAGACCTTTCATATTCTTTTACCATTCTTAGCCATTCATGTACTTTAATTACATTATACTCATTTCCTTTTATTTCCGCAGGCCAGTTCCATAGTGTGATTTTTTATTTTACCACTATACGACAACTTTATATATTTGAGGAGAATGAATTTGTTTACATCAAAGCACTGTTCGGCAATACTGGTTTACTTTGTAAGTCAATAAGCTAATAGTGGTATTGGTGAATGCAAAATGAAGAAATTAAAATTTGTCTCCTTTGATTAGAGCTTGTAATTTTCGGAAGATATTTTTTAAAATAGGCTTGAAGTAGCTTTAAAAAAAATTGACTAAGCTTTCAATACTCAATGAGTCAAATATGCTTTTTAAAATTTTACCAAATTATATTGATTACCATTTTTTTAATCTAATAATATTGATTACCTTTACTTAAAAATACGCTATTAAATTTGTTAGTTAAGTATAAATTATTTGTCAATTAATGTAGAGATAATTTTATACTCTCTCTGTTCCTAGATAATTGTCACTTTTGCAAAATGAATTTGTTCATAAAAAATTGTCATTCTATAAAATCAAGACATCATTAATTACTACTTTTACAATTCTACCATTATCTAATTAATAAGACATAATAAGTGAAAAAAATGACCATCGTCATTATGATTTTTCTTTGGTACCCTGTATTTGATGTATTATTTTTTGTGAGTACCTTGGGAATTTGAATGAGCAATTTAGAGGAATGACTTAAGAAAACTGAATTAAAATGGTGAAAGGTGTTATGGAGTTCATGTCTTTTCCAAGTGAAAAAAAAAGTGAAAAAGAAAAAGAAAACATAAAAAAAAATGAAAAGGAAGAGAATAGAAGGAAAAATTGAAAAAGAAAGGAATAATAAAATGTTCCTGATGTGAGTGTGAGTCTTTATAATATTCATTGCTCATTCATGATTTTTGAAGGAAGCTTGTTTTTGTAAACATTTTTGTGAGTTAGCCCTTTGTTTTATGGGAGGTTCTAGAATGCTCACTATTGAGTTTGCATTTGGAGAGTGACAGGAACTTTGGCATGGTAAAAAGTAAAATTGTTGTAAAATTTTTTTTTACCCCATTACAACCTTCCCATTGGGTCACCAGCCGATATTTGCAAGGTAGTCCCTGAGGCAATCAGATCTAGGGTAGGTAGTACTCCTTCCTCTTTTTCTTCTTTGCATCTTCCTCTTCTTCTTCGTTCTATCTCTTCTCCTTCGTGTTCTCTTCGTGTTCATCTTCAAACTACCTTGCATCTAATAGTGAGGTTAGATGACGAAATTTTTATATTGTTTGTAGGCCCAATTTGGAGTATATTTACCATATTTTGATTTAATGATCTTTTAATTAATTTCCACAGGTTGAAGATAGGAATATCGAGACTGAGGATGAAGTATGGGTATCCATTGAAGAAAATGAGGTAGATCTCCCTATATTTCTACAGGAATATTGATATGAATATCGATTGGATTATTGAAAGGACAACATATGGAATGTAGTGAAGGACAACATATAGTTAGTTATAGAATATAGCAGTTATGTGAATCTTGAATGTTAAGTTTTTTCGGTTAAATTGAATCTTTTAATTTCCCGGCATTGGTATTGTTGTTTTTAGTTTTTTTTTTCATGGTCAGATTTTCATGTCTTTGGCACATAGGATTGATGAGCATTTTATTTCCCATTATTCCTTGCATTATTTTACTCCTATTATTGATACTTGTTGCCCATTTGACATTGTTTAGCTTGATTTGGTGATTTAGAGTTTATTGGACTAATATTCCGAATATTGTTTAATTTGGGATTATTTAGCCTAATTAATTCTATTTCTATTTTCAGGTCATATTTGGCACAAGGAAACGTTGGGCATTTTGGAAATGAAGATTGAAGTATTGAAGTGAAGATTGTAATTTGCATTTAGGTCCATTTATAGTTGTTATTTTCAGAATAGTGTTTCTTAGGACTTGGGCCCATGTTTTAGGCCCATTTTGTGACTTAAGAAGGGGAAATTCATGTAACCCCAAAACACACTCCCATTTTCAGATTTCTCACTCTCTCTAGGTTAGAACTTCTCTCTTGGCTCTCCCAAGTGGTGGTGGCTGCTAGGGTTTTATTCTTCCCCATTTCTACTCGTTTTTCTTCATTTATGGTCATGGAAGGCTAGACTTCAAGGGTTAATCCCTTTGGTATTGTATTATCTACTCTTGAGCTCCGTTTATTAATGCAATTTCGTTTTCTTTCCTCGTCTTTCATGTTTATCACTGTGTAGTGGTTTGCTTAATTCCATTTCGTAGAGATAATGCATGAATATGAATGCTTAATTTGTATTAACTCGTAGAAACTCCTATTCTGGTTTCTGATGCTTAATTAGAAGTTAGGGTTTGGAGTGATAACTAAATTTTCGCTTAGTATTTGGTTGTCACGAGTTGAACAGAGGAGAGGAGAAGAATCGATCTTTAGTGTAACATCCCGAATTTTAATTCAAATAATATTTAGAATAACGATAAGATTTGGAAGTAAGGATTATTCTAAAAAGGATGTAAAATGATGGATTAGGAGTTCTTTGAATGCCATAAAGGAATCAAGAAGCATTGGCATCAAAAGGGAGGTTGAAAGATGAACAAAAGAGCGTTAGAAGCGATGTTTTTGGTGTTATAAACACCCTATATTAGGAAATTCAAAAGAAAAGATTTACAACTCTAAACACAAATTCCACCGTTGGATGTGAAGTAGGATAGGTGAGGAAGCTTGCTTTAAAATTTAAGGAAGATCCAACGGGTAACGAAGAAGTTATGGCCTTCCAAAGTCTGGATGCTGCAAAATTGTGCAGCTTAATCGCCTCTTAATCGATTAAGCTGCAATTTAATCGATCATTAATCGATTAAAGGCTGTTGCTGTGAAAAAAATAAAAGCGAATCCACACGTTGTTCTTGCCAAAATGCACGAATTTCCTCTCTCTAGGGCACAAAACCTCTCATCCCAAATCCATCAAGCTTCAAGGGAATCACTCCAAAACCCCCCATCATGTCCCTCTTTGTCACTCCAAGTAGGTATGCATGTTCTTGATTTCATTTCTCTCTCTTTAATTTGGATTTTTTCTCTCTCTTCCCACCTCTTGGTGAAGCACGAATTTCCCTTGTTTTGTGTCACAATCTCTTCATCGTTCTCATTTCTATGGCTTAGGGAAGAGTATCATCACTCTCTCCATCTTCTTGGCTTGGGAGCTCTTTGTTTTGGGAGCGTTCGGAGCTAAAGCTTGTATTTTTCCACTTTCCCTCTCTTTGGTTAAGGTAAGGGGGTGGATATAGTGAGCATTGGCTTGTTCTAGGAAAGGGTTTGTATTTAGATATAATGGTTGGCTAAGAGTTTATGTGTTAGGGTAGGAAATTAGAAATCCCCAATTTAGAATTAAGGAAAATGTTAAAAATAGGCTTAATTGGTAATTATGGAACTCTAGGAAGTAAAGAATGAGGTTAGGTTTTAATTGAGGAAAATAAATGGTATGAACCCCTAATTTAGGACTTTGAATCAATAATTCGGACAAGTGAAAAGAAAATGTGGTTGTTGCATGATTATATGAAAAGGTGAAGTTTGTTATTATTTGCACTCTAATTGTTATGTGAAATGTGAAATGTGACTATTTGTTTATAATATGATGGTGCTTGTGCTTGGAATGATTTGGTAAACATTAAATGGAATTGGTGGACAAAATAATGACAAATAATATGGACAATTAATATTGGATAAATATGGTGATGTATCGTAGGTTTTCGATTTGGGGGAGACGATACATCGTAAAATTGGGGTTGTATTGTAGGCCTTCGATTTGGGGGAGACAATACAACGAAACTGGGGCGATGTATGTAGGCCTTCGATTTGGTGGAGACATACATCGTCGATGGTGTATGTATGTAGGCCTTCGATTTGGTGGAGACATACATACACCGTAAATAAAAAGGAAAAGGAAATAAAAATGGTAAATGTCACAGGTGGTTGTATTGACCCTGTGGCAAGGCGCAGGTGGTTGTATCGACCCTGTGGCCTGAAAAATGGTAAATGTCACAGGTGGTTGTATTGACCCTGTGGCGCGGCGCAGGTGGTTGTATTGACCCTGTGGCCTAAATAAAATGATACATGTCACAGGTGGTTGTGTTGACCCTGTGGCACGGCGCAGGTGGTTGTATTGACCCTGTGGCCAAATAATCAAGAGGTAAAACGGCAATGGAAAAGCGATGTATGTAGGCCTTCGATTTGGTGGAGGCATACATCGTGATTGGTGTATGTATGTAGGCCTTCGATTTGGTGGAGACATACATACACCGAAAATAAAAGGAAATGAATAAGGAAACAGGGGAATAAAATTGAATAAGGTAATGGTAATGGAAACGCGATGTATGTAGGCCTTCGATTTGGTGGAGACATACATACACTGAAAATAAAAGGAAATGAATAAGGAAACAGGGGAATAAAATTGAATAAGGTAATGGTAATGGAAACGCGATGTATGTAGGCCTTCGATTTGGTGGAGACATACATCGTGATTGGTGTATGTATGTAGGCCTTCGATTTGGTGGAGATATATATACACCGTAAAAATATGGAAAAGGTAAGGGATTAAAATGGGATTTCTTTGGAAATGGGGAAAATAAATAAAAGGGAACCAATGGGTGAAAAGGAATTAACTAAAAAGGGAATCGGCACTTATAAAATGATGGAATTGGAAAATATGGTATGTTTGTGATGAACTTGTACTTATGTGGATAAATTGCTAATTGTGTTTGGCCTGGTTAGTTGTTATGTCTATCTAGAAACTGCTATTCTATTTCATGTGCAATGCTCACTCCCTTACTATACTTTACAGGTACAGAGATTGAGATTGCACAGCCCCCGGCCGAGCAGGAGTACTTTCCCTTACAGAGAAAGTAGGGTTATTATGGGATTTAGAATATAATATGGGCCTAAGCCTCTTATGTTATTTTGATGTAAATTTAATATGCATATCTCGAATGAGGCTTAGGATGGTTTTGCTTTGCTAAAGTTATAACTTTTGGTTTCAATACTCAAACTTAGTATTCCCGCTATTACTCTGATATTTTTGGAGCCCATTGGGCCTGGATATGTTTTAGAAATATTATCTGAAGCCCTACTGGCTATTGGTTGTTTAATTAAAATTGTTTACCACAGGTTGAATTTTTGGATTAGTCCGAAAAATAGACTAAACTCCGTCCGTTTGACGGGTGATTTTATTATATTAAAAAGGAATTTTTAAGTACACATTTTTAATACTTGGGAGTTAAGGGTAGTAATTATAAGGGTGTTACATTTATGGTATCAGAGCAGTTTTTCCTCGGCCTTTGGAGTTTAAACTCATAACTCCTGTGGTTTACTCAACAAGCGAGTAACAAATAGATAGTGTCAAGTTCTATATTAGTTACTTAGGTTTATAGTTATAAAACCCTATGTAGTTATGTACTAAATTATATACATGTCCGCATCAACAGAATCCTTTGTTGCCACATTGTAGCAACATGGAGAATCAGCTCTCCCATTCTCCTGCTAGCAGTTCGGCTACTGATCGTAAGATCAATTCCCCGACTGATTCTTTGAAATCCAAGCCATATGACATCTGTTTTTCAAGAAGGGCAAACTTCTGCAATGGGTGAGCTTAGATCGACTATTGGAGACAAGGAGCAACACGTGGGGGTGAAAGTTGGTGAGAAGAAGAACATAATTTTGAGACCGGGAATGGTTCTCTTGAAGCAACACTTGACTCATGAAGAACAGGTGGGTGTAGTAAAGAACTGTCGTGAGATGGGCTTAGGTCCTGGAGGTTTTTATCAACCAGGCTTTACAAGTGGAGCCAGACTCCGACTGAAAATGATGTGCCTCGGCTTAGACTGGAATCCTCAAACCCGAGTATATGGACACAAAAGGGTAATTGATGGAAACGAACCGCCCAACGTTCCTGACCATTTCATCCAGCTGGTCATGGGAGCGATGCAAGAAGCACAATCGTCAATTGAGAAGGAATGCGGTGTAAGTGAAGTGGAGGACATACTCCCTTCCATGTCCCCTGATGTCTGCATTGTCAATTTCTATGAAGGGAATGGAAAGCTTGGTCTTCATCAGGACCGTGACGAAAGTGTTGGAAGCTTGCAAAGAGGGATACCGGTAGTATCGTTCTGCATTGGTGACTCGGCTGAGTTTCTCTATGGAGATCAGGGAGATCCAAGGAAAACAGAAAGAATTATTTTGGGATCGGGTGATGTACTAATATTCGGTGGCGAGTCTCGTCACATCTTTCATGGAGTGTCGGCGATCATACCAGACACAGCTCCAGAGGGATTACTCAATGACACAGGACTTCGTCTTGGACGTCTCAACCTTACATTCCGACAATGTCAGTTTCCTGGTCCACACCCTTGAGGTCTGCGGTCCAGCTACTTAAGGAGATCAGGGCCAAGCTAACCAAAGGTACGAGACGAGTCAAAAATTTAGATAAGCATTTTAGAAACTAGCAATCTGCATCTCTATTAAGTTTCAGAGTAGAACCTCCTAAATCAATTCTCTTGGAATTTTAAAATTCCTAATCCTGTATTTCTAAACATTGTGAAACCTAAGAAATACTCATCTTTAATTCAATCTTGAGTGCCATCTAAAAGAACACGTAGGAAAAACCTTACTTAGTTATAAGACCGTAACAAGAGACCTAACCAAAAACCTGGTGGTAGTGTCGTTCTCTAATAGAGTGTAGGGTCAGGATTGGTCATCCTTTCTCTTGCACCTGTTAAAAGATAATGCTATCATTCAATAACGCAGTGATGTACAATTGATAAATGTGAGATTGCGACTGACCACCTCGGTCTTTGCGTTTATTAACATGCTATATTATTGCAATTACCTAGTTGAGATCCGAATAAACCATCTAGGAATTCTATCACTGTCGAAAACCCGATTGCACGTTAATCCTATAGGAACTTTACCAAGACTCATGAACAGTGATTCGCAAACCAACCCCATTCAAGACACTCATATTCTATATTTCCACCGAGAACATCCAACTAAATGATCGAACCACCCCTCTAACTTGTATGAGAACTTAGCCGTATACGTAAGTATGAAGAGCCATTATATCCTATAAAATTCGAAACAACACCAATAATACCGATTAGCAGTCAACTTAATCCCATGTAACACCTCGCCAACCAATTAAGAACCTAGCTAATCAGTTCTTGGAATCAACCCAGTTTCTTCCCTGCCTTCGACTTACTCAGGTATGTTGATACTAAGTGGGGGAGACTTGACGACTCAATTCGGATCCTATCCGAGCGACAATAACTAGTAATCATACCATAAGCCATATGACTACTAAACAGATAATTCCTAACGCTCCGCGGAGGACCGAATGAGAGTTAAACTAGGGATAAAACAAGACCTCCTAAAAATAACACCGAATTGAGAAATAACAACTGGACCTTGACCTTGGCCCTCAAGTGAAATCGATCTTTAGGAATTCCTATACCGAATTGAAATTATTAAACGAACGGGAAGGAAGTAGAATCGAAGTAGAATGCGAGTATGGTGAAGATTGATTTTAAGAGTGACTTTGCTAGACTCACTTGAAGGAATAAAAGGTGAACGGGATAAAAGTGAAGTCGCGAAATGGAATCTCAATTAAGATGTTATGTCGGAACACCGCAAGTGATAATCTAAGTCTTTTGGGACTCTGTGCATTTGACAGGACCCCGGTTGACCGAGAGCAATCAATCAGCCGCAAATCCATAGAAAACGCATCCTTCGACAGCTCTTTGCTGAAAACGCACACTTTGGGGATAAACTCCATTGTCTTCTTGCTTGACATGTATCCAGTCCATCCTGGGTCATCGTGCAAAGACCATGAGACTCATCCTTGAGTGCTTCATGTTTCTTCTTTTCATCTTCACTCTCTTCAAGTTCCAAGCATCTCAGATGCATAGGTGAGAATTCGCCAAGTCATAGAAAACTGAACAACATGACCTCTTTTCATCTTTGGATACCGGTTGGGAACCTGTGTACTCTATTCTGAGCAACGAATGAGCATACCCCCTAGCATGGATATAACCAAGTATGTCAATGCTAAGTGGGGGAGGATTTCAATCCAAGGAATGGGAGATGGAACTTTAATAAAAAGAAAACTGACGATCCTGTCCAGATAGAGGAGATACATTGTATTAAAGGACAAGCATTGAAATAGGCATGACCCTAACCACACCTGGAGCGGGAAATAAAAAAAAATCGTAGGAAAGTGAAAACCATAGTCAGAAGCTTTACCAATGGGATGGTTCTCCAGTTACGGAATTCAACGGAATTTCGGGGACGAAATTCTAATAAGTGGGGGAGGAATGTAACATCCCGAATTTTAATTCAAATAATATTTAGAATAACGATAAGATTTGGAAGTAAGGATTATTCTAAAAAGGATGTAAAATGATGGATTAGGAGTTCTTTGAATGCCATAAAGGAATCAAGAAGCATTGGCATCAAAAGGGAGGTTGAAAGATGAACAAAAGAGCGTTAGAAGCGATGTTTTTGGTGTTATAAACACCCTATATTAGGAAATTCAAAATAAAAGATTTACAACTCTAAACACAAATTCCACCGTTGGATGTGAAGTAGGATAGGTGAGGAAGCTTGCTTTAAAATTTGAGGAAGATCCAACGGGTAACGAAAAAGTTATGGCCTTCCAAAGTCTGGATGCTTCAAAATTGTGCAGCTTAATCGCCTCTTAATCGATTAAGCTGCAACTTAATCGATTAAAGGCTGTTGCTGTGAAAAAAATAAAAGCGAATCCACACGTTGTTCTTGCCAACATGCACAAATTTCCTCTCTCTAGGGCACAAAACCTCTCATCCCAAATCCATCAAGCTTCAAGGGAATCACTCCAAAACCCCCCATCAAATCCCTCTTTGTCACTCCAAGTAAGTATGCATGTTCTTGATTTCATTTCTCTCTCTTTAATTTGGATTTTTTCTCTCTCTTCCCACCTCTTGGTGAAGCACGAATTTCCCTTGTTTTGTGTCACAATCTCTTCATCGTTCTCATTTCTATGGCTTAGGGAAGAGTATCATCACTCTCTCCATCTTCTTGGCTTGGGAGCTCTTTGTTTTGGGAGCGTTCGGAGCTAAAGCTTGGATTTTTCCACTTTCCCTGTCTTTGGTTAAGGTAAGGGGGTGGATATAGTGAGCATTGGCTTGTTCTAGGAAAGGGTTTGTATTTAGATATAATGGTTGGCTAAGAGTTTATGTGTTAGGGTAGGAAATTAGAAATCCCCAATTTAGAATTAAGGAAAATGTTAAAAATAGGCTTAATTGGTAATTATGGAACTCTAGGAAGTAAAGAATGAGATTAGGTTTTAATTGAGGAAAATAAATGGTATGAACGCCTAATTTAGGACTTTGAATCAATAATTCAGACAAGTGAAAAGAAAATGTGGTTGTTGCATGATTATATGAAAAGGTGAAGTTTGTTATTATTTGCACTCTAATTGTTATGTGAAATGTGAAATGTGGCTATTTGTTTATAATATGATGGTGCTTGTGCTTGGAATGATTTGGTAAACATTAAATGGAATTGGTGGACAAAATAATGACAAATAATATGGACAATTAATATTGGATAAATATGGTGATGTATCGTAGGCCTTCGATTTGGGGGAGACGATACATCGTAAAATTGGGGTTGTATTGTAGGCCTTCGATTTGGGGGAGACAATACAACGAAACTGGGGCGATGTATGTAGGCCTTCGATTTGGTGGAGACATACATCGTCGATGGTGTATGTATGTAGGCCTTCGATTTGGTGGAAACATACATACACCGTAAATAAAAAGGAAAAGGAAATAAAAATGGTAAATGTCACAGGTGGTTGTATTGACCCTGTGGCAAGGCGCAGGTGGTTGTATTGACCATGTGGCTTAAATAAAATGGTACATGTCACAGGTGGTTGTGTTGACCCTGTGGCACGGCGCAGGTGGTTGTATTGACCCTGTGGCCAAATAATCAAGAGGTAAAACGGTAATGGAAAAGCGATGTATGTAGGCCTTCGATTTGGTGGAGACATACATCGTGATTGGTGTATGTATGTAGGCCTTCGATTTGGTGGAGACATACATACACCGAAAATAAAAGGAAATGAATAAGGAAACAGGGGAATAAAATTGAATAAGGTAATGGTAATGGAAACGCGATGTATGTAGGCCTTCGATTTGGTGGAGACATACATCGTGATTGGTGTATATATGTAGGCCTTCGATTTGGTGGAGACATACATACACCGAAAATAAAAGGAAATGAATAAGGAAACAGGGGAATAAAATTGAATAAGGTAATGGTAATGGAAACGCGATGTATGTAGGCCTTCGATTTGGTGGAGACATACATACACCGAAAATAAAAGGAAATGAATAAGGAAACAGGGGAGTAAAATTGAATAAGATAATGGTAATGGAAACGCGATGTATGTAGGCCTTCCATTTGGTGGAGACATACACCGTGATTGGTGTATGTATGTAGGCCTTCGATTTGGTGGAGACATATATACACCGTAAAAATAAGGAAAAGGTAAGGGATTAAAAAGGGATTTCTTTGGAAATGGGGAAAATAAATAAAAGGGAACCAAAGGGTGAAAAGGAATTAACTAAAAAGGGAATCGGCAGTTATAAAATGATGGAATTGGAAAATATGGTATGTTTGTGATGAACTTGTACTTATGTGGATAAATTGCTAATTGTGTTTGGCCTGGTTAGTTGTTATGTCTATCTAGAAACTGCTATTCTATTTCATGTGCAATGCTCACTCCCTTACTATACTTTACAGGTACAGAGATTGAGATTGCACAGCCCCCGGCCGAGCAGGAGTACTTTCCCTTACAGGGAAAGTAGGGTTATTATGGGATTTAGAATATAATATGGGCCTAAGCCTCTTATGTTATTTTGATGTAAATTTAATATGCATATCTCGAATGAGGCTTAGGATGGTTTTGCTTTGCTAAAGTTATAACTTTTGGTTTCAATACTCAAACTTAGTATTCCCGCTATTACTCTGATATTTTTGGAGCCCATTGGGCCTGAATATGTTTTAGAAATATTATCTGAAGCCCTGCTGGCTATTGGTTGTTTAATTAAAATTGTTTACCACAGGTTGAATTTTTGGATAAGTCCGAAAAACAGACTAAACTCCGTCCGTTTGACGGGTGATTTTATTATATTAAAAAGGAATTTTTAAGTACACATTTTTAATACTTGGGAGTTAAGAGTATTAATTATAAGGGTGTTACATTTAGTGAGCTAGGATTGAGTAGTGTACGTAGCCAAAGGGGTTTGCCCGCTTTTATTTCTAATTTTCTTAGTTTTTATATTCTGTTTTGCGTTTTGTTCTTCACATTTGATACATACAAAAACCCCCCATTTTACTGCACACTATGTGTTTGATACTTTGCCAAGACCGATATTCGCTAGAAAACGACCTAGGATCACCTTCCTAGTACTACAGAATTAAACCCCTTAAATTTGATCGGGTACGACCTCGATCAAATTTGGCGCCGTTTCCGGGGAATATCGGTTCTTGCCAAAGGTCATACAGTAGTTAGTTAGAGTAGTTAGTGTGTGAATAAGCATTCTGATAACTGATTTAAAGTTGTCCTGTTTTGTTGTATTGTTGTTCTGCATAACTGATGCTATTTTAGTGATTCTGTGAGTGTCATTCGACATAGCTGTGGATGGAGTTTTTGCACGAAAATCGGTATCCACACTTGTTTCATCATATATTAGTGTGTTGATGCATCACAGACACTCAGATAGGCACTGGTTGTGAGTTCCAGAAAAATTTTCCATGTTTTAGCAGCACTTACTATAAATAGGCGTAACTTTTGATCAGTAACTCGGAATTTGACGAATTTTATATCAAATCGAAGGGAATTTTCTGAATAATCCGATTTTTACCACTTTGTCGTAAAAACCCCTCGTTTGGATCCCGAAAAAGGCTTTTTACTATTTCTTTTTTATTTTACAAGTTTTATTTTCCTAGTTTTTGGTCCATGTATTAATTGTTTGACTTGGTTCCCTTTTGAATTTTGTCCTCAAACTTTTTGTGATTGGTTTTCATGATTTTAGGGTGCTGAATAAAATAAATAATTTTTTTTTAAAAATATAAAAAAAATTTGTTGCCTATTTTGGTCATGCATATCTGTTACGGTTTGCTATGGTTGATCGTGTTCTGTTCAGTACATGACTAGGGGCAACCCAAGTTATTTGCATCCTTACAACCTTGAAATTGATAGGACTTATCACAGATTAGTTAGACAAAATAGGAATAAGTCATTTGATAGTGAGTCAGAGTCATCTTATAGTCCATCTAATTCTGATTCTGTTTTTGTTTCTTCTGATCCTTTTGCTTCTGTTCAATCTGATTATGCTTTTGTTAATTGTGATAATATGGCTCAACCCTCACCAAGGGAAAGGACACTTAGGGAGCTGGCTGCACCTGACTTCACTATTGAAGACTCGTGTATCCGGTATCCTGATGAGGATGTTCCTTTTGAGCTTAGAACATGACTAATCCATTTGCTGCCCAAGTTTCATGGTCTTGCAGGTGAGGATCCTCATAAGCATCTCAAGAAATTCCACATAGTGTGCACCACAATGAAGCCACATGATGTGCAAGAGGATCATGTCTGTCTCAGAGCATTCCCACATTCCTTAGAGGGTTTGGCGCAGGATTGGTTATCTGACTTGGCCCCTGGTTCCATCACAAGCTGGGATGACTTAAGAGGGCATTTCTGGAAAAATTCTTCCCTGCAAACAGAACCACGACAATCAGAAAGAAAATCTCTGGTATCAGGCAACAACATGGAGAGAGTCTCTATGAATATTGGGAGAGATTCAAGATGTTGTGTGCTTCCTGCCCCCACCATCAGATCTCAGAGCAGCTGCTTATTCAAAATTTCTATGAAGGCCTCAACTTTATGGAGAGAAACATGGTAGATGCTGCAAGTGGTGGTACATTGGGATATATGACACCCTTACAAGCCAGGAGAAAAATTAAGAAGATGGCTTCCAACTGTCAGCAATTCCATGCAAGAAGCAACAGTGATGCAATAGTTGTGAGGGATGTAAATGATGATGGTGCAGACTCGGGCAAGGTTGAGAAGCTTGAGCAGAAAATTGATTCTCTTACAACATTGATCACACAATTGGCTGTCAATCAGAAAAAGATGGTACTTCCTGTTAGAGTGTGTGGCATATGGACATCCATTGAGCACCCCACAGATGCATGCCCTTCCCTTAAGCAACAACAACCGATGACCAGTGGTGACCAACCCGAGGCCTATGCGGCAAACATATACAACAATAGAGGCCCACAACAGCACAATCATGACCTCTCTTCCAATAGATACAACCCTGGATGGAGGAACCATCCTAACCTGAAGTGGTCTGATCAACAACAGCAACCTCCTCCTAATGTTCCATTTCAGAACACCGCTGGACCGAGTAGACCACCATATGTACCTCCTCCAATCCAGCAGCAAAGGCAACAAAACATCAACAACAACAAGTGGTTCATCCTGCACCACCAGCCCCTCCATCCAACCAACCTACCTTGGAGGAGTTGGTGAGGCAAATGACCATGCAAAACCTCCAATTTCAACAAGAGGCTAGAGCATCCATTTAGAGACAAGAGGCATCCATTTAGACTTTGACAAATCAGATGGGTCAAATGGCAACTTCTCTCAACAACTTGCAATCTCAAAACTCTGACAAGTTTCCATCCTAGATAGTGATCAACCCTCAGAATCAGAATGTGAGTGCCATTAACCTGAGGTCAAGAAAGCAGATTGTCACACCCACACCACAACCTCACCTCAACAATGATGCTCTAGCTTCCTCTAAAAGGAAGAGCCAAGTGGTGGATGAATGTGAGCATGCTAGCACCAAGGAGAATCATCCAACTCAACCTTCCTCAACTTCAACCACAAGCCCTGCTGTTGTCCTACAACCTCCTCCCGTTCCTCTTCCATTCCCACCAAGAGTGCCTTAAAACAAAAGGGTGGAAGAGGTGGACAAGGATATTCTTGACACATTCAGGAAGGTGGAAGTCAACATACCCCTTCTTGATTCAATAAAACAGATTCCAAGGTATGCGAAGTTCCTTAAGGAGTTGTGCACTCATAAGAGAAGACTCAAGGGCAATGAGAGGATAAGCATGAGAATGAATCTCTCCGCCCTCATAGGTAAACCTATCCCTCACATTCCTGAAAAATGTAAGGATCCTGGAACTTTCTCTATACCTTACATCATAGGCAATGTTAAGTTTGAAAATGCTATGCTAGATTTAGGAGCATCCATAAATATCATGCCTATGTCTGTTTTTAAGTCTCTTTCTCTTGGACCTCTTCAACCTACGGGTGTGGTGATTCAATTGGCAAATAGAAGTACTGCCCACTCCGTAGGTTTGATAGAGGATGTCTTGGTTCGGGTTGATGAGCTGATCTTCCCTGCTGATTGTTACATATTTGATATGGAAGATGACTCCCCCCGTAATGCTGTTCCTATTATTTTGGGGAGGCCATTTTTGAAAACAGCCCGAACCAAGATAGATGTCCATGCAGGTTCACTTTCCATGGAGTTTGATGGCAGTGTGATCCAATTTGACATTTTTCATGCTATGAAACATTTTCCTGAGGATCACTCTGTTTTCCATGTGGACTTGCTTGATGAGTTGATAGATGAGCACATGCTTGACTTTTTGCATCATGATTTTAAATTATCATCTTTCACTAATTCATTTACTTGTCCATCATGCACTAATTCAGGATGGTGCACCGCATGCATTGAAATAGCTCAGTTTCTAGACTCTGCTACTGCATCTGATGATTCATATGTTGTATATTCAGATTATGCTAACCCTAACCCCATATCTGTTATGCATGAGTCTGATTCACTTGTTCAGGTGCAGGCAGCAAAATCCATTTCTGATGTCCCTTTAGTTCCATCTATTATCCAGGCACCCTCATTGGACCTGAAGCCCCTTTCTCCTCATCTCGAATATGCTTACTTGGAGGATGAGCAGAAACTCTCAGTGATCATCTCTACCTCACTTTCTGTTGATCAAGAGGAGAAACTGCTGGATGTGATAAGAAAGAACAAGAGGGCAATTGGATGGACTTTAGCAGATATTCCTAGAATTAGCCCCTCCATTTGCATGCACCGCATTTTGTTGGAGGATGGGGCTAAACCAATGAGACAACCCCAAAGGTGGTTGAACCCCCAGATTCTTGATGTGGTTAAGAAAGAGGTCACCAAGCTGCTCCAAGCGGGTATCATCTACCCAATTTCAGATAGCACTTGGGTGAGCCCGGTGCAAGTTGTCCCCAAGAAGTCTGGTGTCACAGTTGTTAAAAATGAAAGGGATGAGCTCATTCCTACTAGGTGCAGAACAGTTGGAGAGTCTGCATTGATTACAGAAAGCTCAACCAGGCGACTCGCAAAGATCATTTCTCTCTCCCCTTCATTGATCAAATGTTGGAGCGCCTGGCAGGTAAATCTCATTATTGCTTCTTAGATGGTTTCTTTGGTTATTTTAAAATTTGCATTGCACCAGAGAACCAACATAAGACCACATTTACCTGTCCTTTTGGCACATTTGCATATAGGAAGATGCCTTTTGGCCTATGCAATACTCCTGCCACATTTCAAAGATGTATGATGAGTATTTTTGCTGACTTGCTCGAGCATTGCATAGAGGTCTTCATGGATGATTTTAATGTTTATGGCTCCTTATTTGATGCATGTCTTGATAATTTGACTAAGGTGCTTAACAGGTGCATTGAGACTAACCTTGTCTTGAATTTTGAAAAATGCCACTTCATGGTAGAACAAGGTATAGTCTTAGGGCACATTGTTTCGCACAAGGTCATAGAAGTATGGGGTTGTGCACAAAGTCTCCACACCATATCACCCCCAAACCAATGGGCAAGATGAGATTTCAAACAGAGAGATTAAGAGGATCTTGGAGAAGATAGTGCGCCCGAATAGGAAAGATTGGAGCACAAGACTGGAGGATGCTCTTTGGGAACATCAGACCGCCTACAAGGCAGCCATAGGGATGTCACCCTATCGGGTTGTCTTGGTAAGGCATGCCACCTACCTGTGAAGATTGAGCATCGTGCGTACTGGGCAGTGAAGCAGTGCAACTTGGACCTTGATCTGGCGGATGAGCAAAGGAAGTTTCAGTTGAGTGAGTTGGATGAGAACCGGTTGGAGGCCTATGAGAACTCTAAGTTCTACAAGGAGAAGACCAAAAAGCTCCATGATAGCTCAATTTCTAGAAAGGAGTTCTCGGCTGGCCAGAAAGTGTTGCTCTACAACTCTCAGCTTAGTCTCATGAGTGGAAAGCTCCGCTCCAAGTAGATTGGACCATTTATTGTCACTCGGGTGTTTCCTTATGGCACTGTGGAGATTAGGAGCGAGTCCACGAACAAGAGCTTCAAAGTTAATCGACATCGACTCAAGCCCTTCCTCACCACCCCTACTTTGGATGATGCACCTATGGAGGAGGCCTCATTGGTCGACCCCACTTTTGACCCACCATGACTTAGGGAGTCTTCTTTTCTCCTTCCTTACTCTTTTTATTGCACTTGTCTATATTTGCTGGCTGGTATATCTGTCTAGATTTTCTGGTTGTTTTACATTGAGGACAATGTGTGATTTAAGTGTGGGGGGGAGAGTAGTTTAGGTTGCATATTTTTGCTTTGATTTTTTTAGGTTTTGCTTAGTTTTGGGCATTTTCTTCCATGTTTTTGCTTCATTTTAGTAGAGTCTTGGTATCTTGTGTCTGAATTCATGCATTTCTGTGTGCAATGTTGCTTTTGATAATTAAGAGGTGGTAACACTGTGATAGAATTGTCCCTTTTGTGAGGATTTGAGCATTAATTGTGGGTGGATTGCTATATATGCCACCTAATTTTCTTCATGTGTGATTGCACTCTGGATTACTTGCACTCTAGAACTTGACTTGACTCTTGTTGATACTTGATTGCTCATGCACATTTTGAAATGATTTAGGCACTTTCTTTCTTGAATAAGCTATTAGCCATATGAGCCTACCTTGAATGAATGTATCCTTTGCTAGCCCCTTTGAGCCTTTTTATCACTTTTCTTGTTCTTTAGCTCATTACAAGCCTATGACTGAAAAATCATGATTGTCCTAACCTTAGGGAATTTTGGAGCTTTGGAATTGTCTTGGGAATGGGTATTAGGTAAGTAAGGGTGCTCTATGCTTCAATTGGTTGAGTTCTTGGTTTTGCCTCATTGGTTGTTGTAGTTATGGCTTCATCTTCATACCATTTGTGTTGTTTCTTCTTTTCTTTTTGTATATCTCTCAAAAAATAAATAGAAGACAAAAATACAAAAAAAAATGCAAAAAGAAAAAAAAAAGTGAATAAAAGGTTGTTGAGGCTAGGCAAAGAGGAAATGAATTAGTGGTTGTTGATTTTGGGGTGGATTTTGCTTACTTTTTACTTATTCCCCATTGCTCCTCTATTCCCTTGGTTTTAGCTACATTCCCATATTTTTATCCTACCTTGTCCCTGGCCCCATTACAACCCTGAAAAGACCTTTTGATCATTTTGTGCATGTGTGTTGATAGTTGATGTTAGAGGCTTGTCAAGCTTATGGTTGTGTTTGTTTTTCATGATGTGCCTTGAGTGTAAATAATGATTAACCCTAAACACTTGAGTGTAAACACTTTTGAGTGATCCTTGTGAGTTTCTATCAACTTTGTGACTATCCTCTTGATGTCATTGGTCTCTTTGCATACTTGAAGTAATTGGATGATGTTCACGGATGCTTTGACTCTTTGATCTAACCATTTTGTGTGCTTGATGTAACACCCTAAGTGAAATTTTCCTTATTTTAAAATTTACAACTTAAAAATTTCTTTTAATTCTTAAAAACATTAAGTAAAATTTTTTCCGAAAAACGGGCAGAGTTCTAACTAGCAATGCATAAAGTATGCCAAATCAATCACAAATTAGTTAACAACCCGGGGAAATGGTAATGTGAATCCTTGCGATGGTCGCACGTCTTACTCAACCCATGCGATCGGTCGGCTCGCGGCTTACTGCAGGTGTTGTGCACCCGGCTTTCTGCACCCCTCCGTACGTCTTCTAGGGTTAGTATTCATAACCCGGGGAGATGGTAATGCGAATCCTTCCACTGCGTTCCCCGGCCTCCGGGGATACGTCTTAGCGATGCGTACGGTCCCGCAGGCCGCACGTCTTACTCAATCCATGCGATCGGTCGGCTCGCGGCTTACTACAGGTGTTGTGCACCTGGCTTACTGCACCCCTCCGTACGTCTTCTAGGATTAGTATTCGCATTCCAATGGAGTATTTAATCATATTCTCCTTTTATTTCCTTATTCGTTCTTTCTGTTTTTAACATTTAATTAGCTCTCCTCCTTGTCTAGTAATTCCTTACTACACTCAATTTCCTTTGTGCCTAATACTCACTTCCAACCACTCCCTTAATTGTCCTAAGTATCATTTACCCCTTAGTTTCGTGGAAGCCAATTCCTATATATATATACATAACATTACACAACATTTAGCATACATCAATTAATTAAACATCATAAGCATAAACCAATCAACATTTAGCTCACATAATTTAAGCATTTAGTAAATAAATTTCTAAACTTCCTAATTACTCTAGCTTATATTCTCATCCTTATCCTAACTTCTCCTAAGCAAACAAAATCAAATAATCTCAACATATTCACACACCACTAGCTATACAACCACCGTACGGCGATACATCCCCTTACCTTGAGGATGGAAAGGAGAAGAGAAAACCTTAATGGGTATTGAACCCTAGAAACAAAAGTGTTCTTCCTGTTGGAGAGTGCCCTAGTGGCAATCGTAATTTCTCTTTTACTTGTACTTATTTCATGTTTATGGATTATTACTATTAATAATAATGAGGCATTTCATTTATTATATTTATGCTTTAATTGTTTAATTAAAATAGATGTAATAAAGTCCTTAGGATTATAAGTTCAATGTCATAAGAATATCAAGTACATGACTTGATAGTGAGATCTTATTGATTGATAATTATCCTTAAAGATTCCCTAGTCGAGTATTATAGTTAATAAGGACAACTATAATACATCGAGACTAGTATGTGGCAGACTGATGACTGTATCTCACCGGTCATGGATATGGGATATCAAGTCTTCACGTAAGTACACATTGGGACAATTGTGTACTGGATTGACCCGCCATGAGAATGCTACATGGGTTATTAAGTGAGTGTCATAAGCGATTCTCATAGTGACAATGATGTACATGGTCCTTCGACCTCAAGTCTCTACGGTTCCCAACATGAGGAATTATATGCTTTCACGCAATCAAACGTCATCTTTAACCAGGTGATCATAACGGTTGTAGTCGGGTATATGACAAATCATGTAGAGGGATGTGAGTGACGTAGATGGGATTTGTCCTTCCTTATTAATAGGAATTATATCTCTGGGCCCCTTGATTGAGTGAGACGTTGAAATGTATGGCCATACTCAAGACAGTCAATATGAGATATTAACGAGACTTGTTTAGACGCGTCTACTCAGGGATCAAGAAACCATAGGTTACACTATTCATGGGTGACACGTTCCATGCCATGAGTGTAACTATGATATTTGGACAAAGGGATTAAACTTACACATGTTCATTGGTTACAGTAAAAGGTTTAGTCAAATCACAGACATTCCTGTCACTTGGGTAGCAATGATGTGTTGCTAGATACCGCTCATTGCTTGTAAAGTTAAAATGTGATTTTAACATTACTGCCAACGTTACAGGAACCTATAGAGTCACACACTAAGAGCAGATAAAATTGGAGATATCACATTTGATAAAAATACAATAGTTGTATTTTTATAAAATTAAATCTTTCTGATATGATTAAGATATGATTCGTTTTATCTTTATGTATAAGATATAAATTTGATTTTATCTTCTACATATAAGATAGGATTCAAATTTATCTCCTAAAAGCCCAACCAGTTGGTCTGATAATATTATAAATATAATATTATTAGCTTTAGGGGAGATAGATGTGTGAGACACAAAACGGTAACCCTAGCCGTCATATTAGAGAGTGATAGATACACAGACTCTCTCTTCTCTGCTAGCACTGAGAAGAGAGACGTGACTCCAATTGGGAATTTGTTCGTGTGGATACCAATAGAGGCACAACACATTGATGTGCTCGTGATTGACGAAGCGTTCGTGATAAAATTCATTGGTCTCCTGCTTTCACATGGATCCTGGATGGAAATAGGATTTATTTATTTTTTTTCCGCTGCGTTTGTCGCATCCTATTTCTTAACAGTGGTATCAGAGCCACTTGTGAAACCATGATTTGATTATTTTTGATTAAACATGTTTTAATATGATTATGATGTGTTGGGATTAATCAAAAATTAAAATAAAAAAAAACGTTTCGCTGTGATGTTCATGCGGCACTATCATACAGTTCTTGCGGATCAATTGATATATATCGCATGAACTCACGAATCAATTTTGTTGCAAAAGATAAAGTATCAATTGCCGCTTGTCACGTGAAATCAATTGTTTCGAGAATAGAATTGTGCCGCATATATCTAATATGCTAAGAATTCATATAGAATTGTGCCGTGAATCTATATGTTAAGAATTCATAGAATTGTGAGTTTATAAAATATAATTTTTTTTTTATAATTCGTAACAAACATAATTTTAATAAAATAATAATGTATTTTATTTAATATGTTGTTTGTTGTATGGTGAATGGTCATGGCCTCTTAGATCGTTTTGCGCCTTGTGTATGTTTTATTTTCTTTTGGTTTATTTTTAAATACGGCCTGCGTGTCGTGCCTCTCTCTATATTCAATATGTATTTCTTTTCTCATCTAAATCCCCTCATGAACGAGGTTTCTATTTATAATATTTTTTATTAAAAATTGTGAAAGACTTGAAGATGAAAAAGGAAAGAGATTTAAGGAAGGCTCTTGGAGAAGGACCGGTGCATACATTCAAGGAATGCTCTTGGAGAAGAAGCTATGCGTTTAGGATCTTTGTATTAATTCACTCATTGGCTTGGGTGAATTAGTTTTTCTAGGCCATGACCATATCACGTAGTTTATAATTATAGTATGTATGTGATGCATGTTATTGTTATAATGTATGTTAATGTAAGATAAAATATGTGAGATCACTTAAATATAAAACCCCTCAAACTGAAATATTAAGTTATATGCCTTCCAATGCTTGACACTCGTCTTGATTGATGTCGTTTTGAATGTGGGTCTGCTAAAGTAGAGTACGTTTATCTACATTGGTCAGACGCGAAGGAATAAATGTAATATTCGTTATGTCAACCATTGGGTCTAACTTAAATGGATGGTTCAATAGGATTGAAGATCTATAGGCAAAAGAATTGGGTATAAATTAATAAGTTAATTTTGAATAAATGTTATTCACCCAATTGATCCAAGAGTCATATGAGATGTGATTGGGAAAGGGTTCCTTACCTAAATAATCTAATTGTGGGTGATCAGCTAAAGTTGACTCATGATAAGATGAAATATGGATCTTGGTCCCACTAGAAAATCTTGCGCTGAGATTTTCCGAGTCAATATTGAGGGTTATTGATTTGAGGAAAATAGTGGGAGTAATATTTAATGAAAGTCCTTATTAAATATTTAATAAACATGATTTTAATTCTGCTTTTATTTTGTTGTTAGATCACCATGGCTTCAAACAATTCAAATAACTTATCACTGCGATCGGTCCTTGAGAAGGACAAGTTGACGGGAATTAATTTCCTGGACTGGTATCGAACCCTAAGAATTGTCCTTAAGAATGAGAAAAAGATGTATGTGCTAGAGCAACCGCTCCCTGAAGCACCCCCCGCTAATGCACCGGCTGCTGAGCGGAATGCTTTCCGTAGGCATCAAGATGATGCCTTAGAGGTTGGAACTCTCATGCTTGTCACTATGACCCCTGACCTTCAGAAGGTTCACGAGAACATGAGTGCGTACGATATGATCGTACACCTTAAGGAGCTCTATCAAGGGAAAGCAAGGCATGAGCGTTTTGAGGTCACAAGGTCCCTTTTCACTTGTAAGATGACAGAGGGAAGCCCAATTAGTCATCATGTAATCAAGATGATTGGTTATATTGAGAACATTGAGAGGATGGGTTTCCCACTAGGTCAAGAGTTGGCCGTTGACTTAGTTCTGCATTCCTTACCACAGAGCTTTAGTCAGTTTGTCATGAATTAAAACATGAACAACATTGACAGCACTCTAACGGAGTTGTTAGGGAAGTTGAAAACTGCTGAGCATGATATCAACAAGGGAAAAACTGTATTGTTGGTTCAAAATGGAAAGGGCAAAGGTAAAGCCAAAGGGAAAGCACAAAAACCTAAGGATAAGGGCAAAGCTAGAGTAGCTAAGGCTCTCAAGCCTAAAGGTGGGGTGGCTAAGGAGGGAAATTGCTTCCATTGTAACAAGGAGGGACATTGGAAGAGGAATTGCCCAGATTACCTTAAAGAGAAAGAAATGAAGAAAAGCGGAGCCTCTTCTTCAGGTATTTTTGTTATAGAAGTTACTTTTTCTGCTTCAACATCATGGGTATTAGATACTGGATGTGGATCTCACATTTGTGTTTATTGTGCAGGATCTAAAAAGGAGTAGAAGATTAGCTAAAGGTGAAGTCGAATTGCGAGTTGGAAATGGAGCAAGAATTGCCGCCATTGCTGTTGGAACTTGTAGTTTAACCTTACCTAGTGGATTAGTTTTAGAACTAGAGGATGTTTATTGTGTACCTGCTATTCGTAGGAATATTATTTCAGTTTCATGTTTAGACAAAGTAGGTTTTTCGTTTTCAATAAGGAACAAGTGTTGTTCCATTTATTTGAATGAGATGTTTTTTGGCAGTGCACAATTAATAAATGGTCTTTATTTGTTAGATCTTGATCATCCAGTCTATAACATTAATGCTAAAAGGTTTAAATCAAATGATACAAACCAAACTTTTCTTTGGCATTGTCGTTTGGGCCATATAAATGAGAAACGCATTTCTAAGCTTCATAAAGATGGATTCTTAGACTCATTTGATTTTGAATCTTATGAGACATGTGAGTCTTGTTTGTTGGTCAAGATGACAAAGGGCCCATTTACTGGCAGCAGTGAACGGGCTAATGAACTTTTGGGACTCATACATACAGATGTATGTGGGCCTATGAGTTCAAATGCTAGAGGAGGTTACCCGTACTTCGTCACATTTACTGATGATATTAGTAGATATGGGTATGTATATCTAATGAAATACAAACATGAAACCTTTGAAAAGTTCAAGGAATTCAAGAATGAAGTACAAAATCAACTTGGCAAAAGTATTAAAGCCCTTCGATCTGATCGAGGTGGTGAATACCTTAGCCAAGAGTTTGATGACTATCTAAAAGAGTGTGGTATAGTATCTCAACTCACTCCTCCTGGAACGCCCCAGTGGAATGGTGTTTCAGAAAGGAGAAACCGAACCTTGTTGGACATGGTTAGGTGTATGATGAGTCAATCGGACCTTCCAATCTCTTTTTGGGGACATGCTCTACTTACAGCTGCTTTTACACTTAACCGATCCCCATCGAAAGCGGTTGAAAAGACACCATATGAGATATGGACTGGGAGGCGTCCTAGTATGTCTTTTCTCAGGATTTGGGGTTGTGATGTTTATGTGAAACGTCTACTTTCTGATAAACTTAGTCCCAAATCTGACAAATGCTACTTTGTAGGATATCCCAAAGAAACTAAGGGATACTATCTCTACAATCCCACAGAAGGCAAAGTGTTTGTCGCTCGCACAGGCGTGTTTCTTGAAAGAGAATTTCTCTCTAAATGAAATAGTGGGAGGAAAATAGATCTTGATGAGATTCAAGAATCCCAAAGTAGCCAAGACCAAGCGATGGATGTTGAGCAAGTTCCACAATATGTTGTGGATGTACAACCTGCTCAAGTTACACAAGTTTTGCGTAGGTCAAGTAGGATTCCTCTTCAGCCAGAGAGATATGGATTTCTCTTGAATCAAGAGGATGACATTATGATTTTTGATCAAGATGAACCTACTACTTACCAAGAGGCTATAAACAGCCCTGACTCTGAGAAATGGCTTCAAGCCATGAGATCTAAGATGGAGTCCATGCACACCAACCAAGTTTGGATCTTGGTTGATCTACCTGATGGGGTAAAACCAATTGGGTGCAAATGGGTTTCCAAGAAGAAGACTGACATGGATGGTAATGTACATACCTTTAAAGGACGATTGGTTGCTAAAGGTTTCAAACAAGTTCATGGTATTGACTATGATGAAACTTTTTCACCAGTTGCCATGCTTAAATCCATTAGGATCTTGCTTGCTATTGCAGCATTTCATGATTATGAAATCTGGCAGATGGATGTCAAAACTGCTTTCCTTAATGGAAATCTTTTAGAGGATGTGTATATGACACAACCTGAAGGTTTTGTTGATCCAAAGCATGCTGGAAAGGTTTGTAAGCTGCAACGTTCCATTTATGGATTGAAACAAGCTTCTAGGAGTTGGAATATTCGATTCGATGATGCAATCAAATAATTTGGTTTCATCAAGAACGAAGAAGAGTCTTGTGTATATAAGAAGGTTAGTGGGAGCGCAATTGTCTTTCTTGTGTTGTATGTGGATGACATACTACTCATCGGGAATGACATTCCTACCTTACAGTCTGTTAAGACTTGGTTAGGGAATTGCTTTTCTATGAAGGATTTGGGTGAAGCAACCTATATATTAGGTATCAAGATTTATAGAGATAGATCAAGGAGATTGCTTGGCCTAAGTCAAAGTTCGTACATAGACAAAGTGTTGAAACGGTTCAACATGCAGGATTCCAAAAGGGGATCTTTGCCAATGTCACATGGTATAACCTTGTCAAAGGAACAGTGTCCTTCCACTAAGGAAGAAAGGGAACGCATGGATAGAATTCCATATGCATCTGCAATTGGATCTATCATGTATGCCATGATATGTACTCGACTTGATGTTTCGTATGCTTTGAGCATGACGAGCAGATACCAGTCAGATCCAGGTGAAGGTCACTGGACAGCAGTCAAGAATATCCTAAAGTACTTAAGAAGAACTAAGGATGCTTTCTTGGTATATGGAGGTGAAGATGAGCTGGTTGTAAAGGGTTACACTGACGCTAGCTTCCAGACTGATAAGGACAATTTCAGATCACAATCTGGATTTGTATTTTGTTTGAATGGTGGGGCTATATGCTGGAAGAGTTCAAAGCAAGAGATTGTAGCTGATTCTACAACAGAAGCTGAGTATATAGCTGCATCAGAAGCAGCAAAGGAAGCGGTTTGGATTAAGAAGTTCATAACTGAACTTGATGTTGTTCCTAGTATTGAGTTTCCAGTGGACCTCTATTGTGACAACAATGGAGCCATTGCGCAAGTTAAGGAACCGAGATCTCACCAGAAATCCAAACATATACTTCGGCGTTTTCACATCATTCGAGAGATAATTGACAGAGGAGATGTGAAGATATGCAGAGTTTCAACAGATGATAATATTGCTGATCCACTGACTAAACCTCTTGCCATAAAAAAGCATGAGGGACATGTTAGGGTTTATGGTATTAGATACATGAACGATTGGCTCTAGTGCAAGTGGGAGATTGTTGGAGAGTGCCCTAGTGACAATCGTAATTTCTCTTTTACTTGTACTTATTTCATGTTTATGGATTATTACTATTAATAATAATGAGGCATTTCATTTATTATATTTATGCTTTAATTGTTTAATTAAAATAGATGTAATAAAGTCCTTAGGATTATAAGTTCAATGTCATAAGAATAAGAAGTACATGACTTGATAGTGAGATCTTATTGATTGATAATTATCCTTAAAGATTCCCTAGTCGAGTATTATAGTTAATAAGGACAACTATAATACATCGAGACTAGTATGTGACAGACTGATGACTGTATCTCACCGGTCATGGATATGGGATATCAAGTCTTCACGTAAGTACACATTGGGACAATTGTGTACTGGATTGACCCGCCATGAGAATGCTACATGGGTTATTAAGTGAGTGTCATAAGCGATTCTCATAGTGACAATGGTGTACATGGTCCTTCGACCTCAAGTCGCTACGGTTCCCAACATGAGGAATTATATGCTTTCACGCAATCAATCGTCATCTTTAACCAGGTGATCATAACGGTTGTAGTCGGGTATATGACAAATCATGTAGAGGGATGTGAGTGACGTAGATGGGATTTGTCCTTCCTTATTAATAGGAATTATATCTCTGGGGCCCTTGATTGAGTGAGACGTTGAAATGTATGGCCATACTCAAGACAGTCAATATGAGATATTGACGAGACTTGTTTAGACGCGTCTACTCAGGGATCAAGAAACCATAGGTTACACTATTCATGGGTGACACGTTCCATGCCATGAGTGTAACTATGATATTTGGACAAAGGGATTAAACTTACACATGTTCATTGGTCACAGTAAAAGATTTAGTCAAATCACAGACATTCCTATCACTTGGGTAGCAATGATGTGTTGCTAGATACCGCTCATTGCTTGTAAAGTTAAAATGTGATTTTAACATTACTGCCAACGTTACAGGAACCTATAGGGTCACACACTAAGAGCAGATAAAATTGGAGATATCACATTTGATAAAAATACAATAGTTGTATTTTTATAAAATTAAATCTTTCTGATATGATTAAGATATGATTCGTTTTATCTTTATGTATAAGATATAAATTTGATTTTATCTTCTACATATAAGATAGGATTCGAATTTATCTCCTAAAAGCCCAACCAGTTGGTCTGATAATATTATAAATATAATATTATTAGCTTTAGGGGAGATAGATGTGTGAGACACAAAATGGTAACCCTAGCCGTCATATTAGAGAGTGAGTGATACACAGACTCCCTCTTCTCTGCTAGCACTGAGAAGAGAGACGTGACTCCAATTGGGAATTTGTTCGTGTGGATACCAATAGAGGCACAACACATTGATGTGCTCGTGATTGACGAAGCGTTCGTGATAAAATTCATTGGTCTCCTCTTCCCTGCAAAAGGTAATTTTATTCCCTATCTCAAATCATGCTTTCACATGGATCCTGGATGGAAATAGGATTTATTTTTTTTTTCCGCTGCGTTTGTCGCATCCTATTTCCTAACACTTCCAAGCGTAATACCCACAATGATCCTTGAAGATGTGTAGAGGGATGTTAATAGGCAAGAATATGGAGATGATAATGTTCCCCTAGCTCTTAGAAAAATGAGAACCTCAAGTGATTGCAAAGTCCATGCTCCTTTGTAGAAAATAAGAGGAATAGCTCTATTAAGAAAAATGAACATAATGACCATGAACAAGAAGTGGAAAGGAAGGAAGTAGCTTCATTTACTTACTCTATTTCTTGGAATCAAGAAGGAACAAGAATGAGAGATGATGGAGCTAACTCATGAGGATCAATTCATGGAGAAAGAGAGGGAAGCAAGCTTGATGATGGCCTTGATGATAAAGCTTGAAGAAGAGAGCTCCAATGGAAGGGAGATTGATCAAGAACCCAAACCCTAGCTTGGAAGGGAGGGATTTTCGAGTGGAGAGGAGGGAAGGATGATGGAAATAGTGTTTCCCCTCCTAAGGCTCGAGTTTGTGGCTTAAAATGTGTTTTGGTGGAGAGAAAACCCAAAAATGCCTCCACAATAACGAAGAACGTGTTGCAGAAAACAGAGATTTCGCTTAAGCGAAATTTATTCGCTTAAGCGAATTGGCTCCAGTATTGACACGAACTGTTTTCTCTTAAGCGGCCAGTTTCGCTTAAGCGAATTGGCTTCAGTGAGGAAATTTTCTGTTTTCGCTTAAGCGACGGATTTCGCTTAAGCGAAATGCTTAAATACTGATTCTTCACTCTTTTTCCACTTCTAACCTATTCTAACTCCTTATATCATCATTCTTTATATTTTTAGAATTAAATTACACTTATGAATAAATAAAAAGAGGGATGTTACACTTGAGTTTGCCCATTTCTTTGCATTTCCTAGAATTCATTGTGAAGTATGTAATCTATTAGGTTTGCATTTCTTAGTTGTAGTCATCTTGTTGCATGATTCACTTTGGTGCATATTGATCTTCATAGTCCTACATTTTGGTTTTGCCCAGGAGTGCAAAAGGATAAGTGTGGGGGTATTTGATGAGCATTTTATTTCCCATTATTCCTTGCATTATTTTACTCCTATTATTGATACTTGTTGCCCATTTGACATTGTTTAGCTTGATTTAGTCATTTAGAGTTTATTGGACTAATATTCCGAATATTGTTTAATTTGGGATTATTTAGCCTAATTAATTCTATTTCTATTTTCAGGTCATATTTGGCACAAGGACATGTTGGGCATTTTGGAAATGAAGATTGAAGTATTAAAGTGAAGATTGTAATTTGCATTTAGGTCCCGTTTTAGTTGTAATTTTCAGAATAGTGTTTCTTAGAACTTGGGCCCATGTTTTAGGCCCATTTTGTGACTTAAGAAGGGGAAATTCATGTAACCCCAAAACACACTCCCATTTTCAGATTTCTCACTCTCTCTAGGTTAGAACTTCTCTCTTGGCTCTCCCAAGTGGTGGTGGCTGCTAGGGTTTGTTCTTCCCCATTTCTACTCGTTTTTCTTCATTTATGGTCATGGAAGGCTAGCTTTCAAGGGTTAATCCCTTTGGTATTGTATTATCTACTCTTGAGCTCTTGTTATTAATGCAATTTCGTTTTCTCTCCTTTGTTTTCATGTTTATCACTGTGTAGTGGTTTGCTTAATTCCATTTCATAGAGATAATGCATGAATATAAATGCTTAATTTGTATTAACTCGTAAAAACTCCGATTCTTGTTTCTGATGCTTAATTAGAAGTTAGGGTTTGGAGTGATAACTAAATTTTCGCTTAGTATTTGGTTGTCATGAGTTGGACAGAGGAGAGGAGAAGAATCGATCTTTAGTGAGCTAGGATTGAGTAGTGTATGTAGCCAAAGGGGTTTGCCCGCTTTTATTTCTAATTTTCTTAGTTTTTATATTTTTTTTTTGCGTTTTGTTCTTCACATTTGATACATACAAAAAACCCCCCATTTTACTGCACACTACGTGTTTGATACTTTGCCTAGACCGATATTCGCTGAGAAACGACCTAGGATCACCTTCCTAGTACTACAGAATTAAACCCCTTTAATTTGATCGGGTATGGCCTTGGTCAAGGATCTTTTCGAGTAAAGTTCTTACAGAGCTGGAAATTGTGGTAATGCTCTTTTGAATTTGACTTATGCTGCTTCTGAATTGGACATTTTGTTTAGTGAACCTATTTGATATCTGCAGGTATGCAAGGTCCCATATCTCCAGCTAATTTCAAACCCTACATATGGTATTCTTGGTTATCATCATGGACACTCTTCATAGAGGTTCCTCAGTCTATTCTTCATGGTTGCCAAATCAAATCGTCAGATGATTTTGATAAAAATGCTATCAAGTGTCAGTTTTGGACTAAGGTGGTGGCAAATGATGATTGCATCAACGTCAAAGCAGATGGTTCTCCTAATGTCGCAGGCCTATTGAAGGGAAAGTATGAGGAAACACACTCAAAAAACAGATATAACTGCAATTTAGCTGATCTTCCTGTGATTATTTTGCAGCAGGTAAAACTTTGTAACTGAGAAAAAAAATGGTTCATGACTATAAATTTTTTGTTCATTTAGTGTAGGATTGCATTTATGCATTTGACTACATTAACTTGTGACTTGCCTTAATTTAAATGTTGCATGCTTATTCATGCAACTGAAATCATACAGGTTGCGAGCCAAACTATTAATTGGCTCTGTTAGGAACTTGTGATGGTTGGCATAAAAGCAAGTCTTGACTTATGATTATCTTTTGAGCTGGAGCAGGGTGAAACACTCGGCCTGGTTGAAAATGTGGATCCTGAAGATATTGAAGGTTGTATATCTTGGTGGTTGGTCATGGAGGACAATTTTGCAGACGAACAAAAGTTTCATATGAACATGCTTTTATAGCAAATTATTGTATTATATCTATATGTTAGAATCGTGTATACTGAACAAATATCTATAATACTCTTTCTTGACTTCATATGATTGGATCTTTAGTATATCACTTGCTCCAGGGTATATGTAATAAAATTTGGGTTTGATGAAGAAAATATAGCCACAGCTTGAGCTGTGCATATTTTAAAAAAAAAATTAATTTCTAGGCTGGCCACATTTAAAAGCGTGGCTAAATATATATATATATATATATATATTTTAAATATCTTCTTATTTAGTCACGACTACAAATGTGACTAACTAATAAACCCATATGAAAGAGGGCAGTTCAGAATAATCCTTTTTGAAGATAAAAGAGGACGGTTCGGAACAACTTTCATTGAAAAAAAAGGGCGGTTCCGAACCACCTTCATTTTAATAAGGCATACGTCGTAGCTTTGATGTATAATCCGTAAAAAAAATTTACTCCTTACGTCTTACTAAGATGTAAGGCATTTTAAAAAAATTTAACCTCATACGTCTTAGTTAAGACGTAGGGTGTTTTAAAAAAAAGTTAATCACAGGATTTTTAAAAAAAATTTAAGCCCTTACGTCTTAGACGAGGCGCACGGTGCTTTTAAAAAAAAGCCGATATGTCTTATCGGAGGCGGTGTTTAAAAAAAATTAGCCTCTACATCTCAGTTTAGACGTATCGTGTTTTTTTAAAAAAAAATAACTCATACGTCTTAGTCCACACTTAGTGTAACATCCCTAATTTTAATTCCAAGTTTAATTAGGGAAGACCTAAGTAGAATTTATAAGGAAAACCAATAGTAAGCCATGTGTAGGAGTTAAGAGTAATGTCTTAGAGTTAGAATTTTTCAAAATAAGACTTTTCATAGAAGTAATCGATTACCCTGTAGAGCAGTAATTGATTACAGGGCCTCTGGTGAAAACACTTAATTGTTGCAGCATTTTTAATCGATTATTTCATAGCAGTGATCGATTACTTTGGGATGAAGTAATCGATTACTTGGGTTGATAGTAATCGATTACCTTGTGTTTTTGAGAAGTAATCGATTACATTGCAATGCGTGAATAGATTATTGGTCCTCTGCTAAATGTACTAGAAATGTTGCATCAGTACACAGCCGAGTCCCTATTTCGAAGCGTCATAGAACACATCAAACGCTTTGGTCGGATCTGGAAAAATCAATACTGGTGAACTCGTCAATCTTTTCTTCAGCTCTTGGAAGCTTTGTTCGCACTCTTCGGTCCATTGGTAAGGCACATCCTTTCTGGTTAATGATGTCAACGGAAGGGCCAACTTAGAAAACCCTTCAATGAATCTTCTGTAATACCCTGCAAGACCGAGGAAACTCCTGATCTCTGTTACCGAATTGGGTCTCTCCCACTTAAGCACAGCTTCCACCTTAGAGGGATCAACCGCACCGTGCTCGGATATTACGTGACAGAGGAAGTGAACCTCTTTGAGCCAGAAACTGCATTTCGAAAGCTTGGCGTAGAGTTCTTTGTCCTTCAAAATCTGCAATACCGTTCTCAAATGTTTCTCGTGTTCACTCGGACTTTTGGAGTAGATGAGGATGTCTTCAATGAAGACTATCACAAACGAATCCAAGTAGGGTCAGAAGATTCTGTTCATGTAGTCCATAAAGATAGCAGGGGCGTTGGTAAGTCCAAAAGGCATAACCACATACTCAAAGTGCCCGTATCTTGTCCTGAAAGCTATCTTTGGAATATCTTCCTCTCGGATGCGGATTTGGTGGTATCCTGATCATAAGTCTATCTTTGAGAACACCGATGCTCCCTTAACCTGGTCTAGCAAGTCGTCAATCCAAGGGAGGGGATATTTATTCTTCACCGTTAATGCGTTGAGCTTCCTATAATCGGTGCACATCCTGAGACTACCATCTTTCTTTTTAACAAATAGGATTGGAGATCCCCAAGGTGACACGGTCGGCCTAATCAGCTTTTTGGCCAGGAGTTCCTCCAATTTATTCTTGAGCTCTTCCAGCTCGGGAGGTGCCATTCGGTACGGAGCAATAGAAATTGGGCCTGTTCCTGGAATAAGGTCGATACTAAACTCTACTTCTCTTCTCGGCGGTAAGCCAGGCATTTCATCCGAGAAGACCTCTAGAAATTCGCCAACCACAGGAATATGGTCTATGCTCAGTTCCTCTATCGCCTCTAAAACTACAACAGACAAATCACTGAAGATCACCGTCTTCTTACGGCAATCGAGTAGAACATGGTGTTGAAACATCCAATCCATGCCAAGGATAATATCTAGTCTTGTTATAGGCAAACAAATTAGGTTGACCTTGAACTCTCGACCTAATACTTGGATAGGTCACTCCAAGCACATTTGGGAGGTGATCACAGAGGAATTGGTAGAGGTAGAAATAGACAACTTATAGGGCATTTCTACTGGGGTTAATCTCAGTTTGTTCATAAAGTCGAGAGAAATGAAAGAATGCGTGGCTCCACAATCAAATAACACGGCACAGGGAATGTTGTTTACTTGACAAGTACCTCGTATTAATTCATCGGCGTCATACACTTCTTCGCCATCCATAGTGTAAACTTTGCCTCTCTGCATCGGTCGGTTAGCACCAGTCGGCTGAGCCCTTGTCACATTAACTTCTTCCTTCACCATATTCTCGGTACACCGAGCTGCAAAATGGCTAGGCTTGCCAAATCGAAAACAGGATCCTCTTGCTCTGCTCGGGTCCAGACTCCAGCATTCTCCGTTTTGTTGCTTTCCACAGTGCTGACATATTGGATAGGGGCCAGGGACAACCACCATCTGACCCCCGCTCATTGATACTGCTGGTGTCTTAGAGCTCGGATTCACATAGGGGGTAGACCTCTGAACGACTCCTTTCCCCCGAATTGGTCCCACTGCTTTCTGTGCCGATCTGTGTAGCTTTCCGTCGGCCTTCCTTCTGAGCCCCTTCTCATACGTACTGGCCATATTCACCAACTGCGAGAGATTGGCCACATTCTGATACTCGAATGCAAGCCGAATATCATCACGGAGACCAGAATCGAACTTGATGCATTTGGTGCGTTCGTCAGCATCTCGGTAGCTGCCCGAATAGCGGATCAAGTCCTCGAACTGAGCCACATACTCTCCGACACTTAAATTCCTTTGCTCCCGCTTGAGAAAAGCGAGCTCTTTTTCCCTTCTAACATCTTCAGGAAAATACTTGCCGAGGAATCGAGTTCTGAACAAATCCCAAGTAATGTCTTGATTAACCGCTTCCAATCCCCGACGCTGCTCCTCCCACCAGTGCTCGGCTTCACTAGCCAGCACAAACTCAGCTAGTCTCACCCTGAAGTCGTAGGGCGGTTGCAGGGATCGGAATATCTTCTCGATTTCTTGGAGCCATCTCTGAGCTCCGTCAGGATTGTAGCCCCCTTCAAACCAGTGCGGTTCATTCTTCCTAAATCGGCTCATCCAGTCGATCTCGACCGGAGCCGGCGGTGGAGGCTGAAGGGCTGCAGCTGCTGCAGCTGCGGCTATGTTCCGGGCAAGATTCTCAGCCTGGTTCTGCTGAGCTTGCGCTTGGTTCTGCTGCAATTGAACCAGAGTTTCCAACACGGTAGCAATTCGGTCATTATCAGCTCTTCTCCCAGCCATACTGCTTGGTCATGGAGAGAAAGCCAATTAACGATCGAATAATTAAATAATAATATATATATACATCTATAAGCTCTACTGACTAGAATAGACACTTGACTCTACTTATCTGTTACTCTCTTGGTGAGTAACCACTGGAGTCACTTGAAACTCCAATAGGCCGAGGAGAAACTGCTCTGATACCAAAAATGTAACACTCTATTTGAATTTTACCCTTAAACCGAAAATAGGACTTAAAATTTTCTTTTTAAAAGCGGCATAAAAAAACAATTATGATAATGATCAAAACAATAATTCATTCCATATAATGTTAACGACAGAGTTTTTCAGCGGAAGACTAGCTCATTCAAAATATAGAAAAGCAAAGCAACCTTGTTACATCTTCGGATTACACCAAAACATGAAACACAAAAGCAAGGTTTTTGCTCGGCCAACTGGTCGAGGCCTAAATTAATTTCCGACTCTAATGACCTACTCTCCCTGTGAGGGAGAGTGAACCTGCTCGGCCGGGGACTGCGTCTACTCGGGCTCAGTACCTGAAAAATGGTAAGGAGGTGAGCATTACACAGAACTTAAGTAAGCAGTTTCTAATATGACATACCGAACTACCAAGCCAAACACAAGTAAGCAATTAGCATATTAACAAATATTGAATCAGATGACATATCACATATAAGCAGCCTCACTTTACTCGGTCCATGTTATTTTCCAATGTATTCCTTACCGACCAGTTTTTACTCCTATAACCTCGATTAGTTATCCTTACCCTCTTTCCTCAATTTCTATCCTTGGTTACCTGGTCTCTCTTTTCGTTCTAGGTATACGATTCCTCTCTCGGTCTCTTTTCCCATCATCCATCTTTTACATATCTTACAATCTTTTACTCTTCTCGACCGCATACACCCAGTGCATGTCTTACACCATTTAAGGTCAGATTCCGGAGTGTCCATAACTACGAGTACCTAGTACCCGTCTTACAGCTGCACATACCCAGTATGTGTCTGACGCGATCAATGCACGCACCCAGTACGCGTCTTCTATGACCAGGAGCACTATCGCTGATTCTTCAATGGAGTTAAGGAGTGTCCATAACTGCGAGCACCCAGTACTCATCTTACAGCTGCGCATCTCGGCGTCTTACGCGATCAACGCACGTACCCAGTACGCGTCTTCTATGACCAGGAGCACATCCCACCGATTCCGTTGCTCGGAACCTTATGTGAGTCATAACTGCGAGTACCCAGTACCCGTCTTACAGCTGCGCATACCCAGTATGTGTCTGACGCGATCAATGCACGCACCCAGTACGCGTCTTCTATGACCCGACCACACAACCATTTCTCTTTAGTTACTCTTTTATCCTTTAAACATTCATTACTCTGCTCCTCTCGGCTCACCCTCTTGACTCCCCTATTCACTTGTTTTTCTCATTATTTCATTCTTTAAATTAATATATTTCTTTCTCCAGCAGTCGACTACATTTCCCTTAACCCCTCTCGGCCTCTCACGCTCGATCCACAGACAAGTTTAAAAGAGTACAAACATGAGTAACATTTATCACTGCTTATAAACGTTGATACAACAACAAAATAGGATTTAAAAGTACTTAGCAAGCATACAGATATTTTCACTTAGTTCAAGAATTCATGATTCTAGTTCATATATCAATCTCCTCCTTAGTTATTCATCTTTCTCCCTAGTATTATCCTATGTCTCTTCCCTAATCTAACACCCACTCTTAGCACCCATTATGAACACACTAGCAACCCAAACCTAAGCAAAGGTAACACTCACTCCTTACCTCAACCCACAAGAGATAAGAGTTTGAGAGCTTGAGTGTGGCTTCCTTGCTGATCGTCCTCTTGAGCTAGGAACCCCTTGAACCGTTTCTTTCCTTGCTGCACTCCCAACACAGCGAAGGTACAGGGAATGTCCGACACGGAGAAGGAGATGAAGGAAAGTGGCTTCTGGTTGGTGAGTCTTGGTGGAGAAGAAGAGAGAGATATTTGCGGGAGTGAAGAAAGTGTATGTTGAACTATTGGTGTTAGAACTTCAGAGAAAATGGGGGAGACGAAAGAGAAAGAGAACAAGAAGTGTTGTTGTATTTGGTTCTGGGTTTTCTTTTATTCTTCTATAGGAATTAATTGTGTGGTCCTTATTGGAGGCTTCTTTGAGAAGCTTGGAACATGTGGACAGGATTTATTGGCTTCTAAAGGAAGTCACCAACAGTGACTTGAAAAGGACATAAAGTGATTGACAGAGACAGTTGTACGGAGGGCATGAAAATCAAGGAATTGGCAACTCAGTTCGAGCTGCCATGGAGGAATAGAAGAGGAGGGACCTCGACTCTGACACGGAGAGGTAGTAGTAGTCCAAGTTTCCTCACGGTCAACACAGCGAGATTTGTTACGGTCGGCTTATCCGAGTTGACGCATTCACTAGATTTCGCGTTCTATCTCCATCTAGCTCGACTGCGATCGGTCCGAGATCCAGCATTTCCTTATCTGGTCAGCCCACGCTTCCTATTTCCCTCACGACGCTATACTTATTTCTACGACCTCGTTCTACTACTAAATAAATTTATATTTAAATCTATTATTATATTGGATATTAAATCTTGGGATGTTACAGAATCCAAATAATTATTCCTTTGATTCTATTCTATCTGGGTGACTTAGTTGGCATCAGTTAGACTAGAATTCATAAACACGACAAAAACATTTCTGTTGAACTCGTAGTTGATTCCACCACTAATTTGATTCCGATGACTTTAATACTAAATGAAAGATAAGCTTGAGCTTCTATCGATTGACTTTGAACCCCGAGTTACAATATTAAAACTTTTATAAATGGAAAGAGGTTTCTTTAATCCAGGGAAGGGTTATAAAATCAATCTAGAAGTTCTCGCATCATTTCGGATTGGATTGATGGTTGTATATGTGCATGTATATAAAGTCTGGGTTTATGTGGGGATGAGTTTAAACTTTTGAAAATGTTTTTAAACGATTTTCGGACTAAGAGTTTTTCAATTGCCATCTCCATTGCCTTAAAGTCCCAAACCATTTTTTTTCATTGAGCAGTGACCTAAGATATTGCTTTTGAAATTAGTTTTCAAAAATAAAATTGATTATGTTTGTGTACGTGTATATCTATATGTGTATATGTATAAATTTTATGTTTAAGTTTGTATGGATTTGAATTTCGAAAACGATTTCCAAATTGATTTCTTTTGAACTAAGAGTTTTTGTCTTGGCATAGGAAAATAAGTTTTAGTTAGTCCGTAGTGAGTTCATAGGAGTTGATGATTAGGGTAGTGTTTGTTAAACCTTAGGACAGGTAGAATTGATAAGGGCGCCTAGCTGTGTATGATTGGTTGATAATTGTGCTTGATGTTAATATATGCAAAATGAATTTTGTTTGATGCTTGTGAGTGTTCAAAATGAATTTCAAAGTATTGCACCGAATGCCACTCATTCCAAATGTGAAGTCGCATGACAAAATTTTGATAAAATAGTAAGGAAAGCAAGGATTCCTAAGTAATCGAGTACTGAATTAATTCATTTGTTTCAATCAAGTCACACGTTGATTAAATAGGAACCCTTCATGCCCGACCCAAATCAATTCAGAATGAATTGTAAATTTTCCAACTTGAAGAAAATGGAATGTTACTTTTCAATTTTTGACGACTTACCAAACTGAATTTTCTAAGTTAAAAACATATTCCTTTTTCTCTAAGTCTGACAATTTTGAACAGGTAGCACTTCCTCATCTGGGTTCTTGAAAGGCTAGATGGAGGTAGTTCTTTATGGTGAGGTGTGCGATTCAAAGTTTTAATCGAAGTTTTCAAATGAAGCTAATCATTTCCTCATCGAAATAGGAACCTGGTTTCCAAAGAATTTTGTTTAATTTTTACCAATACTTAAACGCTTTTCTAAATTGTTCCACTAGTATGGGACTTTCTTTCTAAATTTTAAACCCCCATACCCCGTGATTGTTCAAAACAAGGATTTTAAAATGTTTGTGTTTTTGGGTTTATATGGTTGTCGGAAATCAGGGTTTTTATATGAAAAGGAAAACTGAATTTTTGGTCTTGGAATACCTTATGGATCTGAAAATTTTGGCATAAGCATCCAAAGGTTGAATAATTAATTCATGTAACATTTCAAGCCAATTGGATCAAGGTAGTGTTTTAAACAAAGTAAATTTATCGTGCTCGGATCAGTTTGACAATTTTACACAACCTTAGGCTAAGCATAAGTGTTGTCCCTTTAAATTTTGAGGCCAATTGGAGTTGTCTACTATTTTTAGTGAACTTGACGTAGGTTCTCCCCCGACCATTACAAACCTTTGACAAAGTGGCCGTAGGGTCAAGAATGAACTTAATGAACTCTGATTGACTTGAAAATTTACCATGATGTTCTATTAAGTTCAGGGACACTAATTTCAAGATTTTCACAAAAAACCTTCAGGGAATTGAATTGATGAAAATGCATTTTTGGTTGCAAGCCATGCAAATTCTTTTCCCCGAACTCCTTTTGCAACGATTTTTAAATGTATGATGATTGTTATGAATGTGTGTGTAGAGGTAGAATTTAGTCCTAAGTTAGGCAGTGTAGACTTTGGCTAGCTTAGGACGATGTATAGTTGAGTCATAGTTATGATTGAAAAGTGTGATGTTGTGGAATTATTATTGTGAATGTTTGAACTCTGAATGATGTTTTTATAAATTATGCATGTGTGAATGATGGATGTGGTTGATTAGGGCCTAAGGATAGGATAAGTGTTAGATTTTGGAGTTAGAGTATAATCAACCCTTAAGGGTAATTATGTTTATAGCGTGCTAGTACCCGTTCCAACCTTCGAAGTAGCATTCCGGAGGAAACCCAGCTGACCAAATAAACCATTGTTGGCACTCCTTAGTGAGTGCAAGAGTCTAATGGCGTACTCATGCTGAATGATATGCCAATTCTAAGTGGGGGAGTAGAACCAAAGTGAAGTAGGTCCCATAGCTTAGAAACCCTTTTTCTAGGATGGTTCTCCAATCAAGGATTCTGAACGGAATTTCGGGGACGAAATTCCAATAAGTGAGGGAGAGTTGTAACATCCCTAATTTTAATTCCAAGTTTAATTAGGGAAGACCTAAGTAGAATTTATATGGAAAACCAATAGTAAGCCACGGGTAGGAGTTAAGAGTAATGTCTTAGAGTTAGAATTTGTCAAAATAAGACTTTTCATAGAAGTAATCGATTACCCTGTAGAGCAGTAATCGATTACAGGGCCTCTGGTGAAAACACTTAATTTGTTGGAAACCAACAAGCGGGCTTAGCAATTACTAGAGGGGGGTGAATAGTAATTTGAAGCAGAAATACCAAATATTTTGAATGCTATTAAAAGAATTATTTAGAAACTGATTTATCTGGAAAAGACTCGAAATACTCGAGTCTTTCTTGAAATACTCGAGTGTTTCAGGATGAACCACTCGAGTATTTTAAGATCTACTCGAGTCTCAAGCAAGAACTACTCGAGTATTCTGAGAAATACTTGAGTCTTTCGTATCAGAGATGCACTAAACCAGAAACGAAAAATCAGCAACTCACTTCAAATCAATCCAATACAAAACAGAAACTTATCTAACAGAATAGCAAGTAATTAAAATGTATTTTTAACAATTGAATAACACTTAGATTCCTTGAACTTGCTACCCAATTAGACAAATTCTTTTTCTTTGAAGAGCTTTAGGTTGTTTGAGCAAGAATATAAATTGAAAGCTATAAATCAACACTCAAGCAATTTTATCCTGGTTCACTACAACACTGAGCTACATCCAGTCCTCCTAACCACCTTAGGAGATTTTTCTATAAATCAAATTGTTAGAAATTACAAGGATTAATTGAGATAGCCTCACTTGTAACATCCCTAATTTTTATTTAAGTATAATAGGAATTATGCCAAGTATTTAGGAAGGATTTCCAAGATTTGAGGAAGGTTTTGAGTATCAATCTAAACCTAAATGAGTACGGGGGCCTAAGGAAATGAATTGGAGTTAGAAAATCATCAAAATATGACTTTTCACTGAAGTAATCGATTACTCTGCATGGCAGTAATCGATTACAAGGCCTCAGGTGGAAACACTTAAGATGTTGCAGCATTTTAATCGATTACCTCATTGGAAGTAATCGATTATCTTGAGTTTTTGGGCTGTAATCGATTACTTGTGCTCTGCTGAATGTACTGAGAAATGTTGCATCAAAGGAGTAATCGATTACTTAGGGGTGAGTAATCGATTACCTCTATGAAAATCTGGAAAAAAAAAATAACACGTGGGAGCCACTCACTCGTGGCTTAGTGGATAAGGATGCATCCACAGCCACACAAATCAATTGGGGGCCAAGATAAGATCTTAAAAATAATAGAAAAGAAAAGAAAACACCAAACAACACAACATCAACACCACCTCCTTCTTCCTCTACATTTCGTCTTCTCCTTCCTCCTCCCTAAGGGTTCCATTTCTCTTCTTCAATCAACCAAGATCAAGAGGTTCTCAATAGTTCCATCATCAAATCTCTTCCTCCTTAACTCCCTGTAAGTATATAAGCCTTGGATTTCTTTATCTCTCTCCTTCCCTCTCTCATACACGAATTCTCTCTCTCTCCTCCAAGGTTCCATATCTCCATCATCAAGGTGCAAGAAACAAGAAGATTAAGCACTAGTATCATCAACCATCACCTTTCTAATCTTCAAAGTAAGTAAATTAGTTTGAGAAATCAACTTCTCTCTCTCTTATTCCATTGGATTCCAACTCCCTCTCTATTTTCTCTCATAGTTGTGGTTCCACCATTTTAATCATGGGAAACTTGTGCTGCTTCATGAAAACCTAGCAAAGATCAAGTAAAGAGCACCAACCAATCTTCCTTTCCACTTTTATGTAGGTTCTTTTCTTAACTTGGGTGGTAACCTCAAAAGGTGGCAAGCTTTGGGCTAAGACAACTAAAAGTTAGCTTACCTCTAAATATTTAAGGTAAGGAGGTTTGTGTTACCATATTCTAGGGGGTAGATTGTATCATGTATATATTGGGTTACTAAGAGCTATGTGTTAGTTGGGAGTAAGAACCCTAGGATAGCTAATGTTGTATAAGCGTAATTAAATGTATATCTTTGTACCTAAATATGATGACTGATATTTGATTTGTGTGGTTTGATGTTTCTCTAATTATGTTGAACCCTAGAAATTTTATAAGGATAATGATTATGTTAATTGAAAATGGAACTGGTTGGCTTGTTGGATTTGCTTATATAATTGGAATTAAAAAGTATAATAAGATGGTGAATTGATAAGCTAATGAAAATGATTACAAAATGAAATAAGGAAAATTATATTGATAAAATAAAATGATGATTTAATAAAAAGGTATACAAATTGACAATAATTCAAATATAATCTAAAAGATTAAAGGCAAATATAGTGTGTAACCCAGATCTTGTAAGACGTTGTCCGTAGGAGACTGTACGCATAGATTGCGTAAGTCACACATTGTGTGCAGCTGTAAGCCGTTGTCCGAAGGAGACTGTACGCAATGATGGGTGCACATTATGGTTGTGGGTGTTCCAGGTCTTGTAAGACGTTGTCCATAGGAGACTGTACGCATAGATCGCGTAAGTCACACATAGTGTGCTGCTGTAAGTCGTTGTCCGAAGGAGACTGTACGCAGTTATGGACACACACACCCTAAATTAATAATGATATAATTGGATTGTACGCTTCCAGATCTTGTAAGGCATTGTCCGTAGGAGACTGTACGCATAGATCGTGTAAGCCGCACATAGTGCGCTGCTGTAAGTCGTTGTTCGAAGGAGACTGTACGCAGTTATGGATCCACATTATATCTTTAAAAACTATATATATATACACACATTTAAAAGAGAACTTAAGAATGTAAAAAGTGGAAACAAAAACATGAAAATACAAAGAACTAAGATTATAAAGTAATTAATTTATATAACCTAAAATTGTATGAAGAAATGAGTTGAGGATTGATAATAAAAGTTAGTTGGTTTGATATGAAAATAATTGAATTGAATGAGAGTGTTTGATTGGATTATATGCATTGTATGGCTTGATGTGTTTGGCTTGGTGGTTCAGTATAGCATAATAGAAATTGCTTCCCTATTTTATTGTGTAATGCTCACCTCCTTACCATTTTTCAGGTACTGAGCTGGAGCATACACCAGGATTGGCCGAGCAAGATTACTCTTGTAACAGCCCGATTTTCGTACTCAAAACAATTAACTTTCGTTTATTAAAGTTGCCAAAATGAGGCCAATTTTTTTTTGTGTAAAACATTGTTGAAGTGTTTGGAAACATTAGTGAAAAGTTCTTGATGTACTTCAACGCTTTCTTTCGAAAACCGAGTTGTTACTAAATCCAACACTTATTCATCTGGGTTTTCAAAAACATTTATCAGGAAAACGGCTTGGTTCCAATTCAAAATAGTTCTTTTCATTACAACAAAAGGACATTAAACGTTTTTCACTAAGTTGTATAAAAAGTAGGGCATGCTTCAGAATAAGTTAAGTTACAGCGATAGTTCATCACTTAGGTAATCCTTAACTCCAAACACTCACCACAAACTTAAACTATAATCCTATTCTTATTCTTTCCTATTGAAGACGATCGGGTGAAGTTCTTCCTTCTTCTTGCGTCCTCCCCTCGCTCCCGAGGATGATGTCCTCCTTGCTGTTGTCTCCTCATTGCTAGTGGATTTCGGCTCCGCTCCATTGAGAATGGTAGAGTTCCTATAAGTCTCATATCAAATCTTTTCCTTAAAGTTCCTATAGCCTCGTACTCTGACTTGTCCCAAGTGCGGCTCCAGGTTAGCTCCACTTAGTTGGTGCTCCGGATCGGGAATCACGATCTGGGTGTAGCCGGTCCATGCCCAGCCGCTTGGGGTGTGCTTCCAACCTCTTCCATACTTATTCCACATGTTGATATCCAGGCAATACTCCATCTACCCGTTGAGATATCAGCCGCACCGATATGCCAACGAACAGGAGAGAGTAAGCGATCCGAACGACGAATCGTCGACGGTGTGGGATTACGATAGGCAAAATAATAGGACCACACAAACATACAATACCACACATAAGCGCACAACAATCAAGTATATCATCATCATTATTATCTTGTAGTATTATCATCAGTCTTATCATCATCATTATCCTTCATTATCTTTCCAAACTTATTTTCACTTCTCATACTCATAATTTCGTCTCGTTCAGTCTTATCAATTCACATCCTTCTTGGATTCGGAGAAATTACGAGATACCACCGGGATACTCATTTCGTTCTCGGTTATCACTCACGTCTACATCTCCTCAGTCATCCACCAACCTAGTCGGAAGCAAACAAGAGTACAGGACCTTTACCGTGCGGGCACGACAGTTGTCTCACAAACAATTGGTCCCAGACCAGGAGGACTACAGCCTCAAATCATATCATATCAATTCCATTCATATATATTCAAGGCACATTGTCTCAACTCACAGTGGCAAACAAGATGCCCCACTCCAGTACTTCTCACTATTCTAGATTTGCAATCTAGGGGGCGACAATATATTTCTAGTGGGCCCGCAGAACTTACCACGGCATTGGACCCAGTCCCTACCATGTTCGTATGCCACATGTGGAGTTCGTTCTGCCTAGAGACATACTCTATACTTCTTGACGTTTCACCGTCATCGTCCTCCCCTAATGCAATCTCCTCCTAAGTATCTGCAGATACTTATGGTTCCTTCCTCTCCACTACTTCGCACTCTCATGCCTCACCGCGTATGTCTTTCAGAGTCTTTTATCTTTTTAATTAACCTAAGGTCGGCCCATCCTTCGTGCATCCCTTCAATGAGTCCCGGCCACTAACTTGGCACAATCTTTCTCTCATCGTTTCTCACATGGCACAGAGCTGGGATCACATCAACAAACTCGCATCTCATTTCTCAATCTTTCTCTCAAGATCCTTTTTCATTATATTTTCTCAAAACGATCTTTTCAAAAATATCATTTCACAAAACTTTTTCGAAAATAACGTTTCACAAACTTTCTCAAAATATCCTTTCACAGTATTTTCTATAAATGCCATTTCAAAAACTTTCACAAAGCCTCTTTTCACAAACGTTCACAAAAATATTGTTTTCATAAACTTTTTCTAAAAGTGTCATTTCATAGAATTTTCCCAAAAAATATTATTTCAAAAAGACATTTTTCAAAATATCATTTCAAAAACTGCCCCAAAACCCTATTTTAAAAACTTTCTTAAAAATCTCTTTTCACAAAGTTTCTAAAAATCTCTCTTTAAAAACCTTTCACAAATTTTATTTCAAAACTTTTCTAAAAACATTTCGTTTAACATTCTCCCCAAAAACTTCTTTTCAAAAACCTTTTCAAAAATTTCTTCTCGCAAAATCCTTTTCAAAAATCCCTTTTTACAAATCTTTTCAAAACCTTTCTTTTCACAACCTTTTCAAAATCCTCTTTTCAAAAACCTTTTTCAAAAATCATATTTTTGCTGAGCGCTAATGGAGGAGCAAGCTCAACTCAACACTAGTCTCATTCAAAAACTAAAACAAAGGAGCCAAGATCCACTCAAATCACATCTTGTTCCAATACTCAACTTCACTCTTCCCAGCTCTGGCTCGTTCTCAACATTATCATTCATTCTTCCCCACTCTTAATTCTTCTCTCTTTTACACTCAATCTCTTATTCTTTATCATTATTCTTTTCTTATTGTGTCATTACTTTCAATTTAATTACTTTCACAATTCTTTCATTTCCTTTCATTTTCTTATTCAGGACGTAACAGACGTCCCTCAGCATATTACTCATCTTAGTCAATAGCAATAAATATCATCAGATATAGTTAAATAAAGACATAAAAGCATTCTATCAATCACACAATCATCACACAACAATAATGTGGCCTTTGTCACCTTCGTATAAGTGGCCACACAACACAAACAATTGCCACTTATACTATTGACTCCGAACCACTTAGTTTCGATATTTGAGATGATACGGAACGTCCTAATATATCACCTAACTACCACGGTGTCTTAGGAAAGCTTCTCTCTCACCTGAGGTTCAGTGATTTAATGCGTACCGTCTCCTCGGATCCTTCTTGCTGTCGGCTGCCCCAATCCCTCGTCTTTCAGATTCCTCGTACTAAATAAAATACGCTTATGTTATTAACTTGTATTAAGAAAATCTTTTTCGTAACTTAGACACTTCTCATTCCTCGTCGGAAGGCTTAAAACATAATCGTTATCTTTCAAACAACTTTAATATTTTCTAATACCTTAAGTGTTTTCAAAAATTGTTTGGAAAACATTTAGTAAAGTGATTTGAATAATTTATTTTAGTGGCTGGTCCGTTTTGGACAGCACCTCAATTACGTTTGAAAACACCGAAAAATCCGCCGTTTTCAATCCGGCTTTTTCTTAAATCAATTATCACTTGAAAACTTTACTGTAAATCACTTGAACATATTTTTAAAGTTAAGAAACAATTCTGAACAGCAAAGAATCATTTCACAAAAATCATTTTAATAAAACCCCGAAAACATGGTAAAAACACTTTTCGCTTTAAATAACCCTCTAATTCAAAATCAATACTTTAAAACTCAAATCTTTATCATAAAACAAACTTTGGACAGCCATAAACACAATTTAAAAAAATCTCAATTAAATCAAATGGAAATTTCTTAAAACCAATTTATTTCAAAGCCATTTACACACTCAAATATTTTTTTCAAACATAAACTAGCACACAACCACAACAACACTTAAATAAATGAAGTCATACAAGTATTTGATTAATCATTTAATTTATTTATAATTCAAACAAAAACTTAGACCTTCACACACTTACAAAGATATGAATCAAACACAACAACTCAATTCTTTTCGAAAAAAATCGTTACATGAGTTTATTTTAATGCAACTAAATTTCCTAAACTTATTTACACTACATGACCGAATAGAATTTAGAAAAACAAGTTGGGAATTGCAATTCAAAGCACTTACATCAACTTAATTTAGTTCAAAAACTTAAACTCCATTTTCTTTTTCATAAGGCAAAATTCATTTACTCTTTCTTTCCCTCTAAACCGAATGCACATACACACATATCTATATTTAAACATAATACTTTTCCAAAATCATTTAATTCATTTACTTCCCTTATCTTTTATGAAAACCGGATAAGATTTAGATATTCACAACATAATTCCAACAATTTAACTTAACAATATTCTTCAAGACATACTCATTACTCTATGTCAATTCATGAAAAAAAAGGAATCCTAGTCTACTTATCAATATAGGTCGAATCTTTCTATGACAAAACAAGATTCTTGGTTCATTTTTCAACATGCACAAAATTTAGGTTCATTGTTTTATCATGCACTTTCTTACACAACAATTTAAAAATATTATTTCCTTTTCAAACATAAAATCGAATGCACATTACTTAAAAAATCAAGTTGGAAATTAATTTTCAAAAGCTTGCTTCCCTTGATTTCTTTGTAACCCGTGAGGTTCATTAAGAAAATAAAATCTTTTTACTCAAAAACCACATGCATGTATCTAGATCTTGTAGATCAAGTCATGAAATCAAATGTTGTAGCACAAATGAAAGATAGAAATCACTTTGAGTAATAAAAGACCAAAACCGTGATGAACATTTAAAGAAAATCAAGTCTTTTATTCAAAACAATATGCATACCAACACAAGATCAAGGCTTTTCATTTAGGATTCACATGCAAAATTCAAGAACCAAACTTTTCCTGAATAAATTAAGGATCAAAACCAAAAATCAAGGTTTTATTAAGATCAAGTAAAAATCAAAGCATTTAAATCAATTTTTTTCTAAACATGAAATTAACATGCAACCACTTAAATCAAATCAAAAAGCATCTAAGCCTACACTTTTGGTTATGGCCGAATTGAAGAGCTCTCGATTTAGGGTTCCACAAGTTCCTTTATTCTTAAAAATCCAAGATCAAAATAAAATCAACACATGCATGTACTCAAGACACCCAAAATCATCATCACTAACATGCAACACTCAAGATTTTAACTTTATTATTAACCAAGTTTAGATCTCGCATTTATTTATCAAATAGACTCTTAAACACATCTTTAAATCACGGTTTTAGAAAGAAAATTCAACGTGCAAAAATATTTACTTTAAACTTTACAAAAATCTCAACAACCTTTTTAGATCTTGAAGATTAAGTTTGAAAAGCTTTAGGATCTCTTATGAAAACTTTAAACGAGTTATGAAGCCCGTTGATTAGACGGTTACAAGTTATTTTTAATCTTAAAAGTCCAAGATCAACATAAATAAAACTTAGAAATTAACATACAAAGAAGAAAAGGAAGAAAGATCACAAGATCAAAGAAAAACTAAGCTATTACAATTTCCTTCCTAACTTCGAGCTACCCACCAAAGAAAGGGTTGATCTCCTAGCTTTTAAGGTCTTTGAACTTCAAGGAAAGACTTGAGTTTTGGCTAGATCTTCTCCTTTCTTCCTCCTTCTCACTCACGGCCATCACCTTATCTCTTTCTCACTCTCTCTTTCCCTTCTAAGAGCTAAAAGGAAACTCTTAGAAGTTGTGTTTGGTTGTGAAAGAAGTGTATGAAAAAAATGAGGGTGAATGAACTAAGGTGATGGCTTATATAGACAAAGCCAAGGACATGAGATTTTCCTCTTTTGCCCTCAAGGAAATTCGGCCAAGGGTGTAAATGGGAGGGCAATTTTGGCTCTTCAAAACTTTGCATGGGTGGAGATTATCATTTCTAAGGGGACAATAAGGAGTGAATCAAGGAACTAGGTTCTTCTAGGCTTAATTACTCTTTTAGCTTATAGTTAGGGTTTTCTACTCATCTAGTTTGATCATAGTTAGGGCTTAGTCCACTTGGTTCATTGTCCAACACTTTGGAAAATTCTAGGCTCACACACACACATCCATGCGCCACACACACACACACACACACACACATATGCACATACACATACCCACACACGTTGCATACACATACACATATACACTCATACATGCATTTTTATTTTTCCACTAATTAAATTTCTATTTAATCCTAAGCATATTCATATGCACCCATGCACACATAACATACACGCATACATATTCATACACATAGCACATATATACACACATAGAAAATAGATCTTTTCCTCATAAAATGACTCATACATAAAAGTCACAATTTCCTTTAAAACATAAAAATGTCAAGTACATAAATCTTTTCTAAAAACTCAATTTCTCAACTCTTAACATTTTGTTCATGAAAATCCTTTCTTTAAAATCACTCTTTACTCTAAAACGTGAATTAGGAGGATCAGTTAAGAAAATACCCCTTTCAAAACACGTTTCCCAAAAATAATTATTTTTAGTATTTTAAATTAATACGAGGAATTTGCGGGGTGTTACAACTCTCCCTCACAGGGAGAGTAGGGATATGTGGGATTAGTGCATATTATTAGTACCTAAGCCTCCTATATTTTTTATGTATATGTGTTGTGTATACCCTTTTGATGAGGCTTAGGATGATTTTATTTTGTTAAGCTTTAAGATTGGATTTGTGTTATACAAGCTTTCTATTTGCGCTGTTACTCTGAATACTTGATGCACTTATATATGTGGAGCCCATTGGGCCTTGACATGATTCAAATACCTGGAATGAAGCCCTGCTAGCTGCTGGTTGTTCATTTGATAATTTTTTTCACAGGTCAAATTTTGGATTAGTCCGAAAAACACACAAAACTCCGTCCGTTTGACGGGTAATTTTATTAAATTAAAAAGGAATTTTTAAGTTCGCATTTTAATTATGGGGTATTTAAGGGTAATAAATCCTAGGTGTTACATTTATGGTATCAGAGCAGTTTCTCCTCAGCCTCGGAGTTGTGAAAACTCCAATGATTACTCACCAAGCGAGTAATTGAAGTGCATAGTTAAATGTTTAAGTCAGAGGCATAAGATATAGTTGTTATTGATTATTAGTATGTTTAATACTTTATCTTTACTCCAGGATTAGAATTATGGAAGATAGGCGTAGTGACGATAATAGGATCGCTGCAATCTTAGAGAGCTTAGCTCAAATTAACCGACAAAAAGCTGAGTTGGTAACTACAGCTGTAGCAGCACTCAATCAGTCATCTCAGGCAACTCAGAACCCCTCTCCAGCTGAAATCAATTGGTTGGCAGAGTTCAACTGGCATGGTCCCCCTAACTTTGAGGGTGGCTATGATTTGGATAGGACCCGTAAGTGGCTTCAGAAGATAGAAGAGATTCTCAGTGAGGTGGCACCACCGGAGGAGCATAAAGTTCTGTTGGCACAATATACCCTAGGTGGGGAAGCAGAACAGTGGTGGGAACAGGTTCGAAGGCAAGCGGAGGCCACTAATCAAGGAGTGACGTGGCAGCTTTTTAAAGAAAGGTTTCAGGGAAAGTATCTGATGGGGGATGTTCGGAAGGAGAAGGAAATGACTTTCCTGTGTTTGAAACAGGACAATTTGAGTGTTGAGGAATATGTGTGTAAATTTGAGGACCTCATCAAATATGCTAGCAACTACCAAGGTGTGGATGAGAGAACCAAATGTCTCAAGTTTCTTGCAGGGCTCCGCAATGATATCAGAACCATTCTTGGAAATGTACCTGTTGATAATTTTGCCCAGCTAGTAGAATGGGCTAGTTGTTTGGAAAAGGGCCTTGCAAAGCCGGAAGACTATGTGGAAGACCCAACAACGTACCCTAAACCCCAGGTTGAGAGGATTATTTCAAAGGGAGCGAAACTGATAAAGACCCCTCCGTATCTCAAATCTGTTTGTGTTCATTGCAGAAAACTTCACAGGGGTATATGTAGGAAAGTAATGCAGAAAAAGAAGGAAGGTTCATGCCTCCGATGCGGTCAACCAATGAAGAAAATATTTCTCCTTTTCGTCCTTCTAGGTCCGAATCACTCTTGAAAGAGTAATCCTTGAATCTTAAACAAGGGTCCGTTTAATCGTGCTGAGAAATAAATGTGAGTTCGGTGTTCTTCTTGTCTATCAATCTTAAACTTGAATTGTTCTTGAAACTCCAGTCTTGTTTCTTTCCTATGGTTCCTCACAAATGAGAAAAGTTTTCTCCATAAGTTACGGTATTTTTCAGTAGGTTTTCTCGACCGTGTAACCTTAAGCTGTCTCCTTTCATGAAAAGTGTGAATTTTTCATGGATTCCAAAGTATTTGGGTCCCTTTTAATTGCTAAAGCGTTGTGAGTTGCATTGAAAATGATGTGGAAGTCGATTTAGAGACCAATATTTCAGTTCCCTACGTATTGGCAAAATCCAAAGCGGCATGTCGATGCCAAGTGGGGGAGAATTTGGTGAACAACTTGGAATGTTGTTAAGGTGATAACCAGTGTTAGCTTGAGCAATTAGAATAGGAAGACAGAACCAAACAAAGTGAGCATCAACCTTATCTTAGGGATTGTTTCCCCTTCTACGGGAGTGAACGGAATTTCGGGGACGAAATTCCAATAAGTGGGGGAGAATTGTAACATCCCTAATTTTTATTTCATCATAATAGGAATTATGCCAAGTATTTAGGAAGGATTTCCAAGATTTGAGGAAGGTTTTGAGTATCAATCTAAACCTAAATGACTATGGGGGCCTAAGGAAATGAATTGGAGTTAGAAAATCATCAAAATATGACTTTTCACTGAAGTAATCGATTACTCTGCATGGCAGTAATCGATTACAAGGCCTCAGGTGGAAACACTTAAGATGATGCAGCATTTTAATCGATTACCTCATTGGAAGTAATCGATTATCTTGAGTTTTTGGGCTGTAATCGATTAGTTGTGAGGGCAGTAATTGATTACTTGTGCTCTGCTGAATGTACTGAGAAATGTTGCGTCAAAGGAGTAATCGATTACTTAGGGGTGAGTAATCGATTACCTCTATGAAAATCTGTAAAAAAAATAACACGTGGGAGCCACTCACTCGTGGCTTAGTGGATAAGGATGCATCCACAGACACACAAATCAATTGGGGGCCAAGATAAGATCTTAAAAATAATAGAAAAGAAAAGAAAACACCAAACAACACAACATCAACACCACCTCCTTCTTCCTCTACATTTCGTCTTCTTCTTCCCCCTCCCTAAGGGTTCCATTTCTCTTCTTCAATCAACCAAGATCAAGAGGTTCTCAATAGTTCCATCATCAAATCTCTTCCTCCTTAACTCCCTATAAGTATATAAGCCTTGGATTTCTTTATCTCTCTCCTTCCCTCTCTCATACACAAATTCTCGCTCTCTCTTCCAAGGTCCCATATCTCCATCATCAAGGTGCAAGAAACAAGAAGATTAAGCACTAGTATCATCAACCATCACCTTTCTAATCTTCAAAGTAAGTAAATTAGTTTGAGAAATCAACTTCTCTCTCTTATTCCATGGGATTCCAACTCCCTCTCTATTTTCTCTCATAGTTGTGGTTCCACCATTTTAATCATGGGAAACTTGTGCTGCTTCATGAAAACCTAGCAAAGATCAAGTAAAGAGCACCAACCAATCTTCCTTTCCACTTTTATGTAGGTTCTTTTCTTAACTTGGGTGGTAACCTCAAAAGGTGGCAAGCTTTGGGCTAAGACAACTAAAAGTTAGCTTACCTCTAAATATTTGAGTTAAGGAGGTTTGTGTTACCATATTCTAGGGGGTAGATTGTATCATGTATATATTGGGATACTAAGAGCTATGTTTAGTTGGGAGTAAGAACCCTAGGATAGCTAATGTTGTATAAGCGTAATTAAATGTATATCTTTGTACCTAAATATGATGACTGATATTTGATTTGTGTGGTTTGATGTTTCTCTAATTATGTTGAACCCTAGAAATTTTATAAGGATAATGATTATGTTAATTGAAAATGGAACTGGTTGGCATGTTAGATTTGCTTATATAATTGGAATTAAAAAGTATAATAAGATGGTGAATTGATAAGCTAATGAAAATGATTACAAAATGAAATAAGGAAAATTATATTGATAAAAAAATGATGATTTAATAAAAAGGTATACAAATTGACAATAATTCAAATATAATCTAAAAGATTAAAGGCAAATATAGTGTGTAACCCAGATCTTGTAAGACGTTGTCCGTAGGACACTGTATGCATAGATCACGTAACTCACACATTGTGTGCAGCTGTAAGCCGTTGTCCGAAGGAGACTGTACGCAATGATGGGTGCACATTATGGTTGTGGGTGTTCCATGTCTTGTAAGACGTTGTCTGTAGGAGACTATACGCATAGATGGCGTAAGTCACACATAGTGTGCTGCTATAAGTCGTTGTCCGAAGGAGACTGTACGCAGTTATGGACACACACACCCTAAATTAATAATGATATAATTGGATTGTGCGCTTCCAGATCTTGTAAGGCGTTGTCCGTAGGAGACTGTACGCATAGATCGCGTAAGTCACACATAGTGTGCTGTTGTAAGTCGTTGTCCGAAGGAGACTGTACGCAATGATGGACGCACACTCCTATTGTGGAATTCCAGATCTTGTAAGGCGTTGTCCGAAGGAGACTGTACGCATAGATCGCGTAAGCCGCACATAGTGCGCTGCTGTAAGTCGTTGTCCGAAGGAGACTGTACGCAGTTATGGATCCACATTATATCTTTAAAAACTATATATATATATACACATTTAAAAGAGAACTTAAGAATGTAAAAAGAGGAAAGAAAAACATGAAAATACAAAGAAGTAAGATTATAAAGTAATTAATTTATATAACCTAAAATTGTATGAAGAAATGAGTTGAGGATTGATAATAAAAGTTAGTTGGTTTGATATGAAAATAATTGAATTGAATAGGAGTGTTTGATTGGATTATATGCATTGTATGGCTTGGTGTGTTTGGCTTGGTGGTTCAGTATAGCATAATAGAAACTGCTTCCCTATTTTATCATGTAATGCTCACCTCCTTACCATTTTTCAGGTACTGAGCTGGAGCATACACTAGGATTGGCCGAGCAGGATTACTCTCCCTCACAGGGAGAGTAGGGTTATGTGGGATTAGTGCATATTATTAGTACCTAAGCCTCCTATATTTTTGATGTATATGTGTTGTGTATACCCTTTTGATGAGGCTTAGGATGATTTTCTTTTGTTAAGCTTTAAGCTTAGATTTGTGTTATACAAGCTTTCTATTTCCGCTGTTACTCTGAATACTTGATTCACTTATATATGTGGAGCCCATTGGGCCTTGACATGATTCAAATACCTGGAATGAAGCCCTGCTGGTTGTTGACTGTTCATTTGATAATGTTTTTCACAGGTCAAATTTTGGATTAGTCCGAAAAACAAACAAAACTCCGCCCGTTTGACGGGTAATTTTATTAAATTAAAAAGGAATTTTTAAGTTCGCATTTTAATTATGGGGTATTTAAGGGTAATAAATCCTAGGTGTAACATCCCGCATTTTCTGGACTCAAATAAATCACTGAGATTTTGAAATTTTCAGAATTTAAGAAAGATTTTTCAGTCAAGTGTTTTAAACAAATGATTTTCTTTGAAGTTTGATTTCATGAAAGCCAAATTATGATTTTGAGATTTCTTAAAGAAATGAATTTTTAATGATCTGAGGCTTTTAATGAATTATTTCTTTTGAAGATCTTTGATGTATTTGAAAATATGGTTTTTTACAAAACTAAGTTAAGCTTATTTTGTAATTAGATTGATAAGGTGGATTGATTTTCTTTAAAAGCTTGTATTTTTGAAATTTTGAATTTGTGAATGTGTGTTTTGTGCAAGGAAGTATATATGAAATTTAATTAGTAAATTTAAATGAATAAATGCATGATTTGTGTGAATGTGGATGCATGTATGACGTATGTGTGTGTCGTATGTTTTGGGAGTATGAAACATGGTATGCTAAAGTGTCATATGCATGTTTAAATATGTATTAGGTGTATGCATCATTACATGATTGAATGTTATAACATGAAATGAAATTATATGTGTACATGTGTGTTTTGTTCGGCCGAATGTAGAGGTAAGGGAACCAAGTAGAAGCTTATTCCCTTGGCCATTAAGAAAATAAAATTTAAATAGGAAATAGGATGAATTAGGAGAGGTGACTCATGATGCCTAGGAAGACTTTCTTCCACCATTGTCTCCCTTATGATAAGACCCTTCCCATGCAAACCTTGAAATGGACCAAATCACCCTTGAACCAAACCTTTGAACCAAGGACAAAAGAGGAATTTACCCACCCTTGTTTTGCTCTTAAAACTGTAGGAGTGAGTGAGTGTTGGCTAACTCATTTCATTTTCTTACACCAACACAAACACTTAGTTTCAAGAGTACATTAAACTCTTGAGACTTAGAGAGAAAAGTGAGTGAGGCCGTGGGAGGAGAAGAGAGAAAGAAGAGTGAAATCCATAGTTCTCCACCTAAACTTCTTGGAATTCTTTCTCAACCACACTTTTTCAAGAATCAAGGAGAAAAGCCACCCCTCAACCCTAAGAAGAGGAAGCCGAGGCAAACCTTAGAAAGGAGAAGAAGAGATTTGAAGCTTGAAGATTCAAGTTAGAGTCTTAAGGTAGTTATTTAAGAGATTCTAGTGTAGTGATTTTGTGTTGTAATGGACTTTATATGGACTTTGTCTAAGTTTAAATTTTCGTGATGCATGTATTTATTTATTTTTATGATCTTGAAGTTTTGTTGCCTTGCATGTTAATTCTATGACTTGATCTTGAATCTTTGCACTTAGATGTTTTAATCTTTGACTTGTTCCTCACGGTTTTGTCTAGGTTTGTATTTAAGTTTATATTTTTGCTTTGATCCTTCTTTTCATGTCTTGATCTATGATTGATCTTTGAGAAAACATGAAGTTTGAGTTTGTATGTTTGTTTTGAGTGCAAATCTTAATTTTTTTATATGCATGTCACGGTTTTCAAAAGAAAACAAACATAGAAATAATCTTTTTGTAAAAAGAGTTTAAATCAAGATTTTGTGTGTGTAATGATGATGATTCGGTTGGTGCTTTAAGAAAGAAAGTGTTGTTTTAAAGTTTTATACGATTTGATCTTTGCATGAGAAAATGAATTTGTAAGACCTTGCCTTTTTGCATGTCCTTACTCGGTCAAGTCTAGGAAAAATAGGAAACCATGCTAGGTCATCATTTCATTTACTTGCATGTTGAAGTTGTCCCATCTAGAGATTTTAGGTACATGCATGAAATTGTTTAAGGTTTGAGAAATAGAGATCTCGATATGCTTCTTGATTTTTTTTATGAAACAAAATTCTTGTTTGCCAAATTCCTTGTGAAACTCACGGTTTTGCATGTATAAGTGATCAAGATAATTCATTTCATTTTGCATGTGTGTTTTATGATTAAGATTAGGGATTTCTAAACCTATGGGACTTGAATCTTTTGATTCCAAACTTAAAAGTAAATTTTTCATAATCCCATTCGGTTTAGGAACAAATCTTAAGCCATTTTGCATTCTTATGTGATATTATTTGAATTAGCTTGTATAAAAGGAAGTTGGTTTGATAGATGATTGTATTGAGCGACTTTTCCTTTTTGTCCCATCCGGTCTTGATGTGAAAGTAAAGGAATTAGATTGATTTTCCTTTGTGTGTTGGTTTATATGATGATTGGCATTATTCTAAGATAGTGTGCTCTTTTCTTCAAGTCATTATTTAGAATATGATGTTTGAAAATAAGGTGATGTGTGTTAAGTGCATGTGTTAGTAATCATTAGTGTTTGAAATATAAACCTTGGCTCATGTAGGATGAGACTCGGCCATGCATAGAAATTAGGTGCATGTATCTGATTCTTGTTCTATGTGCATGAATGATGAATAGTTTGTGACATTATAATTGTTTGGGTGTGTTTGAATGATTTGAGTGTTTAATATTTCTAAAAGGTTTTGATTAAATTCTTGTGTTATTTTCTTTTAATTTAATTCGGTTTTAAAGGAAATAAAATGAATGAAATGATTTGAAAGGTATTGTTTTAAAAAGGATTTTTATATAATTTCTAAAGCTCATGGTTTTTAATTAAACAAATGACTTTTTTTAAGAAAACTTTAAGATAAATGTGGCCTTTACAAGAGCCAAGGAAGTATTCATGTTTTGTTAAGCAAGTTTTTGAAATGAATTGAGTTTTAAATTCCTAATTATATGGTTAAAGAAATGTATTTACTTAATTGTGAATTAAAATCAAAGTGATTTTCAAATAAGGAGTTTTGATAAGGATGTCTTGTTTTCTAAATAATTCTATAAGAACAAATTTTAATAAGAGAAAGTATTTGAGTTCCAGTAACAATCGGGGAGCAGTTACGGGCGTCGCAGTGGAAACCAAGGAGCGTATCGTGTGAATTACCACCGGTCCAAGTGAGAGAGAAGCTTTCCTAAGACACTGTGGTAGTTAGGTGATATATTAGGACGTTCCTTATCATCTCAAAGATCGGAACTAAGTGGTTCGGAGTCAGTAGTATAAGTGGCAATTGTCTGTGTTGTGTGGCCACTTATACGAAGGTGACAAAGGCCACAATGTTGTTGTGTGATGAGTGTGTGATTGATAGCATGCTTTTATGTTTTTATTTCATTATGCCTGATGATATTTATTGTTGTTAAATTAAATGAGTAATATGCTGATAGACACGTCCTGAATGAGAAATGAAAACGAAAGGAATAAGTTGAGAAAGTAATGAAATTGAAAGTAAAGACACAATGAGAAAGATCTAATGATTGGAAATAAGGTATGTGTTGGAAAGGAAAGAAAGAGTTGAGAATTGGGGAATGAAATTGAGGATAATGATGAGAACGAGCCAGAGCAGGGGAGAGTGATGTGAATGTGGATATGAGATGTGATTTGAGCGGAGCTGGGCTCCTTTTGTTTTGGTTTTAGTCTGGGACTAGTGTCGAGTTGAGCTTGCTCCTCCACTAGCGCTCAGCAAAGTGGTAATCTTTGAAAAGGTTTTTGAAAAGTAGTTTTGAAAAGGGTTTTTGAAAAAGAGATTTTCGAAAAGATTTTTGAAAAGAGATTTTGTGGAGAATGGTGAAAAGAAATTTTTAGAAAAGGATCGGTGAAAAGAAATTCTTTTGAAAATGTTTTTGAAAAGAGGTTTTTGAGAAATATCATAAAAAGTATTTTCAGTAATGTTTTGAAGGGAATTTTATGAAAAAGGTTTATGAAATGAGGTTTCGTGGAAGCTCATAAAAAGGTATTCTGAGAGAGTTGTGAAAAGGTTGTTTTGAGAAAAGATTGCGGAATGAGATTGTTAAGAGAGATGGGAAATGTATTTTGTGAAATGAGATATCAGTTGAGAGTTCAGTGATGTGACCCCAGCTCTGTGCTATGTGAGAAATGATGAGAGAAAGACTGTGCCCAGTTAGTGGTCGAGACTCGTTGAAGGGTTGCACGAAGGACGGGCCGACCTTAGGACAATTAAAAAGATAAAAGACTTTAAAAGACATACGCGGTGAGGTATGAGAGTGCGAAGTAGTGGAGAGGAAGAAACCATAAGTATCTGCGGATGCTTAGGAGGAGATTGCATTAGGGGAGGATGATGACGGTGAAACGTCAAGAAGTCTAGAGTATGTTTCTAGGCAGAACAAACTCCGCATGTGGCGTACTAACGTGGTAGGGACTGAGTCTAATGTCGTGGTAAGTTCTGCGGGCCCACTAGAAACATACTGTCGCCCCCTAGATTGCAAATCTAGAACAGTGAGAGGGACTGGAGTGGGGCATCTTGTTTGCCACTGTGAGTCAGTGTGCCATGTATATGAATTGATATGATTATGATTTGAGGCTGAGACCTCCTGGACTGGGGCCATTTGAGTTTGAGACAGCTGTCGTGCCCGCACGGTAAAGGTCATGTACTCCTGTTTGCTTCCGACTAGGTTGGATGGATGACCGAGGAGATGTATACGTGTGTGATAGCCGAGAATGAAATGAATACATTGATGAGATCTTAAAATCCCCCTATCATTAAAGATGGTGAATTGATAAGTCTGGAAGAAAAGTGAAGTAAAGTTACAAAATGAAAAAGAGAGAGAAAAGGAAAGAATGTTTACCAGAAGTAAAGTAAGTTGATATGATAATGACAGACAATGATAATAACAATGTTGATAAGATACTTGATTACTGTGTGTTTGTATTGTATGTTTGTATGGTCCTATTATGTTGCCTATCGTAATCCCACACAGTCGACGATACGTCGTTCGGATCGCTTACTCTCTCCTGTTCGTTGGCATATCGGTGCTGCTGATATTTCAACGGGCAGATGGAGTATCGGATGGACGTCACTACCTGGAGTAAGTATGGAAGAGGATGGAAGCGCACCCCCGACGGCTGGAAATGGATCGGCTACACCCAGATTGTGATTCCCGATCCGGAGCATCAACTGAGCGGAGCAAATCTGGAGCCGCACATGGGCCAAGTCACGGTCCGAGGATACAAGAACTACGCAGAGAAGTTTCGATACGAGACCCGGAGGAATTCTTCCCTTCTCGATGGAGCGGAGCGGGAATCCATTGGCAACGAGGGGACAACGACAAGAAGGGCATCATCCTCGAGAGCTAGAAGATGGAGTAAGAAGAAGGAGAAACTTCACCTGATCGCCTTCAATAGGATAGTCTCAGAATGGTGTGGGGTTAGCTTAGGTTGTGGTGAGTGTTTGTGTTAAGGATTACCTAAGCGATGATCTATTGATGTACTTCAAGTATTCTGAAGCATGCCCTACGTTTTAAGGAATGTAAGAACACAACTTTGTGGGAGATGTTTAGGTCCTTTTAAGGTTATGAAAAAGAACTACTTGTGTTGTAACCAAACTGTTCTCCTACCATACGTTTTTGAAACACCAAATAAGTAAGTAATTGTTTTAGTAACAACTCGGTTTTCGAAAAAGGGTGTTGAGAACACCAAGGACTTTTCAATCACATCAACAATGTTTTACAAAAAAAAAAATTTGGCCTCATTTTTACAACTTTAACAAGTAAAAGCTAATTATTTTGGTTTACGAAAATCGGGCTGTTACAGAATGGTATCACAGCTTATGGTAATCCTTAGTGGCCTTAAGCATGGGCTTACATGCTTTGTTTGTGTGACTCTGTGTGTTGTGTGTTTGATTAGCGTAAGGATAGGAGTATAAGGTTAGGTTCTTACCCTTGTGGGATATGAGACCCTATTTATGGATTAGTACCTGTCATGATAGTCTAAGGAACCTGTTAGTTCTGTAGCCTGAAGAAGTAAATAGTGAATAGGTTCTAAGATTGAGACCAATTACCCTGTGATTTTCCCCTTTGCGCTTGTAAGACTTAACCTTAGTATATTTTATACAAGGATAGTTATTACCTATAAGGATGTAGACTGTCATCCCCGGATTCCTGTGTTTGTTGAATTGCTACAACAAAACAGTTAGTACTGCTAAAACTTGAATCTTTTCTTCATGAGCCCCCACCAAACCGTAGCTTTACCGATCCTTTCCGAGATGTAATAGCTTGGAATGTGGAATTAGAAGTTCCATAGTTACCCAGATAGCTTAGGCTTGAACGATTAAGGAAGGATAAATGGTTTGAATTAAGTGAGGGTACAATATCGCAGTGGATTTAGTTATAAGTTTGATCAAAGTTGGGGAGTTACAAGGAAGAAAAGAGGAGCATGTTCCCGTCCTTAGAGGAAAGTTTGAGGATTAGAATTGCTATACCCCATAATCAGAGGTTTAGACGGCGAAATTGATAGGCTTGATTGATGTTTAGGAAAGATCTAAGAAGAAAAGTGAGATTGTTTGAGGAAGTAAGTAAACCCAGATTGTAATAGAATCCCTTAAGTTAGAGAACTGATAGACGAAAACCTTAGGAGAGCTGAAGGAAGGAGTGATTATTGTGAGATAGTAAGGACCTAAGTTGTAGAAAATAGCGAAGGTTTAAGGGTTCTAGGCTAAACCCTATGCTTTTGGAGATGTGTGAATCTTTGTTTGCTTTATTTTCCCTAAGTCCGAACCTATGGTTGGACTTTTGTGACGACAATCAGCTAAAGGAGCGACATCCTCTTCGGCTAGTCCATTGGACTTGACCCGATTCGACACGCAAGTGATGGTACGAGTGGAACTTCTTCGTCTGAAAGCGACAAACAATGAGCACGACAAGGTGAATTAGACCAGCAAAAGGGAATACGACCGCGAAGCCAGAGGAAAACATTCTTATGGAAGTCAAGGTGATGTGAGAATTTTGTGCCCTGCTGCCCAATCCACCCCGTATTTCTCGGGGACGAGAAATCTTTAAGTTGGGGAGAATGTAACATCCCGCATTTTCTGGACTCAAATAAATCACTGAGATTTTGAAATTTTCAGAATTTAAGAAAGATTTTTCAGTCAAGTGTTTTAAACAAATGATTTTCTTTGAGTTTGATTTCATGAAAGCCAAATTATGATTTTGAGATTTCTTAAAGAAATGAATTTTTAATGATTTGAGGCTTTTAATGAATTATTTCTTTTGAAGATCTTTGATGTATTTGAAAATATGGTTTTTTACAAAACTAAGTTAAGCTTATTTTGTAATTAGATTGATAAGGTGGATTGATTTTCTTTAAAAGCTTGTATTTTTGAAATTTTGAATTCGTGAATGTGTGTTTTGTGCAAGGAAGTATATATGAAATTTAATTAGTAAATTTAAATGAATAAATGCATGATTTGTGTGAATGTGGATGCATGTATGACGTATGTGTGTGTCGTATGTTTTGGGAGTATGAAACATGGTATGCTAAAGTGTCATATGCATGTTTAAATATGTATTAGGTGTATGCATCATTACATGATTGAATGTTATAACATGAAATGAAATTATATGTGTACATGTGTGTGTTGTTCGGCCGAATGTAGAGGTAAGGGAACCAAGTAGAAGCTTATTCCCTTGGCCATTAAAAAAATAAAATTTAAATAGAAAATAGGATGAATTAGGAGAGGTGACTCATGATGCCTAGGAAGACTTTCTTCCACCATTGTCTCCCTTATGATAAGACCCTTCCCATGCAAACCTTGAAATGGACCAAATCACCCTTGAACCAAACCTTTGAACCAAGGACAAAAGAGGAATTTACCCACCCTTGTTTTGCTCTTAAAACCGTAGGAGTGAGTAAGTGTTGGCTAACTCATTTCATTTTCTTACACCAACACAAACACCTAGTTTCAAGAGTACATTAAACTCTTGAGACTTAGAGAGAAAAGTGAGTGAGGCCGTGGGAGGAGAAGAGAGAAAGAAGAGTGAAATCCATAGTTCTCAACCTAAACTTCTTGGAATTCTTTCTCAACCACATTTTTTCAAGGATCAAGGAGAAAAGCCACCCCTCAACCCTAAGAAGAGGAAGCCGTGGCAAACCCTAGAAAGGAGAAGAAGAGATTTGAAGCTTGAAGATTCAAGTTAGAGTCTTAAGGTAGTTATTTAAGAGATTCTAGTGTAGTGATTTTGGGTTGTAAAGGACTTTATATGGACTTTGTCTAAGTTTAAATATTCGTGATGCATGTATTTATTTTTTTTATGATCTTGAAGTTTTGTTGCCTTGCATGTTAATTCTATGACTTGATCTTGAATCTTTGCACTTAGATGTTTTAATCTTTGACTTGTTCCTCACGGTTTTGTCTAGGTTTGTATTTAAGTTTATATTTTTGCTTTGATCCATCTTTTCATGTCTTGATCTATGATTGATCTTTGAGAAAACATGAAGTTTGAGTTTGTATGTTTGTTTTGAGTGCAAATCTTAATTTTCTTTATATGCATGTCGCGGTTTTCAAAAGAAAACAAACATAGAAATAATCTTATAGTAAAAAGAGTTTAAATCAAGATTTTGTGTGTCTAATGATGATAATTCGGTTGGTGCTTTAAGAAAGAAAGTGTTGTTTTAAAGTTTTATACGATTTGATCTTTGCATGAGAAAATTTATTTGTAAGACCTTGCCTTTTTGCATGTCCTTATTCGGTCAAGTCTAGGAAAAATAGGAAACCATGCTAAGTCATCATTTCATTTACTTGCATGTTGAAGTTGTCCCATCTAGAGATTTTAGGTACATGCATGAAATTGTTTAAGGTTTGAGAAATAGAAATCTCGATATGCTTCTTGATTTTTTTTATGAAACAAAATTCTTGTTTGCCAAATTCCTTGTGAAACTCACGGTTTTGCATGTATAAGTGATCAAGATAATTCATTTCATTTTGCATGTGTGTTTTATGATTAAGATTAGGGATTTCTAAACCTATGGGACTTGAATCTTTTGATTCCAAACTTAAAAGTAAATTTTTCATAATCCCATTCGGTTTAGGAACAAATCTTAAGCCATTTTGCCTTCTTATGTGGTATTATTTGAATTAGCTTGTATAAAAGGAAGTTGGTTTGATAGATGATTGTATTGTGCGACTTTTCCTTTTTGTCCCATCCGGTCTTGATGTGAAAGTAAAGAAATTAGATTGATTTTCCTTTGTGTGTTGGTTTATATGATGATTGGCATTATTCTAAGATAGTGTGCTATTTTCTTCAAGTCATTATTTAGAATATGATGTTTGAAAATAAGGTGATGTGTGTTAAGTGCATGTGTTAGTAATCATTAGTGTTTGAAATATAAACCTTGGCTCATGTAGGATGAGACTCGGCCATGCATAGAAATTAGGTGCATGTATCTGATTCTTGTTCTATGTGCATGAATGATGAATAGTTTGTGACATTATAATTGTTTGGGTGTGTTTGAATGATTTGAGTGTTTAATATTTCTAAAAGGTTTTGATTAAATTCTTGTGTTATTTTCTTTTAATTTAATTCGGTTTTAAAGGAAATAAAATGAATGAAATGATTTGAAAGGTATTGTTTTAAAAAGGATTTTTATATAATTTCTAAAGTTCATGGTTTTTAATTAAACAAATGATTTTTTTTAAGAAAACTTTAAAATAAATGTGGCCTTTACAAGAGCCAAGGAAGTATTCATGTTTTGTTAAGCAAGTTTTTGAAATGAATTGAGTTTTAAATTCCTAATTATATGGTTAAAGAAATGTATTTACTTAATTGTGAATTAAAATCAAAGTGATTTTCAAATAAGGAGTTTTGATAAGGGTGTCTTGTTTTCTAAATAATTCTATAAGAACAAATTTTAATAAGAGAAATTATTTGAGTTCCAGTAACAATCGGGGAGCAGTTACGGGCGTCGCAGTGGAAACCAAGGAGCGTATCGTGTGAATTACCACCGGTCCAGGTGAGAGAGAATCTTTCCTAAGACACCGTGGTGGTTAGGTGATATATTAGGACGTTCCGTATCATCTCAAAGATCGGAACTAAGTGGTTCGGAGTCAGTAGTATAAGTGGCAATTGTCTGTGTTGTGTGGCCACTTATACGAAGGTGACAAAGGCCACAATGTTGTTGTGTGATGAGTGTGTGATTGATAGCATGCTTTTATGTTTTTATTTCATTATGCCTGATGATATTTATTGTTGTTAAATTAAATGAGTAATATGCTGATAGACACATCCTGAATGAGAAATGAAAACGAAAGGAATAAGTTGAGAAAGTAATGAAATTGAAAGTAAAGACACAATGAGAAAGATCTAATGATTGGAAATAAGGTATGTGTTGGAAAGGAAAGAAAGAGTTGAGAATTGGGGAATGAAATTGAGGATAATGATGAGAACGAGCCAGAGCAGGGGAGAGTGATGTGAATGTGGATATGAGATGTGATTTGAGCGGAGCTGGGCTCCTTTTGTTTTGGTTTTAGTCTGGGACTAGTGTCGAGTTGAGCTTGCTCCTCCACTAGCGCTCAGCAAAGTGGTAATCTTTGAAAAGGTTTTTGAAAAGTAGTTTTGAAAAGGGTTTTTGAAAAAGAGATTTTCGAAAAGATTTTTGAAAAGAGATTTTGTGGAGAATGGTGAAAAGAAATTTTTAGAAAAGGATCGGTGAAAAGAAATTCTTTTGAAAATGTTTTTGAAAAGAGGTTTTTGAGAAATATCATAAAAAGTATTTTCAGTAAAGTTTTGAAGGGAATTTTATGAAAATGTTTATGAAATGAGGTTTCGTGGAAGCTCATAAAAAGGTATTCTGAGAGAGTTGTGAAAAGGTTGTTTTGAGAAAAGATTGCGGAATGAGATTGTTAAGAGAGATGGGAAATGTATTTTGTGAAATGAGATATCAGTTGAGAGTTCAGTGATGTGACCCCAGCTCTGTGCTATGTGAGAAATGATGAGAGAAAGATTGTGCCCAGTTAGTGGTCGGGACTCGTTGAAGGGTTGCACGAAGGACGGGCTGACCTTAGGACAATTAAAAAGATAAAAGACTTTAAAAGACATAGGCGGTGAGGTATGAGAGTGCGAAGTAGTGGAGAGGAAGAAACCATAAGTATCTGCGGATGCTTAGGAGGAGATTGCATTAGGGGAGGATGATGACGGTGAAACATCAAGAAGTCTAGAGTATGTTTCTAGGCAGAACAAACTCCGCATGTGGCGTACTAACGTGGTAGGGACTGGGTCTAATGCCGTGGTAAGTTCTGCGGGCCCACTAGAAACATATTGTCACCCCCTAGATTGCAAATCTAGAACAGTGAGAGGGACTGGAGTGGGGCATCTTGTTTGCCACTGTGAGTCATTGTGCCATGTATATGAATTGATATGATTATGATTTGAGGCTGAGACCTCCTGGACTGGGGCCATTTGAGTTTGAGACAGCTGTCGTGCCCGCACGGTAAAGGTCCTATACTCCTGTTTGCTTCCGACTAGGTTGGATGGATGACCGAGGAAATGTAGACGTGTGTGATAGCCGAGAATGAAATGAATACATTGATGAGATCTTAAAATCCCCCTATCATTAAAGATGGTGAATTGATAAGTCTGGAAGAAAAGTGAAGTAAAGTTACAAAATGAAAAAGAGAGAGAAAAGGAAAGAATGTTTACCAGAAGTAAAGTAAGTTGATATGATAATGACAGACAATGATAATAACAATGTTGATAAGATACTTGATTACTGTGTGTTTGTATTGTATGTTTGTGTGGTCCTATTATGTTGCCTATCGTAATCCCACACCGTCGACGATACGTCATTCGGATCGCTTACTCTCTCCTGTTCGTTGGCATATCGGTGTTGCTGATATTTCAACGGGCAGATGGAGTATCGGATGGACGTCACTACCTGGAGTAAGTATGGAAGAGGATGGAAGCGCACCCCCGACGGCTGGAAATGGATCGGCTACACACAGATTGTGATTCCCGATCCGGAGCATCAACTGAGCGGAGCAAATCTGGAGCCGCACTTGGGCCAAGTCACGGTCCGAGGATACAAGAACTACGCAGAGAAGGGCATCATCCTCGATGGAGGAATTCTTCCCTTCTCGATGGACCGGAGCGGGAATCCATTAGCAATGAGGAGACAACGACAAGAAGGGCATCATCCTCGAGAGCGAGAAGATGGAGTAAGAAGAAGGAGGAACTTCACCCGATCGCCTTCAATAGGATAGTCTCAGAATAATGTGGGGTTAGCTTAGGTTGTGGTGAGTGTTTGTGTTAAGGATTACCTAAGCGATGATCTATTGATGTACTTCAAGTATTCTGAAGCATGCCCTACGTTTTAAGGAATGTAAGAACACAACTTTGTGGGAGATGTTTAGGTCCTTTTAAGGTTATGAAAAAGAACTACTTGTGTTGTAACCAAACTGTTCTCCTACCACACGTTTTTGAAACACCAAATAAGTAAGTAATTGTTTTAGTAACAACTCGGTTTTCGAAAAAGGGTGTTGAGAACACCAAGGACTTTTCAATCACATCAACAATGTTTTACAAAAAAAAAAATTTGGCCTCATTTTTACAACTTTAACAAGTAAAAGCTAATTATTTTGGTTTACGAAAATCGGGCTGTTACACTAGGTGTTACATCACTCAACCTAACCCTTCAAGAGTGTACCAAACTCTTGATTTCTACCCTAATTTGATTCTGGTGACGAAGAACTCTTCTAAAGCTTCCTTGAACTCCCTTCAAGAAGCTCCACCGGGCTAAGAACCTCTTAGTCTTGTGCTTCAGAACCTCTCAAGACTCCAATACCCTAAGCCCACTTAGGGTTTTCTTGGGAACAATCCAAGACTTGAATCAACAAGCTATTTTGAATGTGTATTACGAATCTCACAATGGATTCTCACAAATAAGCACAACTCAATATGGAAATTGAGACCAAAACTCAACTTGAGAAGAAAATAACAATATGAGTGCAAAGTTGAGTTTTGTGAATTAACACTTGAGAAGAAGAATTAAAGTGAGCTTGTAATGATTTTGTTCTTGTTGTCTTGTTTTTTTCTTGTGCAAACAGAGAGCAAATCGAAAATTAAGTTCAGAAGGGTTGGGAAAGACTCAAGTGCCCTGGGATGGGTTTTTTGATTCTTTCCAACGACTTTATTTTTTCTGACTGTACCGAAAGACTCGAGTCTTTTGCCCAATACTCGAGTCCTTTGGCCAGGCTAGAAAGATCCGTTGCATGAACAAGACTAACGGCTATATTTGTTGATCTGGCAATCAATACTTGAGTCTTTTACAGAATACTCGAGTAGATACTCGAGTGTTCTTAAAAATACTTGAGTATTTTGATCAGACATGATAAAAATTAATTTTCCTTTTTGTTTTTCTTCTCAAGTATTAATTTTGGTTAATCTCAACCTAATAATCATATTACTTATTTTAATCTTAGAAGAGATTAACTATTTCTACCCACTCTCAACATAAAATGAAAAATTACAATTACAACCCAATTGAGAATGAGTAAACACTTGACTTCTTTCTTGAATTCTTGTTGTTGTTGATGCATTGACTTCAAAGCTTGATCGTTAATTACTTTGTCATCATCAAAATTATATACACATAATTAGGAGCATTGAATTTACACTTAATTGTTGCAGCATTTTTAATCGATTATTTCATAGCAGTAATCGATTACTTTGGGATGAAGTAATTGATTACTTGGGTTGATAGTAATTGATTACCTTGTGTTTTTGAGAAGTAATCGATTACATTGCAGTGCATTAATCGATTATTGGTCCTCTGCTAAATGTACTAGAAATGTTGCATCAAAGGAGTAATCGATTACTTGGGGCAAGTAATCGATTACCCCTGTGTAAATCTGGAAAAAAATATCTTGTGGGGGCCACCTTATCCGTGGCTTCATATTGAAGCCAAGCATCCTCAGCCACTCATTGGCTTGTTGAAAGATAAGAAAAGGAAAGAAACTTAGCAACTCAACAACAAAACAACAAAACAACTCTTTCTTTCTCCTTCTTCTTCTCTTCTTCGAGTTTTCCACCTCCTCCATTAGGGTTCCACTCTTTCTTCTTCTACCAACCAAGATCAAGAGGCTCTCATCATTTCCATCATCAACTCTTTCTCCCTTCCTCATTCCAAGTAAGTTTTAAACCTGGATTCCTCTTTTCTCTCTCCATAAATTCGTTCTCCCTTTCTCTCTCTTCCATCCATGGTGGTTTCAAATTTTAACTCATGGAAAACTTGTTTTTTTTTAGTGGGTTAATAAGAAACCATGGCAAACCATAACAACTTGTCATCTTGTTTCTATTTTAATATGTTCCTTCCTTTTTCCTTGGATTATAGCTCTTTGGTGACAACTCTCAAGCTTAGAGCAAGTTGATTCACCTTGTCTTTAAGTGTTGAGGTAAGGGGAGTCTCTTTTCCACACTCTGAGTTAGGGACATTTATAGTTTATAATAGAATTTGGGTTTAATAGTTAGATTGGGTTGTGGGTAATGAATAAATAATTGATTAGAGTTGATTGGGGTGATTGTTATATTTTGATTGATTTTGTTAAATTATTGATAATGTTTATGTTAATTCTTTTTGTATATTATTAAAGTAGGAAGTGAAGAACCCTAGGGAGTTGATTTATTTTAAGCACCCTGAGACATACCTGAGTATGTCGACTAATTTGTTGATATTTGATGGTTATTATTTGTATGTTCAAATAAGTGTTTAGTGTGGGTGACTTTTGATTATTGACGGTTTAATAGAATAATATAAAAGGAAAAAGAGAATGATGATTGACAATTGGTTGTGTGGTTGGATATTTTGCCAAATTACGTTGGACTCTAGAATTATAAAATGAAAATGATTATGATATTTGTTTTGGAGTGAATGTCTCTTTGGAATTGCCATGTATATTTTGGGAATTTAGAAGTATGATGAGATGATGGAATTGATAATTCATGAAAGTGATTACCAAATGAAATAAGTGAATTAATATGTTAAAAGATTTAAAGGAAAAAGAGCGTGTGATCCAGATCTTGTAAGACGTTGTCCGAAGGAGACTGTACGCATAGATCGCGTAAGACGCACATGATGAGCCGCTGTAAGACGTTGTCCAAAGGAGACTGTACGCAACGATGGACACACCCATCATATATTAATAAAGGTATAATTGGATTGTGCCTCTCCAGATCTTGTAAGACGTTGTCCGTAGGAGACTGTACGCCTAGATCGCGTAAGACGCACTTGATGCGCTGCTGTAAGACGTTGTCCGAAGGAGACTGTACGCAATGATGGATGTACCTTCTGATTGTGGAATCCAGGTCTTGTAAGACGTTGTCCGAAGGAGACTGTACGCATAGACCGCGTAAGACACACATTGTGTGCAGCTGTAAGACGTTGTCCGAAGGAGACTGTACGCAATGATGGAAATCCACGTAATAATTTCTAAAATTCTATGAAAAACTCGAAGAGTATGAAAAGAGAAAGAAAAGTTAAAGCAATGAAAAGATGCAAGTTTGAAAATAATGGAATGCTTGATGAAAAGTGTTGATGTTTGATAAAAGAAAGTTGTTGTTATTATTGTGAATTTATTGAACTTGGAAGTGGATGTGTGTAAGAAATTGGAATATGAATTTTGTTGGTCCATGGTTTGATTTGATTATTATTCTTGGATTCTTGTTATGAATTATGTACTATCTTTTGATTCACTGTGTTGTGAAAAGGCCTCACCCTTAGTGGTTATCATATTAGGTGTATGCTAAGGAGCTCAAAGATCAGAGTGTCGCAGCGGAAGAATGGAAAGAAGGGAACTTTATATTGTATTTTTCTTATATTATAATTGGAACGCCCAAACCACTTGTAAACATGTTTGATGAATAGTAAATTTTAATGTTCCTCATTTGGATTACAAACTTTTAAATTACTATTTTATATAGAAAAAAATGGGTGTTACACAGAGTGTTTAAAAAATATTGACACATACATCTTAGATGAGACGTAGGGTGCTTTTATATCCATATGAATTACTTCATCCGTATGTTAATTTTGTATTTACCTTAGTTCACACTTAATTTTGTAGGTCTATTTGTATGTTAATTTTATATCCATATGAATTACGTCCTCCATTTCTATATATAAGACCCATTTGGGAGATTTAACTTTCATTAAAAAAAGTTCACTAATTTAGTTAATGGTATTGAAAATGTAAATATTTAATATGTATTTTCAAAATTACCCCTATTAATATTACTTGAAGTCAAAAAGGTGTTAAATAAATATGAGTGTTTATGGAAAGAAGTAATTAATGATCATTGAAAATTGAAAATTGGTAAAATATTTTATAAAAAGTAAAAATACATATATTGTTTTGTTATAAAAAAAAAAGAAAAAATACATATATTGTCTTGGAGCGAGGACAAGAAGAAAGCTTAAATAAAATTATAAGAATTTGAATTATTTTGTATTTTTTTCATTCACTTTATAATTTTTAGTAAGTATCATTAAATTCAGCTATTGTAATATTAATTTTTATTATTTCACACTCCCTTTGTTTCACTATGTTTGACCTTTTAGACTTGTGCACACAAATTAAGAAGGTGTTAACTATTGTAAGTTTATGTGTATTTTGTCTAAAATGTATAACATCCCGACTTTTAACCTATAGTATAATTATAATAAAAATAGATAATAGATTAGAATAATAATAATAATAATAATAATAATCAAGTTTAAGAGCAACTAATTAAGGTCCCTTTTAATATTACAAAAGTGTTAGGAAATATCGGAATTGGAACACCATGATTTCTTTGACGTTATAGATTATAAGTTTTATCGAGTTATATAATTATTTACTGGGATTTATCATTTAAGTGTTGGGTATTTTCATAAAACACATTATCTTAACTACGAAAGAATATTTAATTATATTTAAAGTGAATTCTTTTAAAGAAAATTCTCATATTAAAATAATTCTAAACATTTTGACTACTTTACTTCACTTTTATATATATTCAATAATGAACTATGTCTAGTTTTTTTTTAATATTTGAATTTATGACATTCTTAAAAATAATCACCCTCATTGAAGGATATACTTTTATATTTTCCTTATTTTGGACATACCAATATTAAATTACTTTGTAAGTAGTATCAATTATTAACTTTATGATATTCCTATATGTGATAGTAGGATATTTAATTCTTAGTATTAGTTCTCCCTTCAAACAATAATAATATTTTCTATTTACTATAATTAATAAATAAATAAAAAAATATATGTTATAAAAAAAAGAAATGAATGTGTGTGTTGTAAAGAGGGAACCCTAATTCCCTTCTCTTCTATGCAGCGTCGCCACCCCCATCCTCTCACTATCCCCCTCGTGTTCCTTCCCACTCTCTCCGGCGCTTCCACGCTCTTTCTCCACCCTGGACAACCGGTGCCGCCACACCAAACACCTTCACCCCCCTCAATCTCTTTTTCCCTCTCTCCCGGTCCTTCGTTCAGCCTCTCTCCCTCGGTTCCATATTGCCTTCGTCGTCCAGCCGTCGTCGACCCGCAACCACCATCACCACCTTCGTCCCTCTCTCCTCCACCAGTTCGTGCGCTCTCTTTCTCCCTATCTGCTCCAGTCGCATTCCCTCCCTCTCTCGTGTCCTCACCGCGAATCGCGATTCCCAGCTCCGGCGACGCCAACCACCACACTCGTCGTGCGAAGCAACGTTAGCCACCCGCAGCGATGCAGAATTGCGAACCAGGACCATGGGCGGAAGTCGCGATCTCCACCGTCATCTTTGCCTCCTCCTTGAACCGACGACGTAGCTACAGGGTCAAACCGCCTTCGTGGCTGCTAACCCACCCTTGGATGTGATGCTGTGTACCAAACCGATCTTCTCCGTTCCTACAAAATCGAAGTTGAGGGTAAATCCCTAATACCTTTTGAACTACACTGTGTTGTGTTTTAAATAATAATAATAGTAATGGTAATTATGTTGGTAATGATTTTTATAGTGATAAATTGTTTTGGAACCTTAGTATTGTTTTTGGAATTAAATTGGTATTATACTTTACATTGATTTGAAAAATAATTCTATTGATGATGATTTTAATCGGTTAATATGGTTCGTAATTATATCGAATTAATTGTTATGTCGAATGATGAGTTTAAAGGGTATTTTAGTTAAATGTGCTGGGTCCTTAAGTAAGTGAGTTGTCGTTTAGCTTGGTGGAATTGTCCCTAGGCTAAACAATAACTTAGTTAATTAGGAATCTGATATATTCGGCGTAACGTTAATTCGAGTTAAAGCGTTGAACATTAATTTCAAATTAAGGGGAAGTGTAATTATTTGAATGTTATAATTGTAACTTGGATCTATTTTTGAAACGAGAACACTTCCTTTTAGTTCGGAATTAATAGTGTCAAGTAACATCGCATTTCGTTTTGTAACTTGAAGCTAAAACTACTTAACTTTAATGTATTTTTGACAATTATGTTAGTTTTGAAAGTTAGCATATACTATATTATTGAGAAGACAATGATCTTAATTTGAAACTCTATGTTATTTTGGATTGTAAATTATAATTAAATGATTGCGTGATTTGGAAAACTTACGAAATATTCTACTTTGAAATATTTTAACTATTTAGATTTCAAATTGAGTCGATTTTGGTGCATTAAATTGATTACTATCTGATTTAATAATATAGTTAGACTACGAAGGAGCTTTAGGACCAGCGCAAACGATAGCAATTGGCAACGACATGTTCGAGTATCGGCATACGAAAAGGAATGTGTCTACGAAAAAGCTAAGAGTTGAAGTATTTAAAGGTAAGAGGGTTGCCTTACCTTAATTTAGGGTGTGATTTCTCAGTCGATTTATGGTGATGGCTGAGAATAGAGAAAATTTGGTAGGATGATAAACAATAGGATAGTGGATATTGACAATAACTTAGGAATAAAAATAGGAAAATGAAACTAATTGAATGATATAAAAATGTGTGTGTTATAATTTTGTAATGTGTGGAAATACAATAGAAAATCAATAATAGGTTGAGTAAGAAAATAAGGATAAAGAGACTACTTGTGGATTTTTGATTAAAGGTGTACATGATTGATGTGTTATGTATGTGAAGTGTATGTGGGTCGGGTTTTAAAATGAGTCTACTATATAGTGAACTAATAAGAAGTGAATAAGGGATAGTAAACAAGAATATGAGCGAAGTAATTAACTCATAAGATAAAAGAAGAATTGTGAACTACTGTTAAGGAAATGATTGCGAATGTGTGTGAGTTAGAAACATTGGTTTTGTTGATTAACTATTAAGTGATAATAATAAAATGTTCATAGACAATTAATGAAAGTTAAGAGAGAAGAGAATGAGTAACATAGACTAAAGAAGAGAAAGGATAAATAATTAAGAAATTTAAAAGTGATAAAGAGAACAAGTAAGTAAAGAACTAAGTAAAGAAAAAGAAGAAAAGACTTAATGAGAAAAGTAAGAAAAGATTAAATGAGAAAGAGGAAGAAAAACCAACTCGGACGGCCCATGTGCTCCGAGGATAAAGAAACACAACCCTGACGGCCCATGTGCTCGGGGAAAATAAAGTAATAAGACTTGGAAGTAAAAGAAAGAGTAAAATCGACAGACGACACATGTGCTCTGTCGAAGCGCAACTCGGACGGCCCATGTGCTCCGAGGACCCAGACGGCCCATGTGCTCGGGGGATTACTAGCCAAACTCGGACGACCCATGTGCTCCGAGGATAATTAAAATGAATATCAGCAGACAGTCCATGTACTCTGTCGAAGCGCAACCTGGATGGCCCATGTGCTCTAGGGATTACTAGCGCAACTCGGACGGCCCATGTGCTCCGAGGAGAATTAAAATGAATATCGGCGGACGGCCCATGTGCTTTGTCGAAGCGCAACTCAGACGGCCCATGTGCTCCGAGGACCCGGACGGCCCATGTGCCATGGGATTACTAACGCAAACTCAGACGGCCCATGTGCTCCGAGGATGATTGAACTCAACCTGGACGGCCCATGTTCTCTAGGAATAAGAAAAGAAAGGAAAAGGATTGGAAAAGAAAAGAAAAGAAAAGAAAGAAAATAAATGTAAGACTGAAAGAAATGAGAAAGCATAACCTGGATGGCCAATGTGCTCCAGGGATAAGAAAGTAAATGAAAGAAATGAGGAAAAAGGAATTGAGAATCAAGAATGGTTAAAGAGTAAAAGAGTTAACTAATAAGGGAATGTAATTAAAAGTATGAATGAATGGAGTGTATGAAGGTGTATGATTGTTATGAGCTAATAATAGGGCTAGGCTTAGTTTATTATCATGACTTCTTAGAAGTTATATCCTAAGTTCTGTGTAATGCTACCTTTCTTGCTATATTTTACAGGTACAGAAGGAGCTTGCACAAGTCGTGGCCGAGCAGGAGTACACTCCACCACGTGGAGTGTAAAGTTGTTATGAGTGGGCTTTAGTTTATATTAAAAATGTTATTTTGGAAATTTAATATATGTATTAGTGTATGCCAGGGAACGTGTATTAGTCGGGCATTAGGAATTCATCTGTTTGTAAAATTATTAAGTTTTATGTTTTAAAATTTCTCTGGTCTGAGCAGGTACAAACAGGAAATTTTGGGAAAGTCCGAAAAACAGAGGAAACTTAGCCGGATTTTCATCGAAATTTTCAAGTACCATTTTTATTAAAACATCAATTTAATTAATTAATTGTGAGGGTGTTACAAAATTTAATCGTTGACATATAACCTGAGTAACGTTGATTAAGGTTTGATTAATACAAAGTTAGTGATTGGTGTATTTAATGTTCAATTGTAACGAATAGTGTGTTGCGTGAAGTAACCCCAATTGATTGGTGTGCGAAATGTAAAAGGAGGTAATGAAGTTAGTAATTGTTATATCCCCTCGTCGTCGGTTGAAACGTTATACATACGAGTTATGGATAGAGAAAAGATTGAATTGGATAGCAAAGTGACGGGTTAGTGTCGAGATTATCCACGGGTTAGGGTAAAGGTTGTAACATCCCTAATTTCGTTTACCGCATAAATATGCTAATATAATTGTTTAATAAATAAATAACAATTTCATGTTTGATTTTTGGCTTGCATTATATATATATACATATATATGATGTGAAAATAATTTTGGTTTAGGTTTTGCTTGTAAATATTGAATTTAGCAATTAAACCCTTTGGAAGGACCTACAAGCAAAAATGGAAAGCCTTTTGAATTTAAGAATTAAGTAAACAAAGTTTTAGTGAAAATCTGGTCAAAATACTCGAGTATTTGGCTGAATACTCGAGTATTCTGGGTCTGATAGCTCAAGATTGTTCGCGACAGCTGTCCAGCCATGGAAGAGCCCGGAGTTTGCCACGAAATCAGCCTGAAACCATGGTGTTGACACGCAAACAACCCCCAGCCACGCCTGAGGACTCGTAGCACCCTGCATGAACCTCCAAGCTTCTTCAACAAGGGAGAAGAATTGGTATATGGCCATCAAACCCAAGTCTTGAAGCACCAAAAACGTAGTTAGGGTTCATAACTTCGTCCTCTCAATTCTCTCTCGTTTCAGGGTCATACTACACAAACCATACACCGTTTTGAAGCTCACATCCAGAGCTTTGAAAGGAGCCATAATTCGTGAGCTAAGCTTGAGTGTGGTGAGAATGAGGAGCTCTGCAAGTTGGAGCTTCAAATCTGCCAAAAACCATAACTATGTTCAGACCCGTCAACTTCGTGGCTTCGATTCTCTCTCATCCTTGAGAGTTAGGTCATGAGTGATATACCATTGGAAAGCTCTTTCAACGAGCTTTGATTTGACACCAAATTTGTTAGATTTGAGTCCCTAGTCGAAAAGTTATGAGCCTGCAAAGTTAAGTGCTGAAATCTGCCAAACCAAATGTTCAGATTCAAAGAGCTGACTTTGAGTTTCAATTGTGGTAAGCTCAAGCTCCCTTTTGGTCTGAAACTTATTGGTTTTCAAAGTTCATGTTATAGAGAACATAATCTAACTGATTTCCCTAATTTTTATGCATGATTTGAATGTCAATTAATGTGGTTTTGAACCCCTGCTGAAACTGTCATGCAAGTTCGGGTTGGAAGTGGTTAGACCCTTTGGTTGCTGTTCTCTATGGAGTTTTTGTTCAAGCACGACCCTAAGGTATGGGGGAAGCTTACCATTTGCTAGAATGAGAATAAAATGTATTAGAAAGTAGGATGAGCCACCATGAGGCTTAAGGGCATAGCTTTGAATTAGAGAAATGGTATGGAGGCCAATCTAAGACATGCTATATGTTTGAGCAAGTTTGTTATGCTGCATGTGTACTGTATGCAAGTTATTTTCATGCCAAAAATGATTAGAATGGAATTTGGTATGTCAAGTTGCTCAAAATATGTTTTTTTTAGGCATAATTGATGCTCAGTTATGATTCACTGTAATACAATGTAATTTTTGTATTGGAACATGTTTAATATGTATAATGTGAGCTTTGTTGATCATTGGTTTTAACTGGAATTGACTAGAATTGAAAATGGTAAGTTAAAATGCAGTTTACATTGATATCTGTCTGAAAACACTCGAGTATTGGGGTCCAATACTCGAGTATTTCGACCAAACCTAAAACATGAATTTCTGGAAAATGAAGAACACTCGAGTATTTTGGTAAAATCTGAAGAACACTCGAGTATCCATGAAGAACACTCGAGTATTTTGGTAAAACTTGAAAAATGAATTTCTGGAAAATAAAGAACACTCGAGTATTCATGAACTACTCGAGTATTTTTATGAAAAGCATGATTCACTCGAGTCTAAGGAAATTCCACTCGAGTCTAAGGAAATTCCACTCGAGTATTTTTGCATTGAGTTAAAATTCTACTCGAGTCTTTTAAATTATACTCGAGTCTTGTTAATCAAAATGCTACCAAAATACCATTTTCAACTAAGTCAAATTTCAAGTAAGTTAAGGATGAATTACCAATAATATGGGTCATGTTTCAAGGAGGATATATTGTGATAAATTACATTGTTATTACATAAGTGAACATAATGCATGTTGCACATAATGAGATTAATGGATAGTCTTAAATGTAGAATTTGTGTGCATTCATGCATGATGATAAGATGATAGGATACCATTTGTCATGTTCGCAGAACATGAAGAGGGTACTCTCTGGGAGTACCAAATGTACACGATAAGTTTGATGACACATTCTAGGAATGTGGGCAATATTCGAGGAATGTTGTTGATTTCGTTCTGGGAACGTGGACGTACACTCGGATTGGGACGTATGATACCAAGCTTGATTATTAATGTCATTCGTTCAGGGAACGTGAAAATGTACTCTAAGAGTACCAAAGGTTGTATGACAAGCTTGATAACACATTTTGAGAACATGGGCAACATTCAAAGAATGTTGTTGAGATTGAGGAGAATGCGTTTTGAAAACGTGCACGTACAATCTGAATGAGACGTTTTGTTTATGAGCCAAACGTGTCGTTACATATTGCATGTTGCACATATGGAGATCAAGGTATAACCTTAAATGGAATGTTGGTACGTATTTATGCATGGTGATGTGTAGCATATCGTTTTTCATGTTTGAAGAACATGAGGAGGGCACTCTGGGAGTACCAAATTGGATACACCTTGCTCGATGACACATTTTGGTAATGTGGGCAGTCATGTGGTATGCTGCTGCGTCTTGGTGGCGCGAGCAGGAGTATTATACGTTTTTAAAACGTATCTAGAATGTTTGGTTGGACGTCCACAAAAGTGATAGATGGAGAATCTCATGACTTGAGAAATAGTAAGCAAGCATCTGGACATATCATTAATGGGTTCGATTATCAACTAAATTGGCTTGCTCATAAGCTATGCATATCACTTGACTATTTTGTACACGTGTATATGCATTGGGATCATGATGAATTGCTTACTTGTGCATGTTAGTACTTTGTTCTCATTTGATTATGCGAATGAGTATAGCTTACCTCCCTGCCCTTATTAGGTGTTGACCAGGTACCTAGATTTTCTAGAGATCAATGATCATGGATGGCCCTTTAGGTTCATGAAGTACATAGTCATCATGGGATAGAGACTCTATGTACAACTCTTGAGGATTCGACCAGGCGGATGAACGAATAAAGGACCAGTGACTAGCTCTGGAACGTCTCGGTTTTTATAAAGAATACACTGTACATATTTTGAGAAATGTATCAGAGAAAGAACTCTGTTTTCATACTTTAAGATAATGGTGGTACCCATAGAGTTTGTACACCTGATTTTATGAGTCAATGACCTTCTTCATGATTTATAAACTCTAAGAAAATATAAGTAAATCATTTTAATATATTCCGCTGACTATGATTTTATCATTTGAGTTCGGTAATGAAAGAAGTATTGTTAAAGTCAATTTCCTGGGATAACCTTATAACTAAGCTATTTTCGAAAGCTATTTCGTGCAATAAAGGTTTTCTCAAAATGATTTTAAGATGTTCCGAAAATAATTACTCCTTCCACCGAGTTCATTTTCAGTTGAATGGTTTAAACATGAGTACCACATTCAAGGAAAAATTTTCATACTCTGATTTTTCCAACATGGTCAATAAGAAAATAAAATTCTTTTGATTAAACGATGGACGTTACAAAGGTAGGGTTTGATAACTTAGGGTTGAGGTTAGGGTTAGGGTTAGGGTTTAGGGGTTGAGGTTAGGGTTAGGGTTGAGGTTAGGGTTAGGGTTATGGTTTAGGGGTTGTCTTGGAGTTTGGTTATGAATGAATAGTTTATTGTTATGACGTAATTTTAGAAAAACTCCACCTCCCCTTAAAAAATGAAAAAAATTATATAATTATGTATGTTGGTTGGTTCAGCAGATGTCTTTAATTAATTACTCCCCCGACTCATATTATAAGCAAAAGTAACTAATTTTAAGCTTATTAAGGAGGTTAGTTGATTTTATTTAATTTTCTCAAATTTATAAAAAAAATGAACAAATATATTTTGGAAAAGTTGCATTGGGAATGAAAGAAAATTTAAATAAGATAAGAATTAGCATACAAAGTAGCAAGTCAAAAGTAAAAAAGGGATAAATTGGCAGGGATACAAATTACGCAAACTTAAATTGACTAACAAATTGGCACAAGGCAAATGAGTAAGGGATAAGAATTGGTACTGAGCCAAAATCTACAGAGATCACAATTGATATTGATGGGCAAACAAAAAAGAAACACAATTTTATGAATGAACCAAAACTTGAACCTATGACACCAATTTTTATGGGAGACATTATTATTAAAACAAGAAAGCAATGAAGCATTTTTTTTTTTTTCAGAAACAGGAGACATTATATTCACTTTCCATAGTATTATGTTATAACCCACCCCTAAAAATCCAACGAATTATACAGCTACAGGGAGCATATGATATATCATTATAAAAGAGAGCATGCTCAACAGAGGCAAACCAATATTCACAGCATATACTAATTATCAAACATAGAATTATTCATATTAAAAACTAACCTTGAGAACAGATCGATGAATAAAAAAACAGAACGTCCTCCTCACTCAACACTCAAACTACAAATGAAAAGAAAAATTGTGTTATGTGTATTTCTCTTTCACTCGTTGTCTTCGCTGTCTGCTCTTCGTTGCTGTATTGCCTTCAGTTCTCTCACGTTTGCTCCCTTTTTCCCTCTGTCCTTTTTTGTTCTTTTGTCCCCTTTTTATAGAGCTCAATAAAATTCCTCATAAATGAACAATCGATCCTTACCTTGGAATCATGACCTGATAAAGGGAAGAGATACAATGACTCCAATTCCTTTCTTTCTCGTTCTAGGAAGTGCGAATTTAAAAACTCAATCGCAAATCCCCTTTGAAGATGAGAATACGGATTTTATGTGGAGAGAGAGTCGCGATTCCATTTTGATATCAAATGTGGAGAACACAAATTGATTCGAAAATCACAAATTGATTCGTGATTAGGAAAGGAAGAAGAAAGCTTCATTAGATGAGAATCACTAATTGATTTGAGATTGGCGAAGATAATAGCGGCTAGGGTTGGATTTTTGGAATTTAGAGTTCTCAAATGGGGAAAGAGGGAAGAACAAAGAAGCCGCAACGGCTGCTGCTTGCTGCTTCTAACCCTATGAAGAACCGGAAGAGTTAACTAGGTCACATGACTCGGTTTGGGCCAAATGGCCCAAACATCCTTTTTCTCTTTTTTTTTCTTTTTCTCTTTTAAATTCTTTTTTTTAATTTTATTTTTAAAATAAACCCCAAAAATAACTTAATACACATTAATTAGAAAATAAAGGGTCCAAACAAACTCTTTTTTTATTTTATTTAAAAAAATTCAATTATAAAAAGTTGAGGATAAAAATCTTACCCAAACAAAATATTTATGAAAATATAATTTTTGACCTCAGACAAAATTGGGTGTCTACATCTCTTTTAACAAAAGTCACATGCACAAACAAATGTGTCATTTTTCTTAACTCTTTTACAACATGCAAAAGCCTTTTAACTTATTCATTAGAAAAATAAGATTTTCAAGAAAAGTTTTAGCTTTTCACAAGATCAATTATAGAATCAGAAAGGTTTTGATGAAGACAAATATATCTGTTCGTGCTCGGCCCAGAAAGGTTTTGATGAAGTCAAATATATCTACTCATGCTCGGCTAGTGATATTTGGATGAGCTCGGATCTCGGACGTTGATGAAGACAAACATATCAACTCGTGTCAGCACATTTCGTCGGAAGCTGAGGGTTCGCTCGGATCAGCGCATCTCATCTGAAGCTCAGTCAACTATCTAGATAAGCTCAATGCTCTCGGCCTTTGATAAAAATTAGCTCTCGACCAGCAAAGTCAATCATCTTGACGAGCTCGGTTCAGTGTTATTTGGTTGGAGTATATTTGGGTCGGTGGATCGATCAGTGCAAATAACATCATGGTCGGCACAAGATCGGAACGGAAAATCGTGGATCAGCTCCACTTCTCAAATCCCCAAGCTCGGTTTTTTTAGCTCATTCAACAAACAGCAGTCAAGGAGTTTTCCGCTTTGTGCCTCTTCTAATCGTTTTTATTGTTTGAGTGTGGGTGATAGACTTAGGTTTAACTGAAGCGTATATCAATCCGTAAGTTTGAATTTCATCTGAGTTAAATTAGGAAGGGATTGATCTGATTAATTAAGTGACCGTTGGAAAGGCAATAACTCCTAAAAATCTTTCCAAAATTTGATGACTTCGTTTCCTCCCTGATTTGTGGGATTCTGGAGATTATTAAAAGGAGTGCCTTCTCCAACATCACGGTGTAATCAAAAATTCAAAAATTCATATTAGAGAATTTTTGCGAAAAAAAAAACCATTTTTTGTTGCTGTGTGTTGTTGCCTCTACTCTTTGGGAGAATGAAAAATGAAAATAAATTTAAGAAGATGAGGGGATGAGAAACGTATGGAGGAAGGAGGGGGGATGTACTGTTTGTTGTTGTTTTGCTTCTAGGGAGAGGAAATAAAAAAAAACAATCTTCCAGAGAAAGGAAATAGGAAACGTGTAAGAGAAGGAGGGAGTTAATTATTTCTTTTTTTGTTACGAAGGAAAACTAAGAGTCATCAAACAAAATGAAAAGGAGAGAAAATAGAGAGGGGATACGGTTTCCTCCTTAAAAATAGGGGTGTTTAATTGTTTTTAATTAAAATACCAATAGGATAATTAAGGTGGTAATAAAATGAGCATTGTAACTACTTGGAGTTTATTTTTCAAAAGACTTTTCATCTTCCTTAATTATTTTCAAACCGTGAAAATAAATGTACACGGAGAAAATGAACATTTCTTTAAACTCTTATAGGGTGACTTAAAATCATGCTCAAATAAATTATAAAACACTATAATAATGCTTTATAAATCAAATTCAATAATAATAATCTTTCTCCAATTATAAAAATTAAACTTTCACTATAAACGTAATAAATATAAAACTCTACACTTTTGTACAAAGCATTTTAATTATAGCAACATTTTATTTGAGCCTCAAATGCAAACGTAATACCTTTGAAAATCATGACAACGAATTCAAATAAATCAATAAATACATACATAATCGATAATAAATAAATAAATCAAAATCTACAGCTGGCACATATAAAATCAACCTGTCAGATCTAAATCCCAAAAACTGGAATCTGATAAAATTAACATCCTTATAAATTCCTTGTTATAAAATAAATCAATGACGTCAAAACCGAAGCTTCTTGCAAATCACAAAACTTAAGTAAATTCATTTATTTCCAAATAAAAAGAAATATAATAATATTTTAAATCATGAAAATATAATTTATGAAAATATGAAAAATCGCGGGTGTTACAACAAATACGTATGTTGTTGGATTCTCGGCTGTTCGACCGGCGTGGGTTAAGGTTTCTGTACTCCTGTTTGCTTCTGACTAGGCTTGAGAGGGTTGGAGGAGAAGTATGTGTGCTAACTAACTCCTCGATGACATTTCTTTAATTTCCCCTGTCGTCGTTGGATGCGCTTGATAAGACTTAATTAAGTAAGATGAACTTATTACAAGGATTTTGGAATAATAGATTAAAATATACCACGCGAATTGTTGACAAAGGAAAATGGAAAAGTGCAAATGGTGGGAAAGTAAGTATAAGATTGTGACATTTTTATGATTAAGAATTGTGAAGTGGCATTGTGAAACAAGTGATGAAAGAAACGAATGAGGAAGAGAGAGTATGGCACGAATAAAAGTATCACTGTGTAATGACGTTGATGTTGATGGTGATGATGAGGTGAATTATGTTGTGTATTTTTTTATCTGATATATGTATTGTTATGTGCTTGTCTTAATATTGTGCCTTCTGTAATTCCACCCGTTGACGAGAAACCATTCGGGATCGCTCACTCTCCCTTCTACCCTATTTCTCCTACTGGTATTTTATACCACGCAGCGCAGATGGCATACCGCATCAAGATCCTCGTGAGCCCGTTGGACGATGGAAGCTGGGAGTTGACTTCGGTTGGCTGGAGATGGAGTGGATCCATCAGTGTGGAGGTCACTGATCTACTGTTCACGCTTAAGGGATTGGACATGCAGGACATGATGAATAGGCTCGTGCTGACAGATCAAGAGCTCATGATGAATCCAACGTTTCCCGATGATGACGAAGAAATATTTGAAGACGCAAAGGAGCTCTACGAGTTGGCAAGAGTGCCCGGTGATGGTGGTGTTCCATAGTATAGGTTTTTAATTATGTTTTAAGTATGTAATGCACTATCTTGAGATGTACTTGAAAGGAATGGCTTTACCCTGATGTAAACGTTTTATGGGATAGTATGTTGGAAGTCAAGCTTTCCCATGGACTTCAAGAGTTAAAGTTTAAGGTTTTGATGATAACAAACTCAAGAGTCTCAAGTGCAATCACAAAGTCCTTTCAAGCTCATGTTGAAGGCTCAAGCAAATAGAAGCTTTTAATCCTTTTCCCTTAGGACATGTTGTAAGGTAATGAAGTCTAAGTTTTCAATGAGTTAAAAGGCCAATGAGTTTTTCAAATAAAGGAGAAGAAAAAGAGTTTTTAGTGAAAATCAGTTTTTAACTTAGTTTCTGGGGAAATGCATGATGAAACAAACTCTGGATGCTTTTATGTACGTCATGAAAATCTACTTTTAGAAGTGCAAGATGAGATAATTGATTACCTTCTCAAAGTAATCGATTACTTTTGTTGCATCATAGAAAATCTAGAGAGTGTGTAATCGATTATGTGAACCTGGCTAATCCATTACTTTTTGAATGAGAGTAATCGATTACCTAGATCAAGTAATCGATTATAATTGTTGCATCATACATTTTCCAGGGGCAAAGTAATCGATTATTGCCTTGAGTAATCGATTACCTGATGTTGTATCTCACAAATTCCAGAGTCTCTGTAATGGATTATTAGATTAGTGGTAATCAATTATATGAGTTGCATCATATATTAAACAAGAGTGAAGTAATCGATTACTTGGTATGATGTAATCAATTACTTGTTTTTCAAAAGGATTTCATAGTTTCCATTTTAAAGAGGATAATCGATTATCTTTCCTGAAGTAAACAATTACCTTAAGTTTTATTGAAAAACGTGTCAGAATCATTTTGATTTAGTTCCAGATTTGTTTTTACCTGATTGATTCTGATTTATTTTCTGAAATTCGAATTTGATATTATTTTTGAAAATATTCCTTTTTGATTTAAATTTTAAATCTTTTGATTTGTTTGTGATTTTAAAAAATATTATATTGCTTCTTATTTCAAAATCAGATTTCACTTTTAATATAACTCGCTCCTACATTCTTCTAAGTTTTTAACGTTCTCCTTCTCCTTATCCAATTCTCTGGTTTTAACGTTCATACTTTTTCTAAGAACACAAAAACCTTGTTGCCTTCTTAACTACTCAAACAAGACATCATTGCTATAGTGCTATACTTGTTGTATCCGTGTTATTGAGAACACATCATACTATTGTAATCACTCACATCATCTTGCTCAAACCATAGAACATAGGGAGTGTTTCCCTAGGTGTGAAGGATTGAATTCCTTTGTAGGGTGAGGAACCCTTGTGTGATATTGAGGCCCCTAGCGAACGGAGGTTCCTAGTAGTGTGCGGGGTTCTCTGGTTGTAATTGGGTGCGGCTCAATTCAAAGGTTTATAGAAACTCTCAAGCGGGTCGCTTGGGGACTGGAGTAGGTCTCTTGCTGGATTGACCGAACCAATATAAAATTGGTTTGCGTGTTCTTCTTCCTTATCTCTTTTAATTTCCGCAATTTCAATTATTTACGTTTCCGCACTACTCTTAATTTTATTATCTATCGCAATCGCTCTCCATCTCAATCTCTAAATCTCTCCAACACGAAAATTATTTTAAATTATACGTGCTTTCTCAATAAATTAATAAAACTCGATTGACCCCCCCCCCTCGAGATTTCGAGGCCGATCCTAACACAATATGTTTTAGAAATTTTATAACTCTGATAAATGTAAGAGATTTGAAAATACTATTCATAAAACAAGGTTATTTTGATGAACGAAATATTTTATGAAAATGGAAGAAAGAGTTTCAAAGCGTGATGTGGGTAACATCTCGATTTGGAACTTGATGCGTGATGAGGAATATGAATGATTTATTTTATAAGAACATGTTTTTATGAAAATGATCTCATGTCCACGTCACCGTTGCTAAAAAAAAATTTCCCGGATTTTTCACTAAATAAAAATGTGACGCTCTCTTTTCAATTTGAAAATAATTAATATTTTCAAATAGTTTACTACTTACTATCAAAATTTAGGACTAGAAAATTTTTCCTTTTTAATATTATTACTTGCTCAATCAAAAACCTCTTTTTGACATAAACCATTTCATGAATTCGGCATGGTAATATCTTAGATTCGAAAAGACTCTCGAGAAAGCACTTCCTTGATTATAGAAAACCTTAGTAGTTATCATTAAAGCATATAATTTGCCTCTCGAGTAAGATTTGAATATATAAAATATAAACCTATCGCCGAATCCCTTGTAAATTGAAATCAGAGTTTGCGGAAGTAAAAATAATACTTATGGGGCTCTGCTGAGGAAAATAAACGTCATATATATATATATATAGACCATAGCATAAAATAAACCCCATCAGTACAGTAGTAGCAAGTAACATCAGTCGAGATAGCAAGAGTTTATAAAAACATATACAACCCAGCTGTATAAAATAAAACCTCACTCTAAGACCTCTCAAAATATATACACTATATCACATGGTCTCAAAATAGAAGTCTCAGAGCAGGTTTTCAGTGTCCTCAGCAGCTCCTCAGATCCTCCACCGCTCTATCCCTAGGATCTAGGATCCAAAACACCTATGCTATGCAGGCTCCTATGAACCAGTGGGTCCACCTCTAGCAGAAATAGTCGGCTCAACATGCACCTCCTCCTCGCTCTCATCCTCCACGGGGTCCTCCTCGACCTCGCCCGACTGTGTAGAGACCCCACCACTGAGTCTAGGATCTGCAGAAGCAGTCCTATCATAATCAGTCGGACCAGGAGAAGGAGTCTCCTCAGTGACAACTCTATGGGAGGAAGGATGGGAACGAGTGGCAGCTCTAAAACGGAAACTATGAAAACGACGCATAGGTCGAGCCGGGGGTGGTCCTCTATAAGTATAAAATGGTGGAACATGCATAGTATAGACTAATGGGATCCTAAATCGACGAGGTCGCACACGCACCAGAGGGTTAGGGTGGTAGAGAGTGATCTCAACCTCCCCCTCAAAAGTGGCACGATGCTCCTCATACGTCCATATACCGCTAGGGATAGGGCGTATCTCGATGCAGCCTAGGTATCTGGCCATCACCTAAACAGGGCACAGGGAGTAAGTATACACCTATACATGATTGATAAAGACTAAAATTACAATCACAAGTATATCATGGACAGATCATAATGCAAATACATATGAGCACACCAATTTTTCAACATTATAACTCTTATAATGCAAGTGGCATGATGTATGATTTTCTATCCACAACTGAGGCCTCTAAAGTCCATCTTGGACGTCCATCCAATACACCCTTGTGTTCCCGGAACACCGACATTCGTTCCCAGAACGTAATGCCGAACCATACTTGGATAATAAGCATCACTCCCGGAGTGTGCACCACGTTCCCAGAACGCATACATTCCCAGAACGCATAAAAACCAGGTCCCGGACACTGGCCACATATCTATAATGTGTCATCCAGTAGGTTATAACTTGGTACTCCCGGAGTACCCTCCTCATATTCCCAGAATATGATAAACGTTCCTACCAACCAGACTCCCAGTCTATATGTATGCACAAATATCAGGGTTGGTTTTATCTTTACATTAATTAATGTGATTTAGAAATATTTCAAATTTCCATTTTGAATGATTAATTTGAGGCATAATATGTGGCATAAAATTCTCCTTTGAATTTTCTCAAAACATGCCTTTTAACTTAGATTGGATAAAACAAAGCCAATGGTATTCAAAAACTTAACTTTTTATTTTTCAGACTCAGGTACTAACCGGTTACAGTTTCAGGCTAACCGGTTAGAATTACAGACCTGAACTGTTTACCATTGCAATTCAGAAAAACCCTTTTTTCTTGAATTCTCTACCCAATCTATACACCACTTAAACCTTGCTTTATGCCTCAAAATCACAGTTTCTAGCATTCAAAATTAAAATCACATTTGTTTCCAATCATACATAATTTTCTCTTGAAAATTACTTTATGAATTTAAGGTATAACTCTTTACTTCCAATCTGAATCATAACACTTTATATTCAGATTATTTATAATGGATTTACAGTATAGATTTGAGCAAAACTCCCAAACACTTAAGGACTGACTTAATAAACTAATTTTCTTTAAAATTCTGCAGTGTCTAACCGGTTACGAAAATCGAGTAACCGGTTAGATTATGCAGTCAGTCCTTCAAATTGAAGGTTTTGACACACCATTTCCTTTAATGTTCAAATCTAACCACAATCCATCATTTAATGAAGTTCATATACCTTAAACAAATATGTTTCGTCACAGAAATCATATTCAAAGTGCATGCATCAAGTCTTTGCATCAAATTACATAAAAATCCACATAAACACAATTTAACACAACAAAACTTAGATTAAGCATTCAAACTCAGAATTCAGCATCAAAATACTTTGCATGCATCAATCTAAACTTTCTCAAACAGAATTGATCCAAGATTTTGGCCTCCAAGCCTTTGTGCTTAAAAACACATAATGCCCTTTTGAGTTTTGCCAACTCAAATCCTAATTCATTTGACATTTAGTCTAAATCTAGTATAGTGAAGACTTCTCCCATACCTCTAAGACGATTTTGATGAAGATTTGACACTGGTTTGAAGAAAACTCCACAACTTCCTCTCAGACCCAAAATTCTGTTTTCAGATTCGGTTTCCAGCAACAAGGTCCAGAAACCACCAAATTTGACATAGGATTTGACCAAAGAAATTGGGGAAAATAGTTAGAATTCAAAGTAGGTAACATGCACTAGAGAATCAAAGAGGTTTGAGACTTAAAGGTTAACTATGCTTACCAAAATCGAATCTGGAATTCAGCTTCCAGAACCAGAACAACAGAGAACTCAGACTCAAACTCTTAGCTTCCAAGCTTGATTCCTCCACCCACACGAACACTCAACTTACAAGGTGTATATCACTGGAAAGCTCTTGATTTAAGCTTTCCAGAAAGGTGTGTTTCACTCTCTAACTCTCAAAGAAGAAGACGAATTGCTCAGAACGAATTTGGAACCCTAATTACCCTTCTTCAACAAGAATTGCAGCAATCAACCCTTGATTCTTCAGCAATTCCACTATTTATAGACAAATTAAGATAGCATGCAGGGCGACGCGTGGTTCTCCACTAATCCAAGGCTGTAATCGTGGCGAAGTTTGGATTAATCAAGCGATTACTCATCAAAATCCACTAAACCAGTTCCTGAGTTCATCGTCTAACCGGTTACAGGGCATTACTAACCGGTTAGATCAGTTCAAAATTTAAAAATTAATATTTTTAAATCTTTCCCTCCAAGAATCTTTTCAATATTACTTTTAAGCCCTCATTCAGGGACCAAAATGCAATATTCTTATATTTCGCATTTATTTGCCATATAAAAATATTTCAACTTATTTTTATATTTAAGGCGAATTAAATACAAAACATAATCTTGGAAAATTCTATAAATTAATAATAAAACTTTTTATTAATAATTTCTTATTATTCGGGAGACGAAAATTAGGGGTTTTACACTACTCCCCCACTTAAAAGGAATTTCGTCCCCGAAATTCTAGATTACAAAAACAATTTCGAATACTCTTGACGCATCTTCTCCTCTAATTCCCATGTAGCTTCAGATACGTCAGCATTCTCCCAAATCATCTTGACCAAAGGTATTTCCTTTCCTCTGAGCCGCTTGACTTCACGATCTTCTATCCGAACCGGTCTGGTCTCAAACGTCAGGTTTTCTTTCAGAGTTAGGTCATCAGGTTGAAGTTTCAGAATAACATATGGATCATGAACATACTTTTTGTAAGATCCATGAAGAATGTTTTGATAAATGCCAAAAGGTTTTGAACAAGCTACAAATGTGTTGATCAAGTTCAAGCTCAACAAGCAACAACAAACATCAAGTTATGAAGAGAGAACCAACTCATGAAGACTTAGTTTGGTAGTTTATGTTTTATTGTTTTATCTTTTGCCTCACAAGTCTTTTAGTTTATGAGTTTGGGTAGCGTTTATTACAGGGTAGTGAATCTCTTTTGAATGCATGATTATATCATATTTTGAGTATTCACTTTGCCTAAAATCAATAGGTGGCTTAAAGGTTTTAAAGAAAAGGTTTAGTTTTTGAGAAAACAAGTTTTAAGTGATTTTTAATGTTAATAATCGATTAACAGATTTTGATAATTGATTAGCAGTGTATTATGTACTGATAATCGATCAACAAACTTTTGATAATCGATTATCTGCACTTTACTCGAGTATTTTTGGTCTCACTCGAGTGAAAATTATCTTGCTTTCGGTTTACTCGAGTAACACTCATTTCACTTGAGTAACTTGATCAGATATGGTTTTTTAAATACGTTTTTCACTTCTCAAAAGCCATTCTAAGTGCTCTAACTTTTGGGTATTCTATATAAACCTTTTCCTAATCATTTCTATCAATGAGAATCAACTAGAATCATTTTGATACACAATTTTACAAAGAATCAAAGCCACACTATTCTCTCTCACTCTCTCAAGATCAAAGCTTTCATTTTTACATTCTTTGATCAAGAACCTTGAATCTCTCATGTTGATCTTTTCATAGCTTTTGAAAGAGATTCATAGGATTGTTATTGTTTTTCATTTGAGTTGTAATCTTTGCAAGAGGCAAACATTCTACAACATTGGAAGCCTTGATTTTGTGAATCAAGCAAGTTTCATTGGAAGCCTTGGTGAGGCATTTCATCAAGCACTTGGAAGCCTTGTTGAAGAACAAGCATTTGGAAGTCTTGTGAGTGAAGCAAGCATTTGGAAGTCTTGTGAGTGAAGCAAGCAATTGGAAGTCTTGTTGTGGGATATCGGCAAGCAAAAGAGAAGAGGTTAGATTAGATATCAATAGGGTTACAAGGCAAGGGTGTGGTATCTCTTGTAGGCTAGCAAGAAGGAAGTCTTGTGAGGCATTTACTTGTAATTTGAGAAACTCTAATTCCTCATAGTGAAGAATCTCTCTTGGTTGAAGAGGGGACTGGAGTAGCTTTCAAGTGGATGAAAGTGAACCAGGATAAATCACTGTGTCGTATCTCTAAACTCTCTACTCTTTACAATTCAAGTCTTTAATTGTGTTCTTGATTGAAAACCTAGAAAAAGTGATTTTTCATAATTGATTAAATTGAATCTTTATTGTTCAAATTAATTTGGGGAAAATCATTTTCATAACCTAGGTGAATCAATAAGAATATTGGTGTTGATTGTTTCCGCTTAATCTCTGATCATATAATATTTGTTAATTGATTGATTTTCATTGGTTTTAATCGTTTAGATTTGTTTCTTGCGAAAATCTTTCAAAGTTTCTTTAACACCTATTCAACCCCCCCTTCTAGGTGTTCTCCTAGTGTTCCTATTTGTTTCAACCACCGAGTGTAGTTTTCCAACACTTTTTCAATTGCGAAACGTGAAAGACGTTATGCAAGTTGGATAGAGAGGGTGGTAAAGCCAATTGATAAGCAACAGGACCAACTCTCTTAAGAATCTGATATGGACCTATACACTTAGGCGAAAGCTTTCGGGTTCTCAAAGCTCTACTAATTCCTTTCATCGGAACTACCGGAAGAAACACATGATCGCCCTCAGAAAACTCTAACGGTTTTCGCCTCTTATCCGCATAACTCTTTTGCCGACTCTGAGCCGTTTTCATCTTTGCCTGAACCATCTTGATCTTCTCAGATGTTTGCTGTATCATTTCTGGTCCAACCATCAAGTTCTCCCCCACTTGGAACCAACATAGCGGGGTTTGACACTTTCTTCCATACAACGCCTCGAACGGTGCCATTCCAATGCTCGCATGGTAGCTATTGTTGTATGTGAATTCTGCAAGAGGTAACACTTGATCCCAACTACCTTGTTCTTCAAGTGCACACGCTCGCAACACATCCTCCAAAGATTGAATTGTTCTCTCCGTCTGGCCATCCGTCTGTGGATGATACGCAGAACTCAATTTCAACCTTGTCCCCATCGCTTCATGCAAACTCTTCCAGAATTGCGACGAAAATCTAGGGTCTCGATCTGACACAATGCTCGAAGGCACTCCGTGAAGACGAACTATCTCCTTGATATAGATCTGGGTAAGCTTGTTCAAAGGATAGCGCATATTTATCTGAATAAAATGCGCAGACTTGGTTAACCTATCCACAACCACCCAGATTGCATCATGATTTGCTGCTGTCCTAGGCAAACCAGACACAAAGTCCATTGAGATGCTATCCCACTTCCACTGGGAATCCTCAGAGGTTGCAACTGTCCTCCCGGTTTCTGATGTTCTACCTTCGCTTTCTGACAAATTAAGCACGCCGCCACATATTCTGCCACATCCCATTTCAATCCCGACCACCAAAATATCCTCTTCAAGTCCTGATACATTTTGGTTGATCCAGGATGCATACTCATCCGACTCTTATGGGCTTCATCAAGAATCATTCTTCTAACTTCTTGATCTCTTGGTATACAAATCCTTGTCCTGAAACGAAGGATTCCATCCTGCCCTAACTTGAAATCAGGTTCCTTTCCTTCCGAACCTAGTCTCATCTTTTCCATCAATTCTTCATCTGCTCGTTGCAACTCCCGAATTCTTTCCAAGAACTCGTTTGTGATCTGCAACGTCCCCAACTTGATACTTGATGGCTCCACTTGCGTCAACAAGCTCAAATCTCTGAATTCTTCAATCAACACCGCCTCTTTAACCATCATCGCGCTTATGTGGATTGCTTTCTGACTCAACGCATCTGCAACCACATTCGCTTTACCCGGATGATAGTGGAGTTTAAAGTCATAATCTTTCAAAAACTCCATCCATCTCCTTTGCCTCATGTTCAACTCTTTCTGGTCGAACAGATATTTCAAACTCTTATGGTCACTAAATACTTGGAATGTAGTGCCATAGAGATGATGTCTCCATATCTTTAAGGCAAACACGATCGCAGCCAATTCTAAATCGTGTGTCGGGTAATTCACTTCATGATTCTTCAATTGTCGCGATGCATAAGCCACTACTCTTCCTTCTTGCATCAATACACAACCCAGTCCTTGCTTAGATGCATCACAGTACACTTCAAAACTCTTGTGAGGATCAGGTAAGATTAACACAGGAGACGATGTTAACCTTTCCTTCAACTCACAATAACTAACTTCGCACCAATCGTTCCACACGAACGGTTGTTCCTTCCGAGTCAACTTAGTCAAAGGCAATGCAATCTTAGAAAATCCTTCTATGAATCGACGATAGTATCCATCCAGCCCTAAGAAACTTCTCACCTCCGTCACCGTCTTAGGTTGTTCCCAACTTAGCACTGAACTTACTTTCGCTGGATCCACCGCAATTCCCTCTTTACAGATCACATGCCCCAGAAACTTTACTTCATTCAACCAAAACTCACACTTGTAAGTTCCATGATGAATGTTTTGATAATGACAAAGTGTTTTGAACAAGGTATCATGTGATGATCAAGTTCAAGTTCAACAAGCAACAACAAACATCAAGTGAAGAAGAGAGAACAAGCTCATGAAGACTTAAGTTTGAGTGTAATTGTTTTTGTTTTATCTTTTGCCTATCAAGCTTCATAGGTTTTCATTTGGGTAGTTTGTTTAGAGGGTAGTGAATCTCATTCATAAGTCATGATTTAATCATAATTTGAGTTTTCACTTAACCTAGAATCAATAGGTGGCTTAAAGGTTTTAAAGGAAAGGTTGGTTTTTGAGAAAACAAGTTTTTAAACAAGTGCAGTATCAATCTACTCGAGTAAATCAAGATTTAATCGAGTAGTACTCGAGTATGATGCAATTTACTCGAGTAAACACTGCTGAACTGATTTTTAAAATACGATTTTCACTTCTCAAAATCAGTTTTTCAAGTGCCATAACTTTTGGGTATTCTATATAAACCTTTTCCTAACCTTTGTGATCATAACCCATCATTTTGATATTCATTTTACAAAGAATCAAGCCACTCTATTCTCTCTCAATTTTAAAAGATCAAAGCTTTTCTATTTTCATATTCTTTGATCAAGAACCTTTGAATCTCTTGTGTGATTTGTCATAGCTATTGATTGAGATTCATTAGGATTGTTATGTGTATTCATTGAGTTGTAATCTTTGCAATAAGGCAAGCCACTACAACAAACAAGAAGCCTTGGTGTGTCGATTATCATCAAGCAACGTTCATTGAAGAAGAAGTCTTGGTTGTGAATCAAGCAAGGAGAAGCCTTGGTGTGTGGATTATCATCAAGCAATTGAAGACTTGTTGTGTCGATTATCAACAAGGGGTAGAGGTTAGATTAGAGAGAAGATCAATAGGATTACAAGGCAAGGGTGTCGGTTATCTCTTGTAGGCTAGCAAGAAGGAAGTCTTGTGAGGCAATCACTTGTAATTTGAGAACTCTAATTCCTCATAGTGAAGAATCTCTCTTGGTTGAAGAGGGGACTGGATGTAGCTTTCAAGCGGGTGAAAGTGAACCAGGATAAATCGCTGTGTCGTATCTCTAAACCCTTACTCTTTATATTCAAGTCATTTGATTGCGTTCTTGGTTGAAAACCTAGAAAGATTGATTTTCATAATTGATTGAATTGAATCTTTAATTGTTCAAATTGATAAAGGGAAAATCATTTTCATAACTAGGTTAATCAATAAGAATATAGGTGTTAATCATCTCCGTTGAATCTCTGTTCTTTCATGTGAATTGATTGATTTTCGTATGCGAATGAAAACTTGATTTTTCTGGTTTCTGTCAGATATACTCGAGTAAACGAGTCTTTAATCGAGTACTACTCGAGTATTCTGAACTTTACTCGAGTAAACCTGAACAAAATTGCAAAAATCTTTTGTTTTGATTGTTTCGATTTGTTTCGTTCGAAAATCTTTCAAGGTATCTTGTACACCTATTCAACCCCCCCTTCTAGGTGTATTCCTAGGGTTCCTTTGTCTCTCCAACCACCAGTTGCGGTTTCCTCAATTGGTATCAGAGCTCGGTCGAAAGACACGAGCATAAGAGCTTTTTCGTAAAGATCCTAGTTAAGTAACCGCAATGGGTTCTACGAATCCCTTTGGTGGTGAAGGTGCTTCAATAAGTCGTCCTCCATTGTTTACCGGAGAAGGCTATGCATATTGGAAAGTTAGAATGAAAATCTTTATCCAAGCCATAGATAGTGAAATTTGGAAAGTAGTTGAAAAAGGTCCTCATATCCCCTCTAGTTTAGTTGAAGGTGTAGAACAATTGATCCCCGAGGATAAGTGGAAGGATGATGATAGAAAGAAAGTTCAATATGATTATAAAGCAAAGAATATCATTACCTCCGCTTTATCCTATGACGAGTTCTTTAGAGTTTCTCAATGTTCTAGTGCTAAGGAAATGTGGGACACTTTACAAGTGACTCATGAAGGAACTAGTGAGGTTAGGAGAGCTAGATTGAATGCTTTAATGCGTGATTATGAATTGTTTCATATGCTTCCAAATGAATCTATAAATGATATGCAAAAGCGTTTTACTCACATTATAAATCATTTACTTGCTCTTGGTAAAACTTTTCTTACAGGTGAACTTTCTAACAAAGTGTTGAGATGTTTAGACAGGAATTGGCAACCAAAAGTAACGGCTATCGTTGAATCTAAAGATTTGGATGCTATGGATCTAGCAACACTTTTCGGAAAGCTTCAAGAACATGAAATGGAGCTTGGACGCTTGAATATCAATGAAGAGTTGGATAAAAACAAAGAAAGAAAGGGACTTGCTCTTAAAGTCAAGAGTAGATCTTACAAAAAGAAAGAGAGTTCCGATGATGATGATAGTGAAGATTCCGATTCGGATGTTGATGAAAAAGACATGAAACTTTTACTAAGGAAGTTTGACAAGTTTCTAAGGAGAAAAGGAAGGTTGAACAAGGACAAAGGTAAAGAGAAGGATTCCCCACACAACAAGACCAAAACTTCAAGAGAAGGTGTAGTTTGCCATGAATGTGGAAAGCCCGGTCATCTCAAGTATTCATGCTCTAGATATCTCAAGAAGAAGGAGAAAGACAAGAAGAATTCCAAGCATAAAAGAGCATACATAGTTTGGGATAGTGATGAAGATGACAAGAAAAGCACATCGAGTAGTTCATCGGATAATGAAGAAGCCGCTTGTCTCAACTTGATAACTCTAGTAGATGATGAAGAACAAAGTTCAAATGATGAATCAAGTGAACAAAGCGAGGATAGCGATGTAAGTCATACTAAATCCGAAATTTCTTCTAAATATGAATTGTTATATAATGCTTATGAAGAAATGCATGAACAACTTGAAAAACTAGCTTTGAAAAACATTGAAAGAAAGAAGCTCATTTTGAAACATCAAAAAGAGATTTTAGAACTTCAAAAACAAGTTGATGAGCTTAATCTTGAAAATGAAACTCTTGATCTTATATATGCTAGTTCTTCTTGTGATTGTGCTAGTAGAGTGAATATTGTGGTTGATTGTGAGAAGTGCAAGTTGCTTAAAGATGAAAATGCTATTTTGAAAAATAAGCTTGCAAGTTTCACTAGTGGTGATATTAAATTGCGCACATTGTTAAATTTTCAAAGAGAAAATTCAAACAAGTTTGGTTTGGGTTATACTAATGCTATGAGTAAATCTCATAGAAATATTGTTGATTTTTCTAAAGTTGATTTTTCAAATGCACCAACATGTTTCTATTGTGGTACTCATGGACATACTTCAAATGTGTGTTATATTAAAGTGCATGGTATACCTAAAGGAGATTTTGTTTGGATGAAAAAGGGTGAGAGTCCCTACACTAATAAAAATGGATCCAAAACTATTTGGATACCAAAAAGCAAAGCATGATTGTTTTGTAGGTATGATTGAAGAGAAAAGAGAGCTTACAAGTGTTATTCATATTTGCATCTTCAATTGGTATCAAAAGAAGTCCTACAATATGGTACAAATGTTATGGTTAGTTTGTGAACTTCATATGGTATCTTCTCAATTGGTATTACTTTTCTAAATGTTTAATTTAACTCATTTGGTATCATTGAGTAGATTCATAGATGGTTATCATGATATAGTGACATGCTTTGGTTGTTATTAAAGAAATATCACAATTGGTATCAAATATTTGTTGATATATGTACTTCTTTACAATTGATATCTTCTTTGTTAAGTGATATTATGATATTTTAGTTCTCAATTGGTATCATATTTCATTGTTATATTCTCTTGCCAATTGATATCACATTTCACAGTATAGTTCTATTGTATTTGTTCAATTGGTATCAATGTTGTAAAGAAATGATCATTGATTTCTTACCTTGGCTTAGATGTTATATTTCAATTGGTATATATTACTTTTTGATAATGCCAAAGGGGGATAAATATGATGTTTTGAATTGAATGGAATGTTTCTCAAAGGGGAGAAATGATTGTTGGATAAATATTATGATTTTTAGATGTTTGTTTGGAGAAAGGTTGTTTTTGGTGTTTTTATGTAGGTTGAGATAAGTTGTTGAAGATAGGGGGAGAATCAAGCTTCTATCAATTGGATTCAAATGTCAAAAGCATTTATTGAGGGGGAGCAAGAGTCTCACCAAGTGATCAAATTGTTAAAGCATCAACAACTTCAAAGAACTTTTGGTGAACTTCAAAACATGGTTTGTCATTTTCAAAAAGGGGGAGATTGTAAGTTCCATGATGAATGTTTTGATAATGACAGTGTGTTTTGAACAAGCTATCATGTGATGATCAAGTTCAAGTTCAACAAGCAACAACAAACATCAAGTGAAGAAGAGAGAACAAGCTCATGAAGACTTAAGTTTGAGTGTAATTGTTTTTGTTTTATCTTTTGCCTCTCAAGCTTCATAGGATTTCATTTGGGTAGTTTGTTTAGAGGGTAGTGAATCTCATTCATAAGTCATGATTTAATCATAATTTGAGTTTTCACTTAACCTAGAATCAATAGGTGGCTTAAAGGTTTTAAAGGAAAGGTTGGTTTTTGAGAAAACAAGTTTTTAAACAAGTGCAGTATCAATCTACTCGAGTAAATCAAGATTTAATCGAGTAGTACTCGAGTATGCTGCAATTTACTCGAGTAAACACTGCTGAACTGATTTTTAAAATAGGATTTTCACTTCTCAAAATCAGTTTTTCAAGTGCCATAACTTTTGGGTATTCTATATAAACCTTTTCCTAACCTTTGTGATCATAACCCATCATTTTGATATTCATTTTACAAAGAATCAAGCCACTCTATTCTGTCTCAATTTTAAAAGATCAAAGCTTTTCTATTTTCATATTCTTTGATCAAGAACCTTTGAATCTCTTGTGTGATTTGTCATAGCTATTGATTGAGATTCATTAGGATTGTTATGTGTATTCATTGAGTTGTAATATTTGCAATAAGGCAAGTCACTACAACAAACAAGAAGCCTTGGTGTGTCGATTATCATCAAGCAACGTTCATTGAAGAAGAAGCAGTCTTGGTTGTGAATCAAGCAAGGAGAAGCCTTGGTGTGTGGATTATCATCAAGCAATTGAAGACTTGTTGTGTCGATTATCAACAAGGGGTAGAGGTTAGATTAGAGAGAAGATCAATAGGATTACAAGGCAAGGGTGTCGGTTATCTCTTGTAGGCTAGCAAGAAGGAAGTCTTGTGAGGCAATCACTTGTAATTTGAGAACTCTAATTCCTCATAGTGAAGAATCTCTCTTGGTTGAAGAGGGGACTGGATGTAGCTTTCAAGCGGGTGAAAGTGAACCAGGATAAATCGCTGTGTCGTATCTCTAAACCCTTACTCTTTATATTCAAGTCATTTGATTGCGTTCTTGGTTGAAAACCTAGAAAGATTGATTTTCATAATTGATTGAATTGAATCTTTAATTGTTCAAATTGATAAAGGGAAAATCATTTTCATAACTAGGTTAATCAATAAGAATATAGGTGTTAATCATCTCCGTTGAATCTCTGTTCTTTCATGTGAATTGATTGATTTTCGTATGCGAATGAAAACTTGATTTTTCTGGTTTCTATCAGATATACTCGAGTAAACGAGTCTTTAATCGAGTACTACTCGATGTAAGATCCATGAAGAATGTTTTGATAAATGCCAAAAGGTTTTGAACAAGCTTCAAGTGTGTTGATCAAGTTCAAGCTCAACAAGCAACAACAAACATCAAGTTAAGAAGAAAGAACCAACTCATGAAGACTTAGTTTGGTAGTTTATGTTTTATTGTTTTATCTTTTGCCTCACAAGTCTTTTAGTTTATGAGTTTGGGTAGAGTTTATTAGAGGGTAGTGAATCTCTTTTGATTGCATGATTATATCATATTTTGAGTATTCACTTTGCCTAAAATCAATAGGTGGCTTAAAGGTTTGAAAGAAAAGGTTTAGTTTTTGAGAAAATAAGTTTTAAGTGATTTTTAATGTTAATAATCGATTAACAGATTTTGATAATTGATTAACAGTGTATTTTGAACTGATAATCGATTAACAAACTTTTGATAATCGATTATCTGCACCTTTACTCGAGTATTTTTGGTCTCACTCGAGTGAAAATTATCTTGCTTTCGGTTTACTCGAGTAACACTCATTTCACTCGAGTAACTTGATCAGATATGGTTTTTTAAATACGTTTTTCACTTCTCAAAAGCCATTCTTAGTGCTCCAACTTTTGGGTATTCTATATAAACCTTTTCCTAATCATTTCTATCAATGAGAATCAACTAGAATCATTTTCATACACAATTTTACAAAGAATCAAAGCCACACTATTCTCTCTCATTTTCTCAAGATCAAAGCTTTCATTTTTACATTTTTTGATCAAGAACCTTGAATCTCTCATGTTGATCTTTTCATAGCTTTTGAAAGAGATTCATAGGATTGTTATTGTTTTTCATTTGAGTTGTAATCTTTGCAAAAGGCAAGCTATCTACAACAAAGGAAGACTTGATTTTGTGAATCAAGCAAGTTTCATTGGAAGCCTTGGTGAGGCATTTCATCAAGCACTTGGAAGCCTTGTTGAAGAACAAGCATTTGGAAGTCTTGTGAGTGAAGCAAGCAATTGGAAGTCTTGTTGTGAGGTATCGGCAAGCAAGAGAAGAGGTTAGATTAGATATCAATAGGGTTACAAGGCAAGGGTGTGGTATCTCTTGTAGGCTAGCAAGAAGGGAGTCTTGTGAGGCATTTACTTGTAATTTGAGAAACTCTAATTCCTCATAGTGAAGAATCTCTCTTGGTTGAAGAGGGGACTGGAGTAGCTTTCAAGTGGATGAAAGTGAACCAGGATAAATCACTGTGTCGTATCTCTAAACTCTCTACTCTTTACAATTCAAGTCTTTAATTGTGTTCTTGATTGAAAACCTAGAAAAAGTGATTTTTCTATATTTGATTGAATTGAATCTTTATTGTTCAAATTAATTTTGGGAAAATCATTTTCATAACCTAGGTGAATCAATAAGAATATTGGTGTTGATTGTTTCCGCTTAATCTCTGATCATATAATATTTGTTAATTGATTGATTTTCATTGGTTTTAATCGTTTAGATTTGTTTCTTGCGAAAATCTTTCAAAGTTTCTATAACACCTATTCAACCCCCCCTTCTAGGTGTTCTCCTAGTGTTCCTATTTGTTTCAACCACCGAGTGTAGTTTTCGAACAATTGGTATCAGAGCTTGGTCGAAAGACACGAGCATAGAGCTTTTTCGTTAAGATCCTTAAAGAAACTACAATGGGTTCTACGAATCCTTTTGGTGGTGAAGGTGCTTCAATAAATCGCCCTCCTATGTTTGGTGGAGAGGGTTATGCTTATTGGAAAATTAGGATGAGAATCTTTATAGAAGCCATAGATATGAACATTTGGGAAGCCATAGAAAATGGTCCTTATATTCCCTCAAAAGATGTAGAAGGTGTGCTTACCCTTACTCCCAAAGATAAGTGGACCGATGATGATAAAAGGAAAATTCAATATGATTTAAAAGCAAAAAATATCATCACCTCCGCTCTATCTTATGATGAGTTCTTTAGAGTCTCCCAATGTCGTGATGCCAAAGAAATGTGGGACACCTTGCAAGTCACACATGAAGGCACTAGTGAAGTTAGGCGTGCTAGATTAAATTCTTTGATGCATGAATATGAATTGTTTCGTATGTTGCCTAATGAATCTATATGTTTTATGCAAAAACGTTTTACTCATATTGTTAATCATCTCATTGCTCTTGGTAAAACTTTCGTGAATTGTGAACTTGTTAACAAAGTTTTAAGATGTCTAAGTAGGGAATGGCAACCCAAGGTTACCGCAATAGTTGAATCAAAGGACTTGGACACCATGGACTTAGCAACACTTTTCGGAAAGCTACAAGAACATGAAATGGAGCTTGGACGTTTGCAAATGCATGAAGAGTCGGATAAGTACAAAGAGAGAAAAGGAATTGCTCTTAAAGCTCAAAGGTCATATAAAAAGGAAGAGAGTTCCGATGATGATGATGTTGATAATGAAGATTCCGATTCGGATATTGATGAAGAGGAGATGAAGCTTCTACTAAGAAAGTTCAATAAAATTCTAAGGAGAAAAGGAAGGTTGAACAAGGACAAAAGTAAAGAGAAGGATCCCTCACACTACAAGACCAAGACATCAAAAGAAGGTGTAGTTTGCCATGAATGTGGAAAGCCCGGTCATCTCAAGTACTCATGCTCTAAGTATCTCAAGAAGAAGGAGAAAGAGAAGAAAAATGCAAAACACAAAAGGGCATACATAGTTTGGAATAGTGATGATGAACAAGACAAGAAAAACATATCAAATAGTTCTTCGGATGATGAAGATGCCGCTTGTCTCAACTTGATAGCTCAAGTACATGAAGAGGAAAGATCAAATGATGAATCAAGTGAGAAAAGTGACGAAAGCGATGTAAGTCTTACTAAATCCGAAATTTCTTCAAATTATGAAATGTTATATAATGCTTATGAAGAAATGCATGAACATCTCAAGAAATTAGCTAAGAAAAATATTGATAGGAAGAAGCTCATTGAGGAACATCAACAAAAGATTTTAGAACTTCAAAAACAAGTTGATGAGCTTAATCTTGAAAATGAAACCCTTGATCTTATATATGCTAGTTCTTCTTGTGATTGTGCTAGTAGATTGAATATTGTGGTTGATTGTGATAATTGCAAGTTGCTTAAAGATGAAAATGCTATTTTGAAAAATAAGCTTGCAAGTTTCTCAAATGGTGATATTAGATTGCGCACATTGTTAAATTTTCAAAGAGAAAATTCAAACAAGTTTGGTTTGGGTTATACTAATGCTAAAAGTAAATCTCATAGAAATGTTGTTGATTTTTCTAAAGTTAATTTTTCAAATGCACCAACATGTTTCTATTGTGGTACTCATGGACATACTTCAAATGTGTGTTATATTAAAGTGCATGGTATACCTAAAGGAGATTTTGTTTGGATGAAAAAGGGTGAGAGTCCCTACACTAACAAAAATGGATCCAAAACCATTTGGATACCAAAAAGCAAAGCATGATTGTTTTGTAGGTATGATTGAAGAAGCAAATGAAGGTCTATACACATTTGATACAATTGACATTATTGATCTTCTTCAATTGGTATCAAGAAGAAAATCCTACAAATTGGTAACATTTGATATTATACAATTGGTATCTACAATTGATATTGTTAGATATTGCTCATAGTTCTCTCAATTGGTATTATTTCTTATAATGTGATATTGTTTATACTATTGAGAAAATACTATTGGTATCAAATTCTTACAATTGTTTTACAATTGGTATCATGTTATTGGTATACAATTTGTTATAATTGATATCATTGAGTAATCATTAGATGATTATCATGCTTTGGTTATATTTCTTCTATTTTGGCTTAGATCTTATTTCAATTGGTATTTGTTTAGTTACAATTGGTATATATTTCTTTTTGATAATGCCAAAGGGGGAGAAATATGATGTTTTGAAACAAAGGGGAGAAATATTTTTTTTTAAATGGTATGTTTGGAGAAAGGTTTGTTTTGTTGTTTTTATATAGGTTGAGCAAAGTTGTTGGAGATAGGGGGAGAATCAAGCTTAACTCAATTGGATTCAAATGTCAAAAGCATAAATTGAGGGGGAGCAAGAGTCTCACCAAGTGATCAAATGGTTCAAGCATCAACAACTTCAATGAACTTCATAATTTCAAAACATGTTTGTCATTTTCAAAAAGGGGGAGATTGTAAGATCCATGAAGAATGTTTTGATAAATGCCAAAAGGTTTTGAACAAGTTTCAAGTGTGTTGATCAAGTTCAAGCTCAACAAGCAACAACAAACATCAAGTTAAGAAGAAAGAACCAACTCATGAAGACTTAGTTTGGTAGTTTATGTATTATTGTTTTATCTTTTGCCTCACAAGTCTTTTAGTTTATGAGTTTGGGTAGAGTTTATTAGAGGGTAGTGAATCTCTTTTGATTGCATGATTATATCATATTTTGAGTATTCACTTTGCCTAAAATCAATAGGTGGCTTAAAGGTTTGAAAGAAAAGGTTTAGTTTTTGAGAAAATAAGTTTTAAGTGATTTTTAATGTTAATAATCGATTAACAGACTTTGATAATTGATTAACAGTGTATTTTGAACTGATAATCGATTAACAAACTTTTGATAATCGATTATCTGCACCTTTACTCGAGTATTTTTGGTCTCACTCGAGTGAAAATTATCTTGCTTTCGGTTTACTCGAGTAACACTCATTTCACTCGAGTAACTTGATCAGATATGGTTTTTTAAATACGTTTTTTACTTCTCAAAAGCCATTCTTAGTGCTCCAACTTTTGGGTATTCTATATAAACCTTTTCCTAATCATTTCTATCAATGAGAATCAACTAGAATCATTTTCATACACAATTTTACAAAAGAATCAAAGCCACACTATTCTCTCTCATTTTCTCAAGATCAAAGCTTTCATTTTTACATTCTTTGATCAAGAACCTTGAATCTCTCATGTTGATCTTTTCATAGCTTTTGAAAGAGATTCATAGGATTGTTATTGTTTTTCATTTGAGTTGTAATCTTTGCAAAAGGCAAGCTATCTACAACAAAGGAAGACTTGATTTTGTGAATCAAGCAAGTTTCATTGGAAGCCTTGGTGAGGCATTTCATCAAGCACTTGGAAGCCTTGTTGAAGAACAAGCATTTGGAAGTCTTGTGAGTGAAGCAAGCAATTGGAAGTCTTGTTGTGAGGTATCGGCAAGCAAGAGAAGAGGTTAGATTAGATATCAATAGGGTTACAAGGCAAGGGTGTGGTATCTCTTGTAGGCTAGCAAGAAGGGAGTCTTGTGAGGCATTTACTTGTAATTTGAGAAACTCTAATTCCTCATAGTGAAGAATCTCTCTTGGTTGAAGAGGGGACTGGAGTAGCTTTCAAGTGGATGAAAGTGAACCAGGATAAATCACTGTGTCGTATCTCTAAACTCTCTACTCTTTACAATTCAAGTCTTTAATTGTGTTCTTGATTGAAAACCTAGAAAAAGTGATTTTTCTATATTTGATTGAATTGAATCTTTATTGTTCAAATTAATTTTGGGAAAATCATTTTCATAACCTAGGTGAATCAATAAGAATATTGGTGTTGATTGTTTCCGCTTAATCTCTGATCATATAATATTTGTTAATTGATTGATTTTCATTGGTTTTAATCATTTAGATTTGTTTCTTGCGAAAATCTTTCAAAGTTTCTATAACACCTATTCAACCCCCCCTTCTAGGTGTTCTCCTAGTGTTCCTATTTGTTTCAACCACCGAGTGTAGTTTTCCAACACTCGAGTATTCTGAACTTTACTCGAGTAAACCTGAACAAAATTGCAAAAATCTTTTGTTTTGATTGTTTCGATTTGTTTCGTTCGAAAATCTTTCAAGGTATCTTGTACACCTATTCAACCCCCCCCCCCTTCTAGGTGTATTCCTAGGGTTCCTTTGTCTCTCCAACCACCAGTTGCGGTTTCCTCAATACTTCGTAAGCTTGGCATTTAATTGCTTATCCTTCAGGACCTTTAACACAATCCTGAGATGCTCTTCCGGATTTTTAGAATAGACCAAAATATCGTCAATGAATACCACCACAAACAAATCCAAATATGGTCTAAAGATCCGATTCATATAGTCCATGAAAATAGCAGGTGCATTTGTCAATCCGAACGGCATCACAACATACTCATAATGACCGTATCGAGATCGAAATGCAGTCTTGGGTATATCCTCCTCCTTTATCCTGATCTGATGATAACCTGATCTCAGATCAATCTTGGAGAATACTGCAGCTCCCCTCACTTGATCCATAAGGTCATCAATCCTTGGCAAATGATACTTATTCTTAATAGTGACCTTATTCAGCTGCCTGTAATCCACGCACATCCTCATACTTCCATCTTTCTTCTTTACGAACAATAATGGAGCTCCCCAAGGCGAAACGCTCGGCTTGATCATTTGTTTCTGCAACAGCTCCTCGATTTGCTTCTTCATCTCTGCCATTTCTGGTGGTGCCATCCTATAAGGATCAATAGAGATGGGACCAGCTCCAGGAACTAAGTCAATCCCAAACTCTATCTCTCGCTTCGGAGGTAATCCTGGTATCTCTTCAGGAAATACTTCCGGAAATTCCCTCACCACTGGAATTTCTTGGATCGGCATCGACTCTTCCTCTCCAGAAGCCGAGAATAAACACATATAACCCTCCGGTTCAAGGGTCCTATATTGAATTGTCTTTTCCTCACAATTGATGATCACTTGGTTCTTCATCAACCAATCCATTCCCAAGATCACATCCAATTGTAAATTAGGAAGACAAACCAAATCTACCCGGGATGAACGACCCAGAATTTCTACATTACACCCTAAACAGACTTTAGCGGTGTAGATCGGTATTCCCGTAGGGGTATCTATACTAAGATAGCAGGGTGAATCAGAAACAATAAGATTCAGCCTACTCACACATTCAGGGGAAACAAAAGAATGTGTAGCTCTAGAATCAAACATGATTTTGCAAGGTTGATTATTAAGCAGAAAATTACCTTGCACGAGATTCGGGGTTTGGGTTGCTTCACTACCACCCAGGGTAAATACTCGTCCTTGTACCACAGGCTTTCCAGCAGATCCCTTTGCATCTCCCTTTGCCGATTCCTTGCATTCACGGGCAAAGTGACCTTGCTTCCCACACTTGAAACATCCTCCTGTGGACCAGCAAAACTGACCATGATGATAACGCTTGCACTTCTCGCAATAAGGAGCATTATCGCGAGGCTTGTTCCGATTATCCATCACTGCCTTGCCCTTTCCCTTGTTCTTAGAATATGGACCATTATTCCGATGGTCAAACTTCTTCTTTCTCTGGGGTCCATAGTTCTGTCCAACCCCCTTTACTTGACTTCCTATCAGCTCCGCCTTCTTATCATCCTCACACATTCTGCACATGTCCACAAGTGCAGGGAAACTCTGAATTCGTTGATAACTGAAGATAGACTTCAGCTCTGGTCTTAATCCACCTTCAAACTTCACACACTTACTCCTTTCATCAGGGTTATTCAAGTAATAGGGAGAGTACTTCATCAGCTCCTCGAATCTGGCCGCATACTCCCCTACACTCATATCCCCCTGCTTCAATTGCATTAATTCTACTTCCTTCTTCCTCCGCAAATCTTTTGGAAAGTACTTATTAAGAAACTTCTCCATAAATACTCCCCAGTTGATTGCCCTCCTTTCAAAATTCAGTAATTGAACCGTGTGGTCCCACCAGTTTTCAGCTTCCCCATGAAGCATGTAAACTGCATAGGTCACCTTCTGTTCATCAGAACACTCCAGAGTTCGGAAGATCTTATTAATCTCGTACAACCACTTGTTCGCCTCATCAGGTTTATATCCTCTCTCAAACCTTGGCGGATTGCACTTCCTGAACTCCGATAGAGTCTTAGCATCATGATTCACCATGTTGCCAGCAGATGGGTTACCAGCTCTCCCTTGAGATGATTGATGCCTCTGTTGCTGCTGCATGCCTTCCAGCACGGTCGTGATTCGTTCTAACATCTCATTAGTAACATTTCTATTTCGGGTTGCCATAAAAAGACCTGCACTATGGGCTTTGGGTTACTAAAAAGGTCTTTAAAAACATAAATACTACCACTAACTTACTCAGATCATATTCAATCAACATTGAATATCATACTTAGCTGCATCTTCGGGCCATGAGGAACAGGACCAATGCTCTGATACCACCAAAGGTGTGACGCTCTCTTTTCAATTTGAAAATAATTAATATTTCCAAATAGTTTACTACTTGCTATCAAAATTTAGGACTAGAAAATTTTTCCTTTTTAATATTATTACTTGCTCAATCAAAAACCTCTTTTTGACATAAACCATTTCATGAATTCGGCATGGTAATATCTTAGATTCGAAAAGACTCTCGAGAAAGCACTTCCTTGATTATAGAAAACCTTAGTAGTTATCATTAAAGCATATAATTTGCCTCTCGAGTAAGATTTGAATATATAAAATATAAACCTATCGCCGAATCCCTTGTAAATTGAAATCAGAGTTCGCGGAAGTAAAAATAATACTTATGGGGCTCTGCTGAGGAAAATAAACGTCATATATATATATATATATATATATATATATATATATATATAGACCATAGCATAAAATAAACCCCATCAGTACAGTAGTAGCAAATAACATCAGTCGAGATAGCAAGAGTTTATAAAAACATATACAACCCAGCTGTATAAAATAAAACCTCCCTCTAAGACCTCTCAAAATATATACACTATATCACATGGTCTCAAAATAGAAGTCTCAGAGCAGGTCTTCAGTGTCCTCAGCAGCTCCTCAGATCCTCCACCGCTCTATCCCTAGGATCTAGGATCCAAAACACCTATGCTATGCAGGCTCCTATGAACCAGTGGGTCCACCTCTAGCAGAAACAGTCGGCTCAACATGCACCTCCTCCTCGCTCTCATCCTCCACGGGGTCCTCCTCGACCTCGCTCGACTGTGTAGAGAGGCCACCACTGGGTCTAGGATTTGCAGAAGCAGTCCTATCATAATCAGTCGGACCAGGAGAAGGAGTCTCCTCAGTGACAACTCTATGGGAGGAAGGATGGGAACGAGTGGCAGCTCTAAAACGAAAACTATGAAAACGACGCATAGGTCGAGCCGGGGGTGGTCCTCTATAAGTATAAAATGGTGGAACATGCATAGTATAGACTAATGGGATCCTAAATCGACGAGGTCGCACACGCACCAGAGGGTTAGGGTGGTAGAGAGTGATCTCAACCTCCCCCTCAAAAGTGGCACGGTGCTCCTCATACGTCCATATACCGCTAGGGATAGGGCGTATCTCGATGCAGGCTAGGTATCTAGCCATCACCTAAACAGGGCACAGGGAGTAAGTATACACATATACATGATTGATAAAGACTAAAATTACAATCACAAGTATATCATGGACAGATCATAATGCAAATACATATGAGCACACCAATTTTTCAACATTATAACTCTTATAATGCAAGTGGCATGATGTATGATTTTCTATCCACAACTGAGGCCTCTAAAGTCCATCTTGGACGTCCATCCAATACACCCTTGTGTTCCCGGAACACCGACATTCGTTCCCAGAACGTAATGCCGAACCATACTTGGATAATAAGCATCACTCCCGGAGTGTGCACCACGTTCCCAGAACGCATACGTTCCCAGAACGCATAAAAACCAGGTCCCGGACACTGGCCACATATCTATAATGTGTCATCAAGTAGGTTATAACTTGGTACTCCCGGAGTACCCTCCTCATATTTCCAGAATATGATAAACGTTCCTACCAACTAGACTCCCAGTCTATATGTATGCACAAATATCAGGGTTGGTTTTATCTTTACATTAATTAACGTGATTTAGAAATATTTCAAATTTCCATTTTGAATGATTAATTTGAGGCATAATATGTGGCATAAAATTCTCCTTTGAATTTTCTCAAAACATGCCTTTTAACTTAGATTGGATAAAAAAAAGCCAATGGTATTCAAAAACTTAACTTTTTATTTTTCAGACTCAGGTACTAACCGGTTACAGTTTCAGGCTAACCGGTTAGAATTACAGACCTGAACTGTTTACCATTGCAATTCAGAAAAACCCTTTTTTCTTGAATTCTCTACCCAATCTATACACCACTTATACCTTGCTTTATGCCTCAAAATCACAGTTTCCATCATTCAAAATTAAAATCACATTTGTTTCCAATCATACATAATTTTCTCTTGAAAATTACTTTATGAATTTAAGGTATAACTCTTTACTTCCAATCTGAATCATAATACTTTATATTCAGATTATTTATAATGGATTTACAGTATAGATTTGAGCAAAACTCCAAAACACTTAAGGACTGACTTAATAAACTAATTTTCTTTAAAATTCTGCAGTGTCTAACCGGTTACGAAAATCGAGTAACCGGTTAGATTATGCAGTCAGTCCTTCAAATTGAAGGTTTTGACACACCATTTCCTTTAATGTTCAAATCTAACCACAATCCATCATTTAATGAAGTTCATATACCTTAAACAAATATGTTTCGTCACAGAAATCATATTCAAAGTGCATGCATCAAGTCTTTGCATCAAATTGCATAAAAATCCACATAAACACAATTTAACACAACAAAACTTAGATTAAGCATTCCAACTCAGAATTCAGCATCAAAATACTTTGCATGCATCAATTTAAACTTGCTCAAACAGAATTGAGCCAAGATTTTGGCCTTCAAGCCTTTGTGCTTAAAAACACATAATGCCCTTTTGAGTTTTGCCAACTCAAATCCTAATTCATTTGACATTTAGTCTAAATCTAGTATAGTGAAGACTTCTCCCATACCTCTAAGACGATTTTGATGAAGATTTGACACTGGTTTGAAGAAAACTCCACAACTTCCTCTCAGACCCAAAGTTCTGTTTTCAGATTCGGTTTCCAGCAACAGGGTCCAGAAACCACCAAATTTGACATAGGATTTGACCAAAGAAATTGGGGAAAATAGTTAGAATTCAAAGTAGGTAACATGCACTAGAGAATCAAAGAGGTTTGAGACTTAAAGGTTAACTATGCTTACCAAAATCGAATCTGGAATTCAGCTTCCAGAACCAGAACAACAGAGAACTCAGACTCAAACTCTTAGCTTCCAAGCTTGATTCCTCCACCCACACGAACACTCAACTTACAAGGTGTATATCACTGGAAAGCTCTTGATTTAAGCTTTCCAAAAAGGTGTGTTTCACTCTCTAACTCTCAAAGAAGAAGACGAATTGCTCAGAACGAATTTGGAACCCTAATTACCCTTCTTCAACAAGAATTGCAGCAATCAACCCTTGATTCTTCAGCAATTCCACTATTTATAGACAAATTAAGATAGCATGCAGGGCGACGCGTGGTTCTCCACTAATCCAAGGCTGTAATCGTGGCGAATTTTGGATTAATCAAGCGATTACTCATCAAAATCCACTAAACCAGTTCCTGAGTTCATCGTCTAACCGGTTACAGGGCATTACTAACCAGTTAGATCAGTTCAAAATTTAAAAATTAATATTTTTAAATCTTTCCCTCCAAGAATCTTTTCAATATTACTTTTAAGCCCTCATTCAGGGACCAAAATGCAATATTCTTATATTTCGCATTTATTTGCCATATAAAAATATTTCAACTTATTTTTATATTTAAGGCGAATTAAATACAAAACATAATCTTGGAAAATTATATAAATTAATAATAAAACTTTTTATTATTAATTTCTTATTATTCGGGAGATGAAAATTAGGGGTGTTACAAAAAATATATATTCAAGTTGACTAAATCGGGGTGTTACATTTATCCTCTACAAACGCTGAGAAGGAGGTGAAGATTGAAGACATCCCTGTGGTTAGAGATTTTCCTTACGTTTTTCATGAAGAGGTACCGGGATTGCCGCCCAAACGCGAAATAGAGTTTGGCATCAAATTAATTCCCGAGATAGGCCCTATTTCCATTGCACCCTATTGGATGGCACCTCCAGAAGCGGCAGAGTTGAAGAAGAAAGTAGATGATTTATTGCAAAAGCATTTCATCAGACCAAGTGTTTCCCCATGGGAAGAGCAGATATTGTTTGTAAAGAAGAAGGATGGAAGTATGAGAATGTGTGTGGACTACCGGAAGGACATGAAATTCACCTTCAACAGGTGTTAGAAATGTTGAAGGATAAACAATTATATGCCAAACTTTCGAAGTGTGAATTTTGGTTGGAGAAAGTTAATTTCTTGGGGCATGTAATTACAAAAGAAGGAATTTCAGTGGATCCAACTAATGTTGATGCTCTGTTGAAATGGGAAAGACCCAAGTCAGTTACTGATATTCTAATTCCTATTATTATCTTTTGTATGTTTATTTTAATAAAAAATATAATAATATAATTTTATTTTATTTTAATAACATGCTCAAACATTTCTCATTTTATTGAGTTAAAATTTTGAGAAAACTATTTCTTGTGCTCTCGATTTAACTTTTCACATCAACTCAATAATATGAAACATCAACATATTTCATCTTCACTTAATAATAAGTTGTATTTTTAACTCGTCACAACATTATACAACAACTCATTCCAAGTATCTGTCAGCCCAGCAACACACCAATGGGTACAGTCCATTCCTTTGAAACCATTGTAAGAACTAGGATGTGCATCTTTTCTCAATTGTGAGAGAATTGTAATGTTAAGCAAATGAACAGGTTTGGTCATTTTGTTCAACACTCCTTGCAATACATGTGATGCTGGTGGCAATCCAATTGGATATGTTGATCCCTTTAGTGGTTGTGTCTCCTTTGCACAATTTGTCACTTCTGGCTCATTCCACTCTTTGCCACTAATTAATTTATACGATTTGCATATAAATTAGTTAAAAAAAAGATAATTAAAAGGCAAAAAAAAATGTCATTTAATATACTTTTACGTAGTTTTTTATATCATGTTAGTGATGTACAAATTAAATTTATGATTCATTATGTGTATTGAGGACAACTATTGATTAAACCATAATCACGTATTAAAAAAAAGGGTGTTTTGTTTAAAACTTTAGATTTATTAGATTAGAAGAAAAAAGTGTTCGAACTTACTGGTAATGTTGAGGAGTAATTCCTTGAAAAAGCACCTTGGTTTTTCTTAAATCAACTTCTGTATTTATCCACTTAGCCCAAGTTGTCAATGCCATTTTAAAAGCTTCCATACGATCCATGTCTTTGACGATCTTGTTACCTATTTGAATGTAATCCCATCTGCAATAAAAGAATTAAAAAAAAAATGAACACTAAACAAATTGGTTGCTAGCAACGGTGAAAATCGGTGGTCAAGGTTACCTCAAACCTTTTGGGACCCTATGCAAATATAAGTAATTAGACCTCATTAAAATAATAAAAGATAAAGTCATCAAAATAAAATAAAAATAAACAATTAAAAAATATGAAGGTTGTTCATTTCTAAATTCTAAAAAGATTATAAATAAATAGGACTCTAGTCAATTAGTGATAATAATTAATTGGAATAAATTAATAAAATTGAGCATTTCTAATTATTCTTATATTCTAAGTAACATGACACCATAAGCATCATCCCTTAGCAAAGCTACCAATGCAAATACGGAGGTCTAATAGAAAAGCAAGAATAAGAAAAATCTCCCAGTGACCTGCATTAGCTAAGGCACTAGCATTAGACCTATGTAACAATAAACATGATGTAGGAACATTACAAATTTCCAATCACCCTCTATAATAGCGTGAATGTCCCTCACAATACTGTAGCATTATTGCTGTGTATACTGTAGCACTAAGGTGTATTAAAACCACATAGCTTATCCATTTTTTTTATTTTAAATAAGATTAAAATAAGATTATAATTAGTAATTAAGGATTTTTTAAACCTCAATCCTTAAACTTGATGATAAAAGACTATAAATGAGATTTTTTTATTGAAAAAATACATATTTACCAATTAAAATTTGAAAATTTATATTCCCAATAAGATTTATTATTTTTTAATCTCTTGATTTTTAACCCTAAGTGTTGAGGTTAAATAAACCCATAAATTAAAATATTTTTATAATCAGAATTATTTTATAAAAAATATAAGACTCCTTAACGATTTTTTAAAATTGGGATCATGTGCGAACCCACACCTCTAAACATATTATGAGACATGCCCTCTTTGAACTATGTTACATATCTTAAATGAGTTTGGAGGATATTCTTACGGTTGCTTAGGTCCTCTTCGATACCACCAAAGCCATGTGTTGAATACCAAAATGTCTATATTCTTCCACGTGGCTCCATTTTTAATGGAATCAAGCTTCAAGACTCGACCAATTTTTTCCTCAACAATGTCAACCAAATATGGTGAATGAAAGACAAGCACAGAAACTTCATAGCCCTACAAAATTATTATAATTGATTTAAATTTTAGTAAAAGTATATTTTTTTATGACAACTTCGAGAGAAGATGGTTTGATCACGGACCTGAAATGTGTAGTTAGTGATGGGTTCACTGCCCTGCTCTAGTATTGTAGATTGAGGTACCGCAGAATGAAGCATGCATACAAGTGATTGCCACTGATTGAGACTAATAGAATCTCCTATAAACATGATCTGCTTTCCCTTAAATTTCTTCAAGAAACTTTTTCCGTCAAATCTGGGAAAAGTAAAATGAGTTTAAGTTATACGACTAAAATAATTATATTTTTAAATTTTGAAAATAAGCATAATTAATACAAAATTTAGGCATTTAAAAAGTTGAAATTGAGAAAGACATGATGTCAACACTATATAAATGAGTAGATATTTAACAACGTTTCAGAAAATATACTTTAATCCACACGTTATATAATAAATATACTTTAATCTTGCACCCCAATTATTCAGAAGAAACACTCATGTTTCATTATGTTAGGTGTATTTGATCGAATAAATTTTTAAAAACTCTCTCTCGAATGAAATTTTAATTATCCCAAAAAAATTAAAAAAATTAAAAATTAAATTTGAAAAGAAATAAAAAAAATTAATATCAAAATCTGAACTTTAGTAAAGATTGCTCTCTATTGCATTGACATTAAATAACAAATTTAAAATATTAACTTACACAATTGAATTTAATATATTAAACTAAATAAGAAGATAATTTAATTTCTTTTGAAGGAAATTGCTTGACTTAATATTATCAACAAATATTAATATAATCCGAACAATTAGCAAATAATTTGAAGAATAATTTATACAAAAACATTTCTTTTAGAAATAATAATTTATTAAAAAACAATTTGAAATTATTCTAGTGAAATAATATTAAATAAATAAAATAACTATAATTTAATGAAAATTTGTTCTCTACTTTAAATGAACAATATTTATTTTTATGGACATGTATCAAATTTTTAAGATTTGAAAGTCCTGGATTCGACACTTGGGCACCATCATTTGATCAATTATTAGTTGATATAATTTCCATCCCTCTTCCCTATTAAAACTTTGCCTAGAAAAGAAAGGTTTTTGGATTTTTCTCATTTTGATTAATAATCAAACTAATCGTATCATTTGATCAATGAGTGTTGGCGTAGGTAGAGGGACACATTGGTTACACGGAAAATCGATATTCGATTCTTCATGAAAATATTAATTAAATAAGAGAGCAAATTTGACTAAATCAAATGAATTAGTTTAAATATTATTTTTTCAATAATAATGTTTTTTGGACATTTATATCTTACATTCAAATTTAACACCAATCATTTTGAGTAAATGTATGAAAAATTATAAGAAAATAAATTGAAAGATTCACCATTCTTTACCCAAAATGATAAATGTTAGACATAAATATTAAATATAGATGTCCAAATAACATTATTGTTTTTCAATAACAATAAGACAAAGAGATATATGCATAAAACAAAAAATTGTCAGATCATTTTCACAATATATTTTTCCTTTTGACTATGTTTTTTTAGTTAATCATATTTTAATTCTAAAATAAGTGAGTAATAAAGATAATTAATTATTATATTTGAAAACATATCTTGAAACAGAAAAAAACAAAATAAATAAAGAAATTGCAGACTTGATTATATTTATAAAAACTATTAATTTGAAGATTTGATAATATTTCGATTCACATGGTTTGATAATTAATTGAGATCCTTAAATATACTATTAGTAATTCTTAACACAAAAATGATGTATTGATAATATAAAAAATTTACTAAGCTTTCTTGTTATAAAATTTTATACTTATAGTGAAAGCACGCACATGCTCAATAAAATCAATTTTGAGTATTTTTTGGACATTCAACAAATATAGTATATTAAGTCAATATTCAAAAGATATCACTTAACAAAAATAAAAAAAGATTCGAGTGAAATTAATGGAAATTTTTTGGAAACAATTTTAAACCTCAACTAGGGACCACCCGTTCATCTTCAAGCATGTGATACCAAACAAAAACAAGCACACGCCTGTAATACACGCATGTAATTAGAGTCTGCAAAATTTTAGTTCGCGGGTTAACCGCCGACACTACACTCCTACAAAAGTTTCGAGTCTTCTCCCTTGGCAGAGAATGTTGAAAACACTTCCATCACGAAGATGAATTTCGTAACGCAATGCCAATTAATCATTGAAACGTTCCACACGATTACTTAGCACTCATAATTTAAAGCATCTTTTATTTGATATTAAGAATTAAGCCCTTGAAAATGAAGAAGGTCCCCATTTATAGGGTGCAAATTAAAATTAATTTTCAATCTATATCCTTTAATTTGTAGTAGAGATTTACTATAGGATTATTGAAATCATTTTCATAGTACATATGAAATAAGATTTGAAAAACAACAACTTGAGACCAAGATGAAATAAGATTTGAAAAAAGTACAGTAAAGATTGAAGAATTAATTATAGTACCTTGGTAAGTTACAGTTATGGGGTTGCCATCTGTATTTGAGGTATTGCTTATCAGGACGACCATATTTCAAGCAATCAAACTCTTTACGAATGTGTGGACATTTTGAAGAGTCATAAAGAGGATATGAATCATCAAACACCCAGCTTCCTTCATACATGTTGCACCTCAATTTCTGTGGTGCTCTTCTCGAATTCATAGCTGTTGCATTATGGTGAACACCTCCTGCACCATTCGCCAAACACAGCCACTGAGAGAGACAAATGACCCCAAAAATTGCCACTGCTGTGATCCTCCTTCCGAGACCCATATCTTTGTGTGTTCTAGAGAGTTACATGTATATATGAAGATCATTGTGCTGTTATAAATAGATAAGAATTTTTTTTGCTCCAGTGTTAAAAGTAAAGTTGAAAATAAAAATTATTTGCATTAAAAATTTAAAAATTTAATAATTTAAAATAAATTAATTTATATTCTTAATATTTTTTTAATCTCTTATCTTCAATTCTAAAAATCGAGATTTAGCGAACACTATATATAATTCAAGTTGTTCAAAAATATCATATAAAAAAAGGAAAAAAAAAATAAAATAATAAACCATAATTGGGTTGTTGGTCTCTCCACAAACCATAAACCAATGGGACAATATTTATGGTCTCATTTTGTATGTCACACAATGTAAAGAGATATTATTATTATTATTATTATTATTATTATTATTATTATTATTGTAAGCATTAAATACTATTTAATAAGGAGATTGTCCGGTGGTGTTATATTCTACTTGTAAGTACTATATTGCTCAAAGTTAAAAATTAAAATTTGATTGTTAGAGCGACACTTGCTAAAAGATACATGTGTACACTTAAAAGAAAAAATAGTTCATTGTAATATGGTGGGGATATCATTGGTATAATTAACAAAAATATTAACTTTTATTTATATAATATTTTTATAATGCATATATGTTAATAAACACATATTAGGAAAAATATGTATTGAAATTATTGTAATTAATGCTTATAAATTTTAAAAATTCTTAAATATTCATTATAAATTTACTCAATACAAATTTCCTTATATGCACGTTAGGCCATATATTAGAAAATTCTTAAATTAATAACAATTAATGTTTTTTATATTACAAATGATAATCCCCACTATATCTCCTATGAATTGAATATTGATCGTTGAGCACATATTAGAAAACCACTTAATATAATACTATATGTAAGATATTAATCTAATATTATATAAAATTAAGAATTTTTTTATTTTATCTGATATACTCACACTCCATTACTACAGTAAAAAAAATTAATTCTTGAAAACTAGTCAAGCTTGCTACCCCAAAAATATTCTCAAAAGGAATCGATATTTAGTTCTCCCCTAGTTCCATAGTGTGATTTTTTATGTTACCACTATACGACAACTTTATATATTTGAAGAGAATGAATTTGTTTACATCAAAGCATGCACTATTCGGCAATACTGGTTTACTTTGTAAGTCAATAAGCTAATAGTGTTTTTTTTTTTTTTTTCCACGACCGGAGTGTCCACCGCCGATCGCAGTGACTAATCTTCTCGCTGGCTTGTAGGCAATTCTAATGGGTGGGACAGCTGGCCCCGAGATTTAACGCTGCTGCATGCACAAGGCAGGATTCGAACACCTGACCTTGCTTAAGCGTGGATCAATCCTTACCACTGAATCACACGTTCGAGGTTTAAGCTAATAGTGTTATTGGTGAATGCAAAAATGAAGAAATTAAAATTTGTCTCCTTTGATTAGAGCTTGTAATCTTCGGAAGATATTTTTTAAAATAGGTTTGAAGTAGCTTTAAAAAAAAATTGACTAAGCTTTCAATACTCAATGAGTCAACTATGCTTTTTAAAATTTTACCAAATTATATTGATTACCTTTTTTTTAATCTAATTATATTGATTACCTTAACTAAAAAATACGCTATTAAATTTGTTAATTAAGTATAAATTATTTGTCAATTAATGTAGAGATAATTTTATACTCTCTCTGTTCCTAGATAATTGTCACTTTTGCAAAATGAATTTGTTCATAAAAAAATTGTCATTCTATAAAATCAAGACATCATTAATCACTACTTTTATAATTCTACCATCATCTAATTAATAAGACATAATAAGTGAAAAAAATGACCATCATCATTATGATTTTTCTTTGGCACCCTGCATTTGATGTATTATTTTTTTGTGAGTACCTTGGGAATTTTAAATGAGCAATTGAGCGGAATGACTTAAGAAAACTGAATTAAAATGGTAAAAAATGTTATCGAGTTCTATGTCTTTTCCAAGTGAAAAAAAAGTGAAAAAGAAAAAGAAAACATAAAGAAAAAATAAATGAAAAGGAAGAGAATAGAAGGAAAATTTGAAAAAGAAAGGAAGAATAAAATGTTCCTGATGTGAGTGTGAGTCTTTATTGTATTCATTACTCATTCATGGTTTTTGAAGGAAGCTTGTTTTTGTAAATATTTTTGTGAGTTCGCCCTTTGTTTTATGGGAGATTCTAGAATGCTCACCATTGAGTTTGCATTTTGAGAGTGACAGTAACTTTGGCATGATAAAAAGTAAAATTGTAAAAAAATTTTTTTACCCTATTGCAACATTCCCATTGGGTCACCAGCCGATATTTGCAAGGTAGTCCCTTAGGCAATCAGATCTAGGGCAGCTAGTACTCCTTCCTCTTCTTCTTCTTTGCATCTTCCTCTTCTTCTTCGTTCCATCTCTTATCCTTCGTGTTCTCTTCTCTGTCCCAAAGCCACTCTTCTTTCCATAGAGCGGTCCCGAAGCAGCGGCGGTGAAGTGATTGCACCGGAAGTGAGGGACGGAGGAAGCTATTGGTCCACGGAGAACTAATTGATAGTTACGGAAGGGAGGGATGGACGAAGCTGTTGGTAGAACCAGTTCCATCGCAACTGATTTTGATGAGCTGATACCTGGATTTGGTGGAACCAGTACTTCAAATAATCGGTATGAAGCATTGTTTTTCGTTTTTGTTTTCAAATTTGGTGAGTTGGTTTTGTAATAAACCAATACTGATTAGCAGAAAAGCTAATTTTGGAGTAGTTGTAAATATAGCTTCTTAAAACAGTTGGATTTACAGTTGAAAACTAACAAAGGAAAAAAGCAAAGGAATCATCTTTTACTTTTCGAACAAGGGACCTAACGTGAAGAAATTTGGAGTGGGATTGGGGATTCTGCAACCATAAAATAGTGGCACTTATATTATTTCAACCATATCACCCAACCAAACAGATATTTATCAAAAGTGCTTTTTGATAATCAAAATAAAGTTATTTTAAGTTTAAATTGAACCTTTGTGCACATGATAGAATTAAGTCCAATTCACTATTGGTTTTATCTATCTTATTATTTGTGATGCATGCAATGAAGTTCGTGTTTGCATTGTTAAATTCTTGTACAGTCATGTAATAAAAAGCATGCAAAACGCAAAGGTTCAATTTTCTTGATAAAAAGCAAAAATCAACTGAGATAGGCTAAGTTGAGTGATACTTGAGTGCTTCTTATTATTTCTTGATTTTCTTGTACAATCATGCATTTGATTTTTACATGACTGATACTTGAGTGCTGTTGACTTACCAGCAAGTGGATTGGGTCAACGAGTAATATAGTCTGGAAGACCGAATATCGTCCCACAGGGATTATAAATTGTTTCTAATAACTTTTCACCAATTCGTAATTATTAGTGCAACTTGTTATTGAATTTTAGAAGGAGAAGAAGAATAATAATAGAATAAAATAAGAAGATTGAGGAGATAAGATGTATAGAAAGCAATAGAAAAAGGTTAGGAACTTGGTTTCATTGTATGATTCACTTATTTTAACTATGATTTATATTTTCCTTTAATTATCCTTCAATTCATGGACTATTCCTCTCAAATAGCAATAGTTAGACGTCTCTAACATTACCCTTATTTTCTATATATTTAATCCTTGATCCCTCAACAAATTACAATATAAGAAAATATCTATTCAGCACAAGAGAATTAAAAAGCCATATAATCATCCAATTATATCCCTATATTTTGGACTGATTATACCATTAATTGCATGGCCTATTCAAAATCCCAACTCCCGTTGCGAATTAAAAAATCCAAAACATAAATTGCGCGGGTTTATGTAATAAAAACTCAATTAATACATGAATTAAAAACAACAAAATACTAAATCAGAAATTAAAATAAGTTACACCATACAATTTACACCATGTTCCTAACAAAAGGTTTTAGTTACACATATAGAAATAAAGAAAACAGAAGCAAAGAGAAAACCCCATATCATAGACAATACAGGCTAACTCTCCAAGAGACCTTCAATCCTTGTGCCTTACCTCCTTGCTCTCAATAGATGTTAATAACCTCTCTCTCTAATCCTAATTGAATTCTATGATCTTAAAACCTACTGAAAACTCTTTACAAATCCTCTATTTAAAGAGTAAAACAAATCCTAAAATAAATCTTAATTAAATCTAATAGATAAGGTCCATGTTTATCTTCTAATTTCTGACCAAATCTAAGATATGAAGCCAAATTAGACTTCTCTTCTTCTATTTTGTTCAGAATCTGGTCAAATTGGGCCTCCAGCAGTACGCGCGCCCCAGGCGCACGCGACCTCGCGCCCCAGGCGCGCAGGTCTGATGATTGCTTCTCTTTCACGCAAGCGCGCCTCAAGCGCACCCGTCCCCGCGCCTCAGGCACGCGGGACCTACTCCGACTCCGTTTTGCTCCGTTCTTTTTCCATTTGCAAGATCTTTTCGTCCTCTTTTCAGGTCCATAAATATTTTATCCATTTAAGCTCTAAAAAGTACCCGAAACACTAACAAACGGATCAAAACGTTCAAAGGACCCTAAACTACTAAAAATAATTAAAATCTAATAAAAAGTCCTAAATTTGCTAGAGAAACAAGCCAAATACATAGTATAAGGGAGTCAAATCAATGCTCAAATCTATATATATTGGACCCAAATCACTCCCCCAAACTTAGCATTTTGCATGTCCCAGGCAAAAGTAAAATAAAAATTCTAAACAAAAGACAAACTCCCTAAATCAACATGAACACACCTAATCTAAGACTACGACTCATCACTTCGACACATATTATCATAAACTATTTACACAATTACATACTAGTTAACATAACAATCCCATTCAGAACTCAGAACTAATGAACACTCTCAACCTCTCAAATGTTTCTCTCAAAAGTGTATAAGGGTCATATTTCCAATTCACTCAAGTTCAACAATGATAATGTGTTACCATAGGCTTGACCATAGACCAACATCTCCACTGAAATTGTTGAATGCATGCGAAAATCAAAAGGTCTTATTTTTGGTTGTAATGGGGCCATGGCTAAAAGTGTCAGGTGGGATAAAAGAAAGAAGGGATAAAACAAAGGTTAACTCGCAAAAATATTTACAAAAACAAGTTTCCCTCAAAAACCATGAATGATCAATGAATACAATAAAGACTCACACTCACATCAGGAACATTTTATTCTTCCTTTCTTTTCCAAATTTTTCTTCTATTCTATTCTTCTATTCTCTTCCTTTACATTTGTTATTTTTTTTTAATTCTCTTTTTTTTCTTCTTTGAAAGAGAAATAGAACTCATACACTTTTCACCAATTACTTTCACTTTTTATATTCATTCCTCTCAATTGCTCATTCAAAATTTCCAAGGTACTATCAAAGAATATTTCAATAAATGCAGGGTACCAAAGAAAAATCATATATCATTATAAGGCTCAAAATGGACAACTAAGGGAATATTTTCAATGCAAATCATCTGAAGGCCACAAAAACACATCCTAAGTGCCTTAATCATCTTAATGCATGCAATCAATTTTCAATTTTGAAATGGTCACAGGTCAAGTTCTAGAAGACAATATCAAGGTGAACACACTCATGAAAAAATAGGGGTCTCAATATCAGAATATTTCAATAAAATTCATACCCCTCAATAGGCTCAAAACCTCACATATGGCTAAAGTCAGTTCACTAGTCACAAGTTCTGAAAGCCTTTGTCGAAATAACCCAGTCACCGTAATCATATACAGCTCAATCAAATAGAGTCGAATACCAATGAGTCTAAGTCCTAAACTAAGTATGTACATGAATCAAAAGAGAAAAAGTCCTAAGGTTAGAAAAATTAATTACTTTTGCTAAGGACACAAACCAATACCAATATGGGAGAAAAAATTCAAATCTGAAAAATTTTTATTTTTATTTTGTATATACTCCCCCAAACTTAGATGTTGCCTTGTCCTCAAGCAAACTAATCTACCCTAAAACTACAAAATAAAAATTAAAAAAAAATACCTAAAAAAAAAGCTGGCCAATATTTTTGGTGAGGTACAGGGGCCTGGGGTGTAATATTTGAAAAAATTGGGGCTAATGGGGTCCAAATCCTACAAAAACAAATCTAATCCTAAAATAAATCTATCCCTAAAAAAATAGAAAATAAAAAAAACGAAAATAAATAAAATAAAAAAAAATCTATTCTAAAAATAATCCTAAGATAAATCTAATCCTAAAAAGATAAAACAAATTCCTAAAAGATATAAAACTAATCTAATCCTAAAAGATAAAACAAATTCCTAAAAAGATAAAAAACTAATTTGTTCCTAAAAGATAAGATAAACAAAATATCTATTACTAAAAATAAAAAAAATTACTAGAGATAAAAAAAAATAAATCTAATCCTAAGAGATAAGAGGGTTGAATCAGAATTTGACCCCAAAACTGAACTTTTGCACCCCAAGTAGGAGTGAAATTCCCCAAACAGCCCGGCGCGCCCGAGGCGCGCGACTGCGTGCGCCTGGGGCGCACGAGGTCTGTTCCTCATTTTTTTTCTTCACAAAAACTACCTAAGAATTGAAACCTACACTACTGCTTATGTACAAAACAAATCCACCAGGATCCCAAATTCTATGAGTCAAATCCCATGTGATGCAACAATAATGTGTTACTCCCACATCCCATGGGGATTCAGCAAAATTTTCTTTTCTTCCATCATCCATCATGAAGTTGTTAACTCCATTAGTCAAGAAGATTACTTTCTCATGCTTCCTATTGCCTAATAATGATTCAGATTGTTCTAGATATTTTTCATAAAAGCACTTAGGCTGAATATAATAGAAAAATTTTGAATCACCCAAGCATGAACTAGATTAAATAAAATTCTTTATAGCAACAAATTCCTCATGCAAGGGTGGTTCAATTTTTTCTACAATTTTTAAACCTTCGATTTTTATTTTTCGATCCTCTTCCTCAAACCTATCATGCACAATTTCTTTTTCAGATTTTTGCTCCTCCAAAAGGATTTGATCATTGGTCACATCCATCACCACAACTTCCTCCTCTTTTTTAGGAGAGTCAAAAATTGTTGATAATGCTTGTAACTCCTCAGATAAATGTTTTGGAATTTGTTTAAGTGCTATTTCTATGTTCTCAAAACTTTTTCTGTTTTTTTTTCTATAAAATTAATTTCTTGAACATTACTACTAATTTTTTGAGCTAATTTATCTTGGTTAATTTCCCATGACTCTTTCTCCACAGGGGAAGGAATTGGCTCAACACGAGGTAATCTAAAATTATTTTTGCAATCTTTAACAAAATCCTCAGTGGCTTGAGCCAATTTCTTTAGAGCTATTTCCCATTGGGCCTTCCTAGGAGTTATATTTTGTGCAACATAGTATGGAGGATAAGGATAAGGAATAAATCTATCACAATCTGAATCACTATTACAACTATAATTATACATGAGAAAGTACAAATTACACAAATAATTACAAAAAGTACCGAAAAGAAATTAGAATCGAATTTCAATCCCCGACAACAGCGCCAAAAACTTGTTGATTTACCAGCAAGTGGACTGGGTCAACGAGTAATATAGTCTGGAAGACCGAATATCGTCCCACAGGGATTGCAAATTGTTTCTAATAACTTTTCACCAATTCGTAATTATTAGTGCAACTTGTAATTGAATTTTAGAAGGAGAAGAAGAATAATAATAAAATAAAATAAGAAGATTGAGGAGATAAGATGTATAGAAAGCAATAGAAAAAGGTTAGGAACTTGGTTTCATTGTATGATTCACTTATTTTAACTATGATTTATATTTTCCTTTAATTATCCTTCAATTCATGGACTATTCCTCTCAAATAGCAATAGTTAGACGTCTCTAACATTACCCTTATTTTCTATATATTTAATCCTTGATCCCTCAACAAATTACAATATAAGAAAATATCTATTCAGCACAAGGGAATTAAAAAGCCATATAATCATCCAATTATATCCCTATATTTTGGACTGATTATACCATTAATTGCATGACCTATTCAAAATCCCAACTCCCGTTGCGAATTAAGAAATCCAAAACATAAATTGCGCGGGTTTATGTAATAAAAACTCAATTAATGCATGAATTAAAAACAGCAAAATACTAAATCATAAATTAAAATAAGTTACACCATACAATATACACCATGTTCCTAACAAGAGGTTTTAGTTACACATATAGAAATAAAGAAAACAGAAGCAAAGAGAAAACCTCATATCATAGACAATACAGGCTAACTCTCCAAGAGACCTTCAATCCTTGTGTCTTGCCTCCTTGCTCTCAATAGATGTTACTAACCTCTCTCTCTAATCCTAATTGAATTCTATGATCTTAAAACCTACTGAAAACTATTTACAAATCCTCTATTTAAAGAGTAAAACAAATCCTAAAATAAATCTTAATTAAATCTAATAGATAAGGTCCATGTTTATCTTCTAATTTCTGACCAAATCTAAGATATGAAGCCAAATTAGACTTCTCTTCTTCTATTTTGTTCAGAATCTGGTCAAATTGGGCCTCCAGCAGTACGCGCGCCACAGGCGCACGCGACCTCGCGCCCCAGGCGCGCAGGTCTGATGATTGTTTCTCTTTCACGCAGGCGCGCCTCAGGCGCACCCGTCCCGCGCGCCTCCGACTCCGTTTTGCTCCGTTCTTTTTCCATTTGCAAGATCTTTTCGTCCTCTTTTCAGGTCCATAAATATTTTATCCATTTAAGCTCTAAAAAGTACCTGAAACACTAACAAACGGATCAAAACGTTCAAAGGACCCTAAACTACTAAAAATAATTAAAATCTAATAAAAAGTCCTAAATTTGCTAGAGAAACAAGCCAAATACATAGTATAAGGGAGTCAAATCAATGCTCAAATCTATATATATTGGACCCAAATCAAGTGCTTCTTATTATTTGTTGATTTTCTTGTACAGTTGTAGCATATGATATCAGTATGCTATTATTCAAGTGCTCATGTATCTAGCATCTACACTTAATTTTAAGTGTGTTGTGAATTTAACTCAAATGTTGTTCTCCATAATCGCCTTCTTCTTTTTTCGTATTCGCTGTTGTTGTCCAGCATATGTGAGGAAGAGATTTCTTCCATTTGATGTGATGAGATATGGTGGATTGTGATGACATTATTTCTTCAAAGAGTAGTGGAGATTTTAGCGACGACAGATCAGATTCAAAATACCCTTCCTCTAATAGTGAGGTTAGATGACGAAATTTTTATATTGGTTGTAGGCCCAATTTGGAGTATATTTACCATATTTTGATTTAATGATCTTTTAATTAATTTCCACAGGTTGAAGATAGGAATATCGAGACTGAGGATGAAGTATGGGTATCCAGTGAAGAAAGTGAGGTAGATCTCCCTGTATTGCTACAGGAATATTGATATGAATATCGATAGGATTATTGAAAGGACAACATATGGAATGAAGTGAAGGACAACATATAGTTAGTTATAGAACATAGCAGCTATGTGAATCTTGAATGTTAATTTTTTTGGGTTAAACTGAATCTTTTAATTTCCTGGCATTGGTATTGTTGTTTTTAGTATTTTTTTCATGGTCATTTTTTCATGTCTTTGGCACATAGGATCTTTTCGAGTAAAGTTCTTGCAGAGCTGGAAAATGTGGTAATGCTCTTTTGAATTTGACTTATGCTGCTTCTAAATTGGACATTTTGTTTAGTGAACCTATTTGATATCTGCAGGTATGCAAGGTCCCATATCTCCAGCTAATTTCAAACCCTACATATGGTATTCTCGGTCATCATCATGGACACTCTTCATAGAGGTTCCTCAGTCTATTCTTCATGGTCGCCAAATCAAATCGTCGGATGATTTTGATAAAAATGCTATCAAGCGTCAGTTTTGGACTAAGGTGGTGGCAAATGATGATTGCATCAACGTCAAAGCAGAAGGTTCTTCTAATGTCGCAGGCCTATTGAAGGGAAAGTATGAGGAAACACACTCAATAAACAGATATAACTGCAATTTAGCTGATCTTCTTGTGATTATTTTGTAGCAGGTAAAACTTTGTAACTGAGAAAATAAATGGTTCATGACTGTAAATTTTTTGTTCATTTAGTGTAGGATTGCATTTATGCATTTGACTACATTAACTTGTGACTTGCCTTAATTTAAATGTTGGATGCTTATTCATGCAACTGAAAGTCTGAAATCATACAGGTTGCAAGCCAAACTATTAATTGGCTCTGTCAGGAACTTGTGATGGTTGGCATAAAAGCAAGTCGTGACTTATGATTATCTTTTGAGATGGAGAAGGGTGAAACACGGCCTGGTTGCAAATGTGGATCCTGAAGATAGTGAAGGTTGTATATCTTGGTGGTTGGTCATGGAGGACAGTTTTGCAGAGGAACAAAAGTTTCATATGAACATGCTTTTATAGTAAATTATTGTATTATATCTATAAGTTAGAATCGTGTATACTGAACAAATATCGATAATACTCTTTCTTGACTTCATATGATTGAATTTTTAGTATATCACTTGCTTCAGGGTATGGCATGTTATAAAATTTGGGTTTGATGAAGAAAATATAGCCTCGGCTTGAGCTGTGCATATCTTTAAATAATTTCTAGGTTGGCCACAGTTAAAAGCGTGGCTAAATATATATTTTTTTAAAATATTTTCTTATTTAGTCACGACTATAACTGTGGCTAACTAATAAACCCATATGAAAGAGGGCAATTCAGAATAATTCTTTTTGGAGATAAAAGAGGACAGTTCGGAATAGCTTTCATTGAAAAAAAAGGGCGGTTCCGAACCACCTTCATTTTAATAAGGCATACGTCGTAGCTTTGATGTATGGTCCATAAAAAAATTTTACTCCTTACGTCTTACTAAGATGTAAGGAATTTAAAAAACAATTTAACCTCATGCGTCTTAGTTAAGACGTAGGGTGTTTTAAAAAAAAATTAATCACAAGATTTTTAAAAAAATTTAAGCCCTTACGTCTTAGACGAGGCGCATGGTGCTTTTAAAAAAAATAGCCCATATATCTTATCGGAGGCGGCGTTTAAAAAAAATTAGCCTCTACATCTCAGTTTAGATGTATCGTGTTTTTTTTTTAAAAATAACCCATACGTCTTAGTTCACACTTAGAGTGTTTAAAAAATATTGACTCATACGTCTTAGATGAGACGTAGGGTGCTTTTATATCCATTTTGCATTTACCTTAGTTCACACTTAATTTTGTAGGTCTATTCGTAAGTTAATTTTATATCCATATGAATTACTTCCTCCATTTCTATATATAAGACTCATTTGGGAGATTTAATGTTCATTAAAAAAGTTCATTAATTTAGTTAATGGTATTGAAAATGTAAATATTTGATATGTATTTTCAACATTACCCCTATTAATATTATTTGAAGTCAAAAAAGTGTTAAATAAATATGAGTGTTTATGAAAAGAAGTAATTAATGATCATTGAAAATTGAAAATTGGTAAAAGATTTTATAAAAAGTAAAAATACATATATTGTTTTGTTATAAAAAAAAAGTAAAAATACATATATTGTCTTGGAGCGAGGACAAGAAGAAAGCTTTAATTAAATTATAAGAATTTGAATTATTTTGTATTTTTTTCATTCACTTTATAATTTTTAGTAAGTATCATTAAATTCAATTATTGTAATATTAATTTTTATTATTCCATACTCCCTTTGTTTCACTATGTTTGACCTTTTAGACTTGTGCACACAAATTAAGAAGGTGTTAACTATTGTAAGTTTTATGTGTACTTTGTCTAAAATGCAATCGTTGACATATAAGCTGAGTAACGTTGATTAAGGTTTGATTAATACGAAGTTAGTGATTTGTGTATTTAATGTTCAATTGTAACGAATAGTGTGTTGCGTGAAGTAACCCCAATGGATTGGTGTGCGAAATGTAAAAGGAGGTAATGAAGTTAATAATATTATATCCCCTCGTCGTCGATTGAAACGTTATACATACGACATACGAGTTATGGATAGAGAAAAGATCGAATTGGATAGCAAAGTGACGGGTTAGTGTCGAGCTTATCCACGGGTTATGGTAAAGGTAGGGTTTGATAACTTAGGGTTGGGGTTAGGGTTATGGTTTAGGGGTTGTCTTGGGGTTTGATTATGAATGAATTGTTAATTGTTATGACGTAATTTTAGAAAAACTCCACCTCCCCTTAAAAAATGAAAAAAAAATTATATAATTATGTATGTTGGTTTGTTGGTTGGTTCAACAGATGTCTTTAATTAATTACTCCCTCCGGCTCATATTATAAGCAAAAGTAACTAATTTTACGCTTATTAAGGAGGTTAGTTGATTTTATTTAATTTTCTCAAATTTATAAAAAAAAATGAATAAATATATTTTAGGAAAGTTGCATTAGGAATGAAACAAAAATTAAATAAGATAAGAATTAGCATACAAAGTAGCGGGTCAAAAGTAACAAACAAAAATTATTCTAGGTAGCAGGTCACAATTTATAACCGTTGATGCCATCGCCATTTAATTTCTACAACCAGGATTTTCGGTACACACTTCGAACCGGAGCATACAATGCAGAACCTTCCAAAAAAGCAACCATGCGCATGGAAAACAAATCTAACAATGCGCATTTAAGAACTTTCCAAATGTGGTGGACTCGGCCTAGCCGAGATCCTCAGAACCCTCGCTTAAGGCCTCACGACCCTATAAGAAGCCCTCTGTGTGCTGGGCCGAGCTCAAGGCTCAATGGCCGAACAGACATCAGACACGGGCCGATATCATACTCCCACCCCTCTGTGCTCTGGGCCGAGCTCAAGGCTCAACGGCCGAACAGACATCAGACACGGGCCGATCTCATGATCCTACCAAGGTCCGACTTCCTTGTCCGACACCACCTAGAGTCCGACACTTCCCCCAGAGTCCGATACCAAGGATAGGATGACGTGCCTCACCTTATCCATAAGGACAGCTCATCCACTCATAGCTCAGTACAGGCTGGCCCTACTTGGGCCTCAAGCAGGCCCATTAGGGCAACCAGCTCCCCCCTATAAGTAGCTCCGTACTATATGGGGCTCAGGTACGTCCTCTAACCCTAATTATCACCTTCACACACCAGTGATTAGGGTTACTCCCTGGCTCTTCACCTTGCCACCCGAGGACTCCCACCAAACATCACACAGAAACCCTAGACAGAGGCTCCTCTAAAGGTCTTCTTCCCTAACCCTTGAAGGACCTCACCGTCTAGGACATCACATTGGCGCCGTCTATGGGGAGAGAGAAACTTCATCCCCACCCAAAAGATTCTACTATGTTTGAGGCATAACCAGTCCAGAGGAGGAGGAGGGGGCGTCCAAGGAGGGTGCCCTCGACGGAGGACCTACGCTTGCACCTGGAAGCAAACAGAGCAGCAAGGTCCCCACAGCCACCCCCTCCACCTCCTCCCCCGCCACACCCCCGCCTCCACCGCCACCTCCACCGCCAGAGTTCACGCACACCCACAGTGGACCTTACACCATCCACACCAGAGACACTACAAATCCAACTCAGCACCAGGGAGGAGGTCGGCGCGTGCATCTACGCTCCGAGCTTGGAGAAACCAACACAGAACAGCACCGCCACCGTGGCGAACGTGCCCACTCTGTCAGCACTACACATCGTTCTCACTCACGTCAATCTTCACTCTCTCGCGAGGCAGAGGTCTTGTCCTTGATGAGACAACAAATGAGGATCATAGAGCAGCAAGGTAAAGCAATCGCAGATCTTCAGCAAGTTACTAGGCAGCGTTTGGCTGAACGAGCCGTTGTTCAAGCTCCAGCACCAAATGAACTTCCACCACCTCCAAATCCACCACCGCCACAACCTCCATTAACACCACAAACATTAGCAACACCACACACTATCATTACACAACTTACACAAACACCACCCCCTGACCAGCAACAACCTGATGATTCTCACCCTGGACACCCTTTTACACCAGCTGTCATGGCTTATGAACCACCACCTGGGTACCTCGGACCCAGCAACATTCCCAGATATAATAGCCTCACAGACCCTCAAGAGCATGTCCTCTACTACGAGGGAGCTGTGAACTTCCATGGTGGTGGAGATCGGCTCAAGTGCCGAGCTTTCTCCATGACCCTCCAAGCCCCAGTTCTCCAATGGTATTCAACGTTACCCAAGAATTCTGTCAACAACTGGACATAAATGAAGCGAGTATTTCTCAACAGGTACACTGCTAGCTGTGTGCAACCAAGGTCAGATCACACACTAGCAACAGTGACACAAAAGTCAGACGAATCCCTACGTGCTTACCTACACAGGTTTCACAGTGAATCCAGCTCGGTCCCCAACCTATCTCCCGAGGTGGCCGTCCTCCTCCTGACTCAAGGCCTGGCCGAGGGAGGATTCAAAGACTCACTGATAGGAAAGCCACCGAGAGATATGGCCGAACTCAGACAAAGATCCAACAAGTATATCAACCTCGAAGAATTCAACAAAGGCCAGACAAGTAGGATGGAGAACGTTCAAGCCGCTTCACAGAATGCCCTTCCCCGAGGTCGTCCTCGCGGAAACAGGGATGATAGAGGAGGAAGAGCAGATCAAGGAGACCGAGGTCGCACTCACGTCGGCCAACAAGATGACCGCCGACGTCCTTACATCACTAAGTATGATTCTTACACCCCCCCTGACGGTTCCGAGGTCACAAGTCTGGAAGGAGACCATGCAGACCGAACTCAGGAGCGTACCTCGGCCACCTTTCCTCAGAAACCAAAATAATATCAGGGACAGATCTAAATACTGCAACTTCCACGATGGGTATGGTCACCATACCGATCAGTGCACCTGGCTTCGAGACGTTATCGAAGACATGGTGAGAAGGGGCAAGTTACAACAGTACGTGCGAGAAGCGGTAGAGAGGAGAGGCCGAAAAAGGTCCTGCAGCCCAGACAACGACAAAGGAAAAGCCAAAGCTGACCCGTCTCCGGAAAAGAAGGAAGAAGAACCACAGCGAGTAAACATGGTCGTGGTTCAAGACCTGGATAAGTCACCGGAAAATTTACGAGTTGAAACCATCTCGGGAGGTTTTGCTGGTGGCGGAGAGAAGAGGGGAGAAAGGAAAAGGTACGTCAATCAGGTCTTGGCTGTTCACCACAAACCCGTCTACAAAAAACCGTCTCGGAACATCCCCATCGTTTTTTCCGATCAGGAAATGGAAGACGTCATCCCGGATCACAATGATCCAATGGTGATCACGGCGCTGATCGGCAATTTCGAAGTCGCCCGAGTTTTCATTGATCAAGGAAGCTCGGCCGACATTCTTTTTCTTCACACCTTTCAAGCATTGAAGTTGAGGTCAGCCGACCTCGTGGAATTTGAAGGCAACCTCATCAGCTTCACAGGAGAGGCAATTCGCCCCTTAGGAGCCATCCACCTCCCGGTGACCTTAGGCAAGCAGCCTTCGGCCCGAACGAAGATCGTCAAGTTTGTAGTTATTGATTCTGAATCCCTGTACAATGTGATACTGGGACGAACCTGCCTGCAAGCTTTTGGGGCAGTGGTCTCAACGGTACACCTAGCAATGAAATTCGTCGGTTCTGACGACAAGGTCGTCACAATCAAAGCCGACCAGATGAGAGCCCGACTCTGCTACAATGCAAGTCTATGGGAAGTATAAAAGAAACAGAAAGAGCTTACTGACCCGACTTCGGCCAAAGGGAGAGTTCTATTGACTGATGTTCAGGTCAAACAAGATGTTCTTAGGTTTTCTCCTCGAAGGGAACGGTTGACGATTCCCATTGAGCCTTCCGACCCCAGCAAAACTGTCAAGGTAGGTACCAACCTCCCTCAAGAAATCCAAGGTGCAATTAAGGAAAATCTCTCCTCATTTCCAGTTCTCTCCAGCCCTCCACAAGGGGAGAATCTTTTCATTTATTTAATTGTTGGTGATCCCGCCCTCAGCTTGGTTTTGACCCGAGGTGAGGGTCGAGGTGAGTTCCCCATTCACTCCTTAAGCCGAGGTCCCGAGCTCTGGTGTTTCAGGACGAAAAACATTGCATTTTGTAAGGCTGCCAACAATTTCCAAGCATCGGCTGAAAACCGCGGCATCTCTCATCGGTCCTCCTCGGTCGAGTGCTACCAGACCAATGCTGTCATCCCCATCGAACGAAGGTTTCATACCTTCCGAAGGAGGGACAGGCCCGAGGTAGAGAACAAGAATCTGATACTGGCCGAGGAGATCCGAGAAGCCGCCTCTGTGCAGAAGAAGATAGCAAAGGAAAGGCTAGCCAACCAAGACAACAAAACTGTGCTCGGAGACCTCATGCTCCGAAGAGCAGATATCGGTCATGAGATTTGGAGGGAAGTAAAATGTGCTCGGAATCAAGAAGGCCCCAACAGAGGCATCTCAAAAATATACTCTGGGGCATACAAGCTAGAAACTATGGAAGGAACAGAGGTCAGGAATTCCTGAAACTTTGCAAAACTGAGAACCTACTTCAGTTAGGTTTACCTTGGAAATCATCAGCAGCCACCAACACCTCTAGCTAAAGGATAAGTTTAAAAGCCGAGAACCTACTTCAGTTAGGTTTACCTCGGAAATCATCAGCAGTCACCAACACCCCCAGCTAAAGTTTAAGTTTAATTTTATTTCTGTTAATGTTTTTATATCTGCTTCCTCTAGTCACATTCTGTCCCATTGTGATATATTCACTTTTTCAATTCCCCGAAAGGCAATGTACTCATGTCTATGATTAATGAAAAGTACAAACTTGCTCATACTCAAGTGCCACAGTTTTATATACGTACGTACTAGCTTCTCATTTAGCACTAGCCACCTAAATGTTGCATGGCGCTATGTACAGCCAACGTCTTCTAAATAAGATCGGCTCATATGCACAGTGTATAAGGGACACCCGGTAAAGTACAGCTTGCTGTGAAATGTTCTCACATAACTTCACTCAGCAACCTCTTTCACATCGGGGACGAGGACACCCACCTCGGCTAAGATGGGTGAATCTGAGATCCCTACCGTATGCCCTTATATACAGTACCTTTTTTCAGAGGAAAACTTATAAGATTACTGCACTTACTGAGTTGTCCGAGCTTAACATAATTAGTTACATTAAGTTTTATGCCGAATTTTTTAAGTCCGATCAAATCCGAATACAACAAGTCAAAAAGGACTTGTATTCTCAAAAACATTTTTACTTGGTTATTTAAACAAAACGCAACAAGTCTCAAAGACTTACGTTTTTTACAGCGTGAATTCACTTGATAACCCGACATCGAGTCGCAGCTCGGATCCAAGGCATCCTTGGCAAACATGCAACGAGTTAATAAAATAAAACTCGCATTGAGCAACCAGTTAAAGAAAAAGGCTTGCGTAACAACGACCTCGGACACAGTATGCATGCAACAAGTTAAACAGAAGATAACTTGCATTTTTGAGGACAAGTTCGGATCCGAGGTCTAAAGAGTAAACATGCAACGAGTTACTAAACTCGCATTTGTGCAACAAGTCAAAGAAAGAACTTGCCTAAAAGTGACCTCGGACACCATGAGTATGCAACAAGTTAAAGTATAAAAACTTACATCAAAATACCAACATGCAACAAGTTAAACTGAAGTAAACTTGCATAAAAATAAAATGTTGTACACAATCAGCAGAATGAAGTACAATACTGTCAACCATGTTACAAAAACATAGACATATTACAAGCTGCCCAGCATAAGGGACTTATGCTGCTTCATCTTCAACATCGGAAAGTATAACCGTGCTCGGATCGAATTCCTCATCCGATTTTTCCACCACGGGATTGGGAAGGTTCTACTCAGGTTGGTCGAGGTCGACCTCGGCCCCATCCTTATCATAGTCAACCATCTTCCCATTTGCCACCCCGAACCCGGCAGAGGCGCCGACTACCCGAATTCGGAGCCCTTGGTTCAGGTGAAGAATCTGCTCTACGGCACCAGCAAAAATTTCGCTCCCCCCTTCTCAAAATCGAAGTTTGCCTCTGCCGCTGCGACCTTATGTTTGAGTGCCTGAGCAGCTCTTTTCTTCAGCAACGTTCGGACCCTTTCAACCTCGGCCAAGCCTTCCTGCCGACCAGCCTCTCTAGCATCTGCTCTCACTTGAGCCAAGGCTTCCTCGTGACTTTTCAGAAGCTCCTCCATCTGTTGGCGGTGCTTCTCTTCTAGCTCGGTCAGTTTCTGTTCGGTAGAGTTTTTGCTATTCTTTAGAACCGCCACCTCGGCCACCATTTCAGATCGAGCCTTTTTCTTGGTCGGTGACACACCTTCGGCCACATCATCAGCAACCTCGGCCAACACATTGAACATCGTGGTTGACCTCTTCAATTGACAGGCCAGTTCCTCGGCCATTCTTTTCCATTCGGCTCCCGACATTTTTATCAGGGCTTCTTTGACCGAGGGCTTGGCCATAGTGGTCGGCGTCCTTGGGAGTATATTAGTTCCCCTTCTCGGGCCGTCCGAGGAAGGAGGGGTACTGACAACATTGACAGGTTTGGTACTTGGAGTCGGAGACTGAGGAGGAGGTGGGGTGATAATCACCGCAGGAGGAGTAGGATGGAGTGGAGCCGAATTGGAGGAGGTCGTATTAGTAGAGACCTCGGCGGGAGCTGTCTCACCGGAAGGGCTTTCTGTTCTCTGCCTCTTCCGAGCAGCCATTGCAAGCTTGAGTGCCTTCGACGACATGTCCGACCAATGTTCCTCTGCAAAACAAAAAGAAAATGAGAAATTAGTTAGAAAGTTGAGAAAAAATGTACAAGTGTAAGAGTAAAGTTAACTACCAATTCTGGTCAAGACTTCGCTGTCAGGACACTTCATAAAAACTCCAATGTCGGGCTGGAATTTCCGAGCACGATATTCGGTTTGGAAATGATGGGCCATCACGGCCTCATCAGGGTCAAGTGTTGCGCCCGACCACCTCTGCTGCGTGCCGATGTGGCGATTGAAGAACTCCGGGGTCCACTCCAAGGGAAACCTCGGACCCATCTCGGATCGGAACCAAGGTAGCCCCGTTCCAACATACTTGTACTTAAAAAACTTGGGTTTAAAATGTTTCCAAGAATCGGTGAACATGCCGAATAACCCACAGTGAGCTTGGGCCTTAGCTGATACCCAAAGACGACCAGTGACCCCGTCTTTATTACTGACGAACGGGGTGTACATCCACAGGAAGAGCCGAACTGTGCATACCAACCCCTTGGCTCCACAATACTTTTGAAATGCTCGAAGGAACGACCAAGTGTTGGGATGAAGTTGTGAGGGGGCTAATCCGAGCTCGTTCAAGACCCTCATCTCCAAATCAGTAAACGGCAAGGTCACGCCAAGGTTGTGTATTAGATCGGCATAAAAGAAGAAGGAATTGTTATCAGTTCGGCTACATATTCTGTCATTTGCCAAACAGGGGAGTACTTCGTAAGAAGTCCCAGTGGCGTCCCCTGGGCAAGGCAGCACGACTCTCTTCACTTCGGCAAGCTTGTCCTCGGAGTCTAAGCTAGACCGAACTCCCTTGGGTTCCACGTCGACCCACTCGTACTGATCGGCATCCGTAGGCGCAGGGTAAAGCTCAGGGCGGCTGATGCACTTTCTGGGAGGCATGGTACCTGTGGAAGAACAGGGGAGCTCGGTGTTAGTCCTACGGGTTACAAAGAATAAACCCCCAGAAAACCCCCTCGAAGTTGTTCCGAGGGGCGAGCATCTCCCCTCTACCACAGGTGCCCCCCGTTCGTACATCCTCTCTCTCTCCATCCTTTCAAAATCGGCACGCTCCCTACCGTCGATGAACTCAGCCCAGGCATATTGGCGTACCCATTCCCTTTGCTCTTCCCAGTCCCGAGGATAGACGACCTCAACGGGATCAACCTCCAGGACTCGCTTTTCATACCTATTCTTATACTCCCTATGGCGACGGAGCGCCTCATCCACCTCAGTGGAGGAGCAGGACGAGGAGGAAGAGCCGTCCTCCTCCTCACTACTGCTCGAAGACAGGGAGACTACCCCTACCCATTTCCTAAACCATTCCCTACTCATATTTCCCCAATTCACTTCTCTGGTTTTTTGAAAAATATAAACAAAAACATGAATCAAAAACCCTCCAAAATCCTAAAAAACACCCAAACCCAGGAACACCTAAAACCACAGCATTAACCCCCAAATCCAAGACCTCAAACCCAACAGTACAGAAAAACGAAATCCTAAATAGTGCAAACTTGAAGAAAAACCCAACATGAAAAGCACCCCATCTCCATGAGAAACGAAAGATAGTAATCCCTCTCAATTAAATAGTACAGAAAAGAAGAAGAAGCGGAAAGCAAAGGAGAAAGAGTGAGTTGAACAAATACCTTGAGAATGCGAGACCGAAAGGGAGAAGGGGCTCGTAGAATCCAACGGATTCGCAGTGAAGAGGAAGGATGGGAAGTGCAGGACGAAGAGGAAATTCGGAGAAGGACAGTATGAAGACCTTTGTTTTGTGCAGAGAAAGTGAGAAAGTAACTGTGGAAGAGAGAGAGAGAGAGAGAGTAACAAGTTTGTGAAAGAGGGAGAAGGGAAACCACAGTTTTCCCCCACTTTCGAACTATGGGCTTGGTCCAAGAGGCCCAACCCAGCATGGGGCCATACACAACAAGACACGTGGCGCCGAATAGCTTGAATCACGAACCTCGAGCAACGTCGCAGTAATGGCGACGCTTCGTTAGGTGTAATTTCTGACACGTGTCAGACCTGGAGAATGCAAGCGTCACTTCGGAGCAGGTGAAAGGACAGCTCTCAGACCTGCTCCGTCATAATGAAAGGACGTCAGAAATAGCTGGATCCAGCTCTCGGCAACTCATCTTCCGAACTCCCTGGAACCTCGGAACAAGGCTCAGATAGCCTTGACCGAGCTGGGGGGCTTATGTGGTGGACTTGGGAAAAGGACCTAAACCAAGACCTCGAAACAAGGCTCAGATAGCCTTGACCGAGCTGGGGGGCTTATGTGGTGGACTCGGCCTAGTCGAGATCCTCAGAACCCTCGCTTAAGGCCTCACAGCCCTACAAGAAGCCCTCTGTGTGCTGGGCCGAGCTCAAGGCTCAACGGCCGAACAGACATCAGACACGGGCCAATATCATACTCCCACCCCTCTGTGCTCTGGGCTGAGCTCAAGGCTCAACGACCGAACAGACATTAGACACGGGCCGATCTCATGATCCTACCAAGGTCCGACTTCCTTGTCTGACACCACCTAGAGTCCAACACTTCCCCCAGAGTCCGATACCAAGGATAGGATGACGTGTCTCACCTTATCCACAAGGACAACTCATCCACTCATAGCTCAGTACAAGCTGGCCCTACTTGGGCCTCAAGCAGGCCCATTAGGGCAACCAGCTCCCCCCTATAAGTAGCTCCGTACTACATGGGGCTCAGGTATGTCCTCTAACCCTAATTATCACCTTCACACACCAGTGATTAGGGTTACTCCCTGGCTCTTCACCTTGCCACTTGAGGACTCCCACCAAACATCACACAGAAACCCTAGACAGAGGCTCCTCTGAAGGTCTTCTTCCCTAACCCTTGGAGGACCTCACCGTCTAGGACATCACACCAAAATTCACAAGACTTCGACATTTAGACAAGGAAAAATGAATTTCCCATAACGTACATTATCAATACTTGATTAATAAAATTTATATAGTTATCATTTCAAAACATGTTTCTAAAATTTTTGTAACTTACTTTGAAAAGAAATTGAATAGTACTTATTTTAGTGTGAAGAGTTAGTTCAAAAGATCTCACCACTAAATAAAATTGGGCGAGAAAAATTGACTTACCAAAACACAACAAATATAATACCAACCAGTAACTTGTTCTAATGTTTCTAAACAATTGGGATGATCATTAAACTAACGCAATAAAACTAAGATGAAGAGTAGTAGTTGCTGGTGAGTTGGATTATGGCATGAGTATTGAGAACGTTGGTGTTTTTATAATGGTGCATAAAAATAAGAAATAATTTAAACCAAAACTTCCATATAACTGCGCCATCTATATTTCACATAAAAAGTTTGATTTAATGTACATCATTTTATATTGTTTCAGTCAAAATACACTACATCATAACTCTGAGTTAACTAATCTCGGTCAGTGCACATATATATATATAGGTGTAACTCAGAGCAGTCCACAAAATTCTATAAGATACTAAAAGTCAGCCTACATACTAATGATATATACCTAGCATATGACCTCACTTCTCATCCACCATCCACTGGCTCCCAATCGATGGAACGACCTGATCACTCTCCCCTCCAGTTTGTGCGGCGTCGCCCCCAGCTGGCTCACTCTTGCCCTCCTCGGGATCCTCCTCCTCAGAGTCCACCTGAACCACCGGAGGCATACGTTTTGGTGATGGTGCAAATCTCACAGTCCGAGATGGACCCGGACGGGAAGGATCCTCAGGTGCAGCTCTCTCAGGAGGAGTGCGAGCGGGAGCAGCTGGTCTGAAACGAAAATGAGAACGACGACGTGCAGGCTGGGGCGGTGGAGTACCATGTCTATATGTAAAAGCAGGAGGTATATGCTGAGCATATATCATAGGTATGCGGAACCGACGAGGACGCATATAAGCCAAGGGGTTTGGGTGGCGAAAGATCAGCTCCACCTCCCCCTCAAAGGTGGCTCTACGCTCCTTATACTCCCATGTCCCTCTCACGGGACGCATCTCCAGGCACGCCAGAAACCGAGACATCACCTAAAAAATAATTAGGGCAAAGGGAGTAAGACAGTGTCATTCACGTACAAATGAATAATTAAATGAACTAGGAATAAACAAACACAGTTAGTCAAGTAGCAATTAAAGTCACATAAGCAAATAAGCAACTTAAATAATCAATCAATAATTACTAAACAATATATATATCAAGCAATAATGTATGTTTCTAATACATGTGCAATGCAATGCGATGCAAATATTCGATGAAATCTCCTCTTTGATATTCTACGAATATCATGCACTTGGCAATTTCACGTTTATCGATAACGTCCTCAACGATTCAATTTACGTTTTATCGAAAACGTTCAAACGATTCAATTTTACGTTTTAACGAAAACGCTCAAATGCTCCACGTACGTTTGACGACAACGTACCAACGATCCATGCTAAATAGGAAAAGAAACTGGGAGTAAACGTCTTTCCACAAGAGTATACAATTACCACTCCCGTGTAAATTATACTAAAGACCGTCCTCCATAGTCACGAAATACTCCGAGAGATCGATAGAATAAAATTATAGACATTGTAAAATTATCCCAAGTCGAGTCTGTAGAACCCACTCATCATAGGACTATTTTACCTATAATTAATTCCCACGGTTATTTGACGTATCACCGTCATAAACCTAATCTCCGCGTATTCTCATACCGATTTAATTAAATCGAATGTGACTTTTCCTATTGCCTTATCTTAACTCCTTAACACCATGCATGATTTCAATCACAACCAAGTTATTAGGATTGACTTCAAATTATTTAATTGGTATCAAATTGATGTTAAAAGAAAGTGACACCAAAATATTCTTTTTAATAGTAAAAATAAAGTTTTTATCCTAAAAGAATTAATTACAAATATTAATAAAATGTTGGATTAAAGAAAAATATATTCTTCAGGTTCTGTACAGTGTTTAACCGGTTAGAAAGTCATGTAACCGGTTGGTCACATTCAAATTTCCCTCTTTTCCAATTTTCTAGTAACTAACCGGTTAGAAGTTGCAGTAACCGGTTAGTGTAACCGGTTAGTCACTGCAGCATCAGTTCAGAAATGCCACTTTTTAACACCAATTCAAAAACCTTTCATTTTCAATCCTTATCAATCATTCACAGAACATATTTGGGCATATTTAAACATGTTCAAACTAATTATAAAGTCCAATTTCATGAATTACATATGCAATTTATCAAGTATGCATATAATCTCATATTTGGCATTCAACATATCAAATCAATTTCAGAGCTTCTCAAGTTAAATTTACAATTTCTTTAGTTCGTGTTCAGTTAATATAACATGTTTGAATGAGTTTTATAACCTATTTTGGCCTCCAAGCCAAAGTCCCAATTCAAAACCTATGGCCCTTGAGCTTGTAAAGCTCTTTTACATTCCAAGACATTTAATAATCATTCTAGTAAATGAATATCTTCTCCCTTACCTATTGTAGCTGTGAAGACTGATTTGAAAGCAAAGGAAAATCTCAACACGATTTTGAGACAAAACACACCTCAGCTACAACTCTGTTTTCCAGTTTCAACAGGGGGTATTGATCAGAGATTTTCAACTCGAATAAGTGGAATAAACGTGTAAGAAAGGATTAGAATCAAAACTAGGATACACTAACTCAAGATTGAAACAAGTTTGGGCTTAAAAGAGAGCTCAAACTTACCACATGAATTCAAAAAAGAGAGCGCCAAGAACTGATTCGTGCTGTGTTTTTTCAGCATCAACAGAGTCAAGTTGTAGAGCTTATAACTTTCTCTATAGTGCACAAAATCGAGTGCAACTTGTTTCTTTTTCAAGAGGATTCAGAGAGCTTTATTTTGATATGAAGTTTGTGTGTGTGTGTTGGTGCTTTAGAGAAGGAAAATGAACTCAAACACAGCCACACCATAAAATGAAGTCTGAACTTGGTTTATGAGATTTTAAGAGTGAATTGTGTGGTTTTAATTTGGTTTAAGTCACCAAATTTCATCACCACACATTCCTAGCAGAGATTAGACGCGTTTTTAGGCCAAGGTGGCTGGTGTTGAGGTCAAAAACGTGTTCCCCTTTTTCATTTAGTGTCCAGAACAGTCTCAGCTCTGGGCTTCTGAGAGCACTAACCGGTTACTCGTCTCACTAACCGGTTAGTGAGACACAGATCTGGAAAAATCTAAAGATATTATATTTTATTTCTTTTCTTTTCTTAATATCTTTTAAATTCTTCCTTTATTTTCACAAAAAGAAGTAATTACCTTAATAAAATAATTTCCTTTAATTATTTCTTAATTAATTTTCACAACATAATTATATTCTAATCGTCATAATTATATTATAATCACATTATAATTTTTATAAAAATTAATGTAATTACATATAATTATATTTTATAATCGGGGATTAATTTTTGGGGTGTTACACTTCTCCCCCACTTAGAGGAATTTCGTCCCCGAAATTCGACTTACTGAAATAATTCACGATACTCTCTACGCATACGCTCTTGTAATTCCCAGGTTGACTCAGACACATCGCCTCGATTCCACAAAACCCTAACTAATGGAATCTCTTTCCCTCTAAACTGCTTCATTCTTCGATCATCGATTCGTACCGGACCAGCTTCGAGCGTGAGATTCTCCTTGATCGGCAAAATGTCTGGTTGAATTTGAATCACAGCTTCAGGATCATGCACATACTTTTGGAGTTGAGAAACATGAAAAACATCGTGGAGATTTTCAAGAGAAGGGGGTAAAGCAATCTGGTAGGCAACTGGACCTACTCTCTTCAGGATTTGATATGGTCCAACAAATTTTGGCGAAAGCTTCTTCGGCTTTAGGGCACGACCAATTCCTTTTGTTGGTACCACTCTCAGAAATACGTGATCACCTTGTTAAATTCCAAAGAATCTCTTCTCCGATCAGCGTAGCTCTTCTGGCGACTCTGAGCTGCCTTCATCTCATCCTGAATCATCTTGATCTTCTCGGTGGTCTCTTGCACATTATCGGGACCAATAATTGAATTCTCCCCCACTTGAAACCAGCATAGCGGGGTTTGACATTTTCTTCCATATAACGAACACTTCAAATGGTGCCATTCCAATAATTTCATGGTAACTGTTGTTGTAAGTGAATTCCACTAATGGCAATAACTGTTCCCAATTTTCTTGATATTCTAGGACGCAAGCCCTTAGGAGATCTTCTAATGTCTGAATAGTTCTTTCCGTCTGCCCATCTGTTTGCGGCTGGTATGCAGAACTCATACTCAGCTTCGTTCCTAAGGCCTGATGCCGACTTTGCCAAAATCTTGAGGTAAACCTTGGATCTCGATCAAAGATAATGTTGGAAGGTATGCCATGCAAACAGACAATCTCCTTTATATAAATTTGAGTTAGCTTCTTTAAGGAATAATGCATGTTCATTGGTATAAAATGTGCTGATTTGGATAATCTATCTATGACTACCCAAATAGCCTCATGACCCAACGAAGTTCTAGGCAATCCAGATACAAAATCCATAAAGATGTTATCCCATTTCCACTGGGGAATCTCCAAAGGTTTTAGTTTTCCACTGGGTTTCTTATGCTCGATCTTTGCCTTTTGACAAATCAGACAAGATGCGACATAAGAAGCTACATCTTTCTTTAATTTCGACCACCAGAATATCTTTTTCAAATCTTGATACATTTTGGTTGATCCTGGATGAATACTCATCTTGCTTTTATGTGCCTCTTCCAAGATCATTCTCCTCAACTGAGGGTCATTCGGAATGAAAATTCGTTCTTTGAATCGAAGGATTCCGTCTGATCCAACTTGAAAGTCAGGTTCTTTTCCTTCGGCTGACAACTTCTTCTTCTCTTGGAGATCTACATCTCTTTGTTGCATTTCACTAATTTGAGTTAAAAACTCATTAGTAATTTGCAACATTCCGAACTTGATGCTGCCTTCTTCCAATTGCATTACTAGACTCAAATCTCTGAACTCTTCGATTAGTGCTAACTCCTTAATCATCATAGCACTCAAATGAAAGGTCTTTCGGCTCAACGCATCCGCTACTACGTTGGCTTTGCCGGGATGGTAATGGAGCTCAAAATCATAATCCTTTAAAAATTCATCCAACGACGTTGCCTCATGTTAAGCTCCTTCTGATCAAAGAGATATTTCAAACTCTTGTGATCACTAAACACTTGGAATATGGTTCCATAAAGATAGTGTCTCCAAATCTTCAATGCAAACACTATTGCTGCCAATTCCAAGTCATGAGTAGGATAATTTTCTTCATGGGTCTTCAATTGTCTTGACTCGTAAGCCACAACCTTACCCTCCTGCATCAGTACACATCCTAATCCTTGTTTTGACGCATCGCAAAATACCTCAAAACTTTTATGTGGATCAGGCCATATTAATACAGGAGATGATGTCAACCTTTCCTTCAAAATCTGGAAACTATCTTCACACTTCTCGTCCCAGACGAAGGATTTCTCTTTACGAGTTAATCGCGTCATAGGAAGAGCAATCTTTGAAAATCCTTCAATGAATCTTCTATAGTATCCAGCTAACCCCAAGAAACTACGCACTTCTGTAACTGACTTGGGTCTTTCCCATTTCAAAACAGCATCAACTTTCGCTGGATCCACTGCTATTCCATCTTTCGAAATCACATGCCCTAAGAAATTAATCTTCTCCAACCAAAATTCACACTTCGAGAATTTAGCATATAACTGTTTTTCCTTCAATACCTCTAACACCAGTTGAAGGTGAATTGCATGCTCTTCTAGATTCTTAGAGTAGATTAGTATATCATCAATGAATACCACTACGAAAGAATCAAGATAAGGTCGGAAAACTCTATTCATATAATCCATAAATACTGCAGGGGCATTGGTTAATCCAAACGGAATCACTACATACTCGTAGTAACCATATCGGGATCGGAATGTCGTCTTTGGAATATCCTCTTCTCGAACTCGAATCTGATGGTACCCCGACCTTAGATCGATTTTAGAGAAGATTCCAGCTCCTCGAACGTGATCCATTAAATCATCGATTCTCGGCAATGGATACTTATTCTTAACTGTGACTTTATTTAATTGCCGATAATCCACGCACATTCTCATGCTTCCATCTTTCTTCTTAACAAACAATACCGGTGCACCCCAAGGGGAAACACTTGGTCTGATAAATTGCTTCCGCAACAACTCTTCTATTTGCTTCTTTAGCTCAGCCATCTCCGGTGGTGCCATTCGATAAGGTGCAATTGAGATAGGACCAGTTCCAGGAATTAACTCGATGCTAAACTCAATTTCACGCTTAGGCGACAATCCTGGGACTTCTTCTGGAAAGATTTCAGGAATATCCCTTATCACAAGGACATCTTCGATCTTCACTTCCTTCTCAACCTTTGCACAGGCTAACTTGAAGCATCCTTTGGTTATCACATCATGATAGGTAATGGTTTTTCTATCATAGTCAATGAGAACTTGGTTCTTGGACATCCAATCCATTCCCAAGATAACATCTAATTGTGACAGAGGCAAACAAATAAGGTCTACTTTGGTTATTCTATCCAACACCTGGACTGTACAACCCAAATAGGCTTTAGAGGTAATGACTACCGGGTTGGTAGGAGTAGACACTTCAGGCTTATAGGGTGTATTGATTATGGTTAAGTTTAATCGATTAGCACAATCATATGAAACAAATGAATGTGTGGCTCCAGAATCAAACAAAAAGTTACAAGGTTGGCCATTTAGAAGAAAGTTACCTTGAACAAGGTTTTCAGATTGGCTAGCTTCAACACCACTGAGAGTAAAGACTCTCCCAAAACTGGTTGGTTTCCTGTCAGCATTTCCAGATTCCACCTTCCTTGGTTCCTTGCAATAACGAGAAATATGCCCAGGCTTTCCACAATTGAAGCAAATAGGAGTCCAACAAGTTGTTCCAAAATGGTGCCTCTTGCACTTGTCGCACAGAGGGGCTGGATTCTTGACTCCTGCATCAGCTTTACCTTTATTCTTCTAATGGTAAGGTCCTCCTTTACCATGCTGATTCTTTCCCTTATGGCGTTGCGGTCCATATCCTTGCTGATTCTTTTAGCTCGCATAAACTCTTCTTCAACTTTCTTATCTTCTTCATATATTCTACATTGATTAACCAAGGCTGGAAAACTTCGAATATTCTGATATCCGAAAGTAGACTTCAAATCTGGTCTCAGTCCGTCTTCAAACTTAATACACTTCGAACGCTCATCAGGGTTATGATGGTAGTATGGAGAATACTTGCTCAGTTCCTCAAACTTCGCAGCATTCTCTCCCACTGTCATGTCCCCTTGAGTCAGCTTAAGGAATTCAATTTCCTTCTTTCTCCTTATATCCTCAGGGAAATACCTTTCGAAGAATTTCTCTACAAAAGTATTCCAAGTCACAGCTCTTCCTTCAGCAACTAAGAGTTGAGCGGTGTGATTCCACCAATCCTCAGCTTCATTTGTCAACACATAGGTGGCAAAAGTCACCCTCTGATTGTCAGTGCAATTCATGGTTCGGAAAATCTTCTCCAAATCACGAATCCACTTTTGAGCCTCATCCGGATGATGTCCTCCTCCAAACTTGGGCGGATCACATTGACGAAATTCCGAAATGCCTTGAAATTCAGCTGGAACAGGGTTTCTAGGTGGTTGCTGTCCTACAGGGTGTTGTTGCATATTCTCGAATACTCTCGAGATTCAATCTAATGCTTCAGCAATTTGATTATTGTTTCTAGCAGCCATAGTAACCTTCACTATGAACTGAGTCAATAATCAATCTTAAGACTAAACACACACTCTAATACTAACATACTCTAATGGTTAGTATGTAAGGCCATACTCCAAAGCCAAGAGTCGGGACCATTGCTCTGATACCATAAGTGTAACGACCGGAATCGTCACAGGGATTATGTTATGTTAAATGCATATTAATAATGGGTTTTTAGGAAATGATATTGATGTTTTTATAATGGTGCATAAAAATAAGAAATAATTTAAACCAAAACTTCCATATAACTGCGTCATCTATATTTCACATAAAAAGTTTGATTTAATGTACATCATTTTACATTGTTTCAGTCAAAAGATACTGCATCATAACTCTAAGTTAACTAATCTCGGTCAGTGCACATATACATATATATATAGGTGTAACTCAGAGCAGTCCACAAAACTCTATAAGATACTAAAAGTCAGCCTACATACTAATGATATATACCTAGCATATGACCTCACATCTCATCCACCATCCACTGGCTCCCAGTCGATGGAACGACCTGATCACTCTCCCCTTCAGTCTGTGCGGCGTCGCCCCCAGTTGGCTCACTCTAGCCCTCCTCGGGATCCTCCTCCTCAGAGTCCACCTGAACCACCGGAGGCACACGTTCCGGTGATGGTGCAAATCTGACAGCCCGAGATGGACCCGGACAGGAAGGATCCTCAGGTGCAGCTCTCTTAGGAGGAGTGCGAGCGGGAGCAGCTGGTCTAAAACGAAAATGAGAACGACGACGTGCAGGCTGGGGCGGTGGAGTACCATGTCTATATGTAAAAGCAGGAGGTATATGCTGAGCATATATCATAGGTATGCGGAACCGACGAGGACACATATAAGCCAAGGGGTTTGGGTGGCGAAAGATCAGCTCCAACTCCCCCTCAAAGGTGGCTCTACGCTCCTCATACTCCCATGTCCCTCTCACGGGACGCATCTCCAGGCACGCCAGAAACCGAGACATCACCTAACAAACAATTAGGGCAAAGGGAGTAAGACAGTGTCATTCACGTACAAATGAATAATTAAATGAACTAGGAATAAACAAACACAGTTAGTCAAGTAGCAATTAAAGTCACATAAGCAAATAAGCAACTTAAATAATCAATCAATAATTACTAAACAATATATATATCAAGCAATAATGTATGTTTCTAATGCATGTGCAATGCAATGCGATGCAAATATTCGATGCAATCTCCTCTGTGATATTCTACGAATATCATGCACTTGGCAATTTCACGTTTATCGATAACTTCCTCAACGATTCAATCTACGTTTTATCGAAAACGTTCAAACGATTCAATTTTACGTTTTAACGAAAACGCTCAAACACTCCACGTACGTTTGACGACAACGTACCAACAATCCATGCTAAATAGGAAAAGCAACTGGGAGTAAACATCTTTCCACCGAGTATACAATTACCACTCTTGTGTAAATTATACTAAAGACCGTCCTCCGCAGTCACGAAATACTTCGAGAGATCGATAGAATAAAATTGTAGACATTGTAAAATTATCCCGAGTCGAGTCTGCAGAACCCACTCATCATAGGACTATTTTACCTATAATTAATTCCCACGGTTATTTGACGTATCACCGTCATCCTAATCTCCGCGTATTCTCATACCGATTTAATTAAATCGAATGTGTCTTTTCCTATTGCCTTATCTTAACTCCTTAACACCATGCGTGATTTCAATCACAACCAAGATATTAGGATTGACTTCAAATTATTTAATTGGTATCGAATTGATGTTAAAAGAAAGTAACACCAAAATATTCTTTTTAATAGTAAAAATAAAGTTTTTATCCTAAAAGAATTAATTACAAATATTAATAAAATGTTGGATTAAAGAAAAATATATTCTTCAGGTTCTGTACAGTGTTTAACCGGTTAGAAAGTCATGTAACCGGTTGGTCACATTCAAATTTCCCTCTTTTCCAATTTTACAGTAACTAACCGGTTAGAAGTTGCAGTAACCGGTTAGTCACTGCATCATCAGTTCAGAAATGCCACTTTTTAACACCAATTCAAAAACCTTTCATTTTCAATCCTTATCAATCATTCACAGAACATATTTGGGCATATTTAAACATGTTCAAAGTAATTATAAAGACCAATTTCATGAATTACATATGCAATTTATCAAGTATGCATATAATCTCATATTTGGCATTCAACATATCAAATCAATTTCAGAGCTTCTCAAGTTAAATTTACAATTTCTTTAGTTCGTGTTCAGTTAATATAACATGTTTGAATGAGTTTTATAACCTATTTTGGCCTCCAAGCCAAAGTCCCAATTCAAAACCTATGGCCCTTGAGCTTGTAAAGCTCTTTTACATTCCAAGCCATTTAATAATCATTCTTGCAAATGAATATCTTCTCCCTTACCTATTGTAGCTGTGGAGATTGATTTGAAAGCAAAGGAAAAGCTCAACACGATTTTGAGACAAAACACACCTCAGCTGCAACTCTGTTTTCCAGTTTCAACAGGGGGTATTGATCAGAGATTTTCAACTCGAATAAGTGGAATAATCGTGTAAGAAAGGATTAAAATCAAAACTAGGATACACTAACTCAAGATTGAAACAAGTTTGAGCTTAAAAGAGAGCTCAAGCTTACCACACGAATTCAACAAAGAGAACTCCAAGAACTGATTCGTGCTCTGTTTTTTTCAGCACCAACAGAGTCAAGTTGCAGAGCTTATAACTTTCTCTATAGTGCACAAAATTGAGTGGAACTTGTTTCTTTTTCAGGGGGATTCAGAGAGCTTTATTTTGATATGAAGTTTGTGTATGTTGGTGCTTCAGAGAAGGAAAACAAACTCAAACACAACCACACCAGAAAATGAAGTCTGAACTTGGTTTATGAGATCTTAAAAGTGAATTGTGTGGTTTTAATTTGGTTTAAGTCACCAAATTTCATCACCACTCATTCCTAGCAGAGATTAGACGCGTTTTCAGGACAAGGTGGCTGGTGTTGAGGTCAAAAACGTGTTCCCCTTTTTCGTTTTGTGTCTAGAATAGTCTCAGGTCTGGGCTTCTGAGAGCACTAACCGGTTACTCATCTCACTAGTCGGTTAGTGAGACACAGATCTGGAAAAATCTAAAGATATTATATTATATTTCTTTTCTTTTCTTAATATCTTTTAAATTCTTCCTATATTTTCACAAAAAGAAGTAAATACCTTAATAAAATAATTTCCTTTAATTATTTCTTAATTAATTTTCACAACATAATTATATTCTAATTAATCGTCATAATTATATTATAATCACATTATAATTTTTATAATAATTAATCTAATTACATATAATTATATTTTATAATCGGGAATTAATTTTTGGGGTGTTACACACCTTCTAAACAATCCAACATGACATTGGAGCTAACAAAGCATTTAACGTGTCACGTAGGATTTCGTTAGGTCCCTCATGACGAAACTGAATGGGGACTAACGTGACGCCAAATTAATCTTTAGAGTTTAAGAGATTCCACACATTTTTTTGGGATCTAACTGATTTCATAGATATCTTTCGGGACCTATGCGATTATTAACTCTTTATATATAGGATTTTTATATATAGGATGGGAGGCAGGCTAGGAGGCAGCAGTATATACGCAAGTATGTATTCCAATTCCAATTTAGCTTAGGTGACACTACAAACCAAAACGAGGCATATGGCATTGGAAAATCAGCTAATCATGTTATCAACCAAATGTCCAAACGAGGGCCCAACCTATAGGAAAAGACCTCAGTTCCTACTTAAGGGTTCATGCTTGAGATAATTATCATTATCATCCTTCAGAAATCAGCCAAGTATCCTTTTACAACTGCTCGTTTGTTTGGTTATAATGGCAGAGGAAAACCAAGAACAAGGAATTAATAATCCTCCTTTGGTGCAACCTACTGAGCCCTTGCCAAGTGATCATTGCTAATTTTTTTTTCTTTCCAAATATTCAATAATGCATAGCCAAATTGATTCACTAGTCATGTTAATGTATCAAAATATGTTTGTTGATCATATATATATATATATAACAAAGAAAAAATTGTTTGGTGTTGCAGGAACTTACAATCAGATTCTGGGAACAAATAACAATCCTACAAAAACAAGTTGGCCAGAGCTGGAAGGTGTGACTGCAGAAGAAGCAGAAAAGAAAATAAAGGAGGAGATTGCTGGGGTTGAGATCCAAGTGGTGCCACCAGATTCTTTTGTCACAGCAGATTTCAAACCCCAACGAGTTCGCTTGTATGTTGATGAATCTCACAAGGTTACCAGGCCTCCAAAAATAGGCTAATGAATCCATCTACCAAATAGCATTTATTGAAGAAGAAATTACACCGACCTCTCTTGATAATTATTGAACTAGTTATACTCAATACTTCTTGTATCCTTTGTTATAAGTCACTTATATCTAATTCATGTATAATAAGAAAAATAATTATTATTCTTAAATTTATAAAAAAAAAATTTCGAAAATTATCCATATTTAAAGCTTTACAATTGCAACTTTATTCATTTATCTCTCTATTATAATATTACTCTATCATCTTTATATAATTATGACGGATGTATTTGGAATAAACTTTTTAATGCTACCTAGATATTCAAAAACAACTTATAAAAAAGGACAAAAAATATATCAAAATAGTGTTTTATAATAAGGGATTGAGGGAATATTACTTTACGAAAATTAGGCAATACTGATTATCTATGAAGAAAGGTGAGTGTGGCAATGGAATAAAAAAAATAATAATTCGGAGTAACTAAATCAAATCTCAAGAAAAGAGTGATTTTTTTCTTTAATATTTCATTATTTTGGTGGGCCATTTGTTGTTTTTGTTGAGGCAATATATTGAGTAATAGATTACAAACTCCCATTAGTATCCCCAAACCCTTTTTTTAAAAGTGTAATTACCATAATGCCTTAATTAAAAAAAAACCTAGAATACAAACCCCTTTTTTTATCCTCAAATCCCAAAATCCTTTTTCTATCCATAAACCCCAAACCCCTTTTTCATATATCCTATCATAGAAACTTCATCCTCCTTATTCTCTCAAAAAAAAAAAACCTCTTCCTCTCCCTTTGATCACTCAACCCCTCTCTCTCCCTTCTCAAAAATAATAGTTTTTTTGGCATCCACTTTCATCAACATCAAGTTTTTGGTGCATCAGTGGAGTACTTGTTCGTGTTGGTGATTGCGTTGCCACTAAGGTACATTTTTTTAACTGGAGGTGCGTTTTCCGACTGACCAGTCTCGGAAAAACAAATAATACTCCGACTCGGGATTCTCGGAATTCATGGTTAATTTCCGATCTACGTGTCTCGAAAAATATTATTTGACTTTATTTTGTATAATTATGATTATTTGTACATGATAATTGCTAATTAGAATTGTATTTGTACATGATAATTGATAATTCCTTACAATTGTATTTTCAATTGTAAGGAACTGCTAGTTTCTGAATTTAGATCAATTTTGTTTTTTCAACTAGCCACAATCAAAGTAGATGGCGAGTTTGCATTTGGATATGCCAAAGCGAAAATAGGAGTGCACAGACTTGTGCGCATATCACCTTTTGACAGCAATAAGCGTCGACATACTTCATTTGCTGCTGTAGCAGTGATTCCTATCCTCGGCGATGGTTCAACCCTATGAAGAAGAAGAGGAACTGTGAGAGAGTGAGAGGGAGAAGAAGAAAAGTTATTTTTTTTTAAAAAAAAACTCTCCGGATATTTTTGTCTTTTCAAGAGTGTATTTGGGGTTTGTAATCCATTACTCCAATGTGCTAGCAGTGTGCTTCTGTTTGACTTCAACCTTGGGGCTAGATTTTGGTCTATTGGCCACTGGCACGTGTTAAAAAATATATAAGGGCTTATTGTGTAAAGAGAAATTTTATTTGTATGTCTATAGCATAGACAAATTAGATTTATTAGATTTTATTGTCTATACTCTATATACAAACAACTTTATGCTATAAACCTGAAAAAGTTGTCATGGGACTTGCAAATAACGCGGTTGATTGTGTAAAATTTGTTCTCTCTGCTTGATTGAAAAAATTTATTTTGGTTTTTCTCAAAGACAAATGCTGGTGTATACGTAGGCTGTTTGGTTCCCAGTTCTACTGATGTTCGTTGTGCAATGGGTTTTGAATTTTGATTCAAAAGTTGAAATTTTTGGCTTCTATTTCAATTTTTTCGTTGATAAAATTATATTTTTTGAGTTTTTTTTTCGTCTTTTTTTTTATGGAATAACTTTTTCGTTCCAACGTGACCGAAACCAAAAATATACATTTTCGTCTACCCATCACGAAAAATTTCCATCTACAAATGGACAGAAAAATAAATGAGTAATTAGTCATTTTGGTCCCTGAGAGTGTGACCATGAGTCATTTTAGTCCCTCGGAGATCATAAATACACGTTTAGTCCCTAAGAGAGTCGCACGTCAGTCATTTTAGTCCCTCCTTCAACTAGGGTTAAGTAACGGAGTAAATTTTTTCGTCATTCATTTTGGTCCCTGAAACATGCATGCATAATTCATTTTGGCCCTTTTTAAATTGTCAATTAATTCAATTTAATCCCTGAAACATCCATGCATAATTCAATTTGGTCCTTTCTAAATTGTTAATTAATTCAATTTAATCCCTGATTTTTTTATAAAACAAACAACTCAACATTATGTGGTATAATATTAAAACCTGTATATATATAATATTTGAGCAGCACCTATTCACAAAAGTAATCTTTTACTCATTTTCAAGGGATATCTGAGGCATCAAAATGAAGAAATGAAGACTAAATTTAGAGATATTTTGTACATAGTTGTTTTTTAGATTAGTTTTGTGAATATGTGTTGACTCAAATATTACATACATACAGGTTTTAATCTTATATCCCATAATGTTTAGTTGTTTGTTTTCTACTCCTTTATTTTCATTTTGTTTGGCCTTATAGACCTGAGCACATATATTAAGAAATTGTTAATAATTGTAAGTTTTATGTGTATTTTGTCTAAATGTCCCTATTTGATCCTTATTTAAAATTGTAGTATTATTTAATTTAATTAATGTATAGTGGTTTAGAGATGAGAGAGATGATAAAAGTGTAATTAATGATGAGTAAGAGAAATGATTGAAATAAGGGTTAGAATTGGAAAGAAAAATTTGTTTATGCATTGGAATTGTAAAAGGCCAAACAATATGAAATACACTAAGAGAAAAAGCTTAAAAGGCAAAACAAAATGAAACAGATGGAATAAAAAAATGAGGGATTAAATTGAATTAATTGACAATTTAAAAAGGACCAAATTGAATTATGTATACATTTTTCAGGGATTAAATTGAATTAATTGTCAATTTAAAAATGACCAAAATGAATTATGTATGCATGTTTCAGGTACCGAAATGAATGATGGAAAAATTATCTCCGCTACTTAACCTCAGTTGACGGATGAACTAAAATGATGGATGTGAGACACTCTCAGGGACTAAACATGTATTTATAATCTCTGCGGGACTAAAATAACTAATGGTCATACCCTGAGAAACCAAAATGACTATTTACTTAAAAATAAATTGATTCCGTCTGCAGAGAGCCAGAGCATCTGTTGCCTTAAATATGTCAATCTTATCTCATGGTAAAAAGGACCCTAATAATATAAGTATTAAGTATAGGAATAGTAGAAATGGGAAAGAAGGGAGGAGATCAGCACAGTTAAGTGAGAGAAAATAAGAAACAGATTTTTTTTTTAGATGAACCAGGGTATCTACCCGTGCAACTGGGTGACTAATCCCTCGCACCACGGTCGGGCCCTTTCCGGGGCGATGCTCCCAGTAAGGCTTGCTCCATTCACATGCGTCTCGGGAACGTCTCGGAAACGACTCGAACCCGCGACCACATGCTTAAGGGACACAAGCCCCTTCCACTTGTGCCAGCCTCCACTGGTATCAGAAACAAATCTTATTATGTGCGCACATGACATGGTAAATGATATTTTTATAGATATTCGATGGGTTCCTGAACAATGACGAGTTAATCGCGTATAAATAAACAATCACTGAAGATGGAATCTGGAATCTGTTTATTTTTCCGTCACCTATAGACGAAAATGTAAATTTTTCCATTACTAGTAGATGGAAAGGTATATTTTTGCCTTTTGTTTCGTGAATGACAGAAAAGCTATTCCATTAGAAAAGAGACGGAAAAAATAACAGAAAAAATAATTTTGTTCACAAAAAATTGAAATGGTGCCAAAATTTCACCTTTGAGGACAAAAATCAAAACCCCTGTGCAATTATGCGAATGTTGTTCTTGTATATAAGTGCTCTTTTGGTTTAGCACATGGTCAAATTTGAGTTAGCTCAACTATAGAATTCGTATTTCTCTATTCTTGCATCTCAATCCTCACCTAATATTCCTTACGGATGTGTAACACCCTCACAATTAATTACCTAAATTACTGCTAGTTAATTAGCTATTTGAAAATTTCTTAATAAAATTCGACAGAGATTTCTCTGTTTTATGGACTTTCCAAAAATTTCATATTTGATACCTGTCCAGCCCAGAATATTTTAAAACAGAATTATATATATATATATATATATATATATATATATATATGTTACAGCCAGTAAATCACTAATGCCCTGCTACAAAATAATACAAGTTATAGGGCTGCAACTAGTGAGTTGTTTTTGAACCAAAATAAGCTGACTATAAGCCTAATCTACTATACTCCTTTCATAATTAATTTACACTCCACGGGTGGAGGTTATTCCTGCTCGGCCTGCAATAGTGTAAACTCCTTCATTGTACCTGTATAAAAAAAACAGCAAGAAGGGTAGCATTACACAAAACTTAGGAAAAAATTTCTAAAGTAGGCATAGATATAAACTAAATACAAACATTAAGCAAACACATGCACAATTTATAAGCATACATTCTACTTCTCCTATTTCTCGATTTCATTATCCATTTCTATTTAATGCCAATAACCCATATCTTTTCAAGTTCTATTTATATTGTACGTCTTCCCTTTTCAGGGCTACCTTGTATTGTGATCCTATTTGTGTAACTTCCCTGATTTTAAACCCCAGTTTAATTAGGAAAAACCTAAGTTAGAATTTATGAGAATATTGATAGTAAACTACGTGTAGGAGATAAGAGTAATGTCTTAGAGTTAGAATTTGTCAAAATATGGGTTATGGGCAAGATAATCGATTATCTTGGGTAAAGTAATCAATTATCAGCTCTCTGGTAGAACCTCTGCAATGTTGCATCAATGATAATCGATTACCTCATGTAAGTAATTGATTACCTTGTGATTTTAATGAAGTAATCGATTACTTGGGGTAGAATAATCGATTATCAGCCCTCTGGTGAGTCTCCTTTGATGTTGCATCAAGGAAATAATCGATTACCTTAAAGGAGTAATCGATTACCAGATGGAAAAATCTAAAAAAAAGAAAAAATAGAGAAAGGAGGACCACATATTAGTGGCTTCCCAAGGAAGCCACCAACACCAACCACATCTTTCCCACCCTTTACACGAATAAAAGAAAGGGGAAAGAAAAGAAAACCACACTACTTCTTCTTCTTCTTCTTCTTCTTCTCATCATCCTCTCTTCTCTTCTCTTCCCTACATGTCCCACGGATCTCTCTCTCTTCCACCCAAAGCAGCATCAACCACCCAAAATCCTCCCTTTCGAGGCTTCACCCATGAGATCCATCTCCTCCCTCATGTCTTCATCCTCATCTCTTTCCTTGGTGGCTCTCTCTCTCTCCTTGAAGCTCTTTCTCTCTTCTAGGGCTTCACTCTCTCTCTTTCTCTTCCAATCTCAAGAACCAAGTGGAGATCGGGCAAGGGAGTTGGAATCCATGTGGATTAGGGGTAGATTTGTGGTCTTCGGGGCTTCAATCGAACTCTCTCTTCCTCTAAGGTAAGGGGAGTCTCTTTTCCACACTTTGAGTTAGGGATAGTTAAAGTTTATAATAGGATTTGGGTCTAATAGTTAAATTGGGTTGTGGGTGACAAATTAATACTTGATTATAATTGATTAGGAGTGATTGTTGTATATTTGGTTGATTTTGTTATATTATTGGAAATGTTATGTTAAATCTTTTTGTATGGTATTAAAGTAGGAAGTGAAGAACCCTAGGAAGTTGACTTATATTCTGATACCTTGAGACATACCTGAGTATGTCGACTGATATGCTTGATATATGTTGATTGCGGGTTGTTATTGATTGTTGAGAAGTGAATAGGAAAATTGAGTGTTAAATGTAAATATATATATATATATATATATATATATATGTTAAGTGATGATGTATGCCTCTGGAATGATGTTTGTGCTTGAATATGTATGTTGTGTGTTGAATGTGAATGATAATGGGAAATTCTGCTGTTTAATTGGTCCTTGGAAACACCGGCACACTAGGTGCCCCTGCTAGGTGTTCCAAATGATCTGTTAGGGCCAAATGACCTGTCAGGCCCAAATGACCCATTAGGATCAAACGACCCGTTAGGCATCGGTGTGACCAATGGATCAATTCACTGCAGAATATAATAGAATGAATTAAAGAATGGAATTGGGTAAAAGAATGGAAATAGTGGAAAATCATAGTCCTAACTGGTGATGCCTAATGGGTGAAAAGTCCTGACAGGTGCAAAGTCCCTAATGGGTGTTTACAAATGACCTAGCAGGTGCATCCAAGTATCCTAGTGGTGCAATGAAAATGGGAAATGGAAATGGGAAATGGGAAATGGAAATGGAAATGGAAATGGAAAAGGGAAATGGAAATGGAAATGAAAATGGGAAATGAAAAGTGTTTGAAACTTGGAAATTGATATGTGTGATGTTGATAAATGAATGTGGTGAATTTGTTGATCCATGGCTTGACTTGATTGTTATTCTTGAGTTTTTATTATGAGCTGCATACTATCTTTTAATTCACTATGTTTTGAAAAGGTCTCACCCTTAGTGGTTATCATTTTAGGTGCTTGTGCAAAGAAGCTTGAAGATCAGAGTGGTGCAGCAAAGAAGTCGAAAGAAATGAACTCTTGTTTACTTTGATTATATTGTAATTGAGGGCCCCAACATTTTATCAAAACATGCTTTGTAAAAAGAAAATTTTAAGCTCCCTTTATTATTTTCAAGCGATAATTGATTTAATTTTTATTTAATAAACGGGGTGTTACAATTATGGTATCAGAGAAGTTTCTTCCTTTCGACCTTAGGGAAAGTGGTCCCTATCTCGCTGCGAACGAACACTTTCATCTCAAGCTTCTTATCCAGTGGTGAGACCCTTTTAAGTGGAAATTTTAATGTTAAGTGATTGGTGAAAATGTGTGGTGCTAAATGTTTAATTGAAAATTTGTGATTGTTGATGTTTGATATTGGATTATGTAATGTGTAATAATGGTTAAGTTGCAGCAAAGATTGATCCTTGGGAAACAACAACCCATTAGGTGCCCTGTTAGGTGACAAATGACCCATTAGGTCCAAATGACCCATCCAGGTGAAAATGACCTATTAGGCCCCTCAAATGACCCGTTAGGCGGGTGTACCCCATGGATCAATCTGTTGCGCAAATAATAAGAATGATGAAAGTGAAAAGTACAAAGTGAAGTAAAATAATTAAAAATATTTTAGTTCTAAAGGGTGAAACCGTGGCCTAATAGGTGGAAATGACCTGGTTTGGGTGAAAATTGTTCCTAATGGGTGAGAAATGACCTAACAAAAATTGTTCCTAATGGAAACTACTAATTTTTTATATCATTGATAACCAAGGAAAATAGAATGTAATTCTTTGGTAACCTAAGCAGGGTCCCTTAGGGATTCAAAGAATCGCATCATATAAGTGTTACCCAATTGCAAGTAGGAAGATTAAGTGGTGCAAAATGATTTTTTGTTAAGGGTGAAAATTTTAAGTTTTGAGTTAATCGAGAGTCGAAGTTTCTTACAAAGAAAATATTGCTAATCAAAACGGAGTACAAAAGCTTAAACTAGATGGTGAGGGCTATTACCACTGATGGAATGTAGTGTCGGAACTGGCCAATCCGACATTGTATTTATCGGGAGGTGAAGTCATCGAAATCAAGGAGTTTGTGTACTATCGTAAGTTAGTAAATGAATTCCTGTGTATGAAACCTTAGTGCTAGTTCTTTTATGTTTTGTTGCTTTGCTATGTTTATTTGTGTATGATTTTAATGTATGTTTGTTGAGTAAATTGGTGTCCAGGTAATTGAACAAGGATTAGAAATGGAACCACATGGAATAAATAAATTATGATTTCGATACTAATCCAACCAAGTGATTAAAGTCACGTCGATTAGATTAGTATCTAGGAGAACGAAAAATAATGTTTATATTAAATTCATAATCGGTTCCGTAGCTAATCTTGATTCAAATGACTGTGACATCAAATGAAAAATAGGAAAATGAGAACTAATCGATCGGATTTAAGCCGCTGAATCATATCAATTTGAGTTACGAATAAAAACAAACTTTTTGCCCAATTTGGGAAGCGGTTTGAATTCAATCAAAAGGTTCTCGAAATATGTTTATATGCGGAATAGTGTAGCGTTTAAGTAAGCGGACGAAAAATTAGAAGTGGAACCATGAGAATCAAAATAATTTATTGCCTCAATTTTAATCTATCCGAGTGACTTAGTTTGCATCGGTTAGACTAGAATCCATAAAAACAACAAAAACATTTCTCTTGAACTCGTAGTTGATTACACCACTAATTTGATTCTGATGACTTTAATACTAAACGAAAGATAAGTATGGAGTTCCTACCGATTGGACTTGAACCCCGAGTATAACCATAAAAAAATTTTATAAATGAAAAGAGGTTTCAATTAATCGGGAAAGGGGTTTAAATTCAATCCAGAGGTTCTCGAATCAATTCAGATTAGATTGATATTAGTATGTGTTTATGTTGGGATGAATTTAAACTTTTGAAAATATTTTCAAATGATCTTGGGACTAAGAGCTTTTCAATTGTCATCCCCATGCTTGAGAGTCCCAAACTATTTTTTTTACTAAGCAGTGACTAAAAATATTGTTTTTGGATATTGTTCTCAGGATAAAACTGATTATGTTTGTGTACGTGTATATCTATATATGTATATGTATAAATTTTATGTTTAAAAAGTTTGGATGGATTTGAATTTTGAAAATGATTCCAAATGATTTTTTAAACTAAGAGTCTTTGTCTTGGCCTAGGAAAAGAAGTTTTAGTTAGTCCATAGTGAGTTGTTAGGAGTATGTGATTAGTGTAGTGTTTGTAAAACCCTAGGATAGGTAGAATTGATGATGGTGCATAGTTGTGTATGTTTGATTGATATATGTGCTTGATATTAATATATGAAAAAATGAATTTTGTTTGGATGCTTGTGAGTGGAGGTTATGATAAATGTTTGTTTGATAATGTGAGTGTTTAAAATGAATTTCAAATGGTGCACCGAACCCCAATCATTCCAAATGGAATGTGAGGTCGCAAGACAAATTTTCAAGAAAATAGTAAGGAAAGCAAGGATTCCTAAGTGATCGAGCAGTGAATTAACTTAGTTGTTTGTAAACAAGTCACACTTCGATTAAATAGGAACCCTCCCTATGCGAATCAAATCAATTCGGAATGAAACTCAATTTTCAAACTTGAAGTCAAAGAGAATGTAATTGCTTCAACTTTTGAAGATGAACTAAACTAAATTTTTCCAAGTCCAAGGCATATTCCTTTTTCTTTGAGTTTGCCAATCTTGAGTGACCTTTCACTCCTTCATCTAGGTTCTTAAAAAATTAGATGGAGGTAGTTCCTTATGGTGATGGTGCACGATTACAAGTTTTATTGAATTTTTCGAATGAAACTATTTGTTTCCTCATCAAGAGAGGAACCTGATTTGCAAAGAATTTTGTTTTTATAAATGCATCACTGTTTTCTAAGTGTTTCACTAGTATGGGACCTCCTTCCTGAATTTTAAATTCCCATACCTAGTGATTAACAAACCAAAGATTTTAAAATGTATGTGTTTGTGGTTAGGTGACTTTGGGAAACCAGGGTTTTTACATAAAATGGAAATCTAAGTTTTTGGGTTTAGGATTTATGATTGACTTGGAAAATTTGACATAAGCACCCTAAGGTTGAAGCAATGTGTCATGTAACATTTCAAGCCAATTGAAGCAAGTTAGTGTTTTAAATGAAGTGAGTTTAACGTGCTCTGATCGGTTTAACAATTTTACACAACCTTGAAAATTCTAATAATGATCTTTCATATGTAGGGACACCACTTGCACAATTTTCATAACATTAGAGAATTGAATCAATGAAAATGTATTTTGGTTGCAAACCATATAAGTCCTATTCCCCGAACCCCTTTTGAACCGATTTTCAGATATGTGATGATTGTGATGAATGTGTGTGTAGAGGTAAGTTTTAGCCCTAAGTTAGGCAAGGTAGACAAGGACTAGCTTAGGAGGAAGTAGGGTTGAGTCATGTTTATGTTTGAAGTGTATGATGTTGTGGATTGTTGTTGTGAATGTTTGAACTTTGAATGATGTTTATATGATTTATGTTTGTTTGAATGATGAATGTGTGTGATTAGGGCCTAGGAATAGAATTTGAGTGGGATGTTTAGGGCTAGATTATAATCAAACCCTTGAGGGCATTAGCGTTCAGAGCATATTAGTACCCTTTCCAAACCTTCGATGTAGAATTCCGGAGGGAACCCAGTTAACCTTAGAAACCATTTCCGATTTCCTTGGGAAGATAAACCTGATTTTGAAAATCCAAGACCCTTTGGGAGTCTTATTAGTAGGACTCCTGAAATATTTAAGTGAGGGAAGAGTAAACCTTAGCAGATATGATAGTCTCCACATCGAGACTGACCAAATTAAACCATAGTCGGTACTCTTCAATGAGTGCACGAGTCTAGTGGCGTACACATGCTGAATGGTATGCCGATTCTAAGAGGGGGAGTAGAACCAAAGTGAAGTGAGTCGCATAGCTTAGAAACCCTTTTTCCGGGATGGTTCTCCAGTTAAGGATTTTGAAACGGAATTTCGGGGACGAAATTCCAATAAGTGGGGGGAGAATCGTAACATCCCTGATTTTAAACTCCAGTTTAATTAGGAAAAACCTAAGTTAGAATTTATGAGAATATCGATAGTAAACAACGTGTAGGAGATAAGAGTAATGTCTTAGAGTTAGAATTTGTCAAAATATGGGTTTTGGGCAAGATAATCGATTACCTTGGGTAAAGTAATCGATTATCAGCTCTCTGGTAGAACCTCTGCAATGTTGCATCAATGATAATCGATTACCTCATGTAAGTAATTGATTACCTTGTGATTTTAATGAAGTAATCGATTACTTGGGGTAGATTAATCGATTATCAGCCCTCTGGTGAATCTCCTTTGATGTTGCATCAAGGAGATAATCGATTACCTTAAAGGAGTAATCGATTACCAGCTGGAAAAATCTTAAAAAAAATAGAGAAAGGAGGACCACATATTCGTGGCTTCCCAAGGAAGCCACCAACACCAACCACATCTTTCCCACCCTTTACACGAATAAAAGAAAGGGGAAAGAAAAGAAAACCACACTACTACTTCTTCTTCTTCTTCTTCTTCTTCTTCTCATCATCCTCTTTTCTCTCTCTCTTCCCCACATGTCCCACGGCTCTCTCTCTCTTCCACCCAAAGCACCATCAACCACCGAAAATCCTCCCTTTCAAGCCTTCACCCATGAGATCCATCTCCTCCCTCATGTCTTCATCCTCATCTCCTTCCTTGGTGGCTCTCTCTCTCTCCTTGAAGCTCTTTCTCTCTCCTAGGGATTCACTCTCTCTCTCTTCCAATCTCAAGAACCAAGTGGAGATCGGCCAAGGGAGTTGGAATCCATGTGGATCAGGGGTAGATTTGTGGTCTTCGGGGCTTCAATCGAACTCTCTCTTCCTCTAAGGTAAGGGGAGTCTCTTTTCCACACTTTGTTATATTATTGGAAATGTTTATGTTAAATCTTTTTGTATGTTATTAAAGTAGGAAGTGAAGAACCCTAGGAAATTGACTTATATTCTGATACCCTGAGACATACCTGAGTATGTCGACTGATATGCTTGATATATGTTGATTGCGGGTTGTTATTTGATTGTTGAGAAGTTACTAGGAAAATTAAGTGTTAAATGTAAATATATATATATATATATATATTAAGTGATGATGTATGCCTCTGGAATGATGTTTGTGCTTGAATCTTAATAACAATGAGCATATGATGTCTGGTCTTGAAAAGGTATGCTTGTCTGAGTGATTTTGATTAACTATCTTGCATTTTTGTTACTGATTACCATATTATCTACTCTTTGTTGTTATCTTTTTTTTTGAAAAAAAAAAAAATTACCTGTCATCATCCAGTGATCCTCCTCATTCTTTCATTTGTAGAGAATGTTGAAGTCTAAAAATTCGGTACTGAACAAGGCTAGGACATGATTGCTTGATAAGCAATGGTTGTTACCCGAGGTTAGCATGCTTACCATATAATGGTTGTTATATGAGGTTAGCATCCTTACCATATAATGGTTGTTATCTGGGATTAATGCCATAGTGCTTGAAATCTTGATTAATGATATAGCTTCCCATTGGAAGTTCTAGTCTGTATGTGAAGATTTTCTTGTTTGTCTATTAGTTTCCATTCCATTCCATGAGATGCTGTCCTGTTTCTATTTTCCTCTTTGCTGGTATTTTAGTGAAGCTTATTATATTGTTTGGGTGCATCTTGCTTATTATATTTCTTTTGAGACTTCTGACCTGTAGAGAATATTGTTCTGTAATTCGTGCTTCAAGAACAAAGCACAAAAATGATGTACCTTCCCTTCAATGAAATTCTCCCTTGTTCTTAAATTAAAGACATCAAGTTACACTACAACAAATATTGTTATTAGTGGAAATTTTTTTGTGGAGGTTATTTAAACCCCCATTAGACAAATTAAAATGAGAAGAGGTTACTAAGTAGTGGTATAAACAGAGGAGGTTTTAAGTGAATTAGTGGAGGTCTTTTTAATTATTATTTGCCTCCAAATCATACTCTCCCCGCGTTTCCTTCCTTTGCAATAATTCGATCAAATTTCATATTCCCACCAAAAGGACCCTAGAAGTGGTGTAACCTGCTCGAGCCACTTGCGGATCATGGGAGATTACAAAATCGCGGATCGTGACCCCAGAAGTATATTGATTGAAATATGTTTTACTTGTTTATATATTTCTGAAATATATACTAAGTATATTGATTGAAACTACACAGGAAAGAAATATAAGTAAACTGAGTACATTGGTTGAAAGATATCTCATTGATTCAAGCATTTCTTTTTTCAAACAGTACTTTGTTAATGTCCACTACCTCTTTCTCACACACAAAATGAAATAATTCTATATCTCATGTTCTAAGCATTAGAACAAGTGTTATGCTTGCTTGAAGTGTTTGTGATTCTTAGCTTTGTGTATTCTATATAAATAGAAAATCTATTTTTGACTATGTAACTTAATTTTACCTTCTTGTTGTAATATAATTTTTCTGCTCTCATTGTTGTAATAAACATTGATTTCATTGGATTGTTTTGACTAAATTAAGTATGTTTTTAGTAATGAAGCATTCTGTGATTCTAGTTTGCAAAAGGATTTTTTTTAACTAAGTTGTGTATCTTTTTAATACTGTTTTCAGTGTTTTGCTATGATACATAGCTGATATCTACTTCTCTACCGTTGGTTTTTATTAATAGCATCTTTTCTAACACCTTGTTATATTTCACTTTTGCAGAAATTTTGGTATTTCAAGAAGTGCAAATATTCATACCAGGTATCTTTTTATCTAATGCTTGTTAACTCATTTTTCATTTATGGCAGAGTGAGCGATGGAACCAACGGGTTTCTGTTGTTGTCTGCATTTAAGAGTAGGTACATGACAATTCAACAAGAAGAGGAATGTGAAGATAAGGAACTGTACTTATGGAAATCATTGGCTCCATCAAAAACATCCTTCCTTTAGAAGACATACCTGCTCGCATTATCTGCTTGTTGGTGCTTTTTTTATATTCATGTTTTCTTCTTGTAATATTTGGTTCCATGTATCCTAGTCCCTCTGTTCTAGATTGCTTTAGCTGTTGATTTTATTATATGTTTTTTTTCTTGTAATTTTTGTTGATTGCAACAGGTCCAGTGGGTAACTTGGTTTCTTATTTTTACTTTATGACTTGGACTATTGTATTTTTGCTTTAGGTACTAGTGGTTAATTCAATTTTGCCTTTGAAAAAAAAAAACATGTATGAGAGGATGATTGACTTGAATAATATTTTATTTTGTGTAGAAATTTTTATAATTTTTTTTTAAAATAATATTGTCATTTCTGACGGATTTTTCCGTCGGTAAATTTTTGTTATTTTTTCAAGCTGTTTCTGACAGATAATCCGTCAAAAATAAAAACAGTTATCGACGGATTTTCCGACGGATTTTTCCGTCAGTATTTTCGACGGTTTAAAAATTATGTCACAAGCTGTTTCCAACGCCATTTTTACTGGCGGTTTTGGTTCGTCGGAAAATCCGTCAGAAAAGTGGAATTTCCGACGGATTTTGGTCATTACCGACGGATTTTGGCCGTCGGTAATACCAATATTTCTTGTAGTGTCTAAATTGAATGCATGCAAAATAAATATGTTTCTGTGGTTGAACATGTTTATATTAAGGTATGTGAACTCTATGGAGTGTTGAAATTGGTTAGATTTGAGTATTGAAAAGAATGGTATGCAAAAATTCACTTTTCAGTGTGCAGTCTGCATAATCTAACCGGTTATTCGATATTTGTTACCGGTTAGATACTGTAAATTTTCAAAGAAACTGAATTTCTGAAATTGGCACTGTATCCTTACCACTTGCACTCAAATCTATACTCTAGTTTCACTTGGAATCAATCTGAAAACATGTTAATAGACACTGTTTCTTTCAGATTGTAATTGAGGAGTCAATGCCTTAATATTCTAAGATAATTTCAAGAGGAAATTATGCTCATTTGGAATTGGATTGTGATTTAAACTTTTGAATGATGAAATCAGTGGGATTTGAGGTATATAACAAAGCTAAGACTCTGTTTATGGATTGGGTAGAGAATTCAAGAAAAAGGGTTTTCTAAATTGCAATGGTTAGTAAGTTCAGGTCTGTAATTCTAACCGGTTAGTCTGAGACTGTAACCAGTTAGTACCTGAAACTGAAAAATAAAAGTTAAGTCTTTTAAATGAAAAGTTTGATACCGTTGGTTGAGATTTCCCAATCCAAGTTTAATGGCATGTTTTTAAATTATTCATGGATGAATTTTAGTGCCAAAGGTTATACCTCAAATTAATCATTCAAAAGAGAAATTGAGATATCTCTAAATCACAATAATTAAATTAAAGATAAAAACCAACCTTAATAATTGTGCATTCATGCATAGAGGATGGAGATAGGTTGGTAAGAAACGATTATCATATTCTGGGAATATGAGGAGGGTACTCCTGGAGTACCAAATTTTTAACCTACTTGATGACACATTCTGGGAATGTGGCCAGTGTCTGGGACATGGTTTTTATGCGTTCCGGGAACGTGATACACACTCTGGGAGTGATGTTTATTTTTCCAAGTATGGTTTGTCATTCGTTCTGGGAACATCTGGTAGTGTTCCGAGAACACATTGGTGTATTGGATGGACATCCAAGATGGACTAATAGTGGAGGCCTCAATTGTGGATAGAAATCATGCATCATGCCACCTGCATTATAAGAGATATAATGTTGAAAATTGGTGTGCTCATATGTACTTGCATTATTGTCTGTCCATGATATACTTGTGTTTGTATTTTAGTCTTTATTGATTATGTATATGTGTATAATTACTCCCTATGCCCTGTTTAGGTGATGGCCAGATACCTAGCCTGCATCGAGATACGCTCTATCCCTAGTGGTATATGGACGTACGAGGAGCACCGAGCCACCTTTGAGGGGGAGGTGGAGATTACTCTCTACCACCCTAACCCTTTGGTTCGGGTGCGACCTCGTAGCTTTAGGATCCCTTTAGTCTATACTATGCATGTTCCACCCTTTTACTCATATAGAGGACCACCCCCGGCTCGACCAGTGCGTCGATTTCATAGCTTTCGTTTTAGATCTGCCACTCGTACTCATCCTTCTTCCCATAGAGTTGTTACTGAGGAGACTCTTTCTCCTGGTCCGACTGACTTTGAGAGGACTGCTTCTGCAGATCCTAGGCCCAGTGGTGGGGTCTCTGCACAGTCGGGCGAGGTCGAGGAGGATCCCGTGGAGGATGAGGACGAGGAGGAGGTGCCTGTCGAGCCTACTGTTTCTGCTAGAGGTGGACCTGCTGGTTCCTAGGAGCCTGCATAGCATAGATGTTTTGGATCCTAGGTCTAGGGATAGAGCTGCAGAGGATCAGAGGAGCTGCTGAGGACATGGATGACCTGCTCTGGGACTTCTATTTTGATCTTGTTATATACTGTACATATTTTTGAGAGGTCTTAGAGTGAGGTTTATTTTGAGCAGCTAGTTATGTATATGTTTTACCAAAACTTGCTATCACGACTTTTGTTACTTGCTACTATGATATTGGTGGGGGTTTTATATTAGGATATATATATATATATATGATGTTTTTATTTACCTCAGCAGTGCCCCACGAGTATTATTTTTACTTCTGCATACTCTGATTTTGGTTAAAAAGAATTCGGCAAATAAGTTTATATTCTACAAATCCGATTAAACTCACGAGACAATTAATATGTTTTTAATCAATGCTAAGGATATATGTTTTCAGAATAAAAAGGCGTTGTCTCGAGAGATTTTTGATCAAGGTACTATTAAGCCGAATTCAAATTATTCGTTAAGGTTAAAGGTGTTTAAAATTGAGCAAGTATAAATTAAAAAGGAAAAATTTTCTAGACCAATTTTTGATAGCAAGTATTCTATATTTGGAAATATTTATTATTTTCAAGATATAAAACAAGGGTGTCACACCTTTGGTGGTATCAGAGCATTGGTCCTGTTCCTCATGGCCCTGATGATGCAGATAAGTATGATATTCAATGTTATTTGAATATGTTTGAGTAAGTTAGTTGAATAAGCTAGTTGTGCTGATGTTTTAAAGACCTTTTAGTGACCCAAAGCCCATAGTGCAGGTCTTTCTATGGCAACCAGAAATAGAAATTATACGAATGAAATGTTACAACGTATTACGACTGTGCTGGAGGGTATGCAGCAGCAGCAACAGCAGCCACTGTTGGAAACCAATAAGAGGCCTAACAATAGAGTAGAGAGGGGGGGTGAATAGGAGATTGAAGCTAATATGACAATTTTTCGATTTATTGAAAACTTAACTGAATGTTGTTCACGTTTGAAAATAAATGCCGAGCGATAATCGAGCGGACAGGGTTAAACGATTAACCAACTAGATGAACAAATTAGTTAATCGGTTAACCGAGTTGCTTCGAAGCCGAGCTTTGAGAACAACACTCAAGGCCGAGCAACGAGACTGACGATTAAAAACTTGGATGCTCGAATACAGCGGAAAACACTTAAGCAAATACTGCAATGGAAAGCGATAAAGAAATAAAATGAACACCCGAGATTTATCCTGGTTCACTCTCACCCTGAGAACTAGTCCAGTGCCCTCTAAAATCCTTTGAGAGCTTTTACTAAAAACCGATTTTCTGGGTTACAAAAAGGATTTACAAGAGACTACCCCTCTAAACCTATCCAGCCAACCGAGTGTACCAAACTCGTGACAAACTACCCAACAACAAATCGATGACCAAAGAACCTCTTTGGAACCTTTTTAACAGTGAAACTTTCTCGATCAGAGACCAACTCCTTACAAAAGCCAATGCAATGAAGAATATAATGAAAATGAATGGCTCCAATTCGAAACACTCTTCGAATGCTTATGAAAGGTTGAAGTTCAAGAGTGAGTTGATTTTGTGAAGGGTAATCACAGAGAAGACATTAGTTGAACTTAGAGTTAGGATTTGAAAATTTAAATCTCTAAGTTCTTGAGAAGATTCAAATGATCTTCTTCTCTGTGAGTTTTAGATTCTGCTCTGTTTTTCGAAAGAGAATGAAATTAAGGTTTCAAGAAAATTGTTCAAAAGGATCTCTATCTTTTTTTTTGTAACCGTTGAAAACTCCCCCTTTTATAAGCTCCTCTCATTTCCAGGAAAGAAAGAGAGAGAATGAGCTGTACGGAAAGCAATGGGGTTTCCAACGGCTATATTCTGAAAAGCAGAGAAGTGATGGTGACCCTTCACCAACCTTTGACTTTAACTCATTTTGAATTTCAAACTTATTACTTTGTTGGAGTTATAATCCTAGACTTTCTACCCAGACTCAACGGTAATAATAAAAAAAATACGGACAAGCTGAGCAGAGTCTGAAGGTTGAAGATGAAGTTGTTGAAGATGAACAGAGATAGCCGAGCTTGAGTTTTTGTTTCGAGCTTGTTCTTGGATTGGTGTTGCCGAGCTTGAGCTTTGTTCAGGCTTGGAAATCAGACTTGAGCTTTGAAGAACAGATCCAAGTTTTGGCCTTTGCTTAAGGCTCGTGCTTAATCCGAGCTTATTGATCTTTCTGATGTTGTGGCTTCTTTCAACATTCCGGGTGTGTGCCGAGTCAACCAGCATCCGAGCTTACTGCCTTGAAGTAAAGAGTTGAGCCAACACCTTTGAATGAACTTAGGCCGTGATCAAGAGCCGAGTTCAAACCGAGTTGAAGGCTCAAATGCTGGCTTGCTGTAAGTAGCGAAGAAACCCAATTATCTGAGCTTCTGCCTTTGGCAGAACGCATACGCAAAACTGAGTCTGACGCGTTTGATCTTGACCCCAAGCCGAGCTTATCAAAATCTCTTTTAGTTTGCCGAGCGTATTTATTTGACATCATCAAAAGCTCTTTGATTCTACAATCTTTGCCGAGCGTATATTTGACATCATCAAAAGCTCTGATTCTACAATCTCCCCCTTTTTGATGATGACAAATATTCTGTTGAAAGTTTGTTGATTTTTGTGCTCTACCCTTGACTGTACGCTTCGAAAACTGATTGGTCTTAGCACTGATCGGAATTTGTTCCAAATATTGCTATGAAAATGCTCAGATCAGACTGCACCCCACTTGTTGAACACCAAGGCTCGAAGGAAAGCTTGAATGTTTGTGGAGCTGCCTGCTGCTCATTAAACACTCCCCCTGAGTTTATGCTCGCTTGCATACACCTTTCTACCCATCTGCACAGAATCAACAACAACAAACACCTTTCTCCCCCTTTTGGCATGATAAAAAAGGAGCCAAAGATTAAGCACATGTGCCAAAAGAGAGTTGAAAACAAAGGGTGATATCATTTGATGAAAAAGAAAATGTGTTACTTGATACCATTTGATGGTAACAAGGCTTGAAATTTTGGAAAATTTTTCAAAACTTTTCTCCCCCTGAAGAATGTAACAGGATAATCGAGGAAGAAAATTTTCATGATCATCGCTCTTCCCCTTTAACAGTGAAAACATGCTTCTCATAAAAAGAGTTGGAGGATGCTTCTCATAGAAACAAACACCTTTCTCCCCTTCTAACGATGATTTAAAGGAGAGGAAGACGAATTTGAGGATGTGAAATTTCAGGAAATTTAAACAAATACACAATTGAACGTAAAAAAAATCGAGAATATGAAGGTGATCAAGAATATGATATACTGAAAATCAAGTTCATTTCTGAGTGCATGCTAAATTCATTCAGGTTGCCGAGCTCACGCCGAGCACACACTGGATTCATCCAGAATGCCGAGCTCACGCCGAATTTTATAAAAAGTTTCCCTCGGCAATGGTTTTGTAAACACATCAACTAATTGATTTTCAGTGCTAACAAATTCAATGATACAGTCACCTTTTTGAACATGATCTCGTAGAAAATGATGCCTAATTTCAATGTGTTTTGTTCGAGAGTGATACACTGGATTCTTGGTTAGATTGATTGCACTTGTACTGTCATATTTGATAGGAATGTGATCTAAAATTAAGCCAAAGTCTGATAACTGTTGTTTTATCCAAAGAATTTTAGCACAACAATTTCCAGAAGCAATGTATTCGGCTTCAGCTGTTGACAGGGCAATGCAAGCTTGCTTTTTAGAAAACCAAGACACAAGGGCACTGCCGAGCAAGTGACATGTTCCGCTTGTGCTTTTTCGGTCAAACTTGCACCCAGCAAAATCTGAATCTGAATACCCAATCAAACTAAGATTGGCATCCCTCGGATACCATAGACCAGTGTTCACAGATCCTTTTAAATATTTAAAAATTCTTTTAACCGCCGAAAGATGAGATTCTTTTGGATTAGCTTGAAATCGAGCACATAAACAAACACTGAACATAATATCAGGCCGAGATGCAGTAAAATATAAAAGGCTTCCTATCATGCCTCTATATTTGCTTACATCTACGGCTTTACCTGACTCATCCTTGCCGAGATAGCTGGAAGTGCTCATGGGAGTGGCAGCTTCTTTGCAATTTTCCAACCCGAATTTCTTGAGGAGTTCCTTGCAATATTTTCCTTGATGCACAAAGGTTCCTCCCTCAACTTGCTTTACTTGTAGCCCGAGGAAGAAGGTGAGTTCTCCCATCATTGATATCTCGAATTCACCTTGCATTAATTCAGAGAACTTCTTGCAAAGAGACATGTTAGTAGCACCGAAAATTATATCATCAACATAAACTTGTACTAACAATATGTCCTTTTTGGATTTATAAGTGAATAGAGTTGTGTCAACCTTTCCTCTTTCAAACCCTTTTTCAAGTAGAAATGAGCTCAACCGATCATACCACGCTCTTGGAGCTTGTTTCAGATCGTAAAGAGCCTTTTTCAATTTATACACATGGTTTGGGTATTCAAAATTTTCAAACCAGGAGGTTGTTTTACATAAACTTCTTCATTTATAAAGCCATTTAAGAATGCACTCTTAACATCCATTTGGTAAAGGGTGAAATTCATAATAGATGCAAAGGCAAGCAAAATTCGGATTGCTTCAAGCCTAGCAACTGGAGCGAAGGTTTCATCATAATCGATACCTTCCTCTTGGTTGTAGCCTTGAGAAACTAATCTTGCTTTGTTTCTTATAATTAAGCCTAATTCCTCTGTTTTATTTCTGAAAATCCATTTTAAGCTGATTATCGTATGATCATCGGGCCGAGGAACCAATTCCCAGACATCATTTTTGATGAACTGATTCAGTTCCTCTTGCATGGCAATTGCCCAATGTTCATCCTCAATGGCTTGATCGACCGAATTAGGTTCAATTTGAGAAACAAATGAAACAAAATTGCAAAAATTCTGAATAGAATGACGAGTTAAAACTCCCTTGGACATGTCGCCGAGCACATTCTCTATCGGATGGTCCTTGACTCTCTTCCAGGCTTGGGTGAGCTCAAAATGCTCTGCTTGGCTCGGAATGAGTTCGGACTGATCATTGTGCTGTTGGCTCGGACTGAGTTCAGTCTGTTCCTTGTTTTTTTTGCTCGGAACAAGCTCGTCCCTCTGATCCCCTTCAACAGCTTCATCCTTTTGAGCTCTTTCAGTTGTTGTGCTTGGATCTAGTTCGGCTATAGGTTGATCTTCTCTATCTGCACAACTAACATTGTCTCTCCGAGGAGACTCATCAAATACCACATGTACGGACTCTTCCACAGTGGAGGCCCTTTTGTTAAAAACTCTAAATGCTTTACTGTGAGTAGAATAACCCAAAAATATTCCCTCATCGGCTTTAGAATCAAATTTGCCGAGATGCTCTTTTCCATTATTTAAAATGAAAACTTTGCAACCAAATGCATGGAAATGAGAAATTTTTGGTTTTCTACCCTTGTAAAGTTCATATGGAGTTTTCTTTAAAATTGGTATGATGAGGATCCGGTTCATTACATAGCAAGCTGTGTTTACCGCATTGGCCCAGAAATAATGTGGCAAATTGTATTCATTTAGCATGGTTTGGGCTAGCTCTTCAAGAACTCTGTTTTTCCGTTCCACAACTCCATTTTGTTCGGGAGTTCGAGGAGCAGAAAACTGATAATCTATGCCGAGCTTAGAACAAAACTTGTCAAATTTGTAGTTCTCGAACTCACCACCATGGTCTGTTCGGATTACAACTACTTTTTGGTTTGATCGGTTTTGGAGTTGCTTGACAAGCTCTTTAAAGTTTTCAAAAGTGTCACTTTTTGATTTCAAAAATAGAGTCCATGTAAATATGGAAAAGTCATCTACAATTACTAAGGCATAGAGATTGCCACCAAAGCTTTTGACTTATGATGGTCCAAACAAATCCATGTGTAACATTTCCAAAGGTCGAGTTTTTGAGACCATCAACTTAGATGAAAAATCGTTTTTCTTTTTAGTTGGTTTGCACTTCTTGCATGAAGTGCAAACCCCTTCAATATTGAAGTTTAGCTTTGGTAAACCAATCACTAGGTCTCTTGATTGTAGTTTCTTTAACTGATTTACATGTATATGAGCTATCCTTCTATGCCATAACCATGTATCACTTTCTTTGCTAACCATGCATGTGGTTACCAAAGAGGTGATTTCATTCAAATCAACCAAATAAGTATTGTTATATGGTTTTCCAACAAATTTGACAGAGTTGTCCTCGTCACTCTTAATAATGCAATGGGAAGAGGTAAAAACAACATGATTACCAATATCACAAAGTTGGCTAATGCTTAAAAGATTGTGTTCTAGCCCTTTTACAAGTAAAACATTATTGATAACCAAGTTGGCAGAATTACTGATTTTACCTTCACCCAATATTTTACCTCGGTTGTTATCACCATAAGTGACGTAGCCCTTATCTGAATGTGAAAGTTCAATGAATAAGTTTTTATTCCCCGTCATGTGCTTCGAGCAGCCACTATCAAGGTACCATCTGCTCTCCTTTGCTCGGAAGCACACCTGCATCACAAAAACATTACTTCTTTGATTCGGGTACCCAAAATGTTTTGGGTCCCTGGGGGTTAGCAGTTGGTTCTTTCCTTTTAACTACTCAAACAAAATTGCCCTTGGCTACACCACGTCGGATTTTGCATTCATTTGGCGTATGACCATGAAGGCCACAGTAGGAGCAGCTCGGCTTTTTCGAGTTATGAAAGTTTGAGACATAGCCGAGTTTCCTTGTTGTTTTCTTCTTGGTCTTAGTGTAACCAAGCCCAGTTTTATTCGAATAGTTTCTCTGTTCGGCTAACAGACTGTCAAACAAACCATCACTCTTGTTGACAGTTGCACTTTTAAATTTTAGTTCAGAAATTTCTTTCTCATATTTAGTGCAGCAGTCAAGATTTTCATTTTTCAATTGAGTGATAGTGTTTTCTAATGACTTGTTTCTGCTTTTCAGAGTTTCAATTGAATTTTCCAACTCAAGAACTTGCTCTTTATAGTTTGAAAGATTCTGTTTCAACTTAATGAAATTTTTAGCAAGCTTCTTGAATTCGATTTGCATTTCAAGATAAGCAGAATACAATTCATCAGTGTCATTGAATTCAGATTCAGAGTCAGAATCGGACGTAGAGGTTACCTCAGTGTTTTTATGTTCGGACACTGTTCGACTACCTGAGGTTTCCTCGCTGTGTTTGCCCATTAAGCATTTGAAATTCGATTGTTGCATTGTTGAGCCAAGTGCCGAGCTTGATGAGTCTTCTTGATCAGCATATCTGAGATTTAGACATGGTTCCTCATCTTCACACTCCAAGCAGGAGTCATATACAGGAAGGTCTTGATCAATTCTGAGTACAGAGCTTAATACTTCCTTTTCACAGTTCGAGCATGACTCTTGCTCGGAACTAGTTTGGCTCGGGCTTCTGAACACAGTTTCCCTTCCCATCAAACACAGAATTGCTTTCTCTTCTTCGTCGGCTGAATTGAAGCTTGAGCTGGTATTGTTGTTGGGTGCATCCCATACTATATAAGCTCTCTTCTTTTTGTGGTCCTTGTTCTTCTTCATTTCTTCACCACCTTGCTTTTGCAATCTTGGGCAGTATGTTCTGATGTGACCCGCTTCACCACATTCATGGCATCTAACTCGGTCTTTTGAGCTTGAGCCTTTGTGGTCAGTGTTTTTGGTATCTCTTGCTCGGTTTATGAAGTTCTTTTTGCCTTTGAAAAATTTGCTGAACTTTCTTACCAAGAGACCAAACTCTTCCTCATCCATGTCCGAGCTGGACTCATCATCAGAGGACTCTTTGGTTGCCTTTATAGCAGCTTTGAGGGAAATTCCCTTCTTCTTCTTATCAGACTCTTCATGCATGGTCAGTCTGCCGAGCTCCATCTCATGCTCTTGAAGTTTGCCGAACAAAGTGGCTATGTTCATTGTGTCCAGGTCTTAGCTTCCATAATGGCAGTAACCTTTGGCTGTCATTCTCTGCTAAGACATCTAAGAACTTTGTTAGTTATCTCGACATTTTGAAATGTTTTGCCGAGAGCATTTAGATGGTTTATAATATGAGTAAACCGCTTCTGCAAATCATTTATATTTTCATTTTGCAGCATTCGGAATAACTCATATTCATGCATCAGAGTATTTAGCCTTGCTCGTCTGACATCACTTGTCCCTTCATGTGTAAGTTGTAGAATATCCCACATTTCTTTTGCAGATTTGCAACTTGATACTCTAAAGAATTCATCATAGGACAAAGCTGAGGTGATGATATTTTTGGCTTTCAAATCAAAGGATACTTTTCGTTTATCATCATCATCCCAGCTTTCCCATGGGATTTCTACAACTTCTTCATTAATTTTTCTTTTAGGGACAAATGGCCCGTTTTCAATAGATTTCCAAATTTCCATATCTATGGCTTCAATGAAAATTTTCATTCGAGCTTTCCAATCGGCATAACCCTCACCATTGAATAGTGGTGGTCTGTTTATGGAAGAGCCTTCACCTCCGAAGGGATTGTTAGTAGCCATTCGGTTTCCTCAAGGATCTTTTCGAAAAAGTTTTTACACTCGATCTTTCGACCGAGCTCTGATACCACTTGTTGGAAACCAACAAGGGGCCTAACAATCGAGTAGAGGGGGGGTGAATAGGAGATTGAAGCTAATATGACAATTTTTCTATTTATTGAAAACTTAACTGAATGTTGTTCACGTTTGAAAATAAATGTCGAGCGATAATCGAGCGGACAGGGTTAAACGATTAACCAACTAGATGAACAAATTGGTTAATCGGTTAACCGAGCTGCTTCGAAGCCGAGCTTTGAGAACAACACTCAAGGCCGAGCAACGAGACTGACGATTAAAAACTTGGATGCTCGAAATACAGCGAAAAACACTTAAGCAAATACTGCAACGGAAAGCGATAAAGAAATAAAATGAACACACGAGATTTATCCTGGTTCACTCTCACCCTGAGAGCTAGTCCAGTCCGCTCTAAAAACCTTTTAGAGAGCTTTTACTAAAAATCGATTTTCTGGGTTACAAAAAGGATTTACAAGAGACTACCCCTATAAACCTATCCAGCCAACCGAGTGTACCAAACTCGTGACAAACTACCCAACAACAAATCGATGACCAAAGAACCTCTTTGGAACCTTTTTAACAGTGAAGCTTTCTCGATCAGAGACCAGCTCCTTACAACAGCCAATGCAATGAAGAATATAATGAAAATGAATGGCTCCAATTTGAAACACTCTTCGAATGCTTATGAAAGGTTGAAGTTCAAGAGTGAGTTGATTTTGTGAAGGGTAATCACAGAGAAGACATTAGTTGAACTTAGAGTTAGGATTTGAAAATTTAAATCTCTAAGTTCTTGAGAAGATTCAAATGATCTTCTTCTCTGTGAGTTTTAGATTCTGCTCTGTTTTTCGAAAGAGAATGAAATTAAGGTTTCAAGAAAATTGTTCAAAAGGATCTCTATCTTTTTTTTTGTAACCATTGAAAACTCCCCCTTTTATAAGCTCCTCTCATTTCCAGGAAAGAAAGAGAGAGAATGAGCTGTACGGAAAGCAATGGGGTTTTCAACGGCTATATTCTGAAAAGCAGAGCAGTGATGGTGACCCTTCACCAACCTTTGACTTTAACTCATTTTTAATTTCAAACTTATTACTTTGTTGGAGTTAAAATCCTAGACATTCTACCCAGACTCAACGGTAATAATAAAAAAAATACGGACAAGCTGAGCAGAGTCTGAAGGTTGAAGATGAAGTTGTTAAAGATGAACAGAGATAGCTGAGCTTGAGTTTTTGTTTCGAGCTTGTTCTTGGATTGGTGTTGCCGAGCTTGAGCTTTGTTCAGGCTTGGCAATCAGACTTGAGCTTTGAAGAACATATCCAAGTTTTGGCCTTTGCTTAAGGCTCGTGCTTAATCCGAGCTTATTGATCTTTCTGATGCTGTGGCTTCTTTCAACATTCCGGGTGTGTGTCGAGTCAACCAGCATCCGAGCTTACTGCCTTGAAGTAAAGAGCTGAGCCAGCACCTTTGAATGAAATTAGGCCGTGATCAAGAGCCGAGTTCAAACCAAGTTGAAGGCTCAAATGCTGGCTTGTTGTAAGTAGCGAAGAAACCCAATTATCCGAGCTTCTGCCTTTGGCGGAACGCATACGCAAAACTGAGTCTGACGCGTTTGATCTTGACCCCAAGCCGAGCTTATCAAAATCTATTTTAGTTTGCCGAGCGTATTTATTTGACATCATCAAAAGCTCTTTGATTCTACAATCTTTGCCGAGCGTATATTTGACATCATCAAAAGCTCTGATTCTACAGCCACCTCAAGGACGAACTGGTAACCCACATGTTGGTAATGTGGTGAATAATGATGCAAAGACTCTGTCGGAGTTTAGAAAGTGCAATCCACCAAGGTTTGAAGGAGGATACAAACCTGATGAGGCAAATAAGTGGTTGTATGAGATCAACAAGATTTTCAGAACTTTAGACTGTTCGGATGAACAGAAGGTGACCTATGCAGTTTATATGCTTCATGGGGAAGCTGAGAACTGGTGGGATCATACGGTGCAATTGCTGAACTTTGAAAGAAGAGCAATCAGCTGGGGAGTGTTTATGGAGAAATTCCTTAATAAATACTTTCCAGAAGATTTAAGGAGAAAGAAGGAGGTAGAGTTCATGCAATTGAAACAGGGGGATATTAGTGTAGGAGAATATGCTGCTAGAATTGAGGAGTTAATGAAATATTCTCCCTACTACTTGAATAACCTTGATGAAAGGAGTAAATGTGTCAAGTTTGAAGGTAGACTGAGACCGGAGTTGAAGTCTATCTTCAGTTATCAGAGAATTCAGAGTTTTCCTGCACTTCTAGATATGTGCAGAATGTATGAGGATGATAAGAAGGCTGAGTTGGTAGGAAGCCAAGGAAAGGGTAGTGGACAGAACTATGGACCCCAGAGGAAGAAGAGATTTGATCACCGGAATAATGGTCCATATTCTCAGAAGAACAAGGGCAAGGGCAAAGCTGTGATTGATAACAAGAACAAGTCTCGCAATAATGCTCCGTATTGTGAGAAGTGTAGACGTTATCATCATGGTCAATTCTGCTGGTCCACAGGAGGGTGTTTCAAATGTGGAAAACAAGGTCATTTTGCCCGCGATTGTAGAGAGCCCGCAAGAGGTGATGTGAAAGGATCTTCTGGCAAGTCTGTGGTGCAAGGAAAAGTGTTTACCCTGAGTGGTAATGAAGCAACCCAAACCCCGAATCTCGTGCAAGGTAACTTTTTGCTTAATGATCAACCTTGCAAGATTATGTTTGATTCTGGAGCTACACATTCTTTTGTTTCTCCTGAATGTGTAAGTAGGTTGAATCTTGTCATTTCTGATTCGCCTTGTTGTCTTAGTATAGATACCCCTACTAGAATACCCATCTTTACCTCTAGGGTTTGCTTAGGGTGTGAAATTGAAATCTTGGGTCGTGTCTCTAAAGTAGATTTGGTTTGTCTCCCTAAGTTACAATTAGATGTGATCTTGGGTATGGATTGGTTGATGAAAAACCAAGTGATCATCAATTGCGAGAGAAAGACAATCCAATATAGAACCCTTGAACCTGAAGGTTACATGTGTTTATTCTCTGCCACCGGAGAAGAAGAGACAATGCCAATAGAAGAGATTCCTGTGGTGAGGGAGTTTCCGGAAGTATTTCCTGAAGAGATACCAGGATTACCTCCGAAGCAGGAAATAGAGTTTGGGATTGATTTAGTTCCTAGAGCTGGTCCCATCTCTATTGCTCCTTATAGAATGGCACCACCGGAAATGGCAGAAATGAAAAAGCAGATAGAGGAGTTGTTGCAGAAGCAGATGATCAGGCCAAGTGTTTCGCCTTGGAGAGCTCCACTACTGTTTGTTAAGAAAAAGGATGGAAGTATAAGAATGTGTGTGGACTACAAACAGTTGAATAAGGTCACCATTAAGAATAAGTATCCTTTGCCAAGGATTGATGACCTTATGGATCAAGTTAGGGGAGCTGCAGTGTTTTCAAAGATTGATCTGAGATCGGGCTATCATCAGATCAGGATAAAGGTGGAAGATATACCCAAGACTGCATTTTGATCTCGATACGGTCATTATGAGTATGTTGTGATGCCATTCGGATTGACTAATGCACCTGCTATTTTCATGGATTATATGAGCCGGATCTTTAGACCATATCTGGATTTGTTTGTAGTGGTGTTTATAGATGATATTTTGGTCTATTCTAAGAGTCCGGAGGAGCATGAAGAACATCTCAGGATTGTGTTGAAGGTCCTGAAGGAGAAGCAGTTGTATGCTAAACTTGCGAAATGCGAGTTTTGGTTGAATGAAGTAAAGTTTCTTGGGCATGTGATCTCTAAGGAAGGAATTGCGGTGGATGCAGTAAAGGTGAGTTCAGTGTTGAAATGGGAACAGCCTAAGACTGTGACTGAGGTGAGAAGTTTCTTAGGGCTGGCTGGATACTATCGTCGGTTCATAGAAGGATTTTCCAAGATTGCATTGCCTTTGACCAAGTTGACTCGAAAAGATCAACCGTTTGTGTGGGACGACAGGTGTGAAAGTAGTTTCCGAGAGTTAATGGAAAGGTTAACATTGACTCCTGTGTTAATCTTACCTGACCCTCACAAGAGTTTTGAGGTATATTGTGATGCATCTAAGCAAGGACTGGGGTGTGTGTTGATGTAAGAAGGAAGAGTAGTGGCTTATGCATCACGACAGTTGAAGAATCATGAAGTTAATTACCCGACACACGATTTGGAGTTAGCTGCGATCGTGTTTGCCTTAAAGATATGGAGACATCATCTCTATGGCACTACTTTCCAAGTATTTAGTGACCATAAGAGTTTGAAATATCTGTTCGACCAAAAAGAGTTGAACATGAGGCAAAGGAGGTGGATGGAGTTTTTGAAGGATTATGACTTTAAACTCCATTACCATCCGGGTAAGGCGAATGTGGTTGCGGATGCTTTGAGTCGGAAAGCAATCCACATCAGTGCAATGATGGTGAAGGAAACAGCTTTGATCGAGGAATTCAGAGACTTGAGCTTGTTGACGCAAGTGGAACCATCAAGCATCAAGTTAGGAATGTTGCGGATCACAAACGAATTCTTGAAAAGAATTCGGGAGTTGCAACAAGTAGATGAGGAGTTGATTGAAAAGATGAGATTAGGTTCAGAAGGGAAGGAACCTGATTTCAAGATTGGGATGGATGGAATCCTTCGTTTAAAAACAAGGATTTGCATACCAAAAGATCAGGAGGTTAGGAGATTGATTCTTGATGAAGCATATAAGAGTCGGATGAGTATGCATCCTGGATCAACCAAAATGTATCAGGATCTGAAGAAAATGTTTTGGTGGTCTGGTTTGAAAAAGGATGTTGCGGAGTATGTGGCTTCATGTTTAATTTGTCAGAAAGCTAAGGTAGAGCATCAGAAACCAGGAGGACAGTTGCAACCCTTAAGTATCCCTCAATGGAAGTGGGATAGTATCTCAATGGATTTTGTATCTGGTTTGCCAAAGACAACAGCAAATCATGATGCAATCTGGGTGATTGTGGATCGGTTGACTAAGTCGACGCATTTTATTCCGATAAATATGCGCTATCCTTTGAATAAGCTTACCCAGATCTACATTAAGGAGGTAGTTCGTCTACACGGAGTGCCTTCAAGTATTGTGTCGGATCGAGATCCCAGGTTTGCTTCACAGTTCTGGAAGAGTTTGCATATTGCTATGGGAACAAGCTTAAAGTTGAGTTTTGCGTATCATTCACAGACGGATGGTCAAACGGAGAGAACTATTCAGTCTTTGGAGGATATATTGAGGGCTTGTGCACTTGAAGAACAGGGAAGTTGGGATCAAGTGTTACCCCTTGCAAAATTCACATACAACAACAGCTATCATGCAAGCATCGGTATGGCACCGTTTGAGGCTTTGTATGGAAGGAAATGCCAAACCCCGCTATGCTGGTTTCAAGTGGGGGAGAACCTAGTAGTTGGACCAGAAATTGTGCAACAGACAACTGAGAAGATTAAGATGGTTCAGGAAAAGATGAAAGCGGCTCAGAGTCGGCAGAAAAGTTATGCTGATAAGAGGAGGAAACCAATAGAGTTTTCGGAAGGCGATCATGTGTTTCTTCGGATAGTTCCGATGAAAGGAATCAGTAGAGCCTTGAGTACCCAAAAGCTTTCACCTAAGTTTATAGGTCCATACCAAATCCTTAAGAGAGTTGGTCATGTCGCCTATCAAATAGCTTTACCACCCTCTCTGTCAAATTTGCCCAATGTCTTTCATGTTTCTCAGTTAAAGAAATATGTGCATGATCCATCGGTTGTTTTGAAAATTCAACCTGATGATCTAGCTTTGAAGGAGAACCTTACCTTTGAAGCCAAACCGGTCCGGATAGAAGATCGTGAAGTTAAGCAGCTTAGGGGAAAAGAGATACCTTTAGTTAAGGTAATATGGGAAAATGCTGACGTGTCTGAAGCTACATGGGAGTTAGAGGATAAGATGCATCAAGAGCACCCTGAGTTGTTTATGTAAGCTAGAATTTCGGGGACGAAATTCCTTTTTAAGTGGGGGAGTAGTGTAACACCCCTAATTTTCGTCTCCCGGATAACAAGGAAATTAATAATAAATAAAGTTTTAGTATTAATTTATATAAATTTTCCAAGTTTATGTTTTGTATTTAATTAGCCTTGAAATATAAAAATAGGTAAAGTTATTTTTATATGGTGAATATATACAAAAATATAGATATTGCATTTTAATCCTTGGGTTAGGACCTAAATGTAATATTAGAAAGGTTCTTGGAGGGAAAGGTTTTAAAAGTGTTAATTTTAAATTTTACACTGATCTAACCGATTAGTAATGCCCTGTAACCGGTTACACGATGAACCCATAAAACTGGGTTAGTGCGTTTGATGAGTAATCACTTGATTAATCCATGAATTCGCCACAAAATCAGCTCTAGATTAGTGGAAAACACGCGTCATTGTGCATGTCAACCTAATCTCTCTATATAAGCCAGTGTTGTTGATGGATTTGGGGTTGATTTCCTGAAGTTAAGTGTTGAAGGCTCCATTAGGGTTCTTAAGTTCATCTCTGAAATTCTCCTTTGTCTCTGAGAGTTAGGATTTGAGTCATACACTATTGGAAAGCTTGAATCAAGAGCTTTTCATTGATATAAGATTTGTGAGTTGGGAGTTCTTGAGGTAGGAGAAATCAAACCACGAAGTTAAGGTTGTCATCTCTGTTTCAGATTCGTGGAGCTGTCTTTGAGCTTCGATTTAGAGCTTGAGGTTCTTGTGGATTTCTTGCCAAAGTTAGTGATTTCACTCATCAAACACGATTTAGATGTATGGGAGAAGTTTACCTTATACTAGATTGAGACTAAAATCATGTGTTTTAGGGCTTGAGTCAACAAAGACTCAAAAGGGCATTATGTGAATTGGTTAAAAGGCTTGGAGGCCATTTCTGTGTCTCAATTCTTTTTGAGCAAGTTTGATAAGCTGCATGCAAGTGATTCGATGATTGAATCATAATCTAAAAGCTTATTATGAGTTTTGTGATATCAAGTTGTGTTTATGTTGGTTTATATGCAATTTGATACTCTAAATTGAATGCATGCAAAATAAATATGTTTCTGTGGTTGAAGATGTTTATATTAAGGTATGTGAACTCTATGGAGTGTTGAAATTGGTTAGATTTGAGTATTGAAAAGAATGGTATGCAAAACTTCACTTTTCAGTGTGCAGTCTGCATAATCTTACCGGTTATTCGATATTTGTAACCGATTAGATACTGTAAATTTTCAAAGAAACTGAATTTATGAAATTGGCACTGTATCCTTACTATTTGCACTCAAATCTATACTCTAATTTCACTTGGAATCAATCTGAAAAAATGTTAATAGACACTGTTTATTTCAGATTGTAATTGAGGAGTCAATGCCTTAATATTCTAAGATAATTTCAAGAGGAAATTATGCTCATTTGGAATTGGATTGTGATTTAGAATTTTGAATGATGAAATCAGTGGGATCTGCGGTATATAACAAAGCTAAGACTCTGTTTATGGATTGGGTAGAGAATTCAAGAAAAAGGGTTTTCTGAATTGCAATGGTTAGTAAGTTCAGGTCTGTAATTCTAACCGGTTAGTCTGAGACTGTAACCGGTTAGTACCTGAAACTAAAAAATAAAAGTTAAGTCTTTTAAATGAAAATTTTGATACCATTGGTTGAGATTTCCCAATCCAAGTTTAATGGCATGTTTTTAAATTAATTCATGGATGAATTTTGGTACCAAAGGTTATACCTCAAATTAATCATTCAAAAGAGAAATTGAGATATCTCTAAATCACAATAATTAAATTAAAGATAAAAACCAACCTTAATAATTGTGCATTCATGCATAGAGGATGGAAATAGGTTGGTAAGAAACGATTATCATATTCTGGGAATATGAGGAGGGTACTCCGGGAGTACCAAATTTGTAACCTACTTGATGACACATTCTGGGAATGTGGCCAGTGTCTGGGACATGGTTTTTATGCGTTCCGGGAACGTGATACACACTCTGGGAGTGATGTTTATTTTTCCAAGTATGGTTTGCCATTTGTTCTGGGAACGTCTGGTAGTGTTCCGGGAACACATTGGTGTATTGGATGGACGTCCAAGATGGACTAATGGTGGAGGCCTCAGTTGTGGATAGAAATCATGCATCATGCCACCGGTATTATAAGAGATATAATGTTGAAAATTGGTGTGCTCATATGTACTTGCATTATTGTCTGTCCATGATATACTTGTGTTTGTATTTTAGTCTTTATTGATTATGTATATGTGTATACTTACTCCCTATGCCCTGTTTAGGTGATGGCCAGATACCTAGCCTGCATCGAGATACGCTCTATCCCTAGTGGTATATGGACGTACGAGGAACACCGAGCCACCTTTGAGGGGGAGGTGGAGATTACTCTCTACCACCCTAACCCTTTGGTTCGGGTGCGACCTCGTAGGTTTAGGATCCCTTTAGTCTATACTATGCATGTTCCACCCTTTTACTCATATAGAGGACCACCCCCGGCTCGACCAGTGCGTCGATTTCATAGCTTTCGTTTTAGATCTGCCACTCGTACTCATCCTTCTTCCCATAGAGTTGTTACTGAGGAGACTCTTTCTCCTGGTCCGACTGACTTTGAGAGGACTGCTTCTGCAGATCCTAGGCCCAGTGGTGGGGTCTCTACACAGTCGGGCGAGGTCAAGGAGGATCCCGTGGAGGATGAGGACGAGGAGGAGGTGCCTATCGAGCCTACTGTTTCTGCTAGAGGTGGACCTGTTGGTTCCTAGGAGCCTGCATAGCATAGATGTTTTGGATCCTAGTTCTAGGGATAGAGCTGCAGAGGATCAGAGGAGCTGCTGAGGACATGGATGACCTGCTCTGGGAGTTCTATTTTGATCTTGTTATATACTGTACATATTTTTGAGAGGTCTTAGAGTGAGGTTTATTTTGAGCAGCTAGTTATGTATATGTTTTACCAAAACTTGCTATCTCGACTTTTGTTACTTGCTACTGTGATACTGGTGGGGGTTTTATATTAGGATATATATATATATATATATATATATATGATGTTTTTATTTACCTCAGCAGTGCCCCACGAGTATTATTTTTACTTCCGCATACTCTGATTTTGGTTAAAATGAATTCGGCAAATAAGTTTATATTCTACAAATCCGATTAAACTCACGAGACAATTAATATGTTTTTAATTAATGCTAAGGATATATGTTTTCAGAATAAAAAGGCGTTGTCTCGAGAGATTTTTGATCAAGGTACTATTAAGCCGAATTCAAATTATTCGTTAAGGTTAAAGGTGTTTAAAATTGAGCAAGTATAAATTAAAAAGGAAAAATTTTCTAGACCCAATTTTTGATAGCAAGTATTTTATATTTGAAAATATTTATTATTTTCAAGATATAAAACAAGGGTGTCACACTTGAAATACTAGGAGAACACTTTGGTACCCATTGCATCTTGGGTCCTTTGGGGTTAGTCTTAGGTTCCTTAGAAGCCTTTGGAACCCATTGCAAATTATTTCGCAAATTAAAATTTTTACGATAAAAGCATAAATAAGAAATATATCCTAAACAACCACAATAATTACATGTAATGGGTTTAGATGATGGTTTAACTTTTTCAAAAATATGTTCATGAAACTTGGAATTTTTAACTTCACATTGAAAAACATTATTGTCATCGACTTTACTTGATTTTTGGATTTCCACATTATTTTCAATTTCATCAAGTAAAGAAGTTGAACAATTTGATTTTTCAATGTTACTCTTAAAAAGTGCTTCCTCAACTTGTTTTTCAATATGTAAGCAATTTTCAAAAATGGTTGAGGAGTTGTTTTCTAAAAATATCTCTTTATCAAAAATATCTCCATTTTTCAAAATATCAATTTTATTTTCAATTAGAGATAATTTTTGTAAAGAGTCCAAGTTTTTATTTTTCAACGATATCAAATCATTATATGTATATTGCAGAAATTTAGAACATAGACTATTTTGAATTACCTCATGTTCCTTATGGTCCAAGTGTTCGAATGTTTCATTTTCATCTTCAATTGATTCCTCATCCGAAGAGCTTGATTCCTCCATTGAGTCCGTGAAGCTTTCAAATAATCTTTCTAGATCATCGTCGTCGCTTAATGAGCTACTCCCCACGCTTTCTGTTTCATCATCATAATCTTCGTCTAGGGAGTTGATTATTTCATGCTCCACATCACTTTCTTCTTTCTCCTCATTCTTGTGGACACTTACACTTTCAACAAGATCATTAGTAGCATAGTGTAAATGTAAAGTGTTCCAAATATCCTTAGAGTTTTCACAATTTTCAATAATAACAAATGCATCATGGTTTAAAGCATTTTTCAAAACATGCATAGCTTTAAAATTCAAGGAAAAAGATTTTTCATCAAAACCATAAAAAAAACACCATTCCATAAACAAATGCTGATAGATTGTAAAAATATTTTCATTCTAGCACTCCAATAGTAGAAATTATTTCCATCAAAAAATGGTGCTTCATCGAATGAGAATCCCTCCATATTAAAACAAAAAAAAATATCCCAACGCTGTCAATCTACAAGGATCTTTAACTCAGGCTGTTAGGCCTTTACCAGAGCACGAAGCTCTGATACCAATTGTTAGGATTGGCAGCCGTCACCCAAGAGGGGGGGTGAATTGGGTGTTTACAAAAACATTGTCAAACGATGGTTTCAAATCGTTTTCAATAAAATTAAAGAGATTTTGCAGCGGAAAACTAATATATTGAATAAAAACGATTTCACGGAAGCTTTAATAAATATAATAAAAACTAATATGCGCGGAACACAAATAAATTAATAATAACAAATACCGTTACCGCGCTAATTAATTTAAAACCCTTTAAATTAATTATTATAAAAATAATCGCTTTGTTGCAAGAAGGATAATAATAACAATAACGCACATGCAACAATAACAACGGAAAATAAAGAGATGAGGGATAGAAGAGATTGCACCGGAGATTTTATCCTGGTTCGGCAAAACGGCCTACATCTAGTCCCCAAGCGACTCACTTGAGCTTTTCACTAATAAACCGAAGACGCCCCCGCGTCCCAAAATACAACCAGAGCGCCCCTCACGCTACTAGGAACCTCCGTTCGCTAGGGACCTCGAAAATAATAACTAGGAAAACCTTTCCTAGATTTTACAGATAGCATAACTACTAGGTGCCCCACCGTTCGTCTAGCACTACCCAATACACAAGGGTTCCTCACCCTGCAAACATCACGAACGCAGCACGTCCGCACTAGGAGATTCACTCCCTAGTTACTAAGGGTTACACACCCCTTACAACACTGGTTATGATATGAGTGATTGGTACAAGACCTATAGTGCACTCTTAATAGTGCAGATACAACAATATAAAGGCCACTCTAACAAAGGTGTGTTCTAAGCAACACTGATACAACAATTAAGAGCTCTAATGGCTATAGATAAAGGTTTCACTATAGCATAGGCCAAGTCTAGGAGAATTTGGAGAAGAAGAAGAAAATATTATCAGGAGAATTCTACGTAAAAGAGAGAAAAACTTTCTATTTAAAAAGATTTGAAAAGAATATTTGAATTTTGAATTTAAAAATAAAATCAGAATCAAATCAATTATAATTTTTGGAAATAAATCAAATTCAAAATAAGAATGAAATCAAATCCGGAAATATTCAAAATTGATTTTCTGAAATCAATTAAATAAAATAATATTTTTGAAATCAAAATCAAATCAAATAGATTTAAGAAATAAAATAATTTAAGTTTTAAAATCAAAACCAAATAAAAAAGATTTAGAAAATAAATCAAGGATTTGATTCTTAAAACAAATAAGGAATATTTTCAAAAATAAAATCAAATTCGAATTTTGAAAATAAATCAGAATCAATTAAGTAAAAACAAATCAGGAAATAAATCAAAATGATTTTGACACGTTTTTCAATAAAAGTTGAAGTAATCGATTACTTTCTGAAGGTAATCGATTATTCCTTCAAAAATAGAAACTTTTAAATTCTTTTGAAAAACCAGTAATCGATTAGACCAATAATAGTTAATCGATTACATCACCCCTACTGTTTATTATATGATGCAACTCATTTAATCGATTAACACTAATCAATTAATCGATTATTGAGCCTCTGTTATGCATATGATGCAACATCATGTAATCGATTACTACAAAGCATGTAATCGATTACTGAGCCTCTGAAAAATATATGATGCAACAATTATAATCGATTACTTGAGCCAGGTAATCGATTACTCTAATAAGAAAGTAATGGATTAACAAAGTTCACTTAATCGATTACAAGCTCTCTGATTTTTCTATGATGCAACAAAGTTAATCGATTAACTTAGGCAAATAATCGATTACTCTTTCTTGCATAACATAAACATATTCATAGTTTTGTAATGTTGTGTTCCAATATTGAAGAAACACCACGATGTGTTTGATGGGTTGTTGTAGCTGGCGAGGGTGACCCCGGTCCTACGTATCCCCAGTGAAAAGGGAATCAAGCCACACGTAGTTCTTGAGAGTAGGGATGAGAGAACATACCTTAGCCCCTATAGCATGGTGGTTCTTATAGGGGGTTTACCTGATACGTGTGTCTCTGGGCTTGTCTGGTGAAGCCCGCAAAGAAGGAGAGTTCAATTGGGATTAGTCAAGGTTCTGATAAGCTACCATTGATAATCCCATAAGCGTTGAACTCTTATCCTTATCCATAAATCTACCAAGCTGTGCGGGAATATAGGAGAGGTCGTTAGGTTGATTGAGACTATAAGCGATAACGATAAGGATGAAGATCCTATGATCGGCCGTAGCCTCGTAAACCTGTAGCTTTCCTAAATGTCCCTAGCTCGGTGTGCTGTGAATCCGACCAGTTTATGGTCGGTGCTCATAAACTCAATGCTAACTGGTCGGCATAAGATCGAACCGGTCGGACAGGAGTTAGGCCCACTACATAAGCCCCCAAGCTCGGTAAGGCGATTTGAGCCTGTTCCGAGTTAAAGGGTTAGCCGAGCAGTTAACCGACCGATTATAGGAGGAAAACTAGGGCGATGGGACTGTATCTAGTAAGATAAGGCTGTTGGTAGCCTGTTTATAGCTGTAATCCAGTGGCCCGTAAAATGTCGAATAGTTCGGCGTACGGTCGGTTAAGATGGGGGTAGGTCGGACCGGAGTTCGGTCCACGACATAAGCCCCCCCAGCTCAGGAAGAGTCATAGAGACTCTGTGCCGAGTTTAGAGCCCTTTTGGGTCGATCAGACGTTCTTTTCCGATGCTTGGTGGTGACGTAAAAGAATGTTCGCAGCCGAGGTCTTTTACTCGGAAGAGTATCGCGATTTGGAGATTCATACACCTCTCTTATCAGGGTGTGTTAAAAGTAATATCATGAATTAGATCGTAACGGTCTACGGGGGATGCTGTCGGAATGACTGCCTTGGCCGAGGTGCATTCCTCGATCCTGCGACGTATTTGGCCGATGGCCAAGTTATCGAGGTAGCAATCCCCGTTTTCACTTGTAGCCACGCCGGTCTGGTCGGCCAACCGAGATCGTAGGCAAGTGCGTCAGGACGTGATCCGAAATGAGTGAATGTATTAAAATAATACCTTGATGAGAGAGGCATATACCAAATCTGACAGCGACGGGTTGGAAACGTTGTTACATCCCTTATACGACAGGATATGATCTTGATCATCATATGGTGTCAGTATCTAGGTCAGCCTACATCGGCTATGTACATACTATATCACATACTAGTCCCCCACTCGGTAGAGCCTGAAAAAGGCTTGTGCCGGGTCATAAGATCTATGAAGCGCTCAATGTTGGAGAACAATGTTGTCGAGCTAGAGAAATAAGCTGATGTTGAAGCCGAGAAATTAATCCGAGAGGGCAAAAAGTGAGATCATCTTCAACAAAGCCGAGAAAACAGTCTGAGAAAATTCCCCGTGGATAGAAAACAAGTAGCGCTGATTCTTTCGTCAATGCTGTTAAGCAGCTATAACTGCTGAACCCCTCGGAAATCGGAATAATTGGGGCAGATCCATGTTATGAGGTCGTCGAAGGCAAGGTGATAGATTATTTCAAATAATGAAGCTGAAGTAGACCTCTACTCCCTTGCATAACAAATTCGAACCCGATAAATCCTTAAGAGGCTTGTGCCGAGTTCGGAAGTCCTGTGATACGTAACAAAGTGTTTAGGTCGACGCCTTATGAATCCGAGGGGAGATGGACGAAATCAGTCAAGCTCGTACGGATGCCGACTAATGAAACCAATGGGAGATGGCCAATGTGACGTTCCTCGCCATCGCGAAAATAATTCTGTGAAGGAGGAACGAAACAAAGTGTTTATTGTGCTTGTAGAACATGTTGTCTGTTGGGAGAATCTCGAAGTGGCTTGCTTTTGGAGTTCTTTGAGCAGCTTGTGTGATCATACTTGTACCTTCTTTTTCTTTAATGGTGCTCAGAAACGATCCAATGAGCGGTTCGACCTAAAGATCGAGGCCACCATAAACCATGGTGGTCCGTGCTTGGCCAACGAGAGGAGTTGAGTGCTGAACTAATTTTGTGATGGCATAGGAAGAAGGGTCAACATGATGTTAATTTGCTAGGAATAATGTCGATCGAGCAATAATGTATTGTGAGTCATTGGGAAGGACGAGCGAGCAAATGTGACGATCTGCATGCGCTAGCTCGATTAGCTCAGATTCAAGCTTGTTTAGGAAATTTTTGGATTCAGATCTGTGTGGAAGAACACTATGACGAGTTTTAACGTTTGTTAGTTGTGAGAGAGACTCTTCATTGTGGGGTTCCTCGGATCTGATGAATCCAAATTAGATTATTGGGTGTTGATGGATCCAAATCAAAAAATAGACCTCGGAGCTCGGATCCGTGGAGGCACCGACTCGGTGTGAGACAGTTAAGACAAGATGCTCGACGAGAGGTCGGTGTAGCCCCTCAAAGGTCGGTCTGAGGTAGAGGAGGCCGAATGTATGATTAGCTGAGTGCCGACTCGTTGTGGTCGATTGGTTACTGGGAATGAGTGTGAAGCGAAGCGAGGTCAGCCTGTAACCCCGATGTCGTGGCAGAAGGTGCAAGGATGCTAGAGGCTTCAGTTGTTTTACTTGAAACAGGAATACGAGTGATGACTTTGAGGCCATAACCAGTGATAAATGGAAATAGTCATGGTATGCATGTTCAACAGAGGAGACAGTGATGTCATCGTGAGATTTGCCGAAATCATGTTGAAGATGATGTAATATTTAGACTCCCAGAGTGACGTGCTGTAATATTAGATGCCAAGAATGACTAAGTTTGTATGACACCGATTGATTTGAGGATATCGTTGGCGATTGGAAGCTGACAAAAGAGGTCACCATCAGTTGGTTACTTTCCGGTGATTTGCTCGACCTTCGTAGTTGTGTTTATGGATGATGATGAGATCACGGTGTGATGACAACATGGACTCCTGGGACATGCTCGACAATGTTGAGAATCATTTCGGCATGACTTGGTTCTAAGCTTCTGGGTCTAGTTTAGTATTTCAGAATTGCTGATCGCCACGTAGCTCGGTATGTTGATTGTCATTATCTGGACTTTCGAACTATTGAGAGCCGTCGGGCATCCATCTGCTCAGGCCGGATACTAGTGTAACACTTAGAGAATGCATGTGCAAGCATTGTGCGATAACCGCTTTGTGAGAATGATGGCGGGATTCTTTCAATCCATCGCCCGGAACTTCGAGAGTGCCATTATCCCATGTGTCCTCAAGCTGTATGGGAATATAGGAGTGGAGGTTGGACTATTGGGACCGTAACTAACTTAAATAGGGATGAGGATCCTATGCTCGGTCGTGATCCCGTAAGTCTCAATCCACTCGTGTCCCTAGCTCGGTAAGACATGGTTCCGACCAAATTCGTGGTCGGTGCTCGTTGTTTCAATCCTTAACTGGTTGGCCTGGAGCAATATCCGTCGGACTGAAGTCTGGTTCACTACGTTTAATCCCAGACCGATTGTGTTGGAGGCACATTACCAGATTGTCGAGATTTCTCGGTCTTCCTCAATAAGAACATCCCTCGTTAAGGATTTAACTACTACCAGTTCCCCTTTTTGGTCCTCGCCCATTTTTGGAGAGGAGCCACAAGAGACAAAATGTTATCTCCATAGCCCGGTGTTCAACCACAGGCGTAGGAGGCTAGTTGGAAACTGGTGGAAGAGTGGCGACAATCGTCTAACGACTTTGAAGGGAGAAGGCTATTCTATTGTTCCTGATGCTTCGAATTCATGGTTGTGAAAAAAGAGGGGTTTCCTGATGAGGGCCCGCCGCACTTGTCACATGCATCCAGAATTGTGAATCGAGCATGAGCCCTTTTTGTTCAGGACACGAGCTCGAAGATTAATCGTGAAGCTTTGGCGAAGTTTTGGCACGTGGGTCCTTGCCACCTCATCCTCATCGTCGTCAGCTGGATTCCGAACATGTCAAAGTGTTCCCAGTACTTGGAAAACCGTTTTCGGATTGACGAGGATCTTAAAATGAGCTGTTTAGAGAAATGGGTCATCCCACTTGTACCTCACATGTGTATACGAAATTAGCAATCGTCGTTAGATTGACAGTTTATGGTGATTAAATAGCAATAATGACGATTATTGGCTGAGTTGATATATAATATCAGTATACAAGTTGTATGATTTAACAATATCACACGTAATAAAGACAATAATGAGAATTATTGGGGATTTAAATACTCGTAAGTCATACAAGATTGTCAATAAAAGGATGTACGAAAATATACCATGCGTAGTAATAAGTAACATGAAAGAAAAATATGTCAGAGCAATTAAAGGTGTTGAACCAGATAAAAGCATTAATTTATGAATAATGACAATGTTAAATTAATGGGAACTACTTAGTGTTACTTAAAAGTTATGCACATCAAATATCATTATTCCATAATGACAGGACAGACAGACATTTAAGGATGTTCAGCAGTAAGGAAGTTTGCGTCACATATCAACATGTATGAAAAATCATGAGTATAGAATAAATGATATATAATGGAATTAAAGGAATACATAAAAAGCATTAGGAGCATATATCATTGCATCAAGTAAATTAATATTAGCATGTGTGCTAAGTAATCACTTAAAATGCTAAGTAAACAGGAAAGTAATATAGGAACGAGAATTCCTTCCCTGAATCGCTGAGGTGAGGAATGTTGGATTGACGTTTTCTGTTAATCCTTTCCAAATGAGCTCCGTCGAGCAGTTGACTTAAGTAGGGAACATGGTGCGAGGTTTCCACAGTCGTCTTATGAACCCAAGGTAGTGCATGGTTCCTGCTATTCTGAATGTATGAGATACCAATAGGGGACGTTGTCGAGGGTCCGCGCGCAATTGGCACATGTATTCGAAGTGGGGAACCGAGCACGAGGCTCTCTATAATCGGGGACAAGGTAAAAGAGGGAAATTTGGCGCGAGGGGTCCTCGCCGTTATCACCATGTTCCGAATAGAGTGACATGATTGTATTCACGGAGCTCCGAAAATAATATGCCCATTGATGAAAATCTTGAAATGGGTGGTCCAGTAGCTCGGACCATGTACCTCATATATGTGTACAGAAAAAATAATTTTAGCGGTTGTCGTTTGACAATTTATAATAAGGGAATTGCAATAATGAAAATTATTGGCAGGTGAATATAAAATATCATAATAGTAGTGTGATTTAAAAATATCGCACGTAATAAATAAGATAATGAAAATTATTGGAGAGTAAATGCTCGTAAATCCTGCAAGATTGTCTACAAAAGGAAGCATGATATATCACGCGTTATAGAAATAATTATGATTATGTAAATAATCGTAAATAACATTTGATGACATTTATTGTGAAGAGTATCATATCATGTATCAAGTGAATGAACGTAATTAAGTTGAGCAAATACATGTAGTCAAATAGAGCGTCATAATATGAATGATGATATAATATAAATGATGATATAGCAACATAAATTAAGAAAACAAAAAGACTACTTCCCTGGTTTTGAGGAAGGCATGAGTCTTATTTTGCTGATGGGGTAGCTCTTCACGTGTGGGGCCTCTTTTTCTCTGGTTTTCTTGGATTATATAGAGTAAATTCCAGCATGCTTATTCAAGGAACTGCTTGGTGTAGTGGTTGTTCGTTCCTTATACATCCAGAAGGTTCGGTGCTCGAATCCAAGTGGGAGCAAAATCCCATTCTCTTTTTCAATTTTTTTTTTGGGCGTGTTGGCCCGTTAGGGTTGAAACCCTATTGCTGGTTTGCAGCAGCTGCACGCAAGGGAGGGTGGTACAGCAGCGGCGGAGGCGGCAAGTATGGACCAAAGGCCACCACGGGTAGTTCACCTTATGCCGGTGATGGCGGTGGTGGCAGAAGAAACGGCGGCGAGGGGTGCTGCCTTACCTTTGCTTGGTGGCGCAGCGGCGGATCGAGAAGTCGGGTCGGCAGTTCTCGGTGGGTTAGCAATGGTGGTGAATCGCGGAAGGTGGATGACTTCGCCTCCTTCCTCTAACTTCAGCGGTTGGAAACCTGCAAACTCGTTTTTGTGCGGCGTGGGCGCGCCTCGGTTCTAATGAAGGCAGAGGCCGGAGCAACAAACGCAGCGGTGACGGAGCGGGAGAGGCATCGCGACGGTGCCACCATCAACGAAGAACAAGGAAGAAACGGTGATGGTGGGTGCGTGCAGCAAGGAAGAAGACGGGATCTGGAGATAGTGACTCGGAGGAAGAAGACGGCGGTGTGGGATTTGGTGGTTATCGCACCGTTGCACGCGTACCGCCATCTGTGTTATCGCAAGTGGCACCAGTACCGTAACAGCAGGGAAGGAGATGGCGCGGTGTTGCAGTTCGGGGCCACCGTGTTGGGAATGCCACCGGGTCAAGCACCGGTGCCTAGATTTGAGCAGCACCAGCAACAGTGAGAGCCGCGAACCGCACCAGCGGACAGAGCTCCTGGCCACGAATCGCACCGGCAGCAATGGTGGAGCCTGGCGGTGGATGATACTGTACATTTCGGTTAGAAGCGAAGAAGGAAAAACCAGGCTGCTGTTGATGCCGTTTTTTATTTTTTAATTTTTTAATTTTTAATTTTTTTTTGTTTGAACGTGGATGGGGATCGAAATTTATTGGTCCCCACAGACGGCGCCAATGTCGTGTTCCAATATTGAAGAAACACCACGATGTGTTTGATGGGTTGTTGTAGCTGGCGAGGGTGACCCCGGTCCTACGTATCCCCAGTGAAAAGGGAATCAAGCCACACGTAGTTCTTGAGAGTAGGGATGAGAGAACATACCTTAGCCCCTATAGCATGGTGGTTCTTATAGGGGGTTTACCTGATACGTGTGTCTCTGGGCTTGTCTGGTGAAGCCCGCAAAGAAGGAGAGTTCAATTGGGATTAGTCAAGGTTCTGATAAGCTACCATTGATAATCCCATAAGCGTTGAACTCTTATCCTTATCCATAAATCTACCAAGCTGTGCGGGAATATAGGAGAGGCCGTTAGGTTGATTGAGACTGTAAGCGATAACGATAAGGATGAAGATCCTATGATCGGCCGTAGCCTCGTAAACCTGTAGCTTTCCTAAATGTCCCTAGCTCGGTGTGCTGTGAATCCGACCAGTTTATGGTCGGTGCTCATAAACTCAATGCTAACTGGTCGGCATAAGATCGAACCGGTCGGACAGGAGTTAGGCCCACTACATGTAACATCAAGTATTTTCACAAAAACTAAGATATAAAAATAGCTTTTCATGAAAACACATTTTTGCAATTAAAACATTCTTAGATTTAAAACACTTCTTCTCCAAGAACTCTAAATAAGGCCTAAACATAAGTGACACAATTATTCTAGCCTTACATTGAATCCTAATGAGGGAAGGGAGGAAACCACATGAAGCTTCTTGCTTGACACTTGACTTGCATCTTGACTTTGAAGGGTCCTTGTTTGGCATCATCAAAACTCTTCAACGTTCTTCCACGTTGAATTCTAACACTCCCCCTTTTTGTTGATGTCAAACCTATTCTCTACAAGACAAGGGTTAAAGCAGTATGCATATATAAAAATATATCTCCCCCTCACATGTAGGAATATCAATGTCTCCCCTTGAATTGATGCACATAATATATAAATAAAATACACTTAACCTTGGCATCAACACTCCAATATCCTGCAAGAGGGTATCTCCAACACCCAAGTCAGTTAACACATAAAGTAATATATAATGGACGATGTAAATACACATACAAGCATAGGCAGAATAAAGGTATAACAAAAATATGATTTGTTATCATCAAAACACAATGCTACAAGCATAAGGGAAATTCATATTTCCACAATTCTCCCCCTTTTTGATGATGACAAATCATTATAGAAAAATTATGAATCAATTAGCAAATAATCATATAAGCACATATTCATAATTTTCTATAACAATATTTCTCCCCCTATTTGTCATCAGCAAAAAGAATTGACAATTAAAAACACATGATGTCAAAACGGAGTGGAAATACAAAAATGTTTTCAATGCAAATATTCAAAAATTATTTTTCTCCCCCTTTCTAAAAGAATTTTTCAAAACAAGCATAACACAAAAGGGAGAAAAAATGCATCATTAAAACATGATAATCCTATATGCCATGACAAAAAAAAATTCAAATTAACACATTTTGTCATATAGCACATATCACAACTATAAGTATCACAAGATTAAAAAAAATTAGGAGCAATGATACTTATAGTAGGCGACGCTTTAATAGGGAATGATAGCTTTGGAGTTCCTTTCTTTTGCAAATTTATCCTTTAGTATTTGAAGGAGGTCTCCTCTTATTCAACGTGTTGCACTTCCCCAAATATCTCCTTTAGATAATTTTTGAACTATTCCTTGGTAGTGCTTATAAGAGTATCTGCAAAAATTATTTAAGCACATTTCTTTTGGTATCCAATGTAATTGGATCCTTAGGGATTAGTAGCACAAGCATAAATAGGCATTTTGACTTTTCAAATATTGAAGCACATGAAGGACAACATAGTCAAATGCACTTAAAAAAAATATGCTCATGTACACATATGCATGTCCTTATATCAATATATATATCTAGTATGCCATGACATAACATCAACACATAAAGAGTGTATTCATGTGATAAAAGGAATTTTAAAAATATTTTAACACACATTATACAACTCAATATATAGTAAAAAAAATAATGCAATGCACACACAAAAAATATAATCATGTGCTTTAAAAAGATTTTCAAATAAAGCAAGGCACACATGATTTATTTTATCCAAGGAGTGATCATGATAAATAAAAGATTTTAAAAAGAAATTATATTTCAACACTCATGATACACCTTGGTATGTGCAAAAGATAGAGTAGTCCAGGTGTACCTTTGTGTAGTCGTTGTTATAGATGGTATTATAATTTGATACATTGGACTTGTTGTTGATCAAGGAGGCGTTTGTCCTTACCCATTGCATCTTGCTTGAGGTCCTAGACCATTTCATTTCACTTTTATGCATGTGAGAAGCTTTGGTTGTAGGTACTTTTCTATTTTGACCAATCCATCTATTTCTTTGCTTCTTGGAAATCACCTTTGACACTTTCCCCTTTTCTCCTCCACTTGGTTCATCCTTTTTAATAAAATTCTGCACATTTGAAATACTAGGAGAACACTTTGGTACCCATTGCATCTTGGGTCCTTTGGGGTTAGTCTTAGGTTCCTTAGAAGCCTTTGGAACCCATTGCAAATTATTTCTCAAATTAAAATTTTTACGATAAAAGCATAAATGAGAAATATGTCCTAAACAACCACAATAATTACATGTAATGGGTTTAGATGATGGTTTGACTTTTTCAAAAATATGTTCATGAAACTTGGAATTTTTAACTTCACATTGAAAAACATTATTGTCATCGACTTTCCTTGATTTTTGGATATCCACATTATTTTCAATTTCATCAAGTAAAGAAGTTGAACAATTTGATTTTTCAATGTTACTTTCAAAAAGTGCTTCCTCAACTTGTTTTTCAATATGTAAGCAATTTTCAAAAATGGTTGAGGAGTTGTTTTCTAAAAATATCTCTTTATCAAAAATATCTCCATTTTTCAAAATATAATTTTATTTTCAATTAGAGATAATTTTTGTAAAGAGTCCAAGTTTTTATTTTTCAACGATATCAAATCATCATTCAAATCATTATATGTATATTGCAGAAATTTAGAACATAGACTATTTTGAATTACCTCATGTTCCTCATGGGCCAAGTGTTCGGATGTTTCATTTTCATCTTCAATTGATTCCTCATCCGAAGAGCTTGATTCCTCCATTGAGTCCATGAAGCTTTCAAATAATCTTTCTAGATCATCGTCGTTGCTTAATGAGCTACTCCCCACCCTTTCTGTTTCATCATCATAATCTTCATCTAGGGAGTTGATTATTTCATGCTCCACATCACTTTCTTCTTTCTCCTCATTCCCGTGGACACTTACACTTTCAACAAGATCATTAGTAGCATAGTGTAAATGTAAAGTGTTCCAAATATCCTTAGAGTTTTCACAATTTTCAATAATAACAAATGCATCATGGTTTAAAGCATTTTTCAAAACATGCATAGCTTGAAAATTCAAGGAAAAAGATTTTTCATCAAAACCATAAAAAAACATCATTCCATAAACGAATGCTAATAGATTGTAAAAATATTTTCATTCTAGCACTCCAATAGTAGAAATTATTTCCATCAAAAAATGGTGCTTCATCGAATGAGAATCCCTCCATATTAAAACAAAAAAAAAATATCCCAACGCTGTCAATCTACAAGGATCTTTAACTCAGGCTGTAAGGCCTTTACCAGAGCACGAAGCTCTGGTACCAATTGTTAGGATTGGCAGCCGTCACCCAAGAGGGTGGGTGAATTGGGTGTTTACGAAAACATTGTCAACCGATAGTTTCAAATCGTTTTCAATAAAATTAAAGAGATTTTGCAGCGGAAAACTAATATATTGAATAAAAACGATTTCACGGAAGCTTTAATAATAATAATAAAAACTAATATGTGCGGAACACAAATAAATTAATAACAACAAATACCATTACCGCGCTAATTAATTTAAAACCCTTTAAATTAATTATTATGAAAATAATCGCTTTGTTGCAAGAAGGATAATAATAACAATAACGCACATGCAACAATAACAACGGAAAATAAAGAGATGAGGGATAGAAGAGATTGCACCAGAGATTTTATCCTGGTTCGGCAAAACGGCCTACATCCAGTCTCCAACCGACCCGCTTGAGCTTTTCACTAATAAACCGAAGACGCCCCCGCGTCCCCAAATACAACCAGAGCGCCCCTCACGCTACAAGGAACCTCCGTTCGCTAGGGACCTCGAAAACAACAACTAGGAAAACCTTTCCTAGATTTTATAGATAGCCTAACTACTAGGTGCCCCACCGTTCGTCTAGAACTACCCAATACACAAGGGTTCCTCACCGTACAAACACCACGAACGCAGCACGTCCACACTACGAGATTCACTCCCTAGTTACTAAGGGTTACATACCCCTTACAACACTGGTTATGACATGAGTGATTGGTACAAGACCTATAATGCACTCTTAATAGTGCGGATACAACAATATAAAGGCCACTCTAACAAAGGTGTGTTCTAAGCAACACTGATACAACAATTAAGAGCTCTAATGGCTATGGATAAAGGTTTCACTATAGCATAGGCCAAGTCTAGGAGAATTTGGAGAAGAAGAAGAACAGAACGAGAAAAGCGTTTTCTCAAAAATATTATCAGGAGCATTCTACGTAAAAGAGAGAAAAACTTTCTATTTAAAAAGATTTGAAAAGAATATTTGAATTTTGAATTTGAAAATAAAATCAGAATCAAATCAATCATAATTTTTGGAAATAAATCAAATTCAAAATAAGAATGAAATCAAATCCGGAAATATTCAAAATTGATTTTCTGAAATCAATTAAATAAAATAATATTTTTGAAATCAAAATCAAATCAAATAGATTTAAGAAATAAAATAATTTAAGTTTTAAAATCAAAACCAAATAAAAAAGATTTAGAAAATAAATCAAGGATTTAATTCTTAAAACAAATAAGGAATATTTTCAAAAATAAAATCAAATTCGAATTTTGAAAATAAATCAGAATCAATTAAGTAAAAACAAATCAGGAAATAAATCAAAATGATTCTGACACGTTTTTCAATAAAAGTTGAAGTAATCGATTACTTTCTGAAGGTAATCGATTATTCCTTCAAAAATAGAAACTTTTAAATTCTTTTGAAAAACCAGTAATCGATTAGACCAATAATAGTTAATCGATTACATCACCCCTGTTTATTATATGATGCAACTCATTTAATCGATTAACACTAATCAATTAATCGATTACTGAGCCTCTGTTATGCATATGATGCAACATCATGTAATCGATTACTAAAAAGCATGTAATCGATTACTGAGCCTCTGAAAAATATATGATGCAACAATTATAATCGATTACTTGAGCCAGGTAATCGATTACTCTCATAAGAAAGTAATGGATTAACAAAGTTCACTTAATCGATTACAAGCTCTCTGATTTTTCTATGATGCAACAAAGTTAATCGATTAACTTAGGCAAGTAATCGATTACTCCTTCTTGCATAACATAAACATATTCAGAGTTTTGTAACATCAAGTATTTTCACAAAAACTAAGATATAAAAACAGCTTTTCATGAAAACACATTTTTGCAATTAAAACATTCTTAGATTTAAAACACTTCTTCTCCAAGAACTCTAAATAAGGCCTAAACATAAGTGACACAATTATTCTAGCCTTACATTGAATCCTAATGACGGAAGGGAGGAAACCACATGAAGCTTCTTGCTTGACACTTGACTTGCATCTTGACTTTGAAAGGTCCTTGTTTGGCATCATCAAAACTCTTCAACGTTCTTCCACGTTGAATTCTAACAACTTATACATATAAAACATTTTCTTGAATTCTTTTGAAAAGGTTTTTTAAACTAAGTTTTGAAAATATGAATAATAGCGTATATGTGAATATTTTCGTGATATGCTTACGTGTATGTATATGTATATATTTTCATGACATGCTTGTGTTTGTATATATAAATATATTCATATACTTATGTGTAAAGTTTTGTTTTCTTTGCCTTATTTTCATAAAGTATTTCTCGGAAACTCTGCAATTGGGATTTCCCCATAATGTCCACAGTAGAACCATATAATGAGCAAGAACCAGTGATTAGTGCAAGTGAGAATTTTAATTGAACCCCAAAGTTTTGAGTAACTTTCGCTCAAGCGAAAAATCGTTCGCACAAGTGAAAATGATTTGAGTAACCTTAGTAAAAGTGTGTTTCCGACTACCCATCCGTAAATTTCTCATCAAAAACCAAGACTTAGACCGTGCAAAAGACCAAACCCACATGTAAGATAATATAGAACCTCAAATCTTCCAAGATTTAAGAAAGGCCAAAGTAATTAGTGAAATGGCAAAACTGATGTTGTCGGAGTGAGTTGTAAGTTAGGGGTGTCAAACGCCTTCTAAAACCGGAGAGCCTAATCAAAGAAACATAGGAGTATAAAACCATACCTTCAGTTTGTAGAGCACTAAGGAACGAGAATAACCTTCATAGTTGTGGGTCACCAAGACTAGAAAGTATCTTGAGGTTAGAACCTAACCATGGCATAAGAATTATCAGAGAACTTCTGATTGATTTTTATGCAAGTTCTGGGGAGAGGAACCATTAGTTGAGAAAATAGACAATGAGGAAACCACCTCATCTTGTTAGAACCCAACAACTTCTGGAAGTTCTCGAAGATTAGAAAAGTTTAACGCCTACTAAGTAGAACCAAAGATCATAACCAGACGAATAGAACCACCCTATCCCAACTAAGACATTGAGCCTGAGTTTATAAGGGTAACCCGAGCCCAAGTGGGGGAAACCACTGGGAGCAGAGTCTAAGATTGTGAAGATTTGGAGAAAACCGTTGTTTTACTAATGTGATTTTACTAAGTGAAACTAAACGATTTTTGAAACTATGAGTATTTTGTTAACTTTAAAAGGTTTTAAGCAAAGCGATTTTGACAAAACCTCCCCTCATTCTTTTTAAATGTTTTTCAAAGAGTGAATTTCGGGGACAAAATTCCTATAAGTGAGGGAGAATTGTAACATCCTCGTTTTTATTAACCTAATAATTATATTTAAGAATATTTTGAGTATATAGAAATGCCGTGTGAAAAATGATTTACGACTATTTTCTTAGTATCTTTGTATAGGTATATAATTATGTTGAACTAAAATATGTATATGTATAAGTGTTTGTGTGCATTCCTAAGTGTAAGTTAAGGTATTTGTTTCCTTGTGTGTGTGTATGCGTGTATTTGTTATGTAATCGCACCATTAGGCTCGAGTAGGGAAGTGTTCAAGAGTCGGTAGTTATAGTCGAAGTGTAGTTGGTGTAGGGTTAGGTTGGTGTGATTACGAACGTGTAAGTAGGACATTGTGTAGGTTTGGGGCTTAGAGTATTCTATAGCCCATATAAGCGCCTTTTAGTGTGTCGATCTCGTTAGAGTGAGTGGATATAGGATCCTAGGATAGAGCCTTGAGTATAAGGATAGACCCTAGTGCCTATGTTTGGAGAATCCCTTGAACGCACGTTTCGACTGAGTTCCGGAGTTTAATGAATGTGTGAGGCAATTGGGATCAATCCGACCCTGTTGGTTATGCCTCGAGAGTGATTGGTATTAGGGTTGCAAGGCTAGAGGGTTGTCTTAAGTTTATCAGGTTAGATCGAGTGTTTTAAAAGAGGATAAGTCTAGATTCCGGTTGTTAGTTCGTTTCGTCTTTCCATGCTGGTGATTTGTGTGTTTTTTATTATTAATTGATGATTGTGATGTTTGGTATGTGTTTAGAGGTGTTTAGAAAGTTCTTAGATAGTGGATTTATGATAGGGTAAGTTAGGGTGTGTTAGGAATGGCTTAGAACCCTTAGAATGCATGAAAGAAGGAAAATATAGGCCATTAATCGATTAAGAGGTCCCTTAATCGATTAATTTTTAGGCACCTTTCAGCCATTAATCGATTAAGATAAGTGGCACCTTCAGGCATTAATCGATTAGCTCATGTTGCACTCGATTAATCCTTTGAAATCAATGGGTGTTAATCGATTAACCAAAGTGGTTAATCGATTAACCACTGTCAACACAGAAATAAAACACGATTTTCAATTATTGATTCCTATTGTTTCTCATTCTTCCACTCGAGTTCTTCTTCTTCTTTCTTCCTCAATCCTTCTCAATCACCAAATTAACACCAAATAACTCCAATCCATCAACTCATAATCCTTCCTCATCAACTCCCTATCAATCTCCATCTCTCAAATCTCATTTCAATCCCTCTCCCTCCAAAACCCCAATTCCCACTCCAAACCCTAACTCCCACAATCCTTCACACAAAGATGGGCAATCACCAAGGGAAGCTAGGAATTGATCATGGAGCAAGGGCTTAGAGGCTAGGGAGCTTATCTTAAGGGCTTGGTGGAGTGAAACTCTCACCCTCACCTTCTCCTCTTCTCTTCAAAAGGTAAGGGGGGATTCTTTCCACACATTGAGCTAGGGATAGTTAGAATTTATGATAGAATTTGGGGTTAATAGTTAAATTAGAGTGTGGGTAGCAATTAGTGTTTGATTAGAGTTATTCTTGTATCTCTGTTGATTTTGATATTATTAGAAATGTTTATATTAAATTATTTTGTGTATTGTTAAGGTAGGAAGTGAAGAGCATTAGGGAAATGACTTAAATTATAGCACCCTGAGACATACCTGAGTATGTCGATTGGTTTATTGATTATCTACTGCTTTTTTGCTTGTTATTGATTGTTAATTAATTATTATACAACTGAAGTGCTAAAAGTTGATAAGTGTGACTAAGTGTGATAATGGCTTAATTGTGAATGTATGCGATTGTAAAATTGGAAAAAGGGAAGTGGAATTGGAAAGGGAATGAATAATGGATATTGAACATGAATAGGGATGAAAAGGGAAAATGTCAAGTAATTGTATTTTGTTATCTCTATCTTTGATTTGGTTATTAGTCTCAAGTCTTTATTATAAATTGTATACTGTCCTTTTAATTCATTGTGCTGTGAAAGATCTCACCCTTAGTGGTTAACAATTTAGGTGCATGTTCAAGAAGCTTGGAGATCAGAGTGCGCAGCGGAACAATTCGGAAGAAAGGAAATTAATTTTTGTACAAATGTTCTATATTGTAATTGGGTGCCCCAAATTTTGTATATAAATGTTTTGTAAAAGATATGTTTTAAGTTATCCGTTTTATTTTCAAACTCTGATTATGTATTTTAATTAATAAAATAACTATTAAAGTTCCTTGTTTATCTTCAAAACTTTTATTGTTGTATATTTTTATATTATGAAAATTGGGGTGTTACACCTGGTTGTGAGCACCAGGTTTTCTGCACCGGTGCGTCTAGGCGCACCGGCTCATGCCCGGGCGCACCGGTTCACCCCGAAACGCCGATTTTTGCATTTTTAACTTGATTTAATGGATTTTAACCATCCCTAACACTAAATTAAATACACATAACATCAATTTACACTCTAAATCATAAAAATTCTGTTGCCCTTCATTAACCACACGCTTATTAAAATACAAACCTGAAATTCCTATAAACGAATCTCTGAACGCACCTTGATAATTTCCCTCCTTCTCACATGACTTAGGGTAACTCTCTAACTCCTTCCTCCATACTCCTAACTTTCGGGGAGTGATCGAGCAGTTGGGTAATAGTCGAATCACTAAAACCTAATTTGGCTCACACACTATATTAAGGGATTTCCTCACATCTAACGCTCTTCAACTTCTCAATTTCTTAACCTATGTTGAATATCCTCTCACAGTCTCAAAGTACCCTCAAATTCTTATTACCTATGCTTTCATTTTACACTTTGTAATTCTAGATCATATCGAAACAACAATGTACACGATTTAATTATTCAAATTTGATTATTCATTTAAGATCAATTTACTCGACTCTTCCTCATGAACCAAATACATTCTTAATTATAAGTATCAAGTTAAGAAAATTCGGGTCGTTACATAACTTGCATAGTGTCTTCATCAATGTCTGAATCAGATTCTTCACTTTCGGAATTCTCCTCTTGATCCTTTGTGTACGAACTTTTAGCTTTGAGTGCAATTCCTTTAGTCTTTTGAGTTTTATCCGAATCATCATGCATAGCCAAACGCCCAAGCTCCATCTCATGTTCTTGAAGCTTTCTGAAATGTGTTGCTATGTCCATAGTGTCCAAGTCTTTTGATTCTACAATTGCGGTAACCTTTGGTTGCTATTCCCTACTTAGACATCTTAAAACTTTGTTGACAATTTCACAATTCATAAAAACTTTTCCAAGAGCAATTAAATGATTAATAATGTGAGTAAAGTGTTTTTGCATAGCATTTATAGATTCATTAGGCATCATACGAAACAATTCATATTCATGCATTAAAGCATTCAATCTAGCACGCCTAACTTCAGTAGTGCCTTCATGTGTGACTTGCAAGGTGTCCAACATTTCTTTGGAATTACGATATTGATAAACTCCAAAGAACTCATCATAATATAAAGCCGAAGTAATGATGTTTTTGGCTTTCAAATCATATTGAATTTTCAATTTATCATCACTGCTCCACTTATCTTTGGGAGTTAATTGAGCTACACATTCTACAACTTTCGAGGGAATGTAAGGACCATTTTCAATGGCTTTCCATATATTCATATCAATTTATTCAATAAAGATTTGCATCCTTACTTTCCAATAAGCATAACCCTCTCCGGTAAACATGGGAGGGAAATTTATTGAAGCACCTTCACCACCAAAAGGATTATTCATAGAACCCATTTGTATTGTTCCCAAGGATCTTTTCGAAAAAGCTTTTATGCTCAAATCTTTCAATCTAGCTTTGATACCACTTGTTGGAATGCAAGCGGTGAAGAATGAACACTAAAGAGCCGAATGTACGAGTGTCCAGTTGACCAATTGGTCAAACTTGGTTGGTGAGGAGTGGTCCTTTCACCTATTCTGAATGACGTTTGCGTTTCTATGGGATGACACGCATCCCACTTCCCTGTGTTGTCATTACTGGGCGTGTTGGCGTTTCGTTTTTCGAAATGCGCCAGCTTGTGTTCAACTGCCACATTTCTCCTAATGGCAGGGGGTTCTTTTGGGCCTGCTTCCTGAAAGGCCCGCTATTCTTTAAAAGTGGGGGGAAACCGCTTTTCAACTTCCTTATATTTAAACTTCCCACTCTTCACCTTCTTCTTTTCCACTTTCTCTGCTTCTTCTAATCCTTACCCTGTTTATATTGAAATCATGCCACCACACTTCCTTCCTTCTCCGCTTTCTTTGTCTTTGTTGGAGTTGTGATCCTGTCTTTGTTGAAGCTGTAATCCATCACTTTCCTTTCTTTGCTTTCTGACGTTGCTGCTTGTGCTTCTCCTCATAACTCTTCAGGTTTCCTATCCTTAACTCTTTTCTCTTTCTTTTTTGGGTTTTCTGGGTTTGGAGCGTGATCATTAACTTTTGCCTTAGACATTGTTGTTTTGGGTTGTAGGATTGTGGTCATGAGTGAGTGGTTTAAAAGATGGTCTGAGATTTTGGATTTGAGTGAGGATAGTGATTGGGGGTCTTCTTTTTCGTACTCCTCCTTTGATATGGAGGTTTTGCCTTCTTCTCCCCCCCTCTTTTCGCCACCGTGTCGCTGACCCTACGATGGAGATACCTTTGTCCATCCATTACCCCGAGACCTTTGTTGAAGAGAGGCAGGGAATGATCAAAGAATTGATAAAATTATTTTTCAGATGCGGCATGTTTTGTAAACTAGTGGAATTGTACCGGATACATTGAACTTAATAGTTAATGGTACTGGGAATTTTAATGAAAAGCAAGTTTACAAGGGAAAGATCAAAGAATGGATAAAATCAAGTATCCCCATGACATCACTCTGAATCCCCAAGACAACATTCTGTATATTTCTATAGCTCAAATGAAAGATTGAAATCAAGTTGATAACAACATTGAAATTAAAGTAAATGATTCAAATCTGAAACCAAGGTTCCAAATCAAATTCTGGAAAAACACAAAACATCAAATTGCATAATCTAAATCTAAAATCACATGGCATCAAATTTTTGATTCGGTTTCAAATATTCAACTAATTCAACAAAATCAAACATCAAACATCAAATTCAAAGGCAACACATTAATTTCAGAATCAAATTTCATATCCAAATCCCTAACTTCCAAATCATCAAATTGATCATTCAATTAATCTACATACCAAATTTTTGATCTTGCAACGACATTCTCTTCAACCACGAGTCCCCTCTCGGGTGAGAATTTTGTGACGCAGAAGATAACCCAGGCTGTGGGTCGGATCAATATCGGGCTCCAGTGCAAGCTTTCCGTTCGAAAAATTCAGGCTCCGAGGGATTGGGGTTTCGTAGGGCTCTATGTTGAAGCGAAGTGGCTGATGCTGCAGTAGGAGAAGGCAAATGATTATGCGGTGGCGATAGAGGAGTCACACGCGGTGGAGGAATTCTTGGAGGTGGCGTTTGGGTATGTGGGGCTAAATTGGAAGGATCACGAGGTGAATCATAAGAGGTATATCTTGCCAACTGAGGTTTATAATCTAAAAGGGGTGCGAGCAAGGCGAAGACGATGCTTGGGTGGAACCCTAAGGTGGGGTTTGAGAAATTGGTGAAGATGATGGTGGATTAGGATGTTGAGATGGCTAATACGGAGAAGGGATATGAGCGAAGGGAGAGGTCGCAGTGGAGGAAACGGAACGGCGGGCGAGGTCTAGGAGGCTTTGGAGGTGATGGAGGTGGTGGTGGTGGTGGCGGTGGGTTTTGAGAACATGAAGAAGGAGCAGCAGAACTGAAACACCTTTTTTTTATAATATTTTTGGAAATTAAAAGTTATAATTTGTCTAAAAGTACAAAGGACTAAAATAAAATAATGTTAGACCAAATTGTAAAAATAAATTTGGACTATTTTAAACAATGACATGGCATAAATATATTAGGTGGCAAACTCTCATCAACATAATATAAAATAGGAGAAATATGAGGGCAAAAAAGATTTCCCTCTTAAAACACCATTCATTTTCCCTCCTAATGATGTATTTCCCTCCTCAGTCCATTATTAATGAGAGCCAAAACAGAAGGGTAATTTCGTATTTTCCTCAATGAAACTTCTTTGAGAAGTTTGGGTCAAACTAAAAAGCAAATCCTCTCTACTCCTCTGACTTCATATCACTCTCTCTTTGCATCGTTCTTTTGTCTTTCCTTCTTCCTGTAGCTACATTTGACACCCATTCTTCTTCCATTGTTTTTTTTTCTTCTTCTTCCATTGTTCTTATTCTTCTTCTTTTATTTTTTATCTTCTTCCATCGTTCCTTTATTTTTCTTCTTTTGTGACCCTAAAGATTTGATTTGCTCTTTTTAGGGTTTTTTTATTTGGGTATTTTTTGTATAAATTTCCAAATCAGTGATTTGCTCTTTTTTAGATTGTACAAATTTTCTATTTTTTTCATTCACATCCTCAAATCGGTGACCCCTTGTGATTTTTTTTTGTTTTTAATATAAATGATCATTTTGTTCTTGATAAGCATGATTTTTTATTTTCTTTGCTAATGGGTTTTGGTTTTATTATACTATTTTGTTTTGGTTTTTTAATTTAGTTTATTTTTTTTTCAAGTACGAAGGTTTGATTTTTTTTTCCAGTTGTGATGATGACAATGAATCAACAACACATAAGGAGCAATCAAGAATACATGATAATGTTTATCTCATGTGGCTTTTATTTTTTATTTTCATGTAAAAGCTCTATCTTTTTGTACTTCTATGTAGTGTAATTTTTTTCGGTAAAAGAAAAAATTCATTACCAACGAGCAAAATTCAGAAAAAAAATAACAAAAGGTCATACGCACAAGCCCTGCCACCTTCTAGGAAGGATTCAACACTTGTGCAAATGCCTGCAACCAAAGGCTATTTTGCCACCTTTTATGAAGGGTTCAAAACAGCAAGAGGCCAAAAGAATAAAATACTAGAGTTCTTGCCTAATTCTATCAACTAAAGTGTTATTCTTCCAATATACAAAATTAGGAAAAACAAAACTAATCCTATTAGCAATCTCTATCTCTCCTAATAATATTGAAAATTTTCAATATAATGCAAGCTCCTCTTCTGGTTCTTAAAAGTGTGATGATTCCTTTCCTCCCATATGTGATAAATCAATGCTGCAAACATAGCAAAAACACATTTGCGGCGGACCTTATCCCTGAAAGCTTGTCAGATCCACCTTGTCCAGTTGTTATACTTGTAAGGATACCTGTCAATTCCTATCCAGAGACAACAGTAATCAATGAGACTACATCTCCAATTACATTCAAAAAATAAATGACTCCTAGACACAGCAGCAGATAGACATAAACAACAATGATTAGGAATAGTCATAAAACATAACCTGTCCAGAGTTTGGAGTTTCCCAAGAGTAGCAAGCCATGCAATAAAACAATGTTTTTGTACATTCACACTGTTCCAAACCATTCTATGCAACGGAAAGATCCCTTGCTGATTTTTAAGAAATAAGTAACCATTGTTGACCGTGTACATGCCATCCTAAGTCTTACTCCAAGCATCATTACAGAATCCTGGTTTTAATTTATCCCTGACTTTTAGAATCTGCTTCCAGTGCCATCCATATCCCTTAGATGAATTGCAATGCCAGAAATCTTGCTCCTTTATATACACCGAATGCATCCATCTCACCCATAGCGTATCCTTCTTCATAGCCAAATCCCAGACCTGCTTGCCAATAGCTGCAAGATTCCAAGTGCAACTATCCTTGATACTCAACCCACCATACTTTCTGGATTTACAAACAGAATCCCAAGCAACATTAGCTGAATAATGACTTGTATCCTGCTTCCCCCAAAGAAAACCTCTGCAAATCTTCTCAATATCAAGCAACAGAGTTTTCGGAATAATAAAAACAGTAGCCCAATAAGAATGCAAACTCATGAGCACAAAGTTTATTAAACAACACCTGCCCTGATACGACAAATTCCTGGTTTTTCATAAATTAATCCTCTTAGTCACCTTATCTACTAGAAGATGGCACATAGAAACAGACCATTTCCTAGCAGATAGGGGTAAACCAAGATATCTAAAAGGAAAAACCCCCTTCTGAAAACCAGTAATCTCAATAAGTTCCTCCTGCCATAAAAATTGAGGACTTCTCATTGCTAGCATGCAGACCTGACATATTGAAAAAATTCTCAAAAGCCTGCATCAAAATGTTAACACTAGCAGGGTGTCCTTTACAGAAAATCATCAAATCATCAGCAAAAGCTAGATTAACAAGCCTCATCTCTTTACATAAAGGATGAAACCTGAAATTCCTATGATGAGTATAGCATGCTGCAACACTCTAGTCAAAATTTCCATAGACAAGACAAACATAAGTGGAGAAATAGGATCTCAATAGAATATGTCACAGTTGTTATACAAGCCATTATCCACCCAATAAATTTCTCAGGAAACCTATAAGCAACAAGCATTTGTTCAATAAACCTCCAACTCAGAGTATCATAAGCCTTCCTGATATCAAACTTCATTAAACATCTAGGTGATATCCTTCGCCTCCCATACAACCTAAGCAAATCCTGAGTAATGAGAATATTATGCACAATGCTCCTATCTTTAACAAAATCTGTCTGGTTATCCTGTACAATACTAGGAAAAACACAATTAAGTCTAATGAAAAGGATCTTAGAAATACATTTATATACAGAATTACAGCATGCTATAGGCCTAAAGTCTTAACATTACTAGGACAATCAACCTTAGGAATCATAACCAAATTAGTTTGGTTAATCTCCCTCAACATACTTCCAAAATAGAAAAATTCCTTTACCGCTACACAGACATCATCACCAACAATCTCCCAGGACTTCTTAAAGAAACCCGAACCATACCCATCTGGACCAGGTGACTTATCCTGATGAATAGAAAACATGGCTGCCTTGACCTCATCAGTGACTGGCCTGAAAAGACTCAATTGATGATCCCTGTCTAAGATAGGTCCCTGCCTGATAACATTCTGATCTAACGCTCAATCTCCATGGTCAGCCATAAAAAGAGTTCTATAATAATCCACATGTTGGCTTAAAAAATATAAATGCATGGTACATTTTTAATTTTGTGTTTTTTTTTTTTTGCTCAGTTGTAAAACTTTTGCAGGTATCGTGAGAAACCTTTTCTAATAGCATTCAAGGTTCTAATCTATGATGTCTAACAGAGAATAAAGGTTATATCAAACTCAAGGAGGTCCAATACTTCTATACCATGATTTTCAATGCCAGTAATAGATAAGTAAAGTGTAACATCCTGAGTTTTACTATCATATAGAGAATATTAGAAATTAGAAGTTTTAGTGTTCATAATCGTAAATATATATACAAGGAAGCATTGAGGATCGTTAGAATGCATTAAAAAGGAAATTTTCATACACTAATCGATTACCATAAAAGGTAATCGATTATCTGCTAAACAGAGACCAATTAATTGATTATCTTAGTAAGGTAATCGATTACCTCTGGAAGATAATTTATTATCTTACTAAGTTAATTGATTATTTCAAGAAAAATCTACGAGTTTCTAGAAATTTCTAGGAAGCAGAGACAACGTAATCGATTACTTTGTCCTTTTAGAAAACATGATAAAAACACGATTTTTGGTTCAGTCTCATTCATTCCTTCCTCCCTTCTCTCTAGAAGTTTCGACCTCCATCTTTCTCTCTAGAATCTTCATGTTTTATCCATTAAAAACCACCAAAATTCATATAAATTACACCTCCATCATCCATACACACTTGATAATCCTCTTCCCTCTCTAAATCTCTTTTCTTTAATCTCTATCAAGTTCCCAATCCTCCCTCAACCATCATCTCTATTCTTCAATAATCATGGGTTCTTCATTATCAAGTTGGAAGAAAAGGAGTTAAGGGTAAAAGATCAAAAGAAAAGAAGGAAAGCAAGAAAAAGATCAAAGGATAAGAATCATAAACTTCAAGTGAAGCTTTTTCTATCTAAGTCACTCCCTCTCCTCAATCAAGGTAAGGAGGAGATATTTCCTATTATTTAAGTTTAAGGATTAATGAATTTATAATAGAAATTAAAAAGGAGAATTAAGTTAAGAAATAATTCTTGAATCTTTGTAAGATATGAAGGGGTAATTATAATTGTTGCTTATGTTGAATTAAGAAATTACTATCAAATGAATATCTTAGAGTACACCCTAGGATATAAGATTGATTATGGATGGTTATGTAGTAGTTTATAGAATAGTATAGGACTGACACACCCCTTAGGGTGTTGACTAGTAGTTATAAAGAAAAGATGCGAAGAACCCTAGGAAGTTAAATTATTCTGATATTAAATCACCCTGAAGATATTGATTGATTTTAATTAGAAATTTTGAATAGTTGTTTGAATTGTAATATTAATATTGTTGATTGTGTTCTAATGATGGTTTGTTGTTGAAGTTATGATTATTATGTGCGTGTATATTTATATAATTGTTTTATTAATATTATTGAAGTATCCTTAATGATTGTTATGTTTTATGATGGTTAAGTGTAAAATTGTGAGTGTATGCTTGCTAATCATTAAGAATGTATACATATATCAATTGTTAAATGTAAATGAGGATATAATGATAAGATTAAATTATAAACTCTTAGAGAGCATTAAGTTAAATAAATCAGGAAAAGTTATAGATATATGTAAAGAAAATAAAATTGGTATACTAACGTTATTCCTAAATTAACCGGTTAGTTGAGTTCAATAACCAGTTAAGATACAAATACTTTAATAAAGGCCAGAACCCAAATAATAAAGTAATTTAATCCTTTTGATCTCTATTATGGTTTCTTTTAATTCTTTTGCTTAAATTATAGAGAAATGTCTCACTCCTTGTGGTTTAACATTTTTAGGTAAATCTGGGACGAGCGAGGAACCAGAGACTCACAACGGAGAAAGCAAAGGAAAGAAGTTTTCCTTGAACTAAGTTTTGTTCCATGTTGTAAATCCCAATGTGTTATCAAGATAATAATTTATATTTTAGAAATTTAAGATAATAAATTAAACTTTTACAGTTTTGAATCATTTCTTATGTAAAAATAAGTTGGGATGTTACATAAAGGCTTTCCTTTTTTTGCATTCACATAATTTTGATACTACATGATTTCCTTATTCATGAACCTTTTGCAATGTCTTGAACATTTAGTTTCACAAGCAGAGGGGGATAAGTATTTTACGCACTAATTTTGGGATGTAACACTCATTTGAGGTATTTCCTTTTCGTTTTGTTTTTCTAACTTTGACTAATTTCCTTTTTCGACCGTGATTATTTTTGCTTAGTTTAGAAAGGCGTTCATTATTTCTAATCCTGAGTGTAGCTTTGTTTTTTTAATTCATATCTTTAGTATTATTCATTTGTTAGTAAGGCTAATAATGGTTAGTTTTATAAACAACGTAATAATCAAATATGATTCATGCTCTTAAAGTTGATTACACTATGAATATGAGTTTAATTCTTTAATCTATTTTCCGTGTGCGTTTGCTATTCCTTTTTTCTGTGATTCGTTTTAGTATCATTGTTAATTAAGTGATTATCATTGTTTTAATTCTTTTTAATGTGTTTGGTGTTGGTGTAATTTTGAGGTAGGGAGAATATGACCAATCCTGACCTTACACTCTATTAAAGGACGACACTATCACAAGGTTTTTGGTTAGGTCTTTTGTTACGATCTTATAACTAAGTAAGGTTTTTCCTACGTGTTCCATTAGATGGTTCTCAAGATTGGATTGAAGATGAGTCTTTCCTAGGTTTCACAACGTCTAGAAATACAGGATTAGGAATTTAAAATTCCAAGAGAATTGATTTAGGATGTTCTACACTGAAACTTAATAGAGATGCAGATTGAAAGTACCTAAAATGTTTATCTAAATTTTTGAATCGTCTCGTACCTTTTGTTGGTTTGGCCCTGATCTCCTTAAGTAGCTGTACCACTGACCTCTAGGGTGTGGACCAGGAAACTGATATTGTCGGAATGTAAGGTTGAGACGTCCAGGACGAAGTCCTGTGTCATTGAGTAATCCCTCTAGAGCTGTGTCTGGTATGATTGCCGACACACCATGAAAGATGTGACGAGACTCGCCACCGAATATTAATACATCACCCGACCCCAAGATAATTCTTTCTGCTCTCCTCGGGTCTCTCTGGTCTCCATAGAGAAACTCAGCCGAGTCACCAATGCAGAATGATACTACCGGTATCCCTCTTTGCAGGCTTCCAACACTTTCGTCACGGTCCTGATGAAGACCAAGCTTTCCATTTTCTTCATAGAAATTGACAATGCAGACATCAGGGGACATGGAAGGGAGCATGTCCTCCACTTCACTTACACCGCATTCCTTCTCAATCAAAGATTGTGCTTCTTGCATCGCTCCCATAACCAGCTGGATGAAATGATCAGGAATATTGGGTGGTTCGCTTTCATCAATTACCCTTTTGTGTCCATATACTCGGGTTTGAGGATTCCAGTCTAAGCCAAGGCACATCATTTTCAGTCGGAGTCTGGCTCCACTTGTAAAGCCTGGCTGATAAAAACCTCCAGAACCTAAGCCCATCTCACGACAGTTCTTTACTACGCCCACCTATTCTTCATGAGCCAAGTGTTGCTTCAAGAGAACCATTCCCGGTCTCAAAATTATACTCTTCTTCCCACCAACTTGTACCCCCACGTGTTGCTCCTTGTCTTCAATAGTCGATCTAAGCTTACCCATTGCAGAAGTTTGCCCTTCTTGAAAACAGATGTCATACGGCTTGGATTTCAAAGAATCAGTTGGGGAATTGATCTTACGATCAGTAGTCGAACTGCTAGCAGGAGAATGGAAAAGCTGATTCTTCATGTTGCTACAGTGTGGAAACAAAGGATTTTGTTGATGCAGACATATACATAATTTAGTAAATAACTACATAGGGTTTTATAACTATAAACCTAAGTAACTACTATAGAACTTGACACTATTTCCTAGTTACTCTCTTGGTGAGTAAACCATAGGAGTTGTGAGTCCAAACTCCAAGGCCGAGGAAAAACTGCTCTGATACCAAAATGTAACATCCTCACTTTTATTAGTTAATTCTAAGTTTTATTAAAATGGGTGTTAGAAAATTCCTTTTTAAACTTGATTACTTATGAAAATCCGATAGAGTTTCCTCTGTTTTTCGGACTTCCCAAAATTTTTCTTCATAAAACCTGCCAGTCCAGAAATATTTAAAAACATAAACCACAACAGTTTAACAGTCATAACAGATCTTAATGCCCGAATAGTACAAGCCACAGGACATACGTCTATTTCATGTTATAAGTTACAAAAATAGTTGTCCTCTCATAAAAATAAATATACATTCCACGTAGTGGAATGAAGATCCTGCTCGACCATGTCCTATGTAAGCTCCACTTCAGTACCTGCAAAATATAGCAAGAAGGGTAGCATTACACGGAACTTAAAAAGATAAATCCTATAAGAAGACATAGTAAATAACTAAGCCTACCTTATTACTATTATACATTATCCATATATTTAATTTCCTCTTACTTCTTCTCTACCTCTCACATTCTTTTAATTTTTAATTCTCTAACAGTCCTAGCATTTCAATAGACTTTTTGGCCCGCTATTCTTCTCTTTCAATTCTTAATTCTCTATTCAATCTACCTCATTCATTTATTTATTTTACCTTCTTAGTTTTCTGATTAATTCTACATTCTCTTTTCTTTTCTTTTTCTTCTTCTCTTCCTTTTTCTTTTCTTTTTCTTTTCTTTTACTTTATCTTTTCTTTTTCTTTTCTTTTACTTTATCTTTTGGCCACAGGGTAATCACAACCAACCTGCGCCGTTTACCATTTATATTTATTAGGCCACAGGGTCATCACAACCAACCTGTGCCATTTACCATTTATTTTTATTAGGCCACAGGGTCATCACAACCAACCTGTGTCATTTACCATTTATTATTATTAGGCCACAGGGTCATCACAACCAACCTGTGTCGTTTATCTCTGATTCTCTTTCTCTTTATTAACTCTTTTTAGTCTTTTTCTCTTTACTTTTAGTTCCTTAGTTCTCTTTAATTCTTTCAGTTTCTTGACCCTTCTTTTATCTTTTTATGTTTAAGTGTTTTTCTTTACTAATGTTATTCTTACTTTTAATTAACTCTTAGCTTGATCATATACTCTATATTTTAACTCTCGTTACTAGCTATTAGTTATCTCTTTGTTTCCCCTATCTCACATTTTTATTTACTTATTATTCCTAATTCATTACTCTATTTTAATTAACCACCCTTTTTAACTTAGCTTAGTTTCCTTATCTTATTACAACATTTTATTTAAATTCCCTAATAACATACTCTCTCTTCGTTTTATTATCTTTTTACTAATTTCCTTCACCGGTTATCTATTTTCCTTCACATCTAATTCACTATTTTGTTTCTACTCCCATATTCGACTCCGCACGTACTCCTTATTCCACATTTTCATCCCTCTTTTATCCCATTTAAATCTTCACTTACTATTTTACTTATTATCTTTTAGTTTATTAGTTCTACTCTTTATGCCTATTACGTTTACCCTTTATTCTTTTACTCCCAAGTTTAGTTGGTTTTTCCTTAACTTCTCTCTTGTGTTATAGTGTATACTTTTCTACATTTTCGTTCAATATTAACCAATTTAATATCCTAAATACTCTCATTCGTTCCGGACCTTGTCCTACCTGTAAATATTCTATTCCCTAAGGTGTGGTTTCCATTAATAATTCTAAATACTCATTTATGTCAGTGGGGACTACACTTAGGTTCATTAACATATTACCCTATTCTTAGTCATCACTATAGCATCCTAGAATTTACTTCTCAAGTAAAGGTAACACAACCCTTCTTACCTCGGGATTTCTTTTAAAAAGAACCTGGGTTGTGGCTCGGCGACGATGACGGCGTCGGTGTTGCTCCTCGTTAGCGAGAACGATCGCGGCTGGATCCAGGCAAAAGCTTCAAGCCTCGGGGTCCCCAACACAAGCCCGGTGCGATCAGGTCGGTAACGACGCCGGTGAGATCCGAGGAGAGAGATATTGAGAGATGGTTCGGGAGGGAGAGAGAGAAAGCAAGGCCAAAGGGGAAGGAGAGAGAAAGGCCAAGAGAGAGAGAGAGATCTATGGAGAGGAGGAAGGGTCAAGGAGGTGGCGGCGGCTTGGTGGCTCCGGCGATGGTGGAGGTTGTGGAGGAGAGAGAGAGAGTGGGGAGAGAGAAGGAACCAAGAGGGAGAAGGGAGGGATGGAAAGTGGAAGAAGGAGGGAGGGCCACGGCGGCGGCGGCCTTGGAAGGTGGTGCCGGAGGAGGTCGCCGGCGATGGAAGATGTGGAAGGAGGAGGAGGGAGAGAGAATGAGGGAGGAGGGATGGAAAAATGGGGGTTTCAACCCCTCCCAACACGGCATTTAAACAGCTCGGCGCTTGAGCCTTTCCCTCCGCGCTTGAGCGCGAGGGTCAATTTGCTTTTGGTCTGATGCACGTCGCGTGCGCCTGGGCGCGGCTTCTTGCGCGCCTGGGTGCAAATCTCACTGAATCACGCACCAATAAAGGACCGGCGCGCCTAGGCGTGCCTCGGTGCATCTGGGCGTGCCCTGGGGGGGTCCTGACTTCAAATCGCCATAACTTTTCCGATAACCGTTGGATCTTGCTCAAATTTTGACACAACCTTCCTAATACCCTAAACTTCACATCCAACGGTGGGAATTGGGTTTAGAGCTATGGATATTTTATTCCTAATTTTCTTGCACCGGACGAGTTCTAACACTTAAAACCTTGATTTAACTCCCGATTTCACTTCTATAATTCTACTTTTTGCTACCGATGCACCCTACGCGACCCCTAGAACTTAAAATTACTAATCACCTTGCTCCCAAAATTCTTTAGGCAGTTAATCTACCCATTCTCTACACTATAAACCTATTAACTCACTAATTAGGCTTAGAATTAAATTAGGGATGTTACATTGATATGATGATATTATCAAGATAATTGAATGATGAGAAATGAATGAATGTTAAAGACTGGTAATGAACCATCCTTGCATCCATGCATTAATTGGTAATTGCTCCAGTTTGTTGAGGCCTTTATACGTCTAGAGGATGAAGCCTGTAAGTTGTGCGTTTGGTGGAGGAAGCCTGTAAGTCGCGAGTGGTCGAGCGGAGAAGCTCATAAAGACCCATTTGCCTCCAAATTGTGATGCCTCAGGATATGAATGATATGATATTGCATGCATCATGCCACCTAATCACAAGAGAATAGTGTGAATAACTGGGTTTGCATTTGTGTATGCATTATTCTGTGATTACCTGATTCCCTGTGCTTGTTATTTCTAGTACGAATAGATTATTATTTGATGATGTGCTTCGGCTATGACTTACTCCCTGCCCTTTTTTTTGTTAGGTCATGGCGAGGAATCTCTTCTGCATAGAGATGTGGCCGCTCCGTAGTGGCCAGTGGCATTGTGAGGACGGTCGGGTAGTGTTCGAGGGTGACGTCGAAGTGATCTTTCGTCATCCGAATCCACTATCCCGCATGCGTCCTAAGAGGGTAAAGATTCCTATGATTTATATTATGCATGTTCCACCTGCTTTGCGATATCGACCAGGTTATCCCTCGCCTCCTAATCATCATTTTAGACGATCTCTTCCGGTGAGTCCCTCTCCTCCTCGTGAGAGGATTATCAGAGAGGATCCTACCCGTCCTGGGCCTTCCACCCGATCTAGAGTGTTGACTCCGGAATACATTCCTAGTGGGTTAACACAACCTTCGAAAGGCGAGGAGGAGGATCCCGAAGAGGAGGAGGACCCGGAGGAAGAGGATCCTCAGGAAGAAGAATATCCCAAGGCAAAGGCTAATCCGGTGGAGAACTCAACAGGAAGCCAGTGGGTCACTGGTGATTGAGTTGAGTACGAAAAGGTGGAAGTGTATAATATTAATCAGTAGGACTTTTACTCTCTTGACTATAGTTTTATGGAGTTGAGAACCACGGCTCTGGATTATGTTTTGGTCTGTAATATAGTGTATATATGTTAATCCGGAGTCTGTCTTTTGGTGTGATAAATTAAACTCTCGCTGCTACTGATGTGATATATCCTTTAAACCTTTTTGGTGATAATGTGATATGATGTATATTAGTTCTCATCTCCATATATGGATGGCTTGAGTTTATTTTCCTAAAAGGCGAAAAATTAATCCGCATTTTTATAAAAGAATGATTAAAAAGAGAAATAAATTTGGGTCGTCGCAAAGTGGTACTTCACTCTTATTTTTATCAACATTTACAACATCCACTTATTATTTAATGAGTGAATTACCACTTTGGTCCCTCACGTTTTTTAGATGAGACACTTTAGTCCTTCAAAATGTGAAAATTCACTTTTAGTTTCTAAAGATTTTTTTTATGTGACACTTAAGTCCCTCAAGACTTTTTTATGGGACACTTAAGTCCGCTATTGAGGCAATCGGCGGAGTGGACAGAGGGACATAAGTGTCGCATAAAAAATATTCAGGGACTAAAAGTGAATTTCCACATTTTGAGAGACTGAAGTGTCTCGTCTAAAAAACATGAGGGACCAAAATGGTACTTCACTCATATTTAATTTATGTATAAATTTTTGATTGTAACATTGATAATGCACTTTAGTGTAGTTGTTTAATAATTTTCATTCCAACATAGTGGTCCTTGGTTCTGGTCAGTGGTCAGTGGTCATACATTTTGTTTGGAAATAATTTCTTCTTTCAAAAAGTTTTGAATAGGCAAAAACGTATTGCCATATGAGGGAATCGAACCAGGACTCCGCTACCCAAAGATCATTGAAAAGGCGAAAACACTGACTGAGCCAACAACGTGTTTAGAGATTGTAGCTGTTTTGTTTTATAAATTATATTTAAAAATTAATAATAATAAAAAACTGTTACTGTTCATCGTCTTCCTCCAGTCTCCACTCTTATGCAACGAAACCCTATAATCTAACAGCAGAAGCTTCTTCAAAATTATGAGTGGCTTGCTTTAACATCATACAAAGTGGAGCATCAAGACACTAAACTATCTTGTTTATTCACAATTTCTTCTTCTGTTCACGACGTTCTTGTGTACGTTGTGACGACTTCGTTCGACTGCGGCAACGGCGGCGTGGGGTGCGGCGGCCACCTGAAGTCGTTGGGTGTCGCAGTTCATGGTCCTAGGTAATGAACGGTGAAAATTGGAGACTCTAACAACAAAATTGGGATGGATGTGATGAACATGAAATATTCTTTGCATCAAATCAAACAGTGTTTAATTAGTTTGGGTTAAAATAAAAATGTTTAATAAATAAAGATTACGGTGAAATATAGGAAAATTTATGGTATTAAAAAAAGTTTGATGACTTGGCATTGATATAGCACTAAACCTTCAGTCATTGGTCCATTTGGACAAGGTATCAAAACCAAGTGTTTATACATTGTGCCAAAGTAATGCCCTTGTTTGAAATTAAACTATTCATGTAAGTCTATTTTATATAGAACAACCATTAGTAGTAAAGTCCTCTAAACGCTATGGATTGATTGAGGTAATGTTTTTGGTTTGATTTCTGGCCGCGCAAAGTGAGATTTGTGTTGAAAGGGGCAGTCACAGATTAAGGATGGATGAATTTGGGCACATAAGTCAACCTAGAACATCACTTAAAGTCAAAGATAAAAATATGACACAACCGTTGGCTAGAGTTTTCAAATCCACTAGGTTGTTCTATTTGCTTCCCATATTGAATTTCTAATATCTATAATTCCTTATTGCTGATTAAGAAAGATTATAAAAGACGAAGAAGATGAAGTTACATGATGCATAATAGTTAGTTTTGCATTATACAAACAAGTAGAATAACTTAACACAGCCAGGAAGCATGGGTGTCCCCATATAACATAATCTATTAATTAATGCAAACACGAACGTTGCAAACTAAACACCATAAATAACACTAAACATCAGTTTTGTCAAGCAAACCCACAAAGAAGGAAATCCCCATTCTGGAGTATGTGTTTCCGTTTAACAGTCACAACAAGTGCCTTAACACCTACAAGCTGCATTTTCTCCAAGCTTATGAAAGGATATCACAACAAGTTAGTTGTTGTAATCGCCATGCAGATTTCTCCCAAGGAGAATGGCTCTACTTCTGGTGCAAGTTAACACTTCAATTTGGTTAGTTAATCTTCATCTACAGACCAATAAAAAAAAGATATGAAGAGGAATTTCATGCTAACTGAGTCTCTGTTATAACTTTATGATTAAATAAGCTTTTAAAAAGGTGAAGCAATCGTTAATGATAAATGAGAAGCGTAAAATAAATGATTCAACCACTATATTCCAACAATAATTATTTGCATCATATTTACATCTAGTTAAGATATATAAATTCATGATTAATCAAGAGTATTTCGTGGGTTAATTATTCCCCGGCAATCGTTAAGGATGAGTTTGATAGTGAAGGATAAGAAAAATATGATAAGATAAATTATCCAATAGGTTAGTTCATGGTTTAGTGAGTCAATAAAATAAGATAAACTTATCTTATTAACCATTCAAAACACATTATTAAGTTCGAATTTATACATTATTAAGAGGTTAATTAAAACATCATGATGTAAAAAAAGTAGAATTAGACAGTCAATTTTGGTTTAATGTTTTACCTGAGCTTCATCCATTAGCTACAAGCTTGAATACGGCTAGAGTGAGCAAAGGCTGCATTGTCTCTCATGCGGGTATCAAACTTTGGTACTGGCATTACTGTCTCAAAAGCTTCTACTAGTAGTGCCACCTTCTTCTTCCTAGCTGGACCAAGTTTTGTGACTACTTGCCTGAGTGCACAATCAATCATCCAATCATCTGCATTTTTTCTCTCATCCATCATATGATGCTTCAGATCAACCTTTTCTGGTTCTGGTTCAGGAACCAAGGGAAGGAAATTTGGCTCTCTTGGGTTGAAATTTCTCATTTCATCATCATTTTCGATAGGCCTCTTTTGCCTATTTCCCCCTTTCCAATTTTTGGTGCTGTCTTTCTCTTCACCACCTATGCTGCCTGTGTTTGCCTTGCCTTTATCTTTCACCAACATGTCATCTTCTTGAGCAGTTACAATGCTTTCGTCCTGCGCATCAAACAATTGGTTTGCCTGGTCAATGCTTTCCTCATTGTTCTCTTGGCTTGAATATCCATCATCGCAGGTCTCATCAATATTCCAAGTTTCACCCATGTTTGGACATTGATCAAGGCCAATTTTCTCCTCGTCAAGTACCTTTAACTTGCAAATAGCCTCATCATCCACATGCTTTTCACTTTCTCCACCATTTTCTTCTGTACTTGTCAGGTACTCAAATACTTTCTCCTTAAAAGAAGATTGATCACAACTTATCCCACCAGAGGAGTAGCCACTTTCTTGAGTCTCGGTGCTTCCACTTGTTCCTTCCAGGACAGAACCAATTCCATGTGGTTGATCTTCAAAACAGTTGCTTTCTTTTGCATTCGTTACTTCTTTGATTTCTTCATTCATAATGTCCTCATAATAGCTGCATAGGGTCTCATCTAACCATGTAATTGATACATCATGAGAACTCTCTGATAAGGACTCAACTTTTGAGTCCGCGTCCTCCTCTGTAAAAACAGACGAATCAGCATCAAACTCGAGAAATTTCTCGTCCTCCCACACCATAGCAACAGCTTTGAAATCAGAATCATCCATTTCAACATCCTCCATGTGTTCCGCGTCATAGCTACCCGCATCGCTGCAGTAGCTTCCCATACTTATTTCTTCATGAAAATCTCCTGCAATTTGTTCATGGAAAAAACTCCCCTTGGCATCTGCTTCAATCGCAACATCATCGTCAAATGATTTCTCGAAACTCTCCTCAAGATCAATCTCGAACTTTGGTGTTGTATCAACCACAGTTGGACTAGCTTGCTTGACATCATCATTCTCTTCTGCAGCTATGCCATTATTCTCAATTTTAGACTTAATACTTTCTTGATCCTCAATCTCTTTGTGAAAATCAATTTTTCCTATTTCCTCCTTTTCCTTAGCATAGATTTCAATAAAGATATCCATGCCAGCAATTTCGTCATAGGCAGGTTTTCCACCATAAAAACTCTGCTCAATATCAGAGTCCTCCTTACCAGGAATCTTCGATCTTCTTGGGCTAAGCGCTTCCATCAGCTTCATGCTCTTCTGTGTCTTCATAACACGCCTCCTTTGAGACATGAAGCTCTTTAAAGGAGCCAAAGCAGCACCATGATGGCCATTGAGAGAACAATATGTGTACGGACAAACCTTCATGGCTGAAGTTCCCTCCGACTCGGTTCCCCCCGGAGTCAGCATAAGGTATGAAGGGAACTTGGAGTCTTTCAAAGTTGAAGAGCAGGTAGCTTTGTGTGGTGTAATAGTAGCAGCAGTAGTAGTAGTACTAATACGTGCTGCTGCACACATAGAAGCTCTGGTGGATTTTCTAGAAGCCTTGAAACTAGTAGTTTTTGTTAATGTCCTCACCAAACTCAAACTCGACGATCTCGCCAATGCTTTCACAGGTTTTTTACTTGAAACAACACTATTATTGGCTTTGGAATAATCACTTGAAATTTCATTAGGTAGGTTCTTAAAATCAGGACAATTACCAGATTGAGTTGTGTTTCGGAGGCTCACCCGGAAAAGCTCCTTTTTTGCATGGGAACTGCTTGTAGGCTTCATGTAATTAGGTGAGCCATCTGTTGATCTCAACATATGATGCTGCTTTTGTGGTGATGGTGATGGTGAAGTTGTAGGAAGATTATTATGAAGAGGTGGTGGTTTTCCTAGTTGGGGTAAGCTCTTTCTTGAAGGTGAAGAGGATGTTTGAAGAGCCTCGAGATCAGAAAGTTTGATTGATTTAGACTTCTTCATTTTCTTTTTCTTCATGTCAGCTCCTCTATTTTTGGCATCTAGGTGCTGAGAATTAGAAGATAGTTTGAAGTTTGGCAAGTTCTTATTATTATCTGATTTAACATGATCAGCTTGGATACCAAGCTTGCTAGGCACCTTTCTTTGAACCATGTTTGTTTCAAGGAAGAAACATAAGGTGAACAAGTTGGGTTTTGGAATTAGAGATTGGTGTTTTTGACTTCCTTGGGTTTGTGGAGTTAGAGCAGAGGAAGAAAAGAAACACCTTGTTGTGGTTTTTTTATTTTCCTGTGATGATGTTCAGAAGGTAAAGAAAAGGAGGAAGACTTGAAACCCAAACAACCAGAGAGATTCTTCCCTCTTGGTTTGTTTTGGTTTTCTTTTTTTCTTTTTTTCAACTGTGGTTTGATGGTGGAATTTGAATATGCTGAGATAAGTGTTTGATGCTGACTTGCACTAACAGATTGTTTGGGGGCCTTTATGCTTGAGCATTTTCTGACTTGAATTGTGTTTAATAGTATTTTTCTGTTTTTTTTTTATTAAATATTTTCAAAGAATTATAGATGGAGTTTCACTTTCATAAATATTTTCTATTTGTTTCTGGAGCCCTACATTATTGAATTATAGATGGAGTTTCAAAGAATTGAATCTTTAATTATTTTATTATAAATAATTGAGTTGTGAAATTTTCTGAATAAATATCTCACATCTAAGTTGAATTGTTTTTTGTTAAACAATTTTTTCTAATTACTACTGTATAAAACAATTAGGTAATTCTCTGGAAAAAAAAATTATAGACTGAAACTCAAAATTTTAATACAAATGAAATTCTTATTGATTAGGCCAACTTGTGTTGATAACACATTTTTTTGTAGTGATTTGATTCTTCAACTTATCCCTCCAAAATAAATAAATTATCCCTCTCTTGGAAGGTTTTGGATGCCTTGTGGGGTTGCGTAGGTGACAAGTCAAGACAATATACGTTATGCACTTGCTTTTCCATACTTTCAAATAATTAAAATTTGGTTCTGTTAAGGAATTCCATTTGAATCAAGAAGTAACCACAATGATGATAATTAAATGGTAGCTCCAAAGGATATTCCCATCAGGTGTACTTACTCCGCATCCACAGTAATGTTTGGTGAGAGTTATGTTGGCGAATTTTTTAATATCAAATGCTTCAATAGATTGTGCTGCTAATTTTTAAAGTCCGGTGCAACAGAGTTAAATTGATGAGTCTTCGGATTTGAAAAATTTTTAAATTAGTCCTAGGAAAACGTAATTATATTATTCCCTAACGTTAATGTCTCATAAAGTTAGGGACTGATTTGACTGGATTCAACAAACTCATAAACTAATTTGACCGATACTTAACGATCTTTGAATATATTTTTTTTTAAATTTGGCCAAAGCGACGACGTTCTGTTAGTCCACATTAAAGACCACTAACGATTATTAATGGTTGGAACTAATATGATTGATGTGTTCTTATCTCAGCAATAAATTTTGAAATTTTGAAAATATCAAGGATCAAATTGATCAGTGCCTACAGAGTCAGGATCAATTTGACATATTACTCTTATATTATAAATAAGAATTTATCATAAATAATAATAAAAAAAAGTTTATATATATAGGAAATTCTTTATTTGTTGCTGAAAGCACCAAAACTTATTTAAAAAACTAATTAAATGTTTTATATTTCAATAACATTCATGGAAAATACAAAAATGACAAATTTTGTAATTATGCTTTTAAATTTCAAACGAGAGATGCGACAGCCTCATTTATAAACGGAGTAATTAAATATCAATAATTAGTATTACTCGAAAATAGTATGGACTTGTTTGGGTTTATAGAATTATTTGAAATAAATTTTTCCATTAATCTTGAAAATAGGATGTCATTCAAAACTACTGGCCTCGGCAATAAATTGATTTTTCGTTAACAACATTAAGTTCGACGTTTGGAAAATACCTTGCCTTTCTATTTTTAAAATGTGATTCGAGATAACAATTGTGCTTAGTCCAAATTATCGCATTTTCGTAGATATAAAGAAATTATAATTATATATCACGATATCTCGAAATTTGAGTTGTAGAAAAATAAAAGTTGTGGCCAAACTCTTTTGGCAAACATCAGAGTAAGCGAAAATTATAGAACCATGTATGAGTGGCAAATGAAAACATACATAATATATATATATATATATATATATATATATATATATATATATACATCATCATGATAAAAAAAATACATGGTCCATAGTTTTATAAAACCGAGTCCATAAGTACAAGTCCATAAAGCTAAAAGAAAACATAAAAGATAGACCAACTCTCCAAAGCCCTCTCAAAAATATGTACAATATGTATAAAATCAAAACAGAAGTGCCTCAGAGCTGGTCAAAATTGGTCCTCTACCTAGCTAGTGTCCTTCATCCATCCATCTGGTCCACTGCAGCTGCACACCGGGTCCCTAACCCCTACTACCCACACTATGCATATACCTATGGGTTTCCAACGCCCCAGTAGCTCCCGATGGAATGCTATGCTCGACTGGCTCCTCTCCGCTCTCTGCCTCGACAGGATCCTCCTCGACCTCATCCAACAGGGTGGGTACACTACCACTTGGCACAGGGTCAGAGGATGGTGCATCCCTGACTGGACTCGTCGGGTCAGGAGTAGGAGTATCCTCTCGGACAACTCTAGAGGTAAAGCGGTGAGAGCGGGTGGCAGATCTAAAACGAAAACTGTGAAAGTGTCGAGCTGGTCGAGAAGGGGGTGGTCCATGATAAGTATAAAGGGGGGTACGTGCATAGTGTAGATAATGGGAATCCGGATCCTACGAGGACGGACTCGGGCTAGGGGATTAGGGTGATAGAATGTCAACTCTACCTCACCCTCATAAACAACCCGGTGGTCCTCGTATATCCACACTCTAGTAGGGAGGGGACGAATCTCTATGCAGGTGAGATAACGAGACATCACCTACAAAGGGCACGAGAGTAAGCAATACATTCACATAATCGAAATGAGAATAAAGATGCACTTATTAATTCTCATTCAGATAATTATCAAATCACAGCCAGAGGCATACCAAATCACAATTAGATAAGTAACAGATAGAATGCATATTCACATGCTCAAGACTTGATTATCAATCAATTTCTTTCATTATGAGTGGCATGATGCCTGGTTTCTATGTCACAATTCATGAAGCTTCAATACTAATCAATCTCTCGAACATTCATCCAAAAACTCCAGTGTACTTTACAGTACAGTGTACTTTACAGTACAGTGTACTTTTCGCAGTACAATAATACATTCCCAAAATGTATGCTGAACAAACTCGGTAATGATACACAACGATACTTCCAAAGTATAGGTCACATTTCCAAAACGTAATAATCACATTCTCAGTAATCTTCCATTACTGGCCACATTTCTCAAACATTTGTCATCGAGCGAGTCGTTAACCATTGGCACTCCCAGACGCCCTCCTCATGTTTCATGAACATGAAAATGATACTATCAACCAATCACCATGTATGAATGCAAACATTGCTTATATCATTTGGTTAGCCTTTAATTAATTTCCATAATTTCCAACATTATTCTGACATAATAATGCACAAATTCTCAACTTAATGAAAATAAATTACAATCACATATAGTAATTCAGTATATCAATTGTTCACATATAGGTTAAGTTTAAATTAAAAGAAATAAATTAAAATTGACATTTTAAAGGATTTTTAACACTGGTAATCGATTATCAAAGACTGATAATCGATTACTACGTGTATTTTCAAATATTAGTGTCAGACATGGTCCGGTAATCAATTATCAGATCGTGGTAATCGATTACTTTGTTTGCAGAAACACTAAAATGAGGTTTTAACATACCATTTTCAATTCCCCTCAACTTCAACTGAAACCAACTATCAACAGAACTCATATACCATAAAGTACAAATGTTCATGCATTGAATTCATCAAATTAACCAAGGCCAGGGTTCCATCATTGCACACAATTATGCATAAAACTCCAAAATCAACAACTCATGGTATCAAAACTCAATATACTCAATTAATTCAAGATTTCAGCATCTAAACATATTGCATGCATCAAAAGAAACTTGCTCAAATAAGTTTTAGAGCTCAAATTGGCCTCCAAGCCAAAAACCTATTTCAAAACTATGCACTTGAGTCTCTTGATGACTCTTCCTAATTTTTATCACAATTTATTCCATTTCTAGTGAATGATTAGCTTCTCCCTTACCTCTTGGTTGTGTTAGAAGAGATTTCCAAAAGAAATTCACAGCCAATAGCCAAAACCACTTAAGACCCGAACATGCAGAGCAGTTTCAGCAGGGGTATAAAACCAGAGTTTTTGATATTCGATTCATACATAAAAATTGGGGGAAAACATTAGACTTTGTTCTATGCAACATGCACTAGATAATGAAACAAATTTGAGACTAAGAAAGTGCATGTGCTTACCACAATCGAAGCTCGAAGGTAGCTTCAAGGATCAGAAACTCAGTTTGACAGGTTTGAACACCAAACTTTGAGAGCTCACAACTTTTGACACACTTACTCTTAACTCACAATTTTGGTATCACTGTGAAGCTTGAAGATTAAGCTTCACAATGGTGTTTAGTATGTGTTTTGAAATTCAGAGACCAAGAAGAACGAAGAGGACAAAGTTGTGATAAGAAAACAGAGCATCAACATGAACAAGAGAAAAAATGGGTCGAATTCCACCAAATTGATGCTATTTATAGGCAAATTAGGTTAGCATGCATGATGACACGCGTTTCCTGTGACATCTCGAATATTAATTCCCCGAATAATTAGAATAATGATGGGATTACAAAAATTATAATTATGTTCAAGAATAATTAAGGTGATGAATTAGGATTATTTTTGTGCTATGAAGTAGTTGGAAAGCCTAAGCAAAGAATAAGAGGTTAAAAGAAGGGGAAAACGAGCGTTAAAAACGGCTTTTTCGGTGTTATAAACACCCTATATTAGGAATATAAAAATAAATTATTTAAAGCTCTAAACATGAATTCCATCGTTGGATGTAAAGTTTAATATGTAGGAAAGCTTGCTTTCAAATTTGAGCAAGATCCGACGGGTAACGAAGAAGTTATGGAATTTTGAAGTGCAAAGAAAATGAATATAAGGGGAACTAGGAAAAATACTCGTGTATTCAGTGGAATACTCGAGTATTTCGGTCAGATCAGGAAAAAAATAAAGATCGTGGAGCACCCGAATTGCTCCACACTTCCCCACTAAGTAAGACTCGAAGTCTGGAACAGAATATTACTCGAGTATTTCGTACAGATCTGGAAAAAATAAAATCGTGTGGAGCACGAATTGCTCCACACTTCTCCCCTAAGTTAGAAACACAAACTTACATCACAAGACAAGATACCATAGCCAAGTTTCAAGCTTTTTCCACCCTCACCCAAGCTCACCATCATCATCTCCATCATCACCATTATCATCATCTTGAAGCTTTCTCTCTCCAAGAACGCCACATCATCATCAAGACCATCATCAACACTCATCATCAAACCCCAACCCAATTCTAGGGCACAAGATCAAGTCTCATCACCCCATCATCAACAACACTAACACACGACATCATCACCATCAACATCAACCTTGGAGCTTTCTCTCTCTAAGCTTCATGACCATGGAACCACATCCTTCTCTCTCATACCCTTCTCTCAAGAGCAAGTGAAAGAGAAGTCTATTCCTCCATCTCCCTTTCCTCTAGACAAGATTTCCACACACCACATAGTTGCTTGGTTGAGGTTCAAAGGAGATTCAAAGGGGTCAAATTCTAAGGATTCTAGGGCAAGATGAAAAATCAAGGTTCTAAGGTTTCTTCACCTCTCTTCACACTTGAGGTAAGAAGGTAGTGTTACCTTGGCTTAGGAAATAGGTTCTCTTTTGTTATAGTGATGACTAGGGGTTGATGGATAAATAGAGTATAAAACCTTAGGGTAGGTGATAGTGATAATAAAAGAAGTAGTAATAAGAACAGAAAGAACCCATTTGTAGTGTATGAGAATACGTGTATAGGATTATGGTAAGAAAAGGAATGATTGACTAAGTAGATAGTAAATTAAGAAGTAATAAGAATAGCCAATTTGAATATTCATAAGGAAAGTATACAAGAAAGAAAGATAGATAATAGAATGAAAATAATTGAAAAGGAATAGAAACCTATGAAATAAGATAAATGAACAAGAAAGAAGAGATAGAATGGAAAATGAAACTAAAGAAGAAAATATGATATGTAAGAGTGTTACTTGCTATTGTTGTTGATAAAAATATAAATGTTGTATGTTTAGGACTTGTTATGAATTAGTTATGAACAAAGATAATGAATAATGGATATGGTAGTTATGGAATAATAGTGTTAAAGACTCTAGAACTTATATTGGAATTAGAAGAATAACAAATGATTAATGATTTAGTTGAGTGTTGAAAAGTGGAAAATGTAATTATACTACCAATGTGAGATGGACCCACCTAATATGGTGTGTGAATGTAGGATTATGATGTGTGAATATAGAATTAAGATGTGTGAATTTATGAATATGATGTGTGTGATTGTGTAAGTATGAATGACCCTCCATAATGGAGTGAGATAATGACCCTCCAAAAGGAGCATGAGTAAAGAATAATGACCCTCCCTAAGTGGAGCGTGAAAATGTATGAATGACCCTCCATAACGGAGCGAGAATAAGTATATGAATGACCCTCCATAATGGAGCGTGAATAATGACCCTCCATAAGGATCGTGAATAAAAGATAATGACCCTCCATGAGCGAGAATAAGTATATGAATGACCCTCCATAATGGAGCGTGAATAATGACCCTCCGATAGGAGCATGAATGTGTATGAATGACTTTCCTTAATGGAATGTGAATAAGAATAAATGAGTAATTGACCCTCCAAAATGGAGTGAATAATATGATATAGGACCCGCCTTTATGGTGTATGTAAAATGATAATGATAGGACCCGCCCTAGTGGTGTGTGAAGAGATGGTATTAGGACCTGCTGAGAGGTGAGTGAAAGATAAGATAGAATGACAAGATTAGAAAGACAAATGAATGCCTTGATAGTGCAAAATAAGAAAGAAAGAAAGGGAAAAAAAAGTGTATGGAAAGTATGAAATGGAAAAATAAGAAAGAATGAAACGAATAGAAAGACATATGGAAATTAAGAAAATGAAAGGATAAGAAAGATAAAAAATGAATAGAAAGGAATATGAGACATCATGCTAATTGGGCAACAATTTATAGTGTAGTACCTTAGTTTATTGCTATGCTTTTGTAAAAACTATTATTCTAAGTTCTGTGTAATGTTACCCTTCTTGCTGTTTTTACTACAGGTACTGAGGCGGAGCTTGCACGACTCGTGGCCGAGCAAGAGCACACTCCACACTATAGAGTGTGAATGTTTAGGGATGGGACCATATGTTGGTCTAGGGTTTTATTTTTGAGCACTTGATGTGTGTGTGTGTGTGTGTATATATATATATATATATATATATATTAATTATCTTTTGGGAAGGGGAATTATTTTTGGAAGGTTAAAACTATTTCTCAACTGGTTCATAATTTAGAAACACCGTAATGAATGCACTATGATATATTTTTCCGTACTGGCATAACTGTTGATTATATAATTGTGTTAATGCAGGTTCACATGAAAACTAATCTTTTGGGAATGTTCATAAAACAAAGTAAACTCCGTCCAATTTTTTGAAGATTTTCATATGTAACTAAGAGTTTCAAATGAAATTTTTAAGTTCACTATTTAAAATAAGGGTAATTAAGGGTAATTATAAAGTAGGGTGTTACATTTCCCACTAATATTAAGAACGAATTCGTGGCGATTAAGGGTTAAACCGCATGATTACTCATCAAACGCACTAAATTCACCCAATTAATAAAATGGGAGATCAAAAGAGCAATTAAGCCTCGTTCATCCTTATTAATTTTTAATTCTTTAATTATTTTTAAATTTAATTTAATTTTTTAATTAAAAGAAATTTCACGTTAGATAATCAAGTGGTGACACGTGTCTTAGCGTTATCCACGATAAGACCATTATCTTGAATTTTAGCATTAGGACAAAATTGGCCAAAAATTGACAATTGATAGACTAAATTTACTAAATGAAAAGAAGGGAGAATACTCTACACCTCGAAGAGAATTAGTCTTCGTCTATCGGTTAGAGGATACCATTTGTGTAAAAAAAAAAAAAAAAAAAAGAGACTGAATTCATCAAATTGATGAAATTGAGAGACAAAAGTGCGATTAAGCCAAATCTTTACTTATTATTATTTTTCTCTTAGTTATTTAAATAAAACAATAGATGTCAAAATATTAGTGAATGTATAAAGCATTTTACATGCAAATCATTTTAATTAAAATTATTTATCATATTGTTTATTATTTTTTAAATGATCAAATTTTTATTATTAATTAATTTCAAGATATCACTTTAGTATAATATATTAGATTAGATGAGTAAATCATTTGATCTACCTCGTAACATTGTTGATTTATACCAAAACTAAGCTTAATTATGTGCCAAGTTTTTGAATTTTCGGGTTATTTTGTCATAGGTCTTTGTCTTTTTTTTTTTTGATGTCTGATTTTTCGAAATTACTTATGGGTTTGCCATATACTCTTCTTATTGATTCCGACCAAATTTTGCTGACATATCATACCAGAACCCTAGTCAACCGTAGTCACGTAGGAGGTTAACCACATAGGGGAAGACGACATCTCTCTCCAACTTTTTTTCTTTTTTATTTTTTTGGATAAACTTAATATAAAAAATATTAACTTTATTAGATTTTTAATTTTAAAAAAATAATCTCCACTCACATGGCATTATGTGGTACCACGTAACTTCTTGCATCTAATTAGAATTTCGATGTCACATATCAGCAAAATTTGGCTGAAATTGGTAATAAGGATATATGTCAAACCTAAAAGTTACTTTCGGAAGTCAAACGTTAAAAAAAAATGGGCTTGTGACATAATAACCATAAAATTCAAGGACAGAAAACATAATTAAGCGTAAAATAAATATACATAGTGAAAAAGTGTCTATATTTTCCGGTAGCAGTCATTCGGAAATTATAGCTATAATTTAGAGATAAGATTGTGAACTAATAACAATAATACAATTTACTTGTGTAAAAGTGACAGAAAAACAGGGGGAGTAATAATTTTATTTTTTAAATAAATGGGGCCAATAACTAAAAACAGGGTGAGTAATAATTTGACAGGAACACGTGCAGTGCGTGTGAAAGAGATTATAAGTACTTTTTGGGGGCAGGGGCTAAAGCCTAAAGCATCGAGGAAAAGACAAAGGTTCGTGGTCGGCTAACATGGACTGCGTGTGGACCCTATCATTGTGGGAAGAGTCCATATTTGCAGACGCTCCTCCTCTACATCTCCACCAAAGATTCAAAGAAAGAAAGCTAATAAAATAGCAAGTGATGATATAAATGATAAAGTAAAAAAAGACAAGCAGAATGCCCCATTTAGATATTGCCATCCTATGATATAATCATGCTTTTTTTGTCACACGCCACCGCCCCATGTTTGCTTAATGGTACTAAAAGGAAGAGGTCATTAACGATTTGAGTGAGATTGGTCTTTAATTTAAATGGAACTATTTGGAATGAGGTCAAGCTCTGTTGTTCCTTGAACAGTTATCTTAGTTTTAACATTTAAAATTAATTTGTGGAGCACCTGTCATGAAAAAGGAGTCCAAGATGAGTTTTGGAGAATTAGTTCCGTGTTAGCTGCTGTTTGATTGGTATGCAAATTTTAATTAGGCATGTCTACACAAATTATTTTAGAGTATCAATCTGAAATTAATTGAAGAACTTTTCGTGAAGTTAGGATATACATCTATGAACCTCCGAGAATTTCTTTTGAAATATTCACAGAGATGAACAATATTCAACTATTTGTTCACCAAAAAAACAATATTCAACTGTTTTCACTTTTATATTTACCAATTTGCATAGGTCAAATAGCTCGAACAAATATTTGTAAAGGTTGATATGATGATTATTACTGCAATTAATGAATACTGAATAGGGGGTAAAGAAGTCCTATTTAATAATCATCATGGAAGTTTTATCATATCATCATGCAACATTATTACTAAGCACCATACAAGATAATTCATAAGTTAGTTATTGAAAATTTGAAATAACCAATTATTACTCTCCCAGCAATAGAATAAACTCTACGGTATGTTAATATGTAGCAGTTGACAAATGTTAATAGTGCTCAAATCATTTGAAGCCTGTCCGTGTAAGACAGTCCAGTTGGTGGCTGCAGGGACACCTAGGATTTCCCCCTTCCCCAGGTCATGGGTTCTAGTCCCAGACCTCCCATGTAAACCAAAAAAAATCATTTGAAGCCTACAAAAGATGACGATTTCAATTTACCTTCTCAATTAGGGAAAGAGATATTAAAAACATCTTCTGGAAAATTAGGTTGGAAAATTGCACTTACTATCCTTGAAATTTGACATAATGACACCGACACACTTTCTAGTTTTAATTAGAAATGACACTTATTTTTCTTAATTTGCATTCATCATTACATGTGGACCTCCTCCACTTAAAAAACCATTAATTTATAAACAAAAATATTCTGCTTAGGATCAAAAATGATATTTATGTCCTTAAGAGATGATGCCTTTCTCACTTAAACAAATTTAAAGTTGGTGCATTATTTTCTCTCAACAATATGTACAACTCATTATTTTTTATGAAAAATTAATTTTGTTCAAGAAAATGTAAGAATTTTCTATGAGAAAAAAATAATTTTTGTACAAGAAAACATATTCTTGTATAAAAAAATTTATCCAAATTGATTTTAGAATAATGCAAAATATTCAGTATTATTAATTACACAAACTCTACATACATCAAGATTGTACTTGTTATATCCAAAAATATTCAACATAAACTACATAAAGATTAAACCTATTATATCGTTTGATGTTAGGCATTTTATATTATTTAAAATCAATCCGAATAAAATTTTTATACAAGAATATGTTTTCTTGTAAATAAATTTATTTTCTTCTAGAAATTATTACATTTTCTTGTACAAAATTAATTTTTCGTAAAACAAATAATTAATTTTTTATTTTTGAGAAAAGTGTACCAAATAAAATTGTAATTTGTGTCAATGACAGAGACCTCCCTTGAGGGCATAAATGTCATTTTTGATCATAAACAAAGCATTTTTGTTTATAAATTAATGGTCTATTATATGGAGGGAGTGAAAGTGTAATGATAAATGCAAATGAAGGAAGGTGAGTGTCATTTTTTAAACTAGAAGGAATGTTTGTGTTAATGTGCCAAACCTCAAAAATGGTGATTTCATTTAACGTTGGATTAAACACATGATGATTTTATTTGACTTTTAGTAATTTGAGGCATGATGCCTATAATATTTATAAATGATTTTATTCTGTTGGTTTATTAATTTGAGGCCTGAGATTGTTTATGTTTTTGTATTGTTTTATTTTTGTTGATATATAGTTTGAGTTTTGATGTGGTTTACAATTCGCTTTAATCTATTTCGTTCACATAATTTGAGAGTATGATGCATTTTTATGTTTGTACTTAAATGTAAGAATTTTACTGAATAATAGGCTTATAAGCGAACTTATGGGTCAGGCCTGACTTTAAAATAGGCCGAGCTTAGGCTTCAAATGGGAGTTGATTTTCTAATGCCCGATTGGGTTTTTGAACCCCTAAATAAAATTCTTCGAAAAATACCCCTGTTTAAAAAAAAAAAAAGGTTTGAGTGAAACGTGTGTACTCTCTCCCACATGAGAGCTTTACCTTCTACTCCATGCTTCTTCCATAACTTCTCCTTCAATCAACTCCATTGTTCATATTTTTTCTTTTTTATCGTCCATATCTTTTCTTCTCATTCATCATTATTCTTTTCTTGTTCTTCAGTAGTATTTATCTTTCCTCCTAACAGTGTCAACCTTCTTTTTCTTCTTCACCTTCTTCCTCCATTAACTCACTGATACCCTCTCTCATTCACTCCAACTCATATACTAATCTCTGATCATTCAAGTTATTTGTGTTCCTTACGTCTTCAACGGAGTGTACAAGATTACATGGGTGTGAAGGTAACGTTTTGTAAGATCCTATATTTTGAAATAAATAAAAGGAATTAAATGTTTAAAGAATAATATTATTATATTGAATAAAATAACGAATTTTCTGAAATTTGGTCAAAAGACTCGAGTATTTTTGGGAAGACTCGAGTATTGTAATTAGTACTTAGGAAAATTTGAATTTCTGGTTGGAAGACTCGAGTTTTTTGAAAAAGACTCGAGTAGATTTGTTTATGTAGTATTCATTGCTCATTCATAATTTTTAGAGGGAAATTTGTTTTTGCATTTTAACCCTTAGTTTTATCTTTTCTTTCTTTTATCCCACGTGACACTTTAGCCAAGGCCACGTTACAACCAAAATCAAGACCTTTTGATTTTTGCATGTATTCAATAATTTCAGTGGAGATTTGGGTCTATGGACTATGGTCAAGCACATGGTAGCACATTGTCATTGTATGAACTTGAGTGAACTACAAATATAAAACCCTTTGAAACACATGAGAGATACACATAGTGAGGTTGAGAGTGTTCATTAGTTCTGGTTCTTTTGGAGTTTGTTTTTCTAACCAGTTTTTGATGAAGTTAATGCGTGTGAATAAAAGTGTCTGAGTCATGAGTCTGAAGTCTTAGATTAGGTGTTTGCATATTAACTTAGAAAATTGGTTTTGTGTTCTAGAGTTTTTATTTTATTTTTGCCTGGGACATGCAAAATACTAAGTTTGGGGGAGTGATTTGGGTCCAATATATGATGTTTTGAGCATGATTTAGATTCCCTTTTACTATGGATTTGGCTTGTTTCTCTTGTATATTTAGGACTTTTTGTATAGTTTTTAGGAAGTTAGGTAATTTAGAATCCTTTGAACGTTTTGATCCGTTTTGTGTATGTTTCAGGTGCTTTTGGAGCTTAAATGAAGAAAATAAATATGGAGCATGAAAGAAGATGAAAAGACCTTGAAAATGACACAAGAACAGAGAGAAACGGAGTCGGAACCAGTTGTGCACGCCCAGGCGCGTGGATGGCGCGCCCAGGCGGGCGTGCTTCGGTGATTATTGGGCATCAGAGAGGGTGCGCCCAGGCGTGCTGCTTCATATGCCCAAGCGTGCGAGCAACGAAGTAAGCCCAATTGGGCTGGTTTCTGATCAGATTTGCTTCTTATCAATTGGGATTAGTTTTAGACTTTAAATATAGGTTTTTCCTTTAGGTTTTGTAGACTTTTCAGAGCCAAATAAGATATTAGAATAAAATTAGGATTAGAGAAGAGAGGTTGTTATGCAATTGAGAGCAAGGAGGCAAGACACAAGGATTGAAGATCAACATTGATGGAGGGATCCACTTGAAGATTGAAGATCTCTTGGGGGGGTAAATTGATTATTGTCTATGATTATTAGTTTTTCCCATTCCTTTCTCTTCTTCTCCCAATATGTATAATTGAACTTCTTGTTAGGAATAGGGTGGATTTGTATGGATCTTAATTTGGCTATTTATTCATGAATTAATGTTTTTCCTTTCAAATCAATTGCTTGGTTGTGCTTTAGTTACAATTCATAAAATTGATCACTTTATGTTTTGCTTTGATAATTTGAACCTTAATTGGAAAATTAGGATTAAGATTAGGCCTTTCAACCAAACAATATAATTATTCAACTCGTAGGGATACTTTTGGGTAATTGTATAACTTTTATAAATTTTACTCAATTAAGGGATTAAGGGGTAAAGTTTAGTAAGAAACATAATTGCCATGAGGGATCTAGCTTTTATTGTTTCTGGAGTTTTTGATTTATTGGAAAACATATTTTCATAATTGATAACCTTTTCCTACAATGAAACCAAGTTCCTAACCTTTTCCATATTTGCTTCTAAAACCTTTTCAGTTTCTGATTTGTTTCATTCTTTTCATTCTACGTTCCTATCTCTAAACTCAAAACTCATACAAGTTATACATAGTAATCGCAATTAGGTGAAAGAAATTAGAAACAATTTGCAATCCCCGAGTGGAACGATAATTTACTTACTCTTTATTACTTGTGTGAGCGGTACACTTGCCGAATTGCCAACAGGTGGGGTAAACCACTTGGTTTTTGGTAAACATTGGCATAGTTGTCTAGGATAGTTTGGATTGGAGGGGGAGGGTTAGGCTGGTTGTGCGTAGGGGTGAGGGAAAGTAAGTGGTTTGGGGGTAGAAAAGTAATAGTATGAAGAGAGGCAATGGCCTCCACTTGAACAAGACGAGTAAGTTGGTGAAATGAGGCCTGGGTAATGGGAAATTGATAGCCGTTAAGGGTAATGGTTTTGTCCCCTATGGTACGCAACCAGTCAATGCCCAAGACAACATCTGCACCCTTTATTGGCAATAAATAAAATGGAATATGAAACAAGTGATCTTGCAGGAGAATTGGTGTATTTGGACAGAGCCCACTGCAGTAAATGTGAGCACCATTTCCCACCATGACGGGAAATTGAGGTGTGGCAGTAGTAGGTAATTGTAAATAGGAAGCCACCCTAGGCTGAATTACATTATGCGAACTGCCCGTATCAATCAACACAGTAACTGGGTAACCATGAATAGAACCATGAAATTTTAGTGTTTTAGGTGAAAAATTACCCTCCAAAGCTTGGTCTGATAATTGGAAATGGACTGGTTCCTGAACTTGCTCAATAGTAGTGTCCACTTCAGCATATTCGTGGGCCTCTAATGTGATGAATTCCTCTTGAGTTGGTGGGTTGGGTAGAGGATCATCAGTGAGCAATAGAAGAAACTGCTTGGGTTTACATTTGTGGCCTACAACGAATTTTTCATCACAATTATAACAGAGGCTTTGAGCGCGACGTTCCTGCATTTGGGTGGTAGTGAGGCGGCGGATAGGTAAGATAGTGCGGGGTGGAAGGGTTGTTTGTTGGGTTGGAGGGGGAAGTGGAGGGGGAAAACGGTTAAATTTGGGCTTGGAATCCTTAAGCTTGGCCTCAATGAGTTTGGTCAAACCTATGGCTTCGGAAAGACAATTTGGTCTAGTAATGGATAGTTCACGATGGATATCGGCAGTCGAGCCGGAAAGGAAACAGTTGAGAAGCTTTTTTGTTGTTAAACCTGTGACTCTATTAGAGAGTCTTTCAAAAGCTGCTTGATAGTCTGTCACTGTTCCATGTTGTCGTAATTTAAACAATTCAGCTTGGTGGTTTTCATAGGTAGATGGGCCAAAACGACTTTGTAAGCCAGTGACAAAATTAGCCCAATAGAAAGCTGGTGTGTTTGGTACATCCATTTATACCAGCTCAAAGCACCACCTTTCATGGAAAATGCTGCCATATTGAGACGTTGATCAAGTGGCACTTGGTAAAATTGGAAATATTGCTCAGCTTGGAATACCCAATCCAAAGGGTCTGGGCCATCAAATGGAAGTAGGTGGAGTTTTGGAGTTCTAGCCGTGGGTTGTTGGTGGGGTAGGTTTTGTGTAAAGGTAGGAGTAGGGTAAGGAGATAGTGTAGGGGATGGGTTATACGTTGGGGAAGGGAAGAAATTACCCAAAATGGGTGGGGAAGTGGGGGGTATGCTGTAAACTGGTGGGGTTAAGTTTAGGGTATAGGAGGGTGTAACAAAAGGGTTAGAGAGCTGGGGTACAGTAGGGGAAATGGAAAGGGTTGGTGTAGTGGACGTGTGTTGAGTGAGGGTAGTGGGTGGGGTAGGGAGTAGTGGTAAAGGGTTAGAGGTTTGCTGGGATGGTAAAGAGAGGTGGGGAGGAGTAATAGGAGAAGGAGTATAAGTTGGGAAAAATGAGGGAGTGGGTGTACTAGTACCTTCTTGAGGGTTCATCAAGGCAAGCTGGGTTTGCAGATGTAGAGATGCAATATGGACCATGTAATGTTGAACAACGAGATTTCTTGTTTCCATAATTTGTTGTAGGCGTGTGTATCTGCTGTCTTGAATCAGTTGCTAGTTATCCATTTGAGTTTGCATCTGTCCAAGTTGAACAGCAAGCTGTTGCAGTGTGGCATCACCAGTGGTGGATGGGGTGGTGGTGGTGGGGGGTGGAAGGGGTGGTTGGTCAGGTGGTGGGAGAGGGTTGGGTTGAGCCATGAAAGCACCAAATATGATAGGAAGAAATTAGGGTGAGAAAGAGATAGGCTTAGGAGAGAGTAGAGAAAGAACTATTAAAGAAAATTAACATTCATCATTGGTGGCTGTAGCAGCCAGAAAGTCTTTAAATACAAAGGAACCCTAATGCAAATGGGCCATAAGCTCAGCAAAGCCCAATAAGAAATAACATCAAATAAGTTGGAACTAAGTCAAGTAGTCAGACATCCATACAGGTCTTTTCCTCATTCTGGGCCTCAATCCATCACAAGCCCTTAGTCGTAGCCCCTTTTCTTCTATCCATCATGCCCAAGCCGGGAGTTGAGATTGGGGGCATATTAAAATATTGCTTTTCATTTAGGGTTTTCTTGACCTTAGCCCTTAAGATTGAGAATAAACATCCTAAATTGAATAATTTTTTTTTTTAAAAAAAACTTTTATTTAACACGTTTGTAATAGTTTAGTTAATTAGTTATTCTGTTAACTAACATTAAGTTAGTAGTAGCCGTAGAGTTAGTTGTTAGTTAATCACGGCTATATATAAGCTTTTGTATCAAACAATTCCATTTGAGAAATTCATTTACTTCATGAATCAATTTTACCGCTCCATGCTCTAATAAAAGTTGGCTCAGGGAAGATTCATTTGGTGGTAGCTTTAAGGAGTAGAATAATGACTAAAAACGTCCTAGCTTGATTACACAGGGAGGTATTGGTGACACTGGCGATGTTTTATTTTCGTGGGAGGCTGAAACACATACACACTCTTTGTTAGTATGTAAGCTTTGGTTTATCAAAACCTGTCTGTTGTAAAAGTTTGTTGTGCCATCCCGTGTCACTTTTAGATCCGTTAGGAAGGATAACTAGGTCCTTGACTCAGGATGTTGTGTGTTTTTGCTCAGGTTGGCAATGAATTTTACATGCTCAGCAAAAAAATTATAAAAACATAACCCAATTAATCCTGTAACAATATTGATACTTAACAAAAATTCTTAGCAAGATGATGCTTTGCCATATGTCTCTCAAATGAATATGTATTATTACTCGAATGAAATTCTTGCTGTTCGCTTATTATCTAAAAAACCAACCATGCAGATACAATGATAGCGATGTATGTCCCAACCATTCACCTAAAAACTCGGAGTGAGTGAGTCACGCTGGTGAAGCCTCCATCAACCTTCAGATTATCTCCACTGATATACCTTGATTCATCGCTTGCTAGGAAGAGCACGGCATTAGCCACATCATGGGTAGTCAATTCAAACCCTTGCAAGTTTGCATTTTTCCCAACGAAATCACGAAAAGCATCAACGGCATCATCAGTTCTCTCTGACTCGGGCAAATGAGCCAAAGCCAAATCTGTGAGGACTGCATAAGGTGACACACAGTTCACTCTTATTCCATGATTCCCCAATTCAGCTGCAACACTTTTTGTAAGTCCAACCACAGCATGCTTCGAACCTGTGTATGCATGCGTTCCTATGCCTCCTAAAGAACTTGCTACACTAGCTAAAGAAATGATTGAGCCCTTCTTCTGTGGGATCATAATTCTAGCAGCATGCTTCATCCCATGGAATACACCCTTCGTGTTTATATTAAATACCTTCTCAAACTCAGATAAATCCACATTGCGGATATCTGGAGAAGGTGATCCAGAAATTCCTGCATTGTTGACTATGACATCAAGGGTGCCAAATTTTTCCACAGTGAAGTCCACTGCACGGCGAACGTCATCCTCTACCGTAACATCGCAATGATAAAAAACAACATTAGCTTCAGCACCAAGGGATTCAATGAGCTGATTTCCAAGGTTGTCTTGCAGATCAGCTATGCAAACTTTGGCACCATGGATATGGAACAAGCGGGTAATGCTTTCGCCGATTCCAGAAGCTCCACCTGTGACCAAAGCTACTTTGCCTAATAACCTGAACAAGAGAGAAAACAGAGAACATTAAGTCACAGATTAGGAGCTAGCGGGAGAAACATGGAGCATTGTGGTATATTCGATGTCAAGACCATGACAAATAGAACACCTAAAAGCACCTAAAAGAGCATATGAAAAGGTGTTGCATATTCGGAATATGAAAAACAAATAAAGAAGGACAGGTTTCCATTGCGAAATCAGAAAATAGGGATTAGAAATACTTCTAGGATACTTTCATTTGTAAGGATTATTCTATCTGTAAACTCCAAAACCTGTAATTGTGAAGCCTTTTAAACTTCATATACCATTTAATTGTAGGCACTTAGTGTTTACTATTCTAAACCATGCTAGAGTAAATATCGTTACTCAGAAACAGAGGCAAGTAAATAATACAACAATTATATCACTTTATGAGACTAGCTCAAATTTACTATAGACATGAACTTAGGATATATGCCAATAATCCAAGAATGATTTATCTCACTTTGTTTCCGATCCCATCTAACAACAATCATATTCCACATTATATGTAGAAAGTTCCCCATCACAAGAATGACATTTTCTATACCATGATGCATGATGAATGCAGGTATTAGCAGGTGTTTAACATTTTATAGTCAATTAGTCATGTCCAAATCCTAAAGGTGACAGGCAGCATTGTACAATGTAGGAAGATCAAAGACATCTTTTTTTTTTTTTTTGTTAAATAAGGACACCTTCGCCTTATTTTTTTATTTATTTTCCTCCTACTCCAATCTGATGACCTGACACAACATACTCAGTCTCAGATTGTGGAAAAATGGTTACATACACATTTCTTCATCTGCTACATCTGGGGAGGAATACTGAACCAAGTTTCTCTGTACAACTATAAGGTTAAGACTTAAGAGAAAATTCACTAAAACAAAGGAGTACTTCTATATCAGGCAAGAACTTTGCATTCAACATCAAAAGCTTCCCTCTAATGAAGGGATTTGTCATAGCAACCTGGGAAGTCGAAAAGCAGAAAAAGCTTCAAATGCATTTATCATGGTTTGTTGGTTGTAAATAATTACCAACCTATGGTTTAAAATTGCAATTGCAATTACATTTTGTTTTACCACAGTTACAGACAATTACAGGAAAATAATGAGGTCAAATGAAGAGGTAGTATCCCAAAAAAAAAAAAAAAAAAAAAAACAAGTTGAGAATTAAGTAGAAAATGCTGGAAATATTTAAAACAGTCCAAACTCAATTAGGTAGTAGGACCTCAGAATTTCCTCAGAAAGAGTAGATTTCTCCCCAGAATAGCCATTAGAAATCAAACAGTAAAAGCAGCCAAAAAATCTGAAAACAAAATCCAAATACTTTGGGAAAAATGGGAGAGCCAAAAGCATACAGGAAAAAAAAAATACAATTTAACTATTATTTGACAAAGAAAATCTTCGTAACCCAAAAGAAAAAAAGAAAAGAAAATCTCTCAAATATTGGAGAAAAGTCCAAACTCAATTAGGTGCAGAAGAGTCTAAAGGCTAGTGAATGTAGATAATAAATAACCACAGAAAATAAAACAATAACAGTACAAATCCTAATAGACAGCTTAACCATGAGGCCAACAACTTGAGAATTTCAACCCCAACACACATCTTTTATTTATCAAAATTGAAAATCACTAAACTCTCCCAAATAATTAACAAAGAGCCAAACCTTTCAGCAACAAGAAGAAAAAACCACGACAGTCAAAGCAAGTAAAACTTCAGTCCACTCTCAAATTTCCAAGCCAGAAATTTTAACACCAGAGTAAAATTTGCTATGGATGTAAACAATGGAGATGAAACAATTCATAGATGAGAAACAGAAACGCATCCATTATTTTTATAATGTTTATATTTTCCCCCTTTTTATCCATGCAGCAGATATCCACTAACTCACCAGTAAAGGCTAGCACAGATGGAAATGAATCTGTTGCTACTTAAACGAGTGGTTAGGGGTTCGATACCAACTTTTGCAAATGTAAGAAGTCTCGCCGGAAGACTATCCCAAAAGAGCTCTACAATATCGAAAAGATTAGTTATCCAGTTACGCGGGTGAATACCTTAAAAAAATCCACTAACTCAGCATCTCAATGATTCACGATTCTAGCCAATGGACATTTTAGTGGTTCAGATATAATGAGAATCAATGGCTTATATTTGTGAATTAGAGGAACTAAAAAAAACTGAATCAGAGGATCCTTACGCAGCAAGTATATCATAGGCTCATAGCTGACACAAAATCTGATGACATAAAATATAAAATATAAGAATAACGACAAGTTGATTAAACTAGATCCAAAACCAAAAACACGATTTTTGTGGCCATCAAATCAATTGCTAGAGTTTGAACAAAGAAAAGTTCACAAAGAGAAATTGCATGCACAAAATAATCCAACTCGATCCAACTCAAAATTGAAAAATCAACACTCGTTGGAGTATATGTTTTAACCAAGTAAGAAATGGATTCAAGGTGATATTTATATTTAATTAATATAATATAATAATATTATATTATATTATATTATATTATATTACCTTTGTGTTGGAATCGAAACCGGAGCATTAGTGCTGGTAGACATGGCTGTCTGCAGTTTTTGCTCTCTTTTTCTCGTGTTTGTTATGCTCGTTGTTTGTCGTGTACACTGTATATATAGTGTGTTCCAATCCTCTACTCCCTCCGGTCCTAAAACATGGCACATTTTACGAGAATTTTTTAATCCTATTTATAAAGTATTTTGTTTTTTTAGTAAATATTTATTGTTATTTTCTCTTATTTATCATTTATCTATTAACGTGGAATAAAACATCATGAAATTCCTAATACAAGATAAGAGGGTAAAATTATAATGTTAACATATTGTTCTGATGTCTCAAGAAACTTAATTATCTTCATTCCTTGATCCGTGTGTGATATGAATAACTATACCCTATAAATAGAACAAGACTAGAGGGATTTTGGATGACCAAATTAACTATGAACGAATATGATATTCATGTATTGATTTAATGCGTGTTTGGTAATAGTTTTAAGTGAAAAGAAATAATCTAAAATAATTAAATCATCCTTTATTTAGTATTGTACTATTAGTTAATAAAAAGATTTGGATTGATTTTTTAATAAAAATAAGAGAAAAATACTATTTTATGAGTAACTAGTAAATATCATTGTGCAATATAAGGTAATATTAAATAAAAATGATATAATATTATACTAAAAATAGCTATTTATTATAAAATATAAAATATATTTTTGGGAAAAAAATGTTTAGTTAGAAATTATTAAAAACAACCAATGCCTAGTTGGTTCATTGTTACCAAACATTAGGAATTGGCCATGATAATATTTTTGGTTCTATTCTTAGTCATGCAAAATGGGATTTACGTTGGAAGGGGTTGTCATGCTCTCTAAGTGAATTGGTCTGGCACATAATTAAACTTAGGATACAGTCTAATGTCAACGACAAAAAAAATTATTAAATACACTAACAAATTTTCTTTACCAACGTGTTGTTGGTCTAGTGGCAACTCACTAGGTCCCTTAACCATGAGGTCTCGAGTTCGACACCCATGGGAACGGAGAAGCACGCGTTGGGAGACCTTTGCCCACAAAGTGGAGTTCCGTAGGGTCAGGGTGGATTTAGTTGGGCCGTCAAAGTGCGAAAGTCCAGACACCACCTGCGAAAGCAAAAAAAAAATCTTCTTTTTTTAAACCTAATAGTCGCAGTTGGTAGAGTTGTAGGACAGATGACATATAGAGTGTTTAAACCTATGTCCGATCCTTGGTGATGGTGCTTCTCTCTCCGTGTATATATATTTGCCCGTTTAAAAAAAAAAAAAACCTCTTTTTTCAAGTGAAAAATAAAATAAATTTCAAGAAAAAATGATCAATTATGTATTATAAAAAGAAAATATATTCAAAACATAGGAGTATAAGAAATGTTGACGTGGCACTTCCAGAATTTTTGTAGCAAATTTTATTTTTAAATATTAAAATGGATAAAATAATTATAGATAAGCAGTATAATTTCAAATTTATTTTAGGATAATTAAAAATTAATTTTTTAAAATTTTTCAATCCATAAGATCATACTTTAGTTGACTTTTTGATAAACAACTTATTCAAAATGTTAATGTAAACAACGAAATAATAAAAGGTAAAAATTTCAATTTAATATGAAACCGTAAAAATAAATCGGATAACGTAAATTTAGTTAAATGTTTTTTTACCAACTTTTTCAAATAATTTTATAAAAGTGAACATAACTAACTTCAAATCCTTTCCAAATATATCCATATCTTATTTTTTAATTAACTGAATTTATTTTTGATTTTTTTTACAAATTCTTGTATTTATAATTAAACTAATTTATCATACAATATATATATATATATATATATATATATATATATATATGTATATATATATAGGGGAATGCTAACATGAGTAACCTCTTATTTTAGAAGGATCATGTTAGCAATGTGTACCAAATTTTTTAGATAAAAAAACCCTTCTCAGCTTTTAAAAACTAAAGTTATAGTCAGGATTATTTTAGTAAAATAATTATTATTATTATTAAAAAATAAAATCTCTCTCTACCCCCAAACCCTCTAAAATCCCAATCAAATGTAATTTCTCCCAAATTCTAAATCAAAGACTCTCTCCAAACCCTATACAACCTTCAAGCAGCCACCGTCCACCCCTGTCAACCATTGTCCCTCGCGCCACCGCTGCTCGCGTTCGCGTCTCACCCACCACATTGTTCGCGTCTCACCGCCACCGCCGTTCACCACGCCCGTTTGCTTTCATCCCTCACCATTCTATGTTGCGTTCGCCCCTCGCCCTCCACCATCCTCGTTCGCGTCGTTCGTCCCTCCCTTTCACTGCTACCGTGACGCATTCGAATTTCCTCTCACCCTTCTCGCTACCTCTGTTCATGCCTAGAATGATATATTTTGGTTTGGACCCTTGGTTTCTGGAAGTCACTTTGGACCATGACTAAAATTTCTCGAAGCTCGATCTGGTTCAGAGATTGATTTAGGTCTAGCATGTATGCATCATTTTCTTAATTTGAACTTTATTAATTTGGTGTATATGTTGTTGGGCAAGTCTCTCTATATCTTTCACCAGTGTAAAATGTAACGACCTAAACTTTCTTTAAACCAATAAATAATGATAATTACGTATTTGTTTAATCTATGAAGAATAGTAACGTAAAGAGATCTTGAATAAAGGGCAAACTGGTGTGTTGTCCTGGTCTGATCACAATTAATGAAGGATGCTTGGAAGGAATGAATAGCAAGGATTAGAGAACATCTAGGGTGTTGTGAGAATGGATGAATGTTGGTAGAGAAGGCTAAACTTAGAAAAAGAGTTGAATGGGGATAGAAAACATTCAATCCGGAGACATTCTTTATAATTTGCGATAAATTGGTGAAATTAATTAGATTTCAGGAACTTTGAATAAAAACCTATTACTTAAGCAAGTCTCGAAGAGGGATAATAATAAGATGAGAAGAAAACAAGTAAAGCTAAGATTGGTAAGTAAGAAAGAGTTATGAGATTAAACATAGAATGGAAATTAATAAATTAACAAGCATTCGATCCGAAGAAGTTATTGTAATTTGTTTAAGGTGGTAAAACCGGTTAAAACTTGAGGGACTTGAATGAGATTATTTAATCAAGTCCAGAAGGGTGATAAGGTAGTGCAAGGAGTAAATAAATTTACCAAAACCGGGAGGAAATCGTAATCAAGTTAAACCGGAAGTTTCAATATACAAATCGTGTATCTTTCGTGTGGACAACATTAGAAAAATATAATTTTATGATTGGGAATATAATTTGTTTCTATATGGGTTAGATTTAGTGATAGGAAGGGTTAAAATTCATTAAATCGGGCCAAAACTGCGAAAATCGGCATTTCGGGGCAAACCGGTGCGCCCGGGCACGAGCCGGTGCGTCTAGGACCGGTGCATGTTTTAGCTGTTGCCACAACATCAGGCGCACTCAGGCGCAGGGGAGACGCGCTCAGGCGCGCAAGCAGCGCAGCACCAGAAATGACGCGCTGGTGCTAGAAGAATCTGGAAACTTGGTGCGCCCAGGCGCGCCAGAGCACACGCCCAGGCGCGCGGTGCATATTTAAGCACCGGGTGCACCAGAAATCAGGGATAGACGCATCAACTCCACCTCCAAGCCGCACCAACTCACCCAGATTCGCACCAGCTTCCTATTTTATGCACCAAAACCTAATTTCTTGCACCAACAAACTAAAATACTTCCAAACCAAATCCCAACATCATATTTTAACATCAATTATCCTCTTCCCATCAATCCTAATCCTTTATTTTATGTTCTCCTACTCAAAACCCATCCTCCATCATTAGGCAACAAGTGGAAAAGATCTATGTTCTAAAAGAAACCATAGGAGATGAGACAACTAAATGATTGTACGGTGTAAAATCTGACCATGCATAAAAAAAAAGGTGAAAATCCTAAAAGCAAAATAAAAGATAGCCAAACACTAAGTGGGGGAGTAGACATTTTCAATACCCGTTGTAGAAAAGAATAATCTTATTATAGTAAAAGTAGAACAATTCTGACCAAAATGAAATTTGCAGACTCAACAAAATGACCATAGGGAATGCAGATAAATCTGGAATCTTGGCGCAAACCAATCAAACCCCTGAAGCAACAAAATTTCATAACCTCACTGAGTTTTGTAAGGTAAACCCCCCTAAATTTGAAGGAGGATTTGACCCAATCAAAGCACACAAATGGATTCGAAGTATAGAGAAAATCTTTCAAATAATGAATTGTACCGACACACAAATAGTTTTGTTGGCCACATATGTATTAACTGAAGAGGTCGACAATTGGTGGGAAAACACCAAACAACTTTTAGAAGCAGAATCAAGAAGAATCACATGGGAATTATTCAAGAAAAAGTTCTTAGAGAGATATTTCCCAGAAGAAATTCGACGTCAAAAAGAAATCGAATTCCTTGAATTAAAACAAGAGAATATGAGTATAAAGGAATACGTAACACGATTTGAAGAACTTTTTCGATATTACCTTTACTATGAAGCCAGCCTTGAGGAGAAATTTAAGTGCACCAAGTTTGTCGGCGGCCTTCGCCCCGAGATCAAATTAGCCATTGAATATCCAAATATCCAAAGCTTCCCACTATTGGTAAATATGTGTTTCATTTATGAAAAGGATTTGGAAGCCAAAAAGAGACTTGAAGAGAAAGGTAAAGGATCCCTGACCGAAGGTGAATCCCACACCGCTGAACAGAATGAAGTTAGAAACAAAAAGAAAGAAAACAATGAAGAGTATGGATCGACCAACCCACATCAGTGCGAGATTTGCCAAAGAAACCAATTAAGGGAATGTCGGAAACTAAGGGCAATTTGTCATTATTGCAAAGGATTGAGCCATTATGCGAAGGAATGCTCTAACAAAAGAAAGAAGGACAGTGTGTAATCTCTCTATACTAATATCAACAACTGTAAATTATAGAGTAAGAAATAATCTTATAATGTAATTACAAAGATGATATATATATATATATATATATAGTATAGGGAAGAATGTAATTATATAAATGTGTGCTTATGTAAATATGAACTTCTTTCTAAAACTTTTATTTGAAAATTTTAAAATTTTTTAAAATAAATTACTTTGATCGTCTTACCCCACAAATTTTAACCGAATTTCGAGGACAAAATTCCTATAAGTGAGAGAATATTGTAATGACCTAAACTTTCTTTAAACCAATAAATAATGATAATTACGTATTTGTTTAATCTATGAAGAGTAGTAACATAAAGAGATCTTGAATAAAGGGCAAACTGGTGTGTTGTCCTAGTCTAATCACAATTAATGAAGGATGCTTGGAAGGAATAGAGAACATCTGGGGTGTTGTGAGAATGGATGAGTGTTGGTAGAGAAGGCTAAACTTAGAAAAAGAGTTGAATGGGGATAGAAAACTTTCAATCCGGAGACATTCTTTATAATTTGCCATAAATTGGTGAAATTAATTAGATTTCAGGAACTTTGAATAAAAACCTATTACTTAAGCAAGTCTCGAAGAGGGATAATAATAAGATGAGAAGAAAACAAGTAAAGCTAAGATTGGTAAGTAAGAAAGAGTTATGAGATTAAACATAGAATGGAAATTAATAAATTAACAAGCATTCGATCCGAAGAAGTTATTGTAATTTGTTTAAGGTGGTAAAACCGGTTAAAACTTGAGGGACTTGAATGAGATTATTTAATCAAGTCCAGAAGGGTGATAAGGTAGTGCAAGGAGTAAATAAATTTACCAAAACCGGGAGGAAATCGTAATCAAGTTAAACCGGAAGTTTCAATATACAAATCGTGTATCTTTCGTGTGGACAACATTAGCAAAATATAATTTTATGATTGGGAATATAATTTGTTTCTATATGGGTTAGATTTAGTGATAAGAAGGGTTAAAATTCATTAAATCGGGCCAAAACTGCGAAAATCGGCGTTTCGGGGCAAACCGGTGCGCCCGGGCACGAGCCGGTGCGTCTGGACGCACCGGTGCATGTTTTAGCTGTTGCCACAGCATCAGGCGCGCTTAGGCGCAGGGGAGACGCGCTCAGGCGCGCAAGCAGCGCAGCACCAGAAATGACGCGCTGGTGCTAGAAGAATCTGGAAAATTGGCGCGCCTGGGCGCGCCAGAGCACATGCCCAGGCGCGCGGTGCATATTTAAGCACCGGGTGCACCAGAAATCAGGGACAGACGCATCAACTCCACCTTCCAGCCGCACCAACACACCCAGATTTGCACCAGCTTCCTATTTTATGCACCAAAACCTAATTTCTTGCACCAACAAACTAAAATATTTCCAAACCAAATCCCAACATCATATTTTAACATCAATGATCCTCTTCCCATCAATCCTAATCCTTTATTTTATGTTCTCCTACTCAAAACCCATCCTTCATCATTAGGCAACATCCACTAACTCCATACTCTTGAAGATTTACACCAATCATCCATTAAAAGGAGGAATCCTAAGGAAATCAAGGAAGAACTAAAGGAATTAGAACTCAAACCAAGTCTCCCTCTCCAAATTCAAGGTAAGGGAGGAACTCTTTTCTCTTAGAATGGAATTTAGGTTTTGGAATCAATAAATGCTTATCAAATATTATGAATTAAACCCTAGGATAGTTGATTCTGTTATACCACATGCCTGTGTATGTGGGATAATCAATTTAAGGCTAGATTTAAGTAATAAACTCCTACCATTATTCAAGTAAAATAAAGTGTAGTCAAGATGTTCGATAAAATGCCTAAATGAATATTTGTCATAGAAACAATTAACTAAAGTTTATATAAAAGCATGATTCCATAATTAATAATCAAAGAAAGATTTTTATACTTATATGCTTATATGCTTATGTAAGTGTATATTTTCTAGTTATGGCTTAGGCGATGATTAATGAATAGAATATATATATGAGAAAAGTAAACTATAACTCTAAATGAAAAATATGAAGTATAAGAGGATATTAAAGGAATTGTATCAAAATGGGATAATTATAATTACCAATACTAAACTAAAAGAAATACCATTTAGGAAGTTACAAACTACAGTATGATGATTAGAAACAAAACATTAAGGAAGTTAGAAAGGATAAATTTAACCATAGTAATAAACTTATAAGTTTTGTAGTTTATTTAAGAAATGCATGTAAAGAAATTAAATAGTCGATGAATTAATAACTTAAATTTTGATAAGTCTCATTTATTTAGTTTCAATTCTTAATTTCTATTCTATTATGAAAAATTGTTCACTCCCTTGTGGTTTAACATTTTAGGTTGAGCTTGGAGGAGCAAGAACCAGATTTTCATGATGGTGAAGGACGAAGGAAAAGAACTCCAACAACTGTTTGCTTGATTCCATGTTGTACATCCAATTAAACTTTGGAATTGTACATAAAAATTTTCTAATAATGAAATTACATTTATTTTATTAAGATGGGTTGTTACATAAAAAGCTTAGTATGTTGTTAACTGGTCCAGCTACAATTCTTGTTTGCTACATCTTTTTTTTCTATTTGCCTATGATTTCTTTATTTTCTGTTCAACTCTAAGAATTGAAAATTTTGCTTCATGGTAAAAAACTTGTGGTTCGTTACATCTATGTTAAAATGTTGTTCCAGATTGACATTGCTTTCAAATTACATAAAATTTTGACTCTATGATTTCATGGAGTTTTTAAATCATAATTTTATAAAACTGATTATGTGAGGATCTATTGACACTAAATGTCAACCTTTTCACATATGCCAGGTTGTCTAGGTGTAAAGTAAAATTGATTATAGTTATTAACATTACATGTGTTCTGTTATTAAAAAAATTGTGTTCAATTCTAATTTTCAATCTCGTTGCAGCAACTCTAATTTACTTTTATGCAATTCTGACTTTTTTTTTCTCTTTACCGCAGCTCATGACTTTTTTATGGGTTTGATTTTAATGATATAACAAAGTCCTGTAAGATGTACTTGATTTGGATTTAGGACCTTGATGGTGATGAAAGTGTCAGTTTGGTATTCATGTTTCTTACAACAATTAGCACCAGTGCGGGAACTAACAATTTAAAAAAGTCAATAATGGTCATAATGAGAATTGCTTGGTGGTTCACTTTCATGCTTATCTGAAGAAAGGTTGGGAAGTAGATTGGAATGATTGTCCAAGATATTTAAGGAAGTTTCTTGGCTGCAACTACCAAGTTAATTCCTGAAGCTCTAGATGCCAAAATAGTTGAGGCTTTGACTTTGCAATGGATGATAGAACTTGTTATTGAGCTAAATATTACACATGTTCAAATTAAGGGATTGTTTGGTCACTTTAGTGCCTTGGTACAAGCTAGGCTAGAGTATAAATCACTCTTATTCACAGCATTCACTCATCTTTTATTTATTCTACTTTTGGATAGCCAAAGACATAACAACAATAGATGGTACTTACTAGAAAATGTTGTGCTCTAGATTCGAGCACAAACAGGGACAGAAGGAGGACAGTCAAGCGCGAACAGAGGCAGAAGGAGGATGACAAGGACTACAAGAAAAGCGGTCACGTGCGTCGCGGCCGGCGGGCATCACAGCGCGAGTAAGGGGAAAGACGTGAACAACATGGGGGAGGGACGAATGCGTGTGAGCTGGTGCGAGGGACTATGGATTGATGGCGATGAGCGGTGGCTAGAAGGGGCGGCGGTGATTGCTTGAGGGGTCTAGGGTTGGAAGAGAGATGAGTGTGAGAGAGTTTAATTTAGTAATTATTGGGAGGAAATTGATTCAGACGGGGTTTGGGGGTTTGAGGAAGAGAGAGAAATTCTAATTTTTTTAAAATTTTTTAATTAGGATAATAACTATTTTACTAAAATAACCTTGATGTTAACTCTATTTTTTGAAAGTTGAGAATGATTTTTTTGTCTAAAAAATTTGGTATATAATGCTTACATGATCCTTCTAAAATAAGGGTTTACTCATGTTAGCAATCTCCATAAAAAAAAGATTGAAAAGAGAGGTTGTCTTCGCATGTGTGATATCACGAGACCATAACTTCTTGCGTCTGACTAGGAGTATGATGTTATATATCAGCAAAATTGACCAAAATTTGTAGTAGGGCTATATGACAAACCCATAAGTAATTTCAGGGAGTCAAACATTGAAAAAGAAAAAAGAAAAATGATATCTGGCAAAAGTATCACAAACTTCATGGACTTATGACATTATTTAGCCTTAGGCTCTATTCGGCAAGGGTGGCTAGGAGCTTTTTAGCTAGTTAGGAGCTTTTAGATTTAGTCAATAAGCTACTAGCCCCGTTCGTTGAACACAAACTAGAAGGAGCTTATAGCTTTTAAAAAAGGAGCTTGTAGTTTTTAAAAGCTAGTTTTTAGAAAGTTACTTGAAGTAGCTTTCTATAAACTAAACTAGCTTTCAATAATTCATATACCAATTATACCCTCAAACAAAATTTAAAATTATTTTACTACCCTTTAATTAATTATTAATTATAATTTAATAATTTAGTTATAATTAATTAATTTATTAACTACATAATTAATAAATTAAGAAAAATGAATTTAATTAATTATAATTTAATAATTTTTATATTTTATTAATTAATTAATTAATTAACTATCTATTTAATAAATAAATAAATAAATAATTGGAAAATTTAAAATAACAAAATGTTTCATGTCCTTTTTGGTCATTTAATAACTTTTAGCTACTTCAAAAACTAGTTTTGCCGAACAACACTATTTCAAATAATCAGCTAAACAGCTATAAACTCATAGCTACAAGCTCACAGCTCCTAGCTAGCTTAACAGCTACAAGCTAGAAGTTCATGGCTACAAGTTACAAGCTCACAGCTACAAGTTAGTTTTGCCGAACAGATCCTTAGTAAAATAGAAAAATAGAAATTAAAGAATTACTAATATGCCCTAAGCTATATCGTACATAAATACCAAAATGTCACATCGTGTGACCCGCCCCAAATAAGATAAAATAAAAGCTTAAATGTGTTTTAAGTCCATGAAAAAAATGGATTAAAGCCTCGCAAAATTATTTATATCTTATATATGAGTAATATGTCAAGATTTTTTTGGTATAAGAAAAATTCTATTACCACGAACAAAAAAATACATCAAAAACAACACACCAAATCTAATACAACTGCCACCTTCTAGGAAGGGTTCAGCTTATTAGACAAGTGCACAACAAAAAATCAGTGAGTACTAATCTGGGCCTCATTACAAATTCTACCAACTAAAGTCTTATTGGGCCAATCTCTAAAATTTTTAACATAAAAAAATACCCTGTAAGCAATATCTCTTTTAACTAACTTGAATCTATGAAAAGGAGATCTAGCCACATTGTCAAAAGTCCTTTCATTTCTCTCTTGCCACGTGTTATAAACACAAGCTGCTACCACTGCCCAAAGGAGCCCTCTACTTCGTCTCCAACCTCCAGCCAACATAATCCAGTGCATCCATCTTCGCAGACCCAAGGGCACGCTGCCCAGACCAAACCAATCACAACACAGTCTCAACAATTCCTTGCTCCAGCTGCAATCGAAGAAGAGGTGATGGAGGGACTCGCCAGAACGCATGCACAAGCTACAATGGTTCGATAAGCAATTCCATCTCATCTTATCTCTAGTTTGAAGTTTTCCATGTACCAGTAGCCAAGATATGAAACGATGTTTAGGAACACTAAGCTGATTCCAAACAAATTTGAACAAAGGAAATCTAGGTTGGTTACCCTTAAGGAACCTATACCCAGATCTAATGGTGTAGACACCATCTGGACTCTCTCTCCATCGATTGTTCTGAACTCCCAACCCAATCTTATCCCTGACTTTCAGAATCCTCTTCCAGTGCCAACTCTGCCCTTGCTTCCATTCACAGTCCCAAATAGTTGTCTCTTTAAGATAATAAGTATGAACCCAGCGCACCCATAGAGATTCTTTATTTTCTGCAATATTCCATACCTGAGCTCCTATAGCAGCCATATTCCAAATTCCACAGTCCTGGATACCAAGACCCCCAGCTTTTCTAGGTGAACACACAGTAGACCAAGCCACCTTAGCCTGATAAGAGCCATTATCTTTATCACCCCAAAGAAACATACGACACTGTTTTTGAAGTTCCTTAATAATAGCAGAAGGGATTATGAAGATAGATCCCCAGTAGATATGGAAACTCATGAGCACAGTGTTAATGAGACACACCCTAGCTTGATAGGATAGATTTCTCGATCTCCACAAATTAATACGCTTCATAACCTTATCCACCAATACCTGACAAGTATTAGCATTCCATTTGCTAGAAGATAATGGAATTCCCAGATGCCTGCAGGGAAAAAGACCCTGCTGAAAATTTGTCATAGTTAGCAGACTTTGCTTAATATCATCATTAATACCAACCATAAACAAGTAGGATTTTTCTTGGCTAACATACAACCCTGACCATTCAGAGAACTCATTTAGATACTGAGTCACAATTGATACACTAGCTGGATGTGCTTTGCAGAAGATCATTAGATCATCTGCAAAAGCCAAATTAACTAGCTTCAATTCCTTACACCCTGGATGAAATCTAAAATTCCTTTCCCCTGTAGCCAAGCTTAGATTATTTCTTGTTAGCATCTCCATAGATAGCACAAAGAGTAAAGGGGACATGGGGTCACCCTTCCTGATACCCCTAGTACCCCAAAATCTTTTGCCTTGCTGGCCATTAACTACTATAGAGAATGAAACATATTTTACACAGGCCATAATCCACCCAACAAATTTTGTAGGAAATTTAAGGGCTAGTAACACACCTTCAATGAAATTCCATTCCAATGTGTCATAAGCCTTTTTTATATCCAGTTTCATCATACATCTGGGAGAAATCCTCCTTCTACCATACAACCTGACCATCTCCTGAGACAGAAGTATATTATGCAATATGCTTCTATCCCTAATGAATGCTGTTTGGTTATCATGTACCAGACAAGGCAGCACTGAAGCAAGTCTATTGCTAATGATTTTAGATATGCATTTGTAGATTGTAGTGCAGCAAGCAATAGGCCTAAATTGATGCACCTTAGAAGGGTCATCAACTTTAGGAATCAGAACCAAGTTAGTGTGATTTGCCTCTCTCAACATGTGCCCTGTATTGAAAAATTCCTTGACTGCTAAACATAATTCTTGGCCAACAATACCCCAAGTATCCTGGAAAAACCCTGAACCAAAACCATCAGGGCCAGGGGCCTTATTTTTATCAATAGATAACAGAGCCACTCTAACCTCCTCATCTGAAACAGGTTTAATGGGGCTAAGTTGCTGCTCTAAGTTTAGAACATTCCCTTCATCAACCACCTGCTGGCTGAACATAGTGTCTCTACTCCTGGATCTAAAAAGATTCTGATAAAAATCTTCAAACAAATGCAGAATTTCATCTTGATCACTTACTTGTTCATCCCTTCCATTGAGCAAAGTAGAGATCCTATTCATATAGTGTCTCTTCCTTATTGAGTCATGAAACAACTTTGTATTACTATCTCCATCCTTCAGCCACTCAAGTTTTGATTTCTGTTGCAGGAATAACATAGCATCTTGCTGCACCTTCATATATTGCATAGAAACTTCCCTCTCTTCCTCATGCAGCACATGATCCATAGGATTCTGACCCAACTTCGCTTGAATGATGTCCAGTTTGTCCCTGAGTTCTGCCTCTCTTTTGTCTATGTTAGAGAAAAATAGCTTGTTCAGTTTAGCCAAAGGAGCTTTCAAATGATTAAGCTTCCTGAACACCTTGAACATTCAACTCCCCTCCACATTCCTCTGCCAACCTTCTTCAATAATGCTGGTAAAATCAGAATGATTTGCCCACATATTGAAATATTTGAAGGTGTGTCTTTTAGGAACAGCCTGAACCCCCCAATCAATTACAATAGCAGAGTGATATGATAATCCAGGATTATGAAACACAGCAACAGCCTCAAACCAATCCCTGCACCAATCCATATTTACCAATGCCCTGTCCAGTTTACAAATAATTCTATCAGCCCCTACTTGTTTGTTTGACCAGGTAAAAAAACACCCTGACTGTCTCATATAAGTTAAACCACACTCATCAATGCAGTTTTGAAATTCACCAGTACTATTAGCATCAATAGGATTCCCTCCAATCTTCTCATGCTGATGAAGGCATGTATTAAAATCACCTAGGACAATCCAAGGAATATTGACACAAGTCTGAATACCACAAAGAACCTCCCACAGCTCTCTTCTATCATGCATGTCATTCTCTGCATAAATGAAAGTAACAAACATTTGCCTCTGATTCTGCTTAACGGTCACATGGCAATGAACATACTGAGGGGATCTAGCTATAACCACAACATCAAAGATATCTCTTCTCCATATAACCCAAATTCTGCCAGTAGGGCACACATCCAAATTAATGAATGACCCCCAACCATTGGCAATTTTATTCTGAACTTGTTGAAAATTAGAAATTCTCAACTTATTTTCAAAATAGCTAACAAACCTACTTTATTCTTAATGTACATCTCCTGAACCTGTTTTTGTTTTCGAGGGTGGTTCAGCCCTCGAATATTCCACACCCCAATCCTATCCATGAGGAGGATGAGATGAAGACTCTCCCTTACTCAACTCAGCAATTCTTAGTTGGGCTTTGCTTCTAGTGGTTACAATTGTCCACCCCTCATTATCCTCCCCTTGCTGACCATCCTTTGCAGAGTTCCTGTCTTCTCCTCCTTCTCTAACAATAAGCTTATTAATAACTGACTCTACCTCCACCATGGCCATTTCCACATTTTCCTGTGGAATCATGCCACTATCAATGTTACTCTTCAGTTTTAAAGCTTCATCGAGTTTGGTTGTCTCCTACTGAGTTGGTTTCTCTTTTACCACCCACTGCTGCTTGCCCCCTTGCTTTGCCCCTTTCCTACATATCTTAGCATCATGCCCATAACAGGAGCAAGAAGAGCAAAGAGTAGGTTTCCATTCATACACTACTTTTTGAGACACTATAGTACCTTTATCATCTTCAAAATGAATCTCCTCAGGTATAATGGCAGGGTCAACCTCTACCAGCACCCTTGCAAAGCTAATACGATTCCTCTCTTCTGTTACTTTATCTGCCATAATAGGAGTCCCTATGAGAATATAGATTTTGCTTAGGGCAGTAGAACCCCAGAATTTCAAATTCAAATTTGGCAACTGGACCCATATAGGAATTCTGTCAAGGAAACTCTTGGAGACTGGCTTCCCTGTCCAAGGAGCTATGATTAGGGGCTTTTTGTCAAAGTGAAACACTCCCACTTCCAGGACATTATTTCTACCATCCATAGTATTAAACCTAACAATGAGAGTACCATCAGAATTCATAAGGATCTTATCAATCCCATATTGACCCCACACCTTTTTTATAAAGCCACTCAGCACTGGGTATGGAGGGTTTGCTCCTAAAACATAACACACTATGGAATTCTGCCAGAATTTCACTTCTTCCTCAACATCAGATGACTCAATTTTCCCCAAGGCTACCCCATATTTCAACTCAGGTTTATGAAATTGTAATTTACCCCCTGCATTCCTTAGCTTTGAGATATCAAACTTCTCCCACACGTTCTGTTTAGGAGTCTCTGCTTTATCCTTCTCTGTTGTTTTGGACTCGTTTGCTGCAATTTTTAGATTTCCCATTACTACCTCTTCCTAATCTTTTTCTGATGCAGGTTTATCTCCAGCACTTCCTCCTTTGTTGACTCTCGCACGAATCATCTCCAATCCATGCACCAAAGATTGAATTTGCTTGGGGGTCAAGGCATCTATTGTTGCCAAGTCTTCCTCATCAAGCTGTGTAAGATCAAAAACATGCGGCTGATTCTCATGGTGAACCGACTTCTCATGTTGAACAGAAGAAGAAAAAGAGTTTTGTGAGGGTGACTTGGGCGGCCTCCCTCTCTTCTTGGCCATGGAGGCCACAGCAAGGAACCCAGAAAACCTATGCACTCAAGAGAGAGAAGAGAGAAAAGTCAACTTTTATATGTCAAGATTGGTCCTTGACTTTGTAGGCACTAATCAATTTAGTCCCTGAGATTTTCGAAATTGCAAATTGGTCCATGAGATAGCAACACGTTAGTCATATTAGTCCCTAACGTTAATGACCGTCAATGGTCCTTAATATGGACTAACGGAACGGCCAAAACAACGTCGTTTTGGCGAAAAAAAATAAAGAAAGACAATTGAGTATCGGTCAAATTAGTTCCTGAGATTGTCGAATTCGATCAAATTCGTCCCGGATTTATGGACCATTAACGTCAGGGAATAATATGACTGACGTGTTTCTATCTCGGGGACTAATTTGGAGTTTCGATAATTTGAGGGACTAATTTGACCGATGCCCACAAAGTCAGGGACCAATCTGACATATCTCTTTTATTTATTATGGAAATGAGGGAAAACGTCTGTAACAGAGATCGAATATGAGTTTCAACACTCTATGTTCCACGTCTTTACAATTTTTTTGATATTGTGTTTTTATTTAGGATTTGGATTTGTTCATGTATTGAGTAAATGTGTTAGATTTGATCCTTTAATGTGTCAGTGTTATGAATTTGATCCCTACAATGTAAGAGTATTTGAGTTTCGGACTTGGTCTCCATAGAATCTGCACTTAATATATTATGTTTAAAGGAAAGGACTAAAATCAAAATAAACAAATTTACATGCTTATTACATGGACTTCAACCAAACAATTTATTTTGGCAGGGGCCAATATAGAAAAACCTCTATTTTAATGGAACAAAAACATATGTATGCATACAATACATACAAGCATGTACACCAAAAAAATATAAATGAATGGAACACCAAACAAAATCACTGCCATGTATTATTGCTCATAGAGAAATGCATATGTTTCAGAAGTAGCTTGATTGAGCTTGCAAGAGCTCCAACTCTGCCAATACTTTTGCTACTGTTGACTTCAATCTAGAATCACTCTTTTGGGCCAGATCAATAAGAACAACCTGAGCAGATTCTCCATATTTTACTCTGTACTCTTCAACCCTGAATATTCTCTCCAACATCCATATTGCTTTCTCTTGAACCTTCGCATCCCCTACTTCTAGACATTTTACAATTGCTTGTACACCTGACAATTTTGCTATGAAATTGACACCACCTTCCCAAATTTCATCTTCCAAGAGAGTCGAAAGGGCACCTAGAGCCGCTTCAGCTGCTTCGCTCTCATTATTTTCCAATATCTGGATCAGTGGAGAAACAGCTCCTGCCTTGACCAAACAAAATGTTCTGTTGACAAAACAGTAGCCATCATGAACTTCACAATATGCATCTGTTGAGGGTGATACACACAACCAACTCGACTTTCTAGACTTTCTAAGAGAAAGAGAATTCTTTGATAGTTGAGCCAAAGAAACTGCCGCTCTTGATTTCGTCATTGGTGAACCGCTTGAGAGCAGTTTTACAAGTAAAGGACATACCCCGTGTTCTGCTGAATAAAGTTGTAGTTTCTTGTCAGTGGAATTCGTGAAGCGAATAATGACACCTGCCACACTCTCTGCTAAGCTAGTTGAAGTAGGCGAGTTACTTCCTGTGCTAGAATTCATAATGGATATCAAAATGAGCAGCAAATTCGCCCTCTTCAGTATATCCGTCACTTTTTTATCACTAACAGGAAGATTACTCAGTATGCCAGCAGCAGCAGCCTTTTCACTCTCTGATGTTGATGATGAGACGATATTAACAATGATGAAAAGATAAGCTTCGTCAAGATGTTCAGCCAATTCATCTGTTAGATCTTTAGAGAGAGTGTACAGCAAATGCAAGGCGTTACTCCGGATTTTAGTGATATTTTCCTTCAGGAAGGGTAAGAGTAGCTGAAGTGCACCTTTCTCCTTCATTTTTCTTCTCAATTTGGATGCACCAGGATGAGCAGCTATGCTATTTAGCGCTTCTAATAGATGACATTGAATAATAGGGCTGGAAAGATTTAAAAGTGAAAGTATCTGCTGAGCCACATCTTGATTAATAAGGATGGATTCTGACCGAGCAATTCTTGCAAGAATAGCCGATGCAGGCTCCCGTAGAGTCATAAGCACAGACGTTACAGAGAAAAGAAGTTGCAGCAGGGACCGTGCAATTCCGGATTTGATCAAACGTTGCACATTTTCTGTCAAGCTAGACAGATTTTGCAGTGCATTTAGAGCTGATAACTTTGACTCAAGTTTCCCAGAGTTAAACATCTTGACAAGGGGCTCAATTGCCCCATCTTCTCCAAGGGCAAGTTTGCTGTGATCAGTAAGTTCCAACCTAGAAAGTGCTGTTGCCATTAGGATCTTATTCATGTCAGACCCTGCAATAACATAACATGAATTGAAATTTCCAGGTAAAAAGGACAAAGAATTGTTTGACTTAAGAAACTACGCATATAAACAAACTAAAGTTGAAAGTGTTTGGCCTTTCCCCAGCTAAACATTACCACACAAAACAAATTTGTAACCTATATATGAATATAGGATTGAGATAGAAGAAAATGCATTCACATTCTATATCTCTGAACATCAATGTAAAAGATCCAAGCCTATCAAATTAACATTGATCTGGAGTTGATTATAAAATTATATTATCGTAAGTAAACCAAACATGGTTTTCATCTATTACAGTCCTTCCTCCTGTGAACTTTAGTGCATACTCTATGTATTTGCAATCTGCCATTATAGTTAATAAGTTTAGAAGATATCTTCAGTTAAAAACAAATGGTAACTTTGTTGTTTATACACAGTCAACAAATTTCTAGCTCCTTCTATTTAAGTTTATAAAATTAAGAATAAATTATTTATAGTCCTCAAATGACTTGAACAGTTCATAATTGAGTGCATAAAAATAACAGGAAAGGAAAGATATGTATCAGTTAAGGAAAGTTCTGAATCACCTTCCTTCAAATAAAGCACTAGTGGCCTAAAGTAACCAGCCTCTGCCATATGAAGTGCATTTTGAGTATTACTAGACAATATTTCCAATAACTTTGCTGCATCTTGTGAAGCAACAGGGTCATCTCCATTAAGGATAGCAACTAACATAACAATACACCCCTGAATTCTTCCGATCCGCCTTCGAACTGCCGGAAGGACGGAGAGGTCCAGCAACAGCCCTACTGCTTCCCTCCTCTCATCTGCATCCCTTGTCAGAGACTTCACCACTGCCGATAAAGACTCGATATCTGCCATCTTTTCCTGCACAGTATTACTTTATCACATAAGAAAAATTAACAAGTAGTTGCATTGAGTTTAGACCAACACTTACAAGAAACATCATCTTATTTGCACGATATTACCTTTTTCTCATTGTTTTCCAAAGAAATAATTCTCAGCAATTGAATAATTGCCAGCCTGTTGTCTGCTTTACATGAACCTAGACGATTGAAAAGAATGGCAAAAGTTGCTTCCTCATTAATTAAATCATCACTGAAATTCTCATTCCTAATGAACTCCTTTAGCCTTAAAAGTGCAACTGCAAATTCTTCATCATTGCCATTCTTAAGTTGCAAAACAACATCACCAATAGTAACATTAATTATTTCCTCTTCTATTTCACAGCTAACCTTCCTATCACTACAGACAGACTCTGATATCGGACTCGAAGCTATACTAAAATTGCCATCAAATCTTGCATTCATCAACTGTCTTTGCAATTTACCAATCTTTTCTCTAAAATCCGAGGACACTTCGAGGCTCGCCACAAGGAGTACGCCTAATGATCGACCGATATCATGAGTTATGCCCTCGATTTGCTTGATGGGTTGTCTCAAATTGGAGCTTCTTGTCAAAGCTTTAGCACGCCTGAGCTCGTTCTCGAGAGCTTCCAACGATTTTCTAATAGGCGGCTTGTCCATGACCGCGCTTTTGTCCCGCAAGTCATTGAAGATTGGTGGGAATTTCTCAACCAACATGGCAAACTCAGCAAAGATATCTACCTCAATTAAAGAGCTCTTAGCAAAAGAAGCAACCTCATCAGCCAAAACAATCAGCTCTGACAGCAATTCAGAAAAGTTTCTCTTTCTCATGTTTTCCATCTTGTTTATAAAAAGTTAGCCAATTATAGATGCTAACTAGAAAAAAGTACTATCAACAAATAACACAAATCAAATAACAACATAATATAGAAAAGAATAATCAAGCAGGACAAATTAAAAGATGGAAAAGAGAAACAAACAAAGGGGAGGTGAATTGAACCTAAAGAGCAAATGCAAGAAATGACTAAGTCTGAAGAAAACAGAGTAAATGTCTCTTTAGCTTAAAGAGTAGAATTTTTTGAGAGATTTGAACTGAAAATTGCAAAGACTAAGACCATACCACCTGGTCTTATTATTATTATTATTTTTTTTTCTTTTTCTTCTTCTTTTGGGCTTTGAAGCAGAAGGGTAAAACTTGGGAAGGGGGTTGAATTTGTTTGTGATATTTGGAATATAGCGAAGAAAAGGTGTATGAAAGGTCATTGTCAGACGGCTATGACCCATTCATTAAATATAAGATGGTGGCATATCATATTATCATTACATATGGTCGCATAGCTTTGCCCGTCATGATATTCACACCCTGTGGCTGTGTGTGCGCTTCCACGGAAGTTTTAATGAATGGTGGAAGACTAAGTCAAAATCTGCACTGCAAGCTGCTCGCTTCATTACATATATACCTTTTCCTTCGCTGGAGTTTCTTATGTCATGTCACATCGCCCATCGGTACTAACCTTTTTTTTTTTTTCCGATTTCCTTGCGGAACCACCGGTATCCCCAAGAGCACCCTTAATACCAGGAAGCCCTTGAGACTAATTCGAAGCGAGCTGCGTGGCTGACTCTCCCAGCGGAATGTTTTTAGTGGGAATCGAACCCGGCATCGATACTAACTTTGATAATACCAGTTAAATTACTTCATGATATTTTCAAAATTTTAAAGAAAAATGAGAAGCTCTCCAAATTTCTTAATATGTAAGCTTAAGAGTATGTTTTTTTTAATGTATATCTCACAATCATTGCTCAATTTTAAATTAGTCTCGATAATAGTAAAATATAAGTAAGTTACATTTGAAGTTAGAAGTTTACAAATTCAAGGACTAATTTGATCAATACTCACAATTTTAAAACTAATTTTGATCGAATGTTAATAATCTTTGTTGTTTTTGTCATTTCGGTCATTTAGTTAATTTACGTTAAGAATCATTGATAATCAATAATGTCCAAAATTAATAATTAATGTGACTCATATTTTTCTATCTTAAAAATAAAAATTGATCAATATCCATAAAATGAGATTCGACACATCACTCTTTTGAGTATTTTATCTTGATTTTTTATATGTTTTCATTTTAATTTTCAATAAATTTCAAGTGTTTATATTTAGAAATGGATAAAATGCCTCCGATTCGAGCATCAAAATTATCACATGATTCAATTTGTTCTTTTGAAAAATTTGAAAATTCTAAATTATCATAAATGTGTGGAACAATTTAATGTCCAAAAAACACTAATTTGACTCTTTAATTTTTTTTTCATTTTGAAAATTTTCTCCCAAAATAAATAAATAAAATAAAATTGGAATTTTTTAAAACTTCCCAAAAAAAAAAACAAATTTGTACCATGATTTAGGTTAAAATGCATCTTTGATCTTTCAATTTTTCTTTTTGTGCGAAAATAATTCCCTTATTTTTTTAAGCTAAAGTCACCCTCAAACTTTTTTCATTGCGCATTATTTTATGCATTGTAAAATTTCCCACAACCCCACAAACAAATATAATAGAGAGCATGATCACACAAGCAAGACAACTTGTGTTTCCAAAAGGTTTAATTATTAAATTTGTTTATATAGATGTTGCAAATTTTGAATTTTGTTTATATATTTTTTTCTTTGGTTTTGGTCCCTATTTTTATAAGCGTTTCAATTTAAGTCTTCACGTCGATGTAACCTAATAAAGGTAATTGATTCATCGCCAGCCACTATCTCAACATTAAGCCACATCAATCAAACTTAACGTGAAAACTTAAATCAAAATGACTGAAAAAAGCAAGGACCAAAATCAAATTAAAAAAAAAAAGCACGAAATTAAATATCTGCAACTTTTATAGAACAAATTTAGTTATTATTAAAAAAAAGTTTACTAGTTTAGAATAAATGGAAAAGCTGAGCAATTAAAAGTACATTTTAACCTGAAATTTATGTAAGTTGTGTTTGGCTATTTAGTTTAGAATAGATGGCATCACTTAAAAAAGTGCGGCAAAACTACTTCTTTAGTCATTTAAGTTATTTATTTGTTCCAAATTGATCTCTCAAGTTTTTTTTTTGTTTGAAAATGGTCCCTAAAGTTTTATTAAGTCCTCACCGTTAGTCCTTCCGTCTATTTTTACGTTGTCTTCTCCCTTCGACCATCTTCTCTGGCGACCTCTGTGTTTTTTGGTGAGGTCCCCTCTCTCTCTTTCTCTATCCATAAGAGATTTGCTCTTTCTCTTTCTCTCCTCCCAAAACCAGATCTGGTTTAATGGAGCTTTTTGAGGTGGGAGAAGCCTTGAAGGAAACAGTGTTGTCTTCTTCGGCGAGCCCTCCACTGCAACCTTGCCATCATGATACTCCACCCTTCACGCGTCAAATCCTTCACCCAAGCCTGCCGAAAAAACCAAATCTGGTTTTGGGAGAAGAGAGAGAAAGAGCAGCAGATTTCGCACGAAGAAGAAAGAGAAATAGAGAGAGAGAGAGAATGTAACACCTTACGCTAATTTCCTTATTTTATTAATAAAATTTTTATGAAAATTTTGATAGTGTTTACTTTAAATTAGGGACTTTTACCTTTTACAATGACTATACCTGTCAGATTCAGAGACAATTTAAATCTGATTAATCATACATTCATTTCATACAATTATATTTCTTAATCTTTTGTATCAAAAAAGGACATTACGTAATTTAAACTTATACATACTCAAAAGAAAGATATATAACTTTTTAGTAAAATAGTGCTATTCTTAAAAAGTTTTTATGAAACACTGTATGGTTTAACTTCAGAATATATATTATATTGGTATAGCTTGGTTGCGAACAGTGTGGTTTAGGTCACACTAATTAGTCTATACTCCTTTGGTTGGAGTATGACATCTCCTCGGCACTAGGAAGGGTAACAATATATTCTAACAGGGTACCTAAAAATAGCAACATAAGGGAATGAGATATTTTGCATAACTCAAAGTAAAGCATTAAAATAACAATAAAATTAAACCACACAATTAAGTTTAAGAATAAACTAATATCCCTTCAATTCAAAAGTCTCATTCTTATAATCAAATCAATACTCAGTCCAGGAATATGTCGATGATGCATGAACGTCATGAAACATCTTCTAGACTTGTGCACATATGACGCATGAATGGCTCTCTTTGGTCCAATTATTGGATCCGATGTTCTTTGAAACCATTGATACATTCCATCTCATTTCATTCTTTATTTCCACAAATCTCTTTGTACATTAGATCCAACCCTTGGACCATTCATATCATCATCTTCCCCTCTCGAGATTTCATCTCTTTATCTTCTTTTCTCATCTCTCATTTCATTGTGATTCTCATCTCATTTCATCATTTCATTGCCATTTCCAGATCATTTCATCACTCCATATAATCCTCACTTCTCCCTCCACTCCAGGAAAAGACCAATCCGGGAGTAAGTGTCCCTCCACCAGTGCTTGCACGATACTGGCCTCTCTCTCTTGGTCCAGTACAACTTGGGTTGAAGGCCCAAGTAGACTATAGTAGGGAACCACCCTCAACCGGTCAACGAGGTGACTCTGTGACCAATAGAATTATCGTGGTTAATCCGGAACCAATCCCCCGACACGGGTGGCCAATCCGTGTCCACCTAGGAGATCAAAGCTCCACTCACGACAACTCCTAATCACATACCACTCACGTCCATCGGTTCCAAGAACCTTCACGTCTTGTCTTTCCCAACATCCTCACCGTCCACCTTATGACTCCTTGTATGATGCATGATTCTACATACTTGTCAATTGAATTTGGACTTCATGTTTTTGGGTAAAATATCATTATTTAAAGGCAAATTCACTTGAGAAGCCATACTTTCCTAATTCTCTTAGCCTTAACACTAAATCAATTAATAAGGATTTAGTCGTGGGACTTCCAATATTCTATTTATATTTAGCTAATTACTTTATTTCTATCACTAGTTGTTACTACCTTAACCGGTTATTCAAATAACTTAAACCGGTTAAGTTAGTAACCAAGTAATAGTTCCAAATTTGGCCTTATGTCGGTCTTACTAATTCCTTAATGATATACTTAGTGTAAGGTTATACTCATAGTCTCTATATGATTTTGCTTGATGCATCATACACATATATACATTCATTTAATCATTCTTGACATATCAAAATCAATGATAATATGAGAAATTCATATAAATCTTGTGACAATCAATATTTGCATACACCAACAAAGCATATAATCATTATAGTTAGATTCCACATGTCCAGCATCCACGTATATTCAAACTACCATTTATTATCCAACACTAATTACTTTCTATTACAAACCATTTCAGGACATAATCATCTATACCTACTTAAGCATAATTAATTTCATTTAAATCACTTAAACTCATGATTATATTCATAAACTTATATAGAGTCATTAAGGTTTAAAGTCACACATTGTGATGTTCCGGTGTTAGGGAGACACCACGATGTGTGTAACACCTCGATTTCGGCAACTTGAAAACATCATCTCTTTAACCATTTTATAGTAAAAATTTGGGAATTTTTTTTACACAGCGACATGGGCATGAGAACATTTAAGTTCAAAAACGTTTCAGTAACTTAATTGAAATAAAATAACGTTCTCATGTCACACATCACGAGTCAAGTTCCAAACCGAGATGTTACCTAACATCGCGCTTTGCAACTTGGCTTCATAGATCTCTTTTGCGAAAACAGTTTCAAATCTTGTTTCATAAAACCGTTCAAGTTCCTTAAAACCATACACAATAAAATTCCAAGCGGGGTTCAGAATGATACGACAATGTAACCAAGTAGATGCAAGGAATACAGTGCTCGAAGGGATTACCTACTGCTAGTCTTGACCTTTATTCTTCCTAACTGAAGTCAACTGCAGCAGCCTCATCAAGGTGACGTACAGATTTACTGCAGGGTCGACCATCTACCCGTTGCAATATCGGAATAACCCGATACGACAACATGATAGGAGAGATGGTCAGTATTCCAGAAGTACAACATGACAGGACAGTATGCTAACGACTTCTTATAAAAAGAATACTCAGAATAAAAATATAGGGATCATGCATTAACAACTACTCATGCTATGCATATGACAAATATATTCACATAAGCATATAGGATACACTTATAAACAAAACACATCACAATATACATTATCACACTTGGCATCTCAAGCCTTCGAACTCTTTTAGTCTCATCATCCTCTTTCTCATTCTTTCCAACAATCAATATACTTCCTTTCCTTGAATCTTTCTCAATTCTTCATAAATTCTTATTGATTTCTTTCTTATAATCTTTTTTATCATTATTAAATCTTATTAAACGGTTAGCATCAGGGGGAAAACATCATTGAGCTCGCACACGTCTACATCTCCTCGGTCATCCACCCAACCTAGTCGGAAGCAAATAGGAGTACAGGACCTTTACCACGCGGGCACGACAGCTGTCACACAACAAATGGTCCCAGACCAGGAGGCCCTGCCTCAAATCATAATCATAATAATAACAATGCACGCTCTCAGCGGCAAACACAAATGCCCCGTTCCAGTCCCTCTCATTGTTCTCGATTTGCAATCAAGGGGGCGACAGTACAATTCTAGTTCCGGTGCAGAACGTGCCACGACATTAGACCCAGTCCCGACCACGTTAGTGCGCCACTTGTGGGATTGTTCTGCCTAGAAAGTACTCTAGACTTCTTGACGTTTCACCATCATCGTCCTCCCCTCATGCAATCTCGTCCCAAGTATCCACAGATACTTATCGTTCCTTCCTCTCCACTACTTCGATACGACACTCATACCTTTCAAAATATCTTTTCACAAAACTTTTCCGAAAACATGATTTCACAAAACTTTTACTTCACCAAGACATTTTCAGAAATCCTTTCACAAAACCTTTTTCAAAATTAATGTTTCCAAAAACTTTCAAAAATGTTATTTTCACAAAAAATCTTTCAAAATTCTCTTTTCAAAAACCTTTTTCAAAAATCACATTTTTGGGTGAGTGTTAATGGAGGAGCAAGCTCAACTCAACACTAAGCTTCTTCCCAAAAACATGAACGAGGAATCACATCTCTACTCAACCACTTTCTCACTTTCACAATCACATCCTCTTTCCAATCTCAACTATTCCCACTCAAATATCAATTCTCTTTTTGTTTCATTCATTATCTCTTTCTCACTCATTCTCATACTTTCTCTTCAACCTCATCTCATCACTTATTTCTCTCACAATCTTATTCACGTTACGTTTTATCTCTTTCTCAATCATATCTCTTTAATTTCTCACTTAAACTCAATCGTACGCTTTCTTATAATTCTCATGTCCACATACTACCTTTTTCAAACAGAACAAGATATACTCCACAAAATAATCCACAAAACATCCAATACATAGCAAAATAAATCATGCATCATCTTTAACGAAACAGGTAAACATCTAGCACATATATGCATCACGTATGATAATGCAGCATGTAACTTATGATATAGACTCTAATTACGCTTGATGGACTCAGTTTAGAACTGAGTCTAAACGTCACGACGACTTAGGCCTACTGCATCTCTCACCTCACACTCCAGCTTCTGAAATCTTTGCGAGCCCTTCCCAACAAGTCGGCCGCTTCCGCTTCTCGACTTATACGTACCTCGTACTAAATAGACGATACTAACGTTATAATTCTATCTTAAACAATCGTCCTATTTAGAATCAGAACGCGTTTTCGAAAACTCTTTTTATTTCTCGTCGGAAAACCGTAAAGCATCAAAACTTTTTCAAATCAAATTCGACTTTTTGAAAATACTTTAAACATTTCAAAATCTTTTTAAAATAATTGACAAAACATTTAAAAATCATTTGTTTTGGTTGCTGGTCCGTTCCGGACAGCCATCAACCAAAACCCGAAAACACCGAAAAACCATTCTTTAGTTCACATAAGACTTTGTTATAAAATAAACGTTTAAATGATTTATTTTTCGAATTTAACATTGTGAAATGAATTAAGGGCAACAACCATTAAGTCCAAGGTTCTTTAATTAAATCAAGCTAAACTATTTCAAGACCAATTACTTTTCAAAACCAATCACAAAATCAAACACACAACACTTTGGTTAATTAAATGATTCACTCATACATAACCTAAACACATCATCAAGCAATCACTCATTCAATCATTTCAAGGCATCATATTTATCACACAAGTCAAGCCAAGTCATAATATCAAGCATAAAAATTCATATTCATCAAAAACATTCAACTAGAATCCTAGTGCGATTACACGTAAAACACAAAAGATAAAATCCAAGGCAATATCAAATCAATTTATTAAATTCCCAAAATTTCCATAACATACACATATATGATAAATTCCATAATATAAAATTTTCAAGTCATTTAAATAATCCTAAGTTAAGTTTCAAATCAGATTTCACATGAAAATCAAAACAGAACTGTCGCTGGTCAGAGGCAAAATGACATTATTAAAAATGGTTTCTCAACTCAGAACTTCATAAAAATTGGTATAAATCTTCCTTATACAGTCAAGATTATCTCATAAACTTTTCAGAATATTTGGAGTTGTGCAAGTTATACTTTTCCAATTAAAATTGTCACTAAGTCCAGAAAATCTGAACCAAGTGATTCACTGTCTTGCCTTTATTAAAAATATCAAATCAACTCCAAATCTCTTCAAATTTTACAGAGAACATCTAGATATGTCCAGGAAGCTACTATAAAAATTTCAAACGATTTGAAGTAACACAAGTTCGAAACTTACATTTCTCTTTAGACTGAAAAACTCATTTCCTTAAAAGTGTTTTCACAAAGTTTTCTCTCAAAGAAATAGAAAATCAATTCCAAAAATCATCCAAAAATTTAAAGAAGTTAATTTTATCATATTTAAGTCAGTTACAACCTTCCAGAATTATTGAGCATACATACATATCATTTATCAAAGTTAGAAACACAAAAACCACAATTTTCAGCATTTTGTTCAATCAATTTATTCAACTATTTCTTTTCATAAACATAAAAAATGCACACATTCATGCAAATCAATACCAAAGATTAATCCATCAATTATATCTCCTTTGAAAACCAAATTAATTAATTATTATTTTTTTTATAACAATTCATTTTTATTCAAATAAATCATGCATCAACTTCTTAGAAATGGAAATCAAGTCTTTTAGACTAAAAACCAAGAATCAAAATAAAATATCCTAGATCTTAACATGCACATAACCCAATTTCAACATTAAAACTTCTAACCTAAAAATCAATCAAAACCGTGGCCAATCATAAGAAAATCACCAAGAAAATTTAATCATTTTCAAAGATCTTTTCATCAAAGCACAAGCATCAAACATATCATAATTTAAACATTGATCTTGACATGCATGTAAGTAAAATTACTAGATCTAACTTAAGAACCATCATGCAAGAATAAAGGCTTAAACTCTTTCACAAATCAAATTTAGATCTTGTACTTAGCCAATGGAAAATACATCTTGGATCACAAAGATGCAAGATCAAGGATTTTCACTTTATAACTAAACAAGTTTAGATTAAACATTTATTTACCAATCAAACATTCAAACACCTCATGATTTACGGTTTTAAGCATCAACATCAAACATGTGAGAAGATGTACTTTAAATTCACAAGAATCATACACAAAGCTTTAAATCTAACATGCAAAGAATCCTACTTCAAGTTCACAAAAAAAATCATGAACAAAACTTTAGATCAAAGAGATTTAGCTTGAAAAACATAAAGATCCAACACCAACCGAATCATAGAGTCCACCATAGAGTTTATTACAAATTTATTTAGTTCTTAAAAGTTAAGATCAAAGTAAAGCATCACATGCAACCTTAAATCAACCAAGAAGATGAACATGCAAACAAAGAAAGTAAGATTACAAGATCACAAATCAAAAACTAGTTCTACTTCTCCTAGGATCTTTGGTTTATACCAAGAAAAGATGGCCTTCTAATACTTGATCTTCAAAGGGCTCCTAGGTTTAAAGCTTTGGACTCCTTTTCTTCTTCTTCCTACCTCACGGTTCCTTTTCTTCTTTCTCCCTTTGGTTCTTTTTTTTTCCATGTCTCAAGAGCTAATGTTGCTCTTGAGACTAAGTGTTTGTGTTTGTGTTGGTGTGAAATGAAAGAATGAAAGAAATGGGATGGAAGGATGAAGGCAACGAATGGAAGAGTGAAATGAAGAGAACTAATGGAATGAATGGAAATAAAAGAAAATGGACTAGGGTGCAACACAATTTTCCCTTCCTTGACTTAAAGAAATTCGGCCAACACATACACCTAGGGGATATTTGTCAACACTACTACACATACTTGGTCTCCAAGTTCCCACCTTCATTTTTCTTTTCTTTTTTTTTTATTTTTATTTCTCCCTTTCCCACTTAGTCATCACACAATTACACCATGAGCCAACACCTACACTCCCTCCTACACTTGTCACTTACACACACACAACACACATGCACTCTTCATGCACATACACACACAAGCACAACCGTGGCACGCTTATGTGCCTACACATGTCCTTCAAAATTTTTACCTCTTAATCACATTCTAATTATTAATTAGGCAAACATTACTTAGGAAATCACAATTATGCAACCATTCACACAATTATACATACACTCATATTTAACCAATCACACATTCATATATTGACACACATTCACCAATCAAGCACACATTCTAAGTACAAAATAATAACCAACCATACACATTAGCAATTTTAAACACAATTTCTTTTAAATAATAAACTGCACTTATTGGTTGCAATTATAGCCCTTATTTCATTTTCTAAAATCATACTTTAATATATTAAAGATAATCCCAAAAGGAAAATTCATTAAAAATTAAAAGCTATTTTTCATGATTATTTCCTTGAAAATTCGTCCTTTACAGCCCTGAAAATAATTTTCGCAAATCAACCCAGAAAATTTTGAAAAATACATTTTTGAAATCTACGTTTCGATACGATCGTTTTGATATAAAGATCATAAAAATCGGAGTTACGGTTAAAAAGTTATGGATTTTCGAAGTTAATACATCTAAGAAAATCCATAAAGAAATTTATTTTTGCAAGAAATCACCAAAATAAAAATCATTTTTCATTTCTTAATTATAAAATCAACCCACACTCAATAAAAATCATTTTTACCTAACCTCATAAAAATATTTATTTATCAAAACTCCGTAAAATCAATGCTTTACTTCGAAATCGAATAAAATACTCATCGAAAACCTTTGTAAAACAATATCGCAAAACTTTTTCTTTAATAAAATTGTATTCGTCCTAGTCGGAAAAACGTGGGATGTTACAATGTGTGTTTTGGGTTGTTGCAGCTGAAGAGGGTGACCCTGGTCCTACGTACCCCCAGTGATAAGGGGATCAAGCCACACGTAGTTCTTGAGAGTAGGGATGAGAGACATACCTTAGCCCCTATAGTATGGTGGTTCTTATAGGGGATTACATGTTAGGTGTGTTGTGATACCTTATGGGCCTGTTGGGCCCAATAGGGCTGACGTGGCTCTTAGAGGATAAGAAGGGTGAGTCATTCATCCTTATCATGTACTAGGGAGTTTTAAGCTTATCCGTTGAGTCATTGTTCGGCATTGAGGGCATGTGGTTGGCTTATAGGTCCGGTCCACTACATAAGCCCCCCCAGCTCGGGAAGTGTCATATAGACTCTGCACCGAGTTTAGATCTTTTCTGTGTTGGGCAGATCAGACATCCGATTTTCGAGGGTTGGAGGTGACATAGAAGACTATTTGAAGCCAAGACCCTTTTCCTGGAAGAGTATCGCAAATGGTTGATAGCATTCTTTGTGCTCAAATAATGACACTGAAAGAATAAACCTAAAGGAGACTCTTACACCCCGTTGTATTGAGGTGTGTCAAGAGACTCATCACCAATTGGATCGTAAGCTTTACGGGTTCATGCTGTCGGAATGAGCACCTTAGCCGAGGCGTATTCCTCTGCCCGCGATGTATTCGACCTGTGGTCAAGCTATCGGGTCGCAATCCTCCTTTCCACTTGTAGCAATGTCGACCTGGTCGGCTAACCGAGATCGTGGGCATGCAAGTGTGTAGGAACATGATCCAAAGTGAGTGATTGAATTAAAGTAAGTCCTCGATGAGAGAGGTGGATACCAAATCTGATGGCGATAATCAGAAATGTTGTAACATCCTTTACAGGGAGATGATCATATGCTATCAGTATCTAGGTCAGCCTATGTCGGCTATGTATCTATTCCATTACAACGTAAGCCCCCCACTCCATAAAGCTTGAAGAGGCTTGTGTCTAGTTCATAAGATTTGAGATGCTTGATGCTGATGTCCGAGGCACCCTCAAACTCGGTATAAGCCCAAAAACTCAATGGGAGATCTCCAAAGGTACTGGTCGACAATAATGATCGTCAGCGTATGGCGAGCATAGAAACTTCCTTGTCAAAGTTCTTCCCAAATGACTCCAAGGCCTTGGAGTACGTTGCTGATCCCGAGCAGCGGGCAATGAGACAGAATGTGGCCGCTAGGGAGGAAGTCCTCACTCCCCAGCTGGCGGAAATATGCTGACACATAGGAGAACATGATCGGATTCTTGACGAGCAGAAGGAGTTTCCCGGGGATGCCGAGAAGGCAAAGAGTGAGAAAAGCGGTAAAGCTTGAAGGGGCTTGTGCCAAGTTCATAAGAATTGAGACGCTCGGCGGGAGGTTTCCAAAGATACTGATTGGTTACAATGATACTTGGCGTATGGCAAGCATGGGGACTTAGAGTACGTTGCTACCCCCGAGCAGCGGACGATGTGGCAGAGTGTGGCTACTTGAGAGGGAGTCCTCAGACCCCAGCTGGCTGAGATGCGCTCAATGTTGGAGAACAATGTTGTCGAGCTAGAGAAATAAGTCGATGTTGAAGCCGAGAAATTAAGCCGAGAGGGCAAAAAGTGAGATCATCTTCAACAAAACGGTCTGAGAAAATTCCTTGCGGATAGGACAAGAGGTAGCACTTATTCTTTCGTCAATGATGTTAATCAATTATAACTGCTGAACCCCCTCGGAAATCAGAATAGTCTATCGGATCCTTATTACTAGGTCATCGAAGGGAAGCTCGGAACAACAAAGTCGAAATGGAGCTTGCTTGCATAATATGAAAGAAGGATGTCTGATAAGGCCCTGTTGCGTTCGGTAGAGGCATGAATGTTGAATAAAACACGATCTTCTCAATTGTCAGAACATGAGTGTGGACGAATGATGTGAGACTTTTATAGAGATCCTGAGTCGCTTGTATCTCCATAGTTGTACCTTTCATCACATATACAGAGATAGGAATTAGAATATTAAATTAGAAATGAGGCAAGAGTGATGCATTCACTTCGTAAACAATGAGTCATATTCAAAGACTATGTAGGTAGTATGATACTCATAGCATAAATAAAGCGACCATGTGTACCACTCATGGCCAATAATTACAACCATCTCATGGAAGCCAATATGTATAATTAAGATATAAAACATAAATGTAATAAAGAGTAATGAATTAAATTTAGGATAAGGAAAGATTAATTCCCTGATCAAGCGAGAGGAGTGTTATATCCTTGTATTTGGATCGACTGTTCTCTGAGTTGTTGGACATGCCTTCGTCTTTTTCTTTTTAAAACCCTTAACCCGATAACAGGAGTATTATCCGAGGAAACATCAGAAGGATTGGTGATTGAGAGAATGAATGTGCCGCAGAATCGCCTAATCCGAGTGTACTTCCCCAACTAAATCGGATTCCCCCTCCGAGAATGCTCTGCCAATTAGATCAGATTCATCCAAACCTGTGTGAGAGGCTTGAGGATTTAGACCTGTGAAGGAGTGCATTGTGATGGGGTTGAATGTTTGCAAGTTGTGAGGGCGGGGTCAGAGAAAACGTTTGAGAGGCATGAGATCTGTGGTCGGCTTGTGCATGCTTTCGGATGATAGGAATCCTGACTTGGGTTATGTGCGAAACACTCGAATCATTTTTGGCCATCGTGCTCGGGCTATCACGCCCAGTAGTTCCGACCATCAAATTTGTACCTTTACATGATGTATAAAAACAAATATTAGAATATCAAGTAGTAAATGATATGTAATGACATTAATAGCGAAGTATGAGCTGTTTCACTGTTAATTATGAGTATTATCTAAGACAATATAGTGTTGTGCAGCAAGTGATTCAGTAATAATGAATGTGAAGCTTAAACCATGCAATGTAAATGACATAAATGAGATAACGAGAAACATCTTTCCCTGTTTGTCTTTATGGGACTATTTTTGAATTTTGATACGTTCGGCATCCTTTTTGGCATGAACGTTAATATGCTCGGCGTCATTTTGGCATAGAGACCTTTCTTCTTCTATTGCTAGAACGTGTGCTCGCTTGGTATTCTTCATCTTCTTCCTACCAAACACCCTATATGCCGTTATGGGCGAACCATTGTATAGCGCCCTTGTGAGCAATGCTGGGATCTCGAGAAGAGATGTTGACGGGGATCATCTTTTGGCTTTTAGTGACCATGAGAGGCAAGGGTGTCGTGGTAGAAGGGACCGATCAATTCGAGGATGTCATTGGTTGATATCATAGCCTGATATTCTACTATGGGTGCAAGGATCTGGTAGGAAACCGGTGGAATGGACTGTTTACCCATATTTGTACCTCGTATATGTATACACAATTAATAATCAGTAATCGTCATTTGAACTGACAATGTACAATAATTAAATTGCAATAATGAAAATTATTGGCAAGTTTACATAATAAAATATCAGTATGTAAATAGTATGATTCTAAAAATATCACACGTAATAATAATAATAATAAACGATACGTGTATCAAAAATGTGTCGGAGCAATTAGTGGTATTAAACCAAATAATGTTAATAAGTATAATAATTAACAGTATCATTGGCATGCAATGTTGTACATAATCAATATCATTGAAATGATTTAAGTAAAAGAAATTATCTTCCCTGGATTGGTCATGGTAATGCCCTTAATTGACCGTAACTTGTGGCTTCACATGTCGTTTTGTTGATCGAGAGCTCAGTGTGGGCGGAGGCCCCGAGAGCATGACTTGTAACAGTTTAACCGTCGTGGGTGTGTAGTGCCCGTTCTAGGCTAGCCTCGTGACGAGTTGTTATAGGAGAACATGCTTGCGTGGGCCATGGCCACGAAGCCTCTGTAATTATCTCGGAGTGACGATGACAGTAATTCGCGCCACGAGATACTTTTACGATAACCGTTTTGACTTTTGGACTGTTCTCTATCATGGGGTCGTGATGGTTCCGTCAACTCTTAGAGAGAATCCTAGCTGCTCGGCCTTCCTTTTCGATAGGTTCGACCATCCCTTCTAGAACCTTACATTACATGTTTAAGAACAATAATCAGTGATCGTCGTTAATTTTGACAATCTATGATAATTGAATAGCAACAATGAAAATTATTGGCAAGTGAATATAAAGTATCAGAACAAAAGCAACATGATTTAAAAAGATCACACGTAACAAACACCATAATGACAATAATTAAATATCGTGCAACCAGACAGGATTGCCCATGAAAAGAAAATAATTAAATATCGTGCAACCAGACAGGATTGCCCATGAAAAGATGCATGATTTCAGGTATATCACGCGCAATAACTGTAATGAATGACATTTATAAATATGTCAGAGCATTTAATGACAACAAATCAAATGATAAAAGTGCTAAATCATGAAAATGACAATGTACGATTGCCGAAAACTGCCTAATGTCATTCGAAAGGCAAAGTATATCAAATATGATTATCCTAACATCACAGGAAAGACAGAAATTTAAGGACATTCAGCAGCAAGGAGATTTTCCCAACAATACGTCACGTACCAGCATGTATAAAAAATCGTGAGTACAAAATAAGTGACATGTAACGAAATTAAAGAAATTAGGTACTAAAACCACATGTCAAAAATATTGCATCAGGTAAATGAATATCAACATGCGTACGAAGTAATCACGTAAAATGCCAAGTAAATATGAATATAATATCAGAACGAGAGATCCTTCCCTTATTTAGTGAGGTGAGGAATGTCGGATTGAGAAATGTCGGTTTAAAGTCTTCTATCAATCGTTTTCAAATGAGCTTTTGTTGAGCATCGAGGCCTGACCTCCATTTTCCTTGAATTAATTTGGGCCTGTTTAGGCCTGTATCAAATAAGCCCGTATAGGTTGGGTCATTTAGACCGTTTCCTGAGTGGCTCGGGCCATCAAATGTGTACCTCGCATGTGTGTACGAAAAAATTAGCAAAAGTGTAAGTTATTTTTTGCTGTTAATTATAAATCATTAGAGTCAATAAAATATTTGTACAATTATTAAAAATCAGAAGAATCATCAGCTAGTGATAATATAAGATATAATTAAAGTAAATAAAAATGTTGATATGCATAAGAATTAGAGTTTTAAACGAAATTGCTTCCCTGAATTAGGAGTGGGTAATGAGTTGTTCGTGTCCTTCATGTTTCAATATCTCTCTCTTTTTTTTTTAGCCCAGACCCCAGACCTTTTTTTTTAATTGGGCCGGTTGGCCCGTTTTGGCTTAAGGGAACCCTAGACTTTGGAGTGTTGAGAACCCTACTCCAGCAGCTTGAGGACCGGCGGCTCGAGCACATGGCGAATATGCGGCGACGGTGCCGGCGTTGGAATCGTCGGCGCAGAGGCGAAGGAAGCCACTATTGTTGGCGATGGCGACGACCTCCCTCAGAAACTTCGCGGTGGCGACGACCTCCATCATCTTCGCCACGATATTCGCGGTGAGGATCGTTTTTGCGATGAGATTCGGTGTCGGCGATGACGGCGGCAGATCTTTCTCCTTCTTCGAGTTTCTTCCATTCTTCTCTCTCAGAGTAGGTTCAGAGGTTCAGAACAAACATGGTGGCAATGGTTCAGAGATCGACACCACCCCCCTCCTGCCTTGCGACCTCCGAGTTGCTGAGCGCGAAAAGGAAACGGGGAAGACGAGGGGGTGGGCTTATTGTCACGATCTTGGCGGCGGCGTGGAGATGGTGTTCGAAGCTGGTGGTTGTAGGAGGTTGGCGCAGCGGAGAATCGCGAACCGCTAAAACCAAAGAATCGATTCGGAAGAAGATGGATAACCAAGGGGTCTCCTCAGATTCGTGGATCGTGGAGCTTGCACCTGAGAAGCGCGAACATGGAATCGATCACGCTCTTGTCCCTGGCTCGCGGTGGGGAAACCCTTTTCTTCTTCTCCGATCGCTGTTCCCGCCGTGAACAAAACCAACCAGCTGCAGCAGAGTTGTCCCCCAGCCACGAACAGCATCGGCGCAATGATGGTGATGAGGACCTCCTCGTCCATCCTCAAGAGCACGTTTTTCTTCTTTGCTTCTGTGACCCTCGATCTGGTGTGGCTTGTGTCGGGAACGCCATCGGGTTGCTTTGAGCAGCACAAGCCATAGTGAGGGACTCTAGTTGTGAACAGCTGCAGTAGACATCTCCTAGCCACGGACGGCACCGGCAGCAACGGTGGTGCTTGGCGGTCACGGTGCAGGCGGTGGTTCGAAGGGAAGAGAGAAGAACCACGTTTCCATGAAGAAAGATGAACCGCTGCTGATGTTGTTTTTTTTTTTTGGGTTTTTGTGGATGGGAATCGGAGTTTAACGATTCCCACAGACGGCGCCAATGTGATGTCCCGGTGTTAGGGAGACACCACGATGTGTGTTTTGGGTTGTTGCAGCTGACGAGGGTGACCCCAGTCCTACGTGCCCCCAGTGATAAGGGAATCAAGCCACACGTAGTTCTTGAGAGTAGGGATGAGAGACATACCTTAGTCCCTATAGCATGGTGGTTCTTATAGGGGATTACCTGTTAGGTGTGTTGTGATACCTTATGGGCCTGTTGGGCCCAATAGGGCTGACGTGGCTCTTAGAGGATAAGAAGGGTGAGTCATTCATCCTTATCATGTACTAGGGAGTTTTAAGCTTATCCGTTGAGTCGTTGGTCGGCATTGAGGGCATGTGGTTGGCTTATAGGTCCGGTCCACTACACACATCATAATCAAGGATAACACCATATTTAGATTCAACATTTAATACTTTTAATACAACAAACAATAAAGTATTTACTTACATCATCATCAATCCTAAGGTTTTATGTCATTATTATCTAATCCTTTACTTTAAGCTAAGTAAACAACTCCTCCCTTACCTTGGTTGAGGAGAGAGAGAGAGAGCTTCTCTTGAAGCTTGATGGCCACCAATCCTTGACTTCCCTCTTGCTTCAAGCTTCCTTTTTATGTTCTCTTAATTCTATGTCCTTCCTTCTTGGTTTATTGAAAGAAAACCCCAAAAGTATTGAGAGGTGAGGGTCATGGTGAGAGAGGAATGAGAGCTTTGATAAAAGTTAGTGGGAAATTGGGAAGGAGAATATGATTATTAGACTTATGAAGAAGATCTCTTATGCTTAATGAGTGATTCCATGAGTATTGGTTTAAGCCTTGGGTGCCTATATCATAAAATGGAGGTAGAAGGTGAAGGAACTCTCAAAAATTCGAGTAAAATGGGGTTCTAGAGAGTCGGTGCGCGCCTGGGCGCACCGGGACCATGTCATCAGCTACGCATCAGACGCGCCTGGGCGCGGGGCTTGGGCGCCTGGGCGCACGCCCTCTTTAATTGTGACAGTTCGCATTCAAAATGTCATATCTCTTTCGTTACCCGTTGGATCTTGCGCAAATTTAAAGGCAAGCTCCCTAAGACCCTTTTCTTCACATTCAACGGTGAAATTTGTGTTTGAAGTTGTAAATCTTTTATTCTTAATTTTCTATTATTATACGTTTCTAACGCTACAATATCCATTTTTAACCCTCATTTAACCTTGTTATTATTATCGTTATTATTCCAATCTAGTTATTTTTCTAATTATACTTGGGAAATTTGGGATGTTACAATTCTCCCCACTTACTGGAATTTCGTCCCCAAAATTCCGACCAGTTAAGTAAATGGTGAGTCATCCCTTTGGACAGGGTTTTCAACTATGATACTTACTTTTTTTGGTTCCGCTCCCCCACTTAGGATGTTTCTAGGTCCATACTCCTTGGCGCTTTCATACTTATGCTAAGACACGCCATGTCTTACTTTCATATGGCTTTCCTTCTTGCTTCCGATTGTCTAGTTTTATTTCGTTGTCGTTTAGACAATGTTTGCGTTGGCTACTAAGTCCTCCCCCACTTGGCATTGTCCAGTTCGCTTCAAAGAGATGGGGATGTGATATTTTTATTTTTTTGGCTAATTTCCATGAGGTTTTCCCTACATCGTTTTAGCTCTCTTTCACTTTAACAAGTGAAATTTTCTTATCATGCAGTTGTTTGGTTTTCTTGTCTTCGACTCTAATCGGTTACTTTTCAAATGTAAAGCTCTTGCAAAGAGGTATATCATCAGACGACACTATATGAGAAGGGTTATGGATATATTTTCTTAATTGAGACATATGGAACACATTATGTATGTTGGATTGGCGGGGAGGTAATGCAATTTGATAGGCTACCAATCTAATTCTTCTAAGAATCGGACATGATCTAATGAACCTTTAGGTAGACTTCTTGAACTTCGTTAGCTTTCTAACTCCGATGGTTGTTATTATTTATAAGAACACATGATCACCCTTTGTAATGACTTTTCTGTTCATTCAGTGCGGTTCTCATCTTTTCTTGGATTTTCTTAACCCGGTTTGTTGTACTTTGAATAATATAGGGACCAAATAATCGGTTCTTCCCCACTTAGAATCAGCATAGGAGAGTCCTGCATCATCTTTCATATAAGTTTTGAATGGAGCTATGCTAATACTAGCATAATAACTGTAGTTGTACGTAAACTTTACTAAGTGTGATAGTCGGTCCCATGTTCTTTGCGATTCCCTATTGTCCGTATAGTGACTCACCAATTTTGGCTACTTTCCTATTGTTAGTTGCTATGAATATTTTGCTATGAATATTCCCTAATTTTTAATTGACTTTCTCCTTGCCAGACTATTCTTTATATTCCTTTTTGTATTGGAATTGCTTTCAACTTATAAGTTGATGCGAAATTTTAATCTAGATTTGTAATATTTTCCAAATCGGGAATATCTTCTCTTAGTTATCCTTTGTTGCTAACAGGGTTTCTTCCTAAAATGGGGAGCCGACTTAAATGCTTTTCTTAACAAAGTTACTACCTATTCTTAATCTACAGATGGGTTACTATCCTCTTCTTACTATTGATATACACTAGATCCCCCAAGGTTATTGGAGTCTTTTCTACAAATAAAATGTTGTTTCTGGGTTTCGCAATTAGTATTTTCATTCACTTGAACTGACAGTATTGTAATTCTAGGCATTTTCAGGTCGAATAGTAATCTATCAAGTCTTTATCTGAATGCTCGGCAATTACTCTGATGATTTTCTATGTTCTAATAGCACAGTCTTAGAAGTTAGGGGTTTGTATGATTTCTCCATATGGTTTTTATATTAAGGAATTGGTGGCTATATTTCTTTCTAGTATGGTTTCTTCTTGGTATGGTTTTCTCCTTAAGTCTCCGACCGACTCTTACATTTCTCTTAATTACGTTATCCCTTTCTTTCCCTTTTGTTTCTAAATCACTCAGATTTAGTATAAGTTGTTTCACCGGTTTACTCATTCTCTTTGCACGCATTAGATAATTATTTTTAAAAATTCCTATGAAAGAGTCCCGGTAAGGATGAGACATCTTATACTAACAATCCGTGGGTGACTCTTCTTCATTTCGGGTTTAGTTTCCCTAGAGTACCCCTTGATTACGGTACTCTTTACTATCTATCTCAATAGTCCTAGAATGCTTTGTTCTATTCAGCTTTGGAAGGCTTTAATGATTTTTCCCTTTTGATGATGGATTGTCCTCGTTTGTACCCCTTGGTTATCCTATGAGTTTCATTGGGTACAATAGGAGGAACATTTGTCTTCATAAGATTTCCAAGAGATTTTCTCAAATGGATTTTACATTCGCACACACATATACATATATATTTTTACTAAATCCTTTTTGCAATGATTTAAAAACAAGGATTTTATTCATTATCTAAGTTAATGTACTAAAACTCTTATGTAAAGTTTCAAGTATGAAAATTCAATGTTTATCTTAATCTAATAGAAAATAATTGTTAACTAATAATGATGCGGTCTTTGAAAACCATATCTCAATTTTGAGGTGTAGAAGCTTCATCGTTTGAGATTTATTTCATTCAATATTATCAAAATTTTCAATTACTTAGTAATTTCATACTTTTTGATTATCAAAAAGACGCATACAAATTTGCAAATTGATTCGATCGTAGTCTTAACAAGGGATTATTATGTGGAATCATTGATTTTGGAGGCACTCTGATACCATAAATGTAACACCTTACACTAATTTCTTTATTATATTAATAAAATTTTATGAAAATTTTGACAGTGTTTACTTTAAATTAGGGAATTTTACCTTTTATAATGACTATACCTATCAGATTCAGAAACAATTTAAATCTGATTAATCATACATTCATTTTATACAATTATATTTCTTAATCTCTTGTATGATAAAAGGACATTACGTAATTTAAACTTATACATACTCAAAAGAAAGATATATAACTTTTCAGTAAAATAGTGTTATTCTTATATAGTTTTTATGAAACACTATATGGTTTACCTTCAGAATACTCTATATATTTTATCGCTAGAGCTTGGTTGCGAACAGTGTGGTTTAGGTCACACTAATTAATTAGTCTATACTCCTTTCGTTGGAGTATGACATCTCCTCGGCAGTAGGAAGAGTAACAATACATTCTGACCGGGTACCTAAAAGTAGTAACATAAGGGAGTGAGATGTATTGCATAACTCAAAGTAAAGCATTAAAATAACAATAACATTAAACCACACAATTAAGATTAAGAATACACTAATATCCCTTCAATTCAAAAGTCTCATTCTTGTAATCAAATCAATACTCAGCGATGATGCATGAATGTCATGAAACTTCTTCTAGACTTGTGCACATATGATGCATGAACAGCTCTCTTTGGTCCAATTATTGGATCCGATGTTCTTTGAAACCATTGATACATTCCATCTCATTTCATTCTTTATTTCCACGAATCTCTTTGTACATTAGATCCAATCCTTGGACCATTCATATCATCATGTTCCCCTCTCGAGATTTCATCTTTTTCTCTTCTTTTCTCATTTCTCATTTCATTGTGTTTCTCATCTCTTTTCATCATTTCATTGCCATTTTCAGATCATTTCATCACTCCATATAATCCTCACTTCTCACTCCACTCCAATGAAAGACCAAACTGGGAGTAAGTGTCCCTCCACCAATGCTTGCACGATACTAGCCACTCTCTCTTGGTCCAGTACAACTTGGGTTGAAGACCCAAGTAGGCTATAGCAGGGAACCACCCTCAACCGGTCAACGAAGTGACTCTGTGACCAATAGGATTATTGTGGTTAATGCGGAACCAATCCCCCGACACGGGTGGCCAATTCGTGTCCACCTAGGAGATCAAAGCTCCACCCACGACAACTCCTAATCACATACCACTCATGTCCATCGGTTCCAAGAACCTTCACGTCTTGTCTTTTCCAACATCTTCACCGTTCACCTTATGACTCCATGTATGATGCATGATTCTACGTACTTCTCAATTGTATTTGGACTTCATGTTTTTGGGTAAAATATCATTATTTAAAGGCAAGTTCAATTGAGAAGCCATACTTTCCTAATTCTCTTAGCCTTAACACTAAATCAATTAATACGGATTTATTTGTGGGACTTCCAATGTTCTATTTCTATTTAGCTAATTACTTTATTTCTATCTCTAGTTGTTACTACCTTAATCGGTTATTCAAATAACATAAACCGGTTATGTTAGTAACCAAGTAATAGTTCCAAATTTGGCCTTGTGTCCCACTTACTAATTCCTTAATAATAGACTTAGTGTAAGGTTATACTCATAGTCTCTATATGATTTTGCTTGATGCATCATACACATATAGACATTCATTCAATCATTCTTGACATATCAAAATCAATGATAATAAGAAAAATTCATATAAATCATGTGACAATCAATATTTGCATACACCAACAAAGCATATAATCATTATAGTTAGATTCCACATGTCCAGCATCCACGTATATTCAAACTACCATTTATTATCCAACACTAATTACTTTCTATTCCAAACCATTTCACGACATAATCATCTATACCTACTTAAACATAATTAATTTCATGTACATCACTTAAACTCATGATTATATTCATAAACTTATATAGAGTCATTAAGGTTTAAAGTCACACATCATAATCAAGGATAGCACCATATTTAGATTCAACATTTAATACTTTTAATACAAAAAACAATAAATTATTTACTTACAGCATCATCTATCCTAAGGTTTTATGTCATTATTATCTAATCCTTTACTTTAAGTTAAGTAAACAACTCCTCCCTTACCTTGGTTGAGGAGAGGGAGTGCCCTAGAGAGAGAGTGAGAGAGAGAGAGCTTCTCTTGAAGCTTGATGGCCACCAATCCTTGACTTCCCTCTTGATTCAAGCTTCCTTTTATGTTCTCTTACTCCTATGTCTTTCCTTCTTAGTTTATAGAAAGAAAACCCCAAAAGTATTGAGAGGTGAGGGTCATGGTGAGAGAGGAATGAGAGCTTTGATAAAAATTAGTGGGAACTTGGGAAGGGGAATAGGATTATTAGACTTATGAAGAAGATCTCTTTTGGTTAATGAGTGATTCCATGCGTATTGGTTTAAGCCTTGGGTGCCTATATCATAAAATGGAGGTAGAAGGTGAAGGAATGAGAGAAGTAGACTTCTCTCAAAAATTCGAGTAAAATGAAGATCTAAAGAGTAGGTACGCGCCTGGCGCACCGGGACCACGCCTGGGCGCACCAGACTCTGAATTCCTACACTAGCGACGCGCCTGGGCGTGGGGCTGGGGTGCCTGGGTGAACCCCCCTCTTTAATTCGGATAGTTCGCATTCAAAATGACATATCTCCTTCGTTAACCGTTGGATCTTGCTCAAATTTGGAGGCAAGCTCCCTAAGACTATTATCTTCACATCCAATGGTGGAATTTGTGTTTGAAGTTGTAAATCTGTATTCTTTATTTTCTATTATTATACGTTTCTAACGCTAAAATATCCCTTTTTAACCCTCATTTAACCTTGTTATTATCATTATCATTATTCCAATCTCGTTAATATTCTAATTAAACTTGGGATTAAAATTTGGGATGTTACAGAGAGCAAATCATGCGTGGAGAGAGAGAGAGAGATAGAGAGAGGACCTCACCAAAAAACACGGAGGTCGCTGGAGAAGATGACCAGAGGGAGAAGATAATGGAAAAATAGATGGAAGGACTAACGGTGAGGACTTAATAAAACTTGAGGGACCACTTTCAAAAAAAAAACTTGATTGACCAATTTGAAACAAATAAATAATTTAAAGGATTAAAGAAATAATTTTTCCAAAAAGTGCTTATACATATAAATTCTAACAAATATTTTATTACAAATTATAACTTCTTTACGATAGTTCTAGAATTCGAGCGGTATAAATTGAATATTGTCGTAAACAATCTGTAATTACATAATTAGCTAGTGGATAACTCTTTTTATCGGGGTTTCATATTTTCCTATAAATAGGATTCACTTGTTATGTACTACTAGAAATTTCAGATTTAGAGACGGAACGACTAAATAAATAAATTTCCGTCTCTAACAATATTAGAGACGGAATTAGAGACGAAACTCAGTCCGTGCTTAATATTGGCGTCGCAAAAAATTTAGAGACGGAATATCAATTCCGTCTCTATTTAGAGACGGAAGTATTCGTCTCTAAAAATTATAATTCCGTCTCTAATAATAAAATAAAATCCGTCTCTAACATTGACGGAAAATTCCGTCTCTAAGAATAACACATCCGTCTCTAACCTGAGACGGAAATAATTCCGTCTCTAATTTCCAGATTCAAAATCCGTCTCTAATGGACCAAATTTCATCTCTAATCAGAGACAAAATGTTTTCGATCTCTAATTCCTTTCCCATATTCCGTCTCTAATCCACACAATTTGTCTCTAAACAGAGACGGCATTATTTCGGTCTCTAATTTCTATAGTGAATTCTATCTCTAACTCTCAAAATTTTCGTCTCTAATTCCTATAGTGAATTCCGTCTGATCCACAAATTTCCATCTCTAATTCCTAACATTTGTAATACTAATTAAAACATATAATTTTAAAAGTAAATATTGAAAATATTGAAAGTAAAGAAGCAAATATATATAAGGAAAGAATAATTAAAATAAAAGGAAGTGAATGAAATAATGAATGTTAATGAAAAGATAAACGGCTGATGGTCTGTTGGACTCAGTAAGAAGAAAAGATAAACGGCTGATGGTTTGTTGGACTCAGTCATAAGAAAAGATAAATGGCTGATGGCCTATTGGGTTCAGTCAAAGTAAAAAGATAAGAAATAAAGAAAGAAAGAGAACTAAGAAAGCAAAGAAAGAAAATGTAGTAAAAGACTAAAGTATTTGGTATGCGAATGTCAGGCCATGTAAGTACGCCTTGGTGGGGTGCATTGGTTGCGTAAGCCGCAAGATTTAATGGCATGTGAAGCGGTAAGACGCCCCGGCGTGGGAGCGCAATAGTGGGTTCGCAGTAACCAACGCGTTTTGTGAATGCCAGGCCAAGTTAGTACACTCTGGTGGGGTGCTTTTGTTGCGTAAGTCGTACGATTTAATGGCGTGTGCAGCGGTTAGACACCCCGGTGTGGGAGCGTAGTGGTGGGTTCACAAAACCTAAAATGATGACTTAGTAGTCGGATGCCAGGCCAAGTAAGTACGCCCTGGTGGGGTGCATTGGTTGCGTAAGCCGCACGATTTAATGGCGCCGCTGTAAGACGCCCTGATGTGGGAGCGCAGTGGTGGGATCGCAGTACCTGATACGCATCGCGAATGCCAGGCCAAGTAAGTACACCCGGGACGGGTGTATTGGTTGCGTAAGCCGCACGACTTAATGACGTGTGCAGCGGTAAGACGCCCTGGTGTGGAAGCGCAGTGGTGGGTTCGCAAAGCCGTTAAAAAGAAAGATAATAAGAATATAACGAGAAAAAGAGAAGAGCAAGTAAGAGAAGAAAGAAAAGATTTAATAAGAAAAGGAAAGAAAGAAAAGTAGTGAAAAGACTAAGGGAATTTTTTTTTGAAAACAAGCTTCTCTACATACTTATCTTCCCATACAACAGTGGAATTTGTATTTAAAGTTGTAAATATTTTATTTCTAATTTTCTTATATAAGGTGTTTCTAAATGATCCTTATGCATATTTAAGGCATACTAAAGGCCATCAGCACTAAATTACTAATTTCTAACATTTTCTACATAATTATAAAACTTAGGATGTTACAGAAATATTGGCAAAAGAAGGACTTGGAATCAAGATTGGAATGCCAATAAAAAGGAACAAGTGGAAATGATAAATTGTAATATTGGAAATGACAAAGGGTGATGATAATAATATGCACTTGTACTTGGTGTGTTTATTGATTTATTGTCATATCTTGATATGTCGCCTGCTGTAATCCCACATAGTCGGCTTATCCGCCCGGAAAAGCTGACTCTCTCTATCTCTCTGTTGTCTGTTTCTATCGGTCCTCTGCCAACCAATTAAATAGCGGACCTACGAATTAAAAAGGGCTCGAGCGAAGTATCTTCCCCGAGGAGCATTCTGATACTGAAGAATTGAAGCATGGTCAGGAGGAGGCACCAGCAGTAGCTTTTAGTAATGAGGGCCATTATCTATCTTTAGTTCATATTAGGTGTCGATTTGGTCTTGTACTGTAATTAGGTTGTCTTTGATACTATGTAACTCTCGTATTGAAAAAAATATTATTAAATTAATGCCGATAACATTGGTGCTTTTTTTTTTTGGTGAACAAAAGGGGCAAAAAACGCCCAAAGAAAACAAAACAGAAAAAATTACATCAAGGCATAACTTCTAGGGAGAGCTCTCCCAGAGTAATCTTCAAAGAGAATCTCTCGTAATTCCTCAATGGGTTCTTCCATAATGACACATCCGTAGTTCTTATACATGCTGAAATTGGCTAGGAAATCCGCGCAACGATTCCCTTCTCTTAAAGTGCGGTTAAAGACAATTCTCCAGTCCTTTCTAATATAAGAGAAAATGCTTTGCATCAAAGGATTGATCCCTGCTAGTGGTGGAAACAGGCCAGGCTTTGGCCTTAAGCAGGCTCAGCCTATATAAATTATTGTAGCCTGGCCTGGCCTGTTAGTCTGTTTAAATTAATTTTTCAAGCCTGAGCCTGGCCTGTTAAAAAGCCTGGCCTGGCCTATAAGGCTGTTACAAAGCTTACATAAACTAAAATTTTTAAATAGGCCAATAGGCCTACTAGTAAATTGGTGAACCAATCATGGTACCAATTTCAAAACCGGAAAAACCAGTCAAAAACCGAAAAAAAACCAAAGGGTTAGCGGTTCAACCGAATTTCCTAACAAGAAAAATTATTAATCAAATATTAAAACTTTAAAATTAGCCATGTCGCCCAATTAGCCATTGAGGCCCATTGTGACTCCATTTATCATAAAAGCTATGGAAGTGGTCCTTTTTATAAGGAAAGACACAAGCTTTTCCTTTCTAATAGGCAATGTGAGACTTCATAACTCATAAGGATTACAACAAGGGGTGGAAGGCCTATTTCTTATTCTTATGGAATGAACGATGTGAGCTTATTTCTTATGAAATGAACAATGTGGGACTTGCATAATTACACATAACCAAGGCAAGGCAAGGCAAGCTTCAACATATTAAGTCTCACATCGACCAACTCTTCAACAAATGCAAGCATAGATGCATTATATTAAGTCTTCTTCCTACCCTCATATAGCCAAACATTTCTTCAGAACCAAAGAGCATGCACCATGTTAAACAATGTGGGACTTGTTTGCATTTTCATTTTATAAGTGTGCAAGTTAAATTTTTTTATTGTATTTTTTTATAATATAATAATAATAATAATATAAATTATATAGGCCGGCCTGTTAAGTTAAATAGGCTTTTTACATAGCCTGGGTCTGGCCTGTTTAGACTATATAGGCTTTTTTAATAGCCTGAGCCTGACCTGTTTGCAAAAAAAGCCTGGCCTAGCCTGACCTTTTATTAGGCCTGTTATAGGCCCCTGTAGGTCGGCATGGCCTATTTCCACCCCTAATCCCTGCTTTAGTGCTAGTGACCTCTCCTTTTTGAAGTAAAGTGATAATGGTGAGGGAGACACCTTCGATTATGATCTTCCTCAAACCTTTGTTCCAAGCAGTTTGGAGGCCTAATAGTATTCCCCATAGTTCCTCCTTGTACGCAGTAGTTTCACCAATTTTCTTGTAGAAGCCAAAGCACCATTTTCTAGTGCAATCTCGGAAGACTCCACCACATCCTGCAGGGCCCGGATTACCCCTTGAAGCACCATCAGTATTTAGCTTGATCCAGCCGTCTGGGGGTTTTTGCCATGCAATGAAGCGATTCTCCATTCTAGATATAGATGTTCTTTTATTCCAAATTCCCACACCTGGAACCTGCATTAAAATAACAGCTTTAGGATTAACAGGATAATTGAAGTTTGGCTCATAATTAGCTTTATTTCTCCAATCCCAAAGGTAATAAATAGAACATAAAAAAATTAGGCTCCACTCCTCCTGTCACATCCTCACTTTTAATTAGTTAAAATTAGATTTTATTAAAATTCGTACTTGAAAATTTCGACGAGAATCCGTCAGGGTTTCCTTTGTTTATCGGACCTCACAAAAATTTGCATCTTTTAAACCTGCTAGTCCAGAATGTTACGAAACCTAAAATTATATTTAACTTTGGATACCTCGCACTAATGCCCTTTTCAAAAATAACATAAGTTTCTGGGCTTCTAAAAAAAATTAAACCATAATAATTACACCAAATTAATTTAGGTTCTCTCGTGACTAAATTACACTCCACGGTGTGGAGTGTACTCCTGTTCGGCCATGACTTGTGTAAGTTCCACTTCTGTACCTGTAAAAAATATAGCAAGAAGGGTAGCATTACACAGAACTTAGGAAATAATTTCTAAGAAGTCATAATAATAAACTAAGCCTAACATTTATATTTACATCGTAATAATCATAATCATTTTCAAGTATTTCACAACACAGACATGCATCATTCACAATCACAACATGTGGCATTTCCTTCAAAATTATTTTCTTAACTTTCTTTTTCAGTTTTCTTAGTTTTTCTCATCTTTCCTCTTTCCTTTCTTCTTTTCTTTTCTTTCTTGTCTTTTCTTATCATGTACCATTAGGTATTTTTGCATGCACCTGTTAGGATGGTGTATTCACCCAATAGGATTTCTTACCTTCACGCAGGATTTTCTTACCGCATAGACCATTAGCTTGTTAGGGCCTTTTCTTTATTCTTTTCTTTCGTGCTTTCTTACAGGTTTCATTATTTGTTTTTATCGATTTACCAGGCAGCTATTGATCTCGCGCGGGTCCCAAACACCTAACGAGACTTTGGATCTATGGGATTTACTTACCTGAGTGAAGACTTCACCTATTGGGAATTCGAGTCTATTCCTTAAAATAGACTTTGTCCTAACATGACACTTAATGGGTACGGATACCCGTCACGCGATCAATAGTTGTTGCCTTCTGTTTAATTCGTTTATTCCAATGACAATCCAGTCCAGTTTAATTCAAACATATTTGATTCACACTAACATGCAGCAGTCAAATTTTTACTCCATAATTAAATACCAACCGGATATCATCCAATAATCAATAAAAATAATCAATACAATTAATCAATTCATAACCAATTTTAAGTTCACCTAAAATTAACCAAATAATCAATTAACCAATAGTCAATAAAAAAATCAATCCATCAAACATAAGCGTGTTCATTTCTTTAATTTAATAACAGACTTATTATCAACATTAACTACCCTATTGTTCATTATTCTAATTAATCTTTTCTACTCCTAGCCATCACTATAAACAACCTAGAAATCATGCCCTAAATTAAGGTAATACAACTCTCTTACCTGGGATCCTAGCAATAGAAACAATATAACGTTCGCGTCCGCGCCTTACTCGAGGGTCAGGATCAACAATAACGTGTTGGATCTAAACAGGGACACACGTTAAAACTAATTATAACGTTAAAAGTGTGTGTGTATATATATATATATAATCAACTAATTGCATTTTTGTCAAAATAATAAATATATATCATTATACAATAAAAATATATCACTTTTCCTCAAAACATCTCTTTATTTGAAAATATAGGGATTAAAAAAATATTGATGGATCGTCGAATAAATTACATGGATGAATAGAGGGAGTTGAGAAGGTTATTTATCTAAGAAAGATTTGAGATTAAACGGTTGGATCTTGAACTATTGGACCAGAAAAACAAGGAAAAAACAAAATTTCCCTTTTTCGTTACTCGCCTCCTTCTCCTCTCTCTGTTCCCGTTTTCTTTCTTTTAGTTTCCCCGTTTGTTTCATTTCTTCTTCTTCATTTTTTTTTCCTTTTGATGGTTTGGTTTCTTTTTTTTTTTCTTCATATATACAGTTTGGGCTGGGCTTATGGGTACTGGGTACGTACGTACGTACTTACATACATACATATATATATATATATATATATATATATATATATATAGGGTAGTTGACCGGGTAGCTTTTAGGAATTAAATATATATATTTTTATAATTTGCTTTTATTTGTGAATCAATGTGTGTAAGTATTTTGAATTATAACCAAAAGTTGGATGATACTAAAAATAAAATACATTTCATTACAATAATATTGTATTTTTAATTACCCAAAACTGATTGAAAAATAATAAAGTTACCGGTCTCTACATATAGTTATTGGATAAGAAAAAGTATCGAAATTCAAAAATAAATATATTTTCTTAATCCTAATATTAAACTTGATAAAATATAATATTTATAATTTTTAAATAGAAAATTATTATATATATAACTTATACTGGTAATATATTAAACCAGTCCAGAAGCTAAAAAAAATAAAACAGCATCCAAACACTATGAAAATTTACAGGGACGCTCAAAATATTAATTTAAACATATTTTTTTTAAAGAAACTATTTATAAAAATGCTTCTAAGGCTTGTCACTTGAGCTCCCTGTCAAAAAGTTAATTAAACTAAATAAAAGTACTATTTTATTTTTGAAAAACGTATGATAACAAATTTATAGTTATTTTGATTACAAAACATATTTCAATTAAAATGATGAAATCAAAATTTTATTATAACACTCAAATCTTGAAAACATTCATATTAAATCATTTAATTATTTTGCTAAAGGTATTAGAAATAGCGGGATGTTACACCTCTCGGTTGAAATGACCCCAATTTTCATTTAAATTTCCTCTTATCCAAGAATGAAGATCCGACCTGCAAAAAGCAGAAAGATAATTAGGATCGATGAAACTACTCCATAAATACATAGCTCTAGGGCAATCTCTAAGAACATGGACGGTAGACTCCTCCACATTTCTACAATGGGTACAAAAAGGATCACCCAAGCCCCATTTATATTTCATGCTATTAGTAGGCAATCTATCATGCCCAATTTTTCAAAGATGAAATTTTCAGCGTTCACAACAATTCAAATTCCAAATGTAATCCCAAGGAATAGGTTCAACAGTAGGGGGTTCAGAAATTAAGAGACTATAAGCATGTTTGACAGTAAAATTGCTGTTATCCGTCCCTCCTCAAATAATTTTATCTTCACCCAAATCATCATTAGGAGTGGGATTACATATGATTTTATTAATAGCATCTCGTTGAACACAATTATGCAATAAAGGAATATTCCAATTGCTTTCAACATCAATAAAATCTTTGACAAGTTTATAGGGAAGTAAGTAATTATCATAACATTGGTGCTTTTTGACATCAAACTTTTCCCTAAATTTGATTTGGATGCGTGTATATAACTTGCTCACAGAAATTGCATTGCATGCAAATACATACATCTATGGGAAGTTACATCCTCCTCACTTCTTCAACCCATGCCACGTATCTCCAACTCCAAAGGTGGCACATACACCTCAGCTCTTTCTTGATCATCATCTTCTCTATTATTCTCTCTCTACACTCACTTGCACTTTCTCTCCATCTATCTCTATCACTTTGAAGTAGAAGAAGAAGAAGAAGATGAACCCTCACAGCCTTTTAGCATCAGCGTCCATAAACATAGGATTAGCCTTCATAATCCTCTCACTTTTCTCCATCCTTAAAAAACAGCCTTCAAATGCTTCCATATACTTCTCTCGCCCTCTCTCTCGCCGCCAATACATCCCTTCTTTCGACTCTCCCTCCTCCTCCTCCTCCGCACTTCACCGTTTCCTCCCTTCTATCTCTTGGATTTCTCGATCTTTCCGTGTCACCGAAGACGAGATCCTCGAAGCTCATGGCCTCGACGCCCTTGTCCTCATAAGACTCTTCAAATTTGGGTGAACACTGCTCCTCTTCTTTCTTTCTTTCTTTCTTTCTTTTTTTTATAAGTCATTTGCTTTTCGTACTCTTTGGAAATTGCTTCAACTATTTCTTTTGAATATTTTGTTTCTTTTTGTCTGTATTCCTTGCGGAATCACCGGTATCCCCAAGAGCACCCTTAATACCAGGGAGCCCTTGAGACTAATCCGGAGCGAGCTGCGTGGCTGGCTCTCCCAGCGAGATGTTTTGAATATTTTGTTTCTGATTAAAAAAAACTTATTTATATTTTTAATCTCTGAAAGTTGAAGGTGTTTTAATTTTGGTTTCTATAAGTTTTTTTACCTTAGTCGTTATTGATTGTTTTGAAAATTTAGTTTTAGTCTATGTATTATAAAATATTTGTTAACCAGCTAACATAACATCACATACGTGTGCAGTATTGCAGTCACTATTAACCGGCCCTTTTTGCTTCTGCGGGTCATTCACGTAAGCTTAATAGTGGCTTGCAATACTTGCAAAAATGTGTATGCCGATCTCAGTCACATCAGCAATTAACGGGGATTTTTAACGGTAGGGATTAAAACTAAATTTTCAAAAGAATTAAAGATTAATTGATGTCAACAAAACTTGCGGAGACCAAAACCAAAACACTCATAACTTTCGGGACTAAATTGGTATTTCTGTTTTTTTTATGTTGACACGTAGGATGAACAATAACTTAGGGACTAATTTGATAGCAAAAAGAAACATGAGGGACTAATATGATACCAAAAAAACAACTTTAAATTGAAAAATAAGGTAAGGGACCAAATACATAATTTAGCCAAAAAAAATTAAAAATAGAGTGAGCCTACACAATGTTAAGCTCGTTTGCCTTGTGATCTACAGGTCATGCATTTAAATTGCAGGATAAGACTGTATACATTTACCTTCCTCGTGCCTCTATTAGGTTTGAGCCTCTATTAGGTTTGAGCATCGTGCACAGGGTTGGCCTTTTAATTAAAAAAACTGAAAAGAAAATCAAATGTTGGAGAAACTGATATGAATGACACTGATGATAAAAAAAAATTGAATAGTGATGCTGAAAAAATTAAGAATAGTCAGGTGGATGTTGCATCAGCAGAATCATCAGAGAAAGTTGTTGTGTAATAAAATTTATTTTTAACAAAAGCCAGATCAATTGTCCAATTGCAGCAGAATGTGGTGTGATTGAATAAACTACTAAAATCCCAACATTGCAGCTCCAATATTTCGATTGGACAACAATTAAAAAACCTTGATGGTAACTAATGACTGTTGTGCTCTTTTCTTCTCCAAGGAATCAAATGATTAAAAGTATGTCTGGCTTATTATGTTTGCTAAAAAGGCCAAATGATGGTGGTGTTTAGTCTGTGGATATATAAGATGGAACAAAACAGAAGATGATGTTTTGTTTTCCTTGGTTCCACACTTTTTGGTGGAACCAAAAATATTTTACTTTTCGGTCTATTTGCCTTTTCTGTGACGTTTACAGAATACATCATGCACAAAATAGAATAAATATATTATGTTCCTTTTGTTCATACATTTCTACCAAACGCTCTGCATATAAGTGGTACAAAGTAAACTATGCTATCTATTCTTCATTGGCAGTTAGGTTGGGGAAGAAAAGACAAATTCTTTGGCTTGTAAGAAAAGCCAGTGACTAATGGTCTACATATATGAAACATAGACTTCTTTTTATTTGAATTTGATTTTAAGTGGCTTCATGAAGTAACCAATGAGTGAGCTGCATCCATGTTGTATGTAGCATGCAATTTCCCTGCCCAATTTGATGGAACTTGCTTAATTTTACTCTTATTATTCTTAATGCTTTGATTTTTGGTGTTGCAGCATTAAATTTTTTGCTGTATGTTCTCTTATTGGGTTGGTGGTACTTGTCCCCATTAATTATTGGGGAATGGAGGCTCACGGAAGCTACTATAAAATGGATTCTTTTACAATATCCAATGTTAATAAAGGTTCTAACAGGTGAGGTTGTTTTGGTACACATCAGACTTGAGTTACAAACACACACAATGTGTTGCTTGTTAGAATTGTATGCAATCTTTTAGTTCCTCACTCTCCACCCATGGTTGTCTGCATCCTAAAGAATTGTTTTTTGGGAAATTGTTATGTTAATTTTGAATATCTAACTTCAAGCACAAAAGAAGCTTAGTTGATGGGGTTATTTTAATCAAATCATAGCAAAGCTGATATAAAAACTAAATGGTTTTTCTGTTGAAAAAGAATGTCATGACTGAAACTTAAACAGAAGGATTTGACACAAAAATGTTCAGCTTTTATAATCACAGATATTTTTAATTTACTACTCAAGTACTCTGTAGCCCCTTGTGATTTTTGCTCTCTCTGTTAACTACCTTTTTTTTTCCCTTCTAACATCAAATTTTGGAAATTTGCCTAAAAACTTGGAATATTTTTACTAATGCTTCTATGCTGATAAATAAATAAGACCAAAACATAGTGAAAATCTACTGTGTTTTAATGTTGGGATATGTTGGCGAAAGCTTTGAGGATGTTAAACAAAATATGCAAAGATAGGCAAAGTCAGGCAAAGCTAATTAACCATTATTTGAGTTAATTTCCTAAATTGGAAACTTATTTACCAGGATACCCTAATTTGAGATTATCGAATATATTTTACTGATTCTTTGGAAATACATAAATCATGGGCTATATAATGCATAGGAGTAATGTTTTATTTTGCAGTGACAATATTTGCACATAAAATCATTTACATCAATCTTAAGGGTGCAGCTATTGATACTCCCATTGACTATTGGCACTCACTATTATCCAATGACAGTTTTGTAAAATAAAAACTTAAAACAATTGTTGGTCAATAAGAAGTGTGAATAAACAATTGAGTGTCGAAAGCATCTCCCCATTTTAAACTCACTTTCTTTTTAGGTAGCTAAATAAGAAAAACACATTCCAACACAAACGCTGATTTTTTAATTATAAACTAAAAATGTGTAAATATGATGTAAAACTTTTGATGGGAAGAATAACATAACTCTTCATTTTGGGGGTGTTTAAATGAAAGTATTTAGGCTCAAGAGGCAGCCAAAGGGAAAGCTAAGAGGGGAAATGCTCTTATCTCTCCCTCAGTCTATTTTGTCTATTTTTCGTATCTAGATTTCGTTAATTATGGTTTAAATTCATTTTAAAATCTCAGTCACTCAGTTTAATTTGAATTGAATACACAAGTTAAGGAGAAACAAACTGATCATCATGGATTCGATATCGTAGATGGAGTCTGATTGATTACCACATTTGAATATTTTTCAATTTTATTTTGATTTGTCGTCTTTTTATCATACTGGAGATTACAACACATCACTGCAGTATTAGACTTGCACATGGAAGTCCTTTAAACCAAAACATTTTTATATCTTGAATGTTGATACTTTCCCATGTTTGGAGTTGTTGTAGTGCAAGTTTTCAAACATACATAGGTGTTGGTTTATTTTATTATGCTAATACAAAGGGAATATGAATTCAAACACAAGGTAACATAACACTTTTCTGGCTGCTTATTGCATATCTGCTGGTATTGTTTTCATAATTTGTGCTTTAACCCATAGACGGAACATTTAAACTGATCTGGTTTCATGATTTTCTAACAGGCTTTGGGTGCATTTCGGATGTTTGTATTTTATATCTATCTATGGGATGTACCTACTCTATAAGGTGAAATCTCATTTTGATATCTAATAGCATTACTGTCAAAATTCCCATCTTGGAATCATTATTTAATTTTTATTAAGAATACTTCTCAAATAAACTTGCCTGTGATTTTAGAATATTCTAATAGCCATGTTTCTCATTAAATTCATTATTTATTCAAGTTAACATCACTAGCTATCGTCTTCATGCATAATTTCATCTACAGGAATATGATGGAATTTTGATGTGGAGGATTCAGCAACTTCAAAATTTAAAGCATAGACCTGATCGATTTACTATTGTAGTTCGTGAGATTCCATTATGCACTGAACACAAGACTCATGACTGTTGTGTAGATCATTTTTTCTCTAAACACTATCCAAATTCTTACTATTCATATCAAATGGTATATGGCACAGAAGATCTTGAGGAGTTAGTGGTAAGATATGCCCTATTACATTTTGCAATTGAGACTTCTCATAAGTGGTGTGTGGAAGCTGTGTGATGATAATTTGTCATTACTTTGCTACATGTAATCTTCAACATTAAATAATGATTGTGTTAAATAAATCTATTTGAAATGTTCTTATGTCCTAATTTAGTATTTTATAAATCAAGAAATCATGATTTATCAGTGTCGGAAATTTGTCGAACACAAAGTTTTTGAATTTAAAACTATATGATTCATAGTTATCTAATATTATAACAACTTTTTTCCAAAAAATTCTCCATATCTTGAATTTTGAAAATTAGCTAGTACTTTTATTTGGCTACAGAATACAAATGTGCCGAAATGCAATTTATTGAACCCAATTTTTGAATTGCAGAATATCCTTGTCCTCTGTATAGACATAAGGTGAAAAAGAGCTTCCTTTTTCCACACCCTGAAAATTTGTAGATGCATGTTTTTGCAATGGCTACCTTCCTTTTAAACATGTGCTGTAGTTTATAAGAGTTATCCTTAGTTCCGAAAGTAGAAGTTAGGATCCAATTGCAAGATATGGGACTTGAGTCCCACATTGGAAGTATGGGATTCTTATGTCAGAGGTTTATAAGGATTTAGGCTCTCTAACTACAATGACTAGCTTTTGTGGTGTGGTTCTCTTATGGTCTTTATCAATTGGTATCAGAACCTGCCACCATGTCTCTCGGTTTCAAACGAGCAATACGGGTGGTGACGTTGGCATTGCAGTGTTCGCCCGGGACTGTCCAAAAGGGCTACTCCACATCCAGCCCGTGTGGACGCTCGGCTGCGGAGCATGGTGGGGTGTTAGGATCCAATTGCAAGGTATGGGACTTGAGTCGTTCATTGGAAGTATGAGACCTCCAAGTTCCAAGCTTTTGTGGTGTGACTCTCATAAGGTCCTTTTCAATTAAGAAACATTTAATGGAGCATCTAGTTTTATTTTATAGCTAAATATTTTTAATTTTTTTAAGGGGAGGGGGAGAACCCGGGTGCGCTAGCACTGCATGTCTTGCAGCTTTACAACTTGGTTGGCTCTTGGGGGAAATAAAGCATGTAGTTGAAGTAGGTGAAAAAATTATTCAACCTTTATTCAGCCATGGAAGAATAAATATGTATGTTGTATTTATTGAAGCATCAAGGAAGGCAAATTCACTTAAGTTTCTCCAGTTTGTAAAGATCCTCTCACGAATATTATTACATGTAGAACCAGGCAAAGTCTCTTGCAACAAGAATAGAGGAATTGAGAGAGACTTCCATGGCCAAGAAACATAAGGATAAATTGCCGCTCTTGCATTCGTTACTACAACAGACTTCAAATGTAGATTTGTTTGAAGAAAAGCTTCAAGCACTTTGTCATAAGATTCACCAGTTACAGTGCAAAGACATGCTCAAGAAAAAGGTACTGTCTATTGACCCGACTTCTAAAGACAAATGCAAGGTTTCTTTCAGGTGAAATCAATAAACAATGCTTTTCTTTATTAAATTTATTAATATAATTGTGATATCATGGGTATCTAGTGTAGTTGTGTTTGCCTATTTATTTCTCTGAAAATGTTAATAAATGATTGTTGAACTTAAATATATTGCCCGATTCCAAAAGCTAAACAAAGTATCTTGATTTGTCTTGTGTATTATTAGGAGTTGCCTGTCGCTTTTGTTGCATTCAAGTCCCGTTCAGGTGCTGCAGTAGCAGCTCGGTTGCAACAGGATTCACATCCACTTCTTTGGATCACTGAAATGGCCCCGGAACCAAGGGATGTTTCATGGAGGAATATGAGAGTATCCTACAGAGTAGTACCACTTTATAGACTTGGAGTTCTTGTTGCAGCATCACTGCTAACGGTTTTCTTTGCCATACCTGTTACTGCTGTTCAAGGAATAGCAAAATACGAGAAGCTGAAGAAATGGTTTCCTCCAGCCATGGCTGTGCAGTTGATGTGAGAATCTTACTCTCGTGTTAGCCCTTTTGATAGTTAAGAATTCAAAAACATTTGGTCAGACTTCCATTCCCTTTACATTAAAATGCTCAACTTGTCACATACATTTTATTATTTTCCACTTCATTAAATTCTTGGAAAATTTATTGCAGATGCGACTCTAAAATGAATTGACAAGACATAGATAGTGAAGATTGCTTTGCTTTAATATGAAGTTATGAACTGTATCAATTATTTTCTCCCCCTAATCACTAACTCCTAGGAAACATCAATTGGGTTCCTTTTGAATTATTGACCGAAACATACGAAATATATAGTAGTTTGAAACACAAATAACTGTAATATCTCCCTCTTAATCTCTCTCTTTCTAGTTAGCAATGTAAATGTTCAATGACCATGTTTTCATACATAAGTGATATGTCACATTTCTTTCTTCCCCTTCAATTTCTGTTGGGGGTTTTTTCTTCTTCTGTGGGCAATCTCTATAATTTGTCTGGCCAAATAAATAGAAATATCAATAAAAGAATGAAAATCTAAAAGGAAAACAATAGATAGAAAGTTATTTTTCCAGAATGGGTTGGCATTGTAATGGACTCTGGAATGGATAAATACTCCCTGTCACATTGACCAATCAAATAAGTATCTTTGACTTTGGACAAATTCCTGCTGAATTCTGTCAAATTATTTTGGCTGTCTAGCATTACTCTATTTAAATTGCTTTCAAAATCTATAAACAAAACAATCCTTAAAATTCAGAGTCAGCTGAAATTTAAGTAAAACTACTTTTGATCATATTATAGAAAGATCGAAACGTTGTCATTACAGAAGTGAAAGACGAAATGGCACAATAATACTGTGTGCAAGCATATGCATCTCTTATTTACCTTTCACTTCTCAAAAGTTTCAGTAGTGTACTAGTGTATTACTCGTTGTCTAGTGTAGAAAAAGAATTTGTTTTCCTTATCTTTTTCTGACATACAACATTCTGTTCATTCTTTAGACCAGGATTAAGCTCCATAGTGACAGGTTATCTTCCAAGTGTTGTACTCAAAGGATTTATATATGTTGTGCCATTTGCAATGTTTGCTATGGCTAAAGTATCCGGATGTATTGCAAGAAGTAAGGAGGAGATCAAAGCCTGCAACATGGTTTTCTACTTTCTGGTTGGAAATGTGTTCTTTTTGAGTGTGTTATCAGGATCCCTTCTTGATGAAATCGGACTATTTGTTAGTCATCCTAAAAATATTCCAAGTCATCTTGCCAGTGCTGTCTCTGCCCAAGTATGTTGTTTTCATTTCTGTTATTACTGGCATATTCTTTCTAATTTGTGACTTGAAATTTCTTTCTTCCCTCAATAATATATTTTGTTGAGGCTTTAATGCTGTTTCCAAACAATTATAATGAATTATAATAAATTTTCCTACTTTGCTTATATTATTTGTGTACTCTGCTTTTAAGTTTGACTTCTCTACTTTGTTCCAGGCAGATTTCTTTGTTACATACATCTTGACAGATGGTTTGTCAGGGTTTTCTTTGGAGGTTCTCCAACCTGGCTTACTAATTTGGGATGTTATAAAGGCTTGTACTCGTGGCTGTCAAAGGGAGGGAAGCCCTTATCTTTATTCATTGCCCTACTTTAGAATTATCCCTTTGGTGTCTCTCTCGGTACTAATTGGCATAGTGTATGCAGTAGTGGCGCCATTGTTGCTTCCATTTCTCATTGTTTACTTCTGTCTAGGCTATGTTGTCTTTGTCAACCAGGTGAACTTATCATTATCTTAAATCACTCATTTATTGTGTTCTTTTATTAAACAAATTTACCTGCATGGGCTCATAAAATGACATTCATTGTTACAGATTATATATTATGTGATTGCGTATCAGTCTAAAATTGCTCATATTGAAATAAAGCATTTAATTTAGATTCCTAATGACCTGTATCGGTTAACTTCTTAACTCTGCTAAACTCAACTATTCTAGTCTCTTCATTAGGATTATTAACTCCGCAACCTACATTATGGCCACCCAGTTGCCCCTTTTTTTCATTAGCATTTGAAACTCTTGTTCTCTAGGAATCTGGTAACCATCATGAGAGTTAGAAATAATATTATATAAGATGGAAATAAATGCTATATATAATTGCATTATAATTTTTGTTGCCTACTTTGAATGTTGTTTCAAGTAGTATTACTTTACTTTGCAGATTAGAGATGTGTATACGACAACTTACGAAACATGTGGACAATATTGGCCATACATTCATCACTACATTCTTCTTGCAATCATCCTCATGCAGATTACCATGATTGGTCTATTTGGGCTAAAGTCAAAACCAGCTGCTTCTATATCAACTATTCCACTGCTTTTGTTCACGTTGATGTTTAATGAGTACTGCAAGATGCGTTTCCTCCCATCCTTCCACCATTATTCACTCAAGGTACATTTGACTCTTCACAATTATTAATGAGGACAATGTTTTATGCAGTAATTTGCCATATCTTGCTGAAGTCGTATCTACTTTTTACGTCTAGGATGCTGTTGAAAATGATGAACTTGATGAGAAGAATGGTGACTGGGAGCTCCACTGTGAGAATGCAATCAATGCTTATAGTCCACCAGGCTTACGACCGGTAAATTTCATGGCATCAGAGTCCAGCTCCATGCCATTAGTTCCTTAATGATCTTCCTTTTACATTTATGGTTTGATTGGTTCTGAAATAAGGGAAAAGAATGAAGTAAAAGAAAAAATGAGAGACAATCAAGGTGTAGGAGGAATTGATAGAGAATGTGTTAAAGCTGGAACAGTTATGTTTTCCTTTACTTCTTAACTCATGGAGGGTAAACGCAATTGCTAGAGATATACGGAGGAGGGTAAATTTTTTGGCTTATTTAAGTTTTTGTCCCCGAAAATTGAACGTGTTTTGGTTTTAGTCCCTATCTTTTTATTTGATCGGTCCTAGTCCTTAAAAGTTCAAAAAAAATTGATTTTGGTCCTGTCGTTAAATTTTACCGTTAATGCTGACGTGGCAAACGGAATTTAAAAAAAAATAATAAAAAAATTAATTTAATTTATAAAAAAAAATTAAAATTTTAAAAAAAAATTATTTAAGTTTTTGGTCCCCGAAAGTTGACCGTGTTTTGGTTTTAGTCCCTATCTTTTTATTTGACCGGTCCTAGTCCTTAAAAGTTAAAAAAAAAATTGGTTTTGGTCCCTGTCGTTAAATTTTGACGTTAATACTGACGTGGCAAACGAAATTTTAAAAAAAATAATTAAACTTATAAAAAAAATTAAAAAATTAACCCCAAAAAAAAAACGCGTACCCAACCCAACCCACTCTCCCCTCTTCCTCTCTCTCTCCTCCATGAAATCCGTACCCAACCCACCCACTCTCCCCTTTTCCTCTCCCTCTCTCCCCCATGAAACCCCCCACCACCACCCATCCCCTCCCCTCTTCCTCTCTCTTTCTCCACCGCCAATCTGTTGCCATCGCCTATATTATTACTTGCTATCAGAATACACCGTTCTCCACCGTCAATTCCATAAATTTAGATTAAGAGTACAAATCAATAATGAAAAAGAAATGAAAAAATCCGAAAAAAAAAAGAATCAATTCCAAATCGGAGATGCACCATGGAGATGCACCGTTCTCCACCGTCAATTCCAGAAATACATCATATAATCTCAAATCGGAGATGTAGAAGCTTGCATGTGCCGATCAGAGCTTTATAAGGGCGTGATTTGTGAGGGAAGAGACATCACTTTGTGAGCTTGCATGTGTCGATTGGAGATGAAGGAAGAGGCCTTGATGAGGGAAGAGGCAAGGAGAGGAAAAACGTGAGTGAGAGAGATGAGGCCGTGAGGCCTTGGTGAGGGGTGAGAGAGACACGATTTTGTCTTGAGAGAGGGAAGAGCAGTGGCATGAGGGAGGGAGAGAGACGCAATTTGTGTTCTTGAGAGAGGGAAGAGCGGTGGCGTGATGGAGGGCGTGAGGGAGGGAGAGAGCCAAGTGATTGAGGGACAGAGAGAAAGAGAGAGAGGAAGAGGGGAGGGTGGGTGGGGTGGGGTTGGGTACGGGGTTTTGGGGTTTTTTTTTTAATTTTTTTTTATAAATTTAATTATTTTTGTTTTTAAATTCTGTTTGCCACGTTAGCATGAACGACAAAATTTAACGGCAGAGACCAAAACCAAATTTTTTTGAACTTTTAAGGACTACGACCAATCAAATAAAAAGATAGGGACTAAAACCAAAACACGGTCAACTTTCGGGGACAAAAAACTTAAATAATTTTTTTAATTTTTTTTATATATTTAATTTTTTTTTAAATTCCGTTTGCCACGTCAGCATTAACTGCAAAATTTAACGGCAGAGACCAAAACCAAATTTTTTTGAACTTTTAAGGACTAGGGCCGGTCAAATAAAAAAAATAAGGACTAAAATCAAAACACGGTCAACTTTCGGGGACCAAAAACTTAAATAAGCCAAATTTTTTTGGTGAAACAATTAAAAGGATTTTGATTATTTTAGATGTATATGATTTCTCTATGAACATGATCTACAATAGAATATGATAGGGGATTTTTATCCGTACCCAAGTTTTATTAACTACAGCCAGTATTTTTTACATTTTTACTTTTAACTTTCAAAAATACTGTTTTTACTTTTATCACTCACAAACCACTTTGCTATCCACACCCAAACCCCTTCTTCTCCAAAATCTCTTCTTCTCCTTCAAAGCAGCAATGGTTCAAACCTGTGCACAGTCTAGCAGCGGTGGTACCGGATCTGGAAACAGCAAGAGCAGCTGGCGACAGCAGCGACAGACACAACAGCAACGACGGCGGTGCCGCACCCAGCAGTGACAGCGGTGGCAAACCCAGAAGCAGCGATGGCGGCGTCTCACTATGGACTATGGATATACCAAGGTTCATCTTAATGAGGTTAGGAAAGGAATATTGAAGGAGAGGATTTTGAAGGAGAAGAAGAGGTTTAGGAGAAGAAGGGGTTTGGGTGTGAGTAGCAAAGTGGTTCGGGTGTAGTAAAAGTAAAAAAGGTATTTTTGAAAGTTTAAGTAAAAATGTAAAAAATAATTAGTGTAAGTAAAATTTGGGTGTGAATAGAAATTCCCGTATGATATTATCACGATTTACGATAAAATATTTTCTCGTCCTTTGATCTATATAGCTAATTCCACATAATGGAAAAGCTGGGTTGTTGTTTTTGATTTAACCCTTACCTATGCAGCTTTAAATATTTGGAGTCTTTTGTTACAATGCAACACTAAACTAGAAAATAAATGTATGTAAATGTAAAATAGAATATGAGAGGCCTTCACAATTGATTCTCTATCAAATCAATGGATTGTCCCGCTGTGTTTATCTTATCTCGAAGTCATATCTACTTACTCTAGGAGCTATAGAATGGATTGAACCTTTCTTTTCTGTTAGTCAATTGTTAGACTCTCTAGTAAGTATATTAGATCGTACACAAGTAATATAGTAGAAATAAAATTATCGTCCTATGATGATTACAAATTTTCAACTATTTTCATCTAAGAGTAGTTCTAAGTCAAATCTATTAACTAAAATTGCTTTTTAAAACTGATTTGGGATTAAAATTAAAAATAAAATAAATATTGAAAATTAAAAAGAATTAAGTTGCAGTGGAAGAAAAGTGGTTAGGTTCTCAGTTTCCTTGCAGACATTGTTATTAATTCTGAATTATTGTTTTTCCTTTAAATCAAGAACAAATTCCTAAATTAGCAATTACTAGATTCCTCTTGTGTAATTACTGTTTATTATCCAATTTGATAACTCTTAATCCTTTAAGAAATTAAACTATTGGACAACCTTAATTAGAACAGTGAATTTATGAAAAGTTGTATAAGAATCCAAAAGTATTTCTACAAGTTGGATAGTTATACTGTTTGATTGCAAGGCCTATTCTAAATCCTAATTTTCAAATTTAAGATTTAGAGATCCAAAACATAAATTGATCAGGTTCATATATAACAATTAAAACAAAATCAAACGCTTGATTTAAAACTTTAAAAACACTAATTCATAAATTAAAATAAACTATCCATGCAAATCAACCATGTTCCTAACACAAGGGTTTTAGTTACACATAATAGAAGGAAGAAACAAAGCAATAAAAGTGGAATTCATTCCTAAATTACCACTAAAACTGATTTGAAATCTTCAAATTTCAATGGATTCCTCCTTCAAATGCTTCCAAAGTGTGTAATCTCCCTTCTACCAAAACTGCTAACCTATTCTCTAATCCTAGTATAAATAATAATACACAAAATCCTAAGAAAATCCTTCGAAAACACTCAGAAATTGGCCAATTGGGCCTGATCGGGGTGACGCGCGCCAAGTCTGATAAGTGAGGTTTAACGGGGCACGCGCGCCTGGGCACGCGGGTCTGCACACCTGGCGTGTGATGCCTCTTCTGACTCCGTTTCGCTCTGTTCTTCCGTCATTTTTAAGGTCTTTTTGCCCTCTTTCCAACTCCATGATTATTTTTTTCAATTAAGCTCCAAAAGTACTTGAAACACACTCAAAACGGATCAAAACGTTCAAAGGACTCTACTTCTAATAAAAATCATAAAACTAATGAAAACAACCTATATTTATAAGAGAAACAAGCCAAATCTATAGTAAAAAGAAGTGAAATTAAGCCCAAAAACATTATATATTAGACCCAAATCATCGGTAGAGAACAAATTTGTGAAATGACTTCTACAATGCAGGGACTTTGTGGTTAATGTTCAAGTGTTTTGGTAATTTGATAGCCAATAAAGTATATAAATTTCACCGATATTCTATCAATCATGTTATTTATTCAACCAATTTGTCGTGGGTTATACAATGTCGTTTTTGAAAGAAAAATGATAGTATTATATCTCATTTTAAGATGTAGAAGGTGTAAAGATAGGAAGAGAAGGAAAATAAGTGATTGATAGTTTTTTTTTTTGTCTGTATTTCTTGCGGAACCACCGGTATCCCTAAGAGCACCCTTAATACTAGGGAGCCCTTGAGACTAATCCGGAGCGAGCTGCGTGGCTGGTTCTCCCAGCAGGATGTTTTTAGTGAGAATCGAACACGGGGCTAGCACTCGTGTCTCATTCCCAAGATTTCAGTTGGGGCCTTACACCAACTGAACCAAACTCCGTTGGTAAGTGATTGATAGTTTGATGTGAAAGGATGGAAGACATTTAAAAAAAAAAGAAAAAAAAAGGTATAAAAAATGTATAAAAGAAAAAGTTATAAGAATTCAAGGAATATTTTTAGTGACAAAAAAGGAAGACCCTACACCTATTTTTTCTCATTTATTATTCAAAACTATGTCAATTCATGTTCATGTGAATTTCAATTAAATAAATCCTAGTTTCAGCCTGAATTGCAATTGAATGCTCCTCCGTTCAGCCTGAATTGCAATTGAATGCTCCTCCGTTCTTATGTATAAAGCATTAGATAGTGGGACTATCATAATTTTTTTTATAAGCATATGGTCCAATTTTCAACAATATTAATTACTTCTTTTTTGCAAACATCATTATTTACTCAACACTTTTTAGAGTTTCAATGATAATTATAGGGATAATTTTTAAAAAGTATAGCAAATGTTATCAATTCCAATGTCCCTAACAATATTAGTTAGTTTTCTTGATCCACACACTAATCACTCTAAGGACTGATATATAGGAAAGGAGGTTTATGATTAAGGATTGTAGTGGATCTGGAAAATAGGAAATGTCCCTGACCTAGGGGACCTCAAGACCAATGACTAGTGGCCCTGAGATCTTAGTGAGATCAGGGGTTTATGTGTGACGGTAATGGAATGTTTCTGAATATCCAGTTGGGATACCCAGGATCTCCCTCTGTCAACTTAAGAGTGTGTGTAGAGTGTCGACATAGGGATGAAAAACCTTACCTGACCCAAGGCATGTGGATGCCTTTTATAGGGTGTGCTGGTGTTGGGCCTATGGTGAGGCCCGTTAGGGTTACCGCGTTAACGTCAGGTCCTGTAAATATCTGGTAAATATCTATGGTTGTCTAGGAGATAGACTGTGCAGTATTGTGTACCAGAGGACCTGGATTATTCAGTTGGTCTCATGTCTATCTCGTATTAAGGATGTAGGGTGTATGGATCGACCTGTACGATGTCCCGAGGTCAGATGATCGCCTACCCATCCCTAGTTGAGCCACTCGGTGTGCTCCTAAAGGAGGCCGAGTGTACGGTCGGTCAGCGACCATGTAGGGGGTTCGACCTGATGAAAATGCTCTCAACCTGTAGAAGGTTGGTTAGAGGCAACTTGTCCTGGTCTGTCCGATGTCAGGTTAACTGACAGAGTTCCGACCTGTGCGGAGGCCAGGTGAGCTATGATGATGTTCGATCTTGTTTCATCCGGTAGGGACTTGGTGTCTGGCTGGCCCGTGCATTTAGTCTGAGTAATAGGCGATAAGCCTTCGAACTGTCATGACGTTGAGCCTTGAGCGAAGGGACCTGGGTTGGTCAAGGAAGGTCTCAGTTCGGTTAAGCCTACAAGCCCCCCAAGCTGGCATAGGCTTGGAGAAGCCTGTGCCGAGCTTTAAGTTGATGAGGATTCGATCTGGTGCCTTGGTCTTGTCTCCTGTCTTTTCAGTTGCCTATGGTGACACTAGGGTTTTCCCAAGTTGACACGCCTCCAAGCTATGCTTTTGAAAATACGGAAAGTAATGATGAGCGTATTTTCAAAAATCGAAATTTCACCTGGCTGTCCCCATGATGTGGCCACGTGGCCACGATCCACGAAATGGACTCCTTCCCACTTTTTGGGCCTAGGTGGGGGAGTGGAAGGGCGGAGTATTTAAACTTGGCTTTTCTCACTCTTCCACTCCATTTGCAACTTCTTCAGAAAGTTTTGTTTTCTCTCTCGTTGCTGCACCAGCCACTTCAACACCAAGTCCCAACATTTTCTTCATTTCTTCTGCTTTCAGGTATATTTTCTTCTAGTTCCTTTTCCCCTCTCGTTTCCTTCTTCCCTGGGTCCTTTTCTCAGCGTTCTCTCTCTGGTTGGGGGTTTGTATGTGGTTCTTGGATGGAACCGTTTTGAAGTGGGGTTTTTTAGAGAACGTTTCTGTTCTTTGTAACCTCAAGGAGTGTGCTAGAGAGTCAATCTTTCTTCTTCATTTTTTCTTTTATTCTTTTCCAGTTTTTGACTCCCCTGTGACTCTTTTCCCAGGTATGGTGAAGCGAAGAGTTGTCACCCACTCTTTTCCAAACAAAAATCAAGTAAATATTTTAAAACATCACAATCATCATACAAAATCCATCCAAGATATAAAAATTCACAAAGGTGCACACAAGTTCAAAAAGTATCAAATAGGGCATTCGTCCGATTACGGGAAAGACAAGAAAGGCACAACTAAAAATAATATCAAATCAATTTATTTAAATCCCAAACTTTTCAGAACACACATACATATTTCAAAGTTCAACACATAAAATTTTCAAGTCATTTGAACATTCCTAGCTTAGGTTTCAAATCATATTTTGCACAAAAATCCAAACAGTACTGTTGCTGTCCAGAGGTAAAAATGTTAGGATTAAAAATAGTAAATCAACTCCAAACCACACGAAAATTAGCACAATTCTTCATCATGGAGTAAGGAATATCTCATAAATATTTCAGAATTTTTGGAGTCGTTTAAGTTATACTTTTCCAATTAAGTTTGGCACTATGTCTGAAAAATCTGAAGCAAGAGGTTCACTGTTTTTCCTTTGAAAAAATCATCAAACCAACTCCAAATCCCTTCAAAATTTACAGAGAAACTCTAGACATGTTCAAGAAGATACCATAAAAATTTCAATCCATTTGAAATAGGTTAATTTCAAAAATTCTGTATACTTTTCTTCCGAAAAACTCATTTTTCCGAAATCGTCTTAACCGAAACAAATTCCATGCACTTAGCAATCCAATTCCAAAAATCACATAAAAATTCAGAGGTACTTCAATCATCATCATAAAAACAGTGGCTAAGTTTCATAGGCGTTGGTCTTTGGGAAATCACTTTCATTCCACTCTTTTGTCATTAAAATACAAGTTTTCCTTAAACATTTCTTCACAAACTCATTTAAAATACCAAAACACTTCTACGTCAAACCAAATTTTCCAGAATTCAGTTAAATCGTGCCAAGAACATCATATCAAATTTTCAAGGCAATCGGATTAATCAAACTATCATTTAGCTCATCTACCTACAAGCTAATGCAATTAACTTTAAAAATTCAGCATATGTTAAATCTTACATTTTCCACTTTATTCACACACATGCAACTCTTAGATGATTTCATTTCCTACTTCAAGCTCACACAAATAAGCATCTCAATCACAATTTTCCAGCCACCTAATCAACTTATGCAAACAACCCTTTTTCAACCTATTTGAACTCATTTTCATGCCTTTAACCCTAATTTCATCTCTCACCATCAATCAAACTTATTCCAATTCAACTTATTATTTTAATCAACATACACCTCATGCACCCAACTAGTACAAGAATACAAATTAATTTCCTTACTTAATCATTTCCTCATATAAAACCGAATTGCATATAAGTATACAAATAAATTAACATAAAATCAATCCATCAATTTCTTTTCTTTTAAGAACCATGTAATAATCATGAAAACAAATTTATTTTCTTAACTCACTCTCTTAGGCCGAATTGGACCTAATACACTTAGAGATTTTTCATACAATTCATTTAACAAATCAACACAAAAAAAAACCATTTTCTATTCTTTCATTTTAAGCATAACTTAAGGCATTAAGACAAAATCATCTAGGTCAAAACTATTAGAAAACCGTATAGACCTCTAAAATTCATACATATCCCTTTTGTTCATTTTAAACTTAGATTTTTACATGCATGTGACTAAAAGTTAAAGATCAAAGCTCAAATCCAATCAAACATCAAACATCAAATTTGTTTCCCTCTTTTCTCATGTTTGGCCGAATTGAAAGAAGAAAATAAGAAACTTTGGCACATTCAAACAACACATCAACACCTACTTTAAGCCAACAAAAATCAAAGCTCATTTCTTTGGTTTAAACATATAATAAATTATCGAAACACACTAAAATCATTTGAGC